>OZ038530.1:12495000-13938750 GCA_964036665.1 Gordius sp. MW1
TTTTATTCGGAGACAGAATTTTTCTAAACGATTTTAATTTTCCGTTATAAACCCAAGAGGGACAGAAAAGGGCAGGGCAGGGACAAGACAGGCAAATATTTGGAAATATTGGTAGTTTTTATTTAATTAAAAAATAATCAATTGATGTCCAAAAATAAATTCTATTATAAATCATCAAGCGGGCATGGGTCCAAAAAATCAGTTGAAATTTAAGGCCAAAAAAATAAAAAGTGTTTTGGGCCTTAGCCGTGGTCATATAAATTAAATGCAAATAGCGGACATTATTTAATTTTGGGCAATTAGCCAGATTCGTAGTTCTCCATTATAAACCAACAAAAGAGATTACTGAAGACATGGCACTCACCCGGTTAAGATGGAAGAAACTTATCAAAACAAACCCCACCAATGTGGGACTAAATAACTGATAAAGAAGAAGAAGAAGAAGTTGGACAAGCTTCAAATAGAATCAATTGAAATTAAAAAAAATAAACAATTTTGGCTAGGGGCCGGGGTAAGACAAATAAAATGCAAACAACGATCATTATTTATTTTTGGGAGTTTTTTTTGCCAGATTCGTAGTTCTCAGTTATAAACTAGCATGTTAGACAAGCTTCAAAAAGAATAAACTGAACTTAAAAAAACAATTTTGGCTACGGGCCAGGGTAAGACAAATGAAATGCAAACAGCTAATTTGTTTGTGGCAATTTTTTAGTCAGAATTTGTAGTTTTCCATTATTAACCAACAAGTAGACAAGCTTAAGAAATAGTTATAGAAAAATAATATATTTTTGCTTCTAGTCGGGGTCCAACAAACTAAATGCAAACAGCGGTATAATTTATTTTTGGGTAATCGTTCAACTAGATCCGTAGTTCTCCATTATAAAGCAACGAGTTGAACAAGCTTAGAAACGTATGAAGTTTCCATAAATAAATAATTTTGGCCTCGGGCCGGTGTCAGACAAATCTAATGCAAACAGCGGTCATTTTAATTATGTTTTATTATTAAGCCAGATTTCTATCTCTATAATATAGCCACAAGTTGGAAAGGTGCAAAAAGAATCGTTTGAGATTTATAAAGGTAATCAGTTGAGGCCCAGAAATAAAAAAGGATTTTGGCATCGGGCCGGGGTTACAAAACATAAAGCCAATCAGTGGTTTATTTATTTTTTATTCGGAGACAAAAATTTTCTTAGAACTTTACCATTATAAACATAAGGTGGAGAGGAGGAGGGCAGGACAAGATATACAAAAATTTAGGTGTATTCTTAATTTTAAATAATAACAATAATACTAATTAATTGAAGTCAAATTTATTTATTTATTATTATTTTTTTTTTGGGGGGGGGGGAATATTTAGCCAGATTAATAATTCTAAACAAGCTTTATAAATAATCATTTGGAATTTACCCTAAATAAACAAATTAAGCCTCGGGCTGGTGTCAGACAAATCAAATGCAAATGAAATTTAATTTTTCGTCAATCATTTAGCCACATTTGTGGTTCTACTTTTCAAAACAGCAAGTTGGACATTTTAAAAAGAATTGGTGAAGATTAACAAAGGTAATCAGTTGAGGCTAGAGACCTGCAAAATCGATTTTTTTAAGGCCCGGCCCGGGCCCGGAATTAAAATGGGGAAATAGGCCCGGCCCGTATTTTAGCATCTTTAAAAACAAGGCCCGGGCCCGGAATTTTGGTAATTGCAGAAACTTAATCAAACTTAATTTTGGTAAAATTTTTTATTAAATAATAAAACGCACATAAAAAAATTATAAATGGATAAAAAACTATTTTGATGCAAAAAACACAGGCATCAAATATTTCCGTGTTTTAGATTTGTTCTCCGCTCTTCATAAATGCGGCCAGCTGACGAAAAACACCTCTCACTCGAAGCCAAATCAGGTGTCGAAAAAATCTTACAAACAAGAGGGCTAAGCGCTGGAAATGACCACTTTGGTCTTTCGACCAATACGATAATTTTATTTTTTTTCTCATTATCTTTAACTTTGTGTTGGTGTCAACTTTATTTTCCTCTACCTCTTTCTTCATATTCAACAAAATTGGGCTAATGAGGATATGAGATCTTTTTTGATTTTTGCAGGATTTGTAAGTTTTGTTAAAAGTGGCTTGAATAGGTAATTGCCCAATTTCTGGACTTCTTTACAGCATTTATGTTTTTGGAGATGGGTTTTCCATATTAAGCATTATTAAAACTAACAAAAATATTGCCTGATGAGCAGGAATTATAGGACAACACATTCCTGCAAATCTTACAAAAAACAAAATTTATTTTCTTATAATCTTTTCCGAACTTCACTCTTTTCCCTAAGATTTTCTTTTACTTTATAAAATTCTTTCTGAATATTTTCAGCTATTAACAGTAGATTTTTTTTGTTCCATACTTAATTGCAGAGCTGTTAAGAACTAGTTCATTTTGAACTAGTTCATAGAACTAGTTCATTTTTTTCTGAACTTAGAACTGAACTAGTTACCTTCCCAAAAATTTGAACTGTGAACTTGAACTAGTTCATTTTTTTAAGATTGAACTTGAACTTGAACTAGTTATTTTTTTTCTAATTCTGAACTTGAACTTGAACTATACAATGTAATTGAACTAGTTCATCACAAATATATTATTTAAAATAAATTTATAAGCCGAGTGTATATGCGTCAACAATTTGACGTGCATGGTCTTGTCGGTAATCATACAGACACACAATAACCGCAAATTTTTGATTTTAAAAACACAAAATTTTTTAGAAAAGATGGATACCATTTCTGAAGTAGATAATAGGAACGAGGCAGCTCAATCTACCTTTTTACCTTGGCCTTCAATGGAAGAATACTTCAAATATGTATCTTCAGATAAAGATTCATTCAAAGTTAAGTGCAAACTATGCACTAAAGTTGTGGCGGCTTCAAGAACCTCAACAGCCAATTTATGGAGACATATAAAGGTAATAAGAATAACGTATTATAATTTATAATATAAAATCTAGGTGTCTCACTATCAAAAACATGATGAGATTAAGAAGGCTGTCAAGAATAAGGCTGGAAAAAGTTGTGAAGCTAACAAAAAGTTAACACAGACCTTAATTGACAGGCCTTTAAACCAAAATTCCCCAATGGCCATTATCAAATATATAATCAATGGTAATCAACCATTTTCGCTATGTGATGATGAGCACTTCAATGAATTGTTGAGGGCTTTTAATCCAAAAGCAAAAACAATTTGTAGGCAAACACTCACAGGGAAGGTGATGAAATTTGCTGCAAAGATGAAAGATACAGTTAGAACAAAGTTAATGGCACCCAAGTATGTATGTACAACTGCAGACTGTTGGACAGCATTTAATAAGTACTTATTAATTTCTCTAAAATTGTCAATTTATTTTTTTTGTTAGGTCATTTATTGGGGTAACAGCTCATTGGATAGACGATGAGAGTCTTAAAAGAGTTGATGCAGTTCTAGCCTGCAAATGTTTAGAGGGGAGGCACTCTTTTGATGTTATATGCAAATCCCTTACTCAAATTTACAAAGAGTACCATATTCAAAACAAAAATATCTGTACAATTACTGACAACGGATCTAATTTCGTTAAAGCATTCAGGTACTATTTATATAATTCTTCTTTCCTAACTTTTATATAGGATTTTTAATGAAAATGATGAGATGCAGGAGGAAGTAGTATCTCTTAAGGATATACTTGATCGGGCTGGTTTAGAGGGACATAATCAAAATGATTATGATTATCCAAACATAAGAGATGTGCTTGTCACACCCTAAATCTGATTGCTACAAGTGATGTTAACAAGCTTTTGAAAAACAATAATGCGTTTACTAAATTATATAATTCTTCATTCTGTATGTGCCAGGCACTTTGGAACCTCAATAGCAGATCCACATTATCGGCACAAACCATACGTAACCGTTTTGGGTGTAATATACCCTACCCTGTAGTAACTAGATGGAATTCAACATTTGATTCCATCTCTGTTATAATAAAAATGATTCAAAATAAGCCTAGTGATTTTCATACTCTCTGTGATGAATTGAGGCTTGAAAGGCTTTCTTTGGAAGAATCAAATTTTTTACAGGAATATCACTTAGTGAGTCATTATTTTAAATTTAAGGTAATGGAGCCACCTGCTAAGGCCCTTGAAATTTTGCAGGGGCAAACATACATGTATATGGCTTATTATACACCTACCATAAGCCAGATTCAGTTATGTCTGCAGAATATGGTAAACTTAAAATGGGCTCAACCATTAAAAGATGCTATTTTGAAAGGAATACACATCAGGTATCAAATATAAATGGATTCTAATATATAAATCATATGGTTTTAAGATTTCCTGATCTCTATGATGAGGAAAATATTATTGCAGCTGTCCTGCATCCAATTTTTAAGACAGACTGGGCTTGGATCCGGTCACCAGAAAATGTGGAGGAAAGGTCCAGAATCTTAAAAGCAATAAATTTACTAGTGCCTCAAACAACTGAAAATATGGAGGTGCATGATACACAGAATGGTTTAGATTTTTTTTGATATAATACGTGAGAATTCTAATAAAGAAACAATTGAAGACTATATTAAATTAAATAATACCTCATTCGATGTATTCGATGAATTTCCCAATCTAAAGCAAATTTTTATAAAATTTAATGTTTGCCTCCCATCTAGTGCTCCAGTTGAAAGGCTTTTCAGTCTGGGAAAGCTTATATTTGGAGATAAACGTACTTGTTTATTAAACGATAATTTTGAGAACAATATTTTATTAAAGTCCAATGGACATCTACTTTCACATGATTTTTATTGTAAATTATAATTGTATATTGTTTGTAATAAAGATTTTAAACATTGTATAGTTGATGATTTTGTTATATATGAATATTTCCTTAAATTAGATTTTCAAATATATAATAAACTATGAAATTTATTTAAAATTTTGGATAGCTCTCAAAAAAACTGATTTTAATTTAGGAATCATTGCCTAAATTAAAACTTTATCATATTTAAAAAAATGAACTGAACTTTGAACTGAACTTTAACTAGTTATTTTTGTAAAATTGAACTATTAACTTGAACTAGTTACATTTTTTCCTACATGAACTTGAACTAGTTACTTTTGAAAAAAAAATGAACTTGAACTTGAACTAATGATTTTTTCAAATTGAACTATGAACTTGAACTAGTTCGTAACATAGATGAACTTTAACAGCTCTGCTTAATTGTTTGTATATTAGAATAAGCGCGAAATGAATAAATGAGTGTTTAACAGACTCAATAACTTGTAATTAATTTTTTGAAATATTATAGATTGTTTTAAACAGAATAAAAGACTACTTAGACTCTTCTAAATTATTCCGGGCCTAGGCCCGGCCCGGGCCTGGAATTTTAAAGCCTAAAAATTTAAGGCCCGTCCGGGCCGAGCCTCGGGCTGCCCGTGCAGGTCTCTAGTTGAGGCACAAAAATATAAAAAGGATTTTGGTCTCGAGCCGGAGTTAGAAAACTTAAAGCCAACCAGCGATCATTACTTAATTTTTATTCGGAAACAAAAAAAATGCTAGGATTTTAAGTTTTTATTATAAACCCAAGGTAGGCAAGACAAGCGTTTTAAAGAAGGTGCTCATAAATTGCATAGCAATTAAAGTCAAAAGGTGAAAAGAGCCAAAGAAATAGTCCTTAGAAACCGAACGAATTCTAAAAAAAGTCGAAATGAATTACATAAGTAGCTGAACCAGAAACCTGAAATCGATTGCTATGGCATCCCATTAGAAAAATTATAAAATGGACAAGTCAGACTTATACTCGAATTTTATGTTAAAACATTTCGCAAAAGCAAACGTTATATCAATTTGAAAATTTTATGACATCCCGGTTAATTTAACATTACTTAAAGAATAATAATAAATTAATCGAAGCTTTTAAATATTGAATTAAAATTTATCCAATTTTTAGATGGAAAGTTCCTAAATTTGTATTTTAAAAGTATGAATATATAATCAAGAATCAAAATTTAAGAAGAGTTTACCAATTTGTAAAGGATAGATGAATATAACCATAGGTACCCTATTGGGGGGGGGAAGGCAACGTAATTTAATCAGTAAATATTTAAATTCCCTTTTTGTATTTTTGCTGCAAAATATGCAAACCATATTATAAATTATATTGGCTTTCAATTTCATTTCCTATGGGTATTATAACGGGTTAATTTCAAAAAAAAATAGGGTCTTTTTATTTTATATTCATGTTGTTAGATAATGTGAGATAGGTATAAAAGAATTTTTTATGACATTTTTTATAAAATACATTAATCTTAAAAACTATCACATCAATGTAAGGGATGGATACCCTGAATTACTGAATATTTTAAAAAACCTAGAAATCTCTTTGTCAAGAACATAAAACATTTAATTAATTTAATCTACTTCACAAAAATTGTTAAAAGATTAAATTTTATTGGGTTAAAGGGAGAGGAAGGTGTGTTTTAATTTTTTCCTTATGAGAGCGACTAATCAAATAAACCTTTAATAATTGTCAAAATACTAAAAAGTATAGGTATATTAAAAGACGAGAGGAAAATAATTGGTTGGAAATATTCGAATTTGGAAATATTATCCTTAACTCCCCCCCCCCCTCGCTTAGAATCCCTTATCTAAAGACCATAGTTAAGTGTTAACGTTTTATTTAAAATAAAAACAATTAAATCTATAGGTTTATGTTTGATGTTGGTTTAGGGTAAATCTTATCAAGTCAATTTCTTTTCAACCCAGAACTGACCCTAAAACGCCTTTTAAATTTCACCCTACCCTAACCCCAAATAAAATTTGACCTGCCGTCCCGAAATTATTAAGTATTAAATCTTATTATTATTATTTTCTAGTCCTTTTTTGAAAAATTCATTATATAAAATATTAAATTTATATGGCTTAGTTTTTCAAAGTCAATTTCAGACCCAGCCCAACCAGATATTTTCAAAAAATTTATCGTACCCTGATCCGAACAGGACACTAGTTTATAATAGACTTGTATAAATTTGAATAAAATTTTTAAAAAAACATCAAAATATTAAAAACCGGGTCATGGAAGACCATTAGGTGTTGTACAAACTAGTCCTTTTAGTTTATTAACATATTAACCCTAGGAAACTGAAAAGGACACTTTTAATCATGACGATTTTGGATATTGGTAAAATTGGGGACATTATGAATTATTATTAATGTGAAAGGCGGAAAATTGGATATAAGTGTTAAACAAATATGAATTATCTTGACCTTAATTATTAAACTTTAAATTATAATCAGGGCATATGGTCTATAGAGGTCAGGATCTGTTATTAACTCATGTCCCTATAATTTAGTTGTTATCAATAATTAAATGTACGTAAATAAATCTTTTGAATTTTAAACTTAATATCACTTACTCATACAACTTATTATATAATAATTCCTAAATAAATCAACAGTCCTAAAGGTGAGTGATTGAACATTTTGTGAAACGTAGATCTTTTTTAAACTAATTTCTATCAGGAATGGTAGAGGGCAATAAAAAATAAATTATAATATTTAAACTATTTCATCTTATTAAAGAACATTAAAATTGTCTAATTACAAAAATAAACAAATTAGAATAAACGCAATAAAATCATTTTAAGCTATAAATGCAGATAGTTTAAGAGTTTAAAGTACATTCGATTTCAATATATAAAAATTGGACTTACATTTTTCTGCAGAATTGGAATATGAATAAATATTCTTCGCGCTAAATATAAGCTATAAATGCTCAACAAGCTAAAATTGCAAGATTTTAAAATTACATACATAGTACGTCACTAGGTTGTAACATTTAAGCTCCTTTGGTTTTCTATACGGTGTAATTTTGCGTCACTAACTCGTGAAATCATCAGACTTTTAAAATAATTAGTTATAAATAAAGTTTTTTATAAATTATAATTCGTGATAAGCCCTAATTTTAAGCATGCCTAGAAAAATAACACTAGGTATATAAACAGAACCTCGAATAAAATATATTTATGATTTTACAAGCATCTGTCTTGTATATTCCTTTTTAACCGTAATAACTTTTTTTTATTAATAATACGTGATCTATTTGAAGTTAAATGAAGAAGAGATAAAAAATATAAAAACAAATAATAGAAAATTTGATTTAAATATTATAATTCGAAAGCATCAGTGAGTATTTTCCAGGAGAAGCAACCGGCTATCGGCGAGCGATTCCAATTAAACTTTGGGATAAGAATACCAATTTTTAATTTTTAACATAATGGTTGACCATTCTTTTGAAACCGGGCAGCGCCTGCCAATTTCTTAAATAATTTAATTACCCGGGCTCTAAAGTGACTAAAAATTTTGGATGGGAGGAGGGATCGGTGTCTGTGTTGCGGTCCTCGCTTTTTAAATTCTTGTTAAAGCCAATTTTTATTAGTCCCTATAATTTCTTAAAATAATCTGGTTTTTATATCAGTTATAACCATACATAATTGCCTGACCGATGGTTGGCTTATACACAGCATTTAGTAAAAGTATTTTAAAATGTTTCCGCGTAAGGCTTTGCATATATGTAATGAGAACGATATGAACTTTCCTACATTAAGGTTAGAAATATTTAAAATTAAAGGGAAAAGTTAAATTTGATTCAATAAGGAGATTCTAAGTTTGGAAACTAAAAAACTAGGGAAGTGTCATATAAACTATACATAGCATATAGTCATAAAAATATATATTACCTAAAAGGTTTAAATCTTTCTATAAAGTAATATTAAAGAGTTTTTAAAACTGATTCTATTTTACAATAATATTGTGAAGTTTTAAGTGATTGCACAAATGCTGCCAGCTTTCTAGTTGTAAAAAATCCTAATGCAATGGTCACATTTTTAGATTAAAAAGACCTAACTTTTTTTTGGTGACGCATCGAGTTGGGCAGATTATATTGAATCAAAGCGAGGCGGATTTAAAACATATTCTTTGAGGGTACATTTCGGACAGAGATTTCCCCTTTCACACATTTATTTTTGAAAGTTGGATTTATTCCATTTTTTCCCAGCAGATATAACGTTATGTAGTAACAAAAGTAAACGTTTTATTTTACAAAATCGGTGGGTTACACATCACAAAAATGAATTAGAAACAACAAAAAGCGTTTAATCCTAGGCGATTAAGCGGCGGTTGAGGTGGTCGTCTTTATTTTTCGCATCATGAATTCTTTGTTAATGATGTGGTTAGCACGATTGACTAAATTCATGAGTGAATCATTGTTTTGGCACCATTCGTTGAGGATTTCCTCCGGATCCTGATCTTTAATTTGGTGGAAAGTCACTATCCCTATTAATGCGTGGCAACGTTATTACATTAATTTTGACAAAATTTTATTAACGGGTTAGGAGGGGAGGGATATTCACAAAAGTCATTAGGGTTAATTATAAAAAAATTCAAAAACGCATTGTTTTTGACACTTTTTAGCTCGGACCAAGGCAATGAGCCCTTAAAACAGATCATCTTAAAGAAATCTGGTCTAACACACAATTTATGCTATCAAAATTTAAGATAAGATAAATAAAAATAGTATTTATAACTTTCCCATCCAAGCATTAGATCATAATCATGTAATTAATTTTAAAAGCGAAATAGCCAGTCTGTTCCGAATTGTCAAAAATCATTTTGAAAATATCTGAGGTCCAACCTAGAAAAGGCTTAACGATTCCCAACTGATCTTAAAATCCAGGGCCATGCTTTCACTACCAGATTCTAAGTAAAAAGGCTATCATTTGTTTAATCTCTTGGAAAGAACTAGCAACTTTTTATTCTCGGGCCAAAAAACTAATATCTACCTTAAATGAAAGTTGCAAAATTGGACAATATAAGGTCAAATCGTTTTTCTAGCTGAACACTTGTGATGGATATAATATACTACAGAATCTTCAATTAATAAGATGCTTATAGTAAAAGGTTACATTACCAGCTAAACGATCAATTTTGGAGTTGATAATCTTTGATACCACCAAATTCCTAAGTATTTCCTCAGTTTCCTGTCACAAACATATGAAACAAATTTTTTAAAGACAATTTTTAAAAATGTCAAAAAATCGTAAAGTTTTAAATAGAAAAAGATCAAGATAACTAATAATTCATTACTTTCACAGTCATATCCAATAAGTGTGCCATTCTAGACAAGTAAATTCTTTGGTAGTACTTTGACATAACTCTTATATTCTAAAAATAAAATTATATATGTAAGTTTAAACTATTATTACTTCAACCTAAGCAATTAGAATTCAAATTAAGGAGAATAGATTTTGTAAAATCAATTTAGCATACATTCTATATACCAATTCTATTTTAATCTAAATTTTAAGCCATTTTAACATTTTAAAACCCACAACATCAAATATTTGATATTAAACTTAGCTACACAGCCATTTTAAGTTATAAATTTCTTTACATATAGATTAAAATGTTTTGATTTTAACAAAAATTGTGCCAATTTTAATGTATATTTTGCAATAGAAACTGTGAAAACCACTAAAATATAAAGATTTACAAATAATTACATGCTCATTTATGCGAGCCTTTAAGTCCACATTCCATCTGTCTGTGATACCTTTAATAGCAGGGTCAGCGGCAAAGCAAGGTGGCACACTTCTGAAACCGGGGGTAGAACGAATTTCTTTTTCAAACTTAGCACAAAAATCTTTGTGGTGTATGATTTCTTCAGTTAAAAACCACTTTATCAACAACCTATTATTAACATCAAAAACATTCTCCCAATTACATCTTAAAAATAGAAACTAGATTTAGATGTAAATTATCATATTTTGTAAATTCAATATATTTCAAATGTTGATATTTGGTAACATAGGACATTTTCCTTAATTTATTGTTGATAAATTTAAGTCCATAAACTAAAAATAACCCCAGCAAGTCAAAGACCATTTACTGTAAAATTACAATTTATAAACTAATTTGGAAATACGGTCTATTTGTATTCCATCAAAAATTAATAATGACTAACTGTATATGTTTATAATTTTCAAAACAATAACACAAAGTCAACATGTAAACAAAAACTTAAATTAATTTAAGCTATGTTCATAGTTAGACAATTTGACTAAAGGCAGGATGACCCTTATAAATGAATGCACAAACTTGTATATGGGTATCTTTTCCAAACGCTTTTCCTTATAAACACGATTGATCATATCAACTTGCTCAAGTGAATATGGTGATAGAATAGTGTACAACACAACATTAGCAAGAACCTACAATAAAAAGGCATCTATACTGAAAATGCATTTTATGTATTATTAAAAGTTAAGCCAAAGCATATCACTTTTTAAAAAATATTTATGAAAATTTGACAGCATAAGATACAAATATGTTAGCAATCTAAGAACATTTATTAACGTTCCTTTAAGGTTTTTTTAATATGACAGAGTGCTTAATTTAAGTGAAACCCTAAACATATAATGCTTATTGCAATATGTTATAAAAATGAGATTTACATCAAGGGCATCCCTTTCATTATTTTCAATCTCAGGCACATCATAGATTGCACGGAAATGCTGGCATATGGCAAAATAAGATTTTTCATTTTGATCCAATTGTATCATTTGCTCATAATATCTCAATTTAAGATCCTTTAGTAAATTTATATGTGAAACCTTTAGTCAAATAGTTATACCTGAAAATTTGGATCAATTAGAGCCTTTTTGCTAATTTTTTTGCTAATAATTTGCATTCTAATAAAGTCTAAATTAATTAAACACAATCTCATTTGATCAAGTATGAATTCAAATTTTTCACGTTTGTCCATAGACCCCAATGTCTCAACCTATAATTTTATAAAATCCTAGCTAATTAAAAACTTGTATATCTTGAAGAATATCTAAGGCTTCTTTCTGATTCCCTTGTTTCTCTTTAATATCTGCCAATATTTTAGTGAGTCTGGCTCTTTCAATTTCCACATAAAGCTAGTTTTTACTAAATTATATTGTTAAAAGTATTACTTTTCCTGCAGTGACTTCCCTTATTGTATTAATTAAGCTTATTTTAACCTCAATATTATCTATCCTATCTACATAAGTACATACTTCTTGTATCATGTTAGTAATTGCCTAATAAAATATAAAAAATATGTGCTTGTAAGAACTTGTTTAAGCTGATTTCTCCTTTTTGTAAGTGCTTTAAGATTTTCATTAAGAGCATCCCAACTTTTATTTTCAAAGCAAATTTTCATTATTTTAATTAATATTCTAGAAGTAGAGCTCATATCACAGGCTGTTCTAGTAAGTTTTTCCATATTTAACAATTTAGTGATTGCTTCATTCATATGACCATCCTTAATAGCCAATTAAAAGAACAACTTGATAAATAAACTTTATTGAGATTATCGCATTCCGTCAGTAGCTTATCAACTGTCCCAGAATAATCAATCTCCATTTTTTGGACGCCAAGAGAATCAGCCATATTTAGTAGTCCGGCAAAGTGATAAAACTAAAACCAGCTGTGAATAAAAAATAATGTTGGAGACAATCGTCAAAAAAAGCAAATTTTATATATTTCAACCGCAGTTATTCAGTTGGATACGCCTTTAACAAATCCACTTTCTATTTAATAGTATTTATAGGATTTTAATAATAAAAATTGGCACTATTAGCAATAAAACACCTTTATTAGCGATTTTGGTATAGGGCGACTAAATTTAGTTTAAGTGAAATGATTGTGATAACTTTTAAAGTCTTTTCCAAAAAACAGGCATATTTTATACGTATTACATTGAGAGATGAGATGATATTAAAACCTTTTTAATAAGACCCGATATGAATAGCAATTAAGAATTGAGCAGATTAATTTTTATAATTTCTATTTACACCCATGTTGCAAATATAGGTGTTGTTGAATATTTTATTATTATTCCTAATTTATCAGTCGGTCGCATAATAGAGCTTTGATATGACATTAGGGCCCAGCGCGGCACCTTTGGGATCTGTTCAATGGAATCGCGCCTGGCTCGGAGAAAAAAAAATTATTAAGTCGGGCACTGGGCTCGGGGGGCTGATGAGTCAGCAGGACCGAATCAAATCTAAAAAACAATCTATTAAGAAATACTATAAGTAAATGAAAGATTTTTTGCTACAGTTATTAAATTTAATTTTATTATAACATTAAAAAATTATAGGATTATATTTTGGTAAGCTCTATGAATTCTTCATCCTTTATTCATTATAGATTTCCTTGTTATACATTAGTTGTCGATAGCAATTAGTTTCTTTATACAATATATTTATGTAGTAAACTAAATTTTAAATGTAATATTTATTAATTTAAGGATAAAAAAAATAATTATAGTCGCCGAGTAGGCCAGACATTAAAATAACTGGGTCTAGAAAAAAATAATGAATTTTGTATGGCTCTATTAACAATTTATAATTAAAAATGTTTAAAATGTGATATATGATATTTTTTAAATTACACTAGTCAACAATTAATGGTGTTGTGAAATCAACCGAAAAACGGTTAACATATTTTTACAGTGATTTTTATGATGAACACAAATTTATATTTTGTTTCTTTTCTATACGTCAAGTTTTTGAAATAATTGAGTTTAAAGTTGCGATGATGAGAGTTTTTGCCCATTTATGTAGGTGTATACGGAGAAAACTAATCTACAAAAATGGAAAAAATATTTCTTGGTGGTAAAGCAAATATAGAAGATATTCGTACAGCAACAATTCTTTACCTAGGTTAATTACTTTTTAACATATATTTAAATTTTACATACTCCTTATATTTAATATCCCAAAGTCGCCACACACTTAGGGTGTCCCTCCCTTCCCAAAACCATTGGTTGCATGCATGTAAAGAATCTGAACTACTACATTACAACTACTAACTTCTTTTACCCTCTCATCAATCAATCTGCCATCACCCTAATTTCAAATCTTTCGCTTAATATCTTGTTATTTTTTTATTAATTGATAAGCAAATTAATGTATTAGATAAGCTTAGAAATTTGAATAAAAAAGTGGTAAAATATGTCTATTAAACTTTAAACAACATTGAATTTTAAAATTTAAAAAAATATGTCATGAAATTTCATAAACACTTTGCCTAAACACAATTTTTATAATCTTGGTAGTTTTAATTTACAATCTTTTATTTAGACTTTTATCGAGAAAAATAGGCACTTTTTACCGTAAAAAAGCAAATATTTTATTTTTATTAATAACCTTTTTTATTTTTTTCTGCCAATTTTCCACTTTTATATAATTAGATTTTTTGGTCTTTGGTTTTTTAAAAATAGAGTTATTAACCAAAGCAATATTAAACTGAGATAGGATAGGGCAGATTGATTGATGAGAGGGTTAAAAAAGTAGTAGTAGTATAGTAGTAATGCAATAGGTAGCTACTATCTTACTCAACACTACACCCACATCACATAGGGTATTTGCATGCTTATATATGCATAGAAACAAATGGGATAGGGGAGGTTGGGAGATTCTAAGTCTGGGGCGATTTGTGATATTAAATATAGGGAGTCAGTGGAATTTATGATAAATTAGAACCTGCGTAAAAAATTGTTTTTGTGTGAATTTCCTCTATAAATTATTTTTTCAAATTTTTGTAGATTTGTTTTCTCGGCAAACATCTCCAAAAAGGGGCAAAATCGCTCATTTTCGCAACTTTGAACTCAATTATTTCAAAAACTTGACGTATAGGAAAAAAACGAAAAACATATTCGTGTTTAGAGACCTGCAACGGATCTGTTTAGGTCAGTCGGCCCGCTTGTAATAAAAATTTAAACGCGGCCCGGGCCCGTCAAAATATTTTATACGCCCAGGCCCGGCCCGCTAATTTTAACCCCCCAAGCCCGGCCCGGGCCCGTAAAATTTTTTTTTTGTTCATTTATTTTACCGATATGGTAAGCAATATGTATATGTTAAAAATGATAATAACAAATTGTATAAATAATAAATTAATAATTCTCGGTCAGATGAGTTCTTCTATCTTTTAAGAGGCGACCTTAACGAAAAAAATTCTTTAACTAGTGGCACTTCGGGAAACACAAAACCATATAAGCCAAATAAACATTTAAAAGTATTTTAGGTTATATTGTTTTTAATAAAGTTACTTAGCTTCTTTGCTTTTCCACCCTTTTAAATTTTTACCTTATTGATAAAAAATGAAAAAACAATGATATTTTAGAAAAGTAACTTGAAGATTAGAAGGTTTTTTGAGTATATAATTTTTGGCCTTAGGCCGGGGTCAGATAAAGTAGAAGTAAGCAACGGCCAACATTAATTTGCATGGTATTATTTAGCCAGTATCGCAATTATCCGATATATAGCAACAACCTAAAAAAATTGCCGAAAGCAATTCATTAATAAAGGCAATCATCGGGCACAAAAACGATAATGGAAGTTTTAGTAATAAGAAATCTTTATTCTAATTCCAAAACATATGATACAATAATCATTATATCCCCAAGGTATATATAACTAAAAAATATTATAAATAACGAATATAAACATAAGTTATATAACATTACATTTCTTCCCACTTTAAAAAGCTAAAACTCTTCATGATAACGTAACGGAGGATTTCGCTTTCCGGTCGAACGCCTTTACTGAACCTCTTCCATTGTTTGCCTTCTTAACGGAACCTCTTCCATCATTTGCCTTTCCGGTTCCATATTTTGTTCGATCGTAATATCGGACGTTGGTATAATTGTTGACATGTATCGCATTCTTAACTGATCTCCGTGTTTTCTTCGAATTCCTTTGTTAGTACGAACGCTATAGGAGTGTTCGCCATTTCGTTCCATAATCACTCCTTTATACCAACCTGGAGTTATTTCGTTTTTAATCCACACTAAATCTCCTTCCCCGAATCGCCTAACAACCGACTTCCTATCATGGTAAAATTTTTGTTTTGACAAGTTTCGATTCATTTTGTCTTTTGGGTCCGCACGAATTAAATCAAATGCTGTCCTTAACCTTTTTCCGAAGGTGCTTTACCTGTCGTCGCCTGTGGAGTGTTCCTATAAGCCATAAGGATTTGCAAAAGACAAAGTTCCTTATCACTCCCACCTTTTCTTCCAGCCCAATACCTTGACTTTAACGTTCTTATTACCCTCTCTACTAATCCATTCGTTTTCGGGTGATAGGGAGTTGATGTTATGTTTTTATGTTGTTTGCCAAACAAAAATTTCTAAATTCACCGCCAACAAATTGGGGTCCATTATCGGATACTATTTTCGATGGTATCCCAAATCTGCAAAACCAACTACGTAGTTGTCTCACAATTTGCGAGCCAGTTATAGAAGATATAACTGCTACCTCCACCCATTTAGATAAAGCATCAATTAACACTAGCCAATAATTTCCTTCAACCGGGCCGGCAATATCAATATGCACTCTATCCCAAGTTCGTTCCGGCAATGACCATGAGTATAAAGGAACCTCCTGCTCCGATGGTCGATTTTCCTGGCACCCATCGCATTCCTTTACATAAAAGTCAATATCCTTATCCATACCTGGCCACCACACATAATATCTTGCTACGTTCCGCATGCCTGTAATACCGGGGTGACCCTGATGTAAAATTTTCATAACTAACACATGCAAGGAATGGGGTATAATTAGCCGATTCCCATAGAATAATAATCCATCCTCGAAGGATAGTTCGTCTCTACGATGATAATAAGGCTTTAAATCAAACCGGCAATTTTTTATATCGAGTCGCCATTCTCGTTTGATTGATAAAATTAACTCGGAGCATAGAGCATCACGCTCGATAGAATTCTTCAATGTTTCATGATTTAATTTTAAATCGTCCAACATTAATAATCCTATATTATTAATGTCATTTGTATTCGTATCTCTATGATTTGGGAGTCTTGACAAGGCATCCGCACATTGGTTAGTCTTCCCGGATCTATACTTTATTTCATATTGATACGTATTCAGGAATAGTGCCCAACGAATTAACCTGTTACTCACCACTTTGGGTAAATCACGATGTTTCCTAAATACTCTTTCCAGGGGTTTGTGATCAGTCATCAAGGTAAATTGCCGTCCTCGTAAATATTGATTAAACTTTTCAACGCCATACACGATCGCTCTCGCTTCCCGGTCGATCGTTGAATATCTTTTTTCAGCTACACTTAAGGTGCGAGAAGCGTAAGCTATAGGTTTTTCGCAACCGTCAGGGAATACATGAGTTAATATGGCTCCTAGGCCCGATTCCGATGCATCAACTGATAAATTTAATGGCAAGTCCAAGGAATATGGCACCAGTGTATCCGTAGTTGATAGAAGATTTTTTACTTCATCAGAAATCTTTTGTTCTTTATTGGTCCAACGCCATTTAACAAGTGAACCAGTTATGGCATGTAATTCAGTACATTTTCCATGTAACTGAGGTATAAACCTTTCTTGGTAATTTACCAACCCTAAGAAAGAACGAAGCTCTTTCTTGTTCGCAGGAATCTTAAAATTCTTTATTCCTTCGACTCTTTCCTCTGTAGGATGAATTCCTGAGGCGTCGATTTTGTGTCCCAAATAAATGACGGAATCTTGAAAAAATTTCACTTTTTCCTTCTTCGCTTTCAAACCGGCATTTTGCATCCTCATTAGTACTTCATTCAAATTTTTCAAGTGATCAGTTTGGTTACTACCTTTAATAATTATATCGTCCAATAGTACTCCAGTTTGCGGAATTTCATCTAATAAGTTTTCCATATATCTTTGAAAAAGATTTGGTGCAATAGACAATCCAAATGGAAGTCTTTTATATCTATAATAACCTATATGTGTAGCTATCGTAAGGTAAGGTCTTGATTCTTCCGCCACATTCATTTGCAAATAAGCATCACGTAGATCTATGATTGTATACTTTTCTCCTCCTGCAATCTTCATTATTAAATCGTCGAATGTTGGTAATAGATAATTGTTTAGGCTTAGGTACGGATTCAATGTTACACGAAAGTCACCACATATTCTAATGGAACCATTTGGTTTAATGACATTCACTATTGGTGTTGACCATTGATTTGGGTTTTTTGAAGGATCTACAGGTTCAATAATATCTTCGTCCAACAAACGTTTAATTTCAACTTCCACTTTCTTCCGTATTGGAAAAGGTACTCTCCGTGCAGAGTAAGCTATGGGATTAGCTTCTTCCTTTAGAAAAATACTAATCTCAAAATTCTTTATGCAGCCAGTTCATTGAAGATTCAGTTGCAATTGTCCAAAAAGCAAAAAACCAATATAAATGTCTACGGAAATGCATGAATGTTTATACGCACTTTATAATCATACATTTTATACATTAAATGAATAGGTAAGACGAATATAATGTAAATTCTATCATTGATGATCAAGTATAAATGTAAATGTAAAAAAAAGGAATATGATAAAGAATCTTTTTGTTAGGAATGTTAGTGATGACTATATAAAACAAACTTGAATATGCGTAGATGTTTATTCCTGATAATTACTTTTAATAGAATCATTGAATCAAGTATAAATGTAAAATTAAAAGGACTATGAAAAAAAATCTTTTGTAATGTTAGTGATAACTATATAAAGTAAACTTGACTATGTGTAGATATTTTATGTTTATTCTTGATAATATACTTCTAATAGAATCATTGATGATCAAGTGTAAATGTAAAATAAAAAGGAATATGATAAAGAATCTTTATGTTAGGAATGTTAGTGATGAATATATAAAACAAACTTGAATATGCGTAGATGTTTATTCCTGATAATTACTTTTAATAAAATCATTGATGATCAATTTTAAATGTAAAATTAAAAGGAATATGAGAAAAAATTCTTTTGTAATGTTAGTGATAACTATATAAAATAAACTTGACTATGTGTAGATATTTATGTTTATTCCTGATAATATACTTTTAATAGAATCATTGATGATCAAGTGTAAATGTAAAATAGAAAGGAATATGATAAAGAATCTTTATGTTAGGAATGTTAGTGATGAATATATAAAATAAACTTGACTATGTGTAGATATTTTATGTTAATTCCTGATAATATACTTTTAATATAATCATTGATGATCAAGTATAAATGTAAAATTAAAAGGACTATGATAAAAAATCTTTTATGTTGGGAATGTTATTGATGACTATAAAAAAACAAACTTGACTATGTGATATTTTATGTTTATTCCTGATAATATACTTTTAATATAATCATTGAATCAAGTATAAATATAAATGTAAAATTAAAAGGACTATGATAAAAAAATCTTTTATGTTGGAAATGTTAGTGATGACTATATAAAATTAACTTGACTATGTGTAGATATTTTATGTTTATTCCTGATAGTATACTTTTAATAGAATAGATGTAGTTATAAAAGTGAAAGTTTAATTACTAAAGCTTAAATAATGTTAGACATTAGAAATATTTGAGGGTGTTAATCAGAGATCAGATTGCCCGGGCCGGGCAACTGCTTTAAATTTTTATTTTCGGGCGGGGCCGGGCGGGCACGAGTATTTATAAAGTATATATACTTTAAACTTAAAAAATAAATATTTTCAAGGACATCGGCTGCAACTAAATAATATTTTGCTTTTATAAGATTTGTAAACGTTCTAAAACATGTTTGTACCGAAATGGCTTAGCAATTAATATATTAAAATATTTTAACCTAGAGCGGTTTTGCCAGTGATAACAATATTTTAAAGAAATTCGGACCTAATATTTTAGAAAGACCAAATACTACGTTTTTTGACCCATTAGGATTAAAATTAAAGATCAAAAGTTTTATTTGGTAACATCATCCGACTTTTATATAATATAGGAAATTAGATTTTGTCCGAGATAATAAAATATTTTTATATTTGTTTTATTCAATATGCCATTAATTTAATGCTTATTTTTTAATAGTGGTTGAAAGAATTTTAGATCGCAAAATTTCGGGCCTAACAGGCAAATTTAATATTTTGGGCCGGGCGTTTCGGGCAGCTCCAATGTTTCGGGCGGGCACGGTGGGAACCTAGAAGGGTTCGGGCGGGCAATGTGGTCAAAAAATTGAACCGGGCCGGGTTCGGGCATAAAATTCCTAACAAGTCTGACCTCTGGTGTTAATGTTGTTAGTGATAACCATTTTAGAATATTTTTTAGACTAAGATATAGTTTACATTCAAACTTTTAATAAGGTATATGTAATGTGCAAAATCTATTTCTAAGGTATGTTTTATTTATATGTTATGTGATTGAATATACAAATAGTTGGATATATTGTCAATATATTCATTAACATCAACTTCGTTAGAGAGGTATGAAGACAGTAAACGATTGATATTTGCGTTAATATTATCGTATTTTCTATTGGCAACATGTACTTGTTTACCCTGGGAAATGTGTAAAAGATTTACATCTGTAACGCCCTGATGTTTTATAATATAAGTAATAAATTCGTAAATAGGAGGGTGGGCCCGACCAATTAGGCACTTAATACCATTGTGGAATCCCTCCAAATGATTATTGGTGCGCGGTCCAACAGCATTCACCCTTTGCCAAATTTCATAGGGGAAACTAGCGCTAGGTCCAACCCATACATCATTGACATATACAAAAAAAATTTTCATCTTTTGGTCAGCGATCACAAGAGGATCAAAAATGATAGCACTAAATATTCTCCGCACATCGGACTTCTTCAAGAATGGCAAGGCTAAAATTCGCCTTATATATTTTCTAAACTGTTCATTGTTATCATAATAGGTTCTGAGACCATCATGTGCCACTCTTCTGATGATAGCTTGTGTATAGTGGAAAAGGCACCCTAAATTAAATATAAATGTTGTATATGATAAATTATTACCCTTCACAATAACGCCTGGAAAACATTCTCGTAGAGCCTGCATGCTCGCCATTTCAAAATCAACCTGAACATAATTTGGTTTTAACTCTAAATTATGCTCACCACAAATCTCCTTTAATTTATTGAAAACAATCGTATATGTTTCACATGATTTATCAGGTAATAGTGCATAGATCACAGGAATCATATGACTTCTGTGATAAGTGTGAATTGTATAAGCCTAAAAATTTAGATTAATAAAAATACAATTGCTATAACTTGATTAAATAAAGGAGGACACACATAGCAAGTGCCATCTGAGTACAAGTTCCGGGCTGAACACATGATGTTCAATAATGTTAGTGTTCCAAAAATGAAGAGGCGATTGTCCCCGTTCCACAGCAAGAATCTTTCACCTTTCTTGGTAAAACAATGTTCTGGTTCTAGGAGAATGTCCCTATTGTTTTCTGGATCTTTCTTGGTTTTGGGATTAACCCGTAGCATTGTATGTTTAATTGAGGCAAATGTGGGGGTCGCCTGCGGGTACAGGACAAGGTCAGGTACCTCTTGCAATCTTTGAAAAATCACTGTATTATATATACTCCTCAAATTTTTTTTAGGCTCTGCCAGAACAGCAGCCTTTAAATCCCGAAGTGTTATGAGGTACTCATAGTCACCTCTGGGAGACTCGTGACTATGTCCTTGGGTAACAGTAGGAAAAGTCGTGATTTTGGCTTTTCCTGAACAGCTTCTGTTCCTACACCTATAATAGGTGGCAGATGGAGTTGTTGTCTGCTTGTTGTATAAGAAACCATCATAATATAACACAGAGCCATTATGGGATGGAATGAATTCTATATTATCTAGAACAAGAAGATAATATAATCAACTGGTTTATGAATAAATGAACTTACAGTTGGTGGTGGTTGGGATGGATGAATACGATATTGCACTTTGTACACTTTCTGCATCAGAAGCCATCGAATCTAAAATAAGGTTGGTGGTGGTTCGGAAGGATGAATACGATATTGCACTTTGTATACTTTCTGCATCAGAAGCCATCGAATCTAAGACAAGTGTAAAATTCTGGTTTATGACTAAATGAACTTACATTTGGTGGTGGTTGGGATGGATGAATACGATATTGCACGTATACTTTCTGCAGCAGAAGCCCTCAAATCTAAGACAAGTGTAAAATTCTGGTTTATGACTAAATGAACTTACAGTTAGTGGTGGTTGGGATGGATGAATATGATATTGCACGTATACTTTCTGCAGCAGAAGCCCTCAAATCTAAGACAAGTGTAAAATTCTTGTTTATGACTAAATGAACTTACAGTTGGTGGTGGTTGGGATGGATGAATATGATATTGCACTTTGATTATTGATTGCTCTCACTTTTTTAATTAAATCTAAAACATGTGGATATATTTTAAAATTAGCTTACTAGTAACTTTGTTGATGTCCAATGTTTGTAGAGGTTGTGAAACCTGAATAAAAGATCCATAGTTTGGATAAGCTATTATGAAGATAAGATATAATAATCATAAACATTACTTGTGTGGGGAATATCATCATGATTTCTTGTTATAGTAAAGTTTTCGTCTCTGTAAACTAGTGTTGTAAAAACGGCTGGCTGGTTTTTCCCAGCGTATTGCTAAGCTTAGTTGTTGGCGTTTTTTTTCACCCAACCTTTTAAGTGTTAGGTGAATTTTCTTAAGAGGGCTTTGGCGTTTGGCGTTTTCGTAAAAAACACCCAAAGCGTTTTGGGTGTTTTTTTGGGGGCACCTTTGGCGTTTAGGTTTGGGTGTATTAAAGTAAAGGGTTTGGGTGGATAATATTATTAACCTTTTGGTTTGGTTTTGGTCGTTTTAGGTTGGGCATGCAAATATATCAATTTGTTTATATTGTTCATCATATTTGTGTATTTAGATTTAGGTAATGAACTTTTAATTTAAGAAAATAAAAATAAATGTATCATGACGTCACAATCTAGTAAATTTAAATTATAGTTAATTATTATGCATTATAGAAGTAGGTAGTGAATCAATATGTTTTATTTATGAAAAAAAATTCGAAAAAATTTGCCCCCCCCCCCTTTATTTTTTACTTTCTTTCTCACCTGGGGAAGAACGGCGGGCAGGTGGGGTGTTTGCCCCCCCCCCTATTTTTTACCCTCTTTCTGATCCGGGGGAGAGGCGGGGGGGGGCAGGGGGGTGTTTTGCCCCCCTCCCCCCTAAATTTTTACCCGCTTTCTGATGGGGGTGAGAGGGGGGTGTTTTGCCCCCCCCCCCTTATTTTTTACCCTCTTTCTGATGCGAGGGAGAGGGGGGGGCAGGGGGTGTTTTGCCCCCCCCCTAATTTTTTACCCTCTTTCTGATGCGAGGGAGAAGGGTTGGCAGAGGGTGTTTTGCCCCCCCCCCCTAAATTTTTATCCTCTTTCTGATGCGAGGGAGAGGGGAGGCAGGGGGTGTTTTGCCCCCCCCCCCCCTAATTTTTTATCCTCTTTCTAATGCTGGGAGAGGGGGGCATGGGGGGTGTTTTGCCCCCCCCCCAATTTTTTACCCTCTTTCTGATGCGAGGGAGAGGGGGGGGGCAAGGGGTGTTTTGCCCCCCCCCCTAATTTTTTACCCTCTTTTTAATGCGGGTGAGAGGGGGGCATGGGGGGGTGTTTTGCCCCCCCCCTAATTTTTTACCCTCTTTCTGATGCGGGGGAGAGGGGGGCAGGGGGTGTTTTGCCCCCCTCCCCCCTAATTTTTTATCCTCTTTCTGATGCGAGGGAGAGGGGGGTGGCAGGGGGGTGTTTTGCCCCCCCCCCCTAATTTTTTACCCTTTTTCTGATGCGAGGGAGAGGGGGGGGGGGTTTTGCCCCTCCCCCTAATTTTAAACCCTCTTTCTGATGTGGGGGAGAGGGGGGCATGGGGGGGGGTTGTTTTGCCCCCCCCCTAATTTTTTACTCTCTTTCTGATGCGGGGGAGAGAGGCAGGGGGGTTTTTTGCCCCCCCCCCCCCAATTTTTTACCCTCCATCTGATGCGAAGGAGAGGGGGGGCAGGGGGTGTTTTGCCCCCCTCCCCCCTTATTTTTTACCCTCTTTCTGATGTGGGGGAGAGGGGGGACAAAGGGGGTGTTTTACCCCCCCCCCCCCCCTAATTTTTTACCCTCTTTCTGATCAGGGGGAGAGAGGGGGCATGGGGGGTGTTTTGCCCCCCCCTTATTTTTTACCCCCTTTCTAATGCGGGGGAGAGGGGGGCATGGGGGGTGTTTTGCCCCCCCCCCTAATTTTTTACCCTGTTTCTGATCCGGAGGAGAGGAGGGGCATAGGCGGTGTTTTGCCCCCCCCCCTATTTTTTAACCTCTTGAGAGGGGGGGCAGGGGGGGGTGTTTTGCCACCCCCCCCCCCCAATTTTTTATCCTATTTCTGATGTGGGGGAGAGGGGGGGGGCATAGGGGGTGTTTTACCCCCCCCCCCCCCCCCTTATTTTTTACCCTCTTTCTGATCAGGGGGAGAGGGGGGGGCATGGGGGGTGTTTTGCCCCCCCCCCTAATTTTTTACTTTCTTTCTGATGCGAGGGAGAGGGGGGGGGCAGGGGGTGTTTTGCCCCCCCCCCCAATTTTTTATCTTCTTTCTAATGCGGGGGAGAGGGGGGCATGGGGGGTGTTTTGCCCCCCCCCTAATTTTTTACCCTCTTTCTAATGCGGGGGAGAGGGGGGCATAGGGGGTGTTTTGCCCCCCCCCCCTAATTTTTTACCCTGTTTCTGATCCGGAGGAGAGGGGGGGCATAGGGGGTGTTTTGCCCCCCCTCTTATTTTTTACCCTCTTGAGAGGGGGGTCATGGGGGGTGTTTTGCCCCCCCCCCTTCAATTTTTACCCTATTTCTGATGTGGGGGAGAGGGGGGGGGGGCATAGGGGGTGTTTTACCCCCTCCCCCCCTAATTTTTTGCCCTCTTTCTGATTAGGGGGAGGGGGGGGCATGGGGGGTGTTTTGCCCCCCCCCCCCTTATTTTTTACCCTCTTTCTGATGTGGGGGAGAGGGGGGGGGCATAGGGGGTGTTTTGCCCCCCCCCCTAATTTTACCCTCTTTCTGATCAGGGGGAGAGGGGGGGCATGGGAAGTGTTTTGCCCCCCCCCCCTTATTTTTTACCCTCTTTCTAATGTGGGGGAGAGGGGGGGGGGCATGGGGGGTGTTTTGCCGCCCCCCCCCCCCAATTATTTACCCTCTTTTTAATGCGGGGGAGAGGGGGGTGGCATAGGGGGTGTTTTCAATAAATAGAAAACGATTATAAAGTGAGATTTATCTGGCCATTCGAGAGCAGATTTTGAATTCAACCCTTCAATTAAAAATTTATATTTTAATTCATTCTAAATTAATGACAGCTAAGAGATCCCCCTCTAAATATTCCCGGCAATAGCAATTTTAATCACAAAATTTAATTTCAAATATATTTTAAATTCCTCGCCTCTTGTAAAAGATAAAGACTTATTAATTATATAATGTCCCTTTTATTTTATATTTAAACTCTATTTTCAATATCAGAGAACGGCATCCCGCGCGACTCGACATATCACCACTCCCATGTAGCATGTACATGTTCATGTACTAATCCACCCTCTCTCTTCCTTCTCTCGTTGCAATGCATGCGCAAAACCAGATTTAAACCTATCAGATTTAAGTTAAGTACTAAACTAAATATATAAAAAAATCATGGCACAACAAGGCATGGTGTGGCGTGGGCTGACTAGGCTCTTTATTACATCATTTTACATTCATTTCTTTTTTAACGTACAACATATCAAGGTATGTAGAAGTTGCAAATCATATTATTATAAATAAAATAAATGAAAATTAAACTTTTTTTTATTATGTCAACTACTAATTAAGTCATAATCAATTAGAAAATTAAGTTTCTTATTAAATAATAAGCAATAATTTAAATTAAGATGCTTAACTCATTTTTGTTACTCGAAAAGTCCGATATTTTTTATGATCCTTATAAGCATTGTAAACGCGAAGTCTAAGTCAACAGGACGTAGAGTGTTGGTGCCTTGTGAAAGCATAGTAATTAATAGCATGATATGTTGGAAATACCAAGTTTTTCCATTAAATGCCCAGATAACTTAAATAGTAAAACTTACTTACCCATGATGGCAAATTTTTTTAAACTGGTAAAATTTCATATTAATATTATATTTAATAATACAGCTTATTTCGTAAATGAAGTTAAATTAAAAAAATTTATTTTAATTGATATGGTAATTAAGACAATTTTTGACCGCAAATCTTCAAAAATATATTTTCGAATATTAGAAAATCTTTGTCATATAATAAGGCAATTTTCAAAAAAAAATAAATTTCAATAGAAAATGTTGATTAAGACATTTGTCATCACTGTGACCGCAAATCTTCCCAAAAATATTTTTTATAATAGTAGAACATTTTTCAGTCATATAATAAGTCTATTTAAAAAAAAATATTAATCTCAATAGAAAATGTTGATTATGACATTTGTCACCACTGTGACCGCAAAAATTCACAAAAATATTTTGAAAGGGTTAAAAAGGGCTTTCCGGCCCCCCCCCGGATGAAAAAGAGATTAAAAAATAAGAAGAGGGTCGATTCACCCCCCCCCTCTCCCCGGCATCAGAAAGAGGATAAAAAATAAGGTAAATATGGTCGTCTTTTCTGGGATATACAAAATTATCTGACATTTGAAATTAAAAGAAGTGATATTGAACAGCCACGCTCTGATTGGTCAATAAATATTCATAGACATTCATAGGCATTCATAGACATTTGGTCAGTTGAACTTTGGTCGAATGCATCGATACGGAAAAATCGCAAACCAGATTCCTGTACATTAGACGATTGACCTGGTAGGCCGACAACCAATTAGGTTACAGATTTATGTGCGCTTCGAATGAGCGCGACTGGAGAAAAAAACAAGTGATAACCAAGTGATGAAAACCAATATTTGATAGATTTGCACATATGTTTATATTAGTTGTAACAAGTTCAATCTTGTCTTCATCAAGTAAATATATGTGCTATTTTCTAATCTTTATATTAGTAATGGTTGTATCAATTCATTTATCTTCCAACTCAATCTGTCCAATGTTCAAACTACTTTATGTGCATATTTTTTCTTTAGTTTTAGCTAGTTTAACACAACTTGTCTTCATCAAGTAAATTTATGTGCTATTTTCTAATTATCATAGTAATTGTTGTTATCTCGAGATTAATCTTCCAACTCAAGCTGTCCAATGTTCAAAGTACTTTATGTCCATATTTTTTAAATCTTTAGATTAGCTATATGTATTTTAACTAGTTTAACACAACTTTTCTTCATCAAGTAAATCTATGAGCTATCAAAGTATTTTATGTGCATATTTTTTAAATCTTTAGATTAGTCAATGTTAAAACAGTGAATTTAAGAAGAACCGTTAAAGCTCACCACAAAATATTACCTATTCATTGTATTAAATATGTACCATCTTTTAACTTTATATCAAAGACTAAATAAATTATCTTTTTCATTTATTATATAATAGATTTAATAGTAGTGGCTTATTATCATCTATATCCATAGATAGAGGATTAGCTAATACATTTGCTTAATATAAATTTTAACTTAATTTATATTTTGCATATTATAAACTTATCCTTGCTTTTACTGAACTAAACAAATTATCTACAAATGTACATAAAATGTTCAATATATTAATTGCTATGCAATTTATGGGATCGTTTTTTGGTGTCCGTCGTCCGTCGTCCGTTACCCTATCTATTTGCATTGGGTATATTAGGTTATCGCTTTTTTAAATTAATGGATGAGAAAGAGGTGCCCCACCCCTCATCTCTATCTCCCTCGCTGTGTTATTTTTTAAATTAATGCATAAGAGGTGCCCCACCCCTCATCTCTATCTCCCTCGGTGTGTTATATATAAGATTTGTTAAATTATCTATTATATAATAAACATAGATAAAAGTTGTGCTATGCAATTTAACTAGTTATATAATAAACATAAATAAAAGTTGTTTACTTTTAATTGCTATGCAATTTAACTAGTTTTGGTTATATAATAAATATAGATAAAAGTTGTTTACTTTTAATGCTATGCAATTTAACTAGTTATAAATAAACATAAATAAAAGTTGTTTACTTTTTAATTGCTATGCAATTTAACTAGTTTTGGGGTTGGAATCATGGAGTTTTTTTTGACTCTTATGATTGTTCTTGTTACTATCATTGATAATAAGAATTTTTGGCCGTCCGCTGGCTGCTGACCAATGAAAAAAATGACCATTGGCCAAAATGTGAATCGAAATTATTTTTTTCGTTTTTTTTGACTACTATAATTGTTCCTGTTTCTACCATTGCTATTATGACTTTTTGGCCGTCCGCTGGCTGCTGACCAATGTTATATAATAAACATAAATAAAAGTTGTTTACTTTTAATTGCTATGCAATTTAACTAGTTTTTGGGTTAGAATCCCGGAGTTTTTTTTGACTTTTATGATTGTTCTTGTTACTATCATTGATAATAAGACTTTTTGGCCGTCCGTTGGCTGCTGACCAATGAAAAAAATGACCATTGGCCAAAATGTGAATCCGAGTTTATTTTTTCGTTTTTTTTGACTATTATGATTGTTCCTGTTACTACCATTGCTATTATGACTTTTTTGGCCGTCCGCTGGCTCCTGACCGATGGAAAAAATGACCATTGGCCAAAATGTGAATCGAAATTATTTTTTTCGTTTTTTTTTGACTATTATGATTGTTCCTGTTCCTACCATTGCTATTATGACTTTTTGGCCGTCCGCTGGCTGCTGACCAATGGAATAAAATGACCATTGGCCAAAATGTGATTCGAAAACATTTATTTCGTTTTTTTTGACTATTATGAATTTATATCCACTTTTATTGTGTCCTGGCTGCTGACCAATGGAAAAAAATGACCATTGGCCAAAATGTGATTCGAAAATTTTTTTTTCGTTTTTTTTACTCTTGTGAATTTATATCCACTTTTACCGTGTGCTGGCTGCTGACCAATGGAAAAAAATAACCATTGGCCAAAATGTGAAGCCGAGTTTATTTTTTCGTTTTTTTTTGACTATTATGATTGTTCCTGTTACTACCATTGCTATTATGACTTTTTGGCCGTCCGCTGGCTCCTGACCGATGGAAAAAATGACCATTGGCCAAAATGTGATTCGAAATTTTTTTTTTCGTTTTTTTTGACTTATGAATTTATATCCACTTTTACCGTGTCCTGGCTGCTTACCAATGAAAAAAATGACCATTGGCCAAATTTTATATATAACCTAAAAATTTATTATAGATGGTCTAACAGACAGCCAACTATGTAATATATATTTTTAACCTTATAAATGCATATATATTTTTTTATTGGGTTAATATATTTCATTTAATTAGATTGTGATTTCATAGAAAACCTAAAAAGTAATATTTAAAAAAATAATATAGGTATTAGATTCTAATTTACGATAAAATATATCGATAGAAACTAACACAAAATTCGAAACCTCCTTCAAAGGTATAAGCATAGCCCGTTATTTCTAATTAAATTGAATCTACTATTAAACTCAGACACGAATTGTACTTTATTAGATGGCGCGCGTAAGTTTATATAATTAGTAAAATTTTTCTACGTGTCATAGATATTACACCGCACGTGTGGCAGGGAAATGTCCGATATTTTTAAAATGAAAAGGTATTTTAGGAATCTGAAAAGGTTATTTTACCCCCGGCCGCCCTGGGCACCTACGGTAAAGTTTCGAGCGAATCGGGCTGGTAGTTTAAGAATTTAGCCCTTTTTTAAAACTAAAAAAAAACTTTTTTTTTAATTTTTTTTTTACATTAAATTAATATTTTGTTTTTGTTAATACCATTGATAATATGACTTTTTGACCGTCCGCTGGCTACTGACCGACGAAATATATTGATTTTCTAAACATAAAACACAACTTTATTATTTCATCATCTATATAAATAACATAATAACTTCTACTATTTTAAAGCCAGCATGGTATAGTGGTTATAGCGCCGGCTTGTGAACTGGAGGTGTGGGGTTCAAGTCAGGGAGGGGACAAATTTTTTTTTTAATTTTTTTAAATTAAATTAATATTTGTTCATGTTAATACCAATGATAATATGAATTTATGACCGTCCGCTGGCTACTGACCAATAAAAAAATGACCATTGGCCAAATAAATCGAAATTTTTTTTCGTTTTTGAATTGGTTAACATTGATAATTACCCTATGTCCTCCCCTACAAGGGCCTATAACTAATTAACTAATTATTTTGCATCTAATACCCCCTATAGGCATTCTCGCCCCTTCCCACCTTTCTCGCCCATAAATTGCATAGCAAATATGCTACGTTTATACGGAGTATAGAAGAGTTCCCCCTTCCCCTCTTCCCTTCCCCTCTTCCCTTCCCCTACTCCCCTTCCCTTCTCCCCCTTCCCACGAGGGCCGAAGGCCCGAGTTTTAATATTTAAATTTAAAATTTTTTAACATATATCAATTACACAATTATGGACTTACAATCAAATAATTTTTTAAGAAAAATATAAAAACTACATTCTGCTTTGCCTTAATCGTTAATGGCTTATTTACTAACTATTTATTAAGTGTCAAAATTATTACTAATTATCAAATAAGGAAATTTTTTTTGCTTTTCTCAAAATTAGACTAAGACACTCATATGTATTGCAACCATAGATAATGATTTTTAAGGCATCATATTGAACATTATAGGATGTCAAGACAAGCACTTGCACAGCCATATTCCTGTGTTGGTCAGGTGAAAATCCTAATACGGATGGTAGAGGGGGTCAAGATGACCCCAAACTTTAAATAGCTATAACTTGGTTGTATTAAGGCATAGTATTTCAACTCTTATCAGTAAATTAATATATTACTTTGGGTATTCAATCAAGTAATTTTATTTTATATCCTAAATTAGTACAATTTTTTAAAATTATCCCCTATGTGATTAATTTAGCTCATACAAATTTTAGCTATTATTTTATAATTTTATTAATAATATTATATAAAATCAGGTTAGAACTATAAATATAGAACTTGGTATAAAAACCTTTAAAAAAATGTTTGCTATGGAATTTTGGCCCTATATTTTTATAGTTAAAAGTCAATACTGTTCTTAACTATTATTTTCTATTTTTGGACAATTTAATTTTGTTGAATATAAATACATCATAGAAGGTTAGAATTTAGAATATGAAAAAAATCTAAATGTAAATTCTTAAAACAAAAATTTTCTGAGACTTAATAATAAATTTTGTGTAAAAAATGAGATTTTCTCCTAGTTTGTAAAATTATTTTAGGTTGAAAGGGTAAAGTTTAAATCAGTTTATAAATATATATTGGTATAAGTTCATAATGTTTTAGATTTGGCATAAAAAACATCATAAATTAGTAGAGTTGTCCAAACTTAAGAAAGTCTTGACCAGGGGTTTGAACCCGCATAAAATAAAATCGGGTTCGTGTTCGGGTTTGGCATAAATTTTGAAATCGGGTTCGTGTTCGGGTTTGGCATAAATTTTGAAACCCGGTTCGGGTACAGGTTCGGGTTCAAGAAATTTTATTATACTAATAATACATTTTTACCTTCAATAAATTATTGAATAGTAACTTAATTTTTAAATAGCACCTTCACATGCCAATTATTTCATCTCATTGTGCATATGTATTTATTGAATTTTTAATGTTCTAATTTATTTTTGGATTTAAAAGCAATAAAAATATAATTATTAAAAGCCATACCATATTATAAATTACACAAAAATATTTTTATACAACGTGTACTTCACATCATGAAATATAAATACAGTTGACACATAAATTATGGTTCCTAGGCTAAATCCCGAAAGCGCACAATCCCGAATTTTAATGCTACACTTTTACGGCAATTAACATATGGTAAAAAATATGCAATCATATAATCAAGCTTTTAATGAATATTTGGTTGAGAGAACAAATCAAGATAATACAGAAAGTATAAGTAAGCTTAATATCTAAATATTTATAAATTATCTTTAGAATTTAAAAAGTCGAGTAGAAAAAATTTGATTCTGACCCATAAAGACTTGGATTATACCAAAATTAAAGATGGAAAACTTTATCATTTGTTAATTGTTAAAGCTTAATTTCATCAAATAAAAGTCTATTCTAGATATAAATAGGTTATCATAATTCCTTAGATTAATACTGAGATTCTTAAAAGTGCAGGAGATATTTAGATAACTCTTGACATCTCACATGAAGGTAACTTATAATTCTTAGCACTTATATATTATATAGCTTATTCAAATTATTTGTAAGTTTATTTATAACATTCTATGATTTTTTAGGAGAGGGTGTATCAGTTCTTCCTACAAATCTTTAGATTATACAACAGAGCTAGAGTATTATCATTTGTTAATTGTTAAAGCTTAATTACATCAAATAAAAGTCTATTCTAGATATAAATAGGTTAAATCAATGATTCCTTAAATTAATACTGAGATTCTTAAAAGTGCAGGAGATATTTAGATAACTCTTAGGTAAAGTTTCTTTGAATATGACTAATTTTGCTCATAACAAAAATAGCTTTTTTAATTTTATGATGAACATATTAAATAAGGTACAAACTATAAATTTAGAAAATTTGGCTAAAAAAAACTTAAAAACAAAAATTAATAGAATCGTCCAAACTTAAGGAAGTGTTGACACTTTAAATAAAAATACATCATATAAGGTTATATTTAATAATATGAAAAAATCTAAATGTAATGTCTATAAACATATACAACTATAAAAATGATAATTTTTGTGTAAAAATGAGTATCAAATTTAATTTATTGTAGATTAAAATGAAAATTATAATTAAGTAACTTAATAAACATAGTATAATGAGTTCATTAATTTAGAATTTTTGTGTATTAAGTTGCTAAGCTTTAATAATATTTACTATAATGTATAAACTCTTAAAACTATAAAATTAGATTATAAAACAAAGCTAAAATATTGTTATTTGTTGATTGTTAGAGCTTAATTTTATCAAATAAAAGCCTATGCTAGATATATATAGATTAAATGAATGAAAGTATAACCAATCTTTTACTCATTGATAGATTACTCATTATTTACAATTTTATAACCATAAATTCAACAAATTCCATAAAATGGTATCAGAAATATACATGTAATATTTTCCAAAACAAAATTTTTATAATGTGGGTCTAACTTAAATTTCTATATGACAATAAGTATATTATTGATATTTCTTGAAATTAAGTTTGGTAAAATATAAAATTTTTCACATTCCTAAAAAAGTTATTGATAGGTACCAGATTTTCATAACCTGCTATAACATTTTCTAATTAGACTTTTTAAAACAAGAACAAGATTTTAAGGCATTTTTTTGCTAGGCTCTTTGGTAAGCATTAAATGTAAAAATTGGGGTAAGAGTTTCATCCATCAATCATCTTATATATCAATATAACAGCACATCAATAAGTAAACATTAGTTGAGGTAGATAAAAATAAAATAGAAATAGTTAGTGATTTAGTTATAAATAAATTTGCCTTATAATAATAGCAAAAACTTAATACAAAAGCTTATCTAATCACATGCACATTGATACTAATCATATTTAACAATGATCCCTTTACAATCTTATAGGATCTAAATTAAGTTATATAGCATCATAAATTGTATGAATAATTTCTATTTAATCTAATGGCTAAAGAGATTGCCCTTTTAAAATTTAATATTTTTTCTATTAAAGTACAAAAAAACTTTAACAAATTTCTTATATGTTTACTTGCTGAGATTATACTCTGTAACTATATCACTTAACGTTCTAAATATTCCATTAATCAACTTTTATAAAAGAATCTAGAGGCATGGGATAGCACTGGGATGATATCCTTTATATAATACTTAAATTTATTATATATTGCTTATTTATACACCACCTTATACCAAACAAACGTATATCAGTTAATTATATAATTAGTAAATTGTAAAGGTTCCACCCAAATATAGCTCTTGAGTACATAATACCCAAACATTATTGTATACCTAATAGGATTAATGATTCCCTGATTTTAAATACGTTAAAATTACCTTAGATATTGATTCCAAACGATTATTATTAATGGCATCCTTTAATTTATACCTTGTCACTAAATATTAATACTCATCAGTGATCTGTAAATAAAGCTATATTATGTTACTTGGTGCAGAGGTTAATTAAATGTGATTCTTACATAAGTAAATTGTAAAGGGGCACCCAAATCTTGCTCTTGATTATGGATAAAACTTTAAAATTAAAAAACATATGGAAATTTGAAAATCGTAGCAGTAGCATTATTGTAGCTTCGGGATTGTGCCTTTTCGGGATTTAGCCTATATCCCATAAATTATGTATATAGTTTTGATATATTATTTAATCTTACAATTAAAACATCTTCTAAAGTACATATATTTAAAGTATTTTACAATTATTATATAAATTATAGTCTAATATATATCAATTATATATTTAAAACTTACAAATAATTCTTGAGATGATTAGTATTGATTAATGAATGAAAAATGCCAAAAACATAAAAACATTAAAATTAAAATCATATAGTTTTCTTCGTTTCGTTACATTCTCATGATAGAGAAAACTCAGATATTCAATTCCATTCACAATATATTTTTCAATTAAAAACCCGAACCCGACCCCTTTTTGTATTCATCGGGTTCGGGTTTTAAGGGTATTTTTAAAAATGGGTTCGGGTTTGGGTTCGGGTTCTGTAAAACATCGGGTTTTACCCGGTTCGGGTTCAGGGGTTCGGGTTCGGGACAAACCCCTGGTCTTGACCCTTTTTTTGAGACATAAAAGTTTCTATTGTTTTAAATCCATTTTTTTATAGTTTTCAACTTAGTTTTAAATTTAAATGACAATAATCCTTGTCTTCATTACAAAAACCCTTAAAATAAAAAAATTTGTGTTTGCCCTTCCCTAAATGAACTTAAATACTTTCGCCCTCCCCCCCCCCCTTATTCTAAAACCTGGCTACGCCCATGTTTCCAACACCTCCTTGGGCTGGTATAAGGTGTGACCTTCTATGGTTTTAGTACTATATAATACAATATATGGTATTATATTTATTATATTATATTTAATGCATTGTATGATTATTATTGTATTGTACTATATAATATTTATTATATTGCATTACATTTAATGTATTGCATTATATTATATAAATTATATTATATCTATTGTATACATTTGTTGATTGTATTATATAACATTTCTTGTGTTTACTTTACTGTATTATATTATATTTATTGTATTATATTTATTATATAACTTATATTATTATATTAAATCCATTGTATTATATTTATTGTATAATGTAATATAAATTATATTGTATTTATTTTTTGTATTATATTTATTATATTCATTGTATTATATCGAATCTGGTACATTAGGCGATTTTTCAGTTCGCGATTCTTGAACGCTTCTGTACTGTTGGCGACTGACCTGTTAGGCGACAACCAATTAGGGTTAGGGTTATATTAATTGTAGAATGTAATATATATTATATTGTATTGTATTTAATCTGTTGTATAATATTTATTTTATTGTATTATATTAATGGTATTATATCATATTTATACTATATTATTTTAATTTTTAATTTGCATAATGATTATGTTGCAGTCACGTGTTCAATGATCGCGAACGAATCCCATTCATAATGCCAATCATCCACAATGCCAATGACTGTATTATTTTTAAGTAATAGCTCATTATACAGTTAATTCTATTATAATGATTATATTATATCCATGTGTACTAATTGTACTTATAATATTCCCTAACCCTAGCCCTAACACTAACCCTAACCCTACCCCTTAATTTTGATTGGTTAAGCCATTGGCGGTCTAAAGCATTGGCATTATGGACGATTGGCATTGTGAACAGAAGCGTCGCGAACTGAAAAATCGTCTACTGAACCAGATTCATTATATCATATTTATACTATAATATTTTAAATTTAATTTTCATAGTGATTTAGAGTCTTATATGTTGCAGTCACGTGTATATATGTATGTATGTATATATGTATGTATATATTTATGGATATATTTATGTAGAATCCCATTCATAATGCCAATCATCCACAATGCCAATGACTGTATTATTTTTAAGTAATAGCTCATTATACAGTTAATTCTATTATAATGATTATATTATATCCATGTGTACTAATTGTACTTATAATATTCCCTAACCCTAGCCCTAACACTAACCCTAACCCTACCCCTTAATTTTGATTGGTTAAGCCATTGGCGGTCTAAAGCATTGGCATTATGGACGATTGGCATTGTGAACAGAAGCGTCGCGAACTGAAAAATCGTCTACTGAACCAGATTCATTATATCATATTTATACTATAATATTTTAAATTTAATTTTCATAGTGATTTAGAGTCTTATATGTTGCAGTCACGTGTATATATGTATGTATGTATATATGTATGTATATATTTATGGATATATTTATGTAGAATCCCATTCATAATGCCAATCATCCACAATGCCAATGACTGTATTATTTTTAAGTAATAGCTCATTATACAGTTAATTCTATTATAATGATTATATTATATCCATGTGTACTAATTGTACTTATAATATTCCCTAACCCTAGCCCTAACACTAACCCTAACCCTACCCCTTAATTTTGATTGGTTAAGCCATTGGCGGTCTAAAGCATTGGCATTATGGACGATTGGCATTGTGAACAGAAGCGTTTATGTATATATATATAGGTATATATGTATGTATATATGTATGTGTATATTTATGGATATATTTATGTATATATATATAGGTATATATGTATGTATATATGTATATATATGTATATATGTATGTATATATGTATATATGTAAGTATATATGTATATATGTATGTATATATGTATGTATATATGTATGAATGTATATATGTATGTATATATGTATGTATATATGTATGTATATATGTTATGTATGTATATATGTATGTATGTATATATGTCGTATTTGCTCAAGCAGTCTAACGCTCAGGGAGTTTAATGCACTCCAAACTAGACGCAAAATCTCATTACTTAAAATATAAATTTTATAAAATTATATAATTATATATATTATATAAAATAATATAAAATATTGTAAATGCATATTAACTTGATATAAAGCATTATATATAATAATATAAAGTATTGTAAATGCATATTAACTTATTATAAAGCATTTTATCTAAACTATGAAAGGAAATATATATGCACCAATAAAAAATATAAGCTTCAGATATTATAGGCTTAATATTAATTTTTGCTACCTTGTAAAGCGTTTATAACATCAATAAATAGAAAACTAGTTTGTTATACGGCAATAGATATATGCAGTAAGATAAAAGAGGGTTACTTAAAGTTTATATTTTACATGATTTAATAAACATTATTTGCAACCATATTAAAACCTTTATAACTTAAATAATTATAAGCTAAAATTTTAGGCACTATATGTAAATGATAATATAGAATACTGTAATTTATATCTTTATATTATCAATACTTTAGTCAATCAGTTATACAGTATGCTTAGCGTTATTCTATAGATGAATATATGGATATCCTTTTTAGAAATAAATTATCTAAAGTTACTTGTTTACTACTGTTAATGCTTGAACACATGCCTTTTGCAAAGCCAAAGTCCAAACATAATAAACAAACTTAAGCAAAGCAGTCTTATTAGCAGTTTTAGTTAGCAACTTTATATGACACATAACTTAATTAAAATTACTGCTATGGAAATGTGTTATTTATTATTTTGCAAGTCTTACTCTATCTCCATCTCATGCACATTTATTTGTTATGGGAAAGCACACTCATATGTGGTAATAAATAATTTTAATATAATTATAGACGAAATTTAATATTTGCAGATTAAGGCATAAATATTTATTTAAATTTTCTCCTTGCAAACATTTACATTCACACTAATTTTAGCTTATAATGGAATAAAAGTTGCCATAAAATTTGCAAAATTAACTGATCTAGAAGTTGTTATAGCACTCTGAAAGTAAAATTTAGCAGAAATGATGTTTGAGAATACACAATAAAATGATATTTAACCATTAAATTTTGGTTTCAAATGCAAAGTATAAGGACTCAATTTGCAATTTTCGATTAAAAATAATTAAATATCTTTGTTAATGAAAATTATTAAATAAATAAATCTTATATGACTTCATAGATCTCACATAATATGTTTGGTTTCATATTAAAAATAATTTTTACCAATTTTTACAATGCTGCTCATACAAAAATTGCATATGAAAAGATCTTACAATTAAAAAATTGCAATATTATGGCACTCATGCTATAATCAAAATTGATAGATTGGTATTAATGTTCTTTTTAAAATTAAACAATTTAGGATTCTATTAATCAAAAAAATGATATTTAACAAAGATATTAAATTGTATAAGTAAAGGCACATTCAAAACAGAAATGACATGTTTAAAACAAATTAATAAATAGATATGAGCATAAAAATGAGATGTTAAAAATAGCTGCTATATAAGTAAAAGATAAGGTTAGCCTTAATAATAAATATTAATTATGCCAAATAACACAAACTTTCAATCATCATTTATAAGTTGATAATAGTGTTTAAATTTTCTAAAAATACTGATAAATGATGATGTACCCACAAAATTTTTCAAACAATTATTTTATTCAGATAAACTATTGTTGAGATTGGGAATCTTTATTTACTAGAGAGAGGTTTTCGAAGTGATACAAAAATAGAAAAGTCAGTAAAAACGTGTATATCCAAACTATAATACATACCAATTAACGATAATTAGATTGACAACACAACGGTAAACAACATATCCCCTGAGGCACTTCGCGCTCCAATTACCTCTCTACAGTTCCCCCCTTTTCACAGACAAAATCCTTAAGGAATGCTGGCGGTTTTCGACTACGCTGCGGGTATCTAGGCTCTTCTCTAGGCGTTCCTGACTGGTTTTGCATTTGTTCCCTTATAGCACTTGTTCCCGTTTCCCTTTCTGATGATATCCTTTGTGGCCACCCGTTCTCTTGTCCCAGTGTGGTCCAGTCCAAGATTTTTTGTTTCCTTATTTGATCCACGTGTCGGTGGTGTTTTCTTCCCTGTGCCCATACATCGTAGGACCGACTACCATGCTTGGCTTTTATCGTGCCTTCTACCCATTTGCTTGGACCCAGAAACATGCGCACCCAAACCAAGTCTCCTACGTTGAACGTCCGCGGGTTCCCGGTCTCTACCCATTGTTGTGGTACGGTTTCCCTCAAAACCTCCCATTCGGTTCGCATCCTTCTTTTCAGCATCATCTCTGCCGGGCTTTTATTGTTTGCGGGGTGTTTTGTAGATCTGTAGTTTTCCAAAAATCTACTCAGCCCTACTTCCGACTCGTTCCTAACGATGGCTTCTTTAATTAATCGTACGTATCTTTCTGCCAACCCGTTCGACGCCGGATGGTAAGGAGCTGTCCATCGTTGATTAATTCCCCTCGACTTGCAAAAGTTCTGTAACTCCTGCCCTTTGAATTGTGGGCCGTTATCTGATATTAACCAAGGTGGATTTCCAAATCTAGCGAACGTTTCGGCCAGTTTTTTTATAACGGTTGTCGCCGTGGTGTCTTCTAATTTAAACACCTCTACCCATTTCGAGCTATTGTCCACCATCACGAGGTATGACTTACCCTTGAGAGGACCCATGATATCGACATGTACTTGAATCCATGGTTTATGGCTAGGTTGACACTCTATCAATGGTGCCCTCTTCGCCGCCGCAGCCGTGTAATTGCAACTCCGGCACCCTTTCGCTACGCTCAATAATTCATCGTCAAGAGTCGGCCACCATATATACTGCCGCGCCACTTCTTGCATTCGCTTGATACCTACGTGGCCTCTATGTAGACTTTGGAGTACCACTCCTCGTAACTTCGCCGGAATTAATATTCGTCCCCCTTTGTAATATATTATGCTTTTGACTTCATGTAACTTTGGCAGATGTTTTTCGTAAGTGCGTCTTAGCCCACACGTGACCATTGTATTTTGTTTACCCCTAATCCACTCTTTTAATTGCCGCAGCCCCGGATCCTCCAAGGTGTGTTGTTTTACCACGTCCAATGATATAAACGGATTCATCGAGTCCTCTGGTATTTCCTCGCTAACCTGATACGCGTGTTCGTTCGGATTTCTAGACAAGAAATCTGCCGCGTTTTCGGTTCCCTTGTTGTATTCGAACTTGGTCGTATAGCCTGATACCATGAGCGCCCACCTGGTTAGGCGTGGTGACCATTGTTCCTTGCCCCTTTTGCTCTGATCGAATATATATATAAGCGGTCTATGATCCGTCATGATAGTAACGCTTCGTCCTTGTACATATTCGTTGAACTTTTTTAGTCCATACACCACCGCAAGGGCCTCTCGTTCGATCGTCGAATACCGGCTTTCGCTATCGTTTAATGCTCTTGACGCCTAGGCCACCACTCTCCAATTCTCTCCTGGTGCTCGTTGCTGTAAGATGGCCCCTAACCCCGTACCCGAGGCGTCTACGACCAGGCCGGTCTCCCACTCTCCATTGAAGTACGCCAGAACGGGGGCTTCCGTAAGCGCGGACTTGATAGCTTCAAATGCTCCTTGCTGTTCTTCACCCCAGTGGTACACCACGTTCTTTTTCATGAGTTTCTGAATCGGGTGTATGATTTTGGCGTAGTCCTTAATGAACTTTGAAAAGTATGTTGTTAACCCAAGGAAGGACCTTATTTCGTTTTTGTTAGTTAAGTTTTTCCACTGCTTGACTAATTCGGCTTTATTGTCGTTGATTCGAATCCCCTTGTTACTTATTACGTATCCCAGAAAGGTTACTTCCTTCGCCCACAAGATACTCTTGACAATGTTCGGCACGAACCCCCACTTTTGTAACGTTTCTAGTACCTTGAGTAACCTCTCGTTGTGAATTTCTTCCGTCTCCCCTGCAATTAAGATATCGTCGATGTAAACCGCAACCCCTTCCATGCCTCCTAATATTTGGTCCATTGTCTTTTGAAAAATGGCCGCGGCACAATTTAAACCGAACGGCATCCGGTTAACTTTAAATAGGCCCTTGTGCGTCGAGATAGTCAATCGTTGGCTCGTCTCTGGCCCTAATTCGAGCTGTAGGTACGCTTTCGTAAGGTCCAGCTTCGTAAAATAGCACGCATTATCAAGTTTATTTAACAAGTCGTCGATTTTGGGTAACGGGTATAACAACCCTTGCGCGTATTTATTTATCGTAAAGCGGTAGTCTATACATAATCGCAGAGTTCCATCGCTTTTTTTCACGGGTACCACTGGGCTGGCCCATCTTGAGAAATCGATTGGTTCAATCACCCCGTCCTTGACCCATTTATCCAGCTCTTCTTCTACTTCTTTCTTCCACGCCATCGGCACCCTTCGTGCGGGGATAAATACGGGATCTATGCCCTCTTTTAACGGTACTTCCACCGTTATTATCTTGACTGCTTTCGGGAATTCGTTTAGCTGACCGCCCCATTGTTTCATCACGTGCTGGATCGCGGACCTGGTATCCTTGGGTCTTTCTACGTAATTGACCGCGAACCGTTCCGCCGCAGCTCTAGAGTTCCAACGTATTTGACGCCAGATTTCGGGTTCAAATTCTTTTATCCAATCGATCCCGCACAGCGGCGGCCCCGCTACGTCTGCTATTAATAACGACAGCTGTTTCCTCGTGTTACCCATTCGGACATCGGCTTGTACCTTGGCTACGATCTTTATTTCCTCGTGGCCATACGCGTACACTGTCGGGACGGGCTCCTTGTTGCGTGGGATCTCCTTCGCCCATCTTCGCGCCGGTATTATCGATACCGTGGCGCCGGTATCGAAGATGCATTGGAATAATTCGTTATTAATAAATATATCTATAGTTAACACATCTAAAGCATGTTTTAACCTGGGAATTCGGACCGGCCCAAGCCACGCTTCTCGTCCCGCCACTACGCTCCACGCTTCTTCGGACCCGTCTTGCAAAGTGCTTAGCCCCCCGTTTATCGTCTCGGCCGTTAACGCTAGCTCGCGTAGGCGGTCCCATTTGATGTCATTTTCTGCCAACAGTCTCGCCTGTAAGTTTCTATCGCGCAATCCTATAATGAATTGGTCGACGATTCTGTTCTGCAATTCTTCGTTTCCGAAGTTGCAGCTGTTAGCTCCTGCCTTGAGTCTATTAGCATACGTGTCTATCGACTCTCCCTGGTTTTGTCGGACCTTTGAAAATTCATATCTCTTTGCCCTCGCGCATGAATTCCTTTGGAATAATTTTTTTAATCGATTTTTAGCTTCCTCGTATGTAATTCCTGTCAACTCTTGAGGTCTATAATCCTCTAGTATTAATTGGAATGCCTCCCCATCAAGGCTGGTTAATAATAGAGCTGCTTTTTGTTCATCTGTATCCGTCTTATTGCTCCTTAGGAACAGCTCGAATTGCGTTATAAAAGCGTCGATGTTAGCCGTTGTTTTATATTTCTGCATTACCGTGGGATATTCCCGCGTAGGTTCAGATCCTACTCACGACGCCAACTGTTGAGATTGGGAATCTTTATTTACTAGAGAGAGGTTTTCGAAATGATACAAAAATAGAAAAGTCAGTAAAAACGTGTATATCCAAACTATAATACATACCAATTAACGATAATTAGATTGACAACACAACGGTAAACAACATATCCCCTGAGGCACTTCGCGCTCCAATTACCTCTCTACAACTATGACAACGTGCATAACACAAACTTTGTTGTAAATTTTACAAAACATGTTTAAATAACAGCATCGTACTGGATGGGTTAATATTAGTGGCCAAAGTGCCCTGAGGCATATTGCAACTTGGAATCTGGTTGATCCTTATAAAACTCCCATTATCTAAAGATAAAATAGATCAAAATTATCCGAAATTGGTGACCCCGCTCGGGGGAGCCATATATATTTTTTTTAACCTCCCCCTTGAATACGCCCTTAAATGTTAGGCACTATTTTTGTCAATCCGGCATCTACGATCGAGCTACAACAACCTCTCAACACCTCTAGCAATACGTGTCTGACTGCTGTGACAAGTTGCCTACCTACCTGTGTGTTTCTACGAGGAAAACCGGGATGCCCTGCTACATCTCTACATAGACAACAACAAAGTCTGCCGAACGCCCAACCACTGCTCTTCGCATGGCCCTAATCGAAAAACCCATCTCAACATCAACACCACATGGCCTCTTGCAACGAGCAAAGACTACGTTCGACAAAAACAATAACACCTACTACCAACGTTCTCACCACCGCTTACCGGTTTAGTTGATGGACGATTGCAATTCCAATATAGATACCTCTGCCCGAGGCATGTAACTTATTAATATATTGGATAGCACCACAACGACACACACACAACTCACACCTCGGCCACTTCACTAACAACCATGGTAGGCGGTAGAAAACTGGCTAGTATTACGAACATCCCTTACACATACTTTAAACTGGCTAGTATTACGAACATCCCTTACACATACTTTAAACTGGCTAGTATTACGAACATCCCTTACACATACTTTAAACTGGCTAGTATTACGAACATCCCTTACACATATTTTACATCAACTAAAAAATTTTTCAATTTTTTATAACGCTCCACTTCTACGAAGGAGACTATTTGTAGCGTTGCCTTAATTGATTTAATTGACCACCAAGCATACCTCGAGGTATCACCACTATATATAATTGATTTGTTTATACCTCGCGGAGGCAACACTAAACTTAATTGAATACAATTAATATATGTGTATATAAAGGAATTTTATATACACCAGTAACTCACTTTGTTCTCGCATACAATTTACTTTAATTGGATATTTAATAAAGTACTTATTACTTTATCTTAGTGGTTTATTTTTATCCCTAAACATACATATATACATACATATAAACATACATACATACATATACACACATACATACACATATATACATACATACATATATACATACATATATACATACATATATACATACTAGCTGACCCGGCAAACGTTGTTTTGCTATATGGACATTCGTTAGTTATGTATTTTATAACATCTTCTAATTTCGAGTCAGGATCTTAAATTTTAAATAAAAAATGGAATGCTGGCCAGCAATTTCCAAAATATAAATTTAAAATTATTATATTGATAACAACATAATTAAACATAATTAAATAATGTGTTAATATTCTTAACTAAAACAAATCCCTGATCCGTTTATAACCCGCCAACCATCCCACCCCACCGTCCTTCGATTGAAAGATCTGGATAAAAATAATTTAGAGGATTTGTTGATTTTATACATTTTTAGACACTTACATAAACGATGAAAATAAATCCGTAATGCGCCCACCATCCCTCCTCTCCACCCCACCGTCCTTCGATTGGGACATCTGGAAAAACATAATTTAGAGGATTTATTTTATCATAGGCTTTAAACAGGAGAAATTTTGTCTATTTTTACATTTTTTGAAACTTACATAAACGATGAAAACAAATCCGTAATGCGCCCGCCATCCCTCCTCTCCACCCCACCGTCCTTCGATTGGAAGATCTGGATAAACATAATTTTGACAATTTAGACTATCATAGTCTACAAATAGGAGAAATATTGTCTATTTTTACATTTTTTGAAACTTACATAAACGATGAAAATAAATCCGTAATGTGCCCGCCATCTCTCCTCTCCACCCCACCGTCCTTCGATTAGAAGATCTGGATAAAAAATAATTCAGAAGACTTGTTGATTTTATACATTTTTTGAAACTTACATAAACGATGAAAATAAATCCGTAATGCGCCTGCTACTCCTCTTCTCCATGCGCCTGCTATCCCTCCTCTCCACCCCACCATCTACCACATAACAGGCAGCAGTAATGATATATTGGCAGGACGGGTGATCAACGCAATGCGAGAGGATATACGACATTTTTGGTTTTTCCATCAGGTGCAAAAATGAACAGATTCCTCGGTGTGCCAACTCTGGAGCAAGCAACATATAATTGACCATGTGAAAAACATGGTTTTTAAATTCAATCCAGCAACTCTCAGTGATTGTCCTTGGGCTTTATTGATTGTTATTGCAAAAGCTAAGCGCACAGGGAACTGTAGGCGCTTGAATTCGAAGGGCAAATCGGTTGAAAGCATTGGCATGCGCGGAATCAGTACATCTTCTCCTTTACTTTTGCCGCTGATGATCGTCGCTTCAATAACGTTTGGCAGTAGTTGTTTTACGGCAAGCCTGGTTCCGTTACACAGCTTAGGTGGATTTAAATTGCGAAGGACCATTATAGGTGAGCCAATTTTCAGAGTCAATTTGTGAGGTGGCATTCCCGATGGTTCCAATGAATTTAGAAATTCAGTTGGATAATTTAACGCCTGATCTGCATCGATAACTGTGTCAACAGATATGTAAGTAAATGGTTCACCGGGAATGTTCAATAGGATGGGATCATTAATTTTGTTGACGTCGTCATTCTTCGGAGCCAAGATTGCCCGTTCACAAAGCCAGTCGTGATTTGTGAAGTTAATAGCAATTTCCGGGAACACCATATTTCGACATCTTCAATTGATGACTGTATGTTGCAAAAGTGCGATGGAAATGATATTTCGTGCGTTGTGGGTTCAATTGGAAATTTACCGTTTCCCAAGTCAAACAGTTGATTAGCAAATGGTTGAGCCAAATCATCTTGAAGTAAATGAACACGCATGTTGGTGGTTAGCGTGATTATCTTCACACTTCTCCAAAGATATGACGCTTTCAGGCAAGCATTGAGCTCATCTGAGGGTGTTGACTTTGGGATGACTGGCAAGGTTTGATGGAAATCACCGGCTAGCAGCAAAAGAGCTCCTCCCATTGGACGTGTAATCTGTCTCAAATCTCGGAGTGTACGATCCAGCGCCTCGAGTGCTTTTTTATGTGCCATCGTACATTCATCCCAAATGATGATTGTGCATGTCTTTAGTAGCGTGGCAATACCCGAGTTCCTACTGATGTTGCAAGTAGGAGTTTCATTTATATTTAGATTCAATGGGAGTTTAAAGTTGAATGTGCTGTGTGGCCTCCATCGAGTAGCGTGGCTGCTATGCCCGATGACGCGACAGCGAGAGCTATCTTATTATTTCTCCGAATTTCAGCCAATATCAGATTAAGAAAAAATGTTTTTCCTGTTCCTCCTGGCGCATCCAGGAAAAGTAGGCCTCCGTTACCGTTTGTGACGTATTTCATGATGGTGATATAGGCATGTTTTTGGTCAGCGACTAAGAGTATTTCCTGAGCGTTGACAAACAATTGTAGCTGAGCCACGTCGTATTGTTTTTCACGCCATAAGTCACTGTCGTGAGCGTTGCTTCTATCACGTTTAGGTGCAGGCAATCCGAGCTGATATAAAATTTTATTGTGGATAGACATATATCCTCAAGTAATATAAGAGCTCGATTGAAGATGTCCTCGGAAAATGGTATCTCCATATCCGGATGCACTCTAAGTACTTATAAAAGGATATCTTCACTTAGGCTTTCTTTGTGTGTATCCCAAAGATTTTTTTGGATTCGATGGTGCGCAAGTTGTCAAAATGATCGCAAATAAAGTGCGTATTTGGTGTGGGAGACATGTGAGCGATGCTTCCTCTAATGTCGTATTCCAATGTCGGTCATTTTCAAGCAAGCGAAGTTTGAGACATGCTTGTCTATATGTGTCACACACTTCACCATGGATGGTTCTAATGGATTGAAATGATGTTGGTCCTTTGACATTGTGGAGCAACATTCTTAAAAAATAGCATTCGGCGTTATTGGGATGAACAGTTTACATTCGACCCAAAGCATCAGACATGCGTACGCTTGAATTTCCAGGAACTATTGTACCTTGTTTTCTTCTTTGAAACATTTTTTTTGATGAGTTCCAAGTGTGATATTTTGGGATTTCGTGGTAAAGCAAAGTTTTTGCGAAAACATCCGTTTGGCACAACAGGAAAAAAGCTGTCAGTGTTGTATTAGGTGGTTGCGCCGCTTTTTTCACAGCGTTCTCTTCCGTAAAGTAGACACGTTGGCCATTTTCTAGATGAACGGCGAGATGTACAACACTTAAATAGCGTTCGTGAATAGGGAACCCGAGAATGCACCAGACAGCTTCATTACTGCTGATGTAACGGCCCATTTGAAATTGTGTGATTTCATCGGCTTGCGCATTAATAAGTCCAAAAACTGCCATATCACTGCCTTTGGTAACGTATTTGCAGATGTATTTTATAGACTTCACTTAATTGCAATACTCCACGTTTATGTGGGCCTTGAACATTTTTGAAAGCAACGGAGTATAAGGGACGATCCATCTATTGTCGATTTCTACGGGAACAGTTTTCACTTTGATGGTGACTCTATGACCTCCATCGTTTGGATTACGGCGTCTATACAGCGGATAGCCGTCGCCACCACTTTTAGTTTCTTGGCTCATTTCTCTTGGATATTTTTTGGTGCATTTTCCGTCTTTCATACATGGTGTATGAGTAGGAAAAATTGTGTCCTTCAGCCAAATTAGGATGTGAGCGTGTGGTAAGCCTCTTTTTTGCCATTCTATGGGTATAGCCGCAGGTAGTTTCTCCGTAAATGTGATCTTTGGTGATGACATCGATGAGGCGCATTAGTTTTTGCCTGAAAACTCTGGCGGTGAGATCATGTCGATGAGATGATGCTTGGCCTGCCAAAAGCAACTGAGTGATCTCAGTCCAAGCCGGATTGCAGGTGAAGGTAATGAAAAGATGTGGACATCCGTATTTGCGCACATATGTCATCGCATCTTGTGTACATTCATGCATGTGTCTAGGACTGCCGGTATACGTAGCTGGAAGTATGACCATTTGTCCAACATTGCTTGCGTGACCATCATGTTAGATTGCATCTCGCAAGTGAATATAATTTTCGGCACGGAGTAACCTTTGATTAAGACGGATGAAAAGAAGTCGTTCGCTCTCGATTTTTGCATACATATCGACAATGTATTGGTGGAATAGGTGCCGGCACTTCAAGATGTGGTTGTATTGCTGAGCTCTAATCATTATGCGATATGCATAAAAATCCATAGAAGACACCTGTAAGAGAAAGAAATTCAGTAGATTAAGATCACTTATTATAATTTTCGCTAGAACATCGTATAACAAAGAGTATAACATTCACCTTTTTTGTTGTCGCGGCCCTGAATTAGGATTAATTTGCATCACATTAAAGTGGTATCCGTCTTCTCCTTGCCAAAATAGTATGGGATATTGAAGGGCATCATATGATCTGTGTGTTGCATCAATACTTTGCAGATTTTCATTCCTTCTGGAGATAATGATATCTCGACGATCAAATTCTATTCCGACCACTACGATTGCCACTTCATCGATTGTTGGTGCATTAAAGCATCTTTCATGTGCGCCTGATGGTGTTCTATCTGCTTTGATTACGATTTTGTAATCATCCGTTGGCATTCGATCTAATGCGATTTTGAATAATTTAATTAAATAATTTTTGTTGTGGAATAAATGTTGCAAGTCTATGATGATATCACGTTTGACTCCTGCATGAATCCCACAACGTCGATCAGCCTCCGTATCGCCCATGAAATAAATTTGCAGAAACCTTTGCTCGATATCTGATAATGGTAGAAGGGAACCGATTTGATGTTAAATTTGTCCTTGTACTTTAAATGTGGGCATGTAACCTCCATCATTCAAAACTTTTGTTGCTCCGAACGATGTCATTTGGAAGCATGCGCTGTACTTGCGAATGTGTTGGAGGAAGTGTTTGGACAATGTATTAGTTCCAGATACATAAGATAAGAGCGGTTCAGGTGGATCAACCAGAGGTGGCAAATTGACTTTGCCATTCGAACCACACATTCCAGGATTTTCTTTAGGAAACCGCAAAGCACGACAATGCAAACACATCGTATCCATTTGGCCAATCATGGCATTGGGGTGCATGCTGTAATCAAACGCTACATCATAATGGAACGCTGCTAATTTTAAACTGGCTCGCGAACTATATGCTGAGCGTCTGTTAAGTGAGCGCATATTGTCTAGTCTTGATTCGCTCTTCAGTTGATTAGATAGCTCGTGAAGTTGTGGCTCGTGAGCGCATGTTGTTTAGTCTTTCGATTCGCTCTTCAGCTGATTCGGTAGCTCGTTAAGTTGTGGCTCGTGAGCGCATATTGTTTAGTCTTTCGATTCGCTCTTCAGCTGATTCGGTAGCTCGTGAAGTTGTGGCTCGTGAGCGCAGATTCTCTTGTCTTTCGATTCGCTCTTCAGCTGATTCGGTAGTTCGTGAAGTTGTGGCTCGTGAGCGCAGATTGTCTAGTCTTTCGATTCGCTCTTCAGCTGATTCGGTAGCTTGTGAAGTTATGGCTCGTGAGCGCATATTGTCTAGTCTTTCAAATCGCTCTTCCGATGTCTCAGCTGCTATTGTAGTTAAGTTTCTCTTACGATTATCGCGCAATCGTACTTTACGATTTTGAGGAGTTTCAGCTGCTCTCCTTGTTTTATCTGTTTTTGATCTAGGTGTTTTTCTGCCGAATAATCTTTTTCGCTTTGGCATTTGTATAGTAACCTTAAAAATTCTTTAAACAAAAAAACATATAAACATGCAATAATATTAAGACTTCATCTTTAGAACTACAAAATACATTAAAAATATTTTGACCATTATGCAAGGTGACATGTAGAAACAATTAAACATGTAATTAAGAATTCATCGTTGAAACTACAAAATATATTAGAAATCTATTAATTGCTCTGTTATCGGGATTTAAAAAAATTTCTTTTTCGCTTTGGCATTTGTATTATACCCCTAAAAATTCTTTAAACAAAAAAATAAACAAATAAACATGCAATAATATTTAGACTTCATCTTTAGAACTACAAAATACATTAAAAATATTTTGACCATTATGCAAGGGGACATGTAGAAACAATTACACGTGTAATAATATTAAGAATTCATCGTTGAAACTACAAAATATATTAGAAATCTATTAATTGCTCTGTTATCGGGATTTAAAAAAATTTCTTTTTCGCTTTGGCATTTGTATATTAACCTTAAAAATTCTTTAAACAAAAAGATAAACAAATAAACATGCAATAATATTAAGACTTCATCTTTAGAACTACAAAATACATTAAAAATATTTTGACCATTATGCAAGGTGACATGTAGAAACAATTAAACATGAAATAATATTAAGAATTCATCGTTAAACTACAAAATATATTAGAAATCTATTAATTGCTCTGTTATCGGGATTTAAAAAAATTTCTTTTTCGCTTTGGCATTTGTATATTAACCCTAAAAATTCTTTAAACAAAAAAATAAACAAATAAACATGCAATAATATTTAGACTTCATCTTTAGAACTACAAAATACATTAAAAATATTTTGACCATTATGCAAGGTGACATGTAGAAACAATTAAACATGTAATTAAGAATTCATCGTTGAAACTACAAAATATATTAGAAATCTATTAATTGCTCTGTTATCGGGATTTAAAAAAATTTCTTTTTCGCTTTGGCATTTGTATTTTAACCCTAAAAATTCTTTAAACAAAAAAACATATAAACATGCAATAATATTAAGACTTCATCTTTAGAACTACAAAATACATTAAAAATATTTTGACCATTATGCAAGGTGACATGTAGAAACAATTAAACATGTAATTAAGAATTCATCGTTGAAACTACAAAATATATTAGAAATCTATTAATTGCTCTGTTATCGGGATTTAAAAAAATTTCTTTTTCGCTTTGGCATTTGTATTATACCCCTAAAAATTCTTTAAACAAAAAAATAAACAAATAAACATGCAATAATATTTAGACTTCATCTTTAGAACTACAAAATACATTAAAAATATTTTGACCATTATGCAAGGGGACATGTAGAAACAATTACACGTGTAATAATATTAAGAATTCATCGTTGAAACTACAAAATATATTAGAAATCTATTAATTGCTCTGTTATCGGGATTTAAAAAAATTTCTTTTTCGCTTTGGCATTTGTATATTAACCTTAAAAATTCTTTAAACAAAAAGATAAACAAATAAACATGCAATAATATTAAGACTTCATCTTTAGAACTACAAAATACATTAAAAATATTTTGACCATTATGCAAGGTGACATGTAGAAACAATTAAACATGAAATAATATTAAGAATTCATCGTTAAACTACAAAATATATTAGAAATCTATTAATTGCTCTGTTATCGGGATTTAAAAAAATTTCTTTTTCGCTTTGGCATTTGTATATTAACCCTAAAAATTCTTTAAACAAAAAAATAAACAAATAAACATGCAATAATATTTAGACTTCATCTTTAGAACTACAAAATACATTAAAAATATTTTGACCATTATGCAAGGTGACATGTAGAAACAATTAAACATGTAATTAAGAATTCATCGTTGAAACTACAAAATATATTAGAAATCTATTAATTGCTCTGTTATCGGGATTTAAAAAAATTTCTTTTTCGCTTTGGCATTTGTATTTTAACCCTAAAAATTCTTTAAACAAAAAAACATATAAACATGCAATAATATTAAGACTTCATCTTTAGAACTACAAAATACATTAAAAATATTTTGACCATTATGCAAGGTGACATGTAGAAACAATTAAACATGTAATTAAGAATTCATCGTTGAAACTACAAAATATATTAGAAATCTATTAATTGCTCTGATATCGGGATTTAAAAAAATTTCTTTTTCGCTTTGGCATCTGTATATTAACCTTAAAAATTCTTTAAACAAAAAAATTAACAAATAAACATGCAATAATATTAAGACTTCATCTTTAGAACTACAAAATACATTAAAAATGTTTTGACCATTATGCAAGGTGACATGTAGAAACAATTAAACATGTCATAATATTAAGAATTCATCGTTGAAACTACAAAATATTTTAGAAATCTATTAATTGCTCTGTTATCGGGATTTAAAAAAATTTACCTTGATTAAAGGCCTTTATACGTTATTTTCATATTTGATAATTAGAAATATTTTCAATTATATTAATTGGGTATTGTAAAACTTATTAATTTTAACGCTAATCAAATAAGTGTAGAGAATATATTTATTCTAGAAACTTTTAAACTTGTAGCTTTTACATTCTCGAAGCCCCTTGTTAGGTTTAGACGCGATAGTGTACCAGGGAAAGCTAAGATCGATGTATCATAGTATGTAACTTTAACTGAAAATTGAAAATGAAGTTTGAACATATAAAAAACTGACGTTAGAAATCTTTTTAAAAAATATATATAGAATCTCATAATTACCTTTTAAGCCATGGAAAAAAGAATTAAAATTATCCAAGAATGAAAGAAATTTTATTTATTTCAGGTTTAATTGATAAATTTTATGTTGTCACCGTTAACCGTTCTCGAAAACTAATGGACCGATTTGGCTCGAACAAATCTTAAAACATGCTCCGGAGTGTCAGGAATAAACTGTGAAATTTTGAGCCAAATCGATCTAGTAGTTTTTACAAAAGTTGAGAATCAGGCACTAAACCGTTCTCGAAAACTACTGCGATTTGGCTCGAACAAATCTTAAAACATGCTCCGGAGTTTGGGGAATAAACTGTGAAATTTTGAGCCAAATCGGTCCGGTAGTTCTCCAAAATGGTGGCGGCATATATATATATATACATACATACATAGTTTCATTTTTAATTGCTATGCAATTTATGGGCTCGTTTTTTGGTTGTCCGTCCGTTGTCCGTTGTCCGTTACCCTCCCTATCTATTTGCATTGGGTATATTAGGTTATCGATTTTTTCAATTAATGCATGAGAAAGAGGTGCCCCACCCCTCATCTCTATCTCCCTCGCTGTGTTATTTTTTAAATTAATGCATAAGAGGTGCCCCACCCCTCATCTCTATCTCCCTCGGTGTGTTATATATAAGATTTGTTAAATTATCTATTATATAATAAACATAAATAAAAGTTGTTTACTTTTAATTGCTATGCAATTTAACTAGTTATATAATAAACATAAATAAAAGTTGTTTACTTTTAATTGCTATGCAATTTAACTAGTTTTTGTTATATAATAAACATAGATTGTTGTTTACTTTTAATGCTATGCAATTTAACTAGTTATATAATAAACATAAATAAAAGTTGTTTACTTTTTAATTGCTATGCAATTAAACTAGTTTTGGGGTTAGAATCCCGGAGTTTTTTTGACTCTTATGATTGTTCTTGTTACTATCATTGATAATAAGAATTTTTGGACGTCCGCTGGCTCCTGACCAATGAAAAAAATGACCATTGGTCAAAATGTGAATCGAAATTATATTTTTCGTTTTTTTTTTGACTATTATGATTGTTCCTGTTTCTACCATTGCTATTATGACTTTTTGGCCGTCCGCTGGCTGCTGACCAATGTTATATAATAAACATAAATAAAAGTTGTTTACTTTTAATTGCTATGCAATTTAACTAGTTTTTGGGTTAGAATCCCGGGTTTTTTTGACTCTTATGATTGTTCTTGTTACTATCATTGATAATAAGACTTTTTGGCCGTCCGTTGGCTGCTGACCATTGAAAAAAATGACCATTGGCCAAAATGTGAATCCGAGTTTATTTTTTCGTTTTTTTTGACTATTATGATTGTTCCTGTTACTACCATTGCTATTATGACTTTTTGGCCGTCCGCTGGCTCCTGACCGATGGAAAAAATGACCATTGGCCAAAATGTGAATCGAAAATATTTTTTTCGTTTTTTTTGACTATTATGATTGTTCCTGTTCCTACCATTGCTATTATCACTTTTTGGCCGTCCGCTGGCTGCTGACCAATGGAATAAAATGACCATTGGCCAAAATGTGATTCGAAAACTTTTTTTTCGTTTTTTTTGACTATTATGAATTTATATCCACTTTTACCGTGTCCTGGCTGCTGACCAATGGAAAAAAATGACCATTGGCCAAAATGTGATTTGAAAATTTTTTTTTCGTTTTTTTTTACTCTTATGAATTTATATCCACTTTTACCGTGTCCTGGCTGCTGACCAATGGAAAAAAATGACCATTGGCCAAAGTGAGCATCAAAATTTTTTTTTCCATTTTTTTGGCTATCATTGACTTATAGTATCTGTTGGTACTGACCAATAGAGAAAAAGTGACCATTGGCCAAATTTTTGATTTTTTTAATTAAAAATTGTTCAAATTCAACAAAACATTTCTCCCAACAATTCTGCAAATTCTTAACATTGTGTTGTTTTATAATATAATGTTTGTTAGACCCATAATCAATAAAAACTAATGTAATACGCAACTAGATGCAAACACTAAATCTAACCCTAACCCTTGCCTATATTACATTTTGCCTATATCATTTTGCCTATAATGGAAAATTTGTATAAATAATTAATTAATTAATCATTAGGCATTTAATACCCCCCTATAGGCATTCTCGCCCCTTCCCACCGATACATTTATACGAAGTACAGATGAGTCGTCCCCCCTTCCCTTCCCCTCTTCCCTTCCCTTCTCCCCCTTCCCACGAGGGCCGAAGGCCTGAGTTTATATATATAGAACCTGCGTAAAAAATTGTTTTTGTGTGAATTTCCTCTATAAATTATTTTTTCAAATTTTTGTAGATCTCTTTTCTCGGCAAACATCTCCAAAAAGGGGCAAAATCGCTCATTTTCGCAAATTTGAACTCAATTATTTCAAAAACTTGACGTATAGGAAAAAAACGAAAAACAAATTCGTGTTTAGAGACCTGCAACGGGCCTGTTTAAATCAGTCGGCCCGCCTGTAATATAAATTTAAAGGCCCGGCCTGGGCCCGTCAAAATATTTTATACGCCCGGGCCCGGCCCGCTAATTTTAAGCCCAAGCACGGCCCGGGCAGTAAAAATTTTTTCTGTTCATTTATTTTACCGATATGGTAAACAATATGTATATGTTAAAATTTAAAAATGATAATAACAAATTGTATAAATAATAAACTAATAATTCCCGGTCAGATGAGTTCTTCTATCTTTTGAGAGGCGACCTTAACAAATAAAATTCTTTAACTAGTGGCACTTCGGGATACACAAAACCATATAAGCCAAATAAACATTTAAGTATTTTAGGTTATAATGTTTTTAATAAAGTTACTTAGCTTCTTTGCTTTTCCACCCTTTTAAATTTTTAGGTTATTGATAAAAAATGAAAAAATAGTGATATTTTCGAAAAGTAACTTGAAGATTAGAATGTTTTTTGAGTATATAATTTTTGGCCTTAGGCCGGGGTCAGATAAAGTAGAAGTAAGCAACGGCCAACATTAATTTGCATGGTATTATTTAGCCAATATCGCAATTATCCGATATATAGCAACAACTTAGATAAGTTGCCGAAAGAAATTTATTAATAAAGGTAATCATCGGGCACAAAAACGATAATGGAAGTTGAGCACGGACGAGGTCGAAAAATTAAAACCAATCAGCCGGCATCTAGTCTATTTGCGAAAGCAGAATAAAAATCTTTTACAGAAGCATAAGTCCAAAGCTATTAAAATTGTATAAGTTTCCACGTCAATTATTTAAAAATTACAAGTTGGACATGACAAGACGGATGGGACGGACAACCAAAAGCGATCCCTTAAATTGCATAGCAATGATTAATAATCTTACATAATACTAAATTAATTCACTCAATATTGCTAGAGGGTATAGATGGGGAGGCAAGGATGGGCAGCTGCCCCCCTCAAATCCAAAAATCTTTGAGCTAAAAAACATTTTATGTCCTACCTAAACTGCCCCCCCCCCTTTAATTTATATTGGCTACATGGGATCACGTGTATAAACTATCTTTAAAATTTATAATGCGGGTTGAGATATTGATAAATTAATGAGCTAAGATGAAAATAAAATTTAACTTTCCTTGTTAATTTAATATACATGAAATAATTATAAATTATAAACTTAGAAAAACACCTTCAAATCTAATTGATTTTATAACGGGCTATGAGCCTTAAGTATATCTAGGCCCGACCCGAGCCCTTTAAGTTATATTAGGCCCGTCCGGGCCCGGCCCGTTTTAAGCAGAAGCCCGCCCAAGCCCGGCCCAGGCTTTTAGGCCAGTCCGCGGGCCGGGCCGTGCAGGTTTCTATTCGTGTTTACCACAAAAAACTCTGCAAAAGTATGTTAACCGTTTTCAGTTAATTTTTGTGTAGACCTTTGATATTAACTCTATACAAAGAAAATTCACATTTATAAAGATAGGAAACGAGATTGAAACAGATACAAGTCAAATTATGAACCAGGAGCTTCGCCCCTGGTAGGAGAGGGGGAGGGGGAAAGGGAGGGGGGAAAGGCGTTGGGGGCTGCGCCTCCAACACTCCGCCGAGGGTGCGACTTGGAGTTCGTTTTTTCGTTTCGTTAGATGCTAGTTTTGGGATATTGTTTTTACAAAACTTATCTATACTTCGTTTAAATGTAGCATATTTGCTATGCAATTTATGGGCGAGATAGGTGCGAAGATGCGAAAATGCCTCTGCGGGGGGAGGGGGCAATGGTCAAGCAGAGAGTCAGATAATATTCGGTCTGCGTTATAATTGTTTTTACATACGCTATTTTCATATTAATTATTTACCTCATTAAATAAAGTATTAATAAATGTTTTATAGCAGTTTACTATTACCAAGATTTAGCTTTTTAAGTCTTTTTATACAAAAAAACTAAGTTATCATTTTGCATTTTATACTTTATTTCAAGAGGTTTTCTTTTACTCGTTTTTTTATTTATCAAATTCTAATTAATCAAAATGGCGTAGGGAATGCAAATAGAGGGGATGACCTTGGAAAAGCCAATCCTTTTAAAACGTAAAACTTTAAATTGAGAGTTAAAGCGGATTCCTTTAACCTATAATACAGTTTAAATATTTATATTCTTGATACATTATAAATTTAAACAATTTTGGTGTAAGCCACCCATATTTTTAATTATGACTATATACTCTATTCAAATCATGTGCATATGTATGTAAACAACAAAGCAAGAATGAAATCGTAACATTTAACCTAATCTAGCGAGTAAAAGAATGGATTATTGTGCGAATATTAGCGGGGACGGTGAAATGAAGGTGAAAAATTTGTACTTTATTTAGGGTTAGCGGTTTTAGATGCAAAAAGGTACGAGACTAACCCATTTGTAAAACTATATATATAAAGCCCCTTGTAAGGAGTGTGGGGTCCGGTGAGACGTTGGAAAAAAATTATATAACAAACTACCAATAGTAGAAATAATCTTTGATAATGAGATAATTTCTAGGCGGAAAAACCGAGAAAAATCTCAATCTCGTCTCGTCTCGTCTCGTCTCGAAAAACCGAGACGAAACGAGACGAGAATTTGAAAAATGGAGTCTAGATCGAGACGAGAATTTTGATGTCGAGACGAGACGATACGAGATTTTTTCGGCGAGATCTCCACTTTTTATTGATCGTTAGATTTTAGTAAATTATGATTTACATTTTAGGTATTAAGTGTAAATAAATATGTATGGAATATATTTGATATTAAAAAAAATTTCTAAGTGTAATAAATATTATATATTTTAGCAAACAAATTTAAAATTTGGCAGTCATTTACTTACTTATAATTGAAACCTTAGTGTATACGATTTTAATAGTACAATAGAGTAATGAGTTTTCTAGAAGTTTTTATGCTTCAACTAATAGTATGCCTCCCAAATTTTTGAACCTTAATAAGACATTATGTGAATACATAGTTTTGTCATATGCATTACTTTTCACACTATAAGCTAAGTTGGCAGGTGCATTCAAATTTACTATAATATCTATAATTGTGCAATATAAAATAAATACACGAACCTATATCGTACTAGATAAATTACTCTCTAATGGCATAGTTAGTTAGATTGGAAGGTAATTATTTAGAATACAAATTTGATTATAATGATTTTTGTCATAAAATTAAATACGTGCACTTTAATTTTAAGTTTAAACCCTTACGTCCTTGACACTTAATTCTGCTTTAAATGTTGGTTTCACTACATTTTCATATGTGCAACTAACTATTAATTCCGTAAATAATAATATTCGTAATAAAAGTCACTTGCACTTGTGGTTAACGTTATAGTAAACATGCATTAAACTCCATGGGCTATAATTGATGATGGTAATATCAATGGACTCAAACGTTTGCCTTAAATTTGTTAAGGTTTACTTTGAAGCTTCAGGGCTCATAAAGAATCGCAATTTGCTGAATTATGCAAATAAGAAACGAACTTATAATTTTTTAAGTCTATTTATAGTTGACGAACACAGTGAATTTGATACAAATGTTATAAATTTAATTTCTATACTCTAAATTTATTTATAGTTTTTTTAGTCTGAACTTCATGGAAAATGTTAGTGAGATTCCTGCTTAATCTTTAAAAAGTTTGTGTTCAAAAAATAAAAAGTTTGCCATTTGGATTTTTATACACTTATTTAAAATTTTTAATAAAACAGGATTTTTTAATTCCGTATATATATTTTTAAAAAAGTCGAGACGAGATAAGAATTCTCGTCGAGACGACGAGACCGAGATTTTTCTAGACCGAGACGAGACGAGATCGAGATTTTCATAATCGCTCCCGAGACGAGACGAGATTTTGTTTTCGAGACCGAGACGAGACGAGATCAAACACTATCACATTTACAACTCTTTATCGCAAAATTAGCAATTATATTTTTGTAAAATAGATTTTACCTATTTGTAATTGCTGCTAATTTGTTTTAAGCTGCTAATAAAAAACTAAACGCGTATATTTCAAAAACCTACCAAGACATAGTATATTTTAAATGATGTAATATAGAGGCGTGGTTATCATGAAAAAAGTAATCTCTCTAAGCTCTTATTCAAATTACCTGAATTAAAAGCAATCAATTCTCTAAATTACCTAAATATTTCGAAAATAGATTATCACGAGTCTTTTTTTCTTAATTATGCTAAAAGATTCAAAAAATTTGTATATATATGTTTGATCTTTTACCCTCTTAATTAATACCCTTGGAAGACTTCACTAGGCATGCAAATAATTGTCTTACATCTAAATTACTCAGATCTTGGCTTAAAATTTAATTAAATTGTCTTATAGGCAGCTTTTTTTAAATTGACAGCAACTTATTATTTATTTCATATTTTTCACATTTTTTATTCATATCCGTTATGACATGAAATTCATCGTAAAGAGCCACATGACTTAACACCAGCATCTATCCCTTAATTAGTTAATTCATCCATTTTCGTAAAATAAACTGGCAAATTTATTAAAAGGCACTTCTGGCCAAACCCTGGTAGATAGAGTTACTGCTGCAAAGCACACTTTGTCTGGAGCAGGGTTAGCCAAGTCAGTGTGTAAGGCAACTACCGAAGAACCAATCGCACCCAAAAGAAAGCATTTAGAAGGTATGCACATCATATTTAACTTTTAACAGTCATATTAGTATTTTAAACATGTGATCTTCAAATTATTAGTCATTTTCTATTACCATAAATTTTAATTATTACCATTTTTTAATAAATTTTGCATAATTTAACAATTTTAATTTAGTAAAATCATTACGTTAATTATATAAATTAATTTGTTATTGATTATAACTTTGATATTTATTTAATTTGTATAACTTTTAACATTCTTATCTATAAAGTAATTATCTTTGTTTTAAACAATTCTTGACATTGTTTTTTTGATGTTTATGGAAACTCAATTAACTACTGATAGAACAAAATCAGGCATTTGAATGTAATCCTTTAATTATAAACCATATTATGGTTTTTTTTTAATGTGATGATGTTATTTTTACCTATTCCATTATTTAATCTTTAAATTTACTAAAGGTTATAAATAAGATTTTTTTCTTTAAAATAAACCTAATTTTTAGTTTTAACCTTATTAAATTTTAAAATAGGACAAAATTGTATTAAGCTAATTTAACCATATATTCAATCAATTGTTAAAATTGAATATTCATGTCCTTTAAATAAACATTAGACTGCAAATTTAAATCAAATCTAAAGTGCAAAAATTTATTTGATATAAAACTTTTACTAAAGACTTTAGGTTAATTTAATTATATAATATTATAAAGATAAATCAATAATTTTTTGATTTTTTAAACCATTTATCGATGGCAAAAAAAAGTGTCAATTTCTCACATTTTTCTATTATGTTTGAGTCTAGGTGGAGGTGCGAAAGAACAAAAGGTTTATAATTTGGATGAGTATTGTAACCACAAAAATCGATATTTGCTTTTTCCCATGCACTTTAAACGTTTTTTGTAGGTTGAGCTTAACTTATTATTGAAATTCTTTTTATATGGGCGCACCAAATTTTTATTAATATAAACGAATTCATTTTTTTGTTCATTGTTGTAATGCTTTCTCATTCGCATTATATATCGTCATTTTTTGAGTCATACCTTATAAATGTATTATTAGCCTCTGTAACCGGATGTGGCTTTTCTCGGCAAAATTTTAACAGGCAATTAACCATACTAACGACTAATTTTCAAGATTATTTATATAAATATAATATATATATGATAATAACGTTTTCGGTTAATGTCGGGGTTAGGGAAGTATTTTTTACGGATTTTCTTATTGTATAAATAGCACGGTCCCTAACTTTAAACCCCTAAGGCTAGTTCTAAGTTTGAATTTTCCATTGGTATAAGAAAACACGCTGTATAATTATATTTTAACGGGGCAAATTTTTGGTTAGCCCCAAAAAATATTCAAAGAAACGATTGATTGTTGAGTTTGTTAGCTGTAACTTAATATACATCGCCCTATTTTATTTCGAATTATTAATTGCTATGCAATTTAACGGCTCTCTTTAGGTTGTCCGTCCTTTCCAACTTGTAATTTTTTAATAATCTCTACGGAAATTTAAACGGGTTTTTAGGCTATGGACTTATGCTGCCTATAATAGACTTATATTTAGCATTCCCATATATACTAAGCTAACTAAATACCGCTGGTTGGCTTTGATTTTTCGCCCTCGCCCGAGCCCAAATTTCGTTTTTGTTTTTGGGCCTGACGGATTACTTTTATATAAATTTCTTTTGGCAACTTGTTTAGTTGATATTTATAATTTTTTTTTATTTAATCATCTTTTCTTTTGTATAAAATTAGATAAACTAAACATTATCTCTGTGCATTTATTGCATTTTACGTGCCAAAATATAATTTTATTCCGACGAACATGACTTTATTTGTGCGGTATTTACTTAATCCTTGCCAAAAATGAAACCTTTACCAGGCCAGGACTCGTCCCTCGGTTTCACGTGAATATCGTCGTATATTTATTGATTTCTGCTTTTGTTATCGTATCGTCGATATTCTTCCATCTCTCCTTTTGAAGCCTTATTTGAGTTATTTTTTATACATTTATTTTAAGTTATTGACACACGCACCAGTGGGTTATGTCAATTTATAAGAATATTGGATGATTTTATTTAGGGACGGCAAATTTATCGATTGGTTAACTATGTTACAATAAGTGTGTGATTTCTGATTTTATTTTTTAGTCAATATCAGAGAGCTCTGCATTTGAACGGGGTCCCAAACTTTAAATTTAGGTTAAGTAGAGCTTGCATAAATGGACTAAAATCGGCGGCTCTCGGTCTTTATTTGCCACCCAAAAAAGCTTCCCTATAGTATTAAATTTTTTGGGAGGTGGGAGGTTTGTGATCAATCTTGCATAAAAATTTCATATTGATTTCGGGTACGGAGTTGGTTTGAAAAGTATTTAAAAACTTTGAAGATCAATTTAGATTAAAAATTTTAATAAATTTTTGGTCAGATCTGGCTGCACAACTTCGAATAGGCAGAACTTGCGAGATGTACACATTAGTTAAAGTTTATGTTTCTTACCTCACTCTACCCCAAAATTCTGATCGATTAGTGATTCTATTGTGATCAGGCCTCGGTAAAACGTGAAAATAATATTAGAATCTAGTGTCGTTTTGCCGTTGTTGGAATAAAGGAGGTTCACGGCCTAACCCTTCCTTTAGCGCAATATAATTAATACATCGCGGTTTTAGTACTTTCAAATTCTTTGCCCCTAAATAAGCGAGCGTGATTCCAATGATAAAGGAAGTCTAGGGTCCCCCCAAAAGCTGCAACTTACTTACTTTAAAAGCCTCCTCAAGCCTTTTGCGCTTAATATTAACTTTAACACGTGTCGTCGTATCGGGTTCATTATTTAAACAAGTTAGACAATTTTGAAGTTTCAGTCCCTCCCCTGACCAACGGAGTAATAATTTAATAGAACGCTTCTTGCCAGAGCGCAAGTGCGAGCTCTCGCGCTGTCGATCGGTCGTTAATTTTATATGCGAGGCGGACGACCTCCTACCCGCCTTTTAAAAGAAAAATTTTGCACTTCAAAAACTTGGTACTTTAGGCGCAAAAAATGTTTGAAATCGTTGAAAAAAACTCTGTGATTCCTTCTGAATCGATAAAAATTTGTGAAAATTTTTTGACAACCTAGCACCCATAACTCACCTCAGGTTTAATGTATAAAAGAAATTTAATTTAGGTTCAGCTCAAAATTCAAATTGACTTTATCAAATTCTACCACTCCATTTTTACATTTTTTTTAATCCTCCTCTTTCTTTGATTGTTTATCACCTAGTAATGTTGTAAAAAGGCTGGGTTCTGTTTGGTCTACCTTTGCTTTTAGTCGACTAAACATGACCCAATTTGGTTTGTTTATGTTCAATCAATTAAAACCACAGGTCGACCAAACTAAACCCAGCCCTTTTAACTACACTATCACCTAGGCTGGTGGTCAGTCCTTTTAACATCTTGTGCATTCTCATATCGTGCCTTATTTTATGATTCCAAACAATGTAAGCTTGCCTCTTCCTTCCTCTTTCGTTTCCCAGTTTCTCGACGTATGCGTGGAAAAATTATTCGGATCGTGTTCGAGTCGATATTCCAAAAATACATTAAAGGTTCGGGTTTTAAATTACAAAACAGCTTACGAGTCGGGTTTATGTTACAAAAAATGAATTATGCATGACCTTACCTAAATTTTCCCATGCCAAAATATGTAATTTTAATGAACAAACTTTACCTTAGGAGATTATCTAATCTTAAATTGGAAATTGTCCTTTTGCATAGGCGTAGCCAAGGGGGGGGGGCTTCCCCCCTCTAGTATTGGTTGAAATTTATTAAAAGTATGGCTAAAATTTCAAAAAATGTTGATTTTGTCCCTTCCTAAATCATTACTGCCCCCCCCCCCTCTTATTTCAATGTTGGCGACGCCCATGTCCTTTTGGATGAGTGGCTTATCATCTAGACCATGGTGGCGCTAATATATTCAATCACTGACCACATCCTCGATACCTAAATCCCCATAGTTTTTTGTCTCAATGTCCTCTTTTAGTTTAGATTATTGATCGCGATTTGGCGAGGAAGGCTCGCTCCTTCCATAGGAGTATATTATATGATATATTGACTGCTTTTCAAGGCTAAGCGATAGGAAAGACATTTACAAAAAGGGGCTAACTTTTTATTTGAAGTTAAAGCTATAAATGCAACGGAGAAATGCTAAAAGCGGATAAAACGAAAAAAATAGTATATATTTTAATTTGGGATTCTAGGTTGCGGCCTGTTATTAACGAGTAATTTAAAATTTAACATAGCAATTATGTATGATACCGATTAGGAAAATTAGTATTTTTATATAAAAATTTTCTATTTAATTCGTGTTATTTGAGGCATCAAGTTTAATTTATTATCATTTTTTTTGGATGGCTCTATGTGACGGACTAGATTTAATATTACCATGCCTTATCATTTTAAGTAGATTTTTATTGAATATTGAGCTCGCTGAGCTGGCATTTTAGCTACAAACTCACCTAAGAACGGGCACTAGTCAACTAGGATAAGTGGAAAATGACTGCAAAAAAGATCATTTATTGGCTATGTGAAGTCATAAAAGAGCGTTTTAAAATTGAGAAATTCCTACACAGCCTACTGAGCCTTTTGAATAGCGGCTTCCTTATAAGATGCAATTTTATTTATTCATTAAAATGAATCGTGCTATCTGTGCTCCTAACGCTAGAGTGCCGCTTAACCGAAGCTCATATATTATCCTCTTCTAATATAATTAACGTTTCAGTCGACCTTCTTACGGTAACTCCTATTGCAGCGGAATAAATAAATTAAGCTCGGTTGACAAAATGAACAAAAATAAGTGGTAATAAATTAAAAAGTTACATATATGGCGATGCCAAAGATTTATATAAAAATGAGTCGGCATGGATTTATGGATCGAGATTCTATTGGATTTAACAACCTCCACAGTGGTCTCTGTGCGTGAAGTAAAAAAAAATTGCATTGGGTACCTGAATATTTCTCTTGAGGTTAGAGACCTGCAAAATCGATTTTTTTAAGGCCGGGCCCGGCCCGGGCCCGGAATTAAAATGGGGAAATAGGCCCGGCTCGGGCCCGTATTTTAGCATCTTTAAAAACAAGGCCCGAGCCCGGCCCGGGCCCGACCCGGAATTTTGGTAATTGCAGAAACTTAATCAAACTTAATTATGGTAAAATTTTTTATTAAATAATAAAACGCACATAAAAAAATTATAAATGGATAAAAAATTATTTTGATGCAAAAAACACAGGCATCAAAAATTTCCGTGTTTTAGACTTGTTCTCCGCTCTTCATAAATGCGACCAGCTGACGTAAAACACCTCTCACTCGAGACCAAATCAGGTGTCGAAAAAATCTTACAAACAAGAGGGCTAAGCGCTGCAAATGACCACTGTGGTCTTTCGACCAATCCGATAATTTCATTTTTTTTCTCATTGATTTTTAACTTTGTGTTGGTGTCAACTTCATTTTCCTCCCTCTTTCTCCATAGAAGATGTTTCATGCCATATCCATTCAACAAAATTGGGCTATTGAGGATATGAGACCTTTTTTGATTTTTGCAGGATTTGTAAGTTTTGTTAAAAGTGGCATAAATAATTGTCCAATTTTTATTTTCCTGGACTTCTTTACAGCATTTATGTTTTTGTAGAAGGGTGTTCCATATTAAGCATTATCAAAACTAACATAAATATTGCCCGATGAGCAGGAATTATAGGATAACATATTCCTGCAAATCTTACAAAAAACAAAATTTATTTTCTTATAATATTTTCCATACTTCACTCTTTTCTCTAAAATTTTCTTTTACTTTATAAAATTCTTTCCGAATATTTTCAGCTATTAGCAGTAGATTTTTTTTGTTCCATACTTAATTGTTTGTATATTAGAAGACTCGGGCCTTCGGCCCTCGTGGGAAGGGGGAGAAGGGAAGGGGAGTAGGGGAAGGGAAGAGGGGAAGGGAAGAGGGGAAGGGGGAACTCTTCTATACTCCGTATAAACGTAGCATATTTGCTATGCAATTTATGGGCGAGAAAGGTGGGAAGGGGCGAGAATGCCTATAGGGGGTATTAGATGCAAAATAATTAGTTAATTAGTTATAGGCCCTTGTAGGGGAGGACATAGGGTAATTATCAATGTTAACCAATTCAAAAACGAAAAAAAATTTCGATTTATTTGGCCAATGGTCATTTTTTTATTGGTCAGTAGCCAGCGGGCGGTCAAAAATTCATATTATCATTGGTATTAACATGAACAAATATTAATTTAATTTAAAAAAATTAAAAAAAAAATTTGTCCCCTCACTGACTTGAACCCCACACCTCCAGTTCACAAGCCGGCGCTATAACCACTATACCATGCTGGCTTTAAAATAGTAGAAGTTATTATGTTATTTATATAGATGATGAAATAATAAAGTTGTGTTTTATGTTTAGAAAATCAATATATATCGTCGGTCAGTAGCCAGCGGACGGTCAAAAAGTCATATTATCAATGGTATTAACAAAAACAAAAAATTAATTTAATGTAAAAAAAAATTAAAAAAAAGTTTTTTTTTAGTTTTAAAAAAGGGCTAAATTCTTAAACTACCAGCCCGATTCGCTCGAAACTTTACCCGTAGGTGCCCAGGGCGGCCGGGGGTAAAATAACCTTTTCAGATTCCTAAAATACCTTTTCATTTTAAAAATATCGGACATTTCCCTGCCACACGTGCGGTGTAATATCTATGACACGTAGAAAAATTTTACTAATTATATAAACTTACGCGCGCCATCTAATAAAGTACAATTCGTGTCTGAGTTTAATAGTAGATTCAATTTAATTAGAAATAACGGGCTATGCTTATACCTTTGAAGGAGGTTTCGAATTTTGTGTTAGTTTCTATCGATATATTTTATCGTAAATTAGAATCTAATACCTATATTATTTTTTTAAATATTACTTTTTAGGTTTTCTATGAAATCACAATCTAATTAAATGAAATATATTAACCCAATAAAAAAATATATATGCATTTATAAGGTTAAAAATATATATTACATAGTTGGCTGTCTGTTAGACCATCTATAATAAATTTTTAGGTTATATATAAAATTTGGCCAATGGTCATTTTTTTCATTGGTAAGCAGCCAGGACACGGTAAAAGTGGATATAAATTCATAAGTCAAAAAAAACGAGAAAAAAAAAATTTCGAATCACATTTTGGCCAATGGTCATTTTTTCCATCGGTCAGGAGCCAGCGGACGGCCAAAAAGTCATAATAGCAATGGTAGTAACAGGAACAATCATAATAGTCAAAAAAAAACGAAAAAATAAACTCGGATTCACATTTTGGCCAATGGTCATTTTTTTCCATTGGTCAGCAGCCAGCACACGGTAAAAGTGGATATAAATTCACAAGAGTAAAAAAAACGAAAAAAAAATTTTCGAATCACATTTTGGCCAATGGTCATTTTTTTCCATTGGTCAGCAGCCAGGACACAATAAAAGTGGATATAAATTCATAATAGTCAAAAAAAACGAAATAAAAGTTTTCGAATCACATTTTGGCCAATGGTCATTTTATTTCATTGGTCAGCAGCCAGCGGACGGCCAAAAAGTCATAATAGCAATGGTAGGAACAGGAACAATCATAATAGTCAAAAAAAACGAAAAAAATAATTTCGATTCACATTTTGGCCAATGGTCATTTTTTCCATCGGTCAGGAGCCAGCGGACGGCCAAAAAGTCATAATAGCAATGGTAGTAACAGGAACAATCATAATAGTCAAAAAAAACGAAAAAATAAACTCGGATGCACATTTTGGCCAATGGTCATTTTTTTCATTGGTCAGCAGCCAACGGACGGCCAAAAAGTCTTATTATCAATGATAGTAACAAGAACAATCATAAAAGTCAAAAAAAACTCCGGGATTCTAACCCAAAAACTAGTTAAATTGCATAGCAATTAAAAGTAAACAACTTTTATTTATGTTTATTATATAACATTGGTCAGCAGCCAGCGGACGGCCAAAAAGTCATAATAGCAATGGTAGAAACAGGAACAATTATAGTAGTCAAAAAAAACGAAAAAAATAATTTCGATTCACATTTTGGCCAATGGTCATTTTTTTCATTGGTCAGCAGCCAGCGGACGGCCAAAAATTCTTATTATCAATGATAGTAACAAGAACAATCATAAGAGTCAAAAAAAACTCCGGGATTCCAACCCCAAAACTAGTTAAATTGCATAGCAATTAAAAAGTAAACAACTTTTATTTATGTTTATTTATAACTAGTTAAATTGCATAGCATTAAAAGTAAACAACTTTTATATTTATTATATAACCAAAACTAGTTAAAATGCATAGCAATTAAAAGTAAACAACTTTTATTTATGTTAATTATATAACTAGTTAAATTGCATAGCACAACTTTTATCTATGTTTATTATATAATAGATAATTTAACAAATCTTATATATAACCATTATATAACACACCGAGGGAGATAGAGATGAGGGGTGGGGCACCTCTTATGCATAGCAATTAAAAATAACACAGCGAGGGAGATAGAGATGAGGGGTGGGGCACCTCTTTCTCATCCATTAATTTAAAAAAGCGATAACCTAATATACCCAATGCAAATAGATAGGGTAACGGACGACGGACGACGGACGACGGACGGACACCAAAAAACGATCCCATAAATTGCATAGCAATTAATAAGCTCGAAATGAATAAATGAGTGTTTAACAGATTCAATAACTTGTAATTAATTTTTTGAAATATTATAGATTGTTTTAAACAGAATAAAAGACTACTTAGACTCTTCTAAATTATTCCGGGCCGGGCCTATAATTTATAAATTAGGCCCGGCCCGGAATTTTACAGCCTAAAAATTTAAGGCCCGAGCCCGGCCCGGGCTTTTTCGGGCCGGGCCTCGGGCCGCCCGTGCAGGTCTCTACTTGAGATATTGGTATAATGCTCTATCCTAGGTTATCGAAGGACATGGCCACTATTTGGACGAAAACACTTTAAAGCCTAGGCACCTATACCACCCTTTTTAATTAATTGCTATGCAATTTATTCTTTGTTATGTTGAATCAGTTATTAAATTAAAAATCAACCATGATTAATCCCTTAGTTTCAACGCCAAAAAGGCATTAAATTAGTATAAGCCGTGAAGATTTGCGGAAGCGCGGGATTAAAGAATGATAAGAAAGAGAGATGTAAAAATTCAATTTTGGATGAAATAAACTGAATGAAAGCAAACTCCTTTAGCCTTTTCATTACTATAAAGGCGATTTGGGACATTTTATTTCTCAAGCAATACTTTGCTCTGTTCCTGGGCTATAAAGCATCGAACAGTGAGCGATATTTAGTTGGTGTAAGTGTGGTAAGGAGGCTAAGGCAAATTGAAATGGAATCTGGAAGTAAAATTAGGGTGACATTGAAGGAGGGGGGGGGGAGTATGGCGACCTTAGCAAATATTTGTGCAGTTCTTGTAAGGTGAAATGGCCTAAAATATCCCTTCTTTTGCTTTAAATAAATACGTTAACGGGGAATATATATGAAGGAAAGTGATTGAGAAACTTCTTGATCCCTCGGCCCGATATTTAATATTTAATTGGAATATGTTAACACTTTCATTGCTATTAGCCGTTACTTTAAATTCTTAAATTAACAGATAAATTTGGGAGGAATGCAAAGACTTTAATTCATGATAAAGTAGATTTCCATGTCATTTCCACCCAAGGTAGCCTGCAGGAAGGCTCTTAATTTCCACTAAATTTTACATTATTCCTACTCAGTTACAAACACAAAAATAACACTACTTTATGGTAAACTACCTTGCTTGTGTTTGTGCGTAATGGGAATAGGATAGGAAGGAGGAATGAGGGGCCCAATTATAAATTGGCGTCGTCGAGTAGTTGAAGGGTGCACTGTTTGTCTCCCTCACTATTATTATAATAACTAAGACACGAAGAAGACCTCGCTGTTTTAACTAGTAGATTCCTACCTGAGCGCCTCTGGCATGCATCATTTTTGTCATCACATTGAGTTGGACTATTTAAAGAATTCGTTAGCACCCCCCCCCCCCCCCTCCCTTTTTAGGGTGCCTCTTAAAAGCGATTTTGCATAGATGCAAAAAAAAATGAATACACGTTAAAGTATAGTTCTGTCTAAATACGTGTTCTATTTTTGTGTTTTTGCTCGTAAAACAAATATTTATCCTTTAATTACGCTTATTAATGCATATTCTCATATGTTAACTAAACTAAAATTGTCGATTCCACGACATGTATATCGCATATTTAGACAATCAAAAATATGGCGCCATGAAGTTGAATCGTATATTAAGACGGGCCCTTAGAGAGGAAACTTTCGGCTCATGACGAAAAATAAACCCGCACCAACGATTACATTAAGAATGATGTGGCTCGCTTGGGATGGTCATTTACAGAATTTGAATTACGATGGGGCGGTTATATATATTTAAGGTTTTTGAGATTGACGTGGGGGAAGGTGGTTTTTCTGCCCCCCCCTCCCGCCCCACTCAGTTAGGCCCATCCATGTTTTAACATTTTTCGGTTGCGCGGTTAGAATTTGTTGGCATTTATGTTGTAAGATGCATGGGCGTAGCCAAGAATGAAATTCGAGGGGGCAATAGTGATTAGGGAGTGGCAAACTTTAAATTCTTTCTAAAATTTTAGCCATAATTATAGTAATTATATGAAATTTTTTGATTTAGAGTGGGGCAGTCGCCCCTCCCTGCCATCCCCTGGCTACGCCTATGATAAGATCTACCATATTGCTGAAAGTTAACATGAATTACTAGAAAGCGATAAGCTATTTTAAAATAATAGTCGGTAACTTTTAATCTTACTTAGAGCTATAGCCCTGCAAAATGGAATTTCTTGATCCCGAGCCCGACATTTTTATTTAATTTTGCCCGAGCCCGACCCAAACCCGAATTTTTTTTACTCAGGCCCGACCCGAGCTCGGCTCAACTTTTTTGAAATTAAATTCGTGAAAATTTTATTTGTAATACCATCCGCACCCTTGATTTTACCTAAAAATATTTTGTCTCCTCTAAATAGCCTACTCAACAAAGGAATTAGTAAAAATTAAAAAAATCTTTTAGCTACATTTTGCCTCGGTTGGGGTCAGGTTGACCCATCAGGTCCGACCCGAGCCCGATTAAATTTAAATTTTTGGCGGGCTAAGCTAAGGCTTCACTTAACGCTAACTGTAACTACGATACCCTTATACATTGAGCCATGATTTGCGTCATTTTTGAAAATGTAATATGTGTGAGGCAATAGTATATTTTCATTAATCATGATAAAATTATCTGGTTGGAGGTTTTGGGGACCTTCGCTTAGCGCTTAGCAATGAAAGTTGTCTCCGAACGTGGATTCAAAAGAAGAACGAACCCATTTTCATCACATTTTACCCGTGAGATGGGTCCGATTTTAGTTGGCTTCATGACTTTATTTCTTTTTCATCCCACTAAATTCACTCATTTGTACACTATCACACAACGCGGTATCCCCATTTTAACTCTTCCAAATGCCGCCTGGCAAGCAAACCCCTCCCTATCCTATCTAACAACTTCCGCATTTACATTTAAACGAGCCTTTTTGTCAACGAACCGACCGACGTTCACCGCGATGAAATGGTTAAGTTGTTTTAAAACGAGGCAAGAATCATATGGGCCGTTTTAATTAATGGTTAAATAATAACCAACAAACTATTAAAAACTCAATTTTGTTAAAATAAAAATATTATGAGCCTAGCCAGCATTGGAATTAGAGGGGGGCAATAATGATTTAGGGTGGGACAAAATGATGATTTTTGCAATTTTAGCCTTTATTGTAATTAATAAAAGCAACTTTTCGTATTTAGAGGGGGGCAGCCGCCCCTCTCTGCCCCCCCCCCCTCTTGGCTACGCCCATGAAAGTGTGTAATTGTTTAAAAGTTAGTTTTCAAAATACAGTCGAAACTTCTTAATCTCAAATCGGATTATCGCGAAAATCTTTTAATCGCGAAGTTAACCGCCAATTTGTTTTTTTTAAACGACAATATTAACAAAAACATCCTTTATTGACAAATCGCTTAATAGTACAATATCGGATATTCACAAACATTTTCGAGTCCTTAAATCAACCAGATAATTATATAAAATATCGTTTTATTGCGAAGCGTAAGAAATGAATATTAAATATAATGTACATATACTTTTATTTCCATCGTTTAATCGCGAAATATCGGTTAATCGCGAATTTTTTTTAGGCACAAGGCTTTGCAATTAAACGGGTGGTTTGACTGTAACCATTTTAAATTTGCCTTTGCCGTTCGTATCTTAATTATAACCAACACCAAAGAAGAGAGCTACAATTTGAATCAATTATGCTCTTTATGTTGTTAAAGCTTAGGTGTGCCCGTGAAATTTTAACTGTTTTCAGGGAAAATTAGTCATAGCCGCCGGCCCTTAGATTACCCTTAATATGTTTGAAATTAAATTCCCCCCAAAAAAATCGCATCCCTTAAACACATTATATATTACACACCCCTTATTATCTTATCTCATAATTTATTACGTAAAGTTTTCCATAAATCTTATTTAAGATAAAAGTAAATTTTTGAATAAAATACGCTTCTCTCGGAGGCATGATGGGCTTGGCCGGGGGGGGGGGCGGCTGCCCCCCTTTTAAATACAAAAATTTATTAAAATTATGCCTAAAATTTCAAAGAAATGATCATTTTGTCCTTCCTTAAATCATTATTTTCCCCTTCCCTCTAATTTCAATGCTGGCTACGTCCATGCTCGGAGGCATTTTATTTTCACGGCAAACTAAATTACGCTTTGAATATTGCAAATATTCTTCTTTTTTTCGAGATATTTATTGATTTTTATGTAAGGCTATCCACCATTTATGGAATATCCACTTTGCCTGTCCATCCCTTTTTTCAATGTAAATGCAAATCGTTCCGTTCAAATTTACCCGGCCATACTTGCTCCACTTGACTGCATACTTAATGACCTGTTATGGAATCATTAGTAGTTACCCAGGTTTAAGTTTTACTTTTGGAATTACATCAAACCTTGTAATGCCAAATGTCCTGATATAAAGTAACGGGTAGAGCGGCCCGAGTTTTGCCCGACCTGAGCCCAAATTTTTTTTTACTCAGGCTCGACTCGAGCCTGACCCTACTTTTTACATTGTAATTTTATAACAAATTTTATTTAGAATACCCACCCGCACCCTTTCATGTAACATAAGAGTATTTTGTCTTTTGAATAGCCTATTCAACAAAGGAATTAGTTAAAAGTAATAAAATATCTTTTAGCTAGATTTTGGCTCGGGTCGGGTTGACCCATCAGGTCCGACCCTAGCCCGAGGCTCGAAATTTTTATTTTTGGTACGGGTGTGCTTAGTCGAGATTGTAGCCTTAAAGAGATACTTCTAGACCGGTATTATTTTAATAGCAATTAATTAAGAAAAATTAAAATTCGTGTTAAACTTTTATAACTAAAATAAAAACTCGGGCCTTCGGCCCTCGTGGGAAGGGGGAGAAGGGAAGGGAAGAGGGGAAGGGAAGAGGGGAAGGGAAGGGGGGACGACTCATCTGTACTTCGTATAAATGTATCATATTTGCTATGCAATTTATGGGCGAGAAAGGTGGGAAGGGGCGAGAATGCCTATAGGGGGGTATTAAATGCCTAATGATTAATAAATTATTTATACAAATTTTCCATTATAGGCAAAATGTAATAACGGCAAAATGTAATATAGGCAAGGGTTAGATTTAGTGTTTGCATCTAGTTGCGTATTACATTAGTTTTTATGGCCTTTAGTGATTATGGGTCTAACAAACATTATATTATAAAACAACACAATGTTAAGAATTTGCAGAATTGTTGGGAGAAATTTTTTGTTGAATTTGAACAATTTTTAATTAAAAAAATCAAAAATTTGGCCAATGGTCACTTTTTCTCTATTGGTCAGTACCCACAGATACTCTATAAGTCAATGATAGCCAAAAAAATGGAAAAAAAAATTTTGATGCTCACTTCGGCCAATGGTCATTTTTTTCCATTGGTCAGCAGCCAGCACACGGTAAAAGTGGATATAAATTCATAAGAGTAAAAAAAACGAAAAAAAAATTTCGAATCACATTTTGGCCAATGGTCATTTTTTTCCATTGGTCAGCAGCCAGGACACGGTAAAAGCGGATATAAATTCATAATAGTCAAAAAAAAGGAAAAAAAAGTTTTCGAATCACATTTTGGCCAATGGTCATTTTTTTCCATTGGTCAGCAGCCAGCGGACGGCCAAAAAGTTATAATAGCAATGGTAGGAACAGGAACAATCATAATAGTCAAAAAAAACGAAAAAAATAATTTCGATTCACATTTTGGCCAATGGTCATTTTTTCCATTGGTCAGCAGCCAGCGGACGGCCAAAAAGTCATAATAGCAATGGTAGAAACAGGAACAATCATAATAGTCAAAAAAAAACGAAAAAAATAATTTCGATTCACATTTTGGCCAATGGTCATTTTTTTCATTGGTCAGCAGCCAGCGGACGGCCAAAAATTCTTATTATCAATGATAGTAACAAGAACAATCATAAGAGTCAAAAAAAACTCCGGGATTCTAACCCCAAAACTAGTTAAATTGCATAGCAATTAAAAAGTAAACAACTTTTATTTATGTTTATTATATAACTAGTTAAATTGCATAGCATTAAAAGTAAACAACTTTTATCTATGTTTATTATATAACAAAAACTAGTTAAATTGCATAGCAATTAAAAGTAAACAACTTTATGCTTATTATATAACTAGTTAAATTGCATAGCAATTAAAAGTAAACAACTTTTATTTATGTTTATATAATAGATAATTTAACAAATCTTATATATAACACAGCGAGGGAGATAGAGATGAGGGGTGGGGCACCTCTTATGCATAGCAATTAAAAATAACACAGCGAGGGAGATAGAGATGAGGGGTGGGGCACCTCTTTCTCATGCATTAATTTAAAAAAGCGATAACCTAATATACCAAATGCAAATAGATAGGGAGGGTAACGGACAGACATCGGACAACGGACACCAAAAAACGAGCCCATAAATTGCATAGCAATTAATAAATTTGTTAGGAATTTTACCATTATGAAATAAATAATATTTTCCTCCAAATTACGACTATAGTTCCATAAACGTGATCTCCCTATTTGATCTTCATTAGTGTTTTAAAAACGGCTGGGTTATGTTTAGTCTACCTTTGGTTTAAGTCAGCAAAACATAACCAGATCAAATGTTTTTTGGTCTATTTTTCTTAGTTTTTTTTTGTCTCACCTCTGGCCTGTTTATGTTTAGTCGACTAAAACCAATGGTCGACCAAACAAAACCCAGCCGTTTTTACAATGCCTCTCTATTTAGTCGATGGTTAATAACATAATTACGCCATTTTGAGAGATTTTGGTGAAGTGTACCAACTACCAAGATTGTTATTCAAGTCACGCACTTAAAATTAATGAATATTATGTGGGTGGTATTAAATAACGTGGTGTCTTTCTTATTAATTGCTATGCAATTTATGGGCTCGAATCGCATCATTTGTTTACTGTCACGCAGCGACTATTTTAGATTAAATTAATAAATATTTTAAGTATAAATATTTTCCCGTTTTTGACATTCATTTTTATGTTTTATGATTGTATTTGGTAGATTTGGTAAATTACACGAATGAGCCGAATGTGTCGATCCCCCAGATGGCTAATCACTTGATTGACCGCACGCAAAATGGGAATTGGGTAGTGGTTTACAAAGCTCTCATCTCGGTCCACCATCTCATGTGTTACGGCAACGAGGTTTGTCCCCTGAAATTTATAAAATTATAATACAATCATGGCTTAAATTTCAAAAAATATCATTTTGCCCCTCTCTAAAGCATTATTGCCCCCCCCCTCGAGTTCGAACCCTGGCTATGATTATAAATATTTATACTTACCGGATATATGCAATACCATCAAGGATGACAAACAGTCATTAATTGCTCTCGCTTGTGGAAGGGGTTGTCCGAAAAGTTGAATTTACATTAAAGATTTTTTAAATGTCGCCTGGTGTTCCGATTTTTCATTTGCGCAATTCTACTATATCGTGGAGATGACGAATACAATGGTTCTGCACGAAGTTTTCCATGCTGATATGATTGTTACTTGGAATATATTTTTTTAGGGGGCGACCCTTTAAGGAAAACATAATTGAGATTTATTTAGCAGGAGGGACGTCTTTGTAGATTATTTTAGGTGCGGAGTAGTCCTTTGATCTGTTAATGTTTAGTCGACTAAAACCTAAGATCGACCAAACGAAACCCAGCCGTTTTTACAAGACTAGTGCGGAGTATTAAAAAAAATGATATACGATGTTTACAAGTCTTAATAATCGAACTACCTATTATAAATTGGAATATAGGTATATATATACGTTTAAAAGGGTCACATTTATCACGGCCGGGCCCGGTTTATTCGGTTAAAAACGATGTATCATAACACATGGCAAATTTTATCTTCTCATTATGCCTTAATTTGTCACATATTTTAATCAGGGTTTCAGAAGTGTGTGTGTGTTAGAGTGCCGTAAATCTTTATGCATTTCTAACATAAATACCGCACTTTTTTATTTTTTTTTACTAAAAACATCGCTAAAATCAATCTATGCTTAAATCATAGCAATATAAAAATTTTAGTCAACGATTTTTGCGTTTTGCCATTTTAGTCTTTGTTGCTTTCGGCCCCTTCTCAGGTGGAACATAATTTAAAATGCAGTGTTCAACCGTACGGTTAATTAAAAAATATAATATATACTTGGTTTCAAACCAAAACTTTTCTTTCATAGCTAAATAAGAATCGCTCAAAATGTATATGCCACATTTACTTTTGCTAAGTTTTTAATTTGTAAACTTTAAACGGGACTTAAGACCTTTACAAAATTATTTTTTGGTTTTTCTCGAAATTTTAATGTTTTATTTAATCCATTTTATTATTACATATTTTATTAGAGATTTACCCAATACCTGGCGACCAATAATTGCGCTTTCCACTTATCTAATTTCGTCGATAAATCAACTACAGCTGGTAAAATTACATAACCATTCCGAACTTTCATTCATATCGCAGTTTTTTACTATGTAAAAACTAGAAATATATATATACATTAAAAAATTTTTAAAATATGTTGTGTGGCTTTTTAAATAAAAAATTAGTCAACTATCGTAGAAACTTATCTATTATCAAATGAATAACGTTAATAATGCTAAACAATGTGCTTATGGAGTATTTCAAAGGAATTTTTTGTATCATGGATCAATACTTATTGGATAATATACCCTGACCACGAAGTAAATAAGGAAAGTGGTTAAATTGTATTTGACCTTGGTTTATATATGGTTCCAAATGGATATTTATCCATGACAAAAGCTTTTTTCCTTAATCCTATATAAGGCTAAAAGGCATAACTGCTAAAATAATAGCTCAAAATTTAATTTGCAGTTGAAAACAAAGACGATACGCTTTTATCTTTTCGGGTATAAAAATATAATAATTTTTTAGTCTAATAGGTATTTTTTGAAATTCACATACTTAAGAGATTCTTTGAGCTCCCATTAATCTTTTAAAATGATTTTCACAAAAACGATATCAGAGAAGTAGGAAACGGTGAAAGAACACTATACTTTTAAGAACGATTTAAGTTTTATTATTGCACAAGGCTGTTTTAAAATAAAAAAATACCAGCCTGGACTTTCCTGGTTTTTAGATAAAACTTTTATCCCCTTTTAAGACTCAAGTCTTGTGCCTCATGATATTTAGGTCCGATTTGTGTTAATTTGCCCGAACTCGGCCGGGTTCGATTTATTTCTAAATTTTCCCTCTTGACCCTCCACCCTTCAAAATGTCCGCCCGCCCGCCCTCTAATCATTACAGCTGCCCAAAATAATTGATATTTTTTTTAAGTTTGTAGGATTAATTTTCTTGTGTTTTCCAAAAACACTAGGTTTAATTCGTAGCATTTTTTTGGATAAGAAATACAATTAATAACAGTAAAATAAAAAAGTGACAAAACACACGAAAACAAAATCTCATTGAGCCCGAATTGCCCCAATCTTGTTATGATGTTCGCCCGAGACCGCCTTATTGCCGGGTCGGGATTTTCCGGTTTCTGTTAACTTTTTTTAAACGTTACTCATCATTTGCCATGCACTCAGGCTACGACATGTCGCCGTTCGTTAAAAGGTATGCGAATTACTTAAACGAAAAGGCTATAACTTACCGTCATATGGGCTTCGATTTTTGCAAAGTCAAAAGAGGGTACTTAACTACTTCACACATATCTAAAATATGTGTCGATAAAATTTATACATTATATTTTTGTTTCATGTATGTTCAGAAAAGATGGGGTGCTTCGAACCATGAACTCCGACAAAGTAATTCATTTTAACATATATTTTTGTAATTGTAAGTTATTGGACGGTTTAAACGTGTTTTATTTTACAATCTATAGTATAACTGTTTATTTTGGATTAAATAATTTGTGTTAGTAAACGAGATGTTTCGAATTTTTAAAGAATCAATAAGTAATTATGTAAGCATGGAATGTGATGTTTGTATGCGCAAGAATATGCTTAATTATTAATTTTTTATGCGTGCTTTATGAACATATATATAACGTTTCTAAAAACGTTTCTATTATTTTAGCTCGTTAAAACATTGCCGGTATTACAGAATCAGTTAGACGCCCTCCTCAGTTTTAACGTAAGGACACTTTTGTGATAATTTTTGTTCGCTATGGCCATGCAAAGTTAGGCATTTTAATTGCTATTTTATTAATCAGTGTATTTTTGGGAATGTACTTAATTTTATGTGTATAACGAATAAAACATAAAACAATAAATGTGTTTTATATATATATGTATTAGTGTTGTCCAGGAGACATTACCAACGCCATCATAAACAATTGTTTCATCCTGCTATTTCGCGATTTGGTCCGACTCTTCGCCTGCTACAACGACGGCAACATGAATTTATTAGGTTCGTTTTTTTATCAAGTGGTTTACATTCGGCTAAAGTCTTGCTAAGTCGACCCTTAAAAAATGACCACGACCCAACCTTGAAGTTAGCCAAAAGTTCTAGCAAAAATGAGAAGAGCAACAAAGAATTATAATGTTACACTTAAATGAAACTTTTTGACATTGATATGTTTTGTATCAACTTTTATACTAGTCTCGCTTGTACTGAGTTTTCATCAGGGCACCCGTACAGCGGGGTTTTAAAAACCGTGGTTTTGTTTTAATCGATGTAAGGTTAATATGTCAACACTAACAATTACCAAATGTTGTTTGTAAGATTTAGTGTGATAAGTCATATGTGCAAACTTATGTTTCGTTTTATTTGATATTGCTAGTTTTTACTTGCTAAACTGGCCTTTGAGGCAAAATTCCCACAATCCTGCCTGCGCTACCGCATTTTCGATAGATTTCTTTAGTAAATTTTTTGTAACTCTTTTACCGTCCTGTAGAGAGTTATTGGACTATGAACAAGAAGCAATGCAAGGAAGCCCTCGACCTATATACTCAATTTTTGATCCGCATGGATAGAGTGTCGGAATTTTTAAAGTCGGCAGAAGTATGAAAGAACTAACATATATTTATACGCATACATAAATCTTTGAAACTGTGCTAGGGTTAAGAAACTTATTAATATAGAGTCTAACAAAAATCTAAGGCGATCTGTTCTCGTCTACACATATAATTGTAATTAAATGATGATCAAGCTCATGGCTAATCCGACAAAAAATAGGAATTTTAAAATTTTACCCACTCCCGTGTGTTCATGTGGAGGATTATTATAACTTTAGTTAGCATGTCTTCGATGTCGTGTTTATTATATATGATTGGAATGTATAATTCCATTTGGTAGTGATGCAACATATAATTACTTTTGGAAAATGCTATATACTCTATTTTATCAAACTTTAATTTTTCTAGGCTGCCGGAATCGACAAGAGCGACATCCCGGATATAACTAAAGTAAAGATCATATTAAATTCTATGCTCTTTATCAATTTATAGCTATTGTAGTTCATCGTACTCGCCTCGTAATAGTTATATTTGTCAGTTCTATCGTTTATTTAGTCTTTGCTCTTAATTGGTAGAAAATTTGATAAGCTCAATGCTAAAAAGTCGTGTATCTTATAAAATCTTGATTCTTATTATAAGATATTTGTTTTCATTATTTTTTTACTGTATTCTCTATAATGGTGCTTAGATACCAACGAGTTTGCTGGAGTCGATGGAGCAACATTTACAGTATATGGAGGGTACCAAAAAGGATAAAAAACAACCATCCCTACCAGACAAAGGATCAGGGTAATTTATAACATTTATTAGCTTTTTGGAGAGTTTATAAAGTAAGCAATGCGCCGGATCTAAGGTGATGAGCTAAGGCATTTCAAGGTAAATTTTTTTAATCTAGCACGACTTGAAATTTTATTACTCTAGCGCTGGAGTTTATTATTTTTATTATAAGAGTAGAGACTGTTTTATTACATAATAGTCATATTGCAGATGTCATCAATGACAAATATACTCTCTAAGGATGGATCATTCCGAAAAAGCCTTTTACAATATGAAAACAACACTTTGTAACTAAATGTGATTCAGCTAAAGCATCTGTTACGACAAAGAGTAGTTTATTATGTATAACAATTCAATTATCAACTTAAGTTATTTATGAATTATTTATTCATTAAAAACTCTGTACCACAGCATAAAAATGATAAGTAACACGTAGGTAATAAAATAACCTAGGTTTATATCTGTAGATTTAGGAACAATTCGAGCGGCCCAGAACTTGCTAATTCTCACAGTAGGTATTTAAAAAATGGGTCTTACAGACTTTTAGTATTTAAAAAAGGTGTCTAGATTTTTTTGCTGCTAATGTGCAATAAAATTTCATCCAAAAATGGCTCACACTTTTCCTTTTAGGCCCCCGACCGATCTCAACGATATGGTATCAGCGATGGGCTATTCTTACGCCGGTTCCTCGCCCAAAGTATCTTACGAAAGAGCGATCCTCAACCTATCCGAAAGAGAAAAACGCGAGGCATTGGAACTGGAAGCTTTAAAACTTAACGAATATAAGGTAGTTCCCTTTAATCCATCTCCAGTTTATCGCTTGCACTTATCAAAATTTGCGGGAGTTTAAAAATTAATAGAGTTTATCGAATTAAAATAACATCACCTTTCCTCACATTTTAGCAATATTTTGAATTATGAAACTGTTTGGTTATTTTAAACGGCTGGCTGTCGTTGGTTTAGAAGTAAACGGACTTGAAAAATTATTTCAACCCTTTAGAATTTACAATTAATAATTTTTGTTTATTTGTCATCTTATCCATTCGCTTACTTTGCTTCATTTTTGTGTGCGATTTCATCTCCACTTTTTAATTCCATGAAGATTGGCATAGTCCGAAATATCGAATTCCACTTCCCTCTACTCATTTTACAATCATTAATAACAATTATAAACGGGCATATCTTTAAACTTCAATCAAATTGATCCTACCTCCTGTTGCGTCAAAATAATATAGGCGCTAAAGAATATATTCATTGTATATGGGCCATTCCATGTCGATAGGCGAAATATGTTTTTATGAATTTAATTTGACCACAAAAAATTAACCGCAAAAGTTTGAGGTTTCTGGTTAAATATTTCGATAGAAAATTTTTTTAGGAACAGAATGCACCAAAATTTGAGTGAATAACGCAATTACTTTCAAAAATATGACAAAAATAGTAAAATGCATAAAACGCTCCCGAGCGTGATTTTGGCCCTTTAAACGTCCATAACTTAAAAAATGTTGGCCCAAAATGGCTAAAACTTTCAGAAATTACTCTAATAAATGAGGCCTACACCCTCACCAAAAATTGTCCTGATCTAGTAATATACATTGGTGTTGAAAAATGACCTAAATTTTGTTTAGTTGAAAGTTGGAAAGCACACTAGAGAATTTTGGTCAGTTTTTTTAGTCGACCTTTAAGCTTCGGCTAAATTACATAAATAGACCAGATTATTTTGCTCTCTTTTTCGTTAACTGGGCCGTGTCTTAATTGAATCAAAGGTCTACTAAACAAAGCCCAGGTCTTTTTATAATACTAATAAACACTAACATACAATGATAAAATTTTATTCACGATGCAACTTTTCATCTAGGAATCGGCTTCAAAAACTAAACCAGCATTCGATGGGACGGATCATTATAATAAACCAGCTCAACCACCATCCCCGACTCCATTCGGTGCAACGCCTCAAAAGGCTGCTATACCCGAAAAGAAGGTAATCGATATATTCGATTCCCTAATTATGATGTCGCCAGAAGACAACGCCAACAAACAACAACCCAAAAACGATTGGCAGAGTATGTGTCTTGTTGCATAGTTGTGCAATATTAATATTTCGTAACTAGGCCCAAAATTTAGCTTTAAACAATGTTATGTGACAATTTTTTTTGTAAATTAAAATTTTTGCAAACTTTAGCAAGATCGTTGGTAATGGAAACCTTTTCAAAAACCAATTATCTTAATCGATAAATTTCTAGTGGTCCAATAACATATTTAGCAATTCTCATAGATGCGGTGAATGGTCAAAAGCATTCAAATGTATAAGGGGAGTTAGATTTTAATTCATAATATGAGGTACATTTGGAAGTTTAATTGATTGATTTTGGCCGAGGTTGGCTCGGACTAATTTTGGAAGATGAAGGGCCCGAGAAAAAATTGAAAGATGAGTTTATTCATTTATTTTTCGCCAAAATCATGGGCATCGAGATTCCTTTTCTGTTGAAAACATTTAGCAAGATAAATTTTTTAGCATAATGATTAGGTCCTTATTTTTTTAATTTGTATTCATGATATATTTGTTGATATTGATGCACAACTTCTTTATATAACTTAATGACCTTGCTTTTAATCATGTTTAATATTCTCTCTATAGACGATTTCGGTTCAACCAACGCCTTTACACCATTTTCGGTCCCCACAAACTCTAACAACGCATTCGATTCTATATTCAATCCTTCCCCACAACAAGCATCCGCTCCCCTTACTAATGGTATATGCACGTTAATAATCATTTAATTGACCAAATTTAAATTGAGATTTTTGTCTATGGCATCAATGTTAATTTTGCTTCCACAAATATGGTACATTTTTAGGACTTTAATTTATGGTGTTGAAGATTAAATTTTTCAAAACCAACGCATTGAATTTTTGGTTTTTGTTAACGCTTTATTGGATACGCTAGTCTGGCATTTTCAGACATTTATTACTATGAGAGGTTAAATTAAAAAGTTAAATTTACGCTAGTCTGGCATTTTCAGACATTTATTACTATGAGAGGTTAAATTAAAAAGTTAAATTGAATTGGTCCATATTTAATACCAAGATTTGTAATGTTAGTTTCAATCAAGGCGATTTAATCTCACAAATTATAAACGCTTAAAATAACTTATTATAAAGATGGCGACAAAGAGGGTGAAACAATTCACCCTTTTACAACGTCGGGTAAGCGATGTCTATTTAAAACCACTTTTAGTCCTTGTAAATCGCATGCCAAAACGTTGCCATGTAATAATTAACTGTTTAGTGTCGTGATTTTTTACGTTAATAAAATTGCCAACAGCAATATGTGTATTGTATTATGTTTATTAATGCCTCATCATAAGTCTAATCCAGCTGTAACTGTAAAGGAATTCGCCTGTCTAAACAAAAATCTTTCATAATTGATAGAGCCTTTTTGGGATTTTCTAATGGACGCAAAGTGGAGCAAATAATTTTTTAGGCCTAAATTTAGATATGATTAATCATTTGGATGAGCTAAATAAGCGTCTAAAAGTTATTTTCCTTGGTGAATATTTAACCCGTAAGCTCTAGCTGCTATTTTGAATCTCTTCAACTTGGGTAACTCTGATAAAAGTTAATGCGGGTAGATTAAATAAAAAAATTTAAAATCGCTAAGGATACGATCACACCTTGAAACCGACCATGAATGGGGGCGGTGGTGGTTTAATAACGCCACAATCGGCACACCCAAACTATGGCAGCGCCTCCCCCATAGATTTATTTAACGGACCGGCTGGTCTTAGTGGTGCACAACCAGTTCAATCGGGCTCAAGCACGTCTAGTGTGCCCGGTAAAATTATTAAAGGCGACCTGGACTCCAGCCTAGCTAACATCGCAGCCAGTCTCAATATACAGAGTCACGACCAAGCTATTAAAAAGTATAAGCCCATAGTATCTCATTTTTGAGCCTTCTTTCGTAAAATGTTTCAAATTTGTACAGAAATCATATCGTATAGTTTCATAAACAGATAACTTATCTTCATATATTTTTAAATCTCTTCCGTTTTCACTATTTGTATTTTGAGAAATTTAACATTTGACATTGTTTACCATAAATACGAATGCGGATTTTACTTTGATAGTATAAGTAAAAAAATCGAACCGTCTAATTTTATCGCAAAACATCTTATCTAAACTATGAAAGTTGAAAACTATTGATGGCTTTATATAGCTTATTAATCTTCTAAGGACAACTCATCAATGGACCACGAGCGCTTCTCCCAGCCGAAACACTCTTACTAGTGGCAATAACGCTGGATGGTCGAACATGAAACAACCGGCTTTGAATACAGTGCGCTTATCAATCACTTTTGATTATATTTTCACTGATTTGACTTTTTTTATAATTGTCTTTTTGATTTTTCAAGGCTCCGCAAAATGCCATCAATAAGATGCCCGCCTTAGCTCCAGGGGGCAATTCTCCTTTCCTAGGCGTCAACAACACCAACGCACAAAACAACCCTAGCTGGGCCACCTTTTCTAGCTCGCAACCCAATCCGCCTACCTTCGGGGCTTCCCCTTTTGCGGCAAACCCATTTCAATCGGTAGCTTTTATTTTTGAAAGTCATCAAGAAATTTTATTTAGTGTTGTGTCTAAAGTTTCAACAGTTTAATTAATCCGTTTTTGGAACTATGCAATTAATAATGGATATGTAACGTGCCCTCGCAATTAATATCAACATAATTTATGTATAACACAATATCGTTATTAGGAAATCACAAAATTGGGAATTATAATAGACATTTTTATTCAAGACCCCACAAGTTAAATTTTAAAGCTATTTTTTTAATGTTAGGGACCATCTTCTAACCTTTTGACCCCTACCACCATGGGCAGCACATCACCGGCTACCCCACAACCACCACCTTTTTCTAATATGACTACGGCAAATTTTGCTGGCGGTCCCGGTAAAAACCCTTTCCTATCACCTTCCACCAACCCCACTCCAGCTAATATTAATACCGCTCCTAAAGCATTTGCGGGAGCGGGTTCAACCCTGTCCGCTGGTAACAAAGGCACGGAGCTTTTTAAATCGCTCGACAACCTAAACGTTTGGAACGGGTTCGGTTCGGGAAACAAAGAATTTGTCGGAAAAACTACTAACGGTACTCACAACCTGGCTCCTCCCTCCTCTTCGGCTTGGCCCTCGAGTTTTGGGGCAGGGCTTACGCCTGGGGGCATTAGTGGGGCCGGCGTCAAAAATCAACCATTTTTCGCTTCCCAAAACAATTTAAATAGCTTGGGGATGGGAGGCGGCGGACAAGTCAATCATAATGACTTGGATCCGTTTGGAGCATTATAAAAAGCAATTACCGAGAAAGGAAAAAGGGATCAAATTATGTCTCCGATTTGCACTACCCATTGTTGTTCTATCGTGTCTTTCGCAAAAAAATCGCGCTTTCCAACATCGCTGAGAGAGAGAGGTGATACCAATTGAAACTTCTTTAATTTTACTTTCGCTTTTCCCTCATTATTTTTAAACCTGAAATTTGTCGTTAATCATGTGTGTGACTTACGTTATTATTGATTAGGAATCTTACTCCATTCCCTGTTTTAACTCGACTAAACGTGGTTCAACCTCTCAAAATCTTAATCTTACAAATTATATAATCATTGACCAAACATATACCACCGACTATCGCGTATTACCATCATATCGTTTTCTCTCTCCTATCGTAATTGTGTCTCGCCGCGACTCCTAATTTATTAAACAGGCAACCACGCTGCACTTAACAACTTTAAAGGCTCGTCTTTAATTTTACCGTATAAAAATTGTGGTTTTGAATTATTGCTTATACATGGCGTCTTTCTTCTATCAACTCCTCCATCATCGACTTAGGACAATTTTGGCTACGCCTACCACCACTCTGTGTATAACCGCATTGCCCCATATTTCGTATTTGTGCGCTACACCAAATATTTTTATTAACCCAACCAACCAATAAACATTTGTTTTCGTTCTATATATAAGCAGCAGCCCCGTAAATTATGTTAAGAGAAAAGGGCACCCGGTCAAAGTAGCAGAAAAAAAAGCAGTTAAATTGGTCAGGATTTAACATAGAATTTAAGTTTTAACCTATAATTATGCAGTAATTTAGGGTTAGGGTTATAATTATGCAGTACTTTACGGTTAGGATTATAATTATGCAGTACTTTAGGGTTAGGATTATAATTATGCAGTACTTTAGGGTTTATTGTTTCGACTTTTTCATCATTCTGCTACTTTGACCCCGATTCGAGAAAAGTACTGCCTGGCCTGGTTTGTAGGAAACTCAAGTCGTGATTTTATCACTATGAAAAAATTAGATCTGGGAAAATGACATTGTTTTAATTTATCATCAAAAATGGTTTAGGTGTAGTGTGGAATAATAATTCGGTAGTCGTATATAGATGAAAAACTTTGCAAGATTTTAAGTTAAAAATTTAGAAAATTGTACTCTGCAAATTATATGACGAGAAACCTGATTGCGCAGCGCTTATTTAGGTAGTACAAGATAAAATGGCTAAGGTCGAAGCCATCTAACAGAAATAGTTGCCGTATTCTTTCACAAATGAAACGTTTAAAAAAACTAGTCTTAAACTATTATATAAATTATACGGACAACAAAGAGAACCAAGTTGAAAACAAAAGTGTGACATGCAAATTGTAAACAAACCTTTATTTCTTAAAATCGATCCTTACGCGACAAATGTTAACCAAAATGCCTACAGCGATATAACAACATTTTTCGCAATAATTTATTATTTTTTTATATATAACCAAGACAATCAATGTATTTAATAAATTATAAAAATCATTTGTTCGATGTATAATTATATAATTTATCACCACACATATCCGCAAATAGGTATATAATTAACACTTTAATTAGATTGAATATTTTGCATAGTATATTATTAAACGTGAGACGAGGGGAGGGGAGCATAGTAAAAGTATACTTAAATACTCTACCTCCAAAAAATGGAATATTTACTACTCCCTTTTACGGCATTTCAAATTAAATATCATCATTTAATTTAACGCCAAAAATCACAACAATAAATTACCCGAAGGGATGGGATGGAAGAATCAAGATCATACGGGTCCTTTAACCCTTTTCCCCCAAAAGCCTTAAAATAATTTACTTATGGAAAAAATCCAAACACACCTTTACTCAAGAGAAGTCGATTTTGCGTTCAAACTCGGTCCACCTATTGAGTGGGATAATGCCATGACATACACCGAGTAATCCTTTAATGAAAGAATAACTATGCCTTTCTGCGACGGGAAATGGTGACAAGAGATATTTTCCATGCCTTCTGAAGAAATTTAGCCAAAATTCCACGAGATTATCCGGACTCGAAGATGGGACTAGAATTAGTGTAGTCCACAGGAAATACCTAAAAGTTGTACAACCACATTCAAACAAAACTCTTCGCCGAAAGGGATAATAAGGAACTAAAATAATACCCTTCCTTTCGTGGCATGTATGACACATGTCATAAAATATATACAAATTACACTTACGTAGCAACGATAAATGAACGATTTAGGGATGGGGCTAAAGCGTTAAACAAAGAATTTAAGCGCCTAGTTAATAATTCCGTATCTTGATCGTTCTGTTCATGACTTCGTCCCAGACCAGATGTAAAATTATGCATTTGAATGACGGAGAGGAAACTAATGGAAAAATCATATGGGATAAAAGGATATAACACAAGCAACAAAGGTATTATAACATGGAAATCAAATTCGTGCCGAGGCGCTAATCAATTCAATAACAAAAGCCGTAATACCTAAATTTTGAAAATTAGGACACATTTCTCCATTGCGATAGAAAGAAGGCCTTTTAAAATTAAATAAAACAGCCATACAACATTTTCGTCGAACGAGATAGGCGGCGATCAAATTCATGATAATTAATCCATAAAACGTTTGATGCCTATTCCACAAGTTAAAAGTTGGCAATCAATAAATTGATTAGCGACTCGTTAGAAATTCAATTTTTGTGTTTACAGGGAAATTTTTAATGGAAAATAATGTAATAAACAATTTTCACAATGTATGACGAGATGTAAAAAAACCAGATAGTAAGGGTGTAGGGCGTCGTATAAACGTCATCCTCGAGTTGAAAGGCATCTGCTTCGACTGACGAGCTATAAGTGGAAAACAACATATGGGCATAGACAAATAAGACACACAGACTGTCAAATATAATTCATATATTTTGTCATTCAATTCCATATTTTACCACAAATCATCGAGGCAACGATCGATAGAGATCGTATCTGTAAATTCAAGCCCATCCAAGTCTACCGACTCCAACCTTAACAAGCGGGTCGTTCTTGCTTCGACCTTTTTAAATGCAGTTACAAGATTGTCAGCACTTTCACCCGAACCCAACCCTTTAGCTCGGTGCTGGGCGAGGCAAAAAATTAGGAGGGACATGAGAGGATACAACGTTTGCCAGGGTAATTTAGTTAAGAGTTGACCTTTTTTGTCTAGAAGTTCGTCCCATTTTTGCAGGCATTCCGTCGTAAAAGAGCAAAAATCTTTCAACCCTCGGCCGTGCGCGAGTGATGTAAAGTTGAAAAGGAGATGCACATCCATCAAGTATCGATCCGGGCTCCCCGATTTATCGTACCAAGCGGGTTGAGCGAAGCGATTGCATATTTTAGTGATATATTGCACGTGAGGAGCATCATTTGTTTGAGGGTACATGGATCTGCAAAAACGAAAAAGTAAAGCCAATCAGCGGTCATTAGTTAGTCTGCTTGCAAAAGCAAAATAAAAGTCATTTTACAGAAAAAGTGCAAAGGCATTTAAACCCCGTACAGGTTTCAGTAACAATTATTGAAAAATTACAAGTTGGACAGGACGGACAACCAAAAACAAGCCCATAAATTGCATAGCAATTAAAAAGTTAAAAATCTTTAGATTTCATATTACTGTGCAAGGTTTACACGTATAACAATAAGCAAAATTGTTATTGTGACTATTTAATCCGTGTAAAAGCGATAATTTTGTCAATCAGCCCTAAAAACAAATTTTTTGGCTATTAAACTTCTACCAATCTCATTAAAGTGTGAAATGATGCTATAAAATGTGTGAATGTCCAACAATCGTTTAAATTACTTGAGCATGGCTAGGTTCCAATGAATCAAGTCGAACCGACCACCCGATTGATTTCTCACCAGAATGACATTCTGGTAAAACTTCTTGAGAAATTTGACTTGGACGGCTGGCAAATTGTAAGGCTTGAGCAATAGATTTGTCTGTTGGACAAAAAAATGGCAATAAAGAATTGAGGATGAATGTACATAAAAAGTTCCCTATTTGTGTGATAAAAAAAACCTTAATACCGTTTGATGTAAAAATTTTCGGGTAAATTCTTTGATATTTAGGTGAAAAAATAAGTTTTACAATTATTGTTATGCGTTGTCCTATCAGCGATGCAAAAGGGTTATTTTATTTTATATATTAAAGGAGCCTGATAGACCAACAATCGCAAACAGTAGGCATAAACGCATGGTTTTATAGCACATCAAGTGCGATGATATTTAGCTAAACAGAATTTGCCTATTTAAAATAAATAAAATGATCCTAAATAACTGCATTATTTATTGGTTAATCAAAAATTGGCTCAAATTTTAATCTTTAAGTTTGTTTATTAAGAGCGCTTATTTAAAAACGATAAAATTATGGGCACCTATTTAGATTGATCTCATAATTTTATAATAACTTTTTCATATTTTTAATTTCATAAATGCAGTACCACGGTATTAACCCTCGAGAGTATTCCTAAAAATCCCGAACGCGAGAGTATTCGTGGGGTATAACTCTACCCCACTTTTTAGCTTCTTATAACTTTTAAAGTATTCCTTTAAAACCTTTGAAATTTTAAACAAATGTTTATAAAGGTCTTAAGATTGATGGTATAAATTTTGATATGAATCTAATTAACATTACAAAACTTATAAACAATTTTCTGGACCCCCATTTTTATTTTGGTTATTTTAGAGCTTCCTCTTATTTTACCTCTTGACATCATATACCTTAAAATAAATCAGAATAAACATGATTTTTTATTAAAAGAATGTTAAAAATGTATTAAAAACACAAATTGTAAAAGATATCTTCATATAAAAAAAAATTCATACATTTTTTCATATAGAAAAAACTTACGTGAGAGTATTCGTGGGGTATAACAGAAACCCACGAGCCAAAAAGCTTCTTTATTTTAAAAAGTATTAAGCCAAAACCTATGAAATTTTCACCTAACCTAGTTCTTGATAAAATATTAAGCTACTGAAAAGGCCAGATTCATTAGACTTAAATTGCGTTCTATATTTAAATTTATAATTTGCGTGGGGTACCAAAATACCCCACGAATACTCTCGAGGGTTAACAAACATCTCTAGCAAGTCGGTAAAACGACGATAATTCATATTTTTATCCTAACCTCCATTGTTAAACAGCACAAAAATGATGCTAATACGTGAGTAAGACTTTTGAAAGGTGTTTTAATGTATTTCCACTCGCGCAAATCTATGGGAGTATCCAACATATCGGGCACGCCTTGCGCAAGCTCCCGAAGGTAAAGGTAGGCGCTATATACGGCGAACGATTCAAAGTGTGCGGGATGCAAACTATCCATGGCTGATTTTAATTCTGCAACGTTGTCAATTTTATCAACCGATTTACTTTGATCCGTGTCAAGGAGGCTCTGATAAACACACAAGGAAGGGGTATACTAAGGGTGTTGGAAAATATTGAAGAGACCAAGTGCATAATATTTAAAAAATAAAGCAAAAAATAGGATAACCAATGTGCTAAACTAAAACGCCAAACTCAAAATTTATCTTCGAGTTGTTGCACTTTCACCTTACTCAGAAAGCGTGTTTGTCGAAAATACTAGAAACGTTATGAAATCTAAAATCAGTTGATCTTTAGAAAGATTACCATTCCTATACCTTAAATTTTGAAATTTATGAGACAATTTTGTGTATAATCCATGAGGCCCAAACCCTCATATTTGAGTTATTTTGTTGTAATTTATATTTTAGTTTTATAAAATATTAAAGAGCAAATTTTCATTTATAAATAACGTAGGTGTATATGATAATGTTAATAGGAGATAAAAATTAGCCTAATATGGTATTAGGGTTCATCTAACATGTTAGTTAAAGTATCGTATTGTTGAGCCAACACCATACCCGATATAACAGCAAGCAGCGGGTAGGGTCAGACCCAACATGCGTCTATTTTAAGTGAACTTGGATATGGGGGCGAAAGTGGAAGAAATGGAGGGGAGAAAGTGAGGAGAGTGGGAACATCGCATAAGAACCATGTACTTAAGTTAAGGTATTCTGTTTTCCCAGACAAAGTGGAAGGGATTTTAATGTGAGGAGGGGGTTTAGATAAACGCGGAAAAACTAGCAGGTGAAACAATAAAAAATAAAATTAGGGTCTATATGATTATAAAAAGATTTTAACAAAAAATAAAAAGGCGTGGGAATATAACCTCAAAAAACGTTAAGAACGCCATTTTTTGCGCCTTCCTTCATATATCATATAATCGCGACAACTAGGAGAAAAAACTAAAAACATATATATTATTGTTCAGCTTAAAATCTTTACGTCTAGTCAATATATGGAGAACTGAGTAATTTATATTGGGCTGAAATAATGATCATAGAAGGACTTACTTGGATATCGGAGAAGGAGAGCCCATTGACGGTGGTGTAAGTTAGTAGAACTTCAAGAATTATCAGAGATTCTCGCTCTTTATCATTAACGTCTTCAGCGCTCGATTCTTTGTATGGAGGGCGAGACGATAGGTGTTTAATTAAATCGGCGAGCAATCCTTGTCTCTCCACCGCATCATCGCAAAACGAATAATACTGCAAAAATAATAGTATATTATTAGATTTAATTATTGACAGCTGTAATAATTTAAACACGAAACTAATGCTCATATAGGCTTATTATGATATTTCACAAGAGTTTCATATGCTTTAATGTGAATGGTAGTGTTGTAAAAACGGCTCGGTTTTATTTGGTCGACCTTTGGTTTTAGTCAACACTTTGGTTTTTTGGTCTATTTTTCTTGGTCGCGTCACACTTGGTCTGTTTTGTGTTTAGTCGAGTAAAGCCAACGGTCGACCAAACAAAACCCAGCCGTTTTTACAACACTAGTGAATGACAACAACAACAACATTGTTAGGCTAACCTCGAAAGCGTAACAACTAGGCGCGTGGCAGGTGTTTTCTCAAGAGGGAAGGGGGGCTTTTGAATTGTTTAAATTTAAAATAACCACAGCCTAATCCAGCTAACACAAAGGACATGTTTAAAATGCCAAACCGTCTAGAAATGAAACCCTCAAACTGAACGTTAATTATTAACATTTTGGTCTAAATAAGTGTTGTAGGTAGAAATTAAAATTTAATAAAAGAGTGAGAAACTAATTATCGTCTGCGATTAAGGGTTTGTTTAAAGCACTAATTGGAAACTAATTATCGCCTGCGCGATTCAGAATTAAGCGTGAGAAACTAATTATCGTCTGCGATTAAGGGTTTGTTTAAAAGCACTAATTGGAAGCAGACGAATTTGTAAAGGGCATTTTCTCGTTGAGATGTGCAGTACATCGAACTTTCTGCATCTCTCATGCAAATTGAGAAGGGGATGTACAGGGTATATAAGGATGGATTTGTACTTTACATTTAATCGTTATATTTTTATTTCTGTATCTAGCAAAATCGTTCGAAAGAAGTCTAAAGTCCTATAATCCCATACCGTAATTTACCCATAGACACCACCAGTTCTAGTCTATTGATTGCACGAATATGCCCCCCTTCGCCATCTTCATACATCGACATTTTACTTTAATCCTGAGGATCATTATACGATCGATAATTTGTTTATTGGATTTATAATTCAAATTCGCCCAATATTGTTTTATATTAATTGCATACCTAAATAAAGGAGTTCAATCGAAATCTACTTACAATCTTTAATTACAAATATCACACTGGTAACGCGGACATATCTGTGATAGTACTTACAAAAACCTACTTACAATACTACAAATAAAATAATAAGTATAAATAAATTTTAAAAAAAAATCTTAAAATTTCATTAGTTTTGGGACAAGCTAGTGGAGCGCGAAACTTACCAATTTGTAGAGCCAAGGAGAGGGATACCGGCGTACTGCGGCTTCGCACAATTTGCGAATATCGCGATCGGTAATATCGCGCGGTGGCAGTAGCAATAGCAGGGTGAGATAGGAGATCCAAGCACATTCTAAGGCGTCGTTTCTCTCGTTACATGACTCTTCCAATTGTAAAGACAGCCTACTCAAGCAAAGAGTGATCAAGGGACGTTCTAACTCCAGCTGTGTTTCAACGAGCAAGGCGATGAAAAGGCCTGTAAAATTTGAAAAACCATCAACTTTTGAGAGGTTAGGAGGCAGAAGGGATATGACGTAGCGGTATTCGGAGCGGGGCATTGTGCCTTTGTGTGCTAACGTGGTGATCAAGCAATCGACCAGTGAAGAAATTAGAGAAATTATGGTTGAAATCGGGATACGGTTTAGCAGGGAATAAAGTTGGTCAGCTTGCTCGTGTTCGGGTTGTGTTGGTAGGCATTCTTGTTCGTAATAGCGGGGCGGAGAAAGGGATAGGTGATGATTTTGCGTTTGCTGTTCAGACGCGAAGAATGGTAGGAGCGCCAAATACAGGCGATTTGAAAAGTGCTGAATCGCCTCATCAGGGAGTGAGTCGTTAAAGCGAGTTGCGAAGGCTTGAGCTAACGTTATATATTTTAAAAACCACTTTTAAAACGTGCTAAGTATATATGAGTCAAATAAATTACTAAACAATTTGTGATACAGCATTATAGACATTTGAACAAATTTTATCAGAAACAGCGTTCCAGCAAAGTTCTTCGTTTGTATGTGGGTCAGTTTTATATAATAGCAAAGCGGTGATTAACGAGATACTCTGTAAACGCGAATAATTTGAAAACTATCGAGAGAAGATAATTGCATAAAAGTTAATAGTTCCCATCAAATATCCAAGACATGGCACAACTTAAAACAAGGATCGTATATTGCTATCGGTTACCACGAATATTGGACCTATGTTGTTTATGAGGCAAAAGCTCATCGGCAGGGTGAAATAGCTGTGCCATATTGCAGTAAATTACTAAAAAACATGGGCGTAGCCAGGCGGGATCATTTTGCCCCTCCCTAAATCATTATTGCCCCCCCCTCGCCCATGACTACAAATATCCTTGCCTAAGTGGGTGGGTCAGGCCCAGTTCATGCCGAGGCATAAGCGATTAACTCTTCATGCATTAGGGTCTGATCCGAAAAAAACAAAATTTGCCCCGACCCGAAAATAAACTGAACTATCAGCTTTAAGAAACCAATTGATGCCACAATTTCAATAAATCCTATTCGCTCTTAGAGCTATTTTGTTAAAATTTTAACTCAACAAGTTTATGTCAAAAATGAAATTTAACAAATCCGCACCTTATATTTTATGAAATTTCCTTACTCCTAGTCCTGCCTAAATGAATAGCTAATTGAGGAGGAAGCAGTTAAAATTCACCTTAAATACAAAGTAGCAAAAATTAAAATTTTAATTTTTAGATAACCAGCAAGTATTTTAAGTCTCAATTTTATACGGCTCTAGGATATTATATATCATAGTCTTATAGCGATCCGACACTATCAAGCCCGAACCCGACGCAAAAACATTTTAAATTTTTCCATCCGACTAGAGGGTATTTGAAGCATTTTAACACGCACTCGTGCAGGCGTATAATGCATGCATATTTAATTAACTATCTAAGCAGAGCTTAAAATATCAAATATTTTTCCAACATTTCGCAATACTGTCTCGTAATAACACGTTGAATTAATTTCGATGAAACCAGACCGAGCAAAGAAAGAATCAAGTCTGGGCATTACCCATGTAATCGGTGAGTTGTTTGATGGTTGCCGTGGGAATTAGAGAATCGACGCTTTCGTTCAAATCTTTCCCCTTTCTAATGCCATAGTCGTCAGGGGCCACCAAAACAGGGGTTTTAAGATTGGGATTGCACGAAGGGGGAAGGTTGAATTGCACGTAATGCGGATGCGCTAATGAGCGGTAAACAGTAAAATTTACAATATAATTTTCCAGATGCTTTTGTCCAACATATTTTAAATTGACCCAAATTTCGTAAAATCATTAAAGCATCATGCATTTAACAATCTTTTGCTTGTTTTATTCCTAAAAGTCGAAAAACACTGCCTGTAACCTAATGGTAGCAGCTTGTAAAGGTTTAACATATTATAAGGGTATGGTATAAATTTGAAGAAGCCATCACATAAAATATTACATATTTTCACAGAGAATAAACATCAAAACAATGAGCATACAAGTTGTGGGTAAAATGGATTTAGGCATTTACCGATCTTTCGACTAGCCTTTATTTCACCCACGCACAATATGAGGAGATCTTCCAGGGATAATTTACCCTTGTCGTAGGCGGTCAAGTGAGATTTCATAGAAGGAAGGATTGTGGTAAAAGTTGAAGTGGCTGAGATGATAGAACCTAACGATGCGTCACAAATATTATGTCAAATAAAAACGAGATCATGTTATGAACCTTATTATTGTTATAATACCAATCATCTACCAAATATATTTTGTGATTAAAAAATCATCTTGAAAATGGAAAACTTGGTAAAAATCTAAATCTAGATTTTTATGAATTTTAAAATTAAAAATTAATTACACACGATCTTAGGGCTTGACTTAATATCGGATTTTGCTGCGCAGCAAAAATCTTCGTACGAGTTATATCATAACCGTGTCTTAACTTCGAATTCACAACAGATTTACATTTTAGACGCATAATATAACAACGATTTTATAAGATGCTAAGCTTGAATGTTGTATGATTTTTAAGTTTTTAGATATCAGCAAAGCTTGGATTCACTCAAAAGTGTTGATGTAAGCAGATTTAAAATTATTTAATAATAACAATCAACTTATATCTATGAAACTCAATCGGATAATTAGGTAAAGATAAATTCGCAAGATTCGAATTTGAATCCTATATTAAGACAAGCCTTTAATCGTATAGCCTGCAAAGCTATAATTCATGGCCTACCACTAGGTAAGCCTAAGTAGGGTAAGTAAGTTTGAAAGATGACGTCGAGCTTGTGTTGTTTGTCAAGTGGTGAAAGGTGCTGGTAATGACACGAGGTGTCCTGACAACTACCCCCAAGTTCGTAAGGGCATAGCTGTACCAAAGGGTTCGGGTTAAATCTATGGCTCAAAGAGGAGAGTGAGCGTTTCAGCTTAGTTCTAAAGCAAGGACTCAACCTGTGTCCAAAACACAAATTTATAGGATGCTAGCAAAATATCCCCCAAAATAATAAAAAAATTCCCTTTAAATGACTTTCTTGGTTGCAAAAATGATTCTTAAATTCGAAAGGTAACACAATTCTTCGGGGACACACATTAAGAAATGCAAGTTGAGGCATTTATTATCAAATTAGTTTTTGTTCTTATACTTATTAAATTATAACACCAATATTACTTTAATTACGATTAACCTTTTTCATTCGTGTTTCACACCAAAATCTCAACGCTAGAGGCGTGTAGAGAGAACAAGCTTAAGTTAATTATTATATCTCCTATAATGAGGCGAAGGGTTACAACCAACATATGAGATTTCTAGTAATTTGGTTTCGAGACAAAGCCTATAAAGCAATAACATTGCAAATATGTTGGGTTTTAATTAGAGCAAACCAATCGTTTAAAAATGCTAAATACCTGTAGGATCTGAACTGCAACAGAGGCGAGCGGTACATGTATGGATGATGACGCGCGTCCTCAATATTTTTTCCTCCACACTATAAACAAAAATAATTGCTAAAAAGCTATTTGATCGTAAAGCTTATATATAAATTTAAATTCTATCAAACGGAATTATTAAATGACTGACACAAATATTAAATTTTACTATTTGTTTATAATTAACAAAACTAGCAATAGTGCAACTAGTAATGGTAAGAAATAATTATTTTACCAATAAATTATCGCAATGCTTGTAAAAGGGTATATTATAACGGCCATCCGACTCCGCATCATCTTTCGCGCAATCAGAGAGAGTTGCATCTAATGGGCGCTACGATAATTTCAAGGAAAAATTATATATAAATTAACATCACGCATCAATGAAGTAACAAAACTTGCGAAAATTTGACCCAAGTTAATTTGGAATAATTTATTTTGGCTTAATAACATTGTTATCGTATAGCATTTATTAATTTATACAGTTATTTTTAAAATTGATCGTAAAAAAAATGTTTATTGAACGCTTTCTGCGGATTCAAATATCTACAATTCCATAGCAACACTATGCCCAAGTACAAGTTTCTATACTACCCTTTAATTTGTTTATACAGTCAAAACCGTTTATTTGCAAAACCTTGGACCTGAAAAAAATTCGCGATTAAACGATGGAAATAAAAGTATATGTACATTATATTAAATATTCATTTCTCGCTTCGCAATAAAACGATATTTTATATAATTATCTGGTTGATTTAAAGACTCGAAAATGTTTGTGAATATCCGATATTGTACTATTAAGCGATTTGTCAATAAACAATGTTTTGTTGATATTGTCGTTTAAAAAAAAATGGCTAACTTCGCGATTAAAAGATTTTTGCGATAATCCGATTTGTGATTCAGAAGTTTCGACTGTATAGGCTAAATAATGAAACTACAACCTCATAAATCATCTGAAATAGCATTTAATCCTAAATTAGCAGGATAACAACTTAAGCTACTAATTAATTTCATAATTTATCCCAACAATTATAGAGCGATATTTTATGAATAGCCGCAGTATTTCTTCCACTTACCCGATGAGTATCGACGTCTAAAAGCGGTTTAAGCGTTGTAAAAATGTCGCAGGGCTCGAGGGAGATTGAGCGAGCATTTTTGAGGCCTTTATCAAATGTTTGAGGCACTGGGGCGGGCAAGGGAGAAATCATTTCTTTCGTTTTCCCAGTCTGAGCGTAATAAAAAGATTCAATATTTATGCAAAGTAGGGATTAAAATAAACATTGAAATCACGGAGTTTTTTGTACAAATTTGTGTACTTAAAGAAAGGCCCCATCTATTTAAACTCCCATCTTCCCGGTTATTATTATAAAATCACTAATTGTTATTTTTAAGAATTGTGGGATTACAATTTTTTGTCATTTCTTTTAATAGCTTATAAGTAAAGGAATTAATATGTGAATCGCATATAAAAAAGGTGAGCTAGTTTGCGTGCCCAGCCCGCCGCATCGGACAATAGGGTTTAGTAAAGAGCCGAAGGGGTGACATATTTGCGCGAGCGAGGTTTGAAAAATTAGGCTACTATATCTTAAATATTTAGGTAAGTTTTTAATTTTAAAAAATATTTGTAAACATATTTATCCCACATCTTTGCTTATTTTTAGTTAAATCAGATTTAAAAAGACACAACTTTATTATCAAGTAAAGCTGTTTGATTACGACTCTACGGCGAAATCTTTCTCGTGCTAATACAAAGATTACTTAGGATAAAATAAAGCCTTGTTTAATAAAAAAAATATTAAAATTAGATTTACACCATATTATTGTCGGGTCGCGCATTAAAATCAATATTTACATCTCGGTCGAGCTAGATTTATATAAATTCAACTCGTTAGCGATAGATATACGTTGTCAGTAAATGATAAACGCCTTTAAAAAAGGTAAAACGTCAAGAGAATTTATTTTAACAGTGGACCTATTAATTTCATTATCCTATCAGCCCTGCTCTGGACACACATTATACGTATCATACTTTGGGGAGTTTATTGGTTTGAAGGTTAATGGCGGTTCTTATTTTCTTTCCTCCGGCCAAGGATGTTGTGGTACGCAATCTCAGCGGTTCCTTAAGTTGACCGATCGTTGCAGAGGTGATAAGGTTAAGTGCAGGTCTATTCGGATTTTTTACGAAACGAAGGGGTTGTTGAATTTTCGTTTTGAGCGAAGTAAATATGAGTTTGGGACCGTCTGAGGAGGTCGCGTTAATCTTCGTAATTTTGGAAATGGGTTTCGGGGACGCCGACTTTTGCAGAGTCTCTTTGTTGGAGGGTGGGGATTGCTGCTTGATTTTGAATTCTAGTTCCTTTTGCGCTAAAAAGTCCTTGTTCAGGACCATGATCTAGAGAGGTAGTAAGTACCATAGTGATAATTGAAACTTAAAACATTAGCTGTGGCATGGGCTTAGTTTAATTATGTACCCCTTTAAAGCTCACTCTAAAATCTAGCAAAAGAATGTATTTAGCCATGCGCGTTGCCAGAGGCAGACATGACGGCAGCTAACCCCCCCCCCCCCAAAAAAAAAATCATTTTTTTTGAAATTAAAGTCGAATTCCTAATTAATTATTACTGCCCCCTCCCCCTTTTATTCAAATCCTAGCAACATCCAAGTATATAATCTGATACCCCACAATCTTAATCCAAATTCGTCAAATCAAAAACAAAAAGAGTTTTCTGGCCTAAGCCATCTAAGAATGTCATGTTCCAGCGAACGTGCCTGCTATTTATTAGATACCGACTCAAAAATAATAGCGTACAGCCCCCCTATAATTATCTCATTTTTTCATATATTATATAGATTTGGTGGACTGCTTTGTACAACAAATTAATTTATTAATAGCCTATACAAATAAACTAAATACACTCATTATGTTACAAAAAGATGAGTTCTTTATTTTTGATTACTTCAACTTCAAAGGTTGCGGGCATTCAAAAAATAGTAATAAATTTTGTGATCAAAAGATCTCTCCTCTCTCTTAAGTCTTAACCAGCAAATCACAAATCACAATTTTCGATATTTTAAGCGCAGTTGAGCAGCCCACCAACATTAAATAGTTATATTTTGCAAGCCATTAGAAAAGAAATCAATCGTCAAAGATCAAAGAAGCCAAGCGCCTTCATGCATTGATTACTACAACGTACGCCGCCACATACACATGGCTGCATGAACACGTGATAGGAAAAAAGCCTTTTTTGATCGTTAAACCTATAAATACAAAGCCGAAGTTAATTATTAATTGCTACCAGATGCTACTTTATCCTAGGCAACGACAACGATTTCATCAAACATGTTCGCTCTAGCATTTATTTTAAAAAGTACACTCGTAGTTTTGACAATTAAATTAAATTGTATTATGACTATTATAATATAATAAAGAGCATGGACGTAGCCAGGGAAGCAACTGCCCCCAACCCCTAAATAACTTTTATTTCCAATTATGATCACAAATTTGAAAAAATAAATTTTTATAATTTTTCTTTAGAAAATTTTTAACACTTCTTGAGCCCCTCGATTGAATAATGATACTTCAAACTTTACCTTTCTAATATTTTAATTATAATACATAAATTGCTTTATTATTTTGGTCATCTGTTGTTAGCGTTTTCAATTTATATCAATAATCATAACAACCTTAAAACTTATCTTTCATTATTTGCCCAACTTGGGGTCTCAGGGACTCTACCTGATCATCGGAGGAAAGAGGTTAAATAATACTGGTCAAGTGATTGATCAAAGGCACTTAGATCTTACTTTTATCTCTAAAAGGTTGCAATTTTTTGACAAAATAAAATATTCTTCACATCTCAATATTCAAAGGCCATCTAAAAAATTTTCCTACCCATTTTATGGGTAAAAGGAATTAGGTAGAACTAAAACTATCACCTAATTTAACCGTTGCTCAAAACATTATTTTTATTTACATAAATTTAAGGATTTTAAAACTTTTTCGCTCCATATAAAAAAGTTTAATTTTGCTTTTAGTCCCCACTCCATTTGTCTGGTTTAAAAAACATAGACATGACATTATTTCTAGAGTGATTATAATTAGGTTGTCACAATTGGAAACAACTCCCAAGTTTTTAAATTATGGAATAAATTCAGGAATTATTTTACACGAGGACTTACTACTATCACTTATAAAGATTTAAAACCCTCTTTCTGTAGTAAAAAAATGTTTAATCTATATTCTGCCACCTTGGTGTTTTTTTAGGAATACATCCCTAAATTTTGCGAATCCTAACCTTTTCTTTCGTAGTTTCGATGGCACGTTTGGTGACAACCAGGGAATTGTCTGTGGCCACGAGTTGGGCCTGCAGAAATGCCTTGCGAGATTCTAAAGCCTTAAGCTGGGCCTCCTGATTAGATACTTGAACTTGCACAGCTTTGTGGAGTTTACGATTTTTGAGAATAGATTTGCTTTTATAAAATATGGAGTTCTTGTAAAATTTGTTGTATTAATTTCAGTTTAATAATACATATCAAATTTCAATATTGTACAAGTTGATAACCACAGTTCATACTTTTTTCCAAATATAAAAAAATGAATTTGTTTTAGCAAATTGTAAATGCAAAGTGTATGTACCTTAATAAATCAATGAGTTTGTTATTTGCATTTAATTTTGATGTTTCGGAATTGAGCAAACTATCCTTAGTAATGGATGGAGATATAGGTTGGTTTTGTTGATCACTTTGATCATCAATTGAATGTGAGGTATTTATAATGCCCTTAAACAAATTATGAGCAATAACTGGTGTTGGATTATCCTAAAATTAAATTACATATAAAATTACTTAACTATTAACATTAAAAATATAAATATATCTTGAGAATTAACTATTAACAAAAATGAATATTTAATTTTAAAAATTCACCTAAAATAACAAATATGTATTTTACAAAATATATTCATATAACCAAAATCCTAGGTCGCAAGTCATCTTCACTTGAGCTTTCATTATTAGTTAATGGTATAATGACTTTTGGATGCCTTATTGAGGTCTAAACATAATTAAGATAAATAAGCTTAATACTATATATACTATGACAGATTTTGATTTGGCACTTATAATATGTGCCTTTTGGTTGTCTATAGAATTCTTGTTAACATTTATAAAATTTAAATGTAAGCCATCTATGGCACATTTTGTAGCCCCATTTTTAAAATTTTTTGAAGGTATAGTCTTGCTAATTATATTTTTCTTATTATACACCTTTCTTGTTGCTAATTTGCTCAATGATCTATTATTTTGGTTTTGCCTTTGATTATCTATATCTTGTGTAACATTGTTTAGCTTTGGTTGAAAATCTAGGTTCTCAATTAAAATTTTTGAACTTAACCCATTGTGCAAATTTTCCACAACTTCATCATAATTAGGCAATAATGTGTTGACCTGTTATAAACATAATAAAATTCAGTAATATATTATACCTGAGGGCTTGTATAAAACAATTTATCAATACTTAAAATTTTTGAGGATTCATGTAAATGACCACTTCTCTGATTTTCAATGTATGGAGGTAGTATTGAATTTTGAATAAATGAATTTAAAAAATTATCAACAGTATGCGAAATTGATTGAGGAGATGGGTAAATGGGTTCAGGAGGTGGAACTGCATTAATTAAAGGTGAAGAGTTGTCTTGAATCTGATATTTTGAGTCCAAATCATCCTCAGAAATTTCCATATCCATAGGTTCATTTGATAAATCTTCTATAACATCCAAATCTTTTGATTTATTATATATGTCTTTGTAAATATTCATATTATCATTAAGATGAGGATTCTCATCTAAATTTAATATTTCTGAATTATAAAGTTGCCTATAATCCACATCATTTTTAGAGAACATTGAATATACTACTGATAGGTCTCCATGGCCATTTATGGTATCACAGACTAATGGTTTGCATTGTTTTGTATTTAATGTGTCCATATAAGATGTAATTTGTGGCCCCTTTGTTTTGACATAACTACTACTAGGTAATGGTATGGATTCTAAGGAAAAGGGGATCTTGTAGGTGTCATAGGAATATGTCAGGTTGTCAATATTTGATACATTATAGCTTCCACTTTTCTTTGATTTTTTTGTTTTAAGTACTTTTTTCCTTTTAGCATTTGGAGATGTAATCTTCTTTGAAGCATTCTTTTTATTTGAGCATTGTTTCTTATAGTTTTGTTCTGAATCTTATTTAAATGGTGAAAAAGTATATATTACTTGAAACATTAACGAAATAGCTTGTAGCTGATTCTAACGCTAAACGCCTTAATTCTAATTCATTAATCTCTTCAGCCACCTAGTATGTTTTATGGTTAAATTTGTATACATAAAATTACATATTTTTTTTCTTCGTTATCTAACACCTCGGCTCCAAATAAATAAGTATTTCTCTCACACTGTTCTAATTCTTCCTTTAGCAAATTATATTCCTTGATCAATTCCTCGTAAGACTTTTCTTCCATTTTTAAAACGCTACGATTTCTAATTTTCTCCTGGCATTATGCCATTGGTCAAAATATAATATTACTAATGGTATGGTCACCATGTTAAATGAAACGATTCTAACAAATTTGTCTTTCTTGCACAGGGTTCGCTTCTTATTCCTCTATAAGGTACATGTCTGATAATTAATTACGCTATTTTGGTCGGCAAATAATAGTTACAGAACGATTAGAGCAAATATTTTAGAAAGCAGGCCACGTTTGGCTAAGTTATATTATAAATCACATTGCAAGATATATTTTTATTATAAATAAAACATCTTATGTTCAATTTAAATTGAAATTCTGCAAATTTTTCTTAGACGAATTTTTTGGTACTACTTTAATATTGAGCGGACCCCATTAAACAAATTAAGGACTAATAAAGCAAACTCATCAAACTTGTACCTATCCTCTTGAAGCATGGTAATGCTCAATTAACGGTAACATCGTTGGATATTTGTATACAATTAAATCAATTACGATTTTACAGAGAGCAAATTTTAATTTTCGTAAAATGGGGAAAGGACTAAGAGCTTCTGAATTTTTTTTTCACCTGCTTGTCAAATTGTCGAAACAAGTGAATTACTTTTATGTTATTTGTACCCATATACTATCTACGCCATGTCCTTTCAATTCGTGCCTCTCAGAGTTTTCTTTTTAGTTTACTCTCGGCATTCAGGTCAATAAAATTCTATCACAACAAACTAAGGTGTATTTCAAATGAATATTCCCCTATGATATTTTTAATAAAATGGCTATTCTGACTATATAATATAATTAAGTAGTATACATTTTATTCAAATGAATTGTAATAGTAAAAAAGGGATTGCTCCATTTTCTTGATGAACTTTAGCTTGTACGGAATTTAAAACAAGTAAAAAAGTAAAATATAGACAATTTTGTAACTATCCGGTGTTGCCTCAAACCTCAAAACAATACCTAATTTGAAATTCTAATCTTAACATATCTTATCAATTGCATGCTAGTGGTTCAGTTTGTGCTGCAATAATATTAAAAACACCATAACAACGTTACAAACTGACCCTAAACGGCATTATTAGTAAAAAAGATGCTCAAAAATTTTGTTTGTGGTAATAAATATTGAACTAAAAGGATCTTAAATCTAGAATAGGGAAGGATCAAGATATTAATATGTTTAAACTAGGTCCTTTCATCAATTTATAATAAAGTTAGTCATTAAGAAACATCAATACATTGCATCTTTTGATTTCGCGAGTGATTTCATATCGCCCAGGGTAATTTCTAATTCGGGGTATTTTGGCTGAAGCCATGCCACTAATTTAAATTTTGTTCATTTCACTGCACAGCGGTTCAACGATTTTATCCTTATTGTTTATATATTCTAGCATGCACTCACTTTCCACATGGTGAACAAGATTGAAAAATTTTAACCCCCTATGTACCAAAAAATTATTTGCAGAAAGAGCATTGCCATCAAAAGAAGATTAATAAACATTTTTTGACAGTCTTTCAAGAATACCCTTTCCGACTTTTGTTATATAACTTAGTTATGGATATATAAAATAAAATATACCATCTCTATTGATGACTATTTTAGAGATATGTGTTTTATAAACAATTGATATATTAATTGCTTGCAATCTTTAATCGTATTGCGTGCCGATGAAAACAAAGCTGAAAAGTTATAAATTTAATTTAAAAAATCTAGTCAATAAATTCTTTGATAATAATATATTATCATTGTGATTTTAATTAAACAATTTAAATTGGGGTAAATTTGTTCGCTTGAGGGGGCCAAAAAGGGCAAAAAAATTTCTTGGAGGGGGATTCGTGTTACGATCTCGTAGGTGGAATTATAAGCATTCATCTCATTTCAGCCTAGGGTGTCGTCTCGTCTCGACGATAATCAACATGTCTCGGCTTTAAAAAAAATTTAGATTCTATAAATTTTTTCCGATTTCTTTATTTTTATTCAAACCCTTTATAAACATGATCACTTCTACACTATTTAAATCGACTTTATTAAGATATTTACCAATTAGAATTAGTTATGCGGAAAACCTAGAAAAATATCGGAGACGAGAATTTGAAAAATTGAGTCGAGATCGAGACGAGAATTTATCCCACGAGACGAAGACGAGATTTTATCAGCGAGATCTCGGCTTTAATTTTTATTTTTTAACTATTGAGATTTAATTTAGCTAATTATGAACACATTTAGTATATTGAATGCAAATAAATGTGATTTCGAAACTTTTGATATTAAATTACTTATGCACTTAATTAACGCTTTGCGCAATTTCAAATTTGTCATATAATCTTATTCAGTGGACAACATAGTATTAGTGCTACTTTGGGTACATGAACAATCAATTATGTATTTATTACTTATTTGTATAGCATTATTATATAATACTAGCTGAACCCGGCAAACGTTGTTTTGCCATTTACCCTGGTGTATTAGCAGAATATATATCATCTTATAGATAAGTTTCAATAGATCAAGAATATATCAAATATAATTGGTAAGTGTTTATATGCAAAGATTTTTAAACAAATAGTTAAAGAGGGTCCAAGGCCCAGGCCCACCCAAGAGAGAACTGGCCCCATGCCCCCCCCCCAAGGAAAAAATCTTTTGCCCCCTGGCCCTTTAAGGATTTTTTTTCAATTTTTTGTAATTAAGAAACAATATCATAATTATAATTATTTGTTTCTGAATAAAACTTTTAATTCTGAACTTAATAATGTCCGAAGAACTGAGATATATCAACATTTATTGGCACTTTGTTAAAATTATTTTAATTTTTCTCCTTATTTAACGCGCAAAAAATGACAAAATTAGATTTTTTAATTTATTTAGCCACGCAGGAGGGGACACGACCGTCCTATAATTATAATAATTGACGTGAAAAATAAGCAAAAAAATGACTTTGACTCAATGTTTCAAATCGTAATAACAGCACATGCCTACACTACAAACGATAGATACGCAGGGTGCGTTTGATTGACATTCGATTAAACGTCAAAACGTATAAAACAAAATATCTCAAAAACTACTGGACCGATTTGGGTCAAACAAATCTTAAACCACGCTCCGGAGTGTGAGGAATAAACTGTAAAATTTTGAGCCAAATCGGTCCAGATGTTTTTTAAAATTGGTGGTGGCATACACACATATATACACACGTAGTTTCATTTTTATATATAAGATTTGAATTTCAGACCTAAAATGAATTTATGCGCAACAAGTTCATCATCCAACTCAAAAAAAGGGCAAGCTGCTTAACCATTTCATAGTATCCAAGGATGAATCAAATAAAATGGGGAAGTGTAAATTGTGTTTTAAAGCAGTAAAAAGACTGATAGCAATATTTCAGATCCTCAACTACATCTTAAACGTTACCATTATAACGATTACATTAATCTTTGCCATATTTATGTTAATAGAAATTAAACAGTTCAAAAACTTTTTTTCAGCCAACCTCGATGCTTCTGAAAATCTAAGCATTTAACAGTTATTATATATATCAAACATATCTTTAAAATGACTAAATATGATTAACAAAAATAATTATCCCAATTTAGCAGCAATGGCTAGAGCTTTTCTGAGCACCCCGGGGACTTTGGTGCCTTCTGAAAGATTGTTTTCGAAGGCGTCTCTGACTATTCGAAAACATCGTATTCGTAATAGATTAATTCTTGAATCTGTCAGGAGCTTGCTATGCCTGACTCATGGCACACCTTAACAATTTTAAAACCATTACATTGATAACATTTTACGTCAAAATGTAGGCTTGGCAGATGCATTGAAATCCGATAAATTTTTTGCAAAATGCTGCAAATTATCAATAAATTAAAATATATGAACATAACCTTTACATAATTATTTATCAAATGTATTCAACATGGGCGTAGCCAGCATTGGAACTAGTAGGGGTCAATAATGGTTAAGGGAGGGGCAAAATGATCATTTTTTGAAATTTTAGCCATAATTATAATAAATTTCAACAAATTTTTGGGTTTAGAGGGGGCATCCGCCTCTCCCTGGCTACACCCATGATGATTAATGTTATTTGTTTAATGCAATTTATATTATGTAGGTTTATAATTAACTTATTAATCAAATCCGAAAATCCTCTAGTTGGAGTAGAATCCTGGAACCTAGGTATTTGCGAATCCCTAACAAGAGTCAATCCAATAGCCACAGAAGATGAGAATACTTGAGTTGCTAGCTTCACCTACATTACCATGACTGATTATAGATGATATATTAAAATACACACTACAGCTAATATTAAATTTAAAAAAAACCTAATTAACATAAAACAAGCTTTTGGTAGCATTCTATTGTAAAGAGAAACTTATTTAACTAAAATCATGAGTTAATAATAAAAATAATAATAATAAAATGCTAACAAAAAATAAGTAAATTGTAATTGCCCATAATTGACATTAATTCATTGCCGTTCATTCATTTGGCCCTTTAAAGTGGTTTGAAAATAATAAATTAATTATAAATCTATATTTTAAATTTTATAATACCTTTATAATTGAATGGCCACGATTGGCATGATAGTCTTTAAATATGGTGGAATATTTGGCATTATTTATGTGAGATGAATGTATGTGTAGTAGAGAACTGCACGGGTGACCCGAGACCCGACCCGACTTCGGGTAGAAAATTTGAAAATGATTTCGGGTCGGGTTCGGGTAGAAAATTTGAAAACGCTTTCGGGTCGGGTCGGGTCCAGGTAGAAAATTTGAAAATGCTTTCGGGTCGGGTCAAATTTATAGAGTCGGGTCCAAGGTTTATACATTGTAAAAAACACGCGAGACCTATTTTTTTAATTAATGTTAATTGCTAAGCAAAGAGTGTTTTTAAATATCGAAATGTACAACTATTTTGGATCATTCATTCATTTAATTCTCTTCCTCTTTTTTTAAATTTTAAAACCATGAACTCTGAAATGCTAGCTAATTCTCATCACTAATTCAAACTACATAAATTACTCCTGTTTTTAATTTAAAAGGAAATTATTTCAATAAAGTTATATTTTAAATTTTTTTAGTGTTAACCGTGAAGTTTTAGCTAATCCTCATCGTTAATTTAAACATTTAATACATATTCAGAAGCCAACTTAAAAGTAAGTTATAATTTTTTAAATGTTTCATTTGCAAATTTATAATTATATAATATTTTTTTTATAATAACTTATAATTACTTTTAAGTTTCATATCAAATGAATTTATCTTAAATTGCACTTCAAACTTAAAACATTTGAACAATCACTATAAATTTCATCATATTTACTATACTGATTATAATCAGCTATTTAATATATTTCAACAAGTTGGGTTTAGATGGGGCAGCCGCCCCTCCCTGCCCCCCCCCCTCTAGGCTACGCCCATGATTTAGCTAATCGTGTAAAGTCTTGAATTATGACAATTAATTTAATTTTTGTTAGCCACATAATTTACACTTATTTTATAGATACAGCAGAAATTTCATATATTTAATTACAAGAAATTGACAACGGCATAATGATTTTATGCAAATGATCACAATGCTGATTAACAAATTAAGGAATTAATAAACCATTTTTGTCCACCATCAAATTTACTAGCCATCAAAGTTATGTAATAGCCATCAAAGTTAGTACAGTCCGTACTAGCAATAACAAATTCAATTTTATTTGAACTCATCGTCTAGTAAACTTCAAATTTAAAGGTGAAATTAAAGTTAAAAGATATCTTTGTACTTTAACATGTGAAAACGTAGTCAAATTTAACGTATAAAAGTTAGAGGTGTGCACGGATCAAATTTTTTTGATCCAATCCGATCCGAGGGGTTTTTGAAAAATTTTATATCCATCCGATCCGATCCGAGTTTTTTAAAATCTAAATTCGATCCGATCCGAGTTTTTTAAAATCTAAATCCGATCCGATCCGAAATTTTTAAATTAAAATTTTACGAACAAAACTTTTTAATGATGATTAAATTCAAAATACATTAAAATAAGGTGTAGCAATTTTAATAGACCCGAAATAAACATAAAATTTTATTTGACTAATTCCATATTATCATATAAAAATAATAAAGAATCTAAATTTTCTGGTTTAATTCGCGTTCTTCTTTCTTCTAATGTTCTTCCAGCCACCGAGAAATTTCTTTCCGAAGTGGTAGAGGTAGCAGGTATAGCTAAAACTTTATTTGCCAGCTTATAAAGCCTTGGCAGGACTGTTTGATATGAAACCCACCATTCAGCAAATCTTTTTTTGAATCATATTTGCAATCTTCATTTCAAAGATAATTATGAAAAGGTATACTAAAATTATTAATTTAATTAATTAGAACTTATCATTGTATATTTTTAATTTGAAAATCCGATCCGATCCGACTAAAATAAAATAAAATGTTGATCCGATCCGACTTCCAAAATTAAAATGTTGATCCGATCCGAGTTCGGACTGATCGGATCGGATTGATCCGGGCACACCTCTAATAAAAGTACACAAAATCATTTAAATTTTATAATTTTTATATTGTCTAAACATTTTTTGACCTTTTCAACATTATTACCATTTTCAAAGTTTTTGTCTTCGCGATTCTAGTTAACTGCTTGTTTGCTATGCCAGGTACCCTTTATTATAACAACGTAAAAGTATTACTATAAAATTAAAATTATTAATGATTGTTTTGAATATGATTAGAAAGGTTAAATGGGATGACCCACATGTCGACCAATTAGTGTTAGGTAAATTATTACATAAGTTTTAAAATGGAGCTGTTTTATTAAATAACAATTTTTAATTTCTAAAATTTACAAAATTAATTTAGACACACCTTAATGTCTTTAATATTTTTACATGTATTAAAAACATGTTGTGGCTTACGCATTTTTTGTTAATCATTTTTTTTTAAATAAAACGTGTGTTTATAAGGATTAAAAAGATAAAATTTTAGTAGTTTCTTATTTAAAATATATAATTTAAGTATTAGATAATAACAGTGAAGGTAAACATTCCACTACAACTGGTGTTTTGACCTTTGAAACTGAAGATGTTGCTGAAAGATTAGTGTAGAGAGGTAATTGGAGCGCGAAGTGCCTCAGGGGATATGTTGTTTACCGTTGTGTTGTCAATCTAATTATCGTTAATTGGTATGTATTATATACGTTGGATATACACGTTTTTACTCACTTTTCTATTTTTGTATCACTTCGAAACCTCTCTCTAGTAAATAAAGATTCCCAATCTCAACAGTTGGCGCTGCGAGTCGTGGAACCTACGCGGTAATGCAGAAATATAAAACAACGGCTAACATCGACACTTTTATAACGCAATTCGAGCTGTTCCTAAGGAGCAATAAGACGGATACAGATGAACAAAAAGCAGCTCTATTATTAACCAGCCTTGATGGGGAGGCATTCCAATTAATACTAGAGGATTATAGACCTCAAGAGTTGACAGGAATTACATGCGAGGAAGCTAAAAATCGATTAAAAAAATTATTCCAAAGGAATTCATGCGCGAGGGCAAAGAGATATGAATTTTCAAAGGTCCGACAAAACCAGGGAGAGTCGATAGACACGTATGCTAATAGACTCAAGGCAGGAGCTAACAGCTGCAACTTCGGAAACGAAGAATTGCAGAACAGAATCGTCGACCAATTCATTATAGGATTGCGCGATAGAAACTTACAGGCGAGACTGTTGGCAGAAAATGACATCAAATGGGACCGCCTACCTGAGCTAGCGTTAACGGCCGAGACGATAAACGGGGGGCTAAGCACTTTGCAAGACGGGTCCGAAGAAGCGTGGAGCGTAGTGGCGGGACGAGAAGCGTGGCTTGGGCCGGTCCGAATTCCCAGGTTAAAACATGCTTTAGATGTGTTAACTATAGATATATTTATTAATAACGAATTATTCCAATGCATCTTCGATACCGGCGCCACGGTATCGATAATACCGGCGCGAAGATGGGCGAAGGAGATCCCACGCAACAAGGAGCCCGTCCCGACAGTGTACGCGTATGGCCACGAGGAAATAAAGATCGTAGCCAAGGTACAAGCCGATGTCCGAATGGGTAACACGAGGAAACAGCTGTCGTTATTAATAGCAGACGTAGCGGGGCCGCCGCTGTGCGGGATCGATTGGATAAAAGAATTTGAACCCGAAATCTGGCGTCAAATACGTTGGAGCTCTAGAGCTGCGGCGGAACGGTTCGCGGTCAATTACGTAGAAAGACCGAAGGATACCAGGTCCGCGATCCAGCACGTGATGAAACAATGGGGCGGTCAGCTAAACGAATTCCCGAAAGCAGTCAAGGGAATAACGGTGGAAGTACCGTTAAAAGAGGGCATAGATCCCGTATTTATCCCCGCACGAAGGATGCCGATGGCGTGGAAGAAAGAAGTAGAAGAAGAGCTGGATAAATGGGTCAAGGACGGGGTGATTGAACCAATCGATTTCTCAAGATGGGCCAGCCCAGTGGTACCCGTGAAAAAAAGCGATGGAACTCTGCGATTATGTATAGACTACCGCTTTACGATAAATAAATACGCGCAAGGGTTGTTATACCCGTTACCCAAAATCGACGACTTGTTAAATAAACTTGATAATGCGTGCTATTTTACGAAGCTGGACCTTACGAAAGCGTACCTACAGCTCGAATTAGGGCCAGAGACGAGCCAACGATTGACTATCTCGACGCACAAGGGCCTATTTAAAGTTAACCGGATGCCGTTCGGTTTAAATTGTGCCGCGGCCATTTTTCAAAAGACAATGGACCAAATATTAGGAGGCATGGAAGGGGTTGCGGTTTACATCGACGATATCTTAATTGCAGGGGAGACGGAAGAAATTCACAACGAGAGGTTACTCAAGGTACTAGAAACGTTACAAAAGTGGGGGTTCGTGCCGAACATTGTCAAGAGTATCTTGTGGGCGAAGGAAGTAACCTTTCTGGGATACGTAATAAGTAACAAGGGGATTCGAATCAACGACAATAAAGCCGAATTAGTTAAGCAGTGGAAAAACTTAACTAACAAAAACGAAATAAGGTCCTTCCTTGGGTTAACAACATACTTTTCAAAGTTCATTAAGGACTACGCCAAAATCATACACCCGATTCAGAAACTCATGAAAAAGAACGTGATGTACCACTGGGGTGAAGAACAGCAAGGAGCATTTGAAGCTATCAAGTCCGCGCTTACGAAAGCCCCCGTTTTGGCGTACTTCAATGGAGAGTGGGAGACCGGCCTGGTCGTAGACGCCTCGGGTACGGGGTTAGGGGCCATCTTACAGCAACGAGCACCAGGAGAGAATTGGAGAGTGGTGGCCTATGCGTCAAGAGCATTAAACGATAGCGAAAGCCGGTATTCGACGATCGAACGAGAGGCCCTTGCGGTGGTATATGGACTAAAAAAGTTCAACGAATATGTACAAGGACGAAGCGTTACTATCATGACGGATCATAGACCGCTTATATATATATTCGATCAGAGCAAAAGGGGCAAGGAACAATGGTCACCACGCCTAACCAGGTGGGCGCTCATGGTATCAGGCTATACGACCAAGTTCGAATACAACAAGGGAACCGAAAACGCGGCAGATTTCTTGTCTAGAAATCCGAACGAACACGCGTATCAGGTTAGCGAGGAAATACCAGAGGACTCGATGAATCCGTTTATATCATTGGACGTGGTAAAACAACACACCTTGGAGGATCCGGGGCTGCGGCAATTAAAAGAGTGGATTAGGGGTAAACAAAATACAATGGTCACGTGTGGGCTAAGACGCACTTACGAAAAACATCTGCCAAAGTTACATGAAGTCAAAAGCATAATATATTACAAAGGGGGACGAATATTAATTCCGGCGAAGTTACGAGGAGTGGTACTCCAAAGTCTACATAGAGGCCACGTAGGTATCAAGCGAATGCAAGAAGTGGCGCGGCAGTATATATGGTGGCCGACTCTTGACGATGAATTATTGAGCGTAGCGAAAGGGTGCCGGAGTTGCAATTACACGGCTGCGGCGGCGAAGAGGGCACCATTGATAGAGTGTCAACCTAGCCATAAACCATGGGTTCAAGTACATGTCGACATCATGGGTCCTCTCAAGGGTAAGTCATACCTCGTGATGGTGGACAATAGCTCGAAATGGGTAGAGGTGTTTAAATTAGAAGACACCACGGCGACAACCGTTATAAAAAAACTGGCCGAAACGTTCGCTAGATTTGGAAATCCACCTTGGTTTATATCAGATAACGGCCCACAATTCAAAGGGCAGGAGTTACAGAACTTTTGCAAGTCGAGGGGAATTAATCAACGATGGACAGCTCCTTACCATCCGGCGTCGAACGGGTTGGCAGAAAGATACGTACGATTAATTAAAGAACGTTAGGAACGAGTCGGAAGTAGGGCTGAGTAGATTTTTGGAAAACTACAGATCTACAAAACACCCCGCAAACAATAAAAGCCCGGCAGAGATGATGCTGAAAAGAAGGATGCGAACCGAATGGGAGGTTTTGAGGGAAACCGTACCACAACAATGGGTAGAGACCGGGAACCCGCGGACGTTCAACGTAGGAGACTTGGTTTGGGTGCGCATGTTTCTGGGTCCAAGCAAATGGGTAGAAGGCACGATAAAAGCCAAGCATGGTAGTCGGTCCTACGATGTATGGGCACAGGGAAGAAAACACCACCGACACGTGGATCAAATAAGGAAACGAAAAATCTTGGACTGGACCACACTGGGACAAGAGAACGGGTGGCCACAAAGGATATCATCAGAAAGGGAAACGGGAACAAGTGCTATAAGGGAACAAATGCAAAACCAGTCAGGAACGCCTAGAGAAGAACCTAGATACCCGCAGCGTAGTCGAAAACCGCCAGCATTCCTTAAGGATTTTGTCTGTGAAAAGGGGGGAACTGTAGAGAGGTAATTGGAGCGCGAAGTGCCTCAGGGGATATGTTGTTTACCGTTGTGTTGTCAATCTAATTATCGTTAATTGGTATGTATTATATACGTTGGATATACACGTTTTTACTCACTTTTCTATTTTTGTATCACTTCGAAACCTCTCTCTAGTAAATAAAGATTCCCAATCTCAACAATTAGTTAAAGGTGAAATGGTTAAAAATATAGAAGATGATGATTATATTGAAGACTATAACCATGATAACTTGATATAAATTATATTACTATATAAACCCTACATTTAAAAATTACATTATTTTACAATTTTTAATAAATTACATATAATCATCCTTCTATTGTATAATTATTTTTTTAAACAAGGCCTTTGTTAAATTATCAAGATTAAAGCGTAATGTTGCGACTATTGGCATATTATATTAATCTTTCTAAAAGTTGTAAAAATTAAACTTTGCCCGCATTTGGGTCACTTTTATAGACATTACTTATCTTAAATAATAATCTAAAGCAATAATAGGATTATTTAATTTTTTTATCAGGACCACAATAAAACTTATAATTTATTTGCGAAATTGCTTGCTAAGAAACATTTTTTTGGTATAAATCTAAAAAAAATTATTAATCGGATTTTTATAGTGGAATTTTATATGCTACTAGCTGACCCGGCAAACGTTGTTTTGCCATATTAAAAATATTTTAAAAAAAAATTAAAAAATTTGAATAAGAAAATTTAAAACTACCAAAAATTTTTAAGGGTGGTTAAAAACACAAAATTTTACCTCAATAATGTTCGAATTTAAATTTTCATGAAGCAAATTTTTTTTAAGCCAAATTTACCTATAATCAAAAAAAAAATATCGCGCCTGGCCTTTATGATAAAATATAAACAAAAGGCGGATACGGATACGCATATAGGTTATTTAACGAAAAATAACAAATAATTGATATCTTTAAGGGTGGTTAAAAACACAAAATTTTACCTCAATAATGTTCGAATTTAAATTTTCATGAAGCAAATTTTTTTAAGTCAAATTTACCTATAATCATGGGCGTAGCCAGGTTTTGGATTAGGGGGGGGGGGGCAAAACGTTTAAAAGTTCAATTAGAGGGGGGCAAAACATAAATTTTTTAAATTTTTCAATGTTTTTGCATTGAAAAAAATTTGGTTTCGCAAATTAGGGGGGGGGGGGGGGCAGCCGAGGATTTCAATACAAAAACCCTTAAAAATTAAAAAAAAATATGTTTTGCCCCACCCCCTAATTAGCCAGGCAGGCGGGGGCAGGGGGCGCGGCTGCCCCCCCCCTATTTGAACTTAACTCCAATTAATACAGATGCTTATTAGCGAATTTACACAAAAATAAAAGATCACTATGGAAATCGTCAAATCTAACACATACACGGATCAATGCCATCCAATTAGATTTTAACGCGTTTTCTTTTTAATATTTTATTTACCAATGTATTTTACCCATGTGTTTATTAGAATAAACTACTATTTGTTTAAAAAAAAATTGTTTTGGTAAAATCAAATTTAAATTACGGTTGCATGAAAATTTTTGGATAGTCGAGACCTTTTTTTTTTTTGCTCTCAGGAAAATTTTTGGGTAGTCAAGACCTTTTTTTTTAATCTGCCCCCCCCCCTAATTCAAAACCTAGCTACGCCCATGGATATATCGACATTTATTGGCACTTTGTTAAAAGTTTTTTCATTTTTCTCCTTGTTTAACGTGCAAAAAATGACAAAATTAGATTTTTTAATTTATTTAGCCACGCAGGAGGGGGGGGGGACACGACCGTCCTATAATAATAAAACTCGGGCCTTCGGCCCTCGTGGGAAGGGGGAGAAGGGAAGGGAAGAGGGGAAGGGAAGGGGGGACGACTCATCTGTACTTCGTATAAATGTATCATATTTGCTATGCAATTTATGGGCGAGAATGGTGGGAAGGGGCGAGAATGCCTACAGGGGGGTATTAAATGCCTAATGATTAATTAATTATTTACACAAATTTTCCATTATAGGCAAAATGTAAGGCAAGGGTTAGGGTTAGATTTAGTGTTTGCATCTAGTTGGATATTACATTAGTTTTTATGGCCTTTAGTGATTATGGGTCTAACAAACATTATATTATAAAACAACACAATGTTAAGAATTTGCAGAATTGTTGGGAGAAATATTTTGTTACATTTGAACAATTTTTAATTAAAAAAATCAAAAATTTGGCCAATGGTCACTTTTTCTCTATTGGTCAGTACCAACAGATACTCTATAAGTCAATGATAGCCAAAAAAAACGGAAAAAAAAATTTTGATGCTCACTTTGGCCAATGGTCATTTTTTTCCATTGGTCAGCAGCCAGCACACGGTAAAAGTGGATATACATTCATAAGAGTAAAAAAAACGAAAAAAAAATTTTCGAATCACATTTTGGCCAATGGTCATTTTTTTCCATTGGTCAGCAGCCAGGACACGGTAAAAGCGGATATAAATTCATAATAGTCAAAAAAAACGAAAAAAAAAGTTTTCGAATCACATTTTGGCCAATGGTCATTTTATTCCATTGGTCAGCAGCCAGCGGACGGCCAAAAAGTCATAATAGCAATGGTAGGAACAGGAACAATCATAATAGTCAAAAAAAACGAAAAAAATAATTGCGATTCACATTTTGGCCAATGGTCATTTTTTCCATCGGTCAGGAGCCAGCGGACGGCCAAAAAGTCATAATAGCAATGGTAGTAACAGGAACAATCATAATAGTCAAAAAAAAACGAAAAAATAAACTCGGATTCACATTTTGGCCAATGGTCATTTTTTTCATTGGTCAGCAGCCAACGGACGGCCAAAAAGTCTTATTATCAATGATAGTAACAAGAACAATCATAAGAGTCAAAAAAACTCCGGGATTCTAACCCAAAAACTAGTTAAATTGCATAGCAATTAGAAGTAAACAACTTTTATTTATGTTTATTATATAACATTGGTCAGCAGCCAGCGGACGGCCAAAAAGTCATAATAGCAATGGTAGAAACAGGAACAATCATAATAGTTAAAAAAAACGAAAAAAATAATTTCGATTCACATTTTGGCCAATGGTCATTTTTTTCATTGGTCAGCAGCCAGCGGACGGCCAAAAATTCTTATTATCAATGATAGTAACAAGAACAATCATAAGAGTCAAAAAAACTCCGGGATTCTAACCCCAAAACTAGTTAAATTGCATAGCAATTAAAAGTAAACAACTTTTATTTATGTTTATTATATAACTAGTTAAATTGCATAGCATTAAAAGTAAACAACTTTTATCTATGTTTATTATATAACAAAAACTAGTTAAATTGCATAGCAAATAAAAGTAAAAAACTTTTATTTATGTTTATTATATAACTAGTTAAATTGCATAGCAATTAAAAGTAACCAACTTTTATTTATGTTTATATAATAGATAATTTAACAAATCTTATATATAACACACCGAGGGAGATAGAGATGAGGGGTGGGGCACCTCTTATGCATAGCAATTAAAAATAACACAGCGAGGGAGATAGAGATGAGGGGTGGGGCACCTCTGTCTCATGCATTAATTTAAAAAAGCGATAACCTAATATACCCAATGCAAATAGATAGGGAGGGTAACGGACGGACGGACGGACAACGGACGGACGGACAACGGACGGACGGACAACAAAAAACGAGCCCATAAATTGCATAGCAATTAATAATAATTGAAGCAAAAAATGGCTTTGATAGTGCGTAAAAAGTATTCATTTACCGCAACACATGCCTACTGCATTTAACACCAGACTACCTACACGATAGTAGAGAATCGGGGTCAAAATAGCAGAATTATGAAAAAATAGCAGAAAAAGTCGGGGGGATGGAAAATGCGAAGCGCATAGACATTTTAGAATTATACGACAAAACAGCATATATTTATTTGTTAATTTCATGTCTTATTTTAAAGAATTTGTCTCATTTTTGAGCAAGAAGAGAATAAGTATACAAAATATAGATTTTAATGCATATTTGGTTAGAATTTAAAAAATCTTCAAGAAGGATTCCACAATAAGCTAAAGAAACTTGTAAAGGCTTCCCATCCCAATATTTATCAATTTATTGATTATCTCAAAAAGATACAGAAAGAAACTAACTCAAATATCTATAAAATAAACCAAGGAAAAACAATAAACCCAAAATCTAAGAAAGAAATCAACAAAGAATCTTGTATCAATAATTTAAAAGAACATTATACTAACAGTGAAATAGACCCATCTCAATTTCTAAAAACAATATCATGTTATCTAAAATATAAAGAAAGAGATGCAATGTTAAATATTATTACCACTTGATTATTTGTCTGTTATAATTTAGTAAATATTAATAAAATTGGTCTGTTATAATCTAGTAAATATTTATAAAAAAAACTTAAAATGAGTGTAAAGGCAAAACATTTTAAAGGGTCAAAGTAGCAGGATTAAAAAGTAGCAGAATAATATGACTTTTAGATAATCAATATAACCCTGACCTAAAACACTAACCCCGACCTAAAACACTAACCCTCCTCACTAATCTAAGATGGAAGTATTAGTATTCAACATCTATAATATAAACTATGAATAAAAGATAGGTTAAAACTTAAATTCTATTTCCTTTATTTCCAAAATTGTAAAAATAATATCATATCCATGGAAGTATTAGTATTCAACATCTATAATATAAATTATGAATAAAAGATAGGTTAAAACTTAAATTCTATTTCCTTTATTTCCAAAATTATAAATATAATATCATATCCATGGAAGTATTAGTATTCAACATCTTTAATATAAATTATGAATAGAATTTTAGGTTAAAACTTTTAATTCTATTTCCTTTATTTCCAAAATTGTAAATATAATATGATATCCATGGAAGTATTAGTATACAACATCTATTATATAAATTATGAATAAAAGATAGGTTAAAACTTACATTTTAATTCATCATATCAATAAACAGATGTTCAATCTTGACCAGTTCTGACCAGTCTTGATCAGTTCTGACCAATTCTGCTGTTTTTTTTCTGCGGTTTTGACCCGGTCCCGATAGTAGATAGATAAGATACGCAGCAGTACGTGATGAGGGCAGGGCGTTTGATTGACGTTCGATACCGCGTCAAAACGCATAAAACCCAATATCTCAAAAACTACTGGGCCGATTTGGCTGGAACATATATTAAAACACGCTCCGGAGTGGCGGGAATAAACTGTGAAATTTTGAGCCAAATCGGTCTGGTAGTTCTCCAAAAAAGGTGGCGCCATACATACACACATACATACACACATAGTTTCATTTTTATATATAAGATTTTAAAAGAAAGGTCTAAGAGAAGATATACTAAATTCAAAACAATCGACAATATAATATAGGAACAGCATCAACAATATAGAAACTATATTTTGGTGTAGTAAGATCGTTGAGTTAAATTATAAGTATTTTGAATATACCAAAAATATATTCAAACTTTTAGCTTCATCCCTTATCACACAAATATTTAGACGTTCAATAATAATAATTAGTTACTGCATACTATTGAAGCAATTAAATTTTTATAGAAGATATTAATCCTTTAATCAATAATTAGCAATTTAGAATTATAAATTATATCCTTGAGGCAAAAATTGGAGTGACCCGCGGGGAAAAAATATTGCGGAAATCCCGAATTTGTCAAAAAAAATACTTCAGGTTAATTTAAAAAAAATCGTTCAATATATTGCTGGTAAAATTAATAGGCTTTTAAGGGCTATAAAACAATCACATGTGTTTATAATAACTTATAGAATTAAATAAGTTAAAACCATAGACTAATAATAACAGAGACTGCCTAAAAGCTGTTTCTCTCATTAAAATCATAGAGTCACATATAAACATAGACTAATAATAAACATAGACTGCCGAACAGCTGTTTTTCTGTATCTAAATAGCTTGCGCTAAATTCAGCCAATTTTAACGCTTCGTCCGCCATTTTAAAACAGGAAAGTATATCAAGTAATATATCCATTGCAACATTGATAAGGTATACGTCATCTAAGCTACGTCCCCCTTTTTATAACCAACTACCACCAGCCATTTTTCAAGTTAGTTACGTTTAATTAGATTTTCTCATTATATTTAACAATAATTTTTCCCCATGTTTTACATATAAATAGATGAAGCATTGCAGTCTATGCCATTTGTATATAGGATCTAGTCGAAACATAGGATTTCACAAGTGATATATTGTTTTAATATTAATTTTTAATTTAGATTTCCTGTGAAGAATAAAAATTTGGTAGAAAAATGGATATAAGTTATGAATCCACAATTTATTTTAAAGAAGAACTCCCTTATATGCTCAAACCATTTCGAGTAGAAATCTTATATATATTGTGCAATATTTATAAACGTTATATACTGTATTTTTGAATAAACTTATTGTTTAATTTACAATTCAGATGTAGCAGGGACCTTTTTATTTTTTACTTTTTATGAATATAGACCTTTTTTTGCTCTATAACAGGATCTTTTTTATTCATGTTAAAAGTTTTAAAAAATTTAAATACGTCCCTTTCCCTTTTTTAAAATACTTACCACAGATAAGTTCCTGAAAAAAACTTTGCCTTAAAAATGCTCAAGCATTATCACTATAAATTTGAAATTCAAATGTAATATAGATGGCGCTAAATTTATAGTTCTATTTGTTCACATTACATAATAAATTGTTAGTAATTAGTCTTTAAACTTAAATTTTATCTATTTTAAGCTTTTATAAATTGAAACAATTTTTGTATGTCCTAATTAACCCCCAAAAAATTTAATTTTCTTGATTTATTTATAAATTTGAGCTCATTTCATTAGATTTATATATAGGTCGATTTGCTCTGATTGTAATCTCTAAGGGAGTTCTTCTTTAAAATAAATTGTAGACCCATAACTTGTATCCATTTTTCTACCAAATTTTTATTCTTCACAGGAAATCTAAATTAAAAATTAATATTAAAACAATATATCACTTGTGAAATCCTATGTTTCGACTAGATCCTATATACAAAAACAATAATCGTTGGGCAATAGCACCGATAACCCCTTTCCTCCTTTGCGGGAGGAAGACGTATTGATTGGTTGACTTAGCATACGCGCTAAGGACATCAGGTCTTTGACTTCTCGTTAAAGGGGGAGGTGTGGTGTTCCCCCTTCCTTAATATGACTTCCTTTTTTGTTTCAATTTCGGATTTTTCAATTATCAATTTTTAGCAATTTCGTATTAGAATTAAATCCAGTCAAATTAGCATCAACCACTTGGAAAGAGATCAAATTAAATTGTATATAAACGGATTTCGCAAAATAGACAAATTTTGTAACGAATTCAAAATGGTTGAGAAACTTTTCTTTATTGTATGCAATTACGAAAAAAACGAATGAATATATTTTTTTAAGGGGATATATATAACTATGGCTCGTCATTATTCATGGCACATTTCCAAAGTAAACGATTTTCTAGCTAAGGCTATGACTCAGTACATTTCCAGCCATAAAAATGTTTTTTTAAACTAGAACTTCTAAGTAAAAGAGGTAATAAAAAGAAGAATAAGAGGAAAGGGGGAATAGAAGCAGATCATAAACAGGCTCAGAGTAACATCATAAACAGGCGTAGAGTAACGTTTGATAAAACGAGTAATAAAAAAAAATAAAAAAAAACGTTAAGTCATATTAAGGAAGGGGGGAACACCACAATAGTTAACTAAGGAATATTAATAAAATAAGAATTTTATATGTTATGGATTATTAAATTTACTGAATTTCTGACATTTATATCTAAAATGAAGCTTGAACGAGTGCTTTCCATTATATTAGGCATTGCCTTTTTATTATTTATTTAATAAAGTTCCTATATAGGTATAGTTCATTGCAAAGAAGAATAATCCACCTATTAGGGATCATGCAGCATACCTGTGCCATTTGATTATTTGTACTCATATTTTACACTGTTGTAATTACTAAATCATCTAATAAATTTTACAACCTAAGCATATATTTTATAAAATGAAACTAATGACTATTTTTTTAATCTAAGTGATTTCAAATATTTTATATGTAATTTTTTACATTTTGCTTATAGCTTCTTTTCTATTTATCGATTTTCTTTTCAATTAGTCCATTAAAAATATTTAATCCACAACAATGGAATAAAACTTATTTAAAAATTGGTAAGACCAAAAATAAAAATGTGTCTCTTTGTAATATTAATACTTGTCATAGACTAGATAGACGGCTTATCAACGCTAGTGATGTTGATTTGCTCCAGTGAGCATTGCTCATTGTGAGCTCTGCCCCCTCACACGCACTGTGTATCCTACTCTACTCATGAGGCTGTTGATGTATCAGATGGAGAGGCGAACGGGTAGTAGCAAAAAGTAACTCATGAGCTGTGTGCCTGAGCAGCATTATAAGTTAACTAAGAGCAAATGCTATGAGCAAGCAGTTTCTCTAAACTGCTCATAGCATCTCATCTATTATAATGTGATAAAATTAGAGCGTGCGATGAAATAAAGCGTGTTTTGCTTAAGTACATTCTGTTGTTTAACAATAATTATGGCTATTTGAATAGGCGTAAGTAGGATTTCCTCAAGGGGGGGAGGGGTTTAAAATTTTTAAGATCAAATTTTTTTGTAACTATTTTTTTGGATCAATTTGTTTCTTAAAAGTTTAAAGTGACATTCGCGTGAAAATAATAAATTACTAAAAGTAAAATTCCAACAAATATTTTTTTTTATAAATATACAATGTAAAAATTATATAAATTGAAAATCATGGGAGGGGTTATAACCGGAAAACCACCCCCTCCCTACGCCAATGGCTATTTGTTTGAATTTATATTTTTTAAGGTGAATTTTTTTTGCAATTTTCTTTATATATGGCTAAAATTGTTTAATGATATTAAAATTTATTTTGTATACAGGCCAAAAAATTATTTAATTATAAATTTTTGAATTTTCTGTCTCACCCAGGTGGTAATAATTTTTTTTGACAATTTTAATATGGTTTAACTTTATATTTTATTGTTTTTAAGAACAGGTGTCAATGTTATAATTTTATTAAAGTTGCGAACTTATTTTTTTTTCGATTTTTATTATATATATCTAAAATGATTTTTAAAATTTATTTTTTATAAATGGCGAAATTATGTTTTATTGTATAAATATTTTTATTGACATTTTAAATATGAGTTAATGTTTTTAAATTTATATTTAATAATATTTTAGTCCAGGTCACAATGCAAAGTTTTATAAAAGGTGGGAAATTTCGCTTTATAGAATATTCTATATAGATGGCTAAAATCTGTTTAATAATTTCAAAATTTACGTCCTTATACATGCCAAAAATATGTTTTATTGTTTAAAATATAAATTTTTGAATATTCTGTCTCACCCAAATGCTAATAAATTTTTTGACATTTTTAATATGGTTTTTTAAGCCAAGTTACAATGTAATAGTTTTATTAAAGGTGTGAATTTATTTTTTTCGGCAAAAGATTTGGAAATTTATTGTTTAAAACATGGCAAAAATATTTTTATTTTATTTACAAATATTTGATTTAGATGTCTTATATCTTTTTATTAGTTCAAATTAAAGTATTGACACCAAATCAGCATTATTATTTCACCAAATAGACACATAAATTGCAACTAATATTATGTTAAGTTAACATTTCCCCAAGCAAGACTTTACACATATAATTTGTGTAATCGTATTTGAGGCATTGGAAATTTGGAATGTATTAAGCTTCTCCCTTGTTGTGCTTGTGGCTCTAGTGTCGACTTAAAATTATAATATTATCTAACAAAATTTTAAAATTACAGATCTCTCCTCAGGAACTTGTGAAAAAATCTCCAAAAGTGACTCATCTGTTAATAAATTATTTGCCATAAAAAGTTTTGAATTAAGCGAATAAAATGGGGAGAGAGGAGGTCTTTTTAAAATAAGAATAACAACGTTTCATGCTATAAGAGATAGGGAAGAGGGGATAGGCGATATGTCACATAAGACATAAGTAATTAACACATTTGCTGAGCAGATTAAATGCGATAAGTCACATAATTAATTAACACATTCGTTGAGCAAAATGGATGAGCAACTTGCTATCAGCAATTGCTTGTGCAATACTACTTTTATTTCAAGTTGTAAACAAGCTAATATTCCTACTGCTTGAGCTTGTATTTGCTGTTACAACTTAACCCTCAAGCATTTTACCCCTCTTGTTGACAAAGCTTATGCGTCCAAGCAGATATGCTAGCTATGTGTTTACGTCCAAGTCGGCGCATAACAGCAACTTAACTACTATAATCAACGCACAAAATGTGTACCCTTTTTTCCGCCATTTTGATGTGAACATGGTAAAGTGGTGATTATATAGATATTACATATTAGTAATTTTTGTAAATTAAATAATTTTAAAAGGTAAATAAAAAAATATTGGAGTGGGTAGATATTAAAACAGATTTAATATAATTATGTAATACCAATCCTTTGAATAATAGAAAATTTGTGTTTCAATCCAACATTACCATTATTTAACACAGATTCTATATTATTTAAAGGATTGGTATTACATAATTATATTAAATTTGCTTTTGGTAGAAGTAAAAAATTATATTGTGAACCCTTTCATTTTATCAATTCAACATTACCATTATTTAGCACAAATTCTATTAATTTATTAATTCAAAGGATTGGTACTACATAATTATATTGAATTTGCTTTTGGAAGAAGTAAAAAATTATATAATGGACAATGGTTGCTGGACGACCGAATTATCTAAACCCATTTCAACCCTCTCATTTTATCAATCCAACATTACCAACACAAATTCTATATTAAATTAAAACAGCATTCTAAAATAAATATCATGTTCGTTTATAAATATATCGCCATCTATATTATGTATAATATTAATTGTGGTTAAAAAGTTTATTTTCACGAAACAAAGTTACATAAATAAGCTAAATACAAAAATAAAGGCATATTGGTTAAATACAAAGATCTATATCATTATCTTCTAAAATGGGCCATTAGTCGGCAAAGGATTTAAAGTTGTATCGTACAACAAGAATTCCTAGATGTTGCTTGAGTAAATCGGACGCAGAAATTTTAGATTTCGGTGAGCGTTTTCCGATTTCTTTAAAAAAACCCATTGCCTGTTCACCAAAGGAACCGGAGCACGAGGCAACGACAGGGATATAAATGTGGATGCCAAAAGGGCAGAGAACTTTGTAGTTTTACGCACTTTTGCTGTAGCGATAGGGTCGTAATTAAAATAGGAAGGGGCAAATAGGTCAATACAAGTAAAATCCCATTTGAGGGATAGGCCATTTTGCCAGGGGACTAGAGAAGAGCCGTCAGGGCGCATCCTACCTTCAAGAGAGGGATCTGACGGCTTAAGGATTGAGGGAATTTTTGCCTTTTTAAGGGCAGCTTGAATTAATAAATTAGCTTTAGTGTGCCCAACATATATATATTCGTTTGCTAGGCAGTGTAAAGGGTGCCTAGCATATTCGTCTACAATGGTAAGACAATTTCGACAATTGAATTCTCTGCTGTAACTAATCCCCAACCTTAAAGCTATGGATTATGATAGCTCAAAGTCTTCAAGCAGCATTCCCAAAAGTTTGCTGGGATAGGCTTCAAGCCACTCGTAACCGGAACCATCCAAAATGAAGGACCTAAGGTTGTAATGCTGGCTATCATCGCTGCTCGATAAAAGGTAAACGGAGTGCGATACTAGTCCAGAATCCCAATCTTTTTGTCTCGTACTTTGAGGTTGAATGGTCTCGGATGTGACATTTAAATTTCAAAGCTCCAAGGCTCGAGTTAGCAGAGGGTCGGAATCATGTGTTGTGGGATTAAAAATTAAGTTTTGGACCGACTTAAAAGAGGAAATAAAAGCAGCTAGCGATATGCTGCCGGGAAAACGAATTCCTAATCCTCCAGATTTGGTTGGGAGGGATGCTTGAATCCAATTGTTAGTATTAAATTTTAAATTTAAAATTTTTTCTAATAAAGTTTCTAAAAAGCCTTCGTATGACTTTAAAACGTCTGGGTGTAAAAATGCACCAGATGAGCGAAAACAATGATTAATCTTTGAAATGTTAAAATAGTTTTTGATTATGTAAAAAGAGTGATGTGCAGGCAAGCATTTTAAAAGTTCCGTTTTAGATTTTAAAATTTCGAGGTTCTTATGAAGAAAATTTAAAAAAGATTTTCACCGCCAATGGGTGATCCCAGAAGGGATATGTTTTCTCTCTCTAAAACTAAAAAAGTTTTAAAAATTGGAAAGTCGATAGTGTTGGGGGCCTGAAAGATTTCACATTTGTTTGAGCGTTAGTTCAAATATATAAACTTGTAAAAAAGGTATATTGACTGTTATTGACTAAAACATTTTTATTCAATTTATTTCTTATATTAATTCTTAATTTTTGATTTATATTACGGGAATGATTATGAAAAAGAATTTTAAAATTGTTCACACTATTAAATTAATTAAAAAAAATTAAATGTGTAAAATCTTGATTAATAAGGTGATTGTTTGATGTATTATAAAAATTAGAACTGATTAGATTAGAAAGTTTTTTATTTAATAATATAGATTTATGTTTTTTTTATTTAATAAATTCTAATATTGAAGTTATTAAAGATAGAGTACGTAGTTTTTCATCATAATATTAATTCTTTAGAGGGACATATTAAGCTACAATTTTATATATTAATTAAATGATAATTATTATTCAAACAATTATTAGGAATAGATGATAGAATAGCTATATAAAGGCTTAAAACCGATATGTCGTGGATTTATTTAAATGAAATTATACTATATATAATAATAATAAAATTTATCTGATTGGCCTTTTTCTGAAAGAGCAATCCCATTCAGGACTATCGTCGTACATAAGCAAAATATACCATTTTCAGCCTATTAATTTTAAACCTCAAAGGCCTTATTATATTATCAAACGTAGTTTTTATTAAAGCTTAAACTGAGTTCTACCTTCCTGGTGGATCATTATTATTTTGTTTCCTTATTAAATGGCTTCTATAACCAATAAAAGAAAGCGTACTTTTGAAATTTTGAAAAATTCAGACTCTTTGTAAGTATATGTTAATAAACTTCTATATAATAAACATTTAACTAATTACATTTGCATATTCTTAATCTATAAAAAATGCTTTTTAAAATGATATATAATTTATACAATATTAAGCATATTTTCATATTTATATAAGCTTTTAAAAATTGATGTAGTAATTTTCACACTATAGGCTTTTAAATACAGAAGAAGTCCTTACACTTTTAGAATCAGATAGTACTTTATTGAGCAACGTTCAAGCCATTGATTTAGCCCTTATTCCACCTGTTGATGGTTTTGATACAGATTATGATGAAATTTCAGAAGATGAAACTGAAGTTTTTATTAATGATCCTCATAAATTAGGACCTGGTGTATTATCAAAGAAAGCTGAGGTGCTTATAACAAACAATGATAATGAAATAAATCACCTTGACACTGAAATGCTGTTACCATCTATAAACAAAGTGTCCACATCTAAAAAAGAAAATCCTTATAAAAAGCAAAAACTCTTAACATGGAAATCATTTAAACTTGTGCCAGAAACAAAGGAACATGCAAAACTTAAATTACAGAATTTACAAGAGAATGCTCCTAACATTTTAACTGAAATACAAAAATCTTCTCTTACACCCTTATAAGTTTTTCAATTGTTTTGGGATACTGACTTAATTGAGCTCATATGCAAGGAGAGTAAAAAATATGCCAAAGATAAATATAGTGATGAAACCTTTGAAGTGACTTGTGAGAAAATGTATAAATTGCTTGGCGTTTTACTAGTATCAGGCTACTCTAAACTACCTAAAAACGTCTGTATTGGGAAACGCAAGCAGATGTTAATAACATAGCCATTGCTAATTGTATTTCCAGAGATCGCTTTCAAGCGATCTTTAAATATCTTCATTTTTCGGATAACACTTGCAACCTGGAAATTGGAAGCCTGAAAAAGGTCAATGTTTTGAGGATTATATGAACAAAAAATTCGAAAAATATATTGAACCTAATCCCACAATATATTCTTTAGATGAAGCCAGGGAACCATACTATGGTAGGTTTCATTTAAAGCAATTTTTACGTGGTAAGCCCATAAGATTTGGGTATAAGTTTTGGTGCTTGAACAAGCCCAATGGTTATTGTTGTCGTTTCAAATTATATGAAGGACGTGATGAACGAGAACCAGGAGTACCCCTTGGTTCCGCCGTTGTAAAAAAGCAGGTTACAGGGTTTGTCCAATCAAATAGTCACATATTTATTGATAACTTTTTTAATTCTTTACCATTATTGGAAGAGTTGGCGAAAGATTCAATTCAATTAACAGGAACAATACGAGCCGACAGGATTCAAATGGCCCCTCTCCAAGATTTAAAAAGAGCGCCTAGGGGAGCCTGGCAAGTTCTTAGGGCAAAGGATACAAATATACAATTGTATAGATGGAATGATAATAGCCAGGTGACCCTGGCAACAAATCGAACAGATAGCCTAGCAAGTACACTCACGAAGTGCACTAGGTATAGCAGATCAGCCAAGAGTAGGATCACCATTCCTCAACCAACCCTAATCAGCGAATACAATAAGGGAATGGGGGGTGTTGACCTTTTCGACCAGTTTCGTGGCTCATATCGTGTCAGAATACGATCAAATAAATGGTATTGGCCCCTAATACGTTTTTGTCTTAACGCTGCAGTCGTTAATTCGTGGCTGTTATACCGGGAAGTTCATAAAGGGATTCCCCTTTTAAATTTTTTGCGGAAGATTACAGTCCCTTTGCTATCTGTTCCGAACATTCCGCGATTAAGGACCGTATATCCAAGGCGTACAAGCAATGTTTATGCCGAGGTGCGGTTTGATAATCAGGAGCAATGGCCCGCAAAGAACCCCACACAAAGGAGATGTGGCCTTTGCCATAAATCCGCGAAAATCATATGCACAAAATGCAACATCGGTCTACATATTAATTGTTTTATTCAATATCATACTCCGTAACTTGTTAACACTATATTTTCATATTTTTGTGATTTTAAATTTTGCAATAAATTTTTAAATATATGACTTAAAATTAACTTGTCAATAAATAATTTATATTATGATCAGTTTTATTTCATAATTAAATAATTTTTGCTCGAGCTATTGCTTAAAATTTGCATTTTTTATTGTAATATAAACAGCGGATTTCTATCGTATGAAATAAACGACACCTTAAAAATGGCAGAAATATATTTTTTTTTCAAATTTTTTCTCAATATTTTCTTTTGGTGCAAAATCACTCGAGAATTGCAAATTTTACAAAAATCTGTCGAAGATTCATATGGTCCGGTCTCAATGGGTTTAATAGGTGAATTAAAAATGATAGTTACAAATTATTAAAATGAGAATAAATAATATAATATTTATTTTGTAAATAATAATCTTAATAATAAAAGTTTATAGATATACCTGTGCTGGAAAATCAAAAATTGCTGGAAAGGCATCTTCTCTCAATTGATGATAGTTTGTTGAAGTTGGGTAGAACATATCCCTGGTAAATATTAAGAGCATACTCTAGAATGGATTGTTGGTTGGAATTCCCTTTTTATCTTATAAAACCATGTTTTTCATTGGAAACTTAAAATTATAAAAAAATATGTAAAATTGTAAAATAATATGATATATATTAACAAATGTTACTTACTTATGATAAGAATATTGTTTATCCCAAGTTCTTCTGTTGGAACAAAATGGAACAGCGCAAAATGGCTTAGTTGAAATACACCAGTTGTACTCTTTAAAATGGCTGAAAATATGACACAAAATTTACCATATGGAACATATAACATGAGCAATCTATCTAGTCTATGTTGACAAATAAGTCATGGTTGTGCTATAAAACCCAGATAAAAATAAGTAAGAATTTTAAAAACTAACATAAAAAATTCAAAGGGGGTGTTCTCCCTGTCTATCCAATTAGCCCCCTGTGCTAATTAAAAACTAATGCAATTTATTTAAAAATTAAGGCTAAAGAATGATTCTATAATTGCTGGCTTCAAAGCAAATTTAGGGGAGAAAGCATTTGAAACTTTTCATTAATTAATTGTCAACCCTTTTTATCTTAGGCTATTTATAATTCATTCAAATAACAAATGAGGACTAGTGTCCCGTCCACTAATGGTATAAAGATTTGCAAAAATAATGAAACAGTTTTCATATTTGATATCCAGAAAACAAACTTTATTCTAAAAGCATATTATTTATAATTATAATTAAGGTTTTTTATTAATTAATTGGATTTAATATTTTTCATCTTTAATTAATCATATTTTTGATCAGAAATGGCTTATCAAATCATTTGCAATCATTGGTTAAATTGATATTTAATATGTATAGCAAAATTTTGCTTCATAATTTTCGCCAAATTCAAACCAAGAATTTAAAACTAACATTAGGGAAAAATTTAATAATACCATTATTTTTAAGTGACATAAATTTTTTGTTGACCCGGCTTTCCTACTTCAATGGAACCCACGGCCTAAGCTCCACAGACGGTAAAAGACCCGATGGTGTAACAATCATCCTGTGGGCTCGTGGCCTAAACGCTTGTTGGGACTTCACTGAAGTGGATATAATTGCCAAATCTAACACCTCTCCCGACCTCATCACTTCTACTGAGAGAAAGAAAGTGAAAAAATACAAATACCTCAGCAATATTATTTTTGTACCAGTAACGACCCTCTGTAATTTAGGTTCCAAGGGCAGCCAATTCCTCAAACAAATATCAAAATATATAACCTCCATTACATACGATCTTAAAGAATTCTTGTACATCAAGCAGAAAATCACAATAAAAACTGTAAATTCTAATACAATCACAATCCATGGCTCGATGCAAGCTCATTATTAATATATTTTACCATATAACACTCATAGTTATTTGAAAATAAACTTCTATTGGATTTATAAAAAAAAATTTAGAAAAATTGGTTAATTTATTAATATTCAAAAATTGCGACCTCGCATATAATTTTTATAGTATATATAGTTTCATTTAATAAAAGATATCATTAAAAAAAAAAAATTTATTAATATAATTTTACTTGTGAAATTTAGATTTATGTTTATAACATTATAGATGGCGCTATTTTCATATTTCTCTTTACTATTTGAAATCGTTAAGTATTTATTTTTTCTTTGAAATTTTTTTAATTTAAATTTAATGGTATTTTTTCTTTCCTTAATATATATTTCTAAGAGATTTTGTTACGGCTTATTAACTTCATTTATATATTTTACAAAAAAGTAGTAAAATAGAACGAAATACATTACGTTGAGTTCTTTAAGTAGTTGAAATATCCACCATCATGGCGGTTAAATAATTACTTCACCATAATGGAATTAACAGCTGTTCATCAGTCTATGTTATTATTAGTCTATGGTTAAAACCGATTCAAGGTAGATGTATCTTTATGTCATTGCTGTTTTCCAGCTGTTTTTATTTTTTTAATGTTCAAATCGCTAGTCTTTAAAACCTTGAAAAATTGTAAAATACAATCAAATGTTATAAAAATATGGGAGGGAAATCTGCAAATTCAGAGTTTATCCAGTCTGAATAAATCCTCTAGTATTAAATTAGTCATTTTTGACAAAGATGGCACACTTATATGTTTTCATTCCATGTGGAAGCCTTGGATGGATAAAATTATCACGAAGTTTGGTCAATTTACGTTAATGTCTTCTAATTTTCTTAGTCTAGAAACTTTAACTAGTCGCCAAATGAGGCCTCACTTATATAAGGCATTAGGATTTTGTGATGTAAATAAAAAATTTATCCCTGGAATCATAGCTGAAGGAACTTTGGAACAAGCCAAAGAGAAAATCACAGGTATTATGATAGCATAATAAGTCAATTAATACCTTTGAAATTTAAGTTTTGAGTGTGGTTCAACATCCTATCTATATGACTTTTAGACAAAATTTAAAATTTATTCATATTTTTTAAGGTTTTCGAAATTTTATTTAATCATATTTTTCTTGCCATATCTCATAAACTCTAGTTATTTGTAAATGGATTGAAAATCTATGATATAATTGACCTTTATACGCTTTTTATAATGCTTTTATACTCTTTACAATTTTGTTAATAATACCAAAATAATCACCCTTATAGCTAACCTAGTATAACTATAGCTCTCAATATTTTATTATTTTTTATCTAACAAATTTTAACTTGAAACAATTAGTTTTACAATTATAAATTTGATAGACTTAGGAGGATGAATTAGTGTGATTAAATATTTATCTGCCAGGTGATTTATGCAGTCAAAAATTTATACAGGAATGATTTTTCTTTATTTTAATTCATAAATTGTCATCAATGAAATTTTTGAAATTAGGGGAAAATTAACTGTTTCCCTTTGGCTATCACTATTTTCATGCCTCCTTCTTTTACAAATTTTTGAAAGACTCATGCAAGATGAATTAACTATTATTTTAATTTGCTAAAATAATTCTTATCAAAAATTTTGCAAAAATTGATTTTTTATAACATTTGTTTAGATATTTATAACTTTGAGGGTTAGCTCAAATTTTGACAAAAGTAGTCCACTAACTAACGTAAAACAGTTTTCAATTTTGCTCAATTATAATAATAAATAAGCATTGCGAAAATGGAAGTAAAGCCCTTTGAAAAATGTGTCTTGTAATTTTTATCCACAAATTGCAATAAACTTTTATCTATTAATAAAATATATTTTATCAAAAGTTTGAATAGAAATCTAAATATTAGATGAAATTTTCGTAATTTGTCTATTAAAGTTTTTTCATTTGTGGACTAAAACTAGTTTACAGCCAAACCAAAATTAATATTTTTGTGTTACACTATTAGACCCTTAATTGCACTTTGTATAAATTTTTTCTTAATATAGTATCATAAAAAATTTCTTTTTTTTATATTATTTCTTTATGGGTGTTTCAATAATTCGATTTCCATTGCATTTTTTACAAAAAACTACACTCTGCATAAGTAGTAAATTATGTTAGTCAAGGGTCGTAAAAACGGCTCGGTTTTGTTTGGGTCTGTTTATGTTTAGTCGAATAAAACCAAAGGTAAGCCAAACAAAACCCAGTAGACGTTTAGGGATACTTTCTCGCCTAGTGAATAATGAATATTCATCAACAAAAATTTTAATATTGTTTGTCACCTAAGCCGGTGGTCAGTCCTTTCAACATTAATTTCCATTTGTCTCAAATCTATTTTATTTTTCACTTTTTTACCTGCGAAATGAAAACACTTTATTATTTTACAAAGAATAAATATTATACTTTACATCTTAACGCAATTATTGAAGATTTGATTTTCCACGAAATTAACTAGAGGTATTAACCGACGTAGAAGGGTACGGATTGGAAGAAGCGCGTAAACTCGTCATCGAGGCTTTCAAAGACCAGCACAAAATGATGAAAATTTTAGCACCGTTCGCCGCTACTCATACGCCCCCGGCCCAAGACCACTCCGATAACCATTTGATCATGAAGGAGTTAGCAGACTTGGGGTCTATCTTTAAGAGCTTGCAGGTATTTATAACGATAAAAAAGTCTACTTCTACCTTAAGTCCAGTTTAATGATATAGTTTTGAATTTTCTTAAAAGCCTACGTGGTCTTGATTTTAGGTTGTGGGTAAATAATCCTTAGGTCTTTGAACAAGAGCTTGCGGGTTCAAATCATGCTTTCTGCACTTTCTTTCAAAAGATTTAAAATATATCACATTGTCGACACGGCTGTCTGGCGTAGATAGCCGAGCATAACCCCTCATCCAAATATCTAAAGAAGCTGACCACCTTAGTGTGACAAAGAGCTATTGCAATTTTTTTTAGATTGTGAAAGTGAGACTTTCAAATTGTCTTATTTTTGCTCTTACCTAACGCAAAATTATTATAAGTTTTCCGAAAGTCCAAATTAAACAATTTTTATCGGCACCTTGTTAAAAATTTACATAAGCCCCCCTCCCTCTTAATAACGTGGAGAGTGTAAAGTTTATATAAAAATTTCGACGGAGTCTCAACCCCACCAGCAATAGTTTCAAAATTATTGCCAGATTATGACATTTGACCCTACCCTTATATCATTGAAAACTTCCTTTATTTGTAAAAAATGTTAAATATTTTTCCACTTTAACTTCCCCTTCCCCCCGTTTAATTTCGATCTTGGCTGCGCCCATGTAAAAACGCATGATGACCTTGCCAAATGCCTCAAGTTTATACTTGTTTCATAACTTACTTATCATATTTATCCAATAAAAGTATTTTTTAACTTACAAAATTTCTATGCCTACTCACAATTTGGTAATGTTAAATTATGACATAACTTACCCGCTCCGTCAAAATTGGCCAATCATGTCTTTACCATTGTTGACAATAAAAACGTGTACGATCACCCTTGTATTGTATGTAGTCATGTAAAAACGGCTGTGTTCCCTTTAGGCGGCTTTTGGTTTTACTCGACTAAACATTAACAAATCAAAGATTTTTGGTCTATTAATTGTTTTTCTTAGTCGACCACCAGGCATAGTCGAAATTTTAAAAACAGACTAGAGTCGACCGATAGTCTTAGTTGAACCAATGGTCGGTCAAACAAAACCCAGCCGTTTTTATAACACAACTTGTAGGCCCTGCCTTTAAATATAACTATACCCTAGGCATTCTCGAGTTTGTTTTGCCTGGACAACTTAACGATTTCCAAAACGTTTTACTCTAATCCAAAAATATCAAAAACAAAAAAATGATGAAATCCTTTGAAATCTCACTACATAATTTAAGTAATGATAATGTCATCTTCTATTTACTTTTGCCCAGGCTAAGGGAATTAAAGTTGCCATATGCACGGCCGACGACCGAGCTAATACGGAACACACCCTAGCATCCCTTGGGATCGCTGACCAGGTGGACGCCTTAGTTTGCGGAGATGACCTCGGTACCAAACCGAAACCAGCACCCGACAACGCCTTAGCCATTTGTGCTAGGCTCGGAGTGGAACCATCCCGAACGGCTATAGTTGGTGACACGGTTGCTGACGTGGGTACGAGTGTCGTTATTATTTTGCAGACTGCTTTTTTTTGGTCGACCTTTGGTTCAACTAAGACTAACGCTCGACTTTGGTTTGTTTTTCAAACTTCGGCTAAACCTGTTGGTCGACTAAGAAAAGCGGACCAAAAAACCTTGGGCATTTTTATGTTTAGTCGACTTAAACCATAGATAGATCGACTGAACAAACCCAGCCTCATTAACAATACTATCATATACGTTGCCTTATTGAGATATGAAGCTAAATTAATTATAACTTTTATGGCGCCATTTATTTATTTTAGCGAATTTGGGATACGATTTAAACTGCAGGAAGATCATAAAGATCTTTTTATGGATGTTGCTAGTTGCACTTTATATCATCGATATTGTTGACCAATATTTATATTAATAAATTAAGTAAGGTTCAAATTAAGAATGCAATCGCGTACAACCCATCGGGTATAATATATGGGACACAGCGGATAATGTGTTTTTATTGTCCTTTCTTGAAGCGAGGCTTTCCGGGAATAAACTCTGCCAAGGTTATCAGCGATCTTTTTTATATAATATTTAACTCGAAATTTATACTAAACAATTAACAAATTCGCTTTAATAACTTAATTTACTTTTTTTGCAGCACGGCCTCGACTCGAGGATTAACATAGGACTCCTTCATTAATTTGATTAATAATATATTTTTCATGAATTGCTGTGCAATTTTTAGGTTACCCCACTCCCTCCTATAATTGCATAGCCAATTGAAATATGGCCTCTATAGGTTTGGAAATTTAAAAAAATGGACAGGGCCCAAGGGCGGAGTCTCGGGCCAGGTCAGAAGGTTTGAATTATGATTTTTTTAAGATCTACTTTACAACGCGTATTATAATCTACCCACACTTATTTATCTACTAATGACTCAAGGTTCAACTCTTTCTAAAGGAGGCGACTTTTTTGATTTTTATATTCATGAGCGTATGTGACCTCATAAGTCTTAGCCAGCATTGCATTGGAATTAGAGGGGGGAAATAATGATTTAAGCGGGGTAATAATGGTCATTTTTTGAATATTTAGTTATAATTTTGACAAATTTTTGGATTTAGAGGGGGGGTCAGCCGCCCCCCCCTCCCTTGGTTACGCCCATGCCTCACCCTATAAAACAAATCTAAAATAGGTATGGGAGTAGCTGCAAATTTAGGCTTGGTGGTGGGCATACTTTCTGGCGTTGGTGACGAAAGTACCCTTTCAGCCGCTCGAGCTCACAAGTTGGCGAAGGATTTAACCCACTTGACTAAAATGGTAATGGATCACGGCCAACCAGGGTCCCATGGATTATCTACGGTACGACGTTCTAATAAATCAGGCATCAGTTTACGATTGTGGGTTGTTAGGTTGTTAAAATTCATGTTTAGCTTTTAAAAACGTGCTTGACAGATAATATAATATAGAAGTCACGCATCCTCGCTCGAGAGCCTAAAAACGATATTCTCCGTAACTAAGATGCTTGGCTCTTTTTTAGTTCCCGACTTAAATTCCACCCTACTGAAATGAAATAAAATTTATTTTCAACTTTATTTAATTATTATTATTATTTGAACTGGAACAAAAAATGTTGATGGCGCACTTAATAACTTTTTAATATGTTTCGTAAGCTATTTCATATTTTGCTTATATATTCAAATACCCTCACCATTAAATTGGTCAGGAATGGAATATTTTATGTATATACTTGGCTAGTTTAATAGAGTTAGAAAAGGACGTGATTAAGGTGAAATTGTTAAAGGAATTTTAATTGATCTTTCTCTCGATTTTTAATTATTTTTTTATAAAAAAATTGTTGCGGAAATTTTTAGACGGTATAGCTCCCATCCCCCGGATAAGCATTTATAAGTCTTTGAATATAAAATGTTTTTTGGGGGATTTATTATGCTTGTTAAGGGCTATACTATATAAAGTATTTAAAATCTCAATATTCTATTCCTACAGGATCCAGACTTAGACGACAGTCATTACACGGCCGATCCTTATCACCGAAATCGCTTGCTCGAACCTCACGTATTGGGCGAGGGCCCGATGAAGGTTATAAAGCGAAAATTAAGCAGCGCCACTTCTCAAACGTGGAAGTACCAAAGGCATTGGAACGGCGACATTGAAAAAGCCATCTCCGCCGGTCCTTACGATTATATCATTGTCGGGGCTGGATCCGCCGGTTGTGTCCTAGCCAATAGGCTCACCGAAGATGGAAATCATAAGGTTGATTGAGCACTTTGAAAAATTTTAACGTGTCAGAGCAAGGGCCTAATCAAGGGGGGGGGGCATAGAGGGGCGGCTGACCCCCCACCCCCCCCCCCCCCCCCCCTAAATCCAAAAATTTGTTGAAATTTATTAAAATTGTGGGTAAAATTTCAAATATGATCATTTCCCCCTCTTTTAATCATTATTGCCCCCCTCTAATTCCAATGCTGGCTACGCCCATGTGTTAAAGTGCTTTATTATGAAAAGTTAAATATATAATGATATTTAAAAAAGGCTATAAAACGAAAATAATTATAAAACGATTAAAGGGCGTTGTCAGTTTCTTTGTCTTCTTTGAGATTTAGCATTGAATCCATCCGGGAGGAAAAATTAATTTTTGCATTAACAATGGCAATTGGATATTACGAGTTAGTATTTATCAAGATTAATCAGGACTCGAATTATACCTAAACCTATATACCTTATTTAACAAGGTCTAACAATAATGTTATCTGATATTTGTGAGGCAAAGCTCTCTATGGTTCAACGGTTTTTTTATGTTGAAACTGAATATATGTAATGGAGGAAACGATGGAAATGTATGTATAGGCGACATGGTTTTAATGTAAATATTTGCGAAAATGGTTTTTTAACTAGATCACGCGGCGTGTAACTTAGTAACAGTGACCTTATATAATGCGATGAAAGTTTTTATGTGTTATTTCGCATTACGTGTTTACGATTTATCATTTACCCATAATTATTGCACAGATTTAGCATTTCGATTGTGATTATATTACGGAAGCCATTTGATTTGTAAATTGCGCTCTGCCAAATATAATTAATAGATTTTCACTTAAATTTTAGAGTACAATTTTATTTAATCTTTTTATCGGAGCTCGTTTTCAAATCAATATTCATTTTTATCAATCAATTGTGATTAAATAGCGATCGAATGTAATTGTAAATATAGATGATGACTTACGTGCAAAACATAAAGCTGGATTATTTTGGCTTTATCATTTATCAAATTTAACTATATTATGATGAATTTGTTTGATAAGCGTCAATATACGTGTATATGTCCTAAACAAACCTTTATTATTTAGGAATTATAAGTCGTGTTTAAGCCTAATCTAGGTGACAATTTACACTAATATTCATTAAACCGGTTTGGGCTCAAAAAAATTTGACTTCTTCACCATGACTACCCTAATTGTAACAACCCCATTTCAGGTACTCCTCGTAGAAGCCGGTGCCAAAGATCATTGGTGGAATTGGAAGATACACATGCCAGCAGCTTTGATGTACAATTTGGGGAGCCAGGCGGTGAATTGGTATTACCACACGGCACCCCAGCCAACCATGGATGGCCGAATCATGTATTGGCCTAGGGGAAGGGTGTGGGGTGGTTCTTCGGCCCTAAACGCTATGGTTTACATCAGAGGCCACGCCCTCGATTACGATAGATGGGATGCTATGTATGGGGCTCGAGGCTGGTCTTATGCCGATTGCTTGCCTTACTTTAAGAAGGCCGAACACCACGATAATCTGCCACCCGATGATTACGTGGGAGGTATACACAGTGTATTTGCGTAATTACCATGAGATAATAGCTTTTTTTTTAATAATCGTTGTTAAATATTCGGTGGCATGATTGTATCGTAAAAGTTTGTAATATCTCGAAACGTTTTTTTTAACAATTTAGCGCTTTTTATTTTAAAGTGTGTACTTTTGCACATAAAAAACGAACAAGCCAGTGTATTGATAAAAAAATTGAAGCTTAAATTTAGAAGTTTTCTTCCTTCCTCTTAAAAACGGCCCAGAATCTGCGAAAGAATTTAGACTTTATATTGGAAATTAGATAAAGTTCTTTAAAATTTGAAACTGCAATTTATTTTATCAAAAAGGTAGTAGCTTGTTTATTTATGATAAGCCCTTAACTAGAGTTGTTAAATTGCTAATTTTCTTCAAACTCCAGACCCGAGCACGCACACTGAGCTGCTTAATATGCGCGTTAGCACAAAATGTGCTCGCTGTTCGGTGCACTAGGCAGAACAGTAGCCTATAAAAATGCTCGAGGGTGGAGCAGAAACTCGAGCAGATGGTAGCTGGAGTTGAAGAAAGTTAGCAATTTAACAACTCTACCCTTAACATAGGAAATACAAATTATTATTATTATATTAATTATCCTGCCTTTGTCAAATAATAAAATGTTTTAAAAAAATTTAAATTATGAAACAGATTTTTTGGAATATGTATATGCCCTTGTGTTATGAAAAACTAGTGAATATTTGTTTTTCAAAATCTCACTAAGTTGTCTCTAAATTGTGTGCTTTTTATTATATTTACTTTCATAAGTTAACATTTAAGGCCATTAAAGATCATGTCTTTGACTTTAGAACTTAAGATATCTAAGTTGCCATTGTGGTTTTAAGTTAATTTCCTTTAAAATTTCGTGGTAAACCCTGTATTTACGGACACAATGGGGAAATTCCATAGACTTGGTAAAGTATTTCTCTAATTTTTATTGATCAATTTTAACAATTTGCGGGGCGATTTAAAATAATTGCCGTTAGAATATATGCCACTGCTCATGCATAAGGCTTGTTTCAAAAAAAATTATGCCCAAATTTCATTTTATTTGCCAAATTTTTTTAAACATAAAGCTCATGCCTAAGAATTTTGACTATTTCATAAATGTCATTTATAATATTAGGGGATGGCCCTCTCCACGTTAGCCGTGGTCCTATGCGTAACCCCCTTTATTCGGCATTTATCGAGGCCGGGCAACAAGCTGGCTACCCCTATACCAACGACATGAATGGCTTTCAACAAGAAGGCTTCGGCCCTATGGATCTCACCATACACAAGGTTTCCCATCACATGTATATGTTAGGATGTAATATAGTTTGTTTTAAAAGTATAAAAGCGAAAATTGACAGGTTAATTGTTTTTTTAAATCATCAGTGAATTACAAAATGCTTATTTTTGGCTTTTACCTCAATTTTTAAATTATCCGCTCATGTAATTTTTTATGTGAAAAATAATGTGAGCAAAGTTAGTTAAATCTTTGTTTAAAGAGAAAGCCATAAGAATTGATTAATTTAGCATGGGCGTAGCAAGGATTGGAACAAGAGAGGGGCAATTATGTTTTAGGGAGTAGCAAAATGCTCTTTTTTTTATAAATTTTGGCCATCGTTATATGAATTTTTACAGAATTTCTGGATTTAGAGGGGGGGCTCTTTGCCTCCCCCTTACTACGCCTATGTAAGAATATTAAGATTTGAACGAAACAGACCCCTTTTATTCCTTCGTTCAGGAAATTAGTTTTTATTAAATATATAAAGGGTAAAAGATGGAGTTCGGCCCGCGCTTACCTCCATCCAATTTTGACCCGTCCTAACTTATATTCGCTGAGTAACACGCTAGTCACAAAAGTGCAAATAGACCCGGTCACAAAAAAGGCGGTGAGTGTGGATGTGAGTCCTAGATATGGATCTGGCAGCACCTCCAATAATATACGCTGCCGCGGTGAAGTTATTTTATGCGGCGGAGCCATAAATACTCCACAACTTCTCATGCTCTCGGGAATAGGTATTTGTCATGTATAAAAATATGAATGTATTTTTTGATCATTTCGGGTAATGGACTTAATTAAAGGTTTAAATAGATTGATACATAATTACGATATTGCTTGTTAAATTTTCTTGAAATGATTTTTTAGGAATTATCACCTATTTGGATCTTATAAGATTGTTTAGGCAATTTGACAGGATAATATTTAAGGCAAATTATTTTGTTAGCTGTTTAAGGATGGATCAAACCCTTTTGCCATGTTATATTGCAAAAACTCGTGGCTTTTATATTTTCTATCCTTTAATTAGGAATTTCTTAAATAGTTGATTAATTTTTAACAAAACTTAATTGTTTTAACCTAAGAACATCGCAACGATTAAACATTTTATCAAATTAATATAAGGATGGGCTTAACGGTAATTACGTTTTTAAAGATTTGTTATGATTTGCCCGGGGGGGGAGACAAATGATGATTTTTATTTTAGGCCATAAAATATCTAAAGATTGAGTGAGTTGGTTGGTTACGCCTAACACATTATATTATAGTAAGAATAATAAGCATTTCAAACAAAAATTCCTTTTTGTTGCCATAAATCAATTCTTTTTTGAATATCACTTTTAAGTGGATAATAAACTAATCACATTTATAGAACGTTAATGATATGTTAAGATTGCAACCTTTTCAGTTTGAATCTTAAGTTATATTGTGAGTTTCTATCATCCATTTTTATAATATATTACGTTTATCTCAAATTATAAATGACCTTTTGGAATAAACATATAAATTTTAGCGCCGGGAAATTAATTAAAGATTAATCAATCGAAATCTCACGTTAAAACGACTTTAGAATGGCCAAAACTATTAGTATAAATTTAAGGCAGAGCGACTCGCCCTTTGTTACGCTTTATGACGACTCAAAACTAATATTTTACACAACTTTTATACGGATTTTTCGAGTCGCTCACTCATCTAATAATATTTTTAAGGTGACGCCGAGTCGTTGAAGAAGCTCGGGATTCCCTTGATACTTCATTCCCCGGGCGTGGGTCAAAATTTGATGGATCATTTAGAGGTTTACGTGCAACAAACGTGTAGCAAACCCGTAACCTTGTATAAAGCGCAATGGAAATTTCCCCTAACCATGGCACGCATCGGGTTACAATGGTTCGCCACGCGGGGCGGAGAAGCCGCTTCTTCACACCTAGACGCCGGGGCTTTCGTCAGGAGTCCCCTGCTCCCCACCTTAGCCGAGGATGAATGGGATGCTGCGCAACCCAATTTACAAATCCATTTTTTGGCTGGGGTCGTCGAAGATCATGGTCGTAAAGCTGGGGACTGTCACGCTTATCAAGTGAATAAATGAGTTTAAGCTTGTTGTGATGGATACTTGATTCAAGCTTATAGGTGTTAAAAGTAAGACGGGGATGTCTGTTGCTTTTTAAATGGCCTTAGGGTCAAATGTTGTATAATGAAATAAAGTGGATTAGTTATCTAGATGAAACCCATTTTGTATTCGTAATTTTAACGTTGTTTTGTAAAGCAAGCGATTTGTGATTATTTTTTGGCAAGTTTTAATGAAGCGGGGTATTTTAGTGGTATAGACTTTGTCTTTGAAACAAGACCTCGCGGTTCAAATCCCGCTCACGGCACTTTCTTTAAAAAGTGTAATATATTACATCCATGGCTGTTAGGCCTGGATAGCCGAGCGTCACCCCTCATTCAATCTCTAAAAAAGTTGATTATCAAGAGTGGCAAACATCTATAGGGATTTTTTTGTCAAACACCAATGATGGCGATACTTAATTTATCGTAAAAGCTTAAGATTTTGGGAATTAACATTATAACTTTTTTTTATTATATCATAATTACCTAAATTTTTTACTGTTTTATATCATCAATATGTCTCGACTTTTGGTATTTATGAGATAGCCATTTCTGTCACTTGAGGAATCTGACCTATTGGAATCACAACAACACTATTATAAGTCAATTGGGAATATTTTAAAATAGAAATCAAAATTCCGTTCTCTCTTTTTTAGTAAGACAAACTAGACCAAATGAATAGGTTGGTATGCCCTAACATTCGCATTTTAACCCTATTATTTCCCCGTGCTCAGGTTCATATCGGTTCGATGAGACCCAGCAGCCGGGGCGCTCTCACTCTAACTAGCCCGGATCCGCTTAAGGCCCCCCTCCTGAATCCGCGTTACTTAACTACCGAGCGCGACGTTGTTGAAGCTCGTGAAGCCGTTCGAGTGGCGCGGCGCGTATTTGAGCAACCAGCGTTTGACGCTTGGCGCGGCCCTACAGAGCTTCAACCTGGCTCGAGCGTCAAAAGTGACGCTGAAATTGACGCTTTCGTACGCCGTAGAGCTGATAGCGCTTACCACCCCTCCGGTACTTGTAGGTATGAAGATGTTAACTGTTCGGTACCTTGTAGTCCGCAGATTTTATGGTGTACTATCTATCTAAAGTAGTACCGAATCTTTTTCAACAGCTATGCATTTTTAAAGCTTTGGAGGTTCTGTAAGACTTCCTATGTGTGGTTACTTATTTGAAATATACACTACAGAGTTTGATTAAAGGGTCAAATAATTTAAAATGGCTGGTGGGGAATGAGGTATAATTTAATTAAAATAGTTTTAAGAGTTATAAAATAAATCTAAAAAAATTTATACTAAATGAATAAATTTGTTATTGATATTTTTTGACGACTGGCGTACTATTTTAGATTGATACTTAGACTTAGTTTTTCGAATTTTATGGCTAATTTATTAAGCTATAATGATATTAATTAAGGTATGTAGTAAAATTGGCACGTTAAAACTAAGAGAGGTAGCTGGAAGATTTGTTTCACTGGTTAATTCACAAGAAAATGATTTTAACGGATTTATACCAAATTACAGCATGCGGAACCCTCAGAGAGATTGGTCAATTTCAAAAATATTTGATGTTTTTATTTAGTTAGAATGAAATCAATAAATATCGCTTGATTATTATTATATTAAAAACTTCACCCTATTAATCTTAGACCTAGGATGCATTAGTAATTTCTCTAAGGGCCCGTCTTAATATACGATTCACCTTCATGGCGCCATATTTTTGTTCGTCTAAATATGCGATATACATGTCGTGGAATCAACAATTTTAGTTTAGTTACCATATGAATATGCATTAATAAGCGTAATTAAAGGATAAGTATTTGTTTTACGAGCAAAAACACAAAAATAGAACAAAAATGAAGTGACGCTCGTATTGACGCGGCTATGTTCTAACATGCATTCGTTTTTTTTGCATCTATGCAAAATCGCATTTTAAGACGCACCCATAGATTAACATAATAGTTATACGAGTTGTTTCTTATTAAATTTAACTTTTCGCGCAATATAACAAATTTTCAATTCTACTAGACAATTGCAAAGAATAGTTTTAAACGTTAATTCCATAATATTTAGTTAATTATTAAAAACAGAAATGTATACAATTACTTATTATTATTTAGAATGGGATCTCTGGACGCAAAACACTCTAGTCTTAACGCTACAAGGTCGCATCCCGTAGTCGACGCCGCCTGCAGAGTATTGGGCCTGACTGGAGCTAATTTACGCATCGTAGATGCCTCTATCATGCCCAGCATCCCTAGTGGAAATCTCAATGCCCCGGTTATAATGATTGCTGAAAAGGCGGCTGATATCATTAGAAATCGGGCCGCCTTAACACCAACATTTCAAGTTCCCGTATATCGTGCACCCGGTACATCCTATCCCAATGTCGATGTTCCCGACTCTAAACAATCTAAACAATCTAAACGCGCCTCGCAATGATAAACTTTTTCAAAACACATGCCCGTTCGATGTTTAATACAAAACTATATATTTTTAAAATAGTCAGAATTGTGGGCATATACATTAAAATTTGCTCTTCGTTTTATAAATTGCGTTGGTTGGAGTGTATAAAATGTATTAATCGTGAAATAACTCGTTTTAATATTATATTATCACACCACGGCCTTTGAGCATTTTAAAATGAAGAAAAGTTAACGCGACTATATTTTTAGTGAACCAATTCGCGATATTTCATATATATACACATAAATAGGAACACAATTATATTAATCTGTTGATGCCATATTGTTATTTTATAATTTTTAAAATGGATACAAGTTCTTCTCACATTTAATAAATGCTTTCATTATTTATCTAGTTACTAGGCAATTACAAAGTTTGCCTTTAATGAATAAGGACATGGGCGTAGCCAAGGGGGGGGGGGGGGGCAGGGAGGGGCGGCCGCCCCTCTCTAAATCCAAAAATTTGTTGAAATTTATCAAAATTATGGCTTAAATTTGTAAAAAAAACATTTTGCCCCTCCCTAAATCATTATTGCCCCCCGCTAATTCAAATGCTGGCTACGCTCATGAATAAGGATATTCATGGGAAAAAATAACTTTATAAAAGCTTTAATTACATTGCTTTTTTGTGGGCTCTCATATGATATATTTAGCAAATGTGTAAGTTCAAATTATATAAATTGTGTTATGATAAGTTACACAGTATTAAAATTTTACATATTTCTTTCAAATTAACAAGGAAAAGTTAAATTACATAACTGTGGGCGCACCTCATTTTAGGATTCAAAGACATATACATTTATTATTTTATTAGGAGCACGTCATCTTTGGATCTAGTGAAACATACATTTATTATTTGTAGAATTTATTTCCAATAATGGTAATTTTGGATTGATGAAATGAGAGGGTGGAAATGGGTTTAGATATTTCGATTGTCCAGCAATCATTGTCAATAAAAAAATAAAAATAAAAAATTACGAGGTAAAAGTAAAAAATTATATTTTGTTTTTATTAAATTTCAATTCACCTCACTTGTAATTTTTATTTTTTTTATTGACAATGATTGCTGGACAATTGAAAATCTAAACCCATTTCCACCCTCTCATTTTATCAATCCAAAATTACCATTATTGGAAATCAATCCTACAAATTTCAAAGGATTGGTATTACATAATTATATTATACATTAATTATTTTATTATATTTATTAAAACTGGTATTAGGACTAATTCTGTCATTAAGTTTTATTCAAGTGTAATTAACTTATGTCGAAATAACTGGCACCCATAAAACCTATATTATGTTTCTTATAATGTTTCCAAATGAAATGAATACTACAGTTGCTTAATATATATTTTAAAATACATATATTTGCACTTTAAAAAAACCATTGTCCCACCAGTTATAATCAATTGATAGAATGATAGGTCATTTTAAGAATTGGCAAGCTTTTTAATAATATATGATATTTAATACTGAACCCTTAGCAAGGTAACCTAATTTGTAAGTTAATGGGGATATTATTTATAATTTACAGTTTTGGCCTCAATAAAGCGTTAAAGGAAGTGGTTTTCAAATTAGGTATTAAATATGTGTTAGCAATTTACTTTATAATTTATCACTATTGGTAGCATGCATATAGCCAATTTATTAATTTTTATACTCAGTTTATTTAAAATTGGCATTCTTCAAAATCTTAATCATTCCTTTAATATAAGCATCAAAAATGTTGATGAAATTATAAACCAAACTATAGATGAAGTCGAAACGATGGCAAAAGCCGAACTTAAAAATGTGCTCTTTATAAGTAAGAAACAAAGATCTTATATTATTGCAAATTGTTAAAATTAATATGTTACTACTTATCCAATTTTATTTAATCTTCAGAAACGGCAAATGGCTTTAGCGATAAGTTTGATATGAAAATTAAGATGGGATTTGTATCCGTTATGGCTTCTGTCAAAATCGCGGCCGCTTTAAAGTAATTTATATAATGATAATGTAATATATTATGTTCGATCATACTAATGTGGGTAAATTGCTCACTTTGGGATTCTTTTTTTAATGAATATACGGGTAAAACACCTAAAGATATCATTCTAATTAAATCATATTTAAAAACTATATAAAAGCATTCAGCAGTAATGCTAGAAAATTTTATTTTATGAAAATATTTTATTAAAGTCTTAAATGTTCATCATTTAAAAAAATGTATTGTAAAAGGGTAATAATCTTTTAAAAAAGCACGCGATTATATTTTATAAGGGTTGTAGTAGACTTTTTAATAAGGATAATGTGAATAAAAAGTTATTATACTTATATGATTTTTTGCCATTTAGAACCAGTGATATGAATAAAACCGAGGTAGCCCAAATGTTAAATACCATAGATCTGAATTCTACAATAATGGAATCCAATTGCCCCTACAAATCTCACGTCAGTACACCCGATCGTGCATGCAACAATTTTTATCGCGAAATTGATGGATATTGTAACAATCTTGCTCATCCCTATAGAGGCACTTCCCATTACCCTGCACAGCGATTTATATCAGCAGATTATGGAGATGGTGATTCCTTCATACAATTTTATTAATGCAAGTTATGTATGGGTTGTATATTAGGTATATAATCATAAGGCAAGCGATGATTATACAACGTCAAACTTAAAAATAAACATAAACATCCTATTACTTATTCCGTTTATTTATTCTAGGATCCCCACTTACACATAATTTCTATAATATAAGCCCGATAATTTACACATATGCTTTATAGGTATACTATCACCATCTTAAAACATTAGGACAATGTGAAAATTATGCGATTAAGTAAACAATTACGTTTCGTCAGTTATCAGAATTCAAAAACATACACTTTTTTCGCTCACAATTTTACACAATTGGGAATTTAATTAAGTGATAAGAGGCTGATTTAATGAATTCACCCGTAGTCTTTTTTGAAAAATTAAAAGTTTCATATAGACAAATGATCATTTGCCTTATTTTAAGGATAGTATAATTTGCTTTATGCCTTTATAAAACTTTAAATGTATATCAGTCTATTTAAGGCATAGTAAACTCGATCAAATATAAGACAATCTAATATTGCAAGGACGTTAAATTTGCAAATTTTGATAAACCTATTTGTCATCAAATCATTGTCTTTTCCAATGCCATTAAGAAGTTTCAATATCGCCTTGCCAAATTAAATAGATGAAACTGGCTATTTGAAGAATATTAAAACAGCCATATCTGGTCATAGAATGTGTAGTTTGCTTTAGGATTATAAAAGCTAAACAATGCTAGGTTGTGTAAATATTGTTATTTTTTAATAAAGTAGAGCGACTTATATATTTTTCTGTATACAGGCTTAACGGATCCAAGATTAGCTAGGGACGACCAGCCTCTCCCGAATCCTAGAATGATAAGTACGATGTCCTTACCCGATGCGCCGATATCAAACCCTATGTTTTCTAACATGGTCATGGTATTTGGTCAATTACTCGACCACGAACTAGTACTAGCATCAAGCCCTACAGGTAAGCTTTATTATGGCTGATTTAAATAATATTTGTCTATCGCTAAATAATGCCTTGCAATGATAATGGTTGTTGATCGCCAAAACTGTAATCTTTTAAGTGATTCGAATAAAAAAAAACTACGATATTCTTAGAAGAGCAACTGTAATTTTTACTATTAAACTTATGGCTCTTAGGAACTTTATGAAATTAGTGTAATTAATCACAAAATGTAATATGCAATTTATCAATATTTTAAATGTATCAGGTTTCAAATTTGGTCGCCTTAAATGTTGCTTAGAAGAAAATAGCCGGAATCCTTTGTGTTTTGCCATGAGCATCTTAGCAAACGATTCATTTTTTTCTGCATACGCTACCAATTGTATGGAGGTTGTAAGATCTCTACCCACCATAGCCCCTGATTGTCGTCTAGGTAACATTTATTATCCGTTAAAACCTAATTATAATAGATTTTGCATATTTATATCAATGAAAAGACCTTCGATTTAGCTTTTAAATATTTTTACTTTGTTACTTAACAGATTGTAAATAAATGCATCATTTATATTAATTAATAAATAACGCATATTCAAAATTTTATATATTATTGCACTTTTTGAACGTACGTACTCTTATTGTGAATGTTGAAAATATTGTATATAGCTTTGTGCCAGCTCTGTTAATAATATTAAGTGCTATGCACTTTAACCATGGGCTTAGCCTGGATTTGAATTCGAGGTGGGCAATAATGATTTAGGGATGAGCAAAATAATGATTTTTTTAAATTTTAGCCATATTTATATCAAATTCTAAAGAATTATGGATTTAGAGAGGGCAGCCGCCCATCCCTGCCTCCCCCTGGCTATGCTCATGAATTTAACATTTAACTTTATTTAAAGTATTATACTGGCACATACCTTGGATAACTAAAATATTTTATTATCTTTTAAATAAGGCATACGAAATCAAAATAACGAAGTTACATCATATATCGACGGATCTCCTGTGTATGGTTCGACTTTAGAAGCAGCTCACAGACTGCGTACATTTGAACAAGGTATAAATTAATTAATTAATGTTTCTTTAATTTATATTATCATTATACAAGGTTTACTCAAAATGCAGCAACATCCAAATAGCAGGCATTTCAAACCATTTATGCCAATATCAAATATTTCCTTCTCTGAACAATGCGCCAACAGAACGGGACGCTTCAAATGTTTTGCTTCGGGTAATATTGAATGCTTCTACTTTATAAGGGTTCCTCTAGAATCCTTGGGGGGGGGGCGACATTTTCTCTTACATTATCTGAAGCAAACCCTGTATTACATTGGTAATTTTTAAAAACTGCCTATATACATCACCTATTTTTTATAATTTAACTAAATTCTATAATTAATAAATTGTACACACCATACGAAAGCTTTTCGATTCATAAATTTTGTGCGCCACAAATATAAATTTAATCTAACATAACATTACTAATTGCAGTTGTTTATTAAAAGTTATATAACGACATTTAAACATGCTACGAGTCTTAATTTTACAATTGCTTGTTATAGGTTGTGACTATTTACATTTATCCTGTTGTGTGTGGATTCATTACACTTCACCACCCTGTAACCCACTCTTCCCTCTCCCTCCTTGTATTATAAATATGACGCTGTCCCCTTTTTATACGATACATACATAGACTAATAGACTGCTCATTCCCTTTTAAAAAGTTTCCCCATTTTGGCAGCCATTTTGATAAATGAAACATGAATTTTGGCCAATTTATATAGTTTGATAAATTTTTAAAATTGCTATATTGATTAAAATGGGTTGTTTCATGTTATAAGATCAATGATTATTGTCTAATGCAATCCATCGCTATACAAACTCTACTTCACTTATTAAAATGGCGGTTGTTTTAGGCAACACTTTTGATGCGTGAATATATAAGAGATGAGCAGTCTATAAGTTTATGGATACATATTACACTCTCCTCTTTCCGTACGATAATTATATAATACTTTCTTCTCCTTACAACTGTTACCGTACATTAATTATTACCATCGCTTTGTGAGTTGTAGCAGAAACCAGATGGGGAAAAACACAGATAAAATATCTATCACACTAACATTTTATAATTCAGGGTGTCCCATTTAAATCACATTACTTATTTCTTCGTGATTATCGCGATATTTCATATTATCTATGCATGACGTTTTCGGGTAATATTATTAAAATACGTTAGGGAATTAAAATGCATGTAAGATTAAAAGATAACAACATTTATTTGATTGGTAATCAATTCCCTTTGTGTAATAATTTTTTTAGTTTGATTATTTTCCACTTTTTAACCTTTTTGTGATTTGCTAATCACATAATTAAAATTATATCGTATTTTGCGTTAGATATTCAAACAAATATTACCTTAATATATACGTACTAATATTGATTTTCACCATTCTAACCTTATGTCATTCTAATAAATTTGAAAATGTAGGTATTATATAAAACAAAATTCTCATTACAATGTACAAATTCAATTTGTCTTTATTAAGGTGATGAACGGGCAAATGAAAACACATTGCTCATCGTAATACATACGTTATTTGCCCGAGAACACAATCGATTGGCAAGAGCTTTAGCTAAGGCTAATCCGCAATGGGGTGATGAAAAAATGTAACATCGATCATGGTCATTTCGCTATTATTTATATAAAATGTTTAATATATTTTATTCACGTTTCTACATGTTGTATGAATTAAAATTTAGTGGCTAGCAAGCCAATAATTATTAGTAAGCCTTATTTATAGGCAAGCACTATAAGATTGACACGTTATTTAAGTGGTATATTATGACTTTTTAGTTATCAACAAGCACGAAGAATTGTAGCCGCCGAAATCCAGCACATAACTTACTATGAGTTTTTGCCCATTGTAATTGGACCAGCCAAAATGGAAAAATATAGGCTTAATTTAAGGCGAGAAGGCTACTTTAATGAATACAACCCTGATATAGATGCCACTATTGACCAGGGTTTCTCAACAGCCGCTTTTCGGTTTGGTCATAGCTTAATCAAGTATATTTATAAAAATCATCATTATATTAACACCTATTTTACGTGTATATTGATGAGCACTGTTTGATGTTGAAAAGTTATTTCTTACAAATATAAGTTTAATAAAACATTATTAGCATTTATTACAGAATGTTATCACGTACTAAGGGGCTATTTAAAATATCAAAAGAACTTCAATACTAAAACTATCAAGAAATAGTGTGCTATTGAATTGAACCCAACGACTCATATTTAAATATATTTTTTCTTAAACTTATCATGCTAAACCAATCCATTTAATCACCATATTTTTTGTAACTTTTAAGCAAAATTTTGTGGAGAAGTTAAAAAAAAGCTTTAATCTTTACATTCCCCTCTGACTTCGCTTTCATTTATTTGGACATTTTCGAACTTAATTGTTATAATAGACATACATACATATAGATAACTTGAACAGAAATCAACTAAATTATTTGCATAGTTAGTTAATAAAGCTATTTTTATATTGTATATTCTAATGTTGGGGCCTGTGAGGGGTAGGTTGACAAAAAGACTAAACTCTAATTTCCTAAACTCTATTTTGGTTTATTAATGTAAATAAACTTAGCAATTATAAAAGACATGGGCGTAGCCAGGGGGGGGGGCAGGGAGGAGCGGCTGCCTGATCCAAAATTATGGCCAAGATTTCAAAAAATGATCATTTTCCCTCCCTAAATCATTATTGCCCCTTTCTAATTATAATGCTGGCTGCCCATGAAAAACGATATTCGTATGTAGAATATAATAATATAAAACCTCCTAATATTTTTAAAAATGGTACTGGCACCGACTAATCATCATTAATATATTCATTTACAAATTTTAAATAGAAAATACCAATACTTCTAACTTCTATGATATCGGCAGAACATCTAAAGCAACGTTTATTAATTTGTATTAATTATTAAATATTTCAGATAATACAAATTTATTTTTACTTTTAGCAAAGACATGTTTAAACAGGATGAAGCGGGACGCGACATGGGATCTTTGTCTTTGCGTCGAGATTTTTTTCAGCCCCAACACGTCTATCAAACGAATTACATAGATGGGATGGATCCGATCGTGAGGGGTATTTACCGTCAAAATTCCCAACGTATGGATAATCACATCGTTGAAGATGTCAGGAACCATTTATTTAAAAATCCGTCCGAACCTTTTGGTACGAGCTAATATTGTTTTGTATTTGATTATTGGCCTTCTTTATATATAGATGAGGTTGGATAAATCACGCCCTGTTCATGTTTTTGTGCAAAAGGCATTAAAATTAATATGTAATTCATATATTTGCCAGAATTCTCAGTGAGCTATTTAAAATTCAGCTACGTTTTAATAATTATACCCCCAAACTAGACTTGGGTTGGGTTTATGTAAAAATTTAAAACTAATTCAGGCTCACTCGAGTATGAGTTTACTTCTTCTTACATCGCTAATAAATTTAACATTAAAAATATAATGTGAGATCTGCACGGGCAGGCCCGGCCCGCGGACGGGCCTAAAAGCCCGGCCCGCGGGCGGGTATGGACGGGCTTTGTATCATAAAAATTTTAACGGCCGGGCCCGGACGGGCTTAACATTTAATGGAACGGGCTCGGGCGGGCCTGAGATTTTTTTAACGGGCTTGAACGGGCCTGACATTTTATAAACGGGCTTGAACGGGCTAGAGATTATATAAACGGCAATGGAATTACAAAGGTCGTTAAAATTCAGACAATTATATAAATATATGATTTTTATTAAATATATAGATTATTAATTGCTTGATGTTTTTAACCGCTAATTTTTGTGGATCCTTTAACATTCATACTTTTTTTAAGCGCTAAATTTGGCTTATTATTCTATTTGCCATAGATTTTTGTTTACACAATCTAAGATTATAGCTTCGTATATTCTTTTATAAGTAAGTTCAATTACTTAGTTACAATGCACCAAAATCTTTGTTTTCAATTTTATCACAAATTTTACTGGTATAATTATTATTAGGGCCATATAATTTAATGAATATTTTTGTTCTAATTTAAAACTTAGGTGTATTAACTGATATAAATTAATCAAATTAATGTAAACTGTATATTGAAAGTTGAATATACTCATGTAATTTTATTAAAGTATTATAAATTATTGGTAATACTGAATTCGAACTTCTTAGGTCTGTTAACTTATATTAGTCAAATAAAAGTTAATTGTTGAGATATTCCCCTGTAATTTTTTAAAGTAATTTAATGGTAGTACTACATTGAATTTTTTAGGTGTATTAACTGCATATAATTGATGATTTATTATTTTTACATGATAATTATTGATGTTTTTTTACGAATATGTCATAAAATAAAATTTTGTGAAATTTTTGATGGGGCCGGGCGCGAAGTTCTTTTAAAAAAATCTTAACGTGCTTGGGCGGGCCTGACGTTTTTCAAACGGGTACGAACGGGCCTGAAAAATTTACGGACAGGCTCGGACGGGCCCTAAAAAATTAACGGACGGGCTCGGACGGGCCTGAAGTGTTGAAAAAAAATTACGGGCGGGCTCGGACGGGCCTTGAAGTTTTGAAAACGGCTATGGGCGGGCCGACCTTCTGAAAAGGGCCCGTTGCAGATCTCTAATGTGAATAACATGAATATTCTGTATTTAGTTAATGCTTTTAACTCTTTACTTTGCTATTGCCCTACAGATGTTTAATTTACCCCTCGAACTAGGGTTGTGAATAATTTGCATTACTCTGGATTAAACCCGGATGTTTGCTTATATAAATTTTGCCTTTTAATTTAAACTGCTTTTAAAAACTATAGATGGGCTTTGGCTCAAATAAACTCACCGGTTACAATTTCTGTCATTTTTTGATTTTAAAGTTCTCATATTTAAAGGGATGGATTTGATGTCCTTAAATTTACTGAGAGGAAGAGAGCACGGAGTGCCTGGTTATACCAAATGGCGTCAGTATTGTGGCCTAACTCCCATAAATGAATGGGAAGACCTTATTCCATACATGCAATCAGGAGCAGTAGAGAGGCTAAAGATGGCTTACAAGTTTTCAATTTTAAAAATGTTATAAATATAAGCAAAAATATCTTGATTGTGAAAGTACTTAAGCGTCTGAATAAAAACATAATAAAAGAAATAATATAATTTTAAATTAAATTTATCATTTTATGATAGCTTTTTATAAATGATTTAAAATTAAAATGTCTAACCAAGTTCTTTGAATTATCACCGCTATAATTCGTTTCCTAAAATTTATATTTGAAAATACTTTTTAGCACAAATATAATACATAGCTGAGGTTCGCCCGTAGTTTGTTGTTTATACATGTTATTCTCAGCATTAATATAGGTAACTATTTATTAATATTTAAATAATCTATAGTTATATACAAAGATATTGCGTATCTACCTTCGATAAATAATTGATATTTTCAAATGTTAGGTGACTTCTTTTATAAAAATCGTTATAAACAATCCTTAACTCCAATTCTGCGATTATCACTTTTGTGCTTTCTTGAACCACAAGTATCATAAATAACATTATAAACACTTCTAAATAAAATTTATTTTTTATGCAACAGGCACGTGGATGACATTGACCTGTTTATTGGGGGTGTGTCGGAGAAAAGTATTTCATTCAGAGGTGGGATTTTGGGGGCTGTTTTTTCCTGTATACTTGGACAGCAATTTCACAATTTAAGGTACGGAGACCGGTTTTGGTATGAAAACGGCAACCGAACCAACGTCATTAACCATGCTTTCACACCGAGTAATTAAAATAATTATTAAAAATTAAAAAAATAATGCTAAGTTATTAAGTCTGCTGAAATTCATGTTTGCTACATTAATGTTCAGAATTCATAAAATATTTATTAAATAAACATTAATTGATTTTAACAGGTCAATTAAAGGAATTACGGCGAACTACATTGGCAAAAGTGATCTGCGATAATTCCGACAGGATCTATAGGGTTCCTCGTAATCTATTTATGAGTATTAGTGAAAGGTAAACATTACAAATAAATTGTTATCTTTTTCTTCTTTTTTATGTATTGGTCCCACAGTCGTAGTTTGTTTTGATAAGTTCCATCTTGATCGGGGGCCATGTCCGGATTTGATTTCTTAGTTTTCATAACTTTGTCTTGTCCTTTCCACATAATACGAGGTCGTCCTCTTCATCTCTTCTCCGGCACCTCCCTGTCCATTACTTTTCAATTTACATCATTTGTCCCTCTTTTTAGTATATGACCACACCATCTTAGCCGGTTTTCCTTATCAAGTTTGCCATAGGTTGAACACCCATTTTTGCCCGAGACAGTCATTCGTCATATGGTCGAGCTTAGTATACCCCAAGCTCTAACTGGTTTATATAAAATTTATTTAAATACGTGCCTAATTCATCACATGTTTTTACAAATTAATTAGAAATCCATATGTTACATGCAATTCGATCCGTAGCGTTGGTATGTTTGCTTGGAGAGAATAGTTACTATATGCATGACTCAAATGAATGTGCAAACAAGTTTTATGATCAAACTGAAATCATTATAATTTATAAATATTATATTAATGTTGAACAACAATTATGTTTATATGGAAATGTATTTAATTTCTTTGTCTCTCACCTTAAAATTCTCATTGACGATTTAGAAAGCGAACAATAATTTATATTGATAGTTGTACAAATAAACTTTACAGTTAAATGAATGTGATTTGTATATTTTAGAAGAAGAGCTTAATATGTATATGCGATTTTTAAATAATGGGGGCGCTCTCGAGTTTCACCAAGTTAAAATTTTACAACCTGAGTTTCCCTTACAGGAATCATAACCCCAGCGAGGTCCGCCATAACTAAATACAAATAACACCTAAAAACTGGTTAAGAATATAATAATTCTATAATATTGTACAACCCTCTACTAAAAAATGGTTTTATTAAGGAAACATCAAATTTTCTGTATTTGCCCATTTAAAAAATGTAACCAAATCTGAGCGAACTCAAAATAATTTGTTGCTTTTATTAATTTCGGATCAGAGCTTTGTTTTCATAATACATATTCTCCATAATTCTTAATAATAAATTCCATATGCTACATAGTAGGTATCTAGTGAATATAATTAAAGTATTAAGATTTATAGCTATGTTACCTAAAGTTTATGATTAAAAACGAGGGTAATTAGTATGGAATAGTTTTAAATTTTTATGATTTTTTATTACTTTTCTCTTTTTACAATGTCGAAAAGCCAAAATTATCAAACACGGATGTGGTAAAACATAACTATTAGTGACGCATGATGATATATAAAATTTGTGTATAATAATATTACATTTCATCGTCATAAAATATACTAACGAAAAAATCAAAAATAAAATTCATCAGCTTATGCTTTTACAAATAAACACATCCGCATACGCGACAGCAATATATAAACATTTGTAAAGAGTCCTGCTAATTGAAGATTGCCAACAAAAGGCTTCAATTGTCTACAATTTCAAAAAAAAATATATATTAATAATCGGTGTTGTTCTCGATTTCTTCAGGTTTATTTGGCATGACTGATCTGCCCTTTAAAATTCCTGTCTGCAAAGATAGGCGAAAAACCTAGAAATAATATTGTTTAGGCGCATTATCATGCAAAAGAATACTATTAATCTCATTTTTAATTAACAATATCATTGATTATTTCATTGGATAAATGGTAATTTAGACTTATCCCGCGATATTTGATCAAATTATCATTTTGTCGACGGGTCGAGCTTGACCCAGGTCTTATATTTAGATGTCTAGGCCAAGCCGGTGGTTTTAAAATTTGAGGCCCAGGCCAGTATTTGATTTAGGTCAAAAAGTTATTACAACATTGAATAGTAAATGAGATCTAAAAGATCAAGAAAGTTTGAGATGATAGCGAGCATGCTAAGTTAGATATAAAAATCCGTCGGGTCCATCTAAAATCAAACATCCTATTATTTTTAAATTAATTTAAGCAAATTTATTGATATCTTTGTTTTCCGATATATAAGTTATACATTTAAAAAAGTTAAATTACAAATTTTATCAGTATTTAAAATACAGAATTGCAATAATGTATAAAACCTTTAACGTATAGCATTTCGCTTGAGCATTTAACACCATGGGCGTAGCCAGGGAGTGGCAGGGAGGGGCAGCTGCCCCCTTTAAGTTCAGAAATTTGTAAAAATTTAATATAATTATGGGTTAAATTTCAAAAAATTACTATTTTGCCTCTCCCTAAAGCACTAATGCCCCCCCCCTTCACTAATTCCAATTCTGGCTACGCCCATGCTTAACACCTTGATCAGGGCAGTTAGTTTCTAATAAAACTGATTTATTGAAAAACTTTGTAAGATACCCCTATTGAACATATGCTTCGAAATGTATGGGTGGAATTTGAGATAACCTCTCACACAAATTAACTTAATTAAGAGTTTCGTCGACCCAGATACATTTCCTATAATAAATGTGTTTTCTTTTTTTTCACGCCTAAAAAAGTAGTCTATAATACTGCTAGAATAGCTAACCAAAATGTATGGGATGGAACATGGAAGGGGGAAGAGAGTATATAAAACTGTTAACTCCTAAAAGTATACTGCATATGCATATATCTCGGCCCGATTGTACATTGAATTTCAAAAAGATCATGGGCGTAGCCAAGGCGTTAAATTAATTTTTTCTTATAAATTTAACAAAAAATTTCAAAAAATCATCATTTTATTCTTACCTTGATTATCATCAATATTATTCAACCTTAGGTTTTTATTTTTTTCTATATATCATTAAATTTTAATCTTCAAAATTAACATCAACATTCGCAATTTTTGACTAATTTTCTTAATTGCAGAGACTTTCGATCAAAATTTAATTAATATAATTAATAAATAATTTCGATTCCGGGGCAATCAAGTAATTATAGCCAATAATTTGGCAATTTATATATTAATTTAAAGTATTTAGTTATGTCTTATTTGTATGTATAGCAATGATATACCTATATTATTGATAATAATTTGAAAGGGAATTATATGGTAAAGGGAGAAAGATACACACGCTTTTCTTAACACATTCTTCAGTGTAGACGCATTGAAAAATTGATTTATCAGATTAATAACCCTAATCCATAGTTTTTAATCTCCAAATTCCTATCTAATATTCTACAAAAGGTAAATAAATGATCATTCGATTCGTGTTAATTAAGATTAAGAGCTTTTTCATATTTAACGGGGATAATATATTAATATTTTGAATAGATTGCATTTTATACTAAAAATATTTGCTAAACTTTATTCTAAAGTCACTTATAAAGCTAAAAATAACGAATGTGAAGAATTTATGAACAAAAAGATCGATATGGATATTTGAACATTTTATTTATAAATTTAATAAATTAAATTCGCAAAAAACGTTTAAATTTTATGAACGATTATATAAAAAATGCATTAAACTTTCCTTAAAGTCCATGTTTATTTTATTGCATTTTGAGGGGAAAAATTTTTCACCTTGGATTATTGAATAGATTGCCCAACTTCTAGCAATTGTCCCTAATGAGATTGAACAAATTTATCATTTATAACAAATTTAAGATAAGGTAGGTATTATTATGTTGTTTTATAATTCTGTAGCGCTTTTTATAACAAAAACATATTACTACCTGTTAGAGGTCTCCATGGGCAGGTCCGGCCCTAAAATAGGTTAATTAAAATCTGCGGGCCGGGCTTGGGCCTAGATAAGGTTCGGACTTTAATTTGCTCTCTCTCTCAAAATTATGAATATAAGAACGAAGGAATGCAGTACTTTAAAGAAAATTACATTTTATTTATTATTAAACAGGTCTACAATTTTAATTTATAATACAGATGGTTATTTATAGGGAATTAATTTGATATTTTTCCCTTAAACTAAATATAATAATTGAGAATTTTAAGTTAGATATACTTTTTTGTTGCGGAAACATCAACATTGATATCAAATTTATTCAAATCAGGTACAGGGGGGTTTTTATCAATTCTAGCCATCAGCACTACTAGTGACATTAATACAGCAAGTCATCTTATAGAAGCGAAAAGGACCAAAATAAAGCCTAATAAAATAGATAATCTTTTATTTTTAAACGACTAGTTAAAATTATAATATTGCATTTGCCCAACATTAATAACTTTGTTTACTACGTTTTTATTATAAAAATCAAAATTTTTAACAATGTGGGCCTGCTTTTGATAAGTGCGGGCCCGGGGTGCAATTTCATGGCTAAATCTGCGGGCTGGGTGCGGGCCGGAATTTTTTTATTTGTGCGGGTATGGGCCGGGTCGCAACTCAATAATTCGGCCCATGCAGATCTCAATTACCTGATGTTTGCTGTTCGCCTTGCCCAAGCTCGAAGAAAAATGTGTTTTTTTATTAAATAGTATTAAGCTTTTTTAATTTAGCCTTAGATATAATATTTTGTCATAATTTATATGCCTTAGTGTTACATTAATAAAGGCGCTCATTTTTTATAAATTGCTGTTTCAAATTTTTGCATGAAATATTGTGTTATTATAAAATCCCAAAATTGTCGCAATATAAGTTTGCGCTCTCATTAGTTTCATGAATGAGGTAATACAATCAAAAATTGCTTTAATCTGCGCACCTAAAAAAGGGCGAAAATTATAAAGGAGTTTAATCGGGAGTATTTTGTTTGATCAAAGCTTCAGATTTTGAAAAGTTGCCTTAATTGATTTTTACAAATAGGTACAACTCTCCATCGATATCATCCTCTCTATTTTTAAAAGAGCATTTCAAATAAAATTCTTATAAGTTTAAGCTGTTTTCTCATTTGAAATTAAAATTAATTGGGAAAAACCTGAGTTAATCCAACAGATGCTTTTGGCGGGTAGTATATATGAAACGGTATCTCTTTTCAAATCAAATTTTTGAAGTTGGAATTCAGAAAAATTTCAAATCTCATCGATGCCTTCCTTTCTTATTTATGCTGAGAGATCGATTGTAATGTTTGTTCTATTAAATGGTATCACCAATGCATCTGCTGTTTCCTGTTAATCCTTAAACGAAATTTTTACAATCATTTATTTGTCTGAGACATAAATTTTTAGCCCTTTTTTGTAAAATAAATAATTATGGAAATATTTGTAAAATATTTAAACTGAAAATGATGCTATTATCAAGCAAATTTTATGTTCTACGATATGTTATAATATAAATGAGGAAAGATACATTAATCTTCAATTAAATTAGTTTCCTAAAATTGTAAAGTTTATAATGTATAATCAATTACTGGTGTAAATAATAATGTTCTAATAAAGTTAACAAGCAAATTTTATAATCATTTTTGTAGAAAATTTAAAATTGATTTTTTAAGGGGTCGGCTTACAAATTCAATAATCCCTCTATTTTTAAATATAATGATTACGATGACATTTTATTAGTCATCATCCACAATTGTATGATTTCGATGATTGGTAACAATGATTGGAGTTTTCAAAGGTCTTATTAAGACAACAATTTTTTACATACTGTATTCATGAACTTTTATAACTATTGATTATAGATTTTGAGTTTAATAACATTTGCAAAATGTGATTCGTGTATAAAAGAAACTGATATAAAAAATATGTAGGGTGAATTAACCTCAAAATTGACTTTTTTTATATTATTTGTAAGTTTTAATCTAAAAAATTACAATTTTTTTGTATGCTATATAGACTTTTAGTCGAGAAATATCATGAAGTGCTGGAGCTGTAACAAAGCTTTGCAAGAATACGTAGAAAATAATTCTCAGCCGTATTGCTTGGAATGCTATGAAAAGAATTTCGCGAACAAATGCAAAGGCTGCAACAAACTGATAATGGCGGGACAGAAAGTAAAGCAATTTTTCGAATAGTAAATAAAACTTCCATTATTTGGTATGATTTATTAATAAATGTCTAATTTAATTCTTAAAATTATTTAATTAATAAAAAATGATAATTGACTATATGAAAGATATCTTTTATAACTAATTCTACACATGGGCGTACGCAGGTTTTGAATTAGGGGGGGGCAAAACGTTCAAAAGTTCATTTAGAGGGGGGCAAAACATAATTTTTTTTAATTTTTCAATGTTTTTGCATTGAAAAAATTTTTTTTTCATAAATTAGGGGGGGGGGGGGGCAGCCGCCCCCCCCCTGCCCCCCCCCCTGCGTACGCCCATGATTCTACATACATATGATAAATCGTAAACAAAAACGGTCTAAAAAGGTTTTAATAGCTAAATGAGTAGACCTCTAAATTCCACCAAATTATTAAAATTATTTGTATGATCAGTTTGCCAGCTTTTAAATTTATTAATACTGGATTACTAACGAGATTTTTTTAACTAAAAACTCGTTAAACTCATTTCATATATAACAAATTATCATTACTAAATTCTCAAAGTTGGTTTTCTTGATAGTCTCGTCGGATTTATAAAAAGTGGAAGGAAAGGGGTTCCAATATTTCGTGCCACATGGGCTCATCATCAAGAAAAAAGGGTAGTTTAAATAATAGTAAACAAAGAGGTAAGATTAAAATGCACTTAAAAAGGGGTTACAACAATACGTAAAATTATCGAGTGTTAGGGCTTGGATTCGATTCAAATCGCGTAAATTTATTTTTGTCTAAATTTCCGATTCAATTCCATGCGCCAAACTTGGTTGCAATTAAAAATATTTTGTTTATTGATAGTTAAAAACGTTTTATTGTTTATTTCAACTCTTGAGATTAAATCTAAACTTTGCTGATACCTAAAAATTTATAAACCTACAACATTTAAGCTTAGGAAAAATTTTGCATCTTAAAAAATTGCTCTTATGTTAAGCGTCTGAAATGTAAATCTGCTGTGAATTCGAAGTTAAAACACGGCTATGTTAAAACCCGTATGACGATTTTTGCTGCGCAGCAAAATCTGATATTAAAACAAGCCCTTAATAATAAATTTTCCTGGGTCAATCACGATTCTCTATGTTCGGGAAAATAATAAAAGTCTTAAATAAATCATATTTTTAACTTTATATTCGGCGAAAGTTTTTCTTTTTTTATCCAGAACGGGTTTAAATTATTTCACCAATGAGTCAGTTCATAGCGTGTTAGAAGTATATTTAACCCAGGAAGGTGATTTAAGAGAACACCCTTTGTGGCGTTATAAAAGGTAATTTTTAACAATCACGCAGAATTATTTTTATTTCACTGAATATAGCCCCATAAATCCTCATTGCTAACAATTTAATTAATTAGTCATTAAAACAATAGATTGTCAGTTTTTTAATTTTAGTGATTTTATGTGGCCTAAAAACAGCAATCTTAAGATTAACATTGTAATTACCTAGAGTAGTGCAAAATCACAATTCGCCAAATAAATTGAAATTTCCTCGTCCCAAAAATGATTAATTTGTCACCTGCTACATGACTAACTTGTAACATATTTAATTAGATTCAGTTGCAATTGACCAAAAAGCAAATAACAAATAAATGTCTACGAATGTCTACGAAAATGCATTTGTCGATTAAAATGTGTGCATCTAATCCTAACCCAAACCCTAAGCTAAAACCCCGACCTAAAACACTAACCCTAACGTTTTCGTCTCTGTAAACCCCTTTCAAGGAGCATTTTCGTTAAATATTCATAGACATTCATAGATATTTGGTCAGTTAAACTTTGGTCGAATGCACCGATACGATTTAATTATACTTGTTTTGCACGGCTGATCACATTTTTCAACTTAAGTCAATAATTTTAATTAAATTGGGTTTCGCGTCACCAACATTTTGTTGATTTAAGGACTTGTCCTAATATCGGATTTTGCTGCGCAGCAAAAATCGTAGTACGGGTTATAACGTAGCCGTGTCTTAACTTCGAATTCACAGCAGATTTGCATTTCAGACGCATAACATAACAGCGATTTTGTAAGATGCAAATATTTCCTAAGCTTAAATTTCTAGGTATTAGCAAAGTTTAGATTTAATCTCAAGAGTTGAAATAAACACAAAACGTTTTTAACTATCAAAAAACACAATATTAATAATAATTCCAACCGAGTTTGACCCATGAGATTAAATCGGATATTTAGACAAAGATAAATTCGCGCGATTTGAATCTGAATCCGATATTAAGACAAGTCTTAAGACGATAAAACATTGAAAACACTTACCCCATTCCTAATTTTTATAAATGGTGTTTTTAAATTTTATATTTAAACACTTTTATAGTACATAAACGACTATTTTATTAAAAATTATTAATGTAGCCAAGATTTAAAGGGGAAAAACAGCAAGTTTAGTAATAAGTTTGAGGGAGCAAAGGATGATTTGTGAAATGTGAAACGGAAATAAATTGTCTTCCTATTGAAAAAAAACTTCTAACAAAATATAAAATATCTTTAACTGGGGAAAGGGGGATGTTCTTCCTTCTGCTTCCTATTTAACTTAAAGCATAATCCTTTAATTTAAGGTTAAAATATGTGCTAATTTGACAAACATTGTAATTATACATAATTTTAAAAGTTTACTTTTATTAAATAGACGATAAAAATAAATGCATTTAACGCATTTCACGCCGAATGTTTTACATGCACCACCTGCAAAGAGCCTTTGGAGGGCAAGCCATATGAAAAACGGAAGGGGAAACCATATTGCACCAAATGCTTTGGGGAAGCATTTATTGGGAAATGCTTTGCCTGCGATAAAGTTATTGAGCCAGGTACAATATATTACTGATGTGTTATAACATGCAAAAAAATATGATTTTTGTTTGAATTACAATAAAATTGTGGATTGTTTTTAAATAAAACTAATTAATTTTATGCGATTAGGTCAAGCTAAAATTGAAAATGAGGGTAAACTCTGGCATGACACTTGCTTCGTGTGTGTGACGTGCAAAAAAAGCTTGGTCGATGTCGACATTTATCCCGACGACGCGGGAATGCACTGCGAAGATTGCTTCAAAATGAAGGTGGCGGCTATTTGCAAGAAATGTGAAAAGGTAATGTTTCTACTATGTATTTTACTTTGTACATGGGCGTAGCCTGCTTTGGAATTAGAGGGGGGCAATAATGATTTATAGAGGGGCAAAATGATCATTTTTTGAAATTTTAGCCATAATTTATAACTAAAAGAAGCAGATTTCCTTAAAAATATGGTGTGTATGCCATCTTTTTATTTTTTTAAATGTACCGTATTTCATGAAAACTCCGTAATATGTCTTTGGCTGTTGTGTTCATAAATTTGATATAATTAAAATTAGTACACTATAATTATTAATAATTATGACTTTTTTAAAGTACGATCAATAATTTTTTGCGTTTAGCCAATCATGGACACATTTGTTGAATTTCATGGCAATACCTTCCACGCCGCTTGCATGAAATGTGACAAATGTAAGGGAGATTTGACGGGCAAGCAAGTCGTAGAACACAATGGGCTTCCAGTTTGTTTGCCTTGCTTTACCAAAAATTATGCTGATAAATGCGCCAAATGTGGACATCCCATAACTAGTAAACAACTTATTTTCATATATAAATTGATAAAAAAACTACTTTCGTAATTATTATTATAATCCTATTAAGTAAAATTTAAAACTAATTGATTTCTTATGAGAAGATAGATACAAGAATACCATTAATAAATCACGTACTCTTTAACACGCCTCCTTAAGAGTTAAGTATTTGGCAGATTAAATTACAAAGTTTATTAAAAACTTTTTAGTAGAGTATAAGATTGAAGTAATTACAAATAAGTATATAACAAGCCGTTATTTGTTTTTGTATATGCAAAGTGAATTGTTTGACCTGAACAAACAATCAAATTTATATTAAGGCTCTCTTCCAAATTTGTTAATTTTTTTTATAACTTAAATGTTATTAAATGGTATTATATTTGATAAACACAATCTATCTTATGCCTATACTAATTTATTTTTATAGCTGCTGAAGCGCTGGTTCATGAAAATAGCAAATGGCATAAGCCGTGTTTCATATGCTCCAAGTGTAAGAAATCATTGGTTGGAAAAAATTTCTTGACTAAACGAAACAATCTCTTATGCGAGACATGTGCCGGATCAACAAAATAATTAATATGATTAAAAATCACAGCTTCAATATTAAAATTAAACCTCTCTTAATATTTATACGATTTAATTCGTTTTTTATAATAACTAAGTCACATCAAAGTTATTTATTTATTCGGGAACGGCATTCATCATGTCACTGTAATAATATATAAAATAGGTAATTAAGCATAATCTAGGAATCTTTTCAATTGAATTATGACTAACTAGGAGCGAAGGCAAAGTAGCCCGAATCTCTAAAGCTCCCTGAAAAGAGATTAGATTTGTTATTTAAAGAATATATCTTTTTGAAATTGTATAAATTATGTCTATTTATATTGTAGAAAAATATAATAGCATTTCTTCGATTAGTTCCCTCGAAATTACTTTTATCATTTTAAAAACTGACCGTATGCGATCTGCTACACTAACTTAAGCCTTTTACACCACTTTTTAGAGCTTAAGATTGTAATTTAAATAATTTTATGGGATTAGAATATGATTTTATAATTCTCATGTTAAAATTGGTGGCATTTGCTCGATTTGTGGCCTGTGGTAATTTTAAAGAAATTTGGGATATTAATCATGGCTAGCATATAATTTTTCTGCTTATATTTGTGTGTTTAAGTAATGCCTATTAAGATAATCGATAGGCCAAAATCTCTAATAAAGTTTATTCATTTTATTGACAAACATTAAATATAAAATTTGCAAAATATTTTTTCATTGTTGTTATTAATGTAAATAAAGATAATTTTATAAGCAAAAATGTATACATTTTGATTCTAATAATATTTGCTTTAATTATAATTGATCAAAGCCATCTAGAGATGCAATCCTAAATTAAACTTTAATTTGGTGAGATGTATGCCGCCTCTTAAGCTTTTTTTGTTTCTTAATATATGATTTGAAAATTGTGGTATCCCACAAACCCTAGTTTAATGATTTTAATTACTTTAAATTTAAACCTACTCTTTAGGTGTAAGAGGACTATTAATGATTCTAAACCTTGTAATTAAAAGGAGATAGTTCAATGTAAAAAGAAAGTATACAATTTTCTGGGTAGAAATTAAGTTTAAAACTTTTAAGCATTCCCCACAGTATTTCATCCAACTATTTAAAAAAATATTATACGTACATTTTCGCTATTATTCGGAGCTCACAAGTATAGTTAGTTTTATAGCAAATATAACGGTTACACATTATAATCATCCCTGGCAAATTTATATTTATCTAAGATTTTAATGTACCACTCGCATTTTTATTAACACTTAAGCGATGCTGATCAATCAATGATTAAAATTTTTGTGGATAGGTTGGAGATATTTATAAAAGTAGAAAGGAAAGGGACCTTTCGGCCAAGGGTTAAATTTATAGTGGTTGAGGTTAATTATAATACTTTAGATTCGATTGAAGAATAAACGAGGATGATTAATATACAAAAGAAAGCGATGTCAATTGATCTAATTACCTATTTAAATGTTCCGAGATGTATAAAGCGAACTTTACTCATATTAACCCATTTGGATTCACTGAAATATTTATTACATTCAGACACCTATTCAAGTTTTGATATAGCTCGTTAACTTAGTCTTATACTTTTAAATTCAATATCAGTTTAGCATAAGAATTGAATTGCATTAATCAATATTTCTACCATTTTTTCTCCGATGATTAAATTATATTTGAATCCAAGTGCAGTGGCTGTGTCTAATGCATTAATCAATCAACAAACCCGACGTGGCTACCTAATAATAATAAAAGATGTCGATAAAATTGGAAATTTAAGTATTTGATTTTTTATGGCTTTTAATGTGGATAACTAAATAGTCTAATGTTTTATCAAAGATTTTAAACTGCTTGTTTTAGTGTGTAATATTCATTTTTAAGAGACCGGTGTTTGAAAAACTTAATCGCGTTATAAAAAAACTAAAGATTATTACAATTTTTAGTTGGAACATATTTTTAAGGCCTTTACTCTAGGAAAATAATTCAAAAATTGTTATTCTTGAGGTGCACGGGGTTTATAGCCCCTTTCTTAGGAAAAAATAGCTTTTTTTATTTTTTACTACTTTTTTTACCTACGACAACTCAAACTAATCTAAAAATTGTTTTATTACAATAAATATAGGAAATTCCAATGTAAAAGTTTCAAAACATTTAATGCATTTGAAGGTTCCAAATGCAACAAAAATTATATTGTTCCTTTTATGAACTATATGGTGCTTAATATTCTTACTCGTAGGCGAAATTTTTCACTCTTTTTTTGTCAAGACATGCATTTGCATTCAATTGTTATTAATTCAATATGGCTGAAATCGTGAAAAAGTACGGAGGACCTAATTTTAGATTTTATGAGAGTAGCGAAACACTTATTCAGTTAGATGGCGTTAGAAAATGGCTAGAAAAGAACTATAAGAATGTAAAGCTTATTTTTGATTATCTATAAAGTTTTTAGTTTTTATATCAAGACCCCCCATCAAATAAAAATCTTGCCTCGCTCATCATAAATCTCATACAATTTCAGGAGGACTTCATGGGACTTAAGGCAGAAAATCCACCAATTACTAGAATTCCCGTATTTTAAATTATTTAAATAGTATCTATCATAAGTATTATTATTTTTTTGTTTTAAGATGTTTTATTTAATTTGAAAAAAGGGTTTTGCTTTGTAAATATATTTTATGCAAAGTAAGGAACGTAATAATAAAAAGTTAATTGATTGTCATGATTACTTGATGTTGAAATATTGGAACTGGTTTTGTTATCAATTTTTTAAATTAAAAATGTAAAATATATATTATTTAGATCAAATGCTTTATGGATTTCAACCCTGGAGGTGCCCTCTGCCAAATGCTTGCCATAGCATTTAAATTTAAATATGAACAAGGATGGTATGCTTATTAATGTTGTAAATATTTGTGGGCATTCTTCCCTTGGAGATGCCCATCTAGAAATTATTATTTAACCTTATGTTTATGAGTCACGGTGATACTAATATAAATATAACATTTAAATGTATTAAAGCTAAATGTAATAATATTAAAGGCGCAAATTTGATTTTCATTCTCCTCAAAAACTTGATTCAAACCTGGAAATGTGTATTATAATTGAACGTACTCTGCTTTCTGTGAGTCCCTCCTTAACAAGTGGGGAAGTTGGTTCAGCATTTTTGGCTCGACCTCTCATATATCTAGCTCCTGGCATCAATGCAGAACTAAAGTTACAACTTGTGGAAATTTTGAAAAGGCATCAAGGATTACTAGTGGAAACTCCTAAAGAGGCATCACACATTATATATGATTCCCCACTTGTTAATGAGTTTAAAAAGATTGCTGCTCCACATGAACCTGATGATGATGATCAACCATTGAAAGCTTCTGCAGTTGAGGGAAGTGAAACAGATGGTATATTACTAAAAAAACTAATGTCTTTATCTATTTATTTTAATTATAAATACAAAAGCTATTGTGATTTTAATTATTTTTCAGTTTGTTTATAAATAAAAGTTAACTTACTCTAGATATAATTCAACTGCGAATTGTTGCCAAGCATGGAAACAACATGCTTATACATTGGTGGTGTTGCCCAGATAGGTAAACATATCTTGCTTTTTTTAAGGCATTACATATGGGCCATTCCAGGACAAATCAAAACGGTTTCGACCAACCATTTCAGATCAGGATAATTTTTGGTGAGGGTGTAGGTCTCATTTATTAGATTAATTTCTGAAAGTTTTAGCCATTTTGGGCCAATACTTTTTAAGTTATGGACGTTTAAAGGGCCAAAATCACGTTCGGGAGCGTTTTATGGATTTTACTATTTTTGTCATATTTTTGAAAGTAATTCCGTTATTCACTCAGATTTTGGTGCATTTTGTTTTTAAAAAAATTCTCTATCGAAATAGTTTAACCAAAAACCTCAAACTTTTGCGGTTAATTTTTTGTGGTACAATTAGTGAAAAACCATAAAAACATATTTCTCCGGTATATGAAATCACCAATTTCACAATGTGAACTCCTTTATGACCCATTATCATATTTCAATCATAAAAAATTTGGGCGCGGCTACGAGATGGTCAAAAATTCAAAAAATTGCATTTTCAACAAAAATATTTATAGATGGCGGTATATTCAATTATCACAAGAACATATTATGGTGTTTGCTTTTTATCAAATTTCAAATTTTTAAAGAATATATGGTAAATAAATAATATTGGAATAAAAATAAACTTTTTGATTTTTTTGTTCTGCGCAATTGGCAATTATCCGAGTTTGAAAATTAGATCTTGAATTTTAACTTAAATGATATAGGGGTATGCCAAAATTAATATGATAAATAAATACTAATATGATGGCAAAATTGCTCATATATTTTTATTTTTATACTGATAATCCATGCTGAAAATAAAAAATTTATGCAGGATGAAAGGTATTTTAAAAAAAATTTTTTGCTAGTTGTGACCATTTTTATCTTAATTAAACCTAAAGTTATTTTCAAACTCCGTTACTTGCCCGCCGCGTAGATAAAAGTTCAAAATTTAAGTTGATTTTTAATCCAATATTATTTATTTACCATATATTTTTTAAAAATTTGGAATTTGATAAAAAGCAAACACCATAATATGTTCTTGTGATAATTGATTATACCGCCATCTATAAATATTTTTGTTGAAAATGCAATTTTTCGAATTTTTGACCATCTCGTAGCCGCGCCCAAACTTTTTATGATTGAAATATGATAATGGGTCATAAAGGAGTTCACATTGTGAAATTGGTGATTTCATATACCGGAGAAATATGTTTTTATGATTTTTCACTAATTTTACCACAAAAAATTAACCGCAAAAGTTTGAGGTTTTTGATTAAATTATTTCGATAGAGAACTCTTTTAGGAACGATATGCACCAAAATCTGAGTGAATAACGCAATTACTTTCCAAAATATGACAACAATAGTAAAATTCATGAAACGCTCCCGAACGTGATTTTGGCCCAAAATGGCTAAAACTTTCAGAAATTAATCTAATAAATGAGGCATACACCCTCACCAAAAATTATCCTGATCTGAAATGGTCGGTCGAAAATCGTCTTTTTTTTGACGAATCGACATGGAATGGCCCATATATTATCTTTATTTTGCCGTAACAATAATATTTCTTTGAATTTAGCAAATATTTTATAAGAAATTATAAAAAGCTTACTCTTTTCACCTTTGGACTTTGAAATAAAATTGGCCAAAAATATTGACATTGATGTTACTTTATTGAAAAACAAGTTATTAATACTGCCATTTTTATAGTTACGACCAATGGCTCTATGATGTGGAAACGAGCTTGGAGGCTGACATGCTGCCCAGCCCCAATAAGTGGCACGTTTCGGCAAAGTGGTTACTGGACTTGAATTTGTTCAACGAATGGATGAATGAACTAGACTACGAAATTGTGCCACCATTGGTATTGCCCTATTTACAATTTATAATTTTGCCTTATTATTCTTAATTGTTAAATCTAATGATGCTTGTTGTTCAATAAAGAAGTAATTTTAAATATTGAGCTTAAATATTATTTATAGAGCACAACAAATGATTATTAAGGAACATATAATAAATAGCAGTTTTAAGCAATGTTTATTACATATACCAATGAATTTTTTGATTTGACATTTAACGGGTACATTGGATTCTAAGTATAAATCCGTGTTTGTTTATGCAACTTTTATCTTTTGCATTTCTAGATGGAGGATAACAAGGAAAGGAAGAAATCGTGTAAATGGTTAACCCCGGAGGAGGTATTTTCACAATTTTTTTATTCATAAGCACACTGTTCTTTATATGCATGAAATTCAATGAATAAAAATTACTTTTTGATAAAAAAAATAGAAAATTATTTAATATTTATCCCAAAGGATAACATTTAACCGTCTTTAATTTCAAATGCTTTAGTGTCAGTTATATATTTGGCTTAGATCGTGTAAATATGAAATAAGGACTTAAAAGTTAATTTTTTATGCACATGTTTATAATTGATGTTTTTCTTGATTTGTATCTTATGTTCTTTATTTATTTTCTACGTAGTTCTAACTTTACAGCGAATCATTTAATCGTCCATTTAAATTGCTAACTATATAATTCTTACTTCGACTCAACTAAAAATTCTTATATTATGTTCAATGACCAAATTTTATTTGATCAGAATAAGCTAATCATTCTTATACCACCATTACCAATTGGCAATTACAACCCGCTCAACCAAAATCCCTTACAAACTTACCTTTATATGCATGCATAGACTAAATAGACTGCTCATGCTATATGTTCCATATATGGTAAATTGTGTGTCATAGTTTCCTCCATTTTGAAAACAACAACTGGTGTATTACAACTTAATAGACTGCTCATCCACTTTTAAAAAGTGTTCCAAATTTTGGCATCCATTTTGAAAAGTGAATTGAATGGTTAGGTTTATGTTTATAATGGTTTCGGTTATGCCTTATATATTTTTTTAGATATAAAAATGTAAATCATTTTGAGTTTTATTAACATGAGCTTTTGAAAATTAAAATATTGGTATAAAAATTAATAATTATTTATAAATAATATTAACTTTTATAGCGCCATCTACACTTGAACTTATTTTCCAACATGAATTTTGGCCAATTTATATGGTTTGATGAATTTTTAAAATCGCTATAATGATTAAGATGGGTTGTTTTATATTATAAGATCAATAATTATTGACCAATACTATCCATCGCTATACAAATTTTACGTCACTTTTCAAAATGGCGGTCGTTTTTGCAACACTTTTGATGCGTTAATATATAAGAGATGAGCAGTCTATTTAGTCTATGATTACAACCATGTCATTTTGCGGTATAACAGTCAAATTACCTACCTCACTAGTAGTATAAATTTGAACGAACGTCAAAAAATTCATATTATAAAAAATATGACGCTATATTATTAAAAAACTTTCATCATAGTTTTTACATTTATAATTTTTATGTATTTGTAAAAGATATCTATTTTAGAATGCTGTTTTTGATATCTACCCAATTCAATATTTTTTTATTTACCTTTTGAAGTTTATTTAATATACAAAAATTACTAATATCTATATAATTACCACTTTACAATGTTATTATTCAAATGGTGGAAAAAAGGGAACACATTTTGTGCGTTGATGAGCAGCCTATCTAATCTATGTATGCATGCTCGTCTTTCAATCCACATACCTCTCATAATTAATACATTCAATGTGTACTTTTTTGTGTTTGTACTCTAATTTTAGTGGCATATCTTGCCTAAGATTATCCAAAAATTCTTATATTTCAATTTTTCCTCCTATTGCATAAATGCCAAATATTTCTCAGCTTCTAGCGTCCCATCCCAATTTATCGGCTATGCTGAGCGCTATGAAAGAAGTCAAGCGAACGGTGGGTAAGGTGAGAGCAGCCAAGCAGGCAATTTCACGCAAAAAAAGACACAGCGCCGAGATCTCGGTGGTAGCCTCCAAATTTAATCCTCAATACTCTGATAACTCGCGCGATTCATTGCAGGGGAATGAACAGGGGGAAGGAGATAGAAAACAACACCCGAAACGCAAAATGTGAGGAAATCATATTTTTATAAGGCATTTTCCCTGAAAAACATCTTGGGGTTTTGAGTTGGGTTAAAATATCGAAAACAATACGAATTGCCCTATTTTGGGCAATGTCCAAATTGTTTGAGACTCAACGAACTAGTTATAAGGGGGCATTCCACGTCAAGGCACCACGTTTCCGGCGACTCTTTTAGATTTCTAAAATTGGGTGAAAATGTGTAGGGGTTTAATGTTAAATCGATCATAAAAACGTTTTTTTCAGCCCTCCCCCTTCGATTTTTATGAAATTTGGTGAAAATGTTAAACTATATTAGTATGATTAGATTCTGGAAGTTTTAGCAATTCGGACCACAATTACTTTCGAGTTGTAGACGGTCAAATGTCAAAAATTCTTTGACGGTATGGGGTCACGACGCTAAATTTGGTAAAATTTTAAAACTATTCACCCACTAATCATAAAGTCTTGTTGTAACAGGTAGCAAAATTGTTGATCAATCTTTGGCAATCTTCGTTGAAAAAAATGTTTTATTTTTTACTTCCTTACGTCGAGGTGAAAATGTTTATAATAAAGGATATTTCTAGTAGTTTTCTGTTAAGTGATTAACTTTTTATGTTGAAATTTAACGAATATTCAACTTAAATTTTATACGTTTCCTTTGTACCAATTCTATTTTATGCCACGTTCCGTTGGGGAACTGCCAGTACCCAGGGCCAAATTATTGATAGCAGGTTTCTGCTATGTAGTTAGATTTTTATGTAAGAATAATCAAAGAATTTTATCTTTACTTTAACCTTTTGCCTATGTCCTCATGCTTGAGCGCATTCCCTATGGGAAATTGCTAGGATGCAGTGTCAAACTATTTCTAGTGCGTTTCTGCTATGTAGCTAAATTTTTATGTAGAAATTTAATCAAAGAATTTTCATTGTAATTTTTACACTTTATTTATGTCGTAATGCTATTTTATGCCTGTTTCGTTTGGGAATTGCCAGAACCCAAAGGCAAATTATTTATAATGGATTCTGCTACGTAGTTAATTTTTACATGGAAGAATAATTAAAATATTTGGGTATTCCAGTACGCCCGGCCAAAGTCCTTCGCAAGTTACTAGTACGCCGGGCTCCTCTAGGAAACGCTTTAAAGACGAAGATTACACTGGTTCTAAAATGGATGAGGATTCTTTAAGCGGGGACGTGGCAGCTGGAGATTCGCAAATAGCCGCTGGGAGTGACTTGACCGCTGACTTAAAAAATCCCGAAAGCCTTACTAAACCGAAGGAAGTTAACATCCCTAAAATGGGTGCGTGTTTTTTAGTTTGTAGTGTTATTTAATCCTTTAAAATGTTATTCGTCTTTAGGTAGAATTTTCAAGGGTAGATGAGTTAATTATGCATCGGTGTATGGGCTAGCATTTATGTGTTAAATATTTTTAGGCTTGAACGTTTATGGGCTCATTTATTACAAGTATGTATGTATTGATTTGTACGTGATTATCACGTGGAATGCATTATTAAAAAGGTTTGTTTTTTTCCGATGAGCTTCAACTATAAGGGAAAATGTTATTTCAGTTTATTTATATTGAACTAAACTATTTTACGCCTAAAAATTAATTAGGCCCATTTATAATCACTTTGTTAAAGAGGGCGAGTTTGAATTACTTTATTTAAAGTGTACACAATAACATTTTTATTACGACTTTAACTATTTAATATGCATAGAGATTTTTCAAATCGCTATGTTACAATAATACTAACATACATTTTTCAATTGGAAATTATGCATGACTATTTATAAAATATTAGCTAGGCGAGATTCGGAATTTTATCCACCCAAAACGACCGTCTCCCTAACGCCTTTGAGCGGCGAGGGCAAGAAGAAAGGGGCACAACAGCCGGATTTATTGAGTTTAGAGCGTGAACAAGTAGAAGCTCTTACTGCCCAATTGACCAACGATGTTCCAACTGGTACCGAACAGACCCATCACATTATTATACCCAGTTACGCGGCCTGGTTCGATTACAATTGGTAAATGAATGGCCTTATAAGTTATCTCAGAGTTTTATGTCGCGCTTTGTGTATGTTTGCTGTCATGAAATTTTTGCTGGAAATTAAAATTGATAATGTTCACTACTTGTTTTGACTTGATTAAAAATGACTACGGTTGGTTTATACTGATTGGAGGATTATTGAGGATTTGAGTAAAATTAAATGTTTTTAACTATATAAATTTAAAAATTCAAAAGTTTGGGCCCATCTGTTTTTGAGTAGTTAAGAGGGTGGAAGTTATTGAGAAATAATAATTGTCCTATCTTCGAAAATGATAAAATTTTCTTTGCGTTTTTTCGAAAAGGTCAGCATTAAAGGGGTCTGAAGAAGGCTTCAAAGTTTATAATAAGCGATTCTTTAAAAACTTGCTCCCCGCCCTTGGTTTATTTATAAACACGTGAAGGGGGACTTTTTTCAATATTTTGCTCTCACAATTTAAACCTAAATTTAATCAAATTTTTAAACGTTATATTGGTTATACTAGCATTAACAAAGTGGAAAAACGGGCTCTGCCCGAGTTTTTTAACGGGAAGAACAAGTCCAAAACTCCTGAAATCTACTTGGCTTACAGGAATTTCATGATAGACACCTATCGTCTCAATCCCTCTGACTATTTAACCAGTACAGCCTGTCGTCGGAACCTAACTGGTGATATATGCGCCATCATGAGGTTTCACCATGTTTTTATTTATATTATACATATTTCCAATCGATTTTTATTTGATTTTAACTCTTTTGTGGAGATTGTTGTTAAAATAATTTAGCGATAAATTTTATCAATTTTTTGCGTTTTAAGTATTGTTTCGTAAATTTGTTATTTTATGGCTCACCGTTCAATTAATCAACTAAACATTTTGCGCCCGTCTAAGTCAGATCTAGCTTAGTCCACATGTATTTTACTACATAAATATTTATATAAATTTGTACAAGATATATGCGAGGAAGTTAACTTTTCAACGGCAAAAGATACATTTTTATAGCTAGTTGAGAAGTCGACCTAATCCTATATGACAATTACAATGGAAATTAAATATCATTGTTTGCAAACTATAAATCTACCGAAGCAGTTAATTGAGTCGAGCTTTACCAGCTCTCAGCTTAATTTTATGATTTGCTCTATTAGATTAGAGGATCTGAGTAGATTTTATTATAGTTTGTCATCGAATTTTATTTTTTCGGAATTTAGGCAAATTTATTAATCGCGTATAGAAATGCCCGGTATGGATTTTGATTTAAACCGTGTTAAATGAAAGCATAATTTGGCTTAGCACGATAGGCAGCAGCGTTAAATAATGAAGCATGAAATTATTTTTTAATTCTCATTAGCATGCACATTCTATAACGATGTGCTATGACTTATTGCGAGGATTGGCTCTCTTTAAATTTATTTCTCTCACGCAATTTCTCATGGTCCTCACGGCTATAAATTTCTTTATCCCCCTCTACCCAAAACCGTGGCGTAGAGTTCACGCGTTTTTGGAGCAATGGGGCCTGATCAATTATCAAGTGGATCCCGACCACAAACCGGCGGGTATGATGGGGCCTCCGTCCACAGCTCATTTTCACGTCCTGGCCGAAACCCCCACGGGCATGGTCACTTCTCTCCACGTCCCCCCTCCCGTCCCTGCCCCCTCCCTCTCGAATGCTAACTCGTCCGCCGGGTTAGGGCACCAGGTTAAACACGAATTTACGGGGGGGCCCAAAGACAATGCCGCATCAACCGATTCCAACATTCAAGGGTTGCTGACGACTGGTCGTTCGAGAAATGCAAACGCTGCCACTACAGCTCAGGTTACCTACCTACCCTATAATGAATATGGGATCGATTAGAATTTGGGTTGTGGAATTGATAATAGCGCGTCGCGCAGATTCAATCGATTTTGGGTGACTTTTTTGTGAGTTTTGAGGCGCATTGGGTTTGGTTGGCTTAAGTTTTGGCTTGTGGTCATAGTCGGGGTTGAATCGCCGAGACCGTAGTCATAAGTTAGTCTATGGTTATTATTAGTGCAGTGTATAGACTTTTGTATTCTTACAAACGGGCTTAGTTATGGTATTTTGCCTATCAAATTAGTTTCTAAGATCAAGCGGTTAATCGCAATTCCATTACAAATTAAAAAAATAACTTCTTAAGTTAATCCTTATGCTGAAAAATGATATAAAAGTCCTCTTTTAATTATAGAAACATGGCCTAGGATTTACGTTGAAATTGTTTTCAAACCCTAAGCCAAATGTCGATACTATTTTTGCCTAGTTATAATTAGTCTAATGTAATGTTTTTTATCATTTGTCGGGGTAGCTCTCTTTAGGAATTCCTTTTAGAATAATTCCCCTTCATCTAGATTTGGCTGTCCGCTCTTTATATACAACGACAAACTAGGTACTTCATAATAATACAAACCTATAACATTAGACGCCTATATAGCAATGGAAATCTTGGGTAAACATAGTTGAATTGCTTCACTTTGAAAATATTTAAAACTTTTTATCAAAATAATTTAAAAGGGACGAGAAGGGTTATTTTCATATAATGTTTTATAATGTGTTTGCAATCATTTCCCATGAAATTTGCAATTGGTTCTTTCCCTTTGAAACATAAATTGTTCCTAGCAAATTTTAATAATGCTTTTTGATTTAAAGGGTGTGAATCCTGTTGAAGGTTCGTCGAATACTAACGGAAATCACAAATCCTATCCCAATTTCGGATTGAGGACCGATCAATATTTATCATCTAACAAAAACAACGCTCTCCAAGGAAAGGTACACGAAAATTATGCGTTTAGCCTTGCAATTATATCTATATGTTTACCCTTGATTTGAGCCTTAATCAATTGTAAAACATTTATCAACTCCCGATGACATTCTTATCGAACCGGACACGTTTAAAATCATATGCTTAATATCGTTTAGCATACCTTAGAATTTGTCATAATTAAAGATAAAATTTTTAATATGTTAAGTAAATCTAATAAGCGACTCCTTTTTTAAAAAAGTAGTTTTTTTAAGTATTAGTTGCAGATTTTTAAAACGCATTTTACCACTGCCTATTTGCATGCTTAGTCGGGTAGTGGCCCCATGGCTGCCGGGCAAAGTGGGAAGGAATGGACGGATCAGGAGATGTTATTGCTGCTCGAGGGCTTGGAATTGTTTAAGGATGATTGGAATCGGGTTTGTGAACACGTGGGCACTCGTAGCCAGGAAGAATGCATACTCAAATTTTTGCAGTTACCCGTCGAAGATCCTTACATCATGGGCGAAGGAGACAGTGTATTAGGTAGGTATTTAGCATGTTAACCCAACAACAATCTTACATCAAGTGAGGCAACGATTTTAATTGCTTTGTTTATTAAGGTATTTAGCTAACTTTTAACTGATTTTAACTTGAGAGTAGTCTTTAAAACGCGCTAAGTTAGTGGAAAATTCATATTTTAGACGATTAAACATAAACAGACCTGAAGGTTCTTGGTATTTTTCTTAGTAGACGCCGAATAAACATAAAGAGACCAATAGTCGACTAAAACCAAAGGGTCGACTAAACAAAACCCAGTCCTTTTTACAACACTAGTTGAAGTTGTATGCATCTTAATGACTTTCAATGCAATTTTTATCGAGTCCCGCCTAAAATTTGGTAGATTTAAAAGTAACGTATTTAAAAATAAAAACTCTATGTTTTAGGACCGTTGGCTTACCAATCGATCTTAGTAACTTTTCATGCAATTTTTATCGAGTGCCACCTAATTTTGGGCCATTTAAAAGTAAAGTATTTAAAAATGAAAACTCAATCAATTTTTAGGACCGTTGGCCTACCAACCGTTTCCTTTTTCGCGCGCGGGCAATCCCATCATGTCGGTAGTGGCTTTTCTCGCTTCTGTCGTTGACCCTCGCGTAGCTAGCTCCGCGGCCAAAGCTGCCTTGGACTCTTTCTCTCGCCTCAAACACGAAGTTCCCCGAGCCCTCATCCAAGCACACGCGCGTCAAATTAAGGCTTCGGTTACGGTAAAGAAGGATGGAATATTTTTTATGGATTTGTTATTTGGAATTTTTGAGGGTGTTTAAAATAAATTAAAACTATCCCGAGAATGAATATATAAAACAGGATAGAACGGCCATGACAGGTCGGATGGACAATCAAAAGCGAGCCCAAAAATTGCATAGCAATTAAAATATTCTTTATGAAAGTTAAAAAAAATTTTAAAGGATAGAAATTGAAAAGAATGATTATAGGTGTTGTAAAAACTTAGGGCTTATTTGCTAGCTTAAGATGGTATGAACGACTGATGGTGATTATCAATATTTGCCCATCGATAGGATTTGATATTTTGTTCTAGACCCTAAGGTCTCAGTGCAGTTTTACTCGTTGGATAACTTGGTTGACCGAAATCGAGTTTTTACACTATCAGAGACCTAACTGTTTTGCTTAGTTGTATCTTATTACTTTGGTACTCAAATGGAAACTTAATTTCTTTAAGTTCCGTTTTGCTTTTTTTAACCCTCGAGAGTATTTCTGAAAATCCCGAACGCGAGGGCATTCGTCCCCACTTTTTAGCTTCTTATAACTATGAAAGTATTCTTTTAAAACCTTTTATATTTTAAACATGTGTTTTTAAAGGTCTTAAGATTGGTGGTATAAATTTTGATATGTACAAAACTTATTAACAATTTTCTGGACCCCCATTTTATTTTGGTTATTTTAGAGCTTCCTCTCATTTTACCTCTTGACATCATATACCTTAAAATAAATCAAAATAAACGTGATTTTTTATTAAAACAATGTTTAAAATGTATTAAAAACACAAATTGTAAAAGATATCATCATACAACTTACGTAAGAGCATTCGTGGGGTAAACAGAACCCCAAAAGTCTAAAAAGCTTCTATATTTTAAAAATTATTAAGCCAAAACCTAAAAAATTTTCACCTAACCTAGTTCTTGATAAAATATTAAGCTACTGAAAAGACCAAATTTATTAGACTTAAACTGCGTTTTATATTTTAATTTATAATTTGCGTGGGGTTTGAAATACCCCACGGATACTCTTGCGGGTTAAATTTAGTTACCAGTTAGCTTATATTTAAATGAATTAATTTCAAAAACTTCTAAAGTTTTCTATTTTATAACACTCAGCGAAAGATCTATTTTTGTAACAAAATTTCGTATCCAAGATGCTAAAATATTATACAAAAATAAGAGCTAGTATAGTGTTTCGTTATTTCATGAATCGTTGCGCTAACAGTTATACTCGTTAAAGAAACTAATTCGTCGTAAATTTAAAAAAAAAACTAAGTCGCTATTGCCGTCATCCTTAGGCCCCGGCCTCTACCACAACTACGCAAGGGACCGCTTTGCCTAACGCCTTAGACCAACTTTCCAAGGATTTGCTTAAGAGCAGTGGAATAGCGGGCACAGAAGAAATCGGAGAGCAGCCTCTAAATAAGGTACATTCCACCAGCTATTTACCTGGACAAAAAAATTGAACTCAAAACTTTTGCATATTCTTTGCCCCTTGGAGAAGCTAAATTTTTTAGATCTTGTATGTAGTTATCCTATGTATAAATAAAATTATTTTTATAAAATATTAATATTTAGGAATCTACGCTCTCGCCAACTGCCCCAGAAATTGGGGCTGAAGCGGCAGCCACAATAACTAATGCCCAGCCTGCACTCGTTACAGCCATGGAGACTTGCGAAGCACTTCCAGCTCAAGGTTGATTAATCCCATCAGCAATCCTTGAAATTTTAACCCGGACCTGACCTTAAATAAGTTTTGTCTTGGAGCTTTTAGAATTAAGCCGATGTCGTAACAAAAATATTTAGCACTAGGTGTAAATCCCTTTATTAGTGACTATTATAAGAATATCTTCGATCGATTACGTTTTGAGTTTTAAATTAATTTTAACTCGAATCGACCTCAGATTTAATTGCAAGTTTCTAACCCTTATATCCCTATAGATGTGAAAATTTAACTCACGTCTTTATACTTTCTCACTTTTACATCGATGAATTATTTAAGGATTATAAGAATTGACTTATGTTTGTATATTAGTAATAAATGTGTTGGATTTAAAAATCTCTAAAATGGTAATCGCGCATTTCTTTACGGTTTTTGGAATTCAATATTTCTCTGTATTACAGAATCTGTTGCCCCAACCAATATAGATACCGATAATGCAGGACTCATCGCTATGGGTGGATTGTCAAAGAAGCGGAACGTAGCCATCGTAATTTACCATTTTTAACATAAACTTAATCTGGGAGAAAATATTTAAAAGGATTGATCAAAATTGCTCTGATTATATTGTCGAAATTACGCGTTGGACTTTAGTTAATTACTGGCTTTTTTATTATATATTTATAGCAATTCTGAGACCTTAACTTAATTGATTTTTAAAAATACAGTATTTTGGTATAACATATTAAAAATTGAGTCACTTATAAATGTCACACAATAATAATTATCCATCCTACTAGGAATTTCGACTTGAAAATATTATGGCAATAGAGCGTTTCTATCCTATTAGTGCTCTTATTAGTACGCCATAGTCATGTCTCAATTTCATTATATTAATTATAAGAGGGCGATCGGTGTTTAAAAACAAGGCTCACTGCAAACATAAAATTTTGCTTCGTTCTAGACCAAATTTTAGATAGTTTGACTTAAATTACCTTCACTTTTAATGCTGCAGGGAGGTTCAAATAAACGTGGGTGAAACGAAAAGTAGAGATGGAAAAAATATGGTCCTGTAGATCAATATAAATGGTCTATAGGATTGTATTTTTAAACATAATTTTTTAAAAACCTTAAAAGGGCCATATATTGCACCTTTGACCTCATTTATCGCAAAATCTGGACTACTATATCAAAAAGTATATGTTGGATCGCGGGATGTAAACACAAAACCAATATTTATATACCTGTTAATTATTTAGGAACCTAATGTATAAACTATTAATATCGAATCTATTAGCAAATTGATTATTTCACCAGAATTGATTTCATGCTTCACCTAGACCGTATCTTAATTTTCAACCGCACATTTAATCATGCTATCCTTTCAGATCAATCCCACCATCTTCAACAACGACCTAGCTTCTTCCTCCTCGTCCTCCGGGCACGTATCTTCTCAATCCCAGCAATCCACTTCGACTAGCGGTTTAGGCGGGACCCGCATTACCTCCGATCTCCCGGAGGGGTCCGCCGATGAAATGATGGCCGATCCGTCGTCAACTACTACGACTACTGCTGCTGCTGCTGCTGCCCCGAACGAAGCTTCTAGCAGCCCTCAACAGGCGCAGCAGCAGTTGGATAAGAACGGTTCTTCTATGGCTAGAGATGACGTGTCTTCATCATCGCCCCCAGCCACTACTGAAGGGGACGAACGGGAAAAGGTTGAGCAATCCACTACTACTACTTCAAGTACCCTGGGCAGCACCCCTACGGATGCGGAGATTCAGACTAGCGCGGCCCTCGCGTTGGCCGCTGCCGCCGTTAAAGCTAAGGTAAAAACATCAAATGTTTAGAATTAAGAGAGACAGAGACTGGGTTATGGTAAAAGCAACTTACACTGATTTGAAAGCAGTACTATTAATTAATTATAATATCCAGAATATATATATCCAATGTTCCCAATCTTTTACTCTTTTTTATATCAGAATTTATATATAATAAAAGAATTATGAATGAAGAAATTCCTGATTTATTGGGTCAGCCTTCAAATGCTACAATGATAATATTTTAATGACTGTTAAATCTAAATTCTTCAAGGCCGCTTGTAAACAACTTTTTTAATGCGCTCTTCTGGTAAAGATTCTTGCCATTTTGGTATGTTTGCATTATTTTGAGGGCACGGTGATAAAATGATACAATCCACCGCCAATAAATCAAAGTTGGTCGGCGCAAGGGGTGGGGTATGGGAAAAAGTGGTTCAAGCATTTGAAACTAATAATGCATTTTAAAGTATTTTTATGCAACTTAAACATCCAATTGGAAGACTTTGATTTTAAAAAAATCCTAACAAATTCCTTTATCTTGTAGAATTATAGGGACATTAAATAAATCTGGGCGGCTTTAATATACCGACATATACTGTATGTTTATTTTTCCCGGCCGTTTTATACTAAATCTTTGCATTGGTGGCTTATTAATTTTATTTTCCATTTCATAATAAGTTTGAAACATTTTATGTGCGAGTATAATTATCGGAACATATGGATTTTGGCGATATATTGGGACATCAATTAATGCAAAAGTTTTTCCACTTTTCCCATCGCATTAATACGCAAAGTATGTGACTTTTATAAATTCCTACGTGTTAACAAGTCTAGTACTCTTAGAAGAGACTCTTATAATTTATTATAGACTTGGCAGCCCCTTATATCATGCTCTAGGTATGTTTTGTAAGTCATTTGTCGTGATTAGCTGTATATTTTGCCTCCTTCTCGTACTAGCACTTGGCCACTGTTGAAGAACGCAAGATAAAATCCTTGGTTGCTTTGCTAGTTGAGACTCAGATGAAAAAATTGGAGATAAAATTACGCCATTTTGAAGAGCTTGAAGCCATCTTGGATAAGGAGAAGGAACAGGTAATAAGCTATTTTATTTTTTTACTATACATTATAGACTTGGATGGGCCGAAATATGTAGCACAAATATATTTTTTTCGTCCCAATATACATAAATCTATAGCCATTTGATTTAAATAATTTTTAATCGCTTTTTGTTATTTTGTAAGTCATACTTAATAAGCGGTCCTTAGTATTTTGGTAAATATACTCATTTTCCCCCATTGAAAATTACTATGGAATGTTTTGGTCTAATTGTTTTAAAGTAATCGAAAAACTTTGAACACGGCCGTTTATAAATCTACCTAGAATTTGAGTTATTAGTAATTACAATTAGGCAATATATATATGTGAAATTAAAAAAAAGCTTAAATATTTAATAATTTAATTGAGTCTATAAATTTACGCTTGATTTAATCAAACCATTCGGTATTATTTTTAGCTCGAGTACCAACGCCAGCAACTTTTGCAGGAACGCCAAAATTTTCATCTCGAACAAATTAGAGCCCTGGAATTTCGGGCTAGGAATCAGGCTGTTTCTGTGATACAAGACCCGGCCGGTCAAAATATACCGGCCCAAGGTCCACACATAGCTCAGCAACCTGCCCACCCTAACTCCTCCCCTGCCCTTGCCACAATACAAAATGTCCCTAACAATAATCGGGTGGTGGCTTATCCTCCACCCCCAACACCCCAAATTCCTAATTTATAATTTAAAACTTTTTATTCGTGGGAATAACTTATCATTAGTGCGTTACTCAAAGTCTTTTGTACATTTATACGACCATTTTAAGTGGTATACGTTTTTATAGATTATTGTAATTCCTCTTGTTTGTATAGTGAAATTTGAAATATTTCTGTGTAAATTTGATAAATATGTGATTTGTATGACGTGTTTGGAAATCTCATTGTGCCATAATCAAACATGACTATGCCACACCAAATATATCTGTCATATTAGGGTTAATATAGTGTTCAAGTTTTTGTATCAATCTTTATTTTTGGAAAATTTGTACTGGATCTAATGAAAATAATTGATCATAATTAATGCAAGTCTTCACTGTATTATCCATTGTATTATATTGAAGTTTGTCTTTGTAATATAATTGATGGAATCCTAATGATATATGATGAACAGTATGTAATACGCAATAATTTTACATAACGATTGATTCGTACTTTTTGTGATTTAATTTTATGATATTAACTCCATTTTTATAAATTTAACTAAATCCTATTTATGATTTAGTTAAATGATTTAAATCGTAAGCTTGAAGTATAGGGGAAAGAATATCTTAGATATGAAGTTGAGTATTTAAAGTTCCTCAAAATAAGGAAATGGTTTAGTTTCAAGTTCCTGCTTTTTCACATGGAACGATTTTAGCTTCCTTTAATCTATTTTTAAAAGTTTTTATACGTGTCCATACCTATTATGAATTCCAATGTCGGCTTAAATTCTTCATATTACCCAATTGTTTTTAATTGGATTTAAGATACTGGTTGCATAACCCAAATTTAGATTAGGAGTATAAAACCATATCAAAGTATTCCATGAAAAATGTAAATCTTTCCAAACTTAAAGTCGGAAGATTTTGTAAAAAAAAAAAGTTTTAAAGAATTAAACAATGAGTTTTATTTTGTTATGATGAAGCGCATACTTTGCTGGCTGACATGTTTTTTAACTAGTCCAGAGACCAAAATATAAAAACGAATATCATAGTAATTAAAATTATTCTATCTAAGCTAACACAATACCGATTTTCGACCCAAAGTTAGAAAGTTTAACTCTGGATAATATCTTTCTTATGTTAAACACCAATGATTTCTTTTTCAACATGGTGGAACTATAAACTACTTAGTAGATAAAAGCTTTAAATGAACTGTTATTGAACCTCCGCCAAATATTAAGAGTGGCAGCTTTGTTGTACTAAGGTGCGTATATATCTGTGCAATATAAGCTTTAAGTTATGAACTCACCAGGACTTCAAGGAACTAGAGTGCTCCGTCAGTTTCAAGATTAGAGGGAATGTTGGCTTTTAATATAGCCACAAGCTTAATTTTATGTTGCATAAAAAATAAGATTTAATTGGCTTGCAGTAGGATGGATGACGGGCCCGAATATTTATACGATTGTTGCAGTTTTGTGCATGGAAATATTTAACTAAATTACAGGCCTTAAGCATTTGCATGAAATATTTTGAGTAGAAATCTGCAACGGGCAGTTATTAGAGGGTAATCGTTTTCGAAACTTTAAGGCCGGCCACAGCCAATCCAATTTTTTAGGCCTGCCCATGCCGTCCCTATTCTTTTTACACACTTTAAATCCGACCTTCTATTTTACAAATATCGACTTCCAGGACCGTAAAAAACAAAAAATCATGCACCAATGCCATTTTATTAATTAATAAAGTGCCACATGCAATTGAGGCATTAAATCCTCGCTTAACCCATTTAGATAAATACTTAACTAAGTATTTGAAGGAATACTTCTGCTCGAACAATTTGCTTGGAATGCATTCGAGTCATTAAGGGCCATAGTATGCTTTAGTAAACTGAATAAAAAGCTTTAGAATGTCACAACTCGAAAGTAAAGCAATGAATCCCTGGATCATTCAAGCAATAATCCCACAATTCACTATTTTAGGCCATTATTTACAGATTTGACATACTTTTTTTCCTAGAATCTAATAGTAATTATGTATTTATTAATGTTTTACACGTTTTTTAAAAATGTTTTAAGTAAAGCGGGTGATTGCCAAAAAAATGTTTTTTCAGTATAACTACATTATAGTTCTTAGAAAAAAATTAGTTAACCCGAAATGATAAAAATTTGTTGCACAACTTACTGCTTATATGAATTGTAAAAAATCGATAATCTAACATGTTTTAGGTTGACCAACGTCTATAATAAAAGCGACAGTCTGAAGGGAGAGAACAAGGTCAAGGTCGTTTTGAAATATGTGTCTTTTCCGCTATGACCTGTTAAAAATATGGAACCTTTTTGATATTTACTTACATAAAATTTTTTTGTTAAATTATAAAGTGCAGGTTTTGTCTCAGGCGCGTAGCCAGGATTTTGTCAAGGGGGACGAAAAATTCAAAAAAATTTTCGACACTTTTATTCATAATGTAACAAAAATAAACTTATCGTACATTCAATGCCAAATTTCAAGGCTCTATATAACCAGCTTTGGAAAAATCTCTTCTCTTCAGCAATCAGAGCATTTACTATCGCTTTTATATAATAATAATTAACCCCATTTAAATTAGTTATTAATAAAAAAAAATTTAATTTTGGCCAAGGGGAAGAAAAGTCCCGCTCTCAGCCCCCTTGGCTACGCGCCTGTTCCAGGCTTTCATAAGTGACTCAAAATCTTTTATGCAACTAAACTATAATATTTTAACCCATTTAATCTATTAATCAAAAAAAATTTAAAATTTTGGTCAAGGGGGTAGAAAAGTCCCGCCTGCCGCTCCCTTGGCTAAGCGCCTGTTTTGTCTTGATTAATTTATGTAATATGAGATTCTCACCTAACCTTAACGGCTACGTTAATGATTACTTTACAATCATACGTTATGAGCTATGGGCGTAGCCAGGGGGGGCGGCCACCCCCCCCCCCCTAAATTGCGAGAAAAAAAAATTTTTAATGCAAAAACCAAAAATTTAAGTTTTGCCTCCCCCCCCCCTAATTGAACTTTTAAACGTTTTGCCCCCCCCCTAATCCAAAACCTGGCTACGCCCATGGCTATTCATGATTAAATTTAGCAATTTTTAAAAAGGCAGTAAACACAATTTTCTATATCTTGTTTTGCTATTTATTTTATGTTAACTTGAAGTGAATGAAGTACAAATTTATTAAACTGTTTAATGAGAATTTTTAGATACATAACAGAGATGAGTGTTTGAAGGGCTCCCAAGAATTAAAAAACTAATAAAACCCACATCAAATCATTATGACATTAAAAGAAATAAATTTTGTAAATGTAAAATTAATGTGCTAACGATACGATATAATATTTATATCAAACATGTTTAAATTCATCCTTAAATTCACTACCTGGTTTGAGTAATTCGGATCCTGTTTAACTTTATTGTGTTTATAATTTTAGGACAGTCCTTTTTTATAAATGAAACTTGATATAAACATTTAGATCGTCTGGATTTATTTCTGTTAAAAATGAGTGCTATAACTATAAATGAAAATTGACATTCTACAGCGTTTCAGTGGTCATTTAAAAAACTTAAAGCCCCGATGATTATGAAATGGGTATATTCACTAGACATTATTGGTTCCACGTGTTATCAGGAGGAATTAAAGTGGATTGCTATTCCTGCCCCAAAGAAACACACCTTCTTTGAAAAATATTCAAACTTTTAATATAATAGTTGTCTTACCCACAGGAAGTTAAAAGATTTTATTTTTAGCTCTTATATAGCACATATAAACAAATTGGGTCCAATCAATCCCTGATCCAAATTTAAGTTGACTATTACGAATAAAGGGGATATTATATTTAATATTAGAAACGCTTTTAGGTAATTTGTAATACTGGTGTAAGAACATAATTTTTTTCTAATATTATCAAAATTTATTTTTTTAAAGTAGGTTCATATGAAATAGGGGAAAATATTTTTAAAATTATTTTACACCGTAAAAACTCGAATATTTCCAAAATTTTCATATTTTATTAATAAATTATGGCCCATCTGAATAACAAATTATTATATAGATTGCTAATTGGTTTGAGAGTATTGTGATGTCCATGCGTCAAAGCGCAGCGATGAGTATAAAACATTAAGAGAGCACACACAAATATAACGACGACATCGTAAAAAATTGGCACTAAAAAGGCCGCAAAATTTTGGTTTATCACGCGTAAAGTATTTATAAAAAGGCCAAAGAGAATAGAAAAATGTGTATGATATAAAATAAATTTATGTATGCGCGTGTGTGGGTTAAGAAAATTGACTAGAGAAAACGATTTTGAACAACATTCAATCACATATTTTCTGATCAGAAAATATAAAGAAATTAATAAAATCACATTTAATGTATAACCCTTAATCGGCATAGTGGTGTTAAAATATAAAAAATGTCATATGAGACACGCGAAACAATTTGCTAATGCAATATTGACGCCATATAAAAAAGGTTGCAACACCGGTAAATTTAGTTATATATAAAACATTCGAATAATTGGGATAAATTTTGTTATTTTTAAATAACTAATTTGAAATCGCGATAAGGCTATAAATTTAAACTATATTTTAAATCTAGTTTGTAGTCCAAAATAATCATGGGTCAACCTGAGTAGTTAGCATATATAATAATTATATATTAATGCGAATGAGAGCGCCAACTTTTTCTTTTTTCCGATTTTTTCGTTAGGTCCAATCCTTGACATTTGTATTTCGAAGCTGATACAGACGTATCACATGATAAACAAGATGAGTTCTGGATGCCAGTCTCGGAGCTTGGTTGACCGCAATTATCGCTCGCTACAATTTTATGTTGTTCATCGTCCTTGCCTAAATCCAATATGGGTTCACTGCTATCACTGGTTCTGGCTTTAACGTTACGCGGTATATAAAACTTTTTGGGGCGTTTTCGGGGAGAATGGTTTATGCGAATCATGGAGTTAGTTTTAATTTCAAAAAAATCAAGGGGAGGCGGCGAAGGATCGCGCACAAATGGAGGGGGTACCACCGATGTTACATCTGAAGGAGCACCATCTGATATAGATGACCGGCTATACACGGAGTGAGATGTCGTGTTATAAGGAAATACGTTAGCAATTAAATCGCTTCTATTGCGGAGCAAGGTGTAGTTTTGTGCTTCCGAATTGCTGGAATCGGGCGAAGGACAACGCTTAGCTGGTGAGCTTTTTAAGGTCCCGGGTGAGTCTTGGCCAGCCAGTCCTAAGTAGTCACGATAAAAGAGGGCAGCCGCGGCTTTAGCATATTCCGCGTAGTAGAGGGCGTCAAGACCCGAACCCGTGCCCTTGGGCTGCGATTGATTGGCTATGGCTTGTTGAGAATAAAATTGAGCGTAAAACTTTGGGTCGGCCATTTGGCCTTCGAACTGAATCGGTTTAGAGAGTAGTTGAGTTAGGAAGGAACAATTAGTAGTGGCACCACCTTCGCCTTCATTACCCACACTTGAGGAGGGGGTCGTTGTGGGGGAGGAAATGGCTGGTAGAGATGGCGATGCGATCGTATCATCAGGTGTCAGGATCGCACTCGTCGTGACTAAATCAATTTAAAAAGTTTATACTAAAATTTGCAACTTTCGCGGAAGGTTTAAACTAGCGGACTCAAGTTAGAAAACGAATCCCCCTCTCTTTAAAAAACAAAGGTTATATGATAATTATAAAATAATTTGACAAAATTATATTCCATCGAACCCACTCTAATAATGCAGTTAAAATAATATAAGACTACAAAAAAGCTTTTAAAAACACGTTTTATAAATAATGACGGATGGAGCATAATAAGATAAAAACAAACTATGGCAACCTTATTAAATTTTGATGGAGATTATTTAGGGGAGTAAAAAAACATAATTTTATTATTACCTGGTTGGCATTGACTACTAATAGGTGTGGCATCATAGGGTCTTGGGCGAGTTGTTGTATGAGCAAAATTTAACGGAGTGGGAGAATCTAGTCTGGGGTAAGCGTAAGGAACTCTGTTAATATTTAGCAATAAAGACGAGTTAGAAGCTGTTCCAAAAGGAGGAGGACCCGTTCTACCAGCATCGAAAATTAAAGGAGAAAACGGATTTATTCCGGATGGATAGAGGTAAGGGGCCCCCATAAATGGATTAATGTATGGGGCCGGAGGTATGTGAGTGGGATAAGATGGTCCAAAGGGGTAACTAAACGGGCGTGGCAGCATCATTAACATGGCGGCTGCGGCAGCAGCAGTTGAAGAATCGTAATAAGCGTTGGGGGAATTCATGTTGGACGTCGAAAATTGAGGTGGAGTTAGGTGACTATTTAAAATATCCGTAGCTTGAACCATGTTAGAATCAGTGTTGCTAGATGTACGGGGTAAATGTGAATATGGTAGATTGTTAGGAAAGGGTAAAAAACTTGAGGCCAAAGCTGCACGTAGGCCCTGGGAAGTGAAGTGGTGGTGAGGGTAGTAAGTGTCGAGCGATTTGGAATGCTTAGCGAAAAATGAGTCGGGTTGCAAAGAATGAGCGGTAACGGTCGCACCTTGGTTTATATAAGGGGAAAAATGGGAAGGCCGTTCCTGACGCGATCTCGCGGCACCTCCTCTTACGTCGTTATCCTTAAGCAAATGTTTTTTATTTGCTTTACCACTACCGATTGCCATAACACTATCGTCATCGGGCCGCCCCAAGGTCGATATTGACGCATCGGGGTAGAGGGGGGCTGATGATGTAGAAATCTTGTGTACACTTCGATCGACTCTTTTAGGTGGTTGTGGTGATTTAATGGCGTCACTGTAAACCCCCCCTTGACCTAGTAGGTGGTGCTGAGAAGGTTTTATTTGTTCAGACACGCTACCACTAAAAATGTCGGCGGTTGTTGCAGGGGGAGACGAGGGAGATCTTTTCCCTTCAGTTGATCCTCCTTTGTGTTGTTGGAGTGCCAACATGTTAAAAATGGTGGGCGGGTAAGAAGAGGAACTGTAAAATGGGGACGAATGCGGGTCCTTGGGTAATATCATCCCTACATAAATGTTAAAAAAATATAGAAAAAATGTTTCTTATTCGCCACTCTAAAATAATAAAATTAACGAATAAACACAAAAAAAAGAAATACACATTTCATACTTATATTTTTACTCCGGGGTTCCCGCGGACCGTCCACTGTGATTTTGATGGCTTTTCTGAAAGTGGCAACTTCTGGTGGACAACAGTGTACGATGATGGTTAAATTAAATGATTTTCCTGTCGTAGTAATAAGAATTAAATTATATTAATTTAAAAAAAATGTCCATAGTAAAAAGATTATTTATAGCACAGAGTAGATTTATAAACGGAAGAAGGAGGAAAATCGAAGGTTACCGAAAGGGGGGAGTAGAGCAAGAAAAACCACAAATAACGGTGAATCGTACGTAATACCTTGCTAACCACTAATTAAAAACAGCTTATTTTTTATTTTACCTTTGCGATTATATCATTGCATTGAACTTATAACTTATCTACCAAATACTATATTAATATAATTTATCTTATTCTGATGAATATTCTAAAATAAGGGTTTGTAAGTAATACACATTTTTGCATAATTTACAATTGGTTTATTGATTTTATGCAAAAACTATTTAAGGAGGGGCAAAATGAACATTTTTATTGGCTACGCCCATGAATAGACTAAAAATTCAATTTTTCTATATACTCTTATTAAAATCTTTAATAAAATGATGATTTTAACGCAAAAAATGGTTTAAATGACATTACCTCTTCCGCTTCTCCCGATAAAGCGTAAATCATTAAACACGGCAACTTGGTCTTTGATGAAAGCCGTATGATTCCTAACTTCCCCACAAAAATTTTCATCATTACCAGCGCGAACAGTAACTTTGGTTCCGTTGGGAAAATTTTTTAGTGCTACAACTTTAAAGCACGTGGGTAGAGTTTTATTGGATCTCCAGTGAGATGGGAGCGTGGAACACATGAAATAAGGGCTACCCGTTTTAACTAACATTTTTTGTCGAAACCCGTTATACGCTTTAACGGAGTAATGGTAATTTTGATAGTAATTAGCGTGGAGCCCGGGTTGGAAACTATGGGTTTTTAGGCTCGACCGTTTTCCCCTGTATAAATTAGATGCAAAACGTTTGGTATGAATGGAATTAGACGATTTTGGGGTCGTACGTAGGCGAAATTTTGGGCTGGACGAGGCAAATTTGCGCGATTTAATATATTTTTTGGCTTCAAAATGGTTTTGGTACAGGGTCTGATAGTAGTTCAGGAGGCCGGGTTGGAGCGATGGATATTTTTTGCAAGAATCCCATGATTCCGCTGTCGCAGGTGTATCGTCAATAATAAGTTTTTGGTTAGGGCTAGTCGATTTTATATTTTTTAAGGGGGGAGAGGAAAAGACTGCTGTTGATGCTACAGATGTATTAATAATACCATTACTACCATGGTGGGGCGTATGAAGGTTGGAATTTGGAGGGCGAAGGAATGCGATAGTCGAGGTTGGCATATATTACTAAAGCTGATATATATAATGCGTAACGCCGTCGGTCTACCAGCGCCAACGATCAAAATTTTGAGGGCAAAAATGTATTGTCTTTCACCTTTGCTTTATTCACTTGGCAAATTGACGATTTACGAACTGCCGCGATACCTGCCAATCAAATATACCAAGATTTGATGATGTATTTTAACTTTAGTGGTTCAAAAAAATATGAATTAAATATATTTTCAAAAGTGCACGATGGAAATTTTTAGATGTGAGAGGGGCAAAAATATAAAGTAGTGTTTGTTAGACCAATTTAAACACTTGCGCTAGCGGGAATCGAGGATAAATTCGTAGAAATATTGGGCAGGTTTCACCCACACGCACCTACAACTTTAATCACCCCCACGCCCCACCCCCTGCCCGTCTGTTTATCCTCACGCTAAGCTAACGGTGGGTTAAAGAAAAGGCGCACTTCCTGAATGAAAAATTACACTATTTTGTAAACATTAATAATAAATATGATAATATTTATCCCCCCCTTGCCCACTTATGGGCAGAGCCAGGTTTTGGATTAGGGTGGAAGGCAAAACGTTTAAAAATTCAATTAGGGGGGGGGGAACGTAAATTTTTTTTAATTTTTTTAGGGTTTTTGCATTGAAATCAAAATTTTTTCGTTATTTAGGGGGGGGGGGGGGGGGCGGGCTACGCCCATGTGCCCACTCCTTATTAAGACTGCATACTGTTAATATTTTCGCAATACAAATGCTCATTAAAATAAAAAATAGCGTTTGTCGGCGTTTTCAAGGCTCCGCGACAAGATTAATGAGCGTGACATGGCTTACAGGCGTTTTAAAGGGTTCTTACTGGGAGGCAGATAAGATGCGTCATCTAACGTCTGGAATGGTAATATTGAAAGGAAAGGCGTAGCATGAAAAGCTGGTGCAATCGTAACGTGGCAGACAAAATGACTATCGATTTTAAGGCGCAAAAATAAATTTGGGAGGGGGGAAATCAACTTGGGTATTAAATTTTGTTTGGGCTAAATTTTATTATTATTTCCAAAACAATGTTTTACCTCCCACACTTCTCATGCGTCGTTCATTTCCAAGAATTAATTAGGGGGTAAACAGGGCCAGAGAGTGTTTTACTATATAGTCAATAACAAAAACCGTAGCCCACCCCCTTATCGGATTCTCGGTAATCGTTAATAAAATTACGGGAATAAATGGGAGCGTGTCGTGCCGCGCACGTATATATAGAGGAAGAGGGTATCTGTTGAAAACCGCTGATTCATAGCGCTTTTTTCCATGAAATAGCAACACAACAAGCGTTACCTCCCGCTTTGACTTATGCTTTGCCGCCCGCCCCCGCCTCTTGGAAATTATGTATCATCCCTAATGTAAATTGTTGTGATAAACGTTTGAGTTTATCACCCACATTGATCACGCACGTGGCCATGCGAAAAATAGCTTATTCATTCGCTACAATTTGATTATGGGCTAGTTCGGGATAAGATAAATTGAAATTTTAATTTATATCTTAGCTTAGGTGTTGTCATTAAAGATAAATGGCTTTATATAACGTTTATTTTAAGTACATAGCAATTAAAATGTATTTGAATTTGCTAAACTTAATAACAAAATTTTATCTCTGATTCATATAAGAAAATTTTTTACTTAATTATAGGCTGACTTCTTTATTTAAACGACCAAATATATACTAGCATACAAGCCACTAAGTTTGATATCATTTTATTTAGCAAACATGTTTAAACTATGGGTAGAGGGCACGTGTGACCTAACCCGGACGGTCGGGTTGATAATTTTGAAATGTCCTCGGCCTCGGGTTGAGTTTACAAAGTCGGATTGCAAAATACACCGGACATATCTTTCAAATTAATGTTATTACTTTTACTTATAATACCTTTGATTTATCAAATACATAAGTAATTGATCATTCAATTAATTAGTTTTCTTTTTTTTAAACCTAATTGTTATAATTTGAACGCAAATTTAAACTTGGGTTGTGAAAGGTAAGATATATTAACAAAATAATATTTTTAATTTTGTATTTAAAAAGTATGGAGTGGTATTATTAATTTTGAACAATATGTTCATAAAACACCATAAAACATGGGCGTACTCAGGTTTTGAATTAGGGGGGGGGGCAGATTATTTTTAACAAAAATTTTTGCTTGGCAATTTAAAAATTTTCCTGCGGCCAGAAAAAAAAAGGTCCTTCACTATCCAAAAATTTTTCTGCGACCATTTTTTTCAAAATTGGGGCGGGGCAGCCGCCCCCCCCCCTTGAGTACGCCCATGCCATAAAAGTAAATAAATATATTAAATGGTTCATTTGCAGAACTGTATATATTTAAAATTAATTGCGACCCGATATTGTAGATGCTATCACACTGTAAAAAATCATTCAAATAAATTTAGTAGTTAAAATCTATGGTATCAATTCATTTCATAATTTTCACTTTGAAATTATAATTTACATACCACAATTAATTGCTATGCAATTATTTAAACGCATTAGGGTGGGGTTAGGGTGGAAAAAAGTGACTTTTTAACCATGGGCGTAAAGGGCTAAACAAGGATAGGTAACTAATCCCCAAACCAAATAATTCCAATTTTTTGGCATTTGCCTAACTTTTAAACCCTTTGATGGTTTTAAGGGTCAATACATCCCAAAGAAATATTATTAGGGATATAAAACGACGTACGTTTATACCAGATGAGATATTTAAAGCATAGAATATATGATATCCATTTCCATATATGGAGCTAGGATAAAAAAATTTCAATGGATATCTCCTTATTTATAATTCTAATTTATTAAATTAATATTTTATTTATTAATTTGCAAGTTATGGACGTTTTAAAAACGCCGCTTTTAGCAACTTTGACAGCAAATACTACAAAAACTTGACATATAAGGAAAAAATAAAAAAGATTGGTGTTCACCGCAAAACACTCTACCAAAACCTGCAAATTTTTGTCAGATATTTCTTTTTAAAACTAAAAAAGATATCAAACGGGTTAAGGCTCGGATAGGGCTTTAAATAATTTTTAAGGGATCGGATAAAGCAAACAAGCATATTAGCTGAGCTCTTTTTGCTAAGACCTAGCACCCATGGGCGTAGCCAGGAGGAGGCAGGAAAAGGCGGCTGCCCTCCTTTAAATTCAAAAAATTCTTAAAAATTTATTAAAATTATGGCTTAAAAATTATTATTTTGCCTTTCCCTTAATTATTATTGCCCTCCTCCCTTAATTCCAATGCTGGCTACATGCATGCACCAATTTATAAAACACCAAACTTGGAATTAAATGCTGTCGAGATGAATAGACAAAACATTTTATAAATTAATTTATACTAGGTCTCAGGGACTAGAAAAGCCCAGCAAATCTAACTATTCGGGCGGGCCCGGGCAAGCACCCTAATAAAATTCGGGCAATTCGGCAATGAGATTTTTTTCTAGTGTATTAATTTGTCTTCGTGTATAATTTTGTCATTTTTTAATTGATTTTATAATATTATCGTAGTTCCTTTAAAGAAATCAAAAATTGAATTGACATTTTTTTAAAAATTTGACAAATCTTTTGAAAAAATAAAAAATTATTATTTCAAGTGGGGCAGCCGTTCGGGCAGCTCTAATGATTCGAGCAGGGCTGGGCGAACACTTAGAATTAGAAGTGTTTGGGCGGGCTCGGGCGGGCAATTTAGTTCAAAATAGGACCTGACCAGGTTCGAGCAGAAAAATTGGAACAAATCTGACCTCTGTAGATTTATCGACCTTACCGCAAGAAACTCTGCCCCATCTTTACACCATAGCCAATTAATGAATCAAAAAATGAAAAACCAAATGTGTACCATTAAGCATTATTGAATAAATAATCACTTAATTCTTACTTATGTTGAAATCCATCCATTTGTTAAGCCACATTAAAAGCGCATAAAATGTGGTCGGGAGGCAAAATTACTTTTTCGCGCGTACGAAATTTTGCATATGGTAATGACGTCACCGATCGATATAATTTAACTTTAACTCCGTGGTGTATTTTTGGAATCTAGCGGTTTTCTGCCTTAGGCCTGTAGTACCCGCTGTTTCCCAAAATTATGCATACGTAAATCAGTTGGTAAACTCTAATTTGTTTATTTATAAATATTGCTGTTTCACGGTTTTTGCGGTTATATAGCACGCCCTCGCTTTCTATTATCACGCTGCGTCACGCGTATATTATTGCCTTTTCCCGTTAACTACGCTTTTAATTAAATTAGAATGGGATCCTAAGGGAAGGGGAGGACGGCATTAACGGTTTAGAGCAAAAATATTATCCTTTTTTAAAAGTGCATCATTAACATTCCGTTGGTCCGGTGAGATCCTATAAAAACTAGGTATACTTTTGTTTATTGTATAAATATTTAGGCAATTAAAAAGTACCTAATCTTTCATAATAATTATTGGAGCAATTAATTTTTAACTAAAATTTACCTACCACGTCTACATAATTTTAGAGTGAAAAGTTTGCCAATTTTTAGTTAAAATTGAGGTCCTCGTAGCATCAATTAGCGATTTTATATGATTCGTGAAGTGTATAGGTAAAATTCATCTCTCTGAACTAATAAAAACTGTATGAAAACAATTTAGAAAATTTTTTGATCTTAAAATCTTAATTTTTTAACAGGTTACAAAATCTTTACATATTTTTGAATAAAATGACATTTAGAACCAACTAAGCTGACTGCTGACCAATGGATCAAATGACCATTGGCCAAAGTGTGAATTGAAATTATTTTTCCTTTCTATATTTTGCCCTTATATAATGATAGCTATTTGGCCGTCTGCTGACTTTGGCCAATGGAAAAAATGACCATTGGCCGAAGTGTGAATCGAATTTTTTTTCTTTTTTTTACATTTGGCTCTTATGTATTTATACGCTTTTTACCCATCTGCTGACTGCTGACCAATAGAAAAAATGACCACTGACCAAAGTGTGAATCGATATTTTTTATTGAGCCCCTGTGAAATTTTTGAGATGCGTGGTACAGGCAATAGCGGAGCTATTGCATGTCGGCGCGGTTGGTACAGGGTTACGAATTAATTTAACAAATATTTATCTAGCAAGTTTTTAAATACCAATTTGTTTAAAGTATTTTTTTCAACCAACGTGAACCCGACCCATTAGCATTTTAATATTTTTGCCCTAATAGCATATCACCATTTTTAGAGTGTTCTTATTAAAACATTAATGAAATATGCTTTTTGGCCGTCTGCTCGGAACAATGGAAAAATGCCCATTGGCCAAAGTGTGATTAGAAAAAAACTTTAACGGAGCCCCCAGGGTGGGGTTAAGGGCGAAGTAGCTAACATTGATTTCCTTTAGCAACCGTCCCTGCATTTCGGACAGCACACAAATGACAATTTTGAGAGTCGGGGTCGAAACGGCGATAGGGGAGCTATTGTCTGTCGCTGTCACATAAATGACATTTTTAACCACGCGGTATGCTATTTAACGGTTTGCTACCTATTGTCCAATGGATGCTCAGAGTAATAATGGGAACTTAGCATCTCCTCGCTGATGGGAATAGCCTAATATATACGCTATGTCTACTAGCACATAGTCACTTTAAGTGCTATAAATTATAGGAGATGGGAGGTTTGAGGCGCTAAAGCTATGGGAGATAGGAGGTTTGAGGTGCTATAAGGTATAGGAGATGGGAGGTTTGAGGCGTTAAAGCTATAGCCGATAGAACTTAAATGCGCTAGAGCTATAGCACGGCGCTAATATTGATAATAATTTTTTAAATTGTTTATTAGACTTTAAAATACATCTGTTATGCGCCATCACCCTTTCTTTTATTTCTATATCTATATAAGTAGAGCGTGTGGTGGAACATACATTTCTTATAATGATTACATTTCGACATTTTTTTGATGTAATTTAACAAGTTAACGCAAGTCAGCTAACACAATTCCAGAACTTTCCTGTTAGAGAATTATCATTTATTTACATAAAACTTTCTCGATAACATAAACGAAAATATATTGCAGATTCTGGATATTGGACACACACACTTCTGTTTCACATCATCCAACTATTCATCCACCCTGCCAAAAAACTTCGCGTCATTTACTTTTATCTCCTCGTTCATACCCAACTTCGCTGCATTTCTCGTTTATAACTTTTGTATTTGTTTATTGTAATAAATAAATAAATAAATTAATTAACATTCGAATTACTACAGGCATTACATTGGTGATTCCCGACGTGATGGAAATTACTCCTGATTTCATTGAAACCAGAGAAAGCGCAATACACATAAGGATTCCGAAGTTTCATTTAAAAAACGTACGTATCTGGCTTTCGCAAGTAGATGCCGTTCACACACGAAACATTTCTACCTGTTCGAGTCTTTACCACCAGAAGTCGCGAAAGAAGTGTCAGATCTCATATTTGAGATTCCAGAGTCTGTTCCGTACGACAAACTTAAAGAGGTTATCCTATGGAGGTTGGGAGACGGCGATAAAATAAGAATTTGGAATCTATTCAAGGAGAAATCTCGGTGACCGCACGCCTTCGCAGCTTTTAAGGTATTTAAAAACACGTTAAAGTAGTAACATGATGGATGCGTCCGTAGCCTTTGGATCGACAAGCTGCCCCAACATGTAGTCAGCATTTTAGTCACATTGTGAGATGATCAACCGTTGGATCGAATTGCAAAAGTTACCGATAGGGTCTACGAAACATTTGCATCAAGCAGTGTAGCACAAGTAAACAAACCCCACAACAATCAAGCAAAAGAAATACAGGAGCTGTACAAGTCAATTTTAAAGTTGGAATTGAAGGATAGTCAATTAACAAACAGGCCAGAAAAATTTTATAAAGCTCGAAGTCGAACAAGTAGATTAAGATCCTCGTCAAGACAACGGCCGGGTAACGTTTGTTGGTACCATCATAAGTTCGTAAATGAAGCAAAGAAGTGTGTGCAACCATGCAACTTCAATACTAACCCCCAACCAAAAAACCTACCGTCCCATATGGGCGACTATTGGAAACGCCTGTACTTTTAGCCGCCTATTCTATCTTATGACGGGTCTACTCAACACAAATGCCTTGTAGATACCGGAGCGGAGATTAGTGTAATCCCACCTCCGCACAACTTATTGATTCCGACCGGCCCAACTCTTCAAGCGGCAAATCAAAGCAGCATTTACACGTATGGTCAAGTTGTTCTGAGTTTAGACCTGGGATTATGGCGGGATTTTAAATGGATATTTTTGATTGCTGACGTCCACCCCAATAATTGGAGCCGACTTGTTACACCTTTATAAATTAGTTGTTGACATCAACAATAAGCGGCTTATAGACGGTACCACCCATTATCACGAAAAGGGACATCCTCGCCACACCAGACTTTCGGGATTCGCGTAGCACTCAGTAGTCACAATACGAAATTCGATGCCATGTTGAAGGAATTCCAGACACTTACATCACCGTTAAACTTTACTCGTCAAATCCCACCGCACGACGTACGACCACAGACTGACAAAAGGCCCAGCCCAACACTCACGTCCCAGACTATTGGCGGCCAACATATTAAAAGCAGCCAAAAAGGAATTCTAATAGATGCTGCAACTTGGTATCATCAGAGAGTCAAAAAGTAATTGGGCATCCCCATTACATTTGGCCGCGAAAAAGTCAGGCGACTGGAGACCTTGCGGGGACTATCGAGATTTAAACAAAGTCACATTACCTGATCGGTATCCCATTCCTCACATAGATGATTTCTCCGCCAACCTCCACAACAAAACAATAGCTCGACCTTGTAAAAGAAACCACCACATCCCAATTGCAGCAAGTGACATCAGTAAAACAGCCATGACAACGACATTTGGCCTATACGAATTCACTAGAATGCCCTTTGGTCTAAAAATCGCTGCTTAGACATTTCAACGGTTCATAGATGAAGTGTTAAGAGTCTCGACTATGCCTACGCTTATATCGACGATATACTCATAGCCAGAACCTCGGGAAAGAACACAAATACCACTTAAGAACCGTTTTACAACGACTAAAGGACTTTAATCTTAGAATAAGCCTTATAAAATGCAAGTTTGGAGTTCACGAACTCGAGTTTCTTGGACATCACATATCAAAATCTGGTATCGCTCCTCTAATGGATAAGGTCAACGCCATCCGCGAATTCCCACTGCCGGACTCCATAAAGAAGCTTCGCTTATTCTGGGAATGATAACTTTTTATTTTAGATTCTTACCCGGAATTTCCCGAACCCTTCTAACTTTGACTGACTTGTTAAAGAAGCTAAAAAAAGTCTATAACTTTCAACGACGACCAGATTAAAGCGTTCGAAAAAGCAAAAGCAGTTTAGCAGACTTTATCACACTTAGTTTCTTAAATACAGGTCTATGTACCAAATTATGGTTAACTACAGACGCATTAGACACGGCAGTAGGCGCGGTATTGGAACAGATAATTTCGGATCATGTAAAATCAATAGCATTTTATTCGGCCAGGCTGCAACCAACGCAGGCACGATATAGCACTTTAGGCAGAGAGCTTCTTTCAATTTATTTAGCTATTAAGCACTTTTGCCACATTTTATAGGGTCGTAGTTTCTCTGTTTACACCGACCACAAACCATTAATTTACGCTTTTTATGCTAAACCTGACCAGTATTCCCCTAGAGAAACAAGACAATTGTATCTAATATCGCAATTTAAAATTGATATTCGGTACATTAAGGTGAAAGTAACACAGTTGCAGACGCGCTCTCTCGGACGGAGGTAGATTCCATTAATTTACCTTAAAATTCCCAACCTAGAAGAAATTAGCAAGCATCAAGTGAGCGAAAAAACCCTGAAGAGTTTAAAGGAATCATCATCGTTAAAGTTACAACTAATTCCTATCCCAGGATAAGAGTGTAAAGTCCAATGTGACTTCAACCACTAAGCCCCGTCCGGTATTACCTGAAACACTCAGAAGCAAGGTTTTCGATCACTTTCATGCTTTATCTCACCCTGGCATCCGAGCAACACGCACACTGATTTCAAGTATGTGTGGCCTTCGATGATCCAAGACGTTAGAAAATAAGCGAAATGTTGTTTAATTGCCAACTAAACAAAGTTCATAGGCACATTATAACGACGCCCGGAACTTTCGCATAACCGGATGCAAGATTCTCACACATACATGTCGATTTAGTAGGACCACTGCTGCCTTCAAACGGTTTTACAGATATTTTAACAGCAATCGATCGTTTCTCGAGATGGCCCATGGCCGTTCCACTCAAAGAAACGTCTACCGAAGAGACCGCTTTCAAGCTAATTGAAAATTGGATAGCCAAATGGTGTCCCAGGTACAATTACTACCGACAGAGGATCTCAGTTTCAGCCCGGACTTTTCTAACCACTATCCAGTAATGTTTCGATCTCGTCTCGGTCTCGAAAGCAAAATCTCGTCTCGTCTCGGGAGCAATTATAAAAATCTCGATCTCGTCTCGGTCTAAAAAAATCTCGGTCTCGTCTTGTCTCGGCGAGAATTCTCGTCTCGTCTCGACTTTTAAGAAAAACTCATACAAAATCAAAAATTTCTCCTGTTTTATTAAAAATATTAAATAAGTGTTACAAAAATTTAATTGGCATACCTTTATATTTTTTAAAAAACCTTAATGCGCAAACTTTTTAATGATAAAGCGCGACACGAGTCTCATTGTTATAAAGATATGAACTAATTCCAAAGATAACATTTTCTATGGAGTGCAAATTAAAAAACTATAAATAAATTTGAAGTATAATACGAAAGGATGGCTTTTTGTTTAATATATAAAATAGCATAACTGTGCATTAAATTTAGAATTGAATAGTAGTGTTTATTAACACTTTTTAGATTTGCATTTGAGTTTAAACCAGTATTCTTGTGAGTGTTTTGGAGCTGAAACTTTTATAAAATAACGATACTAACTGATAAGACCTTATTAAATTTTATAATTCTAGCAAATTATAACATTTGTCACTGTTTCTGTTAAATTTAAACAGACTAAGAAATTTATAAGTTCACTTATAATTGACTTAGTAACATATTTGGGCAAATTGAGACCCCACATGAGGCAAATGTTGTAGTTGCAGTCTATTAATATTACCATCATCAATTATAACCCATAAAGTTTATTACATGTTTAAGTTTAACATAGCGTTATAAACCACAAAGTGCGGTGCGAGTGACTTTTAATGGTAAAATAATTATTTACAGAGTTGATAATTAGTTGCACATATTAAAACGTTGTAAAAACAACAATTAAAGCAGCATTAATATAGGATCAAGAACATGTTTTAAACTTAAAATTAAAGTGTGCGTATTTTATTTTATGACAAATATCATTATAATCAAATTAGAAATATAAATAAATGCCTTCCAATTCGAACTAACTTTGCCATTAGGAATCTGGTGCATTTCGTAATATGTGCATTTCGTAATAAGTATTACATATTATCAAATAAATCATTAAATCTAACCCTAACCCTTGCCTATATTACATTTTGCCTAGATTACATTAAATTTACAAAATAAACGATAATAATATTTACAAAATAAAAGATAATAATATTAGAAAACTTACCAAACGCGGAGGGTTATTACTGCGCATGCGCATAAGCAATTCTTGCCTGTATTACGAAATGCACATATTACGATTTGCACAGAAGTGGTGCGTATTTTATTTTATGACAAATATCATTATAATCAAATTAGAAATATAAATAAATGCCTTCCAATTCGAACTAACTTTGCCATTAGTTATTTATCTAGAACAGTATAAGTTCGTGTGTATTTATTTTATCTTGCATAATTGCACAATTATAAAAATTAAAGTATCGAATGCACCTGCCGACCCCAGTTTATAATGTCAAAAGAAATGCATATGACAAAACAATGTATTCACATAATGTCTTAATAAGGTTCAAAAATTTGGGAGGTATACTATTAGTTGAAGCATAAAATCTTCTAGAAAACTTATTTTAATCTATTACGGTGTCATCGAATACTCAATTGTACTTTTGAAATCGTTAAACAGGCACAAATGACGCTAGGGTGTCCAAAAAGGCACGAGCCACCTAAGCTTAACATATATGATTATTCAAACTAATTGACCACCAATTTGTATTTACTGCATCATGCAGGATGAGACTGCTAAATTCAAATATGCTTTAGTAATATTTACTACTCCATCAGAACTCATTCTAAGTCTAAAATTTTGTAACATTTAATAATGCTAAGGATACATATATGTGAGAAATATATTATTAAATTGTTCACATACCCTAAGTGCCATCCATACTTAGGTAAATGATCTGTAATTGCCAAATTTTAAACTTTTTGCGAAAAAATGTTATATTTACTACTGTTATTTTAATATTAAATATATTCCTATTGTATTGATTTATAATTAATACCTTAAATGTAAATCAGACATATCAAAATACACTAATCTAATGATTAATTGAAACCCGAGATCTCGCAGATAAAATCTCGTATCGTCTCGTCTCGACATCTAAATTCTCGTCTCAAACTCGGGTCAGTTTTTCAAATTCTTTTCTCGGTTTTTCCGCATCACTAACTATCCAACACACTCGGATGCGAGCAAATAAGAACCACTGCCTATCACCCATCCGCTAATGAACTTGTTGTTCCACATACAATTAAAGATCTCTTTAAAAGCCACCGAAAAATCAAATAGAGTGAAGCCCTTCCACTCGTTTTACTTGGTATCAGTGCCACAATCAAGGAAGACACTGGCCTAACACCATCCGAACTCGTATATGGAACCAACATAAGACTGCCTGGAGAATATTTTCTACAACAACTTGATCCCGACAAACAACCGGTAATGGAACTGCATCATTTTGTAGACAAAGTAAGCAATGTGCAATACCGTACCCCATACCGCAACACCACGGGGAACCAAAAGAATAGGTTAGTTAGGATCTGTTAAAAACTTCTCACTTTTTTGTCAGAAACGATTTCGCAGTCGACTCACTTCACCGTACAACGGGCCGTTCAGAGTGTTAGAACGCGAACCAAAATATTTCATAATTGAAATAAACGGGAAAAAAGAAACGATCTCAATCGATCGTTCAAAACCAAGCTTCCTTAACAGGAGTGAACCACCCATTCAGACCACCGACGAAGCTCTAGCAACAACTTTAGAAGTGGAAGAACCAACCACGGTGACGCCAGGAGTTAGAAGAGTCGACCGAGGAACCTGTGTGAATTCATCACATCATATTATTTTTTTTTCTGCCTCAAATTTTATCGTTATATTTTGTTACCCTAAATATATCTAGCAGGGAAGTACTTGTGGTGGATCACCATGGGCGTAGCCAGGTTTTGGATTAAGGGGGAGGGGCGAAACGTTTAAAAGTTCAATTAGGAAGGGGCAAAACATAAATTTTTTTAATTTTAAAGAGTTTTTGCATTGAAATTTTTTTTCGTCATTTAGGAGCCCCCCCCTCTCTTGGCTACGCCCATGTGGAACACACATATGTAATAATGATTACATTTCGACATTTTTTGATGTAATTTAACATGTTAACGAAGGTCAGTTCGATTCCATAACTTTCCAGTTAGAGAATTATCCTTTATTTACATGGAACATTCTCGATAACATAAATGAAAATGTATAAAGCTTGCAGATTCTGGATAATGGACACACACACTGTTTTACATCATCCAACTATTCATCCACCCTGCCAAAAAACTTCGCGTCATTTGCTTTTATCTCCTTGTTCATGCCCAACTTCGCTACATTTCTCGTTTATAACTTTACCGTATTTAGTTTGTTGTAAAAAATAAATAAATAAATAAAAATTCTAATTACTACAAACATTACAAACGTTTTTATCGCCATAAATGTAAATACCAAAAATTCATATTTGTTATTATAACCTCGTCCTTTCCTTCCTATAGCGCTTCGTGGGCGTAGCCAGCGTTGGGATTAGAGGGGGCAATAATAATTTATGGATTGGCAAATGTAATTTTAGCCATAATTGTAATAAATTTCAACAAAATTTTGGATTTGGAGGTGGACAACCGCTCCTTCCTGCCCCTCCCCTTGGCTAAGCCCATGTAGCGCTTCACAATTTTTGAAATTCATTACATATTTTGACGTCTACCATATATTATTTTAATTGTTATCTCCTCTTTATTAAATAACTAGCTGTGCCCGGCCAAGCGTTGCTTTGGCTCAGTCCTTAAGTGGTTAATTAAGTATAAGCTATTAATAAGACTTATCTAAAATGGGGTCATATATGAAATAATTTATAATGTGAAAGGTCCGAATGATTTTATGAACCCACTATTTTTAGTATATATTTATATAATAGGACAAACCGAATGCAAATTCTGTTTAGTCATCAAATCCGACTAAAATTAAATGTTTTTGAAAAAATTGCTTATTAATGCTGTTACTTATTATACAATAATACCATTATTTTATTTTTCTAGTTAGCTGATTTATTTGAAATACAATTTTCTTTAATATAATAAAATAATTAATTGAAGGATGGATAATTATTAAAAATATGCTTCTATGATCGACCACGTGATAATAATGACAAAAACTGCATAATTTAAATTTTATTTATTTAATTTAAATAGTCTGATAAACCCCAATAATTTTGACCGTTTACTGTAACATTTTTATTATACTTTTAAATATCTAATTCGAGAAAACTTCAGCTTTGTATGTATGACGTCATTATTGTATATGCTGCTATAAATGATTCTGGACGGGAAATGTCAGATATTTTTAAAACAAAAAGGTATTTTAGGAATCTGAAAAAGCTATTTTACCCCTGGCCTATCTGGGCATCTACGGCTAAATTTTCGCTCGAATCGGATCTGAAGTTTCAGAATTTAGCCCTTTTTTAAAACCAAAAGGCCGAGAAATGTCCGATATTTTTAAAACTAAAAGGAATTTTAGCAATCTGAAAAAGCTATTTTACACCTGGCCGCCCTGAGAACCTACGGGTAAAGTTTCGCGCGAATCGGGCCGGTAGTTTCAGAATTTATTCTCATTTAAATATCTCATTTAATAAAAATTAATGATAGATAAATAATGACATTTTTTTATAAATAGCATTTACTCAGAATAATCAACTTTGGAGATATTTTATATTACATTTAAATTATATATACTTTCATCTTTCTCATTTAAAATATCTCATTTAATGATAATGAGAAAAATTCATCTTCTTCACCTATATATTTTCTCAAATAATCTATAATTTTATTTATTTCAGGTTAATTCATAAATTTTATGTTGTCACCGTTAAGAAAAGATGACGTTTAAGAAATTTAATTCATAAATTTTATGTTGTCTTGTCACCGTTAAGAAAAGATGACGTTTAAGAAATTTAATTCATAAATTTTATATTGTCACCGTTAAGAAAAGATGACGTTTAAGAAATTTAATTCATAAATTTGATGTTGTCACCGTTAAGAAAAGATTACGTTTTACTACAAACTACTATAAGTGATACACTTTTACTACAGAACTGTCTGTATATTCAAATTTTCGACGAACGCGAGGAGGTGCGTTTGATTGACATTTTATTGAACGTCAAAACGCATAAAACCCAATATCTCGAAAATTAAAAGAAATTTTAGAATTCTGAAAAAGCTATTTTACCCCTGGCCGCCCTGGGAACTTAGGGGTAAATTTTCGCGCGAATCGGGCCGGTAGTTTCAGAGATTAGCCCTTACATACATATATACATACACTTTACTTTATATATATAGATGTTATTATAATTAAACAAGGTATTAATAGGATATAAGCTTTCCCTACGTGAGCGGATGTATTGTTCTCATTCCTAGCATTTCTATGATTCCAACCTATACCACATTTCAATTAAAAAAGATTGATTTAATTATCAAAACTCAGGTTAATCTTAATAAGTATGCGATTTAGATCAACAAACGGATTGTTTTTTGTATGGACACTGATATATTACATAATTTTTACAGAAAATAACACAACCATATACAAATAATGCAACAGACTGGTAAAAAGCTTATTTTAACTTTAAGAGGTTTCAATAACTAAGGCTAGTTTTCAATAACTAAGGCCTCTATTTTGGTCAAGACTTATATTACCTATGCTATGTTTACTAATGCATTACTCTCTCCCATCATCTATTCTTCTCTCTTTCTCCTCCACTCCCGCCCCATTCATGTGTGCTTGGCTATATATGGGAGCGGGACTGGAAGAGAGGGAGAAAGTGAGAGTAATATGTTATTAAACATCGCGTATATAGTATGCACTCTAATGTACTCCGTTTTCCCGACATCGTGGGACAAATTTTGAAAAGGGGAAAGGGTTCACGTAAAGGCAAATAAATTTAAATATTCAGGTGAAACAAAAAATTTAAATACGGACCTATAGATGAAAATTTAATCTACAGGAATAAATTAATATTTTCTGTTTTAAATTAGAAATGCCATGGCAATGGGCATTTTATGCACCTTTAACCTCGTCTAAAAAACTGAAAGTTTTGAAAAAAAACAAAAAACATATATTATATAGCGCAAAATTCTCAATCAGAATTATTGCATTGATTGCGAGATCGAATCACAAAGTCAATATTTGGAGGCCTGTGTAATTATCAGCTGTTTACTAGTCTACTGTGTTATTAGTCTATGAATATAACCAAGGACTGGATATTCCAAGCATTGTAATATCGGGTGGAAAAAAATAAACCTAAAGATGCAACTTTAATCTACATGAATAAATATTACCACTACAAATTAAAAATAACGTGAAAATATAGCCACAAAAAAGGTTAAAGGCCATTTATTGCACCTTTAATTTAAAAATTAAAGGTTTTGGAAAAAAACGAAAAACACATTTTTTTCAATGCAAAATCTTCTATCAGAATTATTGTTCTGATTGGCGGGATAGAATCATAATTTTTATCGACTTGTGTTATTTTTGCCAAATTAAATACCGCCCGAACAAGAGAGATATTTTTTGAATTCTCATATAATTCGGCAAGAATATATTTAAGATAAGGTATTGCATACACTGTCATTCGTTTTTATGCAGATGCGTGCATAATGTAGCTTTCTTTGACGAATACAACAGAAAACTTTACAGTTAAAATAATCTAATCAATTTTAGGCGTTTGCTCATCATACAATATTTATTTTGATAACATATAAAACAAACATAAAATAAAATGCATTTGGCGACCCTGTAGTATAAAATAAATAATGGATGAACAAGAATTTATTGAAAAATGTGTAAAGTCAAAACTCAGAAATAATTTTAAGCCGCATTATAAAATTAATATTAAAATAAAATATCACTAACTCTATTATAAATCTATTCATTTTGCTGCCAATGTGCTAAATTTAGGCCACGTATATTTTCACAGGACAGTATCGGATTCCTAGATTATAAAAATACATATTAAATACTTGTGTTAATATCATATGTATAAAAACAGTTTTTATTATGAAAATTTACTGAAAACTTGGTTCCCTGAAAACATTTTCTTGGATGGATTTGATAGTATCCGAATTGTCGCACACAACTTTACTTAGTGTCACTGCGCGTAATTCTTGTAATTGTGCTAAAAATTTGTTTTTAAATGATAAGAAACCATATACCAAAAATGCGTCCTTTGTTATCGGATTTTTGTATTTTAATACATGTTTATTATTAATGTGTACATTTTATAAAACCGTTGTTACATAAATAAAATACCGCACCACACATGGTAATTTGGTTATCTACAATTATAAATTTACTAATATATTAAGAGGTGGTTCAGTGGCGTAAATGGGGGGGGGGGGGGGGAACGGGAAATTCCCCCTCGGAAAAAAAATTAAAGTTTATATTTGATAGTTGTGCAACGTAACTGACCAAGTAAGACACTTATTAATTGCTATGAATGACTTTCTCTATGTTTTATACGAGAGTTTATAATTTTTATGTTGAAATAAAAATGTTATAAATTTTTTTTTTAATTTCCACCCCCCCCCCTCCCGGGAGAAAATCCTGACTACGCGCCTGAGGTGGTTACAAAATCATGAATCACCTGATAAATTTCCTAAGGTTATGGAACAAAAATTGAGAGTTGGAGGGCCATATTAAAGTTTGTATTATAAGCCTAACTACAAATTTTTTTTTCAAATAGCATTTAAGTTTTATATGTTTTCAAAATACATTTTTTTAAAGGTTTGTATTACTAATTTGAAAGGGGTAATTTCAAGGATTTGCCGAGAGATTTTAATTATTAGAAAATAATAAACTTTAATTCTATTTTAACACGCCTTAGCAAACATATATAAAACACATATTACCAGGTGTGAAAGCGTGGTTTATGACGGAAGGAACATTATCATTTTCGTACCAAAACCTATCGCCGAATCTCATGTTCTGAAATTGTATCCCTATAATGCACGAAAACGTAGGACCGAGCATGCCTTCTCCTATTTGCACTTCAGAAACGCCTCCGATAAATAAGTCGATATCATCAGGATGCCTTAAACAAATCATAAGTACATATAAATTATAACAAGATTGAATTAAGGTAAGTGAAATGATCTATATTATTAATTTTTTTGCTAGCACTACCTAATTAGATTAAGTGGCATTTAGTTAGTTTTTTCTAATTAAATGCAGTAGAAATCATCTAGAAAGTCCATAACTATAACATAAGAAAGTCAAAAGCGTTTGTATATAGATTTAAAGTAATCAAGTGATTTTTGTATGTATCTCCTAACTTTCTAGGCTACAATAAAAATTGAAAATTACTTTAATCATGCAGCCTAAAAAGTTATCAAGGGAGGAAGGAAAAGCAGCTGTATCTCGTTAAATTCAAAAATTCGTGAATTTTGCCCCTCGAATTCTGGGAACATCTCATTCGCATGGATTTTACACCAACTAGCCGTGGCCTTTGAAGGTGCGCAAATTTTATTTAACTGATTTAGAGATTACTTTTAACTTGCTGTAAATACTCTAGCAAAAGATTCGTCGATAAAAGGAACAAATTTATTTGCTTTTTCAATTTATGTGTTTCCTATTAAAAACTTGGTTAGCGAGAATAGGGAAAATTTTTATTGGCTATCTTCGAGCGTTCTAAAATACTTTAAGGGGATCTAACCTTGTACTATGGAAAAAGAATTGTTAGTAATTGAGGGAAAAAACAATTTTTTGGCTTCATTCTTTAAATTTAATTTATAATCTAGGGTTTGTCGAGCCTTTATTAATTTTTTTAGAATTATAACTTTCTGGGGCAATTTTAACCTCTTTAATGGTAATTTATATATTTCAAGGTTGCATTATATTGGTATCAAAATCGCATAAATGTTTTTATTAAGATAAAAATAAAATAAGGTTTGATATAATATTACTCATATGCTTTTTGTAATCCTTCTAAGGCAGATGGAAAAATATGACCTCGCATATCGTTCCAATTTGTGAATCGGGATAATTGGCAAAATTCTCGCCACTCGTTAAAACCCGGTACACCCTGTTCACGTCCTCTGATCAAATTTAACGCCATAAGATCCATTCCTATTAGCCAAATATATGATAATATGAGACAATGAAGACTTTTTGAAAGCTTAACGCCTTAAATAAAATTCTGATTTTCAAATTGAGTTAATAACTATTTGTGAAAGATCTCAAATTTATTATTTAACAAAATTATCTTAAAAAGCAGCATAAAAACCGCTTAATATTAACTCTGTTAATGTGGTGAAATTATAATTTAAATAAATATGAAAAATTTTATTGTCTTAAAATAAATATCGCTATTACTTACAATACTCTCAAAATTTGACAAGTGATTTGGGTGGAGAGAAACGCTTTAAATTAAAGGACTAATATTACCCATATCCTGTATAAAAATTAAAAAATTTAAAATTGGACAAGTTTTTCTTCTCAGTTTTTTGGTAAGTAGGAAAAATTTTCATTTTAATATGTCCGGATTATAAAAATTAGAAGGTATTTTTTTCCATTATGAATCTTTATTTCTGAATCCTCTAAATTTTATTCATTGAGCCCGCTCCATACCAATCCCATCTTTAATATAAAAACCGCCTAATACTCACCAAATTTTTCGTGGGGCAATTTAAACAAATGATTCCTAACATCGTCGACTATATGATTATCCATATTCTGAGTGTGCTGATAAAATATTCCACGCATGATCGGATCCATTCCATCCGGAAAATTACGTCTGTAAATGTGTTGCGGTTGAAAAAAATCATCGCGTAAGGCCAAAGTTGGAAGTCGTGAATTGGTTGGGGTTATTCTGAACATGTCTTTGCTATGTATGAAATGAATAATTTATTTTGAAAACAAATATGCTGACCTAAATTTATATAAATAAAACAAATAAATATTTGTTGAAACAAACATGATGGCCTAAATTTATATAAAAATATCGAGGAACATTCATTATTTAAAGAAATTCCCTCCTATGTTTGTTTAAAATCCCTGCCATTTTTAAAATAAAGCAAAATATCGAAGATAAGGGAATTGACAATTTTTTAACAACTACGTTTTATGAATACGACAAACATTTCTGAGTGCAGAGATGATAAATTCCTTACTCTAAAAATCCTGAAAACAAATGGAAAAGTGTAATTTACAAATACAAATTCTCAATACATGTTGTTATAAAGGGGTACAGCCAACAGCATGTTATGTTGAAAAGTAGGAAATTCTATTTTGAAAAAACTAAAATTGTTCAAATATATGTTAAACATCATCTTGTGCATGAGATTAGGACACAATTAAAACTAAAGATTTGATAAAAAACAAACCTAAAACTCGGGCCTTCGGCCCTCGTGGAAAGGGGGAGAAGGGAAGAGGAAGGGGAGGAGGGGAAGGGAAGGGGGACGACTCATCTATACTCTGTATAAATGTATCATATTTGCTATGCAATTTATGGGCGAGAAAGGTGGGAAGGGGCGAGAATGCCTATAGGGGGGTATTAAATGCCTAATGATTAATTAATTATTTATACAAATTTTCCATTATAGGCAAAATGTAATAAAGGCAAAATGTAATATAGGCAAGGGTTAGGGTTAGATTTAGTGTTTGCATCTAGTTGCGTATTACATTAGTTTTTATGGCCTTTAGTGATTATGGGTCTAACAAACATTATATTATAAAACAACACAATGTTAAGAATTTGCAGAATTGTTGGGAGAAATTTTTTGTTGAATTTGAACAATTTTTAATTAAAAAAATCAAAAATTTGGCCAATGGTCACTTTTTCTCTATTGGTCAGTACCAACAGATACTCTATAAGTCAATGATAGCCAAAAAAACGGAAAAAATATTTTGATGCTCACTTTGGCCAATGGTCATTTTTTTCCATTGGTCAGCAGCCAGCACACGGTAAAAGTGGATATAAATTCACAAGAGTAAAAAAAACGAAAAAAAAATTTTCGAATCACATTTTGGCCAATGATCATTTTTTTCCATTGGTCAGCAGCCAGGACACAATAAAAGTGGATATAAATTCATAATAGTCAAAAAAAACGAAAAAAAAGTTTTCGAATCACATTTTGGCCAATGGTCATTTTATTCCATTGGTCAGCAGCCAGCGGACGGCCAAAAAGTTATAATAGCAATGGTAGGAACAGGAACAATCATAATAGTCAAAAAAAAACGAAAAAAATAATTTCGATTCACATTTTGGCCAATGGTCATTTTTTCCATCGGTCAGGAGCCAGCGGACGGCCAAAAAGTCATAATAGCAATGGTAGTAACAGGAACAATCATAATAGTCAAAAAAAAACGAAAAAATAAACTCGGATTCACATTTTGGCCAATGGTCATTTTTTTCATTGGTCAGCAGCCAACGGACGGCCAAAAAGTCTTATTATCAATGATAGTAACAAGAACAATCATAAAAGTCAAAAAAAACTCCGGGATTCTAACCCAAAAACTAGTTAAATTGCATAGCAATTAAAAGTAAACAACTTTTATTTATGTTTATTATATAACATTGGTCAGCAGCCAGCGGACGGCCAAAAAGTCATAATAGCAATGGTAGAAACAGGAACAATCATAATAGTCAAAAAAAACGAAAAAAATAATTTCGATTCACATTTTGGCCAATGGTCATTTTTTTCATTGGTCAGCAGCCAGCGGACGGCTAAAAATTCTTATTATCAATGATAGTAACAAGAACAATCATAAGAGTCAAAAAAAAACTCCGGGATTCCAACCCCAAAACTAGTTAAATTGCATAGCAATTAAAAAGTAAACAACTTTTATTTATGTTTATTATATAACTAGTTAAATTGCATAGCATTAAAAGTAAACAACTTTTATCTATGTTTACTATATAACAAAAACTAGTTAAATTGCATAGCAATTAAAAGTAAACAACTTTTATTTATGTTTATTATATAACTAGTTAAATTGCATAGCATTAAAAGTAAACAACTTTTATCTATGTTTATTATATAATAGATAATTTAACAAATCTTATATATAACACACCGAGGGAGATAGAGATGAGGGGTGGGGCACCTCTTATGCATTAATTTAAATAAATTGCATAGCAATTAAAAATAACACAGCGAGGGAGATAGAGATGAGGGGTGGGGCACCTCTTTCTCATGCATTAATTTAAAAAAGCGATAACCTAATATACCCAATGCAAATAGATAGGGAGGACAACGGACGGACAACGGACGGACAACGGACGGACAACGGACGGACAACGGACAACCAAAAACGAGCCCATAAATTGCATAGCAATTAAAAAGTAAACAACTTTTATTTATGTTTATTATATAATAAATAATTTAACAAATATTATATATAACCATAGACTACTAATACCATAGACTGCCGAACAGCTGTTTTTTTACATTAACATCAGAAAGTAACCTAAGAAGTCGCCCAAGTGGAAAATCTTGAAATTAAGGTAAAATTGATATATCCTAAAATATATGCTAAATTTCATCAAAAATAAAATTTTTAATCTTTTTTTTAAATAAATTATTAACATAAAAAATTTTTAAAAAAAAATTTGTAGGAATATGAGGTCTTGCTCAGTAAAGAACTCCATATCCTTAACAAAAAAAATAGCAAAAGGCTTTGATTTCACAAGTAATTATAAATAAATTTATGTATATTTTTAGATTTCCAAAAGATCCAGAGTTATTGTCTAAATGGATTAAATTGATGGGCCCTAAATTTAAATTTAAAAAACATTCAAGTATCTGCAGTAACCACTTTCGACCCCAGGATTTTAATAAAAATAGAAGTTTAAATTGTACCTTAAAGAAAATACTTTGCTTGATTAAACTAGATCAGTCTCTTGATCAAGGAAATACTGAGCCATCCCCAAATTTATTGTAAGTAATTTTTAAATTTGAATTAAATTGAACAAGATCAGTCATAAGGATTAACAGATCTAACAAATTTCCCTCACAGCAAGTAAATAATTAGATACATTATCATAATTTTTTTCTGTTGGGAGGAAAGTCACTTGGCAAATCATATCAAGAAGAGAGGGAGCCTAAACTGACTTGGAAGCATAAAATAGATATGGACTTTAGAAGGTACGAGCTAATGCTAAGCTGGTGTAAGTGCAGGAATACATGGAGAACCTACTTGAAGGAGCTGACAACTAAATGTGACAAACAGCTATAGGAAAAAAATTTACATTATCATATTTAAAAAAATTTACATTATTATATTTTTTTCCTGTTATTTATATACTGTATAATATTGTTATAATATATAAACATATAATAAATTTATATATTTAGATGTTCAGTATCTTCCCCAAGATAATGTGCAATACATTAAATACTAGTACTTATAATTTTTAAAAAATTTTAGTAATGAAAGATCATTCATATGCAATGAGTTTAAGAAAGAAAAGAGAAGGGACATGATTATAAAGCATTAAAAAAACTGTGAAAACTCTAAGAAATAAAATAATTAAAATTACAAATTATTTTGGTGATACTCCTCTCACTTCCATACTAAAAACACACTTAGATCTAACATTTTTTTATTTTTAATCACATTGTTGATCAGGAATTAGGCTCATGGAATTATTTACAATTAGTGGCTAAATTAATAATTAATATGTATAGCAAAATTTTACTTCATAATTTTTGCAATATTTTAAACCAAGAATTTAAAACTAACATTAGGCAAAAATTTTATAAAACCATTATTTTTAAAGGATATTTATTGACAATTAGTTAATTTATTAATATATTTTTATTTTTTAAATCTTGCATGATGCCCGGTATCGTTTTGTGTAAAATTGTATCTTTGATATTCAATTAATACTTTAAATAAAATATATTATAGATGGCGCTATATTTATATTTCTCTTTATCATTTTAAATCGTAAAATATTCATTTTTTCTTAAAAGATTATTCAAATTCAAAAACAATGGTGTTTTCTCTTCCCTTAATTATATTTTTTCTTTACTAAATGTTATTTTATGATTTAGTAACTTAATTTATAAATTTATAAAAAATGTTGTAAAATAGAACTACGTTTAGTTCTTTACGCAGTTAAAATTTCCACAAGCATGGCGGTTTATATAGTTACTTCTGAATTATCAGCTGTTCGGCAGTCTATGGTATTATTAGTCTATGTATATAACACACCGAGGGAGATAGATATGAGGGGTGGGGCACCTCTTATGCATTAATTTAAAAAATAACACAGCGAGGGAGATAGAGATGAGGGGTGGGGCACCTCTTTCTTATGCATTAATTTAAAAAATCGATAACCTAATATACCCAATGAAAATAGATAGGGTAGACAACGGACAACGGACGGACAACGGGCAACCAAAAAACGAGCCCATAAATTGCATAGCAATTAATAAACATTTTTACTATATATATTCAAAATTTACTTTATCAAACTGTGCCCAAATCGAAATGCAGCCGTAACAAATCCATGGTCGACAGTGGCATCATACTCCGGATCATAGCCTACAAAATACCCCGTCGAGCCAAGTTCCAATCCAAAACGGAGTACGTTTGAGTATCCGATGAGAATGGGTAAAAATTCGTTAAAAGCTATGTGTTGGATTTGGGCAGCAACAATTCTTCTACTCTCTTGGTATCTAGATCAATTTAAATTAACAGTTAATAAATTGCACCTTGAAGTAATGCAAAAATTTCCACTTATTGAAATTAAATTAAGACTCTTCTCATATAGTGCAAACTACTGCCCCATATCAGCCTGACTCTTTCCCAGAAGGTATAAACCTTATTATGCTCCGTTTTTTTAGATTTCAGACTTTTTTTATTTATTTTAAATTCCTATTTCACAATGAACCAATTTTCACTGATGAATTAAAGGTGTCTATTTTTATTATTGATATAATGGCGTTTCCAAATATAATGGAAGCGCTTCAATAAATCCTTAAATTTTTTACAGATAACTGTCTAATAGAAAAGATGGAGTCTTAGCGTCTTTGAGTGTGTGGTATTAAAATAATGTTAAAAAGATATTTAGTAATGGGGCAATTAACATTAAATATAATTATAAATATAATGAGCTTAAAGCTTTAAAACACAATCGGCAAAAAACTATTTTGTAAATGTTTCTTTTGATCAGCCTATTGATAAATGCTAAATAGGAAGCTAGTTTTTTCCTGTATTTCTATAAATGATTTTATGGTCTTTACAATAGTGTGATTTTTTACCGATTATAAGAAGCGATGATTAACATAATCGGAATTTTATGAGTCTCATAAAATTTATTACAAGGACACGGTCATTCCGAAATTGTAGATAATATGCCTAATCTAGTATTCTATAATATATTTATTAAAACAAATAAGTTATGTTATGGGTTACTTAAATTTGTGAAACTACATTTATGTTCCAAGAGTGCAACAACTGTACAATGCTTAAACCAAACATTTTCGAAAAACTCTATAATCAGGCTCCGTTTATATTAAATACAAACTTTTAACCTAAGAACGATCCGACCCGAACTTAATAAAAAAATATCATATAAAGGCCCTTAGCTTTTAAAAACTTTAACACCTCTAGTAACTTAATAAAAATGGTAGGGAGAAATAAGAATTTTTAATGGAAGCTATTTTATAACCTTTTCCAAAATTTAAATTCTTAATAAATTCTATGTTTTCGCCAAATATAGGGGGTAAAGTTCGAGCACAGGTCAGAAATTGAACCCTACGAACGTTCTTACACGTATAGTATTGAATTTATTAATTCTTGGCATCAAGTTCGTTCCTAATGAATTAAAAGTTTTGGAACTACTTAGTTTCTAGCTTCTGCTTAAAACTAAGTCCTCAATCTTCAAAAAATACATACTGCTTTGCCTGCCAATCTATTAATTACATTTTTTCGTCGTCCCATTGTGGATTAGTCCTCCCTAAGATTTCAGCGATTCTATTGTGCTCCCTTACAAACAGTGTATGAATGACGATCAGTAAGGAATTTTCGTTTGCCCTACCATCACCTAATTAATTAAAAAAAAATTCTGACGTGAAAATATAACATTATCAAAATTCAACTTAATTTATATAAAATGAGGAAATTAATCATTAGTTTTAAAAATAGAGGATGAGAGTTAATAAGTACCCGCCCCAAAACACTTGTAAGGACCCCTGCGTATTTCACATTGCAAAGAAGTAGATTGATTTACAGTTGGCATCAGCGGCTTCAAACTGGGATTATCCGGATTCGGTTGTGTTTTAAGCAATCCTAAGATGAATAACATGTATATAAGTGAATGAGAGCCTCGGTTTTAATTATAACCTATTAGAAAGCTGCTTAAGAATAACACCAGGTCTATAAGTGGTTAATGCATGTTGTCTTTTACATGGGCGTAGCCAGGTTTTGGATTAGGGAGGGGGCAAAACGTTTAAAAGTTCAATTAGGGGGGGGGGGCAAAACGTAAAATTCTTTAATTTTTAAGGGTTTCTGCATTGAAATTTTTTTTTGCCATTTAGGGGGGGGGCAGCCCCCCCCCCGCCCCCCTGGCTACGCCCATGGTCTTTTATAAAATTTATGAACATTTAACACAATTAAAATATTGGTGTCCAACAACTCTTAGAATGCATTAGTTTTCCACATAAGAAGAAACATATCAAAGTCGAAACTCAAATTAGGTTAATATTACTAGACTTCAGCCCTGCCAGGGGGACATAGCTGCCCACCTAAACCAAAAGTAATTGAAGCTTTAACACACTGGATGTGGATCTCATCTGTGTATTTATTTAATTAATATCTAGGATCTCATGGGCTTAGCCAAAGGTCGGAATCAGGGAGGAGCGCTGCCCCCCTCTAAATTCAAAAATTTGTTAAAATTTATTAAAGGTATGGCTAAATTTTCAAAAAAAGATTATTTTGCCCCTTTCTAAATCGATTGCCCCCTTCTAATCCCAATGCTGGCTACGCCCATGTAGGATCCTGTGTAAGCTTGAGTATAATTATATATAACATTGTAAAGTGTTTATACCTCCTCGGTAGGAGCGGAGATTGTTGCCTATTTCGGCGGTAGATCCATATATTGCAGATGCGTCGATGAACGATGTGACATCATTATTATGATTTCTTGGCCCTAATTATAAAATTTAACCCACCTATAAAATTATATGTGAAAACAACGCAAATCATCGGTAAGCTGTGTATGATTCAATAATCGTTAAAAATTAAATTAGTTTTTTGAAACAGGGGTGGGCGGAGGTTCTCTTTACCGAAATCTGTTTAGGATGTAAAAATAAGAAGTTTTTTTGTTGTTGATTGAGACCAATTTTTAGTGGCGATGGGGTAATTGACATCATACTTTAATTTAGTCAAGTTTTTTTGAACTTTATAAATAAATGTTTTGTGTTTCAATTCAAATCCAAACAAAATATGTCTTAATTTTATAAAAGGGAGGGGCAAAATGAACATTTTTTGAAATTTTAGCCATAATTTTAATAAATTTCAACAAATTTTTGGATTTAGAAGGGGGCCGCCGCTCCTCCATGACCCCCCTTGGCTACGCCCATAAATACATGTGTGAGAATTTACCCATCCTGCAATCAGCATCTATAGCTGGCAACGTACGAACCGCTTCCATGCACTTTACTTTGTGGCGGCCAAAAAATGAATCATCTGTCGAGATAGCCATAGACATGCATAACGGGTGATCACGATTTTTTGGTTCGCAACATTTTAGCTTGCCAAACATGAAACCTTAAATGAAATTATAGAATTAAATAATGCCCTTCGAACTAAAAAACACTCGAGCACAAAAAGGTTTAATATGAATTTAAGACCAGTGGGGCTGGATGCAAAAGCAAATTCGTGGTCCATAAGTTGTCCGAACACCATCATCATATTAGTTACGGAGGAATGTTCTCGAGGTGCGGAAGGCAGAACCATGGTACTGATTACCCTTGGGTGGGGTAACTCATTGCCATCTACAGCTAGGCGGGGCTCGTTAATGCCTAGATTGACAGTGAGTACCATGTAATAATATTATATAAGAGGTGATGTTAAAAGTAAATGAAAATTTTAGGAATAACATTTTTATGCCCCCGAAGTATAATTAATTATTAATTTCCATTAAAAATTCTGAATGACGGCACATAAACTATTTTGACTTCTAACATTCATTATTGAAGGTTTCGTGAATGTTCTTTAAATTACCAAAGTTTAAACAATATAAGTAAGATATGAGTTTAAAAGGCCTAGTTGCTACAAAGTTTTTTTTGGGCTATTTACATGAGCGCATTCAGCTTTGGGATTAGGGGAAAAAATAATTCAGGGAGGGGCAAAATGATCATTTTTTGCACTTTTAGCCGTAATTTTAATCCAATTCAATAAATTTTTGGATTTAGAGGAAGGCAGCTGCCCCTCCCTGCTCCCCCCTCTCCGGCTACGCCCATGGCTATTTACAAAATTTTGAAGCTTAATTCTTAGAGGAATTAAAACTTAATCATATGAAAGTTATTAGTATTTCAAAGGAATATAACTAAAAACGAACTTTTAATCGAAAAGCCCCACATGGTTTATCTGTCCTAGAATGCAAACAATTAATAGATATCGCAAGTTGGGGCTGTTTAAAAATGTTAAACTTTGTAGGCTTATTTAATTTTAATTAGGCTAATTTTTCACAGATTTATATTTAATTTAAGGAAAGTAATTTATAAATTTTACCATCCCCATAGTCTGCTGGAATGAATCTTTGGGCCGGGTAGCTAGTTGTACCTCGCCATGGATATTTAAGGTTGTTACAATAACCATCTATTTCACGATAATATGGATTACAAATTCGTCCGGTGGGTATTTTTGTGTATGGACATTCTTTTTCCATGGCAGTTTGATTGAGATCAATAGCTTTAAGAAATGTGGCGATTTGATATTTATTCATGTCAACGTTATGATCCCTTTCAAAAAGTTACAATTCGTATAACATACTAAAAAAAATTTCATAAAAAAAAAAGTTTTTAAAATTGGTTGGTTAGACAAAAAATATTATACAATTTTTTATGGGCGTAGCTAGGTTTTGGATTAGGGTGGGGCGAAAATGCTTTAAGTTCAATCGGGGGGGGGGGGCAAAATTTTTATAATTTTCAAGGGTTCTTGAATCTAATTTTTTTTTGCCATTTACCCTGGCTACGCTTATGTGATTTTTTATAGCTGTTTTGTATCAACGAAATTTTTAATTTTTTAGTCGGTATTTGATTATTGAGTGATTGCTATTAATGACATTTTATACAACGTTAGTCTGTCCTTTTTATAAAAAAACTATTATCTCGATAAAAATCCTCTTATATTATTTAAGACATATATAATTATAATTTAAGGACAATTATAAATTAATCAACATTTAGTACCTCATTAGTTGCATAATTTTAGTAGCAGCCATTGATGATACAAACCCCATCTTTATTTTGGTATTTTCTATGAGTGGAGGTCCAGTGGATTGTGGATTTTCTGATTTGTATGAAAAAATCCTTAAAATCTAAGCTAGAGCTCGATAAGTCAAATTTTTATACTTTGAAATTTTTTCCTTATGCCATTAATACGACACAAATTATGTTTGTAAGTTACGATTTTATTTATCAAGATTGCATTTAAATCAATTACTTCAGCCAAGCTTGTGAAATAATGACATGCATTTTTAATTCAAAAAATAATAGGCCATTAATAGGTAAAATAGGAAGAATCAATTTATTTTATCTCATAAATTAATTTTGATTGCCTTGTATAATCCAAATTTAATACGAATGTTTGGTTTTAGCGAAAAAATGTTTTTTAAAAAGTAGTATCAATTTTTTACTTTACATCTCTTTCCTACTTGTCTAAAATTTAACCTGTTTTTGGCCTCATTTAGTTAACGGTAATGATAAGCCTATTTTTAAACACTGATATTTTTTTATTTTTGTTATGAACAAATTTATGAACATAATCTACTTTTAAACAAGACGGCTTTCAAAATATCTTTGCCCATAGATTCAACTTCTGTCATGGAATTGGCGATGGCCTCTTCTATTTCCCGTTGGGTCACTGAGCTGCCCCTATTATTAGTATTACTAGCGGGAGTGAATCGAAATCTGTGATTAAAATTTGTGGCATCGGATACAATTGCATTAAAGCGTCCTTGCTCAATATCAAGTTCTGCTAATGCCCTATCTATTTCAGCATCCAGTGCGGCACTTCGTTGACCCTCGACCCAATGATGCCATGTAAGGATTGAAAGAAAATAGGTAAGTCTTAATAAACTCGAATATTTCATGGCTGAATTATGGATCTAAAATAATACATTTTAATTGCATATGTTAGAATTGTTTTATGCTTAAAGAGAACACTTACGTTTTGGGTAGTATATTTTTTGAATTTAGGAATTTTGATTTATTAAAGTTTTCCCAAAATATTAATCTTTTTACCTCTCCACATTTACCACATTGTCAACTTTTATAGGTAAATCATTAAGTCAAATTCGCGGAATTGTGAAAAAATTTAAGTGTTCTCTGATTAATCGCTCGATTCAAATCAAATACATGATTATTTTCGTGGAATTATTATCGTGGATTTGATCTAAATGTTTAAGGTTATGACTCGGAGCTATATTGTAACATAAAATTTAATTCGCATGCTAGTCGATTGACATCTCAACCTCAGACGTTTGTAGGGCGTTAAATGTGTGTGCGTAATATTATACTTATCTCAATATGGGATTTTAACCAACAATGACCTTCATATACAATTTACCATGAATCGGGTCCTAAGTTTGCAAATGGAAAATATAAATTTTTTTGTTTGCTATCACTAGGACAGAGATAAAATGTTTATACTAAAAAAGTAAACTTTTCATTTATGCTGACGTATTTAAGTTTAACGGCTATTAAGTAGCATACAATATGATGTAGCATATTTTAATATTTAAAATGCAATTTCTTGATTTCAAAAATTATTAAAATTATAGATTTTATATTTCAGCCCTAATTTAAAACTAATATTTGCAAAGCAATGGTTAATGTTCAGGTACGAATATATTATAGATCTTTACGTCTACTATAATTAATTAAGAAACTAATATTGAACTCCCATTGATTTAGATAATCATGACTATCCCGCGTTAAAAATATTTACATATAAATCTTCGATTGAAGTTTTCCAATGTTAACAAAAAATAGGGAAAAATTTGACAGTCGGTAAAAATATAATAAATGAGACCGACGTTTATTAGTGGACAAAATTTGTTATACTTGGCAATTTTATGTCCTTAATTTTTTCAAAATTTAGTAAAATTATTAAGTTACATAAATTTTTATTATAGCAAATTATTTCATTTATTACATTTCAAAACACAAGCCTAATAAATATTTTCAATTCAAGATGCCCTTGTCTCCATGTTTTCTTTCTGAGCAAAAAAACGCATAAATGAGACATGTATATAGCAAGAAAAAATTGTAAAACCCTGTAAAAAAATTAAACACTGATCGTCTCTAGCTATTTTAGATGAAATGCAGCTAATATTAAAATCAGTTACTACGCTCCAGCTTCACAATAATTTCTAATTAAAACTTTAATTTAAAACCAATGAAAAATTGTGCCTAATTTATCTGAATATATATTAAATAAAGAGAACTGCCACTTTTTTTCACCCCGAACCCGACCCACATTTTTTTATTTTCAACACGAACCCGACTTGAAAGCGTTGTAAATTTTTAACTCAAACCCGACCTGGCCCGAATTGTTTAAAACGAATTCCTCCCGAGCGCGTTTAAAATTTTGGTTTCCTGGGAGAATAAGAAAAATTTAAGCGTGTAAAATTTAATCGACAAATTAAGTGCGATTTATGAAACTAATTGGTATCACAGGTTTTTATTACGAATTTTATTTAAATGAATTATAGTAATGTGTAAATATGCTAGCATCTGCAATATAAAGTCGCAATAAATTTGAAATATAGAGATTCGCAAATGAACCATTTAACAAATTTAATTACTTTTATGGTGATTTATGAATATATATTTATATAGTTTAAAATTTTAAATTAATAATGAACTACTACTACACTATTTAAATACAATTTAAAAATATTATTTCGTTGATATATTAATTGCTATGCAATTTATGGGCTCACTTTCCATCTGTTTACTGTCACGCACCAAACATGTCACGCACCAAACATGTCACGCACCGAGTGTTCGCACCGAATGTCACGGTCACGCTTTTAGTCTTTTTTGTCGTGTTTACAGCTGCGACCGTTTGGAATTCGATTAAGCCATCTTGAGTACGATACCCTGTGCCCCCCTACAAGGGCCTATGCCTCTACATGGGTTCGAATCCCGGCGAGGGCAAATTTTTTTTAAAATTAATAATTAATAAATTGTTCTTGTTAATACCATCGATAATATGGCTTTTTGGCCGTCTACTGGCTGCTGACTAGAGTTCTGCAAAGTCACTTTTTTTCAACCCACACCCGACCCGACCCGAAAGCATTTAAATTTTTTCAACCCGAACCCGACCCGACCCGAAAGCGCTTTAGACCGAACCCGACCCGAATGTAAAAAAAAGGTTATTATTGTAAAATTGATTTTAATGGTTTTAAATGGCACCAAAATATTATCTCCCAAAAAAGAGCTCAAAACGTTATATGTAATTAGTGTATACTTTTAAGTTAATTGCGGCACTCCGAAATGGGGTCATTATTATCTTCTTCAAAATATTAACAAACTCGTAATTTATTTATTATTTTCACATGTAAAATGCAGATATTCTTAAATTTTTGCTAAATAAAATGAGGTGCGGAAATGAAAGAAGAAAATTTGATATTTTTTTCAAAAACTCTAATTTTATAATGTTTGTAAAATAATGTTTTTTTTTAAATTTTAATCATTTGTTTTAAGTAACCACGATAATTTTATTTTATTCTAGTGTATATGTAAGGCGGTAGAACAAGTTGAGATATTAATAATTTAAAAAGAAAATGGGAGTTCAGAATCGTTAATAAGTTTTGTGATTCAATTATATGTTTATTCTAATTTATAGCATCAATCAAGATATTCTACCTTTCTGAGTTAAAATTGCGCAAATCCAAAATTCAAATGTAATTTAAAAGAAATTAATTCAAATCAGGGGCGTAGCCAGGATTTTCCAATTTTTTAAAAACATTTTTATTTCAATAAATTATTTATAAGGCGGAGCCCCCGAGGAGATGGGGGTCTGGGGACGAATCCCCCAGCTACGCCCGAAGGGCTTATTTTTCTATTTACTAATATAATATTATTAACTAGATGAACCCGGCAAACGTTGTTTTGCCATTTACCCGGGTGTATTAAATTATGTTGGAATTTTAGGGCATATATGATGATAAAGCGGTTATTGAAGTAAAAATAAAGTTTGATGTCTACATGTTCTACTTCTATTGTTCTATTTCCGTATACAGTGCAAGGCGTACGAATACTCGAAAACTACTGGACCGATTTGCATTTGGCTCGAACAATCTTAAAACATGCTCCGGAGTGTCAGGAATAAACTGTGAAATTTTGAGCCAAATCGGATTGGTAGTTTTCCAAAAAAGTTGAGAATCAGGCGCTAAACTGTTCTCGAAAACTACTGGACCGATTTGGCTCAAACAAATCTTAAAACATGCTCCGGAGTGTCAGGAATAAACTATGAAATTTTGAGCCAAATCGGTCTGGTATTTTTCAAAATTGGTGGCGGCATACACACATAGTTTCATTTTTATATATAAGACTAGATGAACCCGGCAAACGTTGTTTTGCCATTTATTTTTGCATTTTGCAGTATCACTTTTTAAGTGTTTCTAATGGCTGTAGACTTACACTTTATGAATAATTGACTAAAAACATAAAATATTCATAACGCAGTACAGATATAACCCAAATAATTTATGGTAAAGTTTAGTATAAGCCTTAAAGAAATGTCACTGAGTTTTAAATGTAATTTAAGTTTCTTCTACAAAATAAACGCATAACCATGACATAAAATACTTTGTAGAATCTAATGTTTATATTCCTCTGGTTCATTCATATGGTAACGGGTCTGACCTGATGTAATATGAAAGAAAATTTTTATGCAGCCATAAAACATCTAAGCTTCATATATTATACTGCATAGCACATGACGTCTTTATTAATTGCGAAAACGTATATAACAAAAAAACGTGACCCTTCGAAAACTACTGGCCCGATTTGACTCAAACAAATCTTAAAACATGCTCCGGAGTATGGGGAATAAACTCTGAAATTTTGAGCCAAATCGGTCTGGTAGTTATCCAAATTTGGTTTTATTATTAAGTGCCAAAACGTATAAAACAACGTAAACAAAAAAACGTGACCCCTCGAAAACTACTGAACCGATTTGGCTCGAACAAATCTTAAAACATGCTCCGGAGTATGGGGAATAAACTGTGAAACTTTGAGCCAAATCGGTCTGGTAGTTTTCCAAATTTGGTTTTATTAAGCGCCAAAACGTATAAAACAAATTAATTTTTGGCCAAGGGGGTAAACTATCCGTTTTTCTACCCCCTTGTCTACGCCCCTGATTCAAATGAATGTATGAGATAATTTATCACACATTTCGATATTAACTATAAAATATTATATATAATGGCATTAATTTAAAAGATATGTCTATTATGCAATATAATTCATAATCTTAAGCCAGACCCGGACCCGACCCGAGTTTAAAATTTTTCAACCCCAGCCCTACCCAAAAGCTTTTTAAAATTTTCAACCCTTCGGGTCACCCATGCAGGGCTCTACTGCTGACCAATGGAGAAAAATGACCATTGGCCAAAGTGTAAATCGATTTTTTCTTCTTTTTATTGCTATATTTGGCTCTTTTGTCTTTATATTCTTTTTGACCGTCTCCTGGCTCCAATGGAAAAAAATTGGCCAAAGTGTAAATCGATTTTTTTTTGTTTTTGACGCCTATATTAACACCTGTTGCATTTGCCTCATTTAAACCTATCAATTCATACCGACACATGTAGTTTTTTATATTTTGCCCCAATAAATAACAAGCATCTCTTTTGAATAGACTTTAGCAGTTTAATGGCGCTTTTCCTCGAATTAATGTAAATCAAATATTAATGCTATGCAAGCCAAAAGCATATCACAATTGTTATTAGTCTGTCGATGTCACATAAATGATATTTTGCGCTTCGCAGTAGGCGTTCATATTGTTTTTCTAGTCAGTACAGGGTTAAACTAGGTAAAACTTTGCTCTTTTTCGATATAGATCGAGTCAAGTAGGGCATGAATATACTTTAGCTTTTTCCAATAATACTAATTGCTATGGAATTATGGGTTAAATTTTATACGATGCTCATATCGATTTGAACATAAATTGCATAGTAAATATGCTTTGTTTATACGTAGTATATAAGAGTTATAACCGAAGTGTGTGAAGATAAAGCAGAGATATGTGAAGCAGGAACTGTGCTTGGCCAGCGGGGGTAGCTGATTATACCTTACGCATGTCAAATTTGTGCGTCCAAATTTGCAATGTAATATTCATAGCCTTTGACCCGACACTTTGAATCTACCCAACCCTAAAGCATCATTATAAATGGTTTGGCTTTATTATCATAGGGCATCGGGACATTCTATGGTTGATAGACATTTTAATTTCGGACAAATAGTCAAATGCCCTAAGCAAATCTATTTTTATCTTCAAGCCAGTTCGTCAAAGAAGAAAAAAACTGGGTCAAGTTTACGTGTCAAATTTATTTCGAACTTTTAATTTTATAAATGTTCATATATATAATATATGACTTTAATTTTTGACAAAAAAGAACCGAATAACTAATGATTTAGTTTGTTGTAGTATTTCATAGAATATAATAAAAAATTTGAAACTTAGTGGATATTATATTAGAAATTAGATAATAAATTGAGGGTGTGTGATAATAATCAGAAATTAATAATCACCCCTTTCAGGAGTGCCGCAATTAAATTAAAAGATTTCCCTAATTAGCGCCATCTATAGGCAATTTTAATTATAGACTAGTTTGACCAATATATATCCCTCTTTTTTAGCATGTGACTCGAAAATGATAACAAACATATTACGTTTTCCCTCTTATTAAAAATATCAAATCTCTGTTTTTTTAAGCTTTATGCCTATATCTTGGAAGAGCAATGCTTGTATTAACTAAAATACCATAATAAACTACCATTAATTGCAATTTATGGGCTCGTTTTTTGTTGTCCGTCCGTTGCCTGTCCACCAAGTTATGGCGCCAGCTTTGTGACCTGGAGGTCTAGAGTTCAATCCCAGGAGAGGACGAATTTTTTTTAATTTTTTTAAATTAAATTAATATTTTTTTCTTGTTAATACCATTGACAATATGACTTTTTGTTCGTCCGCTGGCTACTGACCGATAAAATATATTGATTTTCTAAACATAAAACACAACTTTATTATTTCATTAATTTTATACCAGCAGGGTGTGAGTGGGTATAGCGCACGGCTTGTGGCCTGTAGGCTCTTGTTCAATCCCAGGAGAAAACGATTTTTTTTTTGTTTTTTTTAAATTAAATTAATATTTTGTTCTTGTTAATACCATTGATAGAATTTTTTACCGCCCGCTGGCTACTGACCAATGAAAAAATGACCATTGGCCAAATAAATCGAAATTTTATTTTTTCGTTTTTGAATTGGGTATATTAGGTTAACATTGATAATTACCCTATGCCCTTTCCTACAAGGGCCTACGCCTCTACTGATATGGGTCTCTGTGCCCCTACAAAAGCCTATGTCTCTACTGATGTGGGTTCGAATCCCGGCGAGGGCAATTTTTTTTATTTTTTAAATTAATATATTGTTCTCGTTTATACCATTTAACTTTTTAAATATTTGTATAAATTAAGAATTAACTTATAATTTTGCATTTAATACCCCCCTATGGGCATTCTCGCCCCTTCCCACCTTTCTCGCCCATAAATTTACGTTTATACGGAGTATAGATGAGTCGTCCCCCCTTCCCTTCCTCCCCTTCCCACGAGGGCCGAAGTCCCGAGTTTATTAATAGAGTTTGATAATATTTATAAATAATGCTCAATTTTATCAAAAAATGCCGTGCGGTAAAGCAAATCGTGCATAATATTAGTCGGATAGGCTTTGATTATGTTGGACCCGAAAAAAATTCTAATACATTTTCTATTAGCTTGGCTCCCTCAGGTCTTTATTAAATTTTGGCTCTAAAAATAAAATAGCAGTAGAGCTACATTTCAATTTATAATATATGGTTGATGATGATGACGTATCGGTTATAGTAACTTAGGCGGTTAAATCAGACGTGTTTCAAATAGTATTAAAACTTGGTTAAAATTGTCAAAAGTTTAATTTTTATTTCAACTACTATAAACTATAACTTCATTTTACCCAATTCGCTACTTTACTTTATGTTTTATTTTAGCGTGATTTCTTCTCATTCTTTTTCCCTGAAGATGGGCTATATTAGCTCACAAAATTGTTTCCCTTTCCCTTTACTCATTTTATCCATCTAACCATGCTGATTTACAAAGGATTGACAGTAATTATATTAAAAGTTGTCAATTTAAAATTTGTCACATGAGTAAGCCATTATTTCTATTAACTATAGCTGAAATTAATATAAATAATCTAAGACTTAATATGCAAAAACAGCAGCATATTTGAGGCGAACTTAATATAGATTGTGAATTTAAAACATATTTTAATAATTAAATCTTAGTTAAAGTAGAACCAAAACAAATATTCTTAGCAAAATATTAAAATTACTATCCAAAGTCGCTATTTTATAATAAATTAAAAAATTTTGTCTTATTTTCATTCTCAAAATTTAATGCGCCGATTCTATTTAGGGAATATTATTGAAACCTGAGCTGCAAAAATATAGGCAGTTGTTTTAATTCTGGTCATTTATTCGCGTATTATAAAATTTAAATAACCATATAATTAAGTTGGCTAGCATATACATCAATTAGTTAAAATAAATATTACAATTAGGAGTTAAGATTAATTACAAATAAACAAGTTTATGCACAATTGTTACGAGGTACGATTAATTTTCCTTCCAAAAACTCAAATCGATGCCATTAAAAAGTCGGCATTTTTGTATTGGATTCCTTTAAAAAAAGAAAAAATTATAATTTTAAACATAAGTGTTCTTAACAACTTACTTTGAAGATGGTCGTTTGAATGGGTCAATTTGGATGCTGTGGACGGTGTCCGAATTGTCACAGAGCACTCTGCTAAGGGATACTTTTTTGAGCTCATTCAATTGCTCTATATTAATGCAATAAAATTTAATGCTTATTATCTTATAAATGAGTACATAATTTGAGACTTATTTCAAAATTTTAAGTCTCTTTTTACATTAAATGTTTTTACTAAAGACACAATATATTTTCCCTTTTAAAAGGTGCGGCTTTAGTTCTCCACTTAAGAGCTGCATCCATCAAATGCATTCATAAAGCAGTAAAAAGCTTAATTCAAAAATGTTTACCTGCTGATCTTAGTAATTTTAACTTCTTTGATTGCACTAGATAATTTTATACGGAAAAAATGTTAGACTATAAAAGAAGATTTTTGATTTAGTTATGGGGTTTACTTAATCTATGCTTAAATTATTATCTATGAATTTTATAATAAAGGAAAGAACATCATTTGAACCTTTAGTGAATGCATGGTTAATGATGCCAGGTATATTGCCGTTTTCGTACCAATACCTATCCCCAAACCGGAATCGTCTAAATTGGTTTCTTATTATGCAGGAAAAGGTAGGGCCAATCAGACTCCCCCGTTCTGCCTTCTCGCATATACCCCCAACAAATAAATCGATGTCATCGGGATGCCTATAATTTACACATATTAAATTCAAGTTAACGTAATCGAATATTTTATAAATTTCGTATTTATTAAAAAATGATCATTAGTCTGTTTTGCCTCAAAAGTTTACACGGGTGATCCGCGACGAAACAGTAAACATAAATCATGTTCTACCAGCTTAACCCTAATACTTATGGCATAATATGGTTCTATCTAGACCGCAGACTTTTTGGGTTGGGTCGAATTTAGCTTGCATAAATTTGAACTTGCAAGATTCTGGGGCAAATATACGAAAAAGAATGTCCGAAACTAGCTAAAATGATTGAACAAAAGTCTTACGGCTTACTTGTACACTTTGCGCATATCATTGATCGCTCTTGGTAAAAGAAAACCGTTCAGGTCGTCCCAGGTGTTAAATTTGTTAAATCCACACCAAGATCGCCACGCGTTGTACCCTGGGACTCCATGTTCTCGCGCCCGCATTATATTCAAAACCATTAAATCCATTCCTATTTATATAAACACAAATCCATCTAATGTTAAAGCGTAGATGGTGAAGTTGATTGAAATTAAGTAATTACATTAAAATTTTTTTGTTATTGGCCTATAATTTTCTTTACGGGATAGGAAATTAAACAGACATAACTTTAATGTTTCAATTTCGTTTTCCACTACTCCTTTAGTTTTTTTTATTCATAATGCTTTATTTCTATTATAAAAAGACATGTTAAAATATATTGAATTAATGAGCACTATGGATCGCTATGTATTCGATTTTATAATTCCCATAGTGATTTTATGCTTATTGTGGAAAACATCTATGGGATTGTGTGTGATTGCAGTATAAATTTGACTCGTTTAAGAAATTGGCTACACTCGGATGCTAAATTACCGAGGGTCCTGTCCTGATCATTATTGGGACAAAAATGAAGTTGTTGAGGTTTTTATATATTTGTTAAAAAATAAATTTGGCTTGGTCATTAACAATCGTAGTTAATGAGTTCTAAGGAAAAAACAAATTTGATCGTTTAAGGCTCGGTAAGCTAAAATACATATGCCCTCAAACAACTTTCAAACAATTTTAATTTATAAATAAATGTATATAAGTATCTAACTAAATAAGCCAAAATTTGGAAGGATGTACCAAATTTTTCATGATCCAGCTCAAACAGGTGGTTTTTGACGTCTTCGGCAATGTTATTGTCAAACTTTTGGGCCATTTGATTCACCATACCTCGCAGCAAGGGATCAATGCCTTGTGGGAACTGGTCCTTGTAGATATGGAGTGGGTGGAAAAAGTCGTTACGAAGCCTGATGAGAGAGTAGGATAACTGCAACCTCGTCATTCGAAACATTTCGGTGCTAAAAAGTGGTGTCAAATAAATAAAATGCAAATTTATTCCATGCTCGTATATTGTTATAAATTAGATAAAACTCTGCAGCAGGTCAATCTTTTAAATTGTTAAAACTTTAATATGTTATGTTAAGGCGAAATTAAATAGTGATGTCGAATCCTCCCATGTTATATTTTTTATTTTGCCAAATCGCATAAATAGAGCAGGGCTAATAAAGAGAAATACTTAAAAACTTCTTTTTAGCTTACTCCATTATGAGGTGGCGCTCAAAATTTCATCTTCACTAAATATGTAATCAATAACTAATAATAAACTTAATTATTATATTTAAAGTATAAATTTAAAAAAAATGTAATCGCCTATCATTATATCCTCGGCCTCGATGCTATGCAATTTCAGAGAAGAAATGGCCAAATTTAAAGGATTTTAAAAATCCTGCCGCAACAATCTTAGGAATATTAAGTTTTGACATCCAGAAAAGTTTACTTAATCAAAGTATGACCAAATCGAAATGCCGCAGTAATGAAGCCTTGGTCAACCGTAGCATCAACCGACTCGCAATAACCAGTGAATTGTGAAACGGCATTGACTGAGCTCTCATTTGAGGAATTCACGTGACTTGAAACGTCTAAATTATATCTACGCACTTGGTCGTGACCAAGTACGTGGGGCAAGTATTGGGAGTATGCGATGTGCTGGATTTCTGCTCCTAGTATGCGTTTAGATTCCTGATATCTGTTATAATATTAACATTCTTTTAATTATATCGTATAAAAAAATGTGCAATCTTAAATTATAAAGCGTATTTATAGACAATTGACAGCCTTACTACTAAAATAAACTGATCTGTGGACAGTATTTATGTACCAGTTTTGATTAATTCTTGTAAAAATAAAAATGGCTTGTTTACAAATTGAACTTTACTATGTAATATGTATTTATTTAAAAACTAAGTTGTAATGAAATGTCTTACTAGTGAGGTTAGGACTGAGGAGGAAGTTTATAAAAATAATAATGTATTTTTAAAAGACAAACAAACTATCAGAGTACAGTCATTAAAAGTAGCAGAGAAATCATCATTCTACTTAATATCTATAAAACACGATAATACTTAGCAATTAGCAGCCACTCGGTCTAAAACCAAAATTTGGTTTCTAAATGATAAGCATTTTTGTAAAAAAAATAATGAGATTAAAATTTATTTAATACATTTTTTCGTCATCCCAGTGCGAGTTTAATTTTCCGAGTTCTTCGGCTATCCTGTTGTGCTCTCGCATAAAAATCGTGTGTATACTCATCAACAATGAGTTTTCGTTCGTGCGTTTATCGCCTAGAATAATTTTAATAATTTTCAGAAACCTGAAGCAATGATTATAAGTTATAACCTAAATTTTCAATGGATGTAGGTTTTGAAATATAGTCATTTCAGGGGGGGGGAGCAAGGAGGGGTGGCTTCTACCCCCCCTCCCTTAAATCACAAAATTCTGTATTAAATTTTAAAAAGTCATCATTTAGCCCCTTTCTAAATCATCATTACCCCCATCTATTCAAAAGTGTTTGTCTCATTAGTGGTTGTTTTATTAATGCCCTCAGAGATTAAAAAACACTAGATACGCTAATCTATTTAAAATAATTAAAAGGACGGGATTTTTCGTAAAAATTCGTAATATTAGTGAATTAGGTATAATTAAAACTCATTATAAAATTTATATGAAAACTATATTGTGCCTCTATAGAATTTTTACCTGAGGCAAAGCATTTAAATTTGCTCTTTATATTAGCGCAAGCTTCGGAACTTGGTTTAGCTGTGACGGGTAACAAACGTTTTAGGCTAGGGTTAGTCGGGTTAGGTTGAGATTTGAGTAACCCTACCATATAAACAGTTGATTTAATAACTAATATTCATAAAAATATATATCATTGAAAAAATTCCTGTATTAAACTATCCGATAAAAATATTTTTCAGGGTATTAGTAAGTGTTAAAAATTTATTTTTTAAACTCACCCCCTTTAAATTCTCTGAGCTTTTTCTGGGTGTCGGCGTTTGATCCATAAACCTGAGATCCGTCGATGTAAGAAGTTATTTCGTTATTGGTTTGGCGAGGACCTTCGAAAATTGAGGTTTAAATCAAAGAATTTTCAACCGGTAAAGAAAAATTTGGTGAATAAAAGATTTATTATAAGCCTTTAATTAATCCAAACATAAATGTAATATATTTATTGATGGCTAGCCACTAATTGGCAGTGACATTATTAGATTTTTATATTTCTGAATATATAAAATGCAGATTTTTTGATTTAAAAAGCTTCTTATCTGATTTTTTTCATATCCAGCTATTCAATAAAATTTTATATCTAACAACATGAAACGGAGAAAAATATGATATCGCCTGTGTACCTAAATGACAATTTACGGACACGGCAGGGACAGAACGTACCACCTCCATGCAGGTGCTATTGTAGCGACTAAAAAAGTAATCATCTCGCGGGATCTCAACGGCAAAGCATTGAGGATGATCTTTGTTTTCCGGTTTACAGCACTTTATGTCACCCATATCAAAACCTATAAAATTATAAATTGCAATTAACAAGGATTTTGGCCTGGACCAGGGTTAGACAAAGTATAAGTAAGCAAAGGTCATCATTAATTTGTAGAGAATTATTTGGTCATTTTCTAAATTCCGTTATAAAGCCACAATCTAGACAAGTTGTCAAAATAAATTTTAAATATAAAGGTAATGAGTCGGGCACAAAAACAAAAATGGGATTTAGGCTCGTGGGATTTCAAAAATATTTAAGCCAATCAGCTATAATTAGCTAGTATCTATGCGAAAGCAAAATAAAAGACTCTTAAAGAAGCACATTTTCACAGCCATTAAAATCCTTATAAGTTTCCATGCAATTATTAAAAAATTACCAGTTGGACAGGGCGGACAGGGCAACCAAAAAACGAGCCCATAAATAGCATAACAACTAATAATGATCAAGTTTAAATTTCACCTTCTGTATAAGATTTGATGTTAAAGTTAAAGCTTGTTCACAATTATAAAATCGGTATGGATCACAATTATAATAAAATTTTATTACGAATAAATAGGAGATTTAATTTTAGATAGTGAGAATAATTTAGCAATCCCATGCTCTAACTAAAAGTTAAAGATGAATAATTCTATTTCTAACCATAGGCGTTGTTGTAACAAGGTTGGTCAACAAAATTAATTATGTTTTGGTTAATGTTTATCCAAATATAAATTAAATAGTAGTGTCGTTTAATAAAACCATCTCTTGACAATTTTTGTTTGGTAAAACTAATAATTTTACAAAATATTAAGTGTCGATCTATATTATAATTAAGTCGAGGCAAATTAGGGTTACAAATTTACACCAAAATTTCCCAAGCAGTACATACCAGTCGGACTTGAGCCTAAAGCAAATTCGTGGTCCAAAAATTGGCCAAAAGTCATCATCGCATGAGTAAATGTGCTGTGATCGCTTATTTCCGTATGCAAGACAGTTGTGCTAATTTTGCGAGGATTCGGTAATTCAGCTCCGTCAAAACTTCTTCGAGGCGCATTAATGCCTAGAATTTATTTACAAATTTTGTATAATAATAGCTCATTTATCCTTCTAGTTTTTACTCTTATATTTACTTTGGATCGTCTTTTGAGATAACAAATTATTTTAGGCAAAATCCTTAAAAAACAAAATTTTAAAAAGGTGAATAACAATTAAATATAAATTAGTAAAATTTGTAGTTAAGAACCTTTTTTATTTAATTTTGAGCTTCATTACCCTCCTCCTATTATTAGAACCAAGTCTAATCTCTTATGCGCTCAATTTATAGATAGGCAACTTTTTAACTCATTCTTATATAGAGAATTTACTACAAAATTTAATTGCCCATTTGAATATATATCAATTTTAAAAATATTCTCCCTAAATTGATTTATAATTCCTACCGTCTCCAAACGCGGAATTTAAGAATCTTTGCACAGGAGCACCCGAAGCGCCCCAAAAGGGGTGATTCAAGTTATTGCAATATCCGTCAATCTCCCTATAAGGTTTTAGACTGCATGTCCTAGTTTTTAATATGTATCGAAAAGGGCACAAACGTTCCAAGGCGGTCCCTTTAAAATCTATTCTTTTCAATATGGCGACCAACTCACCTTTGGTCCCTTCTCCCCTATAAATCATCAAAATATTTATTCGTTTCAAAACTCGATAAATTAATTTAGATATTTGTAAAATTTGATCGTAGCTAACTTTTACAATTTATTATATTTAATGGATTAAAAGTTTTATTCAGAAACAAATAATTATAATTATGATATTACACGAATAAAAAATATAAAAACGCGCTATAACTAAACGGATGGCATTGATCCGTGTATGGAAATCGTGTTGGATTTAACGATTTCCATTGTGATCTTTTGATTATATTATAAATAAAAATTAAAAACAAATTACCCAATGTAGTTTTTGAGCATATCGGAAGCCACGCTTGCGGCATACCCAAATTGGACTTTGAGGATGTTTAGGACATAATCGGTATCGTTGTTTAATATTATACCTGATATAAATTTTTAATTATTACATAAAGCTCGGTTTGTTACAATGTAATAAAAGCTAATATTTTTATATTCTTAATTTAATTAGGATTTCTGGATTGATTAGAGAACACTGCTTTAATTGAATTTAATCCCGATAATCACGGCAAATTTCTTGTTTAATAAGGGGTCTTTATGTTGAAATTTTATGTGTCTTGGTAAACATCATGTATGGTAAAAGATTTAACAAAGCTTCCAAAATTATTAGATAAATTCAGCACTGTATATTTTTTATTTAAAGTCAATTGCATAATATGGCAAAAGTTAGATCTGCTTAACGCATTGGATGAAAATTTTTATGGTTAATAATTTTTCTTACTAAAAAATTATACTTTTTTAGATAACTAAGCGTTTATTATTTATTGCTATTAACAAATTTAATGAAACAGATTTTACAATTTCTATAATATTTGAATCCTCCTCCCAAATCTTGAGAGTTATTTGTTTCGATATCAAATTAGAGTAAACTACTATTTTTATGAATGGAAAAAGTTATTAATTATAGAATCAATTAAACCAAGATACTTTAAAAAATACCAAAAAATCCGTAAATATAAAATTTTGTGTTACTGAATTGTGGCATAATCAATTGCAAGTGGGTATTGCGGAGACGTTCAACTCTATCTATCGCTTCCTCTATTAAGCTTTCAATTTGAGATCGCTGCAAAACGAATCCCGATTTAAGGACAAATCCATCGCCTACGGTATTAAGTTCTGACTGCTCATACAATTTTAAGACTTCTTCGCTAGTCTTTTTCAAAAGATCACATATGGGCTTAGGTTCTATGTTGTCCAAAAGGTCAGGAAAGTAGGATGATTCAGGTGGGGTTTGGTCCTGAAAATTTTCCAGCAAATCAGGTTGTGGAATGACTCCATCTAAAATTGAACTTGGAATATTTGAATCGAGGTTAGAAGGTGCTTTTGGTTTGTATTTAATTATTTTATACGAGCTATTTGGGTCAATATTGACGCCTGAATTGGTAATAATGTCCTGAATTTCGGTCGAATTTTGCTGTAATAACAATGGGTCATTGAAGAGGGCTGTTGTATCGACATCTGATGAAGTCGTGGCGTTTACATCTTCTTGAAACTTTAATACTTTATTATCATTGAGGCTAATGTTAAAAATGGGTTGAAAATTGTAATCTCCGCGAATTTTTTCTGCAAATATCACCAACGACAATACCCATAATATAAGCATATTTATTAATATATTTAAATAAAGAGCTTTTTTCCGAATATTATTGTGAAAATTATGATTGTATAAGTTGGCTGCTAGTGTTATCAACTGCTTATTATTCAAATGTGATAGCCATGTTGGGCATCCAACCGATTACTTGTTTCTAAGTTACTTTATAAGCTACTTATTGTATTACTGCCTTTCTTTCATTGTCCTATTTAAACTCTTTATCTCAACTCAACTTACAATAACAAACCTTTCCCCATACAAAAATCCATCATTATCTATAATCTTAATAAGACTTTTATATAATATCTTGAGATTAGAATTAGTCTGAATAAGTTTATATTATGAATAAAAGGCTTTTTTAGTATTATGAATTTTATTTACTTTATTTAATATTATCTCGGCTAATTAAAATGTTATCCAGACGATGCCATCATTGTTACACACAATTATTTTAAATGAAAGTATATATTTTGTAACTATAAAAACAAATGGATAAAAGTTAAATTAATATATAAGATGGCCTTTACTCATAAAATACATTTAGGGGAGACCGGTGTAGCGTATAGAAATGACGAACGTTGTAAAATAGCGAACGTCAATTACGAAATACTATTGGTTAAAAACACGAATTAATGAGTTTTGACGTTTATCACGTCTTTTTTTAATAGCAGGGGATTGAATGGGGATTGGGAAAAAGCATTGTTACTTTTGACGATCCCATTGTTATACCATAGCGTTTATAAATTTGAACGGCAATTATCCCATATTTGAATTAGAGATAGTTAACTAATACATTTAAATTGATATAATTATATTCATCTTAATAACATTTTGTAAGGTAGATGTTAATTGTGTTGTATTAAATATTAGACTTTTTACCCTCTTTCTCACCAGGGGGAGGGGGGTAATTTGCCCCCCCCCCATTATTTTTTAACCTCTTTCTCACCAGGGGGTAGGGGGGTGATTTGCCCCCCCCCCCATTATTTTTTACCCTCTTTCTCACCAGGAGGAGAGGGGTGATTTGCCCCCGCCCCCCCCCCCCCCCCCATTATTTTTTACCCTCTTTCTCACCAGGGGGAGGGGGGGGGGCGTGATTTGCCCCCCCCCCCTATTTTTTACCCTCTTTCTCACCGCCCCCTACCTCTTATTTTTTTTACCCTCTTTCTCACCGAAAGAGGGTAAAAAATACGGGGGAGGGGCAAATCACCCCCCTCCTCCCTGGTGAGTTAAAAACAAATGGATAAAAGTTAAATTAATATATAAGATGGCCTTTACTCATAAAATACATTTAGGGGAGACCGGTGTAGCGTGTAGAAATGACGAACGTTGTAAAATAGCGAACGTCAATTACGAAATACTATTGGTTAAAAACACGAATTATTGAGTTTTGACGTTTATCACGTCTTTTTTTAATAGCAGGGGATTGAATGGGGATTGGGAAAAAGCATTGTTACTTTTGACGATCCCATTGTTATACCATAGCGTTTATAAATTTGAACGGCAATTATCCCATATTTGAATTAGAGATAGTTAACTAATACATTTAAATTGATATAATTATATTCATCTTAATAACATTTTGTAAGGTAGATGTTAATTGTGCTGTATTAAATATTAGATTTTTTACCCTCTTTCTCACCAGGGGGAGGGGGGTAATTTGCCCCCCCCCATTATTTTTTAACCTCTTTCTCACCAGGGGGTAGGGGGGTGATTTGCCCCCCCCCCCATTATTTTTTACCCTCTTTCTCACCAGGAGGAGAGGGGTGATTTGCCCCCGCCCCCCCATTATTTTTTACCCTCTTTCTCACCAGGGGGGAGGGGGGGGGGGTGATTTGCCCCCCCCATTATTTTTTACCCTCTTTCTCACACGGGGAGGGGGGGGGGGTGATTTGCCCTTCCCTCTCAGCAGGGGGGAGGGGGGTGATTTGCCCCCCCCCCTATTTTTTACCCTCTTTCTCACCGCCCCCTACCCCTTATTTTTTTTACCCTCTTTCTCACCGAAAGAGGGTAAAAAATACGGGGGAGGGGCAAATCACCCCCCTCCTCCCTGGTGAGTAAGAGGGTAATAAATAATGGGGGGGGGGGGCGGGAGGGGCAAATCACCCCCCCCCCCCCCCGTGAGAAAGAAGGTAAAAAATAATGAGGGGGGCAAATTACTCCCCTCCCCCTGGTGAGAAAGAAGGTGAAAAATAGTGGGGGGGGGGAGAAAATCACCCCCCTCCCCCCTGATGAGAAAGAGGATAAAAAATAGGGGGGGGGGCAAATCATCCCCCTCCCCCTTGGTGAGAAAGAGGGTAAAATATAAGGGGGGGGGGTGGGCAAATCACCCCCTACCCCCTGGTGAGAAAGAGGGTAAAAACCATATTATTCTATTTAACTTAATATTTAATTCAACACAATTAGCATTTACCTAACAAAATGTTATTAAGATGACTATAATTCTATCAGTTTAAATGTTAGTTATCTATCTCTAATTCAAATATGGCATAATTGACGCATTATATTATTGATGATTGACGGTTTTATCCGCCAATAAGAACTATTTCAACAATTTTGATGAAAATAATAAAGGACGTTTGATTGACATGTTTGACGTTCGCTATTTTACAACGTTCGCTGAATCCAATATTACACCTGGGCTAGTCTTAGCCCAGGGTTACTATTATCGTAAATATTTTTTGAAATAATAATAACATATAATTAAAATTTAAACCATATATGTATTTTTTTATAAGGTATAAGTAAGAAAATTTTTATTTAGAAAAAATAAAATTTAAAATTTTTATAGAAGAAAAACAATTTTTCGGGGCTATTAGTAGCCTTGAAAAATTTTTGTATTTTGCACATAAAATTTTTTTGGCTTTGCATTTTGGACTAATTTAAGTTTTATCTTACAAAGGGATATTTTTTGCATAAAACCGTCTAATGATTAAATTTTTATTCGCAATATAACATGTTGAATTATTAATTGTTTTTAAAAATAAGGGTCGGGGCTAGTGGGAGAGGGGCTAGTGCTAGCCATTTTTCATTGTGTCTTACAAATGACAATATTTAAAATAGCGTTATTTGGAATAGAAATAGACTATGATTATACTTTAAAAAATGACTAAACATTTTTTTCTATTGCAGAATCTGTCTTTTAAGTGTACCTAAGTCTAATTGTCACTTTCACCCTTTTTTTATTAGTATTATATAAAATACAATCATATTATATTTGCATCTTCTATGTTTTTTAAATGTAACAAACTTTTTATTGATTTGAGTTAGCACACACTAATAAGAAGTGAAAACGTCAGGGTTAATCCATCTCCTTAACAAGGCTATAACAAACCCCGGGCACTTTTAAAATTTCTAGGATTTTCGATTTTATAAACTCAATTTATGAAAAAACTATAAGCACAGTAGAAATAGACTATAAAAATGTAGTTTTTTTAAAACGTAAGTAATCTTTTAAGATTTCGTCCCCGATCGCCCCGCCCCAGTTTCGGTAACAAAACACGCTGAGTTCGAAAAAACAAATGAGACAAAATCATATAATCTGCTCTAGTCAGTAAGGCTGTAAATTTTATATCTATTTGGGGGCGATATGAAATAAGTTAAGAAACCTCAAGGTTGATTCAACAGATTCATTAACTAAATATGAGTTTTCCTACATGAAAGTAAAAGATTTTGTAATAAATTTTGCCTTCTTTTTAAACCTAAATAAATTATTTAAAAAAGCGTTAAAATGTTTGTATTTAGTCTTAAAACATCTGCCATCAAATAACAACGGGTAAAAAATTAATATTCCATTCATGTTTAGTATGAACCAGATTTAAATTATTTTTGCCGTTTTAAAATATTAAATAATGTAATAATTAAAAAAATTTAATATTACAAAAGAATGAAGCTAAATTTATACCTAAATGTTTATTTTTTTAAATCGTGTTCTTATGTAATCTAATCATGCAAATTTAGAGTATAATTTTAGGTTTTCCATTTCTTGATAATTCTTATTTAGATGCTAAGTAGAAAATACATAATTCTGAATTAATTGTGCTAAGTTTTTCATAAGTATTTTAATTAAACTGCAAAGTTTTTTAAATAAAATGCTAAATTTTATAAGAAATGCTAAGTTTTTTAAAGAAAATGTTAGTTTTTTTGAAGGAAGTCCTTAGTTTTAAAAAAGATACGTTTTCTTTCGAAAATGCAATATTAAATGCATAATTTTATTGATAACAAAATTAAATGTTACAATAAATTTTTTTAAACCTTTAAAATACTTTGAAATGTTATTTTATTGTTATCTAAATCGCGCTAAGAAAAACTAATAAATTTTTTTGGCATTTTTAACCCTCGAGAGTATTCGTGGGGTATTTTGGTACCCCACGCAAAAAATATAAAACGCAATTTAAATCTAATGAATCTGGCCTTTTCAGTAGCTTAATATTTTATCAAGAACTAGGTTAGGTGAAAATTTCCTAGGTTTTGGCTCAATACTTTTTAAAATATAGAGCTTTTTTGGCTCGTGGGGTTCTGTATACCCCACGAATACTCTCACGTAAGTTTTTTTCTATATGAAAAAATGTATGTATTTTTTTTATATGAAGATATCTTTTACAATTTGTGTTTTTAATACATTTTGAACATTCTTTTAATAAAAAATCATGTTTATTCTGATTTATTTTAAGGTATATGATGTCAAGAGGTAAAATAAGAGGAAGCTCTAAAATAACCAAAATAAAAATGGGGGTCCAGAAAATTGTTAATAAGTTTTGTAATGTTGATTAGATTTATATCAAAATTATACCATCAATCTTAAGACCTTTATAAATATATGTTTAAAATTTCAAAGGTTTTAAAGGAATACTTTACAAGTTATAAGAAGTTTAAAAATGGGGTAGAGTTATACCCCACGAATACTCTCGCGTTCGGATTTTGAGGAATACTCTCGAGGGTTAAGGTCTTACTTTATAATAGTGTAAAAAATTGAGGAAAAACAATAGTTTTTCATAAATTAAATTTTTTTTAAAAGTGCCTGAGGTTAGTCATAGCCCCGTCTAAGAGAAACAATATATATTTTGACTACTTTTTATGCCAACTCAAACCGATAAAACGAATTTAAAAAAAAACATAGAAAATGCAACTGTGTCAATTTTTTACACTATTATAAAATAAGACCTTAACCCTCGAGAGTATTCCTCAAAATCCGAACGCTATCCCAATATATTTATCCCCCCAAAAATAGACTTTACCTTAAAAAACTCATTTAATAATTTATTAATTTATAATCATAGTGTATTTATCTCCCAAATTGAAAAAAAGTAAAAATATTAAACGAATTTTCTGTTTTTTAATTTTTATTTTTTGGCTTTAGGAGGTAAAATACAATGAGGAATGGCGTAACATTAGCCCCTCTCCGACTAGCCCCGACCCCTATTTTTTACAGATAATATAACATATTGGATTCCAAAGAAAATCCCTATCCTCAACTTGGATCCACGCTCCCCATTTCTCGCGCCAATGTCGCCACTTTAAAAATTTTCAACATTTAAAACACTTTACGCACTACGAGTTTCTTACATAAGCATTGGGTGCCATTCTGCGGCCCAAATGGTACCAGAAAATCAATACCTTATTTACAGATCTTTGTATAACAATAATATTATTGTAAGTAAAAGCACTTTATAATGACACACCAAGGAGTTGGCACCAAGGGGAAAATTTGGCCCTAACTAGAACGAACGATTGACGAATTCCGATTTCATATTTACGCACCTGGTAAAATATATACGAAAAAACTGATCAAATATTATCGATAATTAGTAAGATGTAATAACAAACGTGTTTGATAACAAAAACCGAGGAAGGAAATTAAGTTGAAACTAGATGATTCACGCGTTGAATAATATATTTATTTATTCAAGTGGCTTGGGATATAAATCTTAATAAAATGATTTTATGTTTATTTATTACACTTTTGAAAGTGGTTGTATTGATTTTAGCATCGTATATTTGTCAGTGTGACGCCAATACCCCTGACACGTTATTCTTAAATAAACAAGTTTCGGGTATAAAAGTAACTCATCCGCTAGCGTTCTATCCCATCCCATGTTGTCCATATTATTACTCTTAGTTTTTCACCAGCCTTCAGGCTCAAGTAGATTTTAAGAAACCAGGTACGGAACAATAATATTCATGTATTTTTCTTTTGTGTATCAGTGATTTTTCTAACTTGTTCTATATACATCGGAATCTAGAGGGTTACAAGAATCAAACGTGCGGCATATCGTATGGAAAGATTAGAATTCCTAATTGCGCACTAACTTCTCAGCATATTTTCGGTGGTACCAGAGCTCGTCTCAAAACTTGGCCATGGCAGGTATGTTAGAGAAAATTTTTACATAATATCCATGGATAAATATATTTAACAAAAATTTATTTACCGTTTTAATTGGCTGAGTACAAATGATAGCCTTAAATTAAAAGCCTAAAAAATATTTAATTTCCTACATTGAACTCTATATTTTAATTAATAATTTTAATATTTCGAACAGCTTTTGTTGGACACTAATTCAAATTATTGCAGCGCTGTGTTAATACATCCAAAATTTGCCCTCACTGCTAGCCATTGTACCTACAACAGGTGAGATTTAACTATCTTATTTTTTTACTAGTTAGCTGTTGTTTAAACAAAGTTATCACACTAAATTTTATAATAGTTTATCATGTATGAATCATTAAATAACAAATTATAGCAAAACGATTTTATAGTAGATATAAAAGTTCTTAGTAATAAAAGATTGCTAACTACAATGCTGCGTTGTACAACTTCCAAAGTTTTATAATAACTATTTATCTAAACAAATATTTCTGATAATAGTATATACTATTTACACCAAATAATTATTTGGTGCATGATTTATTTAACAAGAACATTTGCTGATGAAAATCGAGTATACGGTGGATTTGTAGATCTTAAAGGCATAATAAGAGATTTAGAAACAAAGACGGTGGGAAGGAAAAATTGCCAGGATTATTGATCATCCGCGATACAACTCTAAAACTTATAACAACGATATCACTATCCTCGAATTTGAGACTGAAGCACCCCTCTCTGAAACCCTGTTTCCAGCGTGTCTCCCTGAACGAGGGCACATAACCGAAATTGGAGAAGCATGTTACGTTACTGGTTGGGGCAAAAACGAAAGTTTGTTAATTATCTCAATGTACGTATAATAATTTTGATTAAAAGGACAAAAATCCCCGGAAAAACTTCAGGAGCTGTGTGTGCCAATCGTAAACAGAACCATTTGTAAAGACAATTATGCTACGATTAACGAAAAGCTCACTAAAAACATGATTTGTGCTGGCTATCTGAATGGACTTAAAGATGCTTGCCAAGTATAAATGACATTTATATAATAATTAAGCAACATTAGTTAAAAAATCTGTAACCAAAATTGTTTTATATAATAGCTAAATTTAAAACTTTTAAAATTTAGGGTGATTCGGGTGGTCCTCTAGTTTGTCAGAAAAATGGAATTTGGATCCTTAATGGCATCGTTAGTTCTGGCGGTGGTTGTGGTCTCCCAGACTTTCCCACCATATACACAGATGTTTCCCGTTATATAAAATGGATAAAAAAATATGTACCATTGTAAATTGTAATGTTCATAAATTTTTACGTCTTAATAAATTTCTGTAAAATAATATTTATTTGACTCCGTTTCCTTAAAACTGTACATTTGGAGATTTTTGTGGGGTATATATAAGGGCTTAGAGATTTTTTGAAAAGCATCTTTCGTCACCTTATAATGGAGTTATAGTGTTAGCTCTGGGTGGAATGTTTAATTCTACGATCACTTTTTAATAATGTACCACTAAATCATATTTGGGGAATACTAATTAAACCTAGAAAATAGCGAATAAGAATAAAATTCAAGTTCATTACAGGTACATTTTCAGAGGCATAACCAGGGGGAGGCAAGGAGGGACGGCTGCCCCCCTCTAAACCCAAAAATTCGTTAAAATTTAATATAAATATGGCTAAAATTTTAAAAAATTATTATTTTGTCCCTCCCTAAATCATTTTTACCCTTTGAATCCAATCCTGGCTAGGCCCATGTAAATGTTATTATGACATTTCAAGCATAGACGTAGCCAGGGGGGGGGGCGGCTGCCCCCCCCCCCCCTTTCTAAATTACAAAAAAAAAATTCAGTGCAAAAACTTTGAAAAAAACCCGACAGGTACCACTAACGGTTCGGCCGAACCAATTTCTATGAAAATTTTTTTGGGGCATCTCGATATGCTCTTATTAGATAAACAAAAAAAAAATTTCTGAAAAATAGCTTACTATTGGAAATAAAGGGGTGTCACCTAAAAGTTACACTGGGACACATAAATATAGGGAAATTTAACCTGATAGCTACCACTAAGGGTTCGGCCGAACCAATTTTTATGAAATTTTTTTTCGGGGCACCTCGATATGTTCTTATTAGATAAACAAACAAAAAAATTGGAAAAATAACTTACTTCCGGAAATAAAAGTGTGTTAACGAGAGATATATAAATAGGCATAATTGAAAATTTTATTATATAACCAAATATGCGAAAAACATTTAGTTATTATGAAACGATAACCAACAATGCATGTGAAGTCCAACATTGCAATAAGAACATAATATTCTAGTCGCTTTTTTTACAAATAACGCAGCGCCGCTGAGTACAATGCTGTCGTTGATGATTGTCTACGACGTTTTTAATTTTTGTCAATCTAGGATTCAACGTTCTTTTCGGAAGTTGGCCGTATTTTTTAAAATAATTTTGGACGATTTATCATTTGAAGTTAGTCATGTTTCCTTTGTTCATGCAATACAGTTGCCAAGCATTTTGACACGCTGTATCTAATCCAAAAGCAAATAATGGAAAATACCATTTCCTGCCCCTGTAAGATATTCTAGTCGCATCGACGTTCTGATCCAAGCGATCAACGCCGCCCATGAATTTATTATACATTTTCACCATAAATGGGCATTGAACTGAGATCTTTTTCCTTGATTTTTGAACTGTTGCAATTCTTGCTATATTAGTTATGGGCGTGACACCATGACAATTAGAAAGCATTGTCACTATGTTATTATCGTTCCAACGTAGTGCCATGATGTTAGGTGTATTCTTCTTTGAAATAAACCCTCTTTCCTTTTTTTTCATGATATCAATCAAGGGACATTTGATACGATTTACTCGTACTGTCCCAGTAGCTCCAATATTCATATGTGAAAGACATTTCAATAACTTGGAGCTGGTAAAATAATTATCGAAATATATATTATACGGAGCAAAATAGGAAGGGAGTTTTTCTACAAGGTCTAATATTACAGCTCCTCCTAATCCAAAATCCTTTTGCTTGGTCATCAAATATGAGGCTCCTTGGTAAGGCTGCATATTAATTAGGTAGCCGTTTTTAGTGGCCGCACACCACATCTTAAAACCAAATCTAAAAGGCTTGCCTTTTATAAATTGCTTTGCAATGTGGTGTCCATAATAAGGGACCATAGATTCATCCATTGCAATGTGGGAGGAATTGCAATATTTAAAATTGTTTTTAAACCTATCATTCAAAATATCTAGAAAACCGCGTATCTTGGAAAATTTGTCTGATGGGAACAATTTCGAGTTATCTGACAGATGGAGTATTTAGTTGTCTCTTGAAACCGATTTCTGCGCATACCATTGGATACCATTTTGTTAAATGAATCGGCCTGAAGTTCCCAAAACATTTTGATATTTTTTGGGGACAAGTAACCAGTTAAAAAAAGGATTGAAATGTAGATTTTGAATTCGCTAATCGTTAAATTTAGATCATGGTTGTGTTGTCTTGCATATAAATTACTCATATTTACAACAAATGTAATAACATCATTTGAGATAAACTGTTTCTAAATAATCTTCAGCATGCTCTAAAACGATCGGGTTGAATATAGGATTTTCATCAGAGTCCCCACAACCCCGTGGCCTAAATATGACGTCATTATCGGTCCATTTACCGTCTATATCTTGAAAGTTATCGAGCTCATTTGACCTAACCACCTCGATACAAGAATGAAGCATAGATCGTGGCAAATGTTGCAGATCAAAGTCCATTTCATCCCCACTTTCCATATCCGTGTCCCCTTCGTCTTGAGGCAGAAAAATCAGTACTTCGTCAATATTTTCATTCGGTGTGTCCAATTCCTCTATAATGTCTATCAAAGTTCTAACGCAAAATAATAAAACTAATAATAGTACATAATATTTAAAGGCGACTTATGTCTCAAATTCTATTATAAATCACTTTTAACTTTTTAAAACAACAGATAGAATCTAATGAATAACATAAATCGCATGAAATTTATCAATTGAGTTCGACCTCCTTAATAGGATGTGTAAATTTATATATAAATATTGTTTTTTGCATATTTCCTACCAAAAAATTAGCAAAAATTTGAAAATGAAAATTTACCTAGACTAATTTTTATTTCCTATTGGTGCAAAATTTGCGATATTCTTGACTTTTCTAGCCCCACCCCTTATAAACCATTAAGGTTTACCAGAAAAAGACAAAAATATATATAAAAGATCCATACTTTTAAAATGAAAACACTTAAAAAGATATGCTCGGCAAACTGGCTCTGCCCAGTGTAACCTTTAGGTTATGTTCAACTTTAAGGTAAAATTTAAAGGCTTTAAAGTACTCAAATAAATTCAAAATTACTATCAAAATGTTGCAAAAATTATAGAGATTATAAATATGCAAATTAAATTGCAAAAACTTACAGTTGAGTATCCATAAATATTGAATTTAAGAAGGGAGGTAGAAAATGCAGATTTTGCGATTTTTGAATGAGAATAATTCACGAATGAAGGAAGAAGGAGTTATGAAATTATATCAGCTGATTTATCGCATTTCGTTCTTTCAAATTTAATTTAAAAAATGCTTTTATCTTCAGTAGTTTCTAAGAAATGTGGTTTTAAAGTTGCGTCACCTAAAAGTTACACTGGTACCTGTCGGGTTGTTTTGCCCCCCCCCCCCATCCTAAACCTGGCTACGCTAATGATTTCAAGGGTATAGATCTAACACAGTATATTATATATTTTAGTTATCTTTAAAACTACCTTGAATAAGCATTGTATTTCCATATTGAATTAGTTATATAATTGAATATTTCAACATATATAAAAATCTTGAATGTGAAAACATATAAATTAGCAAATAAGGCAGGCGCCTAGCCAGGATTTTTTCCCAGGGGGAAATTCCCAAAAAAAATTTATAACATTTTTATTTCAACATCATGCGTAGGGGGCTAAAACTAGGTTAGAATACCCTATGAGGTTGAGAGATAAGAGCCCTGGTAGAAAGGGGCTTATTTTTAAAAATAAATTTACTACGACAATTTGAATATATTATGCAACCAATTGCAAAAAAAGAGATCTTCAGCAAGTCAGACAGTTAGCAGAAACTTTAGTAATAGTAATCAACCTAAGACCAAGTTGTATGATTTTGAACTTAATAAACCTTGATATGCAAAGAAAATGAACGGTTTTTGGACAAGAAACAAGTTTTGGCAAATTTCCAAATTATATTTCCACCGAATTATTTGATTGTTTTGCCAGAAAGGCGAATGAAAATAAATTATAATAGGATTTCGTCCAAAGAATCCTTTGGACGCCCTATCAGATTATAAAATATTGTAATCTTTGCCCAACATCACAACTCTTCTTTACCTATTAGCTTTTATATAAGAAATACTATGTCAAAAAATAGATGGATTGGCCCTTTTTTATAGCATTTTTATTTCAACATTAAATTTATAAAAGAAAGTCATTATAAAATTTTATATTTTCTTTTTCCCAGCGATAATATCTCAAGAACTTCATCTGGAGTGGAAGCTAATTCGCAATTAATAAGTGTCTTACTTGGTCAGTTACGTTGCACAACTATAAAATATAAACTTTAGATATAAAGAACGTTTCAACAATTTTTAAAGATGTAATTACATTTATATTTTTTACATGTGAAGAGAAATTAATTGAGATCAACTTGATATTCTGAAGTGCTCTCTTCATCCTCACTTCTTTCTCTCATTTAACATGTGATTTAAAAGTTTTGAAGTTTTTATAATATCTAGAATAGGGAAGGGATCACTGACTAAGGTTAATGATTATAAAGGCCAATTAAAATAAATGTGTACTACCCTATAGCTTCTAAGAGAGGTTAGATCATATTGAAAAAATTAAAGCGCTAAATAGCCATAAGCGAATTCAAATTTAATAATGTATGATTTTAACTTTATCGCCTGATTCAATACAGGCTTAAAAACATATATTTTTATATAATTAAATTATCATATCCGTTGATACGAGTATATTTCAACCCCCATGTTCCCGCAACCCCTCGTAAAACAGTGTATCTCATTCGATTAATTACAACATTTATTGTTAGATTTTTTAACAATGTCGGGTCTTTTGGTCTTATATCTTATACGAGAAGTACATCTGCCTATCAGAGGCATACTCACTGAGTAACCCCTTTTCCTGTAACTTTAAGTACATAGTGATACTTTTACTTTCTATTTAATTTCAGTACGTGTTTACTTTACCCCCCCCCCCCCCCCCCCACGCGCTTTTACGTATTTGTTATTTATTTCCCCCATATATGATATCAACATGAACACGCATCAGTGATTTTTGATATACGCGTGTTATCGTATTGATAATATTGATATCGTTAATTAATACAATTTTCCTTCTTGGTTTTATAATTAATAAACTAGATAAATCAGTCATGTAAGGTGTAGCAAAATTAAGTATACCCTTATCGGGAAAAGGCTTTAAGCCCGGCTATTTCCCAATAACTTTTATTATTTATTACCTGATGATTCCTCTCCCTTTCAAACCCTTTCTTATATATATATTAAATCGTATTCCTTTTAGGAATACGATATAAATTATTATCAAAACTTTTTCATCTAGGCTTTTAAATATTGATGTGATATATAAACTTAAACATATTATTCTTATATTTAATAATTTTAAATTATATTTTACATGCATTTCATAATCCAAACTTAATATTGGACTCCTATCGGTTTTATTATCGAAAAATGTTCAAACTGTATTTTTTGAAATTGCTTTCACATATGCAAATGTCATTACTTTTAACATCATTTTCGATTTTTCTCAAAGCACAGTTTATTATTTATAATATCTTTATATAACATTAGTCTTTTTGTGATATACTTTAAGTGTGGGTCATATCTTTTGCTCTTCCGCAAGTATTATTCTCGCAAGTTTATTTCCTACATATACTCTCATCTCTCAACGCACCATTGTAAGCTAAGCAATGCGTACCTTTGTTTTCGAAAATGACTTATACGGTTTATAATTTTATTAAATTTTTGAATTTAAGGGACCGAACATTTATCCTTGCACGAATCATTCATTTTACCAAATTCTCGAAGAGTAGATATGAGAATTTAAGGGACGTACCTTTAAATACCCATTTGCCATTTGTTTGCTGAAGACTTTGTGGATTTTCATTATATTTATAACATGTTTTCATATAACGCTGCTTTCTTCCTTTTTAAATTGAATCACTCTTTTATAAATGCATTCCATATAAATACATGATTTGCCGATTCAGTTCACCTTAGGCAAAACGGAAAAAATTATTGGCAAACATCAGTGCTAATTATTAAACATTCATCATTGGAAAGGACCATTTTTATTTTTTGTGACTTCCACATTCACTCTTTTTCCCCCTGATGATGGGCTATAATAGCATGAAATATCGCGTTCCAGTTCCTCTACCTAATTTATCAATCCGAACCCACCGATTTTATACAAAGATACACATCTAAAATTTACTCTTGTTCATTTTTAATGTAAATTGGAAAGCCCTTCCTTTTCTTCACCCAAGTTCTATGGCACCTTGTATATCAAAGACGATTTAAACCGATTTTCTAGGCACCTCATGAAGCGTCTTTCCAATTTTAATTAAATAATGTGCAGCTCTTCCTCTTTTTTTTAAGTGTTTTATTTAATACAGTTTAAGGAAACTAATGTTGAACTCTCCGAAATATCTCTTAAATTACACAAAACCCCTAGCCATATTTCGCCCACATTTATAAAATTCGAGAGCATGCATCCTAAGCATTATACCTGTAAAATCTCAATCCTAGATGCCTTTTATCTTGTATATCATTATATAATAGCTGAAGCGTTTTTCAAGAAGATCAGGTATTATCTTCTCAAACATCACAAGTAGATAAAGACCCTTATAACCCAATAGGGTATTGCAGAGGCTCGTCTTGGTCGTGACTCCTCCCTTCAGGCATTCCACCCATATTTTCATAGAAAATTACCTTTACAACATTCATAAGTTTCTTAAAATCGATTCTAACTTTCCATGATCTCCACTCTATAAGAATGAATAAGGTTTCACCCTCCTCTCTTTTCGTTAAAAACACTGACATCGCGACTTTCCTACTCTCTTATCTTGGCCGATTTTAAAAAAACCTGCCACCCCCTTTAATATTCAGTTTGATCCATTTGAGCCTATCACCATAATTCCAGTAAAACTTCATCTGTATTATTTGTACAAAAACATGACGCTTCTCTATGACCTCAGTTAGCATCTTTCATTCGTCTTCTATGTTAAATTTACTCCCTGGCACTCAAAACTGTGGAAGCTTTCTGATGGTATCATCGCTCGTAGTCGTATTAGCAGTATAATTATTAACCTTTATTATATCTAGAAATATTGTTATTTCGAGATCCATAGTGGAAGATGTTGCTTGTTAGTTTTCGGATTACTACTTTAAAATCATTTAGCTCCCATAACTTTTTTCACCGTATAAACAGTTAGTCAATTTGATTGCTTTTTACTTCTAAAAGTCATAATGTGATCTTCGGGCTCTTAAAAATAAGTGTTAGCGATTAGAGATCTGCAAAGGGCCGTTACTAGTAGATTGGCTCGCCCGTACCCGTTTTAAAAAATTGTAAGCCCAACCAAGCCGTTCGTAATTTTTTGTGCATTTCGAATCCCTTGTACGCGTTCAGAAAACTTTTAAGCCCGCTTGAGCCTGCCCGTAATTTTATTAATGCATTTCAGACCCAGCCGCCTCGCGAAATTGGCCCGCAGGCTCGGCCCATTTAAAAACCGATATGCAGCATGTATTGCATTTAATAGCTTCAAATGTCGTAATTTATCAAAAGCACAATCTAATACCCTAATTTTTAATGTGCAAAAATGAGGTAAGACTTTTTAGAAGGATATCATTTATTAAATAATATGAATGCTAAGCGTTAAAGATCTTTGTGCACAATTGCGCACACAGTTATTTCAAGTATAATTTTATTTCTTGAAATTAATAAAAGTCAATCAAGAGATATGCACAAGCAGGCCCGGCCCGCGGGCGGATACTGAAGGGCTTTGTAGCATAAAAATTATAACAGGCCGGGCCAGGACGGGCTTAACAATTAACAGAACGGGCTCGGGGGGGGGACTGAGATTTTTTTAACGGGCCAGAGATTATCGGTCATGGAATTACAAAGGTTTTTAAAAGTCGGATAATTATATAAATATATGATTTTTATTAAATATATAGATTATTAATTGCTTAATTTTTTAACTTCTAATTTTTGTATATGCTGTAGCCATAGACTGCTCATCACAGTATAAAATGTGTGTGTTTTTTTCCGCCATTTTGAATAACACTACCCTCCTATACCACATAATGGCGTTTTGCGCTGTGCCGTTTTGTTCGAACAGGAGAGGTAAAGAAAAATGGTTTTGATTCCATAAATAAGTAAGATATTACAAAATATGTGATATTTTAAAAATTTTTTAATATCATTACAGTTTTTACATTTTTAATTTTTATGAAATGTGTCAATAATAAATTTTTAAAAATATCATATATTTTGTAATATCTTACTTAATTATGGAATCAAAACCTTTTTTCTTTACCTCTCCTGTTCGAACAAAACGGTACAGCGCAAAACGCCATTATGTGATATAGGAAGGTAGTGTTATTCAAAATGGAGGCAAATTTCACACACAATTTGCCATATGGAACATATGACATGGGCAGTCTATGTAGTCTATGGCTGTAGCATTCATTCGTTTCTCAAGGGCTAAATTTGATTTTATAACATTTTTATTTCATTTGTTATAGATTATTTTTTTTAAATAATTTAAGATTATAGCTTCATATATTCGTAAGTTCAATTACTTAGTTACAATGCACCAAAATTTTGTGTTTAATTTTATCACAAATTTTACTGGTATGATTATTATTAAGCCATATAATTTAATAAATATTTTTGTTCTTATTAAAAACGAAAGTGTATTAACTGATATAAATTAATCAAATCAATGCATACTGCTCATTGAAAGTTGAATATTCTCGTAATTTAATGATAATAGTGAATTGTAACTTATGTTTGTGTTGTTGTTTATCTACTCTACTACTACTATTACCAAAACAACAACACGCACTTAATTCCTAGTGTTGAAGAGAAGGGAGGGCGCCCTCAAGTCTGGTGTAATTTGTCAATGTAAAAGATAGGGAAAATTAATTTTGTTTATAATTTAAAAAGTAAAAGTGCTAGGGTAAAAAAAAATTGTAAATACATTCCTCTCCCCTATATCTACGTATTAAATCTATTAAATAAAATGTTTACAGACTAATTTGCAAGTTATTGACGTTTGAAAAACGCTATAATCGCGTTTTTGGCAACTTCGACAGCAAACATTTAAAAAACTTGACGTATAGGGAAAAAACTAAAAACATATTTGTGTTCACCGTGAAAAACTCTACCAGAATCTGCAAACAGTTTACCGGTTGATATTTCTTGTTGAACGTGTTATTTAACCATATTAAAAAAAATTAAAATATTCATCGAAATTCTCTAAGCAGTTAGGGTATGATAAAAAACAAATGTTATTTACATTTATTAAAAAAGTAGACTCTATAGACTAAGCATGATGTCAAATAGAAATTAAATTTCAAATTTTGATCAGAGCATATAATTTATCAAAATAAAACTGATATCTCTAAAACATTATTTGCAGATGTTTTAATACCGAATAAAAAGAGCTTCGATTTAAAATTGATTATCGATAAAATTAAATGTTTTTAAATATATCACCTCAATTCAATAGCTAGTTAAACGCGGCACAAATTGCATTGTTATGATTATTATCATAAATAATGATCCTAATCGTGTTTAAGTATACTTTTGAATCTCCAAAATATATAACTTATTATTTATATTTAAACAATGCATATGGCAAAAACTATTTATTTAATACTTATAATCTAATTATAACTTACATCAAAAAATTATTATTACAACGTCACTAATATAAGTTCATACAAAAAAACATGTAGCTATAAATTTCAGAATACATTTATCCAAGAGCAATTTTCAATAAATTGGCAATTTCCTCGCTATTTTCTTCACCAGCTTCAGCTAAATAAAATTGATTCCAAAGTTGATTAAACTATAGCTTTTAACAGACATAATAATAACAAGAGAATAAACAAAGGTTATAAATTAGTAATCATGATATGATGAGAGGCATATGAAATTATTAGATTTTACAAGCTTTATGTTTATTATGAACAAATATTACAAGTTTAAAAGCCATTAACAATAAAAAAGAGATGAAACTAGCTTAAATAGAAAATGAGGCAATAAAATATATTATATGTAAAGACTATTAGAAAAGTTAATTAAAAGTAACAGTTTAGTTCTCCATGTAAATACACCTTCTCCTAAGTCGTTGATAGATTGATCAGGAGGAGTTACGCTCCTTAAAAATTTTAACTTAAAGGAAAATCAATAGACTCAAAGTGGCTACAAAATGCTAAGACCCGAATTGTACAAGCAATATTAAAAACAAGATAACTCTCGATATAACGCATTTTTAGCTTAAAAACCTTTATTTTTGCCGATTTCATTATCTAAGTCATTGGCGAAAACGTCTTCTCCCCCAGCAAAAACCATCCCGTCCGCGCCAGGCCCCGTTTGTGGTTGGCTAGAAGAGGCATTGGCACCAGAAGTACCTGTCATACTTTCTTCCAACTTAAGTTTCTCTTGATTGTAACGCAATATAATCTCTTCGACAGTTCCTTTAGCTATCAACCGATTCACAAGTACGGTCCTAGAATGACCAAAGTGCAAATTAAGCATATGATCTAATAAAATCGTGTAATATTAAAAATTTGCTAGCCGACGATAAGGCGCTTACATAACATATTTAAATGACAAAATTAATTTTAATCCTGCCTTGATATGCAATTTATTATAACAGGCCGATTTAGATATAATGCTTAAGCGAAATCAATTTACCTTTATATATATTAGAATTTAAGTTAGAAGATCAAAAATTATTAAAACAGCCAATAAAAAGACCGAGTATATCATTCGGATTAAAATTCGGGTCTTGTTGATGAATAAAATCAAACCCCATTTAAATGAGTAATTTCACGTTAGAAGCATTTATAAAACACACATATAGGTAGTCAATTATTTGTTTGAGAACAATTTAGGGATTTTTGCATTAGTTATTGCTTGAGCCGAGCTAAAGCTTTCGAAAGGCTCGAAATCTAAAAATTCTTCACGAAAATTCTTAAAAATAGGTACTACTACATTACTAGTACTATACCATCCATTGTTGGCATCAAGAGTGGAGGTACTAAAATTTCCAAACTTTACACCAAAAACATAATCCTTCATCAACATCGCAATTATTACAAGGAAAATCATAATAACAACACTGTGAATTTAGGAAACTTATAGTAACGCTCACTTCTCCTGTCCAACACGATGACACCGATCCTCGGCTTGTTTATCGTTGTACGGGTTAATATCGATGTCGTGTATGATGACACGATTGGCGCACGTTAAGTTGATACCCAATCCTCCCGCTTTGGTTGAAAGTAAAAAGAAGTGGCATTCCGGGTCAGCCGTAAATTTCTTTATCAATGTTAACCTACGAAAAAAATTATTTAAAACAAAAAAAAACTAAGAGACTCAGTGATTATATTTATAAGCTTGATTAATAGGCTTCTTTCTTTTAAAGAGGAAACAATATATATAAGACATATGAAAAACATAATATTTACAAGCCTGTGGGTTTTGTAAATAACTTAAAAGTTGAGGGTGGATTTTAAATTACACTTAGGTGCTAAGATATTCCATATTTAACAAAGTTTAAGTTCATGGGTTTTAACTCATCGATAAGTTAAATTATAGTGATAAGCTCCTTCACTAAAGCATACCTCACTCCCCATGACTTATTATAAACCATTATCATAAGTAGCCTTCATTACAATTGCCTTTTTCCCAATAACCTTTATTTAATCGAGCCTAAATTTAATGAAATTTACACATTTAAAAATATCGACTTAATAAATATTTTTCATAAAAAATTTAAAAAAAACCTGTCAGGAACGGGTGTCGATCCATCAATTCGCATGTATGTCATGTTATCGAGCGTTAAATACTCTTGCAAAATGTCCAGCATTTGCGTAAATTGGCTAAATATTAACGCTTTCTCCCCCTAAACACCAAAACAATTTTACTAAAGTTTAAATTCAAAATTTCCGTCAGAGCCTGTTTTAAACCTCGTAAAAATTTATGTTTCCTTAAGAAATTATGCAGTTCTTCCAAACACCAAAATTATTAAAACAACAGGAAACTGTAAAATAAGATTATCGTTTCTGGGGGACTATATATAATTCTTAGTACAAATTTCAAACACATTTATAAATAAACCATATAATTTTTTACAAGGTATAACTGATGTTGATATTCAGAATACAATTATTAATATAAAGCGATTTCTTACGTTTTCGACAATTTGTGGCAACAAGGTGTCTAGATATCTAAATTTAGCTGAACCTTTTACTACGTGTGGAGCCAACTTGAAGTTCGATATGCTCTGTAAAAATATTAGAGATAATAAAATTCAAAAAATCATTAATTGTATATATTTATTAGCGGTATACAATTCTAAAAAGCTTTAATTCGCAAAATATGATAATAATGCGCACTAATAATAATTACATATTACGAAAAAGCTTTTATCTATCGGCATCAAAAACAAATTGTTAGAGGGAAATTCATAAAAACGACATAATATTACTGGAAAAGCCTTGGTGAGTTTGTACAATTCGAAATCGTTTAGCACTTTCATGTCCTCGAATATAAGATCGGGTACCGCTTGTTTGTGAGTTGGTTCCTAACAAAATAAACATGAAATAACAATTGCCAATTAAATCTTTTGCATATGATCAAAACCGGAGGCAGTATAAATTATGAATTTTAACCCAAACTTGGGCAGATGACCCTTAATATTGTCGCATATGGAGCTGAGAACAAAAATTGTAAGTTTAACACTTTAACCCACTATTCTAACTTTAGGTCATATATGTGCATATATGAAATGAAAGATGAATTGTTTAGTCAATATAGCTTTTATTTATATATTATTATTTGATTTAAATTATTACAATATTTATACATTTTAATCAATAATTTAACTTTTCCCATTTCTCTAATTTGCCCTTACTAATTTATAATTATTCATCTCGTCTAAATAAAGCTAATTCTCTTTATCAAGTAAGTATTCCTTAATGATCATCATCACAATCAACAATATAATTTTAACTATGCATTTTCGTCCATCGTATCTTTAAAAATCTAAACTTTATGTGTGCTTTAGTTTTCAAAAGTAGCGGTGAAAGGGCAGAGTAAAAATAAAAACATTCAGTAGGGTTAGAAAGTATCTCCTTTGCAGATTTTTGCACCAAGATTGGATGAGATCGAATTAAAGGCGAAATATTTTTCACATAACTAAACTAAAGTTTAATAGAATTCGTTGAAAACCTAAAAAAATTTATGTTCTATATATTTAACTAGGTGAAACAGGCGATAACGCATATTGAGCAAAAAGCAACAAAGATTTTAACTTGAATAAATACAAACCAAAGGTATCATTCAAAATTAAATAAACACCCCAATTTTTAGGCATAAGATCAACTGACAAAAAAGAACAGGTCTAAAACTTAATAATATCAGTCGTTTGTCGAATTTGTTAGGGGGTGGGGCTATTTGGATATTTAGGTGCTTATAAACTTCTGCTTGTTTTGCTTGTGAATGAGATATCTGGACATTGACTTGACATTAAGTTAAAAATTAGCCAAATGACATAATATCCAAACTTAAGCCTAGAAATTAATAAAATCTTTGATTATGTTCTGTGGTTCACTTATGGTCGGGCATTGTAGTTCTGAAGATCATTGGTCTCAATCCAATTTCAAACCCCTCAATTGGAAAACTGTATTTTTCAAACACTATTTATAAGTTCCCATTTTCTAATGAGGTAGATGAGGTCTTACATTTAGCATAGCCACGGACATTTGTCTGAGTAGGTCTTCCGTGTACAAACTCCTTACTAAGAGGGAATGGTTAGCAACTTTGCGCAATTTCATCATGACACTCATGGGGGGTAGGGTTGGGCTCGTGGTTTTGCCTTGTTCGTCCAATTGATCTTTGTATTCCGCGAGGATGCTGGCGTACAAAGCACCCTGTTCAACAGGCAATTCGCACAATGTTACCTCTTGTCGTTTAGGCGGTAACTGATCCAAAACCTAGAATAACGCGAGAGAGGTTTTATATATTATACAATGAAGGTGCTAACTAGCGCTGTAAAAACGGCTGGGTTTTGTTTGGTCAACCTTTGGATTTAGTCGATTAAACATAAACAGACCAAAAATATTTTGGTCTATTTTTCGTAATCGTATGAACAAAAGCTTTGGTGGCTTTATGTTTTGGCGACTTAAATCAAAGGTCGACCGAACAAAACTCAGTCGTTTTTACAACACTAGTGCTTCCTTATCACGCTATTTACTGCGTCCACGGTTTATATGAATGATAATCTTTTTGTGTTTAAAGCTGCTAATTAAATATATGAATAGAGGAGAAAGCAAGCTTTCAAATCCATTAACAATTAAGTATATCACAAATTTCGTTAAAATATAAACGAAATCCAGATCATCCACAATCAAAAATTAAGTCATAATTATAAGTCCTTTAGTAGTAAGCAAAAACTAGGGGAATTTGCCAAGTGTAAAAATCTTTTGCATTTATTATTTAAATTATCACTAAATTTTTAGCCCTCCCCCCCCTCCTTCCGCAGTCCTCTAATCATATCGAGCTTTATGCCCCTTCTCATTTATAAGTGAAAGTAAATCACCTGCGATTTGAGCCGACGCAACACGAATGGTCGGACCACGTGTTTAGCTTGAGCTATGCGAGCCCGCTCGAATTCGCTTCGCCCCCTAGCAGCAGCCACCTGATTATCACGTGACACGGTCGGCCCTGCACCTTCCCGCTCCTCGGACCCCCAATCGTCCTCATCTTTGTCCCCAGGGGTCTCGGGGGCACCGCCCCCCGAACCCGAATTTAAATCGTAGGCCGAGAAAAGTGTCTTTAGCTCTTCGGTTCGATCCTCAAAGAGGTTGGGAAGCACGAATTGTAGCAGGGACATCAGCTCTAGCAAGTTGTTTTGAATCGGGGTACCGGTTAACAGGACACGAAATCGGGTCTTATAAAGGAGGGCAAATTATGTCAAGATTAGGCGCTATGAGTTATAATTTAAAAAAACGATTTGTAGAAGGAATATCAGCTCGGACAAGTTGTTTTTAATCGGAATACCGGTTTAAAGAACCAGATATAGGATTTTATATAAAGGGGCAAATTATAAGTAAGATCGCGTTATGTCGGACAGAACGCTACAGTCGTACCCATGCACAATATAACGATTATTTATTAAATAAAACGAAGAGCACGAAGGTCAGCTCGAGCAAATTATATCTCGGTACCGGTCAAAAGAACTCGAAAACGGGTCTACTACGAGCATGCGTGTATATAATTAATTCGCAAAAAACACATCACAAGTTTCAGTTTATATGATTCAAGTTAAAAAATATTGAGTAAAAAATTTATAACTATAGGTTAAAAATACATTTCAACTTCTTGATACTAAAATATGATACAACAAATTTCCTAATGCCGTACAAATTGTCCATTTAAACTTCAAGGTATAATAGAAGCAAGTTGCGAAATTATAATATTTTGAGTTTGGCGCTTGTTTAAAGCTAGAGGGGGTCTCCGAATCCAGATTCTAAACTTTAGCTAGCTTTAACTTAGTTGATACCATAACAGTTTAATTCCCGAACTTTGTATGCGCATTATTTCCACTTTTGTTAAAACAATTTTAAAGCTATTCTTGAGGACTCGTTTTTAGATGTATATTAAAACTATTTATACTCTTCAATAAATTTCTAGGGTAATATGAGGTGTTAAATGTACCTTAATTTTGAGTAGATATTTGTACCGCACCGAGGCCATGTTTTTAAGCATATGCGCTTCGTCAAAGATTATGTAGGTGAAGCTGATCCGCTTGAAAAAGTTTTTATCGTCGGTAGTGCTCGAAACCTAGTATACACAGGGAATTTTATTAAATTAAAAATGACAAGAGGGCGGGCTTGAAAAAAAGTGGGGTCCAAAGGGGTAGCTAGGGGCAAGCAGGATGGGCAGCTGCCATCTCACCCTATAAATGCAAAAATTGTTTTATATACAATAGATTTCTAATTTAAATTGAAAAAAAAACATGTTGTCCCTACCTAAAGTCAAAGTAAATTCCTTTATCCCTTTTTAATAAAAATCCTGTTTCAATGACGGTCAGAATTGCTTATCTTCATATTATTTGCTATGCCTAACACAAATAGTAAATGGTGTACATTTAATCGAGATGTTTGAACAGTTTTATTGAACTAAAATCAACCTTTTTTAAATTATACAATCGAAAAACAGATATTAGGGTAAGGTCAAGCTGCCAAAATTGATTAAAGACACTAACCAAGAGTAACAAAAAACTGAATATTTTGACATTCTATAGCAAAGTACTAAAAAATTTAAAGGATTTGAGAAGAGGTAAAGAAAGGTTATAAAAATTTAATTAGATGCTCAAATTAAATAATTAACAATTTACGAAACAAATTGCATATAATTAACGTGGATGCAAAACATACCATGGAATAGGTAGTTAGTATAATATCCCACGAGTCTATGCCTTGTTCTTCTAGCAGTTGATTTCTTTGATCTTTACGCTCCGACTGAGACCCGTAGTATGTGGTAAAACGCGCGTAAGGACACCAAATGGAAATTTCCGAAGCCCAATTATCTAAAATGTAAATTATAATGTTTACAAAAATAAATAGTCATTTCGGGTGTCAAGTCTATTTTACATAATGTATTACAAGGATGGCTTACAGGAACCATTATTACTAAAGGATAATTAGGAGGAATGTTAATGAGTTTTTTTTTAAAAAATGGGCGAAAATTTTCATCGTTGTCACAGGTCTCCTTCAGAAATTATAATTTTATAACTCCGCAAGTCAGGTCGCAACGTCTTTAAAAGGCTGTGATAGACATAAAGCAAACTGCAGAATTCTTGATTTAACTAGTTACAATTTCATAAAACTTAAAACCCTTTCATTTGTTCAAACGTATTGAGTAGGTCGAAACATGGAAAGCGTTTAAGGCATTATAATAATAAATGAAGAGTATCCCATAGACCATCAATAAATCTATCAAATTGTAAGGTTAAAAACACTTTTGTCGTTATTTCGAAAACATAGAATAGAGTTCATTAGTAGTTGAGACTACTAAATAGTTTGCCATTTACCCAAGGTCGAGGCCGGAACGATGATCAAAAATGGTCCTTTGGTGCCCATTTCCAAGAGGTGCTGCAAAAACGCCAACAATTGAACAGTCTTCCCCAGGCCCTTCAGAATAATCAGCAAAAAATTGTAAAATTTAAAGATATTAAGTAATGAAAATGATAAAAAGGAAAACTAATTATATACCATTTCGTCAGCTAAAATGCCATTCATGCCCATCTTGAACAAAAGATTGAGCCAGTTCATCCCAGCTATTTGATACTGTTTTAAAAAGTGCCCAGAATCGGTGATAGATTTTGACGGTTGCACGACCATCGTTCCTTGAGCCAATTTATCTACAGCCATTTGAAGTTCCTGAAGAATGATAAAGTTTTTCAAAATTGTTTGTTATATACCCAATAAAGATGCATTATATGTTTTTATGTAAAGCAAAAATATTTATTCATAGTTGTGAGGATCCGTGACCAACAGACCTCCATGCGCTACTTATTATTAATTACTTTCGATTATATATATGAACTTTCCCTATATTGTAACCAATAGTTAGTTATACTCATTGACATTTAATATTTAGTTCTCCTCATAAAAATTTCTAACTCCTCAAAAAGATCCCTTAGCCTTCCTCATAGATATCCCTATCCCCCCTACAAAATAAACACCTTTATATCCTTTCCTAAACACTGGAAGCTAAACAATAGTTTATAACAGATATTTCTGAGGAGCCTTGGTATAATACTTTTTGCATTATGGTTCAAAGAGGGAATATAAATATATGAACAATCATAAAAACAAGCCAAATTTATGAGGATCTTACGGTAGAGAGTTGTTCGCAGTGTTGGAGTAGCTTGACGATTTGCTTCCGCAAGTAAAGAACTTTCTTGGCCGCTTGAATCAAGTCGACGGATAAAAATTTGAACCGCTCGAATTTGGCGTTCTACATAGCAAAAATATGGCCGAGTGAAAATTAGTGTAAATGGCTATTGCAAAAACGACCGGGTTTTGTTTGACTAAACATAAACAGATCAAAAGTTTTTTGAGGCCTTTTGGTCTGTTTTCCTTATTAGCAGTCGAATAAAAGCAATGGTCGACCAAACAAAACCCAGCCGTTTTTACGAGACTAGTGTAAACTATAATATGCCATGCATTTTACCCCATATTGGGGCAAAAGTGTAACAATCAAGTAATGATTGTTTGATATGCCTTACACCAAAAATGCTTGTTTAGTCAACCAAAAACCAAGACCAACGGCTGACTTAACAAGAACATACCAAAATTCGATGGCCCGTTCTTTTAAATTATAACTAAGCCTAAGAGTCGAATAAATAAATTTCGACTAAGCCTAGTGGTCGATTAAACAAAAACAGACCGAAAGAGTAACGGCCGACTCAACAAAATAGCCTAGAGGTCGACAAAACAAAAATACACACAAACTAAAACCGAAGTAGGTAGGCTTAACAAAACCCCCTGGGTCTTTTTACAACCAACACTATTCTACATAAGTAAAACACTAACCAATTCTTCCCAACTAGTGAAGGGACGTTGTTCCATGATAATGTTGCACTTCTTAACCGTGCAATGCTTAAGTCCCATAAGCTCTTCCCGCGTCGCCGTGTTAAAGTATTCAACTAGGGCCTCTCGTTCCGTCACGCTTTTACCCCTCACCCCCGAACGATCAGCTGATCGATAGGTGGGTGCGGTCGTGGGGGGTAGAGCGGGCGTCGGCGTCATGGTAACGGACCCGCCCCCCGTTTTGCGATTGAAAGTCTCCAAAAAGTAATCGGTCATCGATCTCCGAGCCCCTCCCGGAGCGTAGGGGGCGGGGACGCTAGGGGCGGGATAATTATGGGCCGGCGGTGAGGGTGCCGACGAGCTTCCACCACCCCCAAAAGTCGCCGAGGTAGGCGCAGGGGTAACGCCCATCGACGATGGTGGGGGTGCGTGATCCATAACGAACCCGTATTCCTCGGGGTCGAACTCGGCCCTAGCGAATCGTTCTAATCAATTAATAAAGAGAGTTTAACTTGAGAATAAATAATTTGATTTTTTATAATTTAGTGTTGTAAACTTGACCAATTGGTATATTTAAAAAGACCTTAGTCCATAAGGCAGCGACCGAATGCTGCTAGCAAACTAATATAAATCAAAATCTAACAGGGTGGCCAATAATTGTGGTAGCATTTGACTTTAATACGTTTTTTATCATGGATTGGTCCCACAGTGGTAGGGTAGTTTTGAAAAGTTACTTCCATCTTGATCGGGTAAGGGCCATGTCCGATTTATCTTCTTAGTTTTCATAACTTTGTCTACTTGCCCTTCCCATGTGACACGAGGTCGTCCTCAACCTCTCTTCACCAGCACCTCCATGCCTAAGACTATTTAATATACATCATTTGCCTCCCTTCTTATTATATTCCCCGACCACCTTGGCCGATTTAAGCAATCAAGTTTGCAGTAAATTGCCATTTTTGCCCAACGACAGTCTTTCTCGTCATATGGTGGAGCCTAGTCAACCCAAAGCGGTATCAATCTGATTCACCTTGGCTTGTAGTAACTTTTGTTCCATGTAGCGTTTAATGCCCATATTTCACTTCCTTAGATTAACATCGGTTATGGATTTGTAAGGTTTGCACTTTAACCATATTGGCATCTACTTGTCGCACATTACACCAAATATATTTGCCATTTAAGCCATTCTTAGTCCCGGCATTGACTTCTGTTGCGCAACTTCCCTCTTGATGTATCATCAAGCAAAGGTATTTAAACCTCTCAAGTTTAGGCTTTTTTAGAATGATCATCTAGCGACGGGGTCCATCCATGTAACGTTCATCTCCATGTACACCGCTTTCTGAATGATGACCTTGCTATGACCACTTTATGCCTTCTTCAAATAAGTTCGCCTTTGTCGCTTCGCATAGTACTATATAGTGTTGTAAAAACGGCTGAGTTTTGTTTGGTCGACCTTAAGTTTTAGTTGACTAAACATATAAAGGGACCAAAACACTTTAGGTCTGTTTGTGCGACTAAACATAAACAGACCAAAAAACCATTGGTCTGTTTATGTTTAGTTAACCACAACCAAAGGTCAACCAAACAAAACCCAGCCGTTTTTACAATACTAGTATTATGTCATTGGCACATAGCATGAGCCAAGGAGATGGCTTTTAAATGTCTCTCGTTATCATATCCATAATTATGGTAAATAAAATGGGACTTAGTTTTAATTATGCAAGCATCGCCAGTAATTCCAAAAGGTTGTGATAAAAGCACACAAAAAATGTTTTCTACTATAAATTATGGCCAGCCAAAAAAAGCAAATTTTATTGCAATGACTAACCTTGAGAATCGTCATCTTCCATATATTCATCTTCTGATTCCTCGAGAAATACCCTCAACCCATCTTCGTCTGTTCCTTTGGGTGGGTAAGAAGGATCTAACTCAACTGAGTTAAAGTTTAGAGAATGCGTTGCTAAACGTGAAACAACAAGATCCAAATCCCAATCAAAATATTCCAATGCCAGATAAATTTGCTAAAACATATAAATTAATTGGATTAAGGCTTTTGCCAGGTTTATGTGGAAATGAATTTTTAAAAGTGGTCATCAATATGTAATATATTGATGTTGTAGCTGATTTAAAACTTTTGTATTATTAATTTAATAATAACTTTGTTGTAAAATCAGTATCATTTGGAAAGTTACAGATTAACTTAAGGATAAATGCAAGGGCAAATTTAAAATTGATGTTTGAGGCAAATATAGGGATATATGAATGAACAGCTAAATTAACTATAACCCCACCATTTTTTACAGATTACATATAAAAAAGATACAAATGTACAATATCATACACCTTAAAGTTTGTCTTTGTATATCTTATATAAATGATTATGTTTAAGACAATTTTATGCATTTGAAATAGGTTAGTTGAATTTAAGGAAATATAGTAAAATGCTATCAACAATAATTTAAAAAGATTTAAATGAAAAATGCATTGTGGCAACAATCTATATATCTTTATCATTTAATAATATAGAGATTATAAACTTAATTATAAACACTAACAATTAAAATTATCTTATTATTTAAATATAAAATTTAAAATCAAATACCATATAAAACATACAAAAATGAATAATCTAAAAATGGTAAAAATTAAATTCTGTCAAATTATAAGGTATATAAACTCAAATTGTCATACTGTAGGTGTATAAGTAGAAAATGCTTCCCAAGTAAATGTAAAAGCTTCCTGTTTCTGTACATCATTTTTTAGAAGTTCAATTCGGGATTTTTTTAATAATGGGGGATCTCTTTTATTAATCACAAATTTTGTAAATGATGGATGCTTTGAAATAAAATCTGGTAAATTGCTAACTGGTAACTTAATTGGTGCATGCATATACTGTTGAGAATAAATTGGTGAAATTCCCACTGCATTGTTATTAATATTTGATATGTAATTTGTTGATTCATTGTATCGAATTCCTTTATTGAAAAAGATTAGTAAGTTTAACAAAAATTGTTCATTATGTTATGCAAAATTTAAAGGACATAAATAATAGTATGTTATCTTCACCATAACTTGCAGATTTGCGAGAATTGTGATCAAATCCTCTAACAAAAAACTTATAAACAAAGAATAAAGTTACCTCTGATATGGAAATGAAAAGCTTTCATGCAATCCAGGTATATGGTTTAATAGCTTTAAATTATAACTTTTATTTTCACCTAAAATTTGAAACAATATATACTTATAAATTTACTAATTTCATTATGAGATCGCCTTCCCACTCTAAATTTCTTCAAATCTAAAAGGGTACCTTTATTAGACATTGCAGAATGAACGAATGTCCACAACTGTTATTGCTGAATCTGGTTCAATTGACAAAAGTTCATTTGTAAAAATCTCTAAATATCTAAATCTAACCCTATATCTAAATCTAACCCTAACCCTTGCCTATATTACATTTTGCCTATATACATTTTGCACAGAGTGAAATTTACAAAATAAATGATAATAATATTGGAAAACTTACCAAACGCAGAGGGTTTTAAGTCACACTTATAACTGCGCATGCGCATAAGCAATTATTGCCTGTATTAGATTTTGTGGAGTTAAAAACATAAAAAAGTTATTAAACTAGCATGCGCATAAGCAATTATTGTCTATATTAGATTTTGACTATGTTAGATTTTGCACAGAAGCGATTTTTTTAAAGAACGGGAGTTTAGAGATTTAGAGATTTTTACATATGAACTTTTGTCAATTGAAACGATACCGTTATTGCTAATGAAGTCTAATCAGCACTTCCACGCAAAATGTGGAAAGCTGGAAATACGGAAAACTAATCAAATGCATTGGCAATTTCGCAGAATATGTGTCAAACGAACTAAAACCAATATGCATGTTTTGACAATTTAGTACTTTATGTGTGATCACATATAGAGTTCATATGTATAATTATATTAAGGTATTATATATATTTAAACTCATCTATATATTTATAGGTATATAAGCATTAAATATATAAATTTACACTAATATAAGCGCAATATATGATTATTATTATAGATTTATACCTCTATACATAGCTACTTATGCAGACACTTTAATAAATATTATTTTTAGTTGATTTGTAAATACAAATAAGTTTGAAATGTGTTGCTTTATTACTTGAAACTGAAAGAATCTATTTAAATCAGAATTTGTTAGCACTTCAAATGCAAAAACATAATTATGTCAAGCTTATTAATTGAAGGTAACTATCAAAAATAAAATGTTTAGCATTTTAAAAGCAAAAATTTAATTGTGTCGAGCAGCAATCATTTTTCACATATTTATATGTTGTTTATTACCTGAGGGGATCTATCTAAATAAAATTTGTTAGTATTTTGAAAGCAAAAACCTAATTATGTCAAGCAACAATCATTTTCACAAACTTATATGTTATTACTTGAAGGAAAATATCTAAATCAAAATAATAAAACCAATTAAATGCTTAGACCATTTATCACCTTATGTGTGATCACAAATAATATTCATATGTATAATTATATTAAGGTATTATATATATTTATACTCATGTATATATTCTTAGGTTTATAAGCATTAAATATATACATTTACACTTATATAAGCACAATATATGATTATAAATATAGATTTATATATTTACACCTATATATAGCTACTTAAAGACACTTTAATAAATAAATTGTAATACATCTAAAGATTTTTAATTGAAATGCACAAATAAGTTTGAAATATGTTGCTTTATTACTTGAAGAAATCTATCTAAATAAAAATTTGCTAGCATTTTAAAAACAAAAACTTAATTATGTCAAACTTATTAATTGAAGATAACTATCTAAATCAAAATATTTAGCATTTTAAAAGCAAATCCTAATTATGTCAAGCAACAATCATTTTTCACAAACTTATATGCAGTTTTATTACTTGAAGAGAACTATCTAAATAAAAACATTTAGCATTTTAAAAGCAAAAACCTAATTATGTCAAGCAACAATCATTTTTTACAAACTTATATGCTGTTTTATTACTTGAAGGGAACTATCTAAATTTAAATTTTTAGCATTTTAAAAGCAAAAGCCTAATTATGTCAAGCAACAATCATTTTTCACAGACTTATATGTTGTTTTATTACTTAAAGAGAACTATCTAAATCAAAATATTTAGCATTTTAAAAGCAAAAACCTAATTATGTCAAGCAACAATCATTTTTCACAAACTTATATGCTGTTTTATTACTTGAAGAGAACTATCTAAATATAAATTTTTAGCATTTTAAAAGCAAAAGCCTAATTATGCCAAGCAACAATCATTTTTCACATACTTATATGTTGTTTTATTACATAAAAAGAGAGACACAGGGACTAGGCTGGAATGTAGACCTTAAAAATTTTAGAATCTAGAAATCAAAAAAACCCTTTCAGATGGTAAGTTCTGCCATTTTAATATTAAATTTGGGATAATGTATCTCCCAAAAGTATTTGGGAGACCTAAAAACTTTAAAATCTAGACATGAAAAACTAATTTACTAGATAGTAAGTTCTATATATATATAATATATAGAGTACCTACATATATATAAGTAAATATGCATTGTACATAAATATTATTTAATAGATTATAATTATGTATATATATATATATAAAACTCGGGCCTTCGGCCCTCGTGGGAAGGGGGAGAAGGGAAGGGAAGAGGGGAAGGGAAGGGGGGACGACTCATCTGTACTTCGTATAAATGTATCATATTTGCTATGCAATTTATGGGCGAGAAAGGTGGGAAGGGGCGAGAATGCCTATAGGGGGGTATTAAATGCCTAATGATTAATTAATTATTTATACAAATTTTCCATTATAGGCAAAATGTAATAAAGGCAAAATGTAATATAGGCAAGGGTTAGGGTTAGATTTAGTGTTTGCATCTAGTTGCGTATTACATTAGTTTTTATGGCCTTTAGTGATTATGGGTCTAACAAACATTATATTATAAAACAACACAATGTTAAGAATTTGCAGAATTATTGGGAGAAATTTTTTGTTAAATTTGAACAATTTTTAATGAAAAAAATCAAAAATTTGGCCAATGGTCACTTTTTCTCTATTGGTCAGTACCAACAGATACTCTATAAGTCAATGATAGCCAAAGAAACGGAAAAAAAATTTTGATGCTCACTTTGGCCAATGGTCATTTTTTTCCATTGGTCAGCAGCCAGGACACGGTAAAAGTGGATATAAATTCATAAGAGTAAAAAAAAACGAAAAAAATATTTTCGAATCACATTTTGGCTAATGGTCATTTTTTTCCATTGGTCAGCAGCCAGGACACGGTAAAAGTGGATATAAATTCATAATAGTCAAAAAAAAAAACGAAAAAAAAGTTTTCGAATCACATTTTGGCCAATGGTCATTTTATTCCATTGGTCAGCAGCCAGCGGACGGCCAAAAAGTCATAATAGCAATAGTAGGAACAGGAACAATCATAATAGTCAAAAAAAAACGAAAAAAATAATTTCGATTCACATTTTGGCCAATGGTCATTTTTTCCATCGGTCAGGAGCCAGCGGACGGCCAAAAAGTCATAATAGCAATGGTAGTAACAGGAACAATCATAATAGTCAAAAAAAAACGAAAAAATAAACTTGGATTCACATTTTGGCCAATGGTCATTTTTTTCATTGGTCAGCAGCCAACGGACGGCCAAAAAGTCTTATTATCAATGATAGTAACAAGAACAATCATAAGAGTCAAAAAAACTCCGGGATTCTAACCCAAAAACTAGTTAAATTGCATAGCAATTAAAAGTAAACAACTTTTATTTATGTTTATTATATAACATTGGTCAACAGCCAGCGGACGGCCAAAAAGTCATAATAGCAATGGTAGAAACTGGAACAATCATAATAGTCAAAAAAAAACGAAAAATATAATTTCGATTCACATTTTGGCCAATGGTCATTTTTTTCATTGGTCAGCAGCCAGCGGACGGCCAAAAATTCTTATTATCAATGATAGTAACAAGAACAATCGTAAGAGTCAAAAAAACTCCGGGATTCTAACCCCAAAACTAGTTAAATTGCATAGCAATTAAAAAGTAAACAACTTTTATTTATGTTTATTATATAACTAGTTAAATTGCATAGCATTAAAAGTAAACAACTTTTATCTATGTTTATTATATAATAGATAATTTAACAAATCTTATATATAACACACCGAGGGAGATAGAGATGAGGGGTGGGGCACCTCTTATGCATTAATTTAAAAAATAACACAGCGAGGGAGATAGAGATGAGGGGTGGGACACCTCTTTCTCGTGCATTAATTTAAAAAAGCGATAACCTAATATACCCAATGCAAATAGATAGGGAGGGTAACGGACAGACAACGGACGGACAACGGACGGACAACAAAAAACGAGCCCATAAATTGCATAGCAATTAATAAATTAATTTGCATAGCATTATATATATAATGCCTATATGTACAAGTAAATATATATAATGAACAGAAATATTTATAGTATTTCAATACACTATGGTTATTTTATAAAAAGCCATAAAAATAAATATAGTACTTTTAAACTATCCTTAATATAAATGTATATATAAAACTCGGGCCTTCGGCCCTCGTGGGAAGGGGGAGAAGGGAAGGGAAGAGGGGAAGGGAAGGGGGGACGACTCATCTGTACTTCGTATAAATGTATCATATTTGCTATGCAATTTATGGGCGAGAAAGGTGGGAAGGGGCGAGAATGCCTATAGGGGGGTATTAAATGCCTAATGATTAATTAATTATTTATACAAATTTTCCATTATAGGCAAAATGATATAGGCAAAATGTAATATAGGCAAGGGTTAGATTTAGTGTTTGCATCTAGTTGCGTATTACATTAGTTTTTATTGATTATGATAACAAACATTATATTATAAAACAACACAATGTTAAGAATTTGCAGAATTGTTGGGAGAAATTTTTTGTTGAATTTGAACAATTTTTAATTAAAAAAATCAAAAATTTGGCCAATGGTCACTTTTTCTCTATTGGTCAGTACCAACAGATACTCTATAAGTCAATGATAGCCAAAAAAATTGAAAAAAAAATTTTGATGCTCACTTTGGCCAATGGTCATTTTTTTCCATTGGTCAGCAGCCAGGACACGGTAAAAGTGGATATAAATTCATAAGAGTAAAAAAAAAGAAGAAAAAATTTTCAAATCACATTTTGGCCAATGGTCATTTTTTTCCATTGGTCAGCAGCCAGGACACGGTAAAAGTGGATATAAATTCATAATAGTCAAAAAAAACGAAAAAAAAGTTTTCGAATCACATTTTGGCCAATGGTCATTTTATTCCATTGGTCAGCAGCCAGCGGACGGCCAAAAAGTGATAATAGCAATGGTATGAACAGGAACAATCATAATAGTCAAAAAAAAACGAAAAAAATATTTTCGATTCACATTTTGGCCAATGGTCATTTTTTCCATCGGTCAGGAGCCAGCGGACGGCCAAAAAGTCATAATAGCAATGGTAGTAACAGGAACAATCATAATAGTCAAAAAAAACGAAAAAATAAACTCGGATTCACATTTTGGCCAATGGTCATTTTTTTCAGTGGTCAGCAGCCAACGGACGGCCAAAAAGTCTTATTATCAATGATAGTAACAAGAACAATCATAAGAGTCAAAAAAAACCGAGATTCTAACCCAAAAACTAGTTAAATTGCATAGCAATTAAAAGTAAACAACTTTTATTTATGTTTATTATATAACATTGGTCAGCAGCCAGCGGACGGCCAAAAAGTCATAATAGCAATGGTAGAAACAGGAACAATCATAATAGTCAAAAAAAACGAAAAAAATAATTTTGATTCACATTTTGGCCAATGGTCATTTTTTTCATTGGTCAGCAGCCAGCGGACGGCCAAAAATTCTTATTATCAATGATAGTAACAAGAACAATCATAAGAGTCAAAAAAACTCCGGGATTCTAACCCCAAAACTAGTTAAATTGCATAGCAATTAAAAAGTAAACAACTTTTATTTATGTTTATTATATAACTAAATTGCATAGCATTAAAAGTAAACAACTTTTATTTATGTTTATTATATAATAGATAATTTAACAAATCTTATATATAACACACCGAGGGAGATAGAGATGAGGGGTGGGGGACCTCTTATGCATTAATTTAAAAAATAACACAGCGAGGGAGATAGAGATGAGGGGTGGGGCACCTCTTTCTCATGCATTAATTTAAAAAAGCGATAACCTAATATACCCAATGCAAATAGATAGGGAGGGTAACGGACAACGGACAACGGACAACGGACGGACGGACACCAAAAAACGAGCCCATGCAATTTATGGGCTCGTTTTTTGTTGTCCGTCCGTCCGTCCGTCTGTCCGTCCGTCCGTTACCCTCCTATCTATTTGCATTGGGTATATTAGGTTATCGCTTTTTTAAATTAATGCATGAGAAAGAGGTGCCCCACCCCTCATCTCTATCTCCCTCGGTGTGTTATATATAAGATTTGTTAAATTATCTATTATATAATAAACATAGATAAAAGTTGTTTACTTTTAATGCTATGCAATTTAACTAGTTATATAAGAAACATAAAAAAAGTTGTTTACTTTTTAATTGCTATGCAATTTAACTAGTTTTGGGGTTAGAATCCCGAAGTTTTTTTGACTCTTATGATTGTTCTTGTTACTATCATTGATAATAAGAATTTTTGGCCGTCCGTTGGCTGCTGACCAATGAAAAAAATGACCATTGGCCAAAATGTGAATCCGAGTTTATTTTTTCGTTTTTTTTTGACTATTAGGATTGTTCCTGTTACTACCATTTCTATTATGACTTTTTGGCCGTCCGCTGGCTCCTGACCGATGGAAAAAATGACCATTGGCCAAAATGTGAATCGAAATTATTTTTTTTCGTTTTTTTTTACTATTATGATTGTTCCTGTTCCTACCATTGCTATTATGACTTTTTGGCCGTCCGCTGGCTGCTGACCAATGAAAAAAATGACCATTGGCCAAAATGTGAATCGAAATTATTTTTTTCGTTTTTTTTACTATTATGATTGTTCCTATTCCTACCATTGCTATTATGACTTTTTGGCCGTCCGCTGGCTGCTGACCAATGGAATAAAATGACCATTGGCCAAAATGTGACTCGAAAACTTTTTTTTCGTTTTTTTTTACTCTTATGAATTTATATCCACTTTTACCGTGTCCTGGCTGCTGACCAATGGAACAAAATCACCATTGGCCAAAGTGAGCATCAAAATTTTTTTTTCCGTTTTTTTTTGGCTATCATTGACTTATAGAGTATCTGTTGGTACTGACCAATAGAGAAAAAGTGACCATTGGCCAAATTTTTGATTTTTTTAATTAAAAATTGTTCAAATTCAACAAAAAATTTCTCCCAACAATTCTGCAAATTAACATTGTGTTGTTTTATAATATAATGTTTGTTAGACCCATAATCACTAAAGGCCATAAAAATGTAATACGCAACTAGATGCAAACACTAAATCTAACCCTAACCCTTGCCTATATTACATTTTGCCTTTATTACATTTTGCCTATAATGGAAAATTTGTATAAATAATTAATTAATCATTAGGCATTTAATACCCCCCTATAGGCATTCTCGCCCCTTCCCACCTTTCTCGCCCATAAATTGCATAGCAAATATGATACATTTATACGAAGTACAGATGAGTCGTCCCCCCTTCCCTTCCCCTCTTCCCTTCCCTTCTCCCCCTTCCCACGAGGGCCGAAGGCCCGAGTTTTTATTTATATTAATTGCTATGCAATTTATGGGCTCGTTTTTGGTTGTCCGTCCGTTGTCCGTCCGTTGTCCGTCCGTTGTCCGTCCGTTACCCTCCTATCTATTTGCATTGGGTATATTAGGTTATCGATTTTTTAAATTAATGCATGAGAAAGAGGTGCCCCACCCCTCATCTCTATCTCCCTCGCTGTATTATTTTTTAAATTAATGCATAAGAGGTGCCCCACCCCTCATCTCTATCTCCCTCGCTTTCGGGCGGGGTCGGGTTTTAATTGCTACGTTAAATTAATGCATAAGTATATCTATTCGTTTTTGAATTGGGTAACATTGATATTAATTGCTATAATTACCCTATGCCCTCCACTACAAGGGCCTATGCCTCTACTGATATGGGTCCCTGTGCCCCTACAAAAGCCTATGCCTTTATTAATGTGGGTTCGAACGCCGGCGAACGTTCTGAATTGCTGGTTCGATTCCCGGAGAGGGCAAATTTTTTTTTATTTTTTAAATTAAATTAATATATTTTTCCTGTTACTACCATTGATAATATGACTTTTTGGCCGTCCGCTTGTTCTATTATTGTTTCATTTTATTATATGATAATCATAAATAAAAGTTGTTTACTTTTAATTGCTATGCAATTTAACTAGTTTTTGGGTTAGAATCCCGGAATTTTTTTGACTCTTATGATTGTTCTTGTTACAATCATTGATAATAAGACTTTTTGGCCGTCCGCTGGCTGCTGACTAATGAAAAAATGACCATTGGCCAAAATGTGAATCCGAGTTTATTTTTTCGTTTTTTTTGACTATTATGATTGTTCCTGTTACTACCATTGCTATTATGACTTTTTGGCCGTCCGCTGGCTCCTGACCGATGGAAAAAATGACCATTGGCCAAAATGTGAATCGAAATTATTTTTTTCGTTTTTTTTGACTATTATGATTGTTCCTGTTCCTACCATTGCTATTATGACTTTTTGGCCGTCCGCTGGCTGCTGACCAATGGAATAAAATGACCATTGGCCAAAATGTGATTCGAAAACTTTTTTTTTCGTTTTTTTTTGACTATTATGAATTTATATCCACTTTTACCGTGTCCTGGCTGCTGACCAATGGAAAAAAATGACCATTGACCAAAATGTGATTCGAAAATTTTTTTTCGTTTTTTTTTTACTCTTATGAATTTATATCCACTTTTACCGTGTGCTGGCTGCTGACCAATGGAAAAAAATGACCATTGGCCAAAGTGAGCATCAAAATTTTTTTTTCCGTTTTTTTGGCTATCATTGACTTATAGAGTATCTGTTGGTACTGACCAATGAAGAAAGAATGACCATTGGCCAAATTTTTGATTTTTTTAATTAAAAATTGTTCAAATTCAACAAAAAATTTCTCCCAACAATTCTGCAAATTCTTGACATTGTGATGTTTTTTAATATAATGTTTGTTAGACCCATAATCACTAAAGGCCATAAAAACTAATGTAATACGCAGCTAGATGCAAACACTAAATCTAACCCTAACCCTTGCCTATATTACATTTTGCCTATATTACATTTTGCCTATAAATGGAAAATTTGTATAAATAATTAATTAATCATTAGGCATTTAATACCCCCCTATAGGCATTCTCGCCCCTTCCCACCTTTCTCGCCCATAAATTGCATAGCAAATATGATACATTTATACGAAGTACAGATGAGTCGTCCCCCCTTCCCTTCCCCTCTTCCCTTCCCTTCTCCCCCTTCCCACGAGGGCCGAAGGCCCGAGTTTTATGAATATGTATGTATATCTATAATTATTCACATATATTGTAATTGTAAATGTATATATGTAGTGCATATATACTTTTGAGTACATAGATGGGTTTAAATCTATGTAATAACGATATAATTATGGTATATTATAATGTATGTAATATACAGCACATATTTATATATATAATATTAATTGCTATGCAATTTATGGGCTCGTTTTTGGTTGTCCGTCCGTTGTCCGTCCGTTGTCCGTCCGTTGTCCGTCCGTTGTCCGTCCGTTGTCCGTCCGTTACCCTCCTATCTATTTGCATTGGGTATATTAGGTTATCGATTTTTTAAATTAATGCATGAGAAAGAGGTGCCCCACCCCTCATCTCTATCTCCCTCGCTGTGTTATTTTTTAAATTAATGCATAAGAGGTGCCCCATTCCTCATCTCTATCTCCCTCGCTTTCGGGCGGGGTCGGGTTTTAATTGCTACATTAAATTAATGCATAAGTATATCTATTCGTTTTTGAATTGGGTAACATTGAATTGCTATAATTTCCCTATGCCCTCCACTACAAGGGCCTATGCCTCTACTGATATGGGTCCCTGTGCCCCTACAAAAGCCTATGCCTCTATTAATGTGGGTTCGAACCCCGGCGAATGTTCTGAATTGCTGGTTCGATTCCCGGAGAGGGCAAATTTTTTTTTTTTTTTTTAAATTAAATTAATATAATTTTCCTGTTACTACCATTGATAATATGACTTTTTGGCCGTCCGCTTGTTCTATTATTGTTTCATTTTATTATATAATAAACATAAATAAAAGTTGTTTATTTTTAATTGCTATGCAATTTAACTAGTTTTTGGGTTAGAATCCCGGAGTTTTTTTTGACTCTTATGATTGTTCTTGTTACTATCATTGATAATAAGACTTTTTGGCCGTCCGCTGGCTGCTGACCAATGAAAAAAATGACCATTGGCTAAAATGTGAATCCGAGTTTATTTTTTCGTTTTTTTTGACTATTATGATTGTTCCTGTTACTACCATTGCTATTATGACTTTTTGGCCGTCCGCTGGCTCCTGACCGATGGAAAAAATGACCATTGGCCAAAATGAGAATCGAAATTATTTGTTTCGTTTTTTTTGACTATTATGATTGTTCCTGTTCCTACCATTGCTATTATGACTTTTTGGCCGTCCGCTGGCTGCTGACCAATGGAATAAAATGACCATTGGCCAAAATGTGATTCAAAATTTTTTTTTCGTTTTTTTTGACTATTATGAATTTATATCCACTTTTACCGTGTCCTGGCTGCTGACCAATGGAAAAAAATGACCATTGGCCAAAATGTGATTCGAAAATTTTTTTTTCGTTTTTTTTACTCTTATGAATTTATATCCACTTTTACCGTGTGCTGGCTGCTGACCAATGGAAAAAAATGACCATTGGCCAAAGTGAGCTTCAAAATTTTTTTTCCCGTTTTTTTGGCTATCATTGACTTATAGAGTATCTGTTGGTACTGACCAATAGAGAAAAAATGACCATTGGCCAAATGTTTGATTTTTTTAATTAAAAATTGTTCAAATTCAACAAAAAATTTCTCCCAACAATTCTGCAAATTCTTAACATTGTGATGTTTTATAATATAATGTTTGTTAGACCCATAATCACTAAAGGCCATAAAAACTAATGTAATACGCAACTAGATGCAAACACTAAATCTAACCCTAATTCTTGCCTATATTACATTTTACCTATATTACATTTTGCCTATAAATGGAAAATTTGTATAAATAATTAATTAATCATTAGGCATTTAATACCCCCCTATAGGCAATCTCGCCTTTTCCCACCTTTCTCGCCCATAAATTGCATAGCAAATATGATACATTTATACGAAGTACAGATGAGTCGTCCCCCCTTCCCTTCCCCTCTTACCTTCCCTTCTCCCCCTTCCCACGAGGGCCGAAGGCCCGAGTTTTATTATATATATTGTATATATTTATTTATGTAATTAACTCTTTTTAATTTGATATTTTAGATCATATATCTAGTTTGTAAGTACTTTCGTTATTATCGGTTTTCCACATTATGCGTCAGATTCCTAATCAGCAAATCGTTTTAATTTAGACTAACTGATATATTGTCAAGTATTATACAGGCATGGGTACAGCAAGCATTAAAAATGGAGGGGGGGGCCATAATAATTTAGGTAGGGGCATATTAATTATTTTTTGATAGCCATAATTTTAATGAATTTCAACAAATATTTAAATTTTGCGAGGGGCAGCCACCCCTCCCTGCCCCCCTTGGCTACGCCCATATATATAAGTCATATTAATGACATGTTGCATATTAAGTTTGTGTTTTAAAGGTTTTCAAATAAATTGTTTCCCATTTGTAATTATTTTTTTGAAATTTAATTGTTTAATAAATAAATGTGAAAAATAATATTTTTATAGACCTTTTTAGACAAAACAGGTTATAAATCCTTGATAAAACGTAGCCGCAATTTTTTGACCGAAACACGATTCCGATTAACGCGCCTGAGACTAGATAAAAAAGATATAAAGATATCTGAACTTGCGATTGTGATTTGACTCTTAGCTTTTTTTATTGACTCTGTTCAGATTTTTGTGTAACCACTTATTTGAATATTTTATAACTAGTAGATATATAGAACTGTATAAGTATACTAACATTCTGAATATAATTTGAAAAACCTTTTGCTAAATATAACATTCAATTATAGAGACCTACATATGGTCTTTATCGACTTGGAGAAAGTTTAGGAGACAATCCCTTGCGATTAATATGGTGGTGCGTGAGAAAACAAAATATCCCTGACGCATATTTGCGGTTTATGTAAAACATTTATGAAGCTTCAGTTTCGTGCGTTAGGACGACAGTTGGAGACTCTAACCCTTTTCGGGTTAAAATTTGATTATTTCAAGGATTTGCCCTAAGTCCCTTTTTATTCAACATATTACGATAACATGAGACATTCAAAATCCATCGCCATAGTATATGCTATATGCCGATGATATAGTAGTATGCAAAGAGACAAAGGAGAAAGTATTCGAAGAAGTCGAAAAGTGGTCAAAGCGCTTAGCTGGATATGGTTAAAAGTCAACGATCGAAAACTATATAGATGAAAATAAACGTTATATGCACCCCATTGCTGAATGACCATCTAAAATACCCAAAAGTAGACAGGTTAACATACCTCGGCTCGATGTTATATCAATAGGGAGGTTGCGTAACAGAAGTCAATGCCCGGTTCCAAAAAGAATAGCTTAAATGGCGTGGTATATCCGGTACAATGTGCGACAAGAAAGTACTAATATGGTTGAAGAACAAAGCTTACAAATCCATCGTAAGACCTGTGTTACTCTATGGAGGTGAAACCTAAGCATTTAACAACACGAAGAAAAGCCATTAAAAGTTACGTAGATGAGAATTATACGGTGGAGCTTGGGGTATTTCAAGCTCGACCATATGACGAATGACTTTCTCATGACAAAAGGGTATTCAACCTATGGTTGACATGATTAACGAAAATCGGCTAATGTGGTAAGGGCACATAATAGGAAGGGAGACTAATGATTTAAATCCAAAAGTACCGGAAATTGAGGCACCGGGGAAGAGAGGAAAAGGACGACCTCGTGTCACCTGGAAAGGGCAAGTCGATAAAGTTATGAAAACAAAATAGATTAATCAAGACATATCACTTACTCGGTCAAGAGGGACGAAACTCATTAAAACAAACCCCACCATTTTGGGACCACAAAAATATGAGAAAGAAGATGAAAAGTACACAACCTATTGCGCGGTGTGTTAATATTTTAAAAATTGTGTAGTCTGATAGTTGAGTTAAAAGCATTGAACTAACCCGAGTTTTTTTAAAATAAAAACATTTAATTGGGTGACGAAGATAGTGAGTCGGTAATATTGCCTTTTAAAAATGTACCTAATGAATTTCATATTGAAAATTACGTAATCAAAAGAAACGAAAAAGTTGTTATACCTATCGAGCTACATGAGGATGCTTTAAAGGTACTTCAGGAAGGGCATGCAGGTATTACAAAGATGAAAGACTTGGCTAGAAAGTATGTCGGGTGGAAGTTGATGACGAAAGACTTAGACATCTGAGTTGTATTTTTGTACATCAAAAACGGCCATGGCTCGCAGGGATAAAGCGGCAAGATGGACACGTCCTAGAGACGCGTGGAATTGCATACACATAGATTTTATCGAACTTTGTGGAAAAAAACGCTATATTTTGATTGTGGATGCCTCTGGTGCGTAGGACCGGAATTTAAAAGTGTTTAATTACCTGGTAACGATAAATTTTTTAAAAGATATAATATGATTTTCCAAAGTGCCTAGTAACCGATAACGGCAGAGCATTTACTAGCGTGTATTTTAAAATATTTTGTGAACAATGAAAAATAGAACATGTACTAACACCACCATATCACCCAAGTTTCTAATGGACAGGTTGAGAGATATGTAGGCATAGTTAAAAATTGGATTAAATTTACATAAACTGGTAAGGACGGTACCTGACTTTATAGATTATATTATAACGTGTGACCCAGGTTTTCAGGACGTTTCCCGGTAGGCGAAGAGTTTCTTGAGCGTAAATTACTCTTTTCATAATATATCAATTGGTATCTTCACGTTTGCGCGGGTGACCCGAAACCCGACCCGGTAAAAATTTTAAAATGCCTTTGGGTCGAGTCCGGGTCGGGTTTAAGGTTATAAATCTTACATTGCATAATAGACATATCTTTTACATCAATACCATTATATATAATATTTTAAGTAATCTCTATTCTATTTTCGAATAAGATGATTATGAATTTATATATTTGTTCATTCCAATTCTTAATTTCCAATTCTAAAACAAGATTATGAACTCTATGTATTTGTTCAGGATGGGATTTAAGATATGAAGAATAGGAATAAATATTTGGGCGAATTGAAAGGAAAGATAGAGAGATATATCGGCCGTAAAAGGATAAACTATATTGGGCCGTAAAGGGATAAACCTTGTCCCCCCCTTAAAAGGGGGACTCACATTTAATTATTTCTTTAGGTCCTTTATATATTTTATTTATCTCCAAGAATAAATTAATTAATATTAATATTATCAATACGATCACACGCGTATATTAAAAATTACTGATGCGTGTTCATGTTATAAACAATCACATATGGGGAGAAATAAATAAGTATAAGTGTGTCGGGGGGAGAGGGGTAAAGTAACACACGTATTGAAACTAAATAGAAAGTAAAAGTATTACTATGAACTTAAGGTTACAGGAAAAGGGGTTACTCAGTCGTATAAGATATAAGATCAAAAGATCCGACAATGTTAAGAAATCTAACAATAAATGTTGTAATTAATCGAATGAGATACACTGTTTTACGAGGGGTTGGGGGAAATGGGAAATCCACGTATCAAGGGATACGATACCTTCCCTTTTTCCAAAAAAAAATTAGGACCAGGGGTAGATAAAAGAATAATTGATATAATGCAATCGGATATTTTTTATCAACAACGTTCTGATTATGGGTTTACATGATATTAATAGTAACAATATAATATATCAAAAATATTATACTAACTATCTAAAAATTATTATATACGACATGTGTATCCTTCAAAGCAATCACGTGGTCTCTTCTTTTGAAGAATTAAGATTCATGGCCAACGGGATGTAATTATAAATACCTCATCTATGGCTTGTGGGAATACTCCTGGAATAATCCAATAATAATTTTCTTCCCCGCTCTATAGGTAACTGAATCCCGGCTCTATGAATTTCTTTTTATTGGATAATTCTGTTATTGTCGTTCTGTAATCCATCTAAAATGAGGAATTCTCAGCATTTTAATATGCCTTTACCTCCATACATGAGGAACTCTTGCCCTCATCTGAAAATTAAGGATACTCCTGCTGCCTTAACAATTATGGATGTCTCAGACCCGACCTGAATTTTCCAAGTACGATCCAGTTTTCAATAAGTTTTGAAGCAATTAGTCGATAATTCATGCATTGGGTAGGGGTGATTTGTTTCGAATAACTTCTCAGCCACTTTCAATCCTATTTTCTTTACATAGAGGAAATTTATATTTGTGCAGGATGCGATTTTGGATATGATGAATAGGAATATAGGAGGGTGGGTTTTTTTTATCTTCTGGACATCATTTTCATATCTTTAAAAAAGAATATAAGATATGAATAAAAAGGATTTGAAGGAAGGGGGAAATATCATGGCTTGAATTGGGGGAAATAATGGGCCGTAAAAGAATAAACTATATTGGGCCGTAAAGGGATAAACCTTGTCCCCCCCCCCAAAAGGGGGACTCACATTTAATTCTTACTTTAGATTCTTTATATACTTTATTTATATCCAAGAATAAATTAATTAATATCAATATTATTAATACGATCACACGCGTATATTAAAAATTACTGATGCGTGTTCATGTTATAAACAATCAAATATGGGGAGAAATAAATAAGTATAAGCGCGTCGGGGGGAGGGGGGTAAAGTAACACACGTATTGAAATTAAATAGAAAGTAAAAGTATTACTATGAACTTAAGGTTACAGAAAAAGGGGTTACTCAGTCGTATATAAGATCAAAAGATCCGACAATGTTAAGAAATCTAACAATAAATGTTGTAATTAATCGAATGAGATACACTGTTTTACGAGGGGTTGGGGTAAATGGGAAATCCACGTATCAAGGGATACGATAATCTCGAAATGTATGATTAATTCATCTCATACATTCATTTAAATTAATTTCTTTAAGTTAATCTGAATTCTGAATTTAGGCAATTAAAACTTTGAAAGGTAAAATATCTTTATTGATGCTATATGATAAACATATAAATGATACCACAAAACTTATTAACGATTTTGTGAACTCCCATTTTCAAGTTTTTAAATGAAGGTCTCAACTTACTCTACCACATAACATATACACTAGAATAAAATAAAATTATCATGGTTATTTATTAAACGAAAAAATATATAAAAAACATTATTTTACAAACATGATTTAAAAATTAGAGTTTTTAAAAAAATGGTCAAATTTTCTCCTTTCATTTCTGAACAATTGCCACAACCATTATTAGCCTTAATATCAAAATTGATTGATAATACAGACAGACTCATATTGATTTAGCAAAAGTTTAAGAATATCTGCATTTTATTTTTTTCAGGTGCCCACTTAAGATAATAAATGGCTTGTTGTGAAAGACACTTTGGGTGAAATTTACTAAAAAAAATCATAAATTAGTAACTACTCTTTTCTAATGCATTTACTTCTGGCAAATATGTTTTAAAATGTTGTTAAATCTGTTAGATAACATATTGTTGCCATTTAAAACCATAAAAATCAATTTTAAACCCAGCACTTTTTTTTACTTTCGGGTCGGGTCCAGTTTGGTTTGAAACGCTTTCATGTCGGGTCGGGTTCAGGTTGAAAACGTGACTTTGCAGGGCTCTCTCTAGCGTAATTATACGGGTGAACCCATGGGGGTGTTGGCGCGTTTAATTGGTCATATAGGTAATAAGATCCAAAAGACTTTTAGAGCGTCAAAAAGAGAAGGTAAATTTGGAGCCATTACTAATGCGGTCTAAATCTCTTATTTATAATTAAATGCAACTACAGAAGTCTAGGGCGTAGTCAAAGTGGTAGTGCGGAAGCGATGGCCATTCGCCCACCTGGACCCATTCATCTAAGTATAATACCGGTGTGGATGAGGCCTAGGGAATCGTTGCTATGTTTGAGCCACCATCACCGGTGACGATCTTGGGACCAGATCGACCTATACCAGCGCAGTAGGCTCGAAAGGTAGACATCGGAGGAAATGTTATAAGTGTCGTAGATCGCACCGTGTGCCGGGAGTGTCAGGCTTTAGCACTTCGGCATCACAAGTAGGTTATGAGACTGAGAAGAATGAGTCATCGCAGGGTGAACTGAGGGCCTATTTGGCCTTAACTAAGAGGTGTCAGATATGGCTTGCTCTTTATTAAAATTGGTGTGTTCTTTATTAATATTTACGTTTTTATTTGTATCCTCGAGTATAAGTATCATCACAGACAAACTCTAACCGAAAGAAGGCGTACGCAATTAACTCTAGATTTCGATTGATCGTGGGCTATAAAAAAGAAACTAGTCAGAAGGAGGACACATATCTGTCGTATATGTGAATACGTGAAAGAAGAATAGTTTAATTTAGTATAACATTTATTTATATATCATTTTCTACAGATTATATTACTGCTATAATTAAATATTTTAATATTGTAAGCCAAAGCCGAGTTGGTGAAAACCAGATGTTTTTGTGATTATCATATTTATTTATTCTTTGTTCATTAGTTTCCCCACCCCGGCACTAGTAACTAATAAAATTATCTTAATTTTTAATAAAGGAATGGGTGATCGTGGAAGTGCGCTTGAGAGCGATAGCCCACGAACGAAGGGGGAGGCCGAGACCTATCGTATTCGAGGTCCGAGAACAAAGGCCGATGGAACCCTACATGAGCGTGCGTCACGAAGGCACCTGCACAGAGGAAAGGGCGGCAGGTAGGCATAGACAGGCAACACGTCGGGAAGCAGCTAGACCTATTTTGGGTAGGCAAAGCAACGCGGTATCCAGACACCGTGGTCAACCCCGTTTTAGCTGGACGAGTTGACCGGGTGCAACACCAAAATGTGGCCCCGCGCGCAGCCCGAACAACTACGCGACGCCCCCAAAATCGCTCGATACGTCCCGAGGCGAGGATTGAAGAACGAAGAAGGACGTCTCATGTCCGCAGACAGGGCATCAGGCAGATATAAGGCAGACCAGAGCCTTCTGCCGGGAATGCAGACGGTGGCACCCAAGGCCGATGTGTAGGCTAAGAATCCCGTCAAGGCCAGCCAGGCAAGACAGGATGGCAGCGCCGGTAGAGTCGGTAGTATCGGCGGTCTCGATAGCGCCCGTAGTAACGATAGCGACGGCGGAGTCGGTAGGCGTGGAAGTGGTTACGATGGACACCAGTCAGGTGGTGGTCAGCCCTGAGGAAGAAATGACCCTATTAGAGAATACTCCAGGGCGGGACAACACGGACCTGGTGGTCCCTCAATTTGAAAGAATGAGGTGTAAGGATCCGTAACCATTCCATGCGTTGATGATTATTACAATTATCTTTTTATTATATAAAATGTACGATATCACTTTTTGAAACGAGTAGTCACAAAATTATATTTGGCAACCAGCTGTACTTTTCTTGTATCTATCAATAAAGAATTAAAGGATTTCTAATTTGATATTTTTAACCCCCTTACGAAATAAATGGTTCCCTTATACAGTTTACCCTCCCTTTATCATATTAAGTTGGACTAGACGCCTCGCTATAATCCCAACCTTCAGACTCAACACTCAGCCTCCAGCTAAAACAAGTAGGCAGAGCAACGCGGTATCCAGCTAGCTGGATACCGCGTTGCTCTGCCTACTCGAAATAGGTCTAGCTGCTTCCCAACGTGTTGCCTGTCTATGCCTACCCGCCGCCCTTTCCTCTGTGCGGGTGTCGAACAATATCTAAACACGTTTTTTGATTTGTTCTATATTTTATTGTATCAGCGTCTAGCCTATGGTTGTACCCTAGCATAATGCACGATGGGCGTTGCCAGTATTGGGATTAGAGGGGGGCAATAAAAATTTAGGGAGAGCCAAATGGATAATTTTTTGAAATTTTAGCCAAGATTTTAATAAATTTAAACAAGTTTTTTGGATTTAGGGAGAGGCAGCCGCCCCTACCTGCCCCTCCCTTGGCTACGCCTATGTATTGTGTCCCTCCCTTACGAATTGTATATACATATAAGGTGGACATTTGTTATTTTATCCGTTTATTGTTTCTAAGTAATTATCTATATGATCGATTGATCGTTTTTCATCACTCTAAACCGTTATTAGGATCAAAAAGATTGATTAAAGGTTTCATATTTTAAGAAAAGCTTTTCCTGCTGTAATTTATTTTGCAAACTTATATCGTTTACAGTTAATTTTATAATGTATATAGTTGGCTACACAATTAGGAAAAATTATATATGATTCATTTTTTATATAAAAAAATTTGTTCTGTTTTTCTAGGCATACTGAGACCTTGGAATTTTATTTAACCAAGAAATAGATTTTTTACGACTATTTTAATGTTAAACTAACTTAATAAGATTCCTTATTTTCATTTTGAACATTAATATGCGGGATATTTTCAATTTAATGTCTAAATGTATCATTTTGCTTTTAAATGTCGATATTCATACATAAATAATGTGGTCAGCTAATAACAATTGAAGAAATATGTGGCCGCCGAATATACCATTTAATACTCCTAATAATCAAGGTTAGCTAATTTAACTTATATATATATTAATACTCTAGACTGGGGGAGTTTAGCTCAACAGTGGGCTAGTCAAAAGTCAAATGTTCAAAATTGGCAAAGTAATATTTGTTGTATGTATTATATTGTTAAGATCCCTTAAATATGAATGCCTCAAGGAATGGACATCCATCTTTGCAATTTAGAAATCCACAGGTATAATTGTTTACATTTTTTAATTATTCATCTTTTAGCAATATTTGACTAAGCAATTTGAACATCAGCAATGCTTTGACAATAATCAAGATTATCAATCATCCGATTTTTCTTTGACGAATTATCAACAAGAAGCATATAACGGATCACGGCACCAATTTTCTTTATTGGGACCCCAGCCAGGCCATAGTGATTTCAAAAATATAGATAGTAATAAAAGGGGTAACGTTGAAAATGAATTTACTGCACCTTATGCCAATTTTAATTATAATAATTTTCAAGATGAGTCTATAAGAGATTGGAATGACAGTGAAGGACCACCTGATTTGTATAATACAAATAGAGAGGCATTTAATGATGCATATGATGGAAATTTAAATTATCAACCAACTTTTGAACAAGAGCTGATTGATAAAAACTCATCTTTACTACAATTTCAAACAAATTCCTATGTACCTAATACCATGAATATGCAGATGCATAGTGAAGAACAATCCAATGCTTTCAATAGCAATTTTTCCCAACAAACATCTTATGTTCAACATCCTACCAATATAGCAACTCCAAATCAAAATGTTAATCTAACAGATTCAATGACAAACTTTCTTAACCTTAATAACCCTAATCAATTTGGTGCTCAATCTAATATGATGTGGGGTCCTAACACATTGCCACAAGCTAATCCATTAATGTTTGGAATCATGCCTTCTATAGCTGGCTTATCAAACCCTTCAATAACACCTCAATTTTTAGGTTTGTTCTATTATTTTAAAGTTTTGTTTAATTCATTAATGTAATTGTTTTCTATGTATCTACTTATTTTTTTGTAAAAGGGCTTTCCCAAAATTTCATTCCCAATCTGCATCAACAACACAAGAAAACTCTTCCTGCATGGTTAAAAGAAGGTTTAGAAAAGATGGAAAAAGAAAAGGAGAAAAAGAGAGGAAGCATTGATAACAAACCTTCCAATCAGGATGGTGAATGGCCTGCTTACCCTAGTACAGATACCAAAGATATACTTAAAGTTGAAACAGTATTTTAAAAATGTTGTTTGATTAATTATTGTTAGGAAATTGCTACACCTAAGAAAACACTCAACAAATTTATTGAACAAACCCCTCCTAGTCTTAAAAGTGAAGCTTCACCTTTTCCTAATTATGAAAGTCAATCTGAAAACGAATCTGATGGAATGACTCCTAAAATTCCCACACCACAAGATTTGGTAGTTGCAATTTGATTGCTTTTTTGTAACCATTCAGATTTCACACTAATGCTCTAATTATATTTTTGCATATATTTGAATGTTGCAATGATTTCTTTGGTTAGATTACAAATATAAAGTTGCTTTTGACTGAAGTGCTGATGGATAGCACAAGTTACTTAATAAACAAAGTTGCGGCTGAGCAGATGCTCATTATACAAAAAGAAAGTAATATGCCAACTAATTACATTATTACAATGTATGTTTTTTAAACACTTTTTATCCTTAATTTGAAGGGTTAAGAAATAATGTTTTAAACATTCATCGCTTATTCCCTTTAATAAGTATCAACCAAACTTTATAATTTTTTATCTCCTTTCTCACATGTTTGCTGCAATTAGTCCAGGAACAAAACTTGCAAAAAAGCCGCAAAGCCCTCAATAAAATATCTTCATTAGGTATCTAAGCTATATAGAATGTCATAGATATTTTTTTCTATAATTTACAAATTATAACATTAATTGTCATTTATCTTATCAGGCATTGCGGCGTATGGTAGTGAGGGGGACAGTTCACAAGATGAAGATGATGTCAACTTGCTACCTACTGCAATCTCGTCCCCTCACGTCGAAAAGACGTCCATATCATCAATCCCTACATCCTCTGACGCCCAATTGGTTAAATCTCGAAGTGGCACACCCAAAGTGCCGTGCGTAATGCCCAATGTAATTAGTAACAATAACGAGATTGGTGAAAGTAAATTGAATCACGTTGTCTCATGTGATACATATTGATAGTCATAGCAAAATAACTTTTACGAAAAAATATTAAAAAATGTTATGCAATTTGTTAATTTTCCGTAGATTATAATAATGCTCGTGCAGCAACTTCTGATAACGGTGCAACATTAGAAGACGAGGATAAGAAGAAAAGGAAGGAAACGCGTAACCTAAGCCCCACCCTCATGATTCCATTACCTCTGATGCCTGAACATGCCGGTTCAAAGGGAAAAAAGGACGTTAAAATACCTCCTATCGACGCTAGACCTAAAGAGGCGCAGCCAAATCTCAAATCTCACGGCTTTAGTCTTATAGAAGAACTAAATCGAAATAAAATTAAAGCGTCCTTAGCTTCTCACGGCTCTAGCGTAGTCAAGGCTTCTGGGAAAGTTGAAGCTTCCTCTCGGTCCAATCAGGAAAATAGTAATCCTTCTGATAACAGGGCCAAAAATGTGGCTAAAGTTGATAGGTCGAAGCCAACTTCTAGCAAACTAAAATCAATAGAAAGTCACAAAGCGAACCATGTTTCGGTTCGTGCTAAGCGATCTCGAAGCGCATCACTTCGTAAAGAAGGCGATAAAGGCAGGAGTAAGATTTCTAAGGAGACCGAGAAAAAAACTGACACGCCCAAACATATCGATAATAACCGTAAAAATTCTATCTCTGTAAAATCCTCTGCTGAAAAAGGGCGGCCTCAACATTCTGATAAAGATTATAAGGGTGAAGATAAAAGTTCTAAGGTCATCGTAGGAAAGGTGAAGTCTACAACAGAGCAAAATCAATCAATAGTCAAGATATCTAAACGCCCAAAAGTTGATTGTAACAATATGTCAGTGAAGGTCAAAAATTCTGCCACTGCCAAGTCCACTAGGAAGAAGGAAGATCGTAAAAAGGCTTCGAGAAAGAGCAAGGAACGCAAAAAGTCTAGTAAAAAGCAAAAGAAAAAATTGCATTCATCCAAACATAGCGACAGAAAAAAGAAAAGCAAGCGTGACAAAAAGCGTAAGCACTCAAGTCACCGTCGCCATAAATCCAGCACTGCTGATTCATCTTCGAGTGATGCCTCAGAATCTTCTAGCAGTTCAACAGAAGATTCTAACTCTACAAGCAATTGAGCATTTTAGCAGAAACTTTGAGTTCAAGTTATGAGAAAACGTTAAGGTGAATTAAAAGTTGACAGCGCAAAATTTTCAGATGGCGTTCTTGAAATTTTTATGTCTGATCCTATTTATATTTATTGTATATATCGATAATTGTCATAGTATTTTATTGTCACTTAGAGTTCTTAATTACGATCATGTTATTATACCTTTGCAATAAAGATCTATAAGGTTATAGTGGTTAGTAAGCCTCAACAACTCAGCCAAGCATCCATATTGCGATTCGGTTTTTAATGTCCTAAATTTAATATGGATTTGTCCCGGCACGTGGACGTGCCTAAAAGCCCGGAACGGGCTTGGACAGGCTTATATTTTAAAATAAAAAACAACGGGCCGGACTTGGACTGGCCTTAATGTAACTTAGTCGGCTAGGGTCGGGCCTAGATTTACGTAAGGCCCGCTAAAGCCCGTTACAAAATCAATTAGAGTTTTTGGTTGTTTTTTTAGTATAACCAAATGTGTGTTTTTATAATGTTTTATTAATTTATAATTATCTTATGTTTATTAATTTAACAGGGGAAATAAAAGTATATTTTCCTCTTCACTCATTTATATTTCACAACGCGAATCTTAAAGTTATCTTTACTTAGTGTTTATTACTGATTAATCATTCCATATCAAAAAAACTAAAAGATTTGAAATTCTGGAAAGGCATAAAGGCCATTTTAATTTGTATTAAAAAAATTGTAACCTTATATAAGGTTTCTAAAAATATTTCTTTCGGCATGTATGGTTTTATGTATCAAAATTAAGACTATCTAATTTTACAAAGCGTTTTCATTACATTCATGCATGCTTCATTTTTAAACATACTTTTCGAATCCAGCCCACCTGGCGAAATGGACGGCGAAAAGTTGCAAAAAAGTGTGCTTATCTATAAATATATATATAATATATGATTTATATATACAATCATAGGCGTACCCAGGTTTTGAATTGGGGGGGGGCAAAACGTTTAAAAGTTCATTTAGAGGGGGGCAAAACATAAATTTTTTAATGTTTTTGCATTGAAATTTTTTTTTCGCAAATTGGGGGGGGGGGGACGCCCATGTATACAATATATATTATACTATTTATTAGAACTGCAATATGTACAATAGTAATATTAAATTAGACTATACAAAATTTGTATGCTTAAGCATACAATGGAGAACCTAAGTGTGACAATGATATATAACTTGCAAGAGATAATTGCACAACAAATTTATTTACATTCCTCACAGAAAATAATCTGAATTTAGTGATAATATTATATGTTGCTTAACTTTAGATTAATTGTTGCCTAATATTAGTAAATTCGCCAGATGGCCAGGGTCGTACTCTTCGCTTCCGCTCCTGGCCATCTGGCGAAATGGACATGTGGCGAATTTGCTAATATTAGGCAACAAATATTCTAAAGTTAAGCAAGATATAATATTAATACTAATTTTTGATTATTATTTTCTGTTAGGAATATAAATAATTCTGTTTTGCAATTATCTTTTACAAGTTATATATCATTGGAACATACATACTTAGGTTAAATTTTGTATAGGTTAGTTTAATATTACTATATATTGAATTCTAACAAAAATTATAATATATATTGTATATATAAATCATATATTCTATATTAATATATAAATAAGCACACTTTTTTGCAACTTTTATGACTTTTCGCCAGCTGTCCATTTCGCCAGATGCGTTGGATTCTTCGCTTCTATACCTAAGGCGACTGACCTGTTAGGCGACAACCAGTTAGGTTACAAATTTATGTGCGATTCGAATGAGCGCGACTGAAGAAAAAACCAAGTGATGAAAACCAATAAGGTTATTTTATGTTGCAGTCACTTGTTACTAATCGCCTTCTTAAAAATCGTCAGAACCAGATTCTTTAATTCAAATTTCTTTAGAAATTGTGCGTGCTAATTCCACAGTAGAAATTAATGTAAAATTTCAACTAAAAGTAATATTTTTTATGGTTTAAATTCGTTTTTTAAAGTTTGCTTTTTAATGATTAATAGCACATTATTAAAGCAAATACAGCTGGCACCGCCAAAGCCGGGCATGGATGGGCTTTTTGTTAAAAATTGCTGGCCTGGCTTGGACGAGCGTTATGGTAATAAAACGGGCTAGGGACAGGCTTAGCTATTAATAGGGGCAAAACCTTTTTTTCAATATATAAAAATGGTGTTTTTTATCATGTTTATTTTGTTATTATTTAACTTTACAATATAATTAAATTCATAATAATTTTTGTTTGTTATTTATTCATAGGATTTGTGATTGTTAAATAATGGTTACTTTTTACTAAGGGGATCGTAAAACATTAATAAAAATAGGTATATTTAGTTACATAAAATTAACCTTGCATAGAGTTTCAATTAGGAACTGCAGGGGTGACCCGAAACATTCGGGTTTAAGATTTTTAGATGTCTTCGGGTCTGGTTCTGGTTGGAAATTTTAAAATACTTTTGGGTCGGGTTCGGGTTGAAAATTTTAGTATGCTTTCGGGGCGGGTTGGATTTAAAGTGCCAGGTCAAAGGTAATTAATTTTACAATGCAAATTATTATATTAATCGCTATCCAATTTATGGGCTCGCTTTTCGTTGCCCGTCCGTCCATTGTCCGTCCAACTGATGTAGGTTCGAATCCAGGCAAGGGCAAATTTTTTTTTATTTTTTTTTAAATTAATATATTGTTCTTGTTAATACCATTTATAATATGGCTTTTTGACCCTGTGCTGGCTACTGATTAATGAAAAAATGATCATTGGCCAAAGTGTAAAGCTAAATTTTTTTCCCGTTTTTTGAATTGCTTTACTTGGTTAACATTGATAATTACCCTGTGCCCCCCCCCCTACAAGGGCCTATGCCTCTACTGATATGGGTCCCTGTGCCCCCCCCCCCCCTACAAATGTTTCTACTGATGTTGGTTCGAATCCCGGCGAGGGCAAATTTTTTTATATTTTTTTTAAATTAATATATTGTTCTTGTTAATAACCATTGATAATATGGCTTTTTGACCGTCTCCTGGCTACTAACCAATGAAAGAATAACTATTGATCAAAGTGTGAATCGAATTTTTTTTCTCGTTTTATTTTGTCCTCATTTAATTATATCCTTTTTGACCGTCTCCTGACTACTGACCAATGAAAAAAATGACCATTGGCCAAAGTTTGAATCTAATTTTTATTGTTTTTCGAATTGCTATATTTGGTTAACATTGATAATTACCCTGTGCCCCCCTACAAGGGCCTATGTCTCTAATGATATCTGTGCCCCCCCCCCTACAAAGGTCTATGCCTCTACTGATGTCTGTTCGAATCTCGGCTAGGGCAAATTTTTTTTTTATTAATAATAATAATTAATTTATTGTTTTTGTTAATAACATCCTTAATATTGGCTTTTTGGCCGTCCGCTGGCTGCTGACCAATAGAAAAAATGACCATTAGCCAAAGTGTTAATCAAAATTTTTTTTTTGTCTCTCATGTATCTATATCTTTTTTGACCGTCTCCTGGCTGCTGACCAATGGAAAAAAATTCATTGGCCAAAGTGTATCAAATTTTTTTATATATAAATATAGGCTATTTAGTCGTTTGCTGGCTTATGACCAATAAAAAAATGACCACTGGCCAAAGTGATTTTAAAATCAAATTTTTTTCTCTAGATTATAATTATTGGCTAATATTTAGCCGTCTTCTGGCTACTGACCACTGGCCAAAGTTAGATTAAAATTGATTATTTTTTAGATTATAATTATAGGCTAGATATTTGGCTGTCTACTGACATTAGAAACATTGACCACTGGCCAAAGTGTATATCGCATTTTTTTTCTATATTATAATTATAGGCTATTTGGCCGTCTGACCAATGGCCAAAGTCTGATTGGATTTTTTTTTTTTTAATATCTTGTTTATACTTGAAAAAGCCAATAGTCATCCTTCCAATACTTAAAACTTTCAATTTAGAGTTTTTTTTGATACTGTATAAATTTAAACAATTTGGTGTAGGCGACTCATAATTTGAATTATGACTATAGACTATTAAAATCATGCGCATATGTGTCATACCCTCTATTTGCGTTCCTTTCGTCATTTTGATTAATTTAGAAGTTGATAAATAAGAATGAATGAAAGAAAACCTATTCCTCAAAATCAAGTATAAAATGCAAAATGATAACTTAGTTTTACTTTATACAAATAGTTAAAAAGCTAAATTTTTGTAAAACCTGCTATAAAACACTTATTAATACTTTATTTATTGAGGAAATTTTTTAATATAAAATAGTATATTTAAAAAACAACTGTAACGTTGTACGAGTATTATCTGACTCCCTGCTTGACCATTGCCCCCCCCCATAGGCATTCTCGCCCCTTCCCACCTTTCTCGCCCATAAATTGCATAGCAAATATGCTACGTTTATACGAAGGATAGATGAGTTTCGTTCGCCCTTCACTCCTGGCCTTCCCTCCCCCCTTCCCCCCTCCTACCAGGAAGCCCCTGGTTTTTTAAATTAATATCGAAATATATAAATAAAGATCAATCATTCAGTTCTTTAATTTTTTTTAATCTGATTGTTCTAATTTGGGCGAATATTTGAATTTGACTCGTGAAAGGTAAAATATATCAAAAATAATATTTTAAATTGGTTTTTAAATTTTAAATAGTGTAAAGTGGTAGTTCATTATTAATTTATGCTACATAAATATTATATATTTATAAAACAAATAAATTTAATCTTAAATTTTTTAAATAGTTCATTAGCAAAACTATGTATTTCAAATTATATGTGACCCTATATTGTAGATGCTATCATACTTATACATCTCAATAATAAATCATTCAAATAAAATTTGTAATAAATCTGTGGTATCAATTAGTTTCATAAATCGCATTTTAATTTGTCGATTAGATTTTACACATCGCCATGGGGAGGTAGGCAATTATGATTAAGGGAGGGGCAAAATAACCGTTTTTTTTAATTTGAGCCATGATAAAATATCTAAAATTTGCTACGCCCATGCACACCGCAATTTTTCGTACTCTCGCGTTGGATACCAATATTTGAAACGCGTTCGGGAGGGATTCGTTAAAAAAACATAAACGCTTTCAGGTTCGGGTTGTAAAAAAATGACTTTGCAGTAGAGCCCCGCACGGTAACCCGAAATCCGAGACCGACCTCGGGTCGGGTTCGGATTGAATATTTTAATATGCCTTCAGGTGGGGTCGCGTTAGGGTTAAAAATTATAATTGCTTTCGGGTTCGGGTTGAAAATTTTTAAACTCGGGTTCGGGTCGGGTTGAAGGTTTTGAATCTTATATTGCTTAATATACATATCTTTTTATTTAATGCCTTTATACATAATATTTTATAAATAATATTCAATATGATTAATTCTCATACATTTATTTAAATTAATTTCTTTTATATTATATCTAAATTTGGATTTGCGCAATTTAAAAATCAGAAAGGTAGAATATCTTCATTGATGCTATGTGTTATAATATAAATATAATAAATATCACAAAAACAAATTTGTAAACTCCCATTTTCTTTTTTAAATATTGATGTCTTGACTTGCTTTACCGTCTAACATATACACTAGAATAAAATAAAATTATCATGATTATGTATTAAACGAATGATTAAAATGTATAAAAAACATTATTTTACAAACATGATTTAAAAAATTAGAGTTTTAAAAAAAGGATTAAATTTTCTCCTCGCACTATTGCCACAATCATTAGCCATAAAATCAAATTGCCTGATAATAAAGACAGTCCTACTCCTATTATAATTTAACAAATTTTAAAATATCTGCATTTTGTTATAGTACATAACATACTGAAGATAATGAATGGCCTGTTAAGTGGAATAGTTTGGGTGAAATATACTAAAAAAACTTTTCTGAATTCGGATCTACTTTTTTTCTAATGCTTTCACTTCTGGCAAACATGTTTTAAAATGTTTTTAAATCTGTTGTTGTTTTTTTTGGAGATAACATTTTGTTGCCATTTATTATCCTCAAAAGCAAATTTACACCAATCACTTTTTTTTTACTTTCGGGTTGGGTTTGGTTTAAAACACTTTCGGGTTGAAAAAATTCGAAATGCCTTGGGGTCGTGCTCGGGTTGAAAGAATCAAACCGCTTTCGGGTCGGGTGCGGGTTGAAAATATTTAAAAGCTTTCGGGTTCGGGTTGAAAAAAGTGACTTTGCAGGGCTCTACTTTGCAGTTCTCTAGTTTCAATAATCATAAATGGTTTTGCAGCTTTAAGTGCTACTAGTGAAATTTTAACGGCGCGTTACTTGTTTAAAGAAATAAACGCCTGTTCGAGACTGATATTTAAGATGACTAATATTGAACTTTTTCAACAAATAAATAGATTGTTTCAATATTGAATGTTTAAAAAACGGCAGAATATATTAATTTATTTGGGAAGGTGTAGGCTGGACATGTGCTTTGCCAAAAATTAGCGAGGCGAATTTAAGCGTATAATATCATTTTAACAGTCCCAGGGCGGGACAATTTTTGGTATAGGTGGGCAAATTAAGCCTAAAAAGCCCATGCAAGTGTTTAATTTAAACAATGGCCCTATTGGAGGGAGCTCTTTGCAATTTGCGTCTTCTTCTTCTTTGCTGCTTCTTTGTTGTAGTATACATTATAGACCTGCAACGGGCCTGTTTAGGTCAGTCTGTCCGCCCGTAATAAAAATTTAAGAACCCGGGCCCGGCCCGGGCCCGTCAAAATATTAAATTATAAACCCGGGTCCGGCCCGCGAATTTTATACAAAGCCCGAACCAGGCCCGTGCCCGAAAATTATTTTTATTTACTTTTTTTATCGATATGTTAAACAATATGTATGTGTCAAAAATGTTAATAAAAATACTGTAAAAATAATAAATTGGTAATTCCCGGTCAGTCGAGTTCTTCTATATTTTAAGAAACGGCTTACACGGAAATTTTTTTCTTACAAGTGGCACTTAAGGATACATAAAACCATATAAACCAAAACTTTTAAACCCCTTATTTAACGTTATAATGTTTTTTATAAAGTTACTTAGCTTTTTTCCTTTCCAGTCTACAAAATTACTTGATAAAAAATGAAAAACCAGTGATATTTTACAAAAGTAACTTGAATAAATAAATTTTTGAATTAGTTAATGATAATGAGTATATAAATTTTGGGGTCAGATAAAGTAGAAGTTGGCAACGGTCAGCATCAATTTGCAGGGAATTATAGCTAGTTTCGCAATTATCCGATATATTGCAAGATCCTAGACAAGTTGCCCAAAGAAAATCATTAATAAAAGAAATCAGCAGGCACAAAAACAATAATAAATCTTGAGCTTGGGCGAGGTCGAAAAAAGTAAAGACTATCAGGGGTCAGTAATATAAGAATCTTTTCAAAAGCATAAGTCCACAGCCATTAAAAACCCGTATAAGTTTCCACGGCAATTATTGAAAAATTACAATTTAAACAAGACGGACGGACAACCAAAAGAGAGCAGCCCATAAATTGTATAGCAACTAATATTAATAATCTTAAGTTCTATTAAATTAATTTATTCAATATTGCCGGAGAATATAAATGGGGAGGCAAGTGTGGGCAGCTGCCCCTTACCAAATCCAAAAATTCTTGATGATAAAACTTTTTTTTTCTATCTAAACTGCCTCCCCCTTTAATTTAAATTGACTCCGCCCATGGGATCACGTGTATAAATTAACTTTAACATTAATAATGCGGGTTGAGATATTGATAATTAATGAATTAGGATGGAAATAAAATTTAACTTTCCTTGTTTAATTGATATACATAAAATAATTATAAATTAGAAAATTATAAAAACAATTAACACCATCTTTTATACTAAATCTAATTGATTATGTAACGAGCTTTTAACGGGCCTTAAGTATAACTAGGCCTGGTCGGAGCCCGTTAAATTATATATCGGCCCGTCCATGCCCGGTCCGTTGTTTTATTTTAGCAAAAGCCCGGGCCGCGGGCTAGGCTTTTAGGCCCGTCCGAAGGCCGGGCCGGGCCGTGCAGGTCACTAGTATACATTTTAATTTATATGGAATGTAGTGTTGTAAAAAACCAAGGTTTAAGATTGGTCGCCTGCAAGGGTTAGCATTTTTTTCACTCAAACCCTTTCTCTGTTAGGTGAATTTTTTTGGTTCGCCCTTGGCGTTTGGCGCTTTTGTAAAAAACACCCAAAGGGTGTTGGGTGAATTATTTTGGTCGACCTTTGGCGTTTGGCGTTTTTGTTAAAAAACACCCAAAGGGTGTTGTGTGAATTATTTTGTCGACCTTTGGCGTTTGGCGTTTTTACGAAAAAAACACTCTTAGCGTTTAGGTGAATTATTTTGGTAACCATTTGGTTTGGTTTTGGTCGTTTTGGGTTTTATCATTTTTAATTTAAAAAAATAAAATAAATTTAGAACTTTGCCCCCCTCCCTTTTTTGTCCCGTTGGTTTGCCCCCCCCCCCCGTTTTTTACCCTCTTTCTCAACTAGAGGGGTGCCCCCCCTATTTTATACCCTCTTTCTTCAAAACACCCCCCCCCCCTGGAGAGAAAGAGACCAAAAAATAAGGCGGGGGCAAAACACCCCCCCCCCTCCCCTCTGGATGAGAAAGAGGGTAAAAACAGAGGGGGCAAACCAACGGGACAAAAAAGGGAGAGTGGCAAAGTTCTTAATTTATTTTATTTGTTAAAACCCAAAACGACCAAACCAAACCAAAAGGTTACCAAAATAATTCACCTAAACGCTAAGAGTGATTTTTTGTAAAAACGCCAAAGGTCGACCAAAATACTTCACTCGACACCCTTTGGGTGTTTTTTAACAAAAACGCCAAAGGTCGACCAAAATAATTCACCCAACACCCTTTGGGTGTTTTTTACAAAAGCGCCAAACTCCAAGGGCGAACCAAAAAAATTCACCTAACACTGAAAGGGATAGGCGTAATTTATACATCAATTACTAAGCTTGGTAACACGCTGGAAAAAACCAGCCAGCCGTTTTTACAACACTAATGGGATGAGAGAGTATTGATATCTTGGCCATCCAAGCCTGACGGAACTATGTTAGATTTCGGCGCTTGACTAACTACTATTCTTTATGATGCCGTCAATTTGGTGAATTAAACTTTTCTTTAGACCACTCGTATTGGTAGGCTTAATCTAGCACTTTTATTTCACTAGTACTCCCTTAAAAAGCCCAGAAATTTTAGTGACTCTTCACTAAGAACCTTGCCAATAGGGTGACCCCCCAGTAACAAACACAAAAATTGTATTTGGCTACCAAAGGTATGGCTTCTTGGATCACGAGAGACCCAAGCTCAACCACCACTACAAGGTATTTTTTGGAAGACGCAAATTGCAAAGACCTCCCTCCAATAGGGCTCTTTGCAATTTGCGTCTCTGAAGATATTATAAAGCATATTTCACCAAACCTGTTATATTTTGAGGAGAGAAAAAAAGGTGTGAGTCCACTGTTAGGAAAAAGTAAAGAATCGTCAGCCAATTGTTATCTTTGTGGTTTGGCTTGGGACTATTATGTCCGGAGGGTTTTGTTGTTAAGTTGGGTCTTTAGCTCGGGTCTGGGGTAAGGATTTCTATGATTTAGTTTGCGTGAACTATCACTTTCTTATATGGTTAGGTTGACGATAGGCACGGTCAAGAATTTTATTCAATTTTTATTGTCATATATATGTCACGTCACGGGGTACAATCAGCGTGGAAAAAATATCTTGATCGTGGGGGTTTTCGAGGGGACGTTAGTTTCGTAGGGATTCGTAAGGGCGCAGAATACGAGTAATGGAAAATTAAACAATCGAGAAAAATGGGAGAAGTAGAATTAGTTGGGGAAGAGTGGGGACAATTTAACCATAAATCGGGGGCAGGTGAGGTAACTTTTTGGGGAGAATAAAAAAATAAGTAAAAAAAAGTATATTCTTTTTGAGGGATTTTTATCTTTTTTCCCCCGGGGTCCTTAACCCCATGCGGTTATCACTCGAATTTTCTATTTTCTATTATCCTTACCTATCCTAAAAATGAATAACTATTAAACCAACTGCGGCCTCATTTCAAACTAATTCAAACTTATTTTCTAGCCCATTAATCTTAAAGTTCAACACCCTAAACCTTAAATATACCTATAATAAACTATTCAACCCAACTTATTTTGCCGAATAACAACTCGAACATTCTAAATTTTAAATATACCCATTACTCTTAAGGGTTACCCAACTTGAACATTCCCAACCTTAAATACATCCATTAATCTTAATAGTTACCCCAATTATAACATTCCAAACCTTAAATACACCCATTAATCTTTATGGTTAACTTTTCCTGCACAACATTCCAAACCTAAGTAGAACAAAAACTCGATACGTAAGGGACTACTAAAGCAGGGGCAATTAGGGGCGGGCGAGGTATTTAGGGTCCCGTGGATACGACAAACCCATCGAAGCTATTGAATTTATATAACTTTAATTTGTTTTTGGTTATTCAAAACTCTTTAACATATAATTTACCCCCCTTCTCTTAGATAGTTCTGCTGCCGCTACTAGTGTATATAAGCTTAATAAATTTTTGTTTAATAATATTATTTATTAAACCCCCCCCCCCCCCCCATTGATGCAATCCAGGCTACGCCTATGATTTAATAAATGACCTCTTTATTTTTTATAATTCATTTGAATAAAATCATCGTACACTTATTAATTTTATTGGATGTTACTTAAATGCTCAGTAATAATTCGAAAATGTTCAGTATTTATAAATTGTGGCCAGTAAAAATTCCAATACTTAGTAAATTAACTTTATTATGCTCAGCTTAAAATTTAAAATGCTCAGTAATTATAATTCATAATTCTCGATATTAAATTATTTTTAGGGCTATATTTCATCAGTTATTATCATAAATTATTTGTTTTATTATCTATATAAATTTGTAAAATAAGGTGTTTGTGAGGTAATTAAACCCGTTTTCAAGTTTAGCTAAACTAAATAGATTGGAGGCGTGATTATTTATTTTTAATTTATTAAAAAATTTAAAACGTCTTAAATCATTTCCGCTCAATTCCACCCCCACTTTCAATTAATTAAATGGCAAGTACGAGATAAATCTTATTAAGAAACTTATAAAATATAATTACTACAATTTTATATTAAAATGCTTTGCCCTTGTCTTTTTAATTTGAAGAAAGTAGAAATAAAAATAGAGTTACATTTTCAATTAATATTAATAAAAAATTGCCTTCTTTTAGAGACTGCTGAGTGCGATATTAACAGTTATGAATTCTAAGATTAATTGTTGGTTCGAATCTCGCTGCAACACATATTTTATTATGAAATTTAATTTCAGTTACTGAGCAAAAAATTAATGAACATTGGATAACAAAAACTAAAATGAATTAAATACCGAACAAGGATTTAAATACCGAACATTAAATTATTTACTGCACATTTGAATTTTCACTGAGCATTTGATTATTCTACTGAGCACTTGTATTTATTACTTAGCATTTAAATATTCTACTGAGCAAAAATTTTATTAAAAACTGAGCACGATAATTTGCTCTCATCTTTTTTATTCCAAAAATATAACAGTTTTTTTACATAATATTGTTAAATTTATTTTAAATAATACCAAATTCTAAAAAGTCAACTGTAACGACATCATCTTAAAATTTTTAAGACCTTATGCAGGATTTTGTGTTTATTAATGTTTTCACAGTTAGTTTTGTGTTTAAGAACTGAACTATTAGTTGTCAAAAAAACGTTTGCATTATTTAAAAGAAATTTAGCCAACGAAATTATGTAAAAAATTATTAATCAAGCGTTATTGAATTAAATAGACAAATACATTTGTTTTAAGGTGATAATAATCTTAATCTAATATTCTTGTTTAGATTATTATAAAAATGGTTATTAAGGAGAGTAGAAAGTCACATAGGTACAACAAATGTCCTTTCGACGGCGAGGATGATATATTGCTAACAGATAGTAATATATCCCATATTTGTGTAAATTATAATTAACAAAAGTCTTACAAACCGACGATGTATGTAAGCCTATGATTAAATTTATAAACTTGTTATAAATAATTGGTAAATCTATGAGTTAATTAAATTTTACAATGATACAATCAATTTTGAAAGCAAGATGACTATAAAACTCTAAGGTGGTACATGCCGACTTCTGGATCTTCTAGATTTAGTACGTCCACTTCGCTTTGTAATTTTACCGGTTTTTCGAACTTTCTTTGAATACTGAAGCTTTCTCGTGTCTTCTACCTGTTTTTCATGAGAAATTTGTTGTGCAAGTTTAGTTAAAAAGAGAAAGCAAAACATAATTAAAATACGTAGGTTAGGTTAATAAATTTGATTTAAATGCAGTTAATTTTCTATTACACATTAGACATTTATGGGTAATCGTGAAAATGTAAGGATGTATTTTTATAGTGTTATACAATTTGCTGTATTTACATTAGAAAACTGCAAATTCATTTTTTTTCAACCCGAACCCGAAAGTTTTTAAAAAATTTCAAACCGAGCCCGACCCGACCCAAAGACATTTCAAAATTTTTAACCAGAACCCGACCCGATATAAGGTCAGGTCCGGGTCGGGTCTGGAGTCACTTGTGCAGTTCTCTAATTTACATGTACCTAGACATTGGCGCATAATGATCATCCTTTAACTAACAACACCATTATTTTGATAATATTTATGTGAACATTATTTAAAGAAATCTGTTTAAACTATAAATTAAAAGTACCTTAGTTATGTTGATCTTAGGTAATAATGTCGTCTCTAAATCAAGCGTTAAATTTGACGTAACGTTAAGGCCTTTTAATATGTGTGGATAAACCTTTTGGGTGTTGTAATTTGAATAACTTTCGCACGGAATCCGAGTTAATAACTCTGGTAAGGCATTCAACGCTTTTTTTAAAAAAAAATCAGATATCTAATATATAAAAATGAAACTATGTGTGTTTGGAAAACTACCAGACCGATTTGGCTCAAAGTTTCACAGTTTATTCCTGACACTCCGGAGCATGTTTTAAGATTTGTTCGAGCCAAATCGGTCCAGTAGTTTTTGAGTATTCGTACGCGTTGCACTGTATACGGAAATAGAACACTAGAAGTAGAACATATAGACATCAAACTTTATTTTTACTTCAATAACCGCTTTATCATCATATATGTAAAATTCCAAAATAATTTAATACACCCGGGTAAATGGCAAAACAATGTTTGCCGGGTTCATCTAGTATGATATAAAAAGATTTTAAACTAGACCTTAGTTGTTAATAACACTTCTTAACATTGTTGAATTTTTATTGCAGCAATAAGTGTCATTCTACCATGTTTATTTATATGTTTCATTGCATAAAAGATATTCATCAACAATATTTTATATTTAAATATTTAAAATCTATACAAATTAAACATATTTAATGAGTAATGACTTAAACTCCAACGCAATTTAGACATGTTTTTGATCATTTGTTTAGCAAAAAATTGTTATGAATTTAAAAAGTAAAAATTAAAGTTGTACTATTTACTCACTTTCGTTCATTTGGACAAAAATATGATTTAAAGATTGTACCAGTCCTAAAAATCCTGCTAAAACTTGGATTATAAACAGCATAATTAATTAATACAGTGATTTAAAGCTATCTTTTAGATTATAAAAGATATGATTTTGCTACAATCATCCGCAAACATTACCAAAATACACATTCAGTATATTAGCTGTAATATTGGCTTCTTAATTAAGCATTAGAATAAATAATAAAGGCCCATTTAGAATGTAAAAATTAAAAACAAACATTAGGGCAGGAATCAGCATTCATCAATCAATGACTTTGATTAACGTGGTTACCGAGAGAAATATATAAAACGGTGCGACAGTATAAACATCCGGATATATTTTCCTGAATTTTGTTTGATTACCCCCTACCATATAGCAAATGAGTTGCAATGTTATAAAGCATAATCGAGCTTGACGGGCGAACCCGACCCGCAAACAACCCCTTTAATAATATTTTTTTTTATTAAATTAGTTCTATTTAAAATATTCATTTTCGTATATGTCTTATAAATGTTTCACCCTTTATAAAGAATAGTTATATTAAACTTAAATTTATTTGTGTAAAAAATTTATTTCAATTCTTAGCTACTCATTTATAAATGTTGTTATAGTTTTTTTATCCCTTGGGCATAAAGGATTGGGCTGGCTTTGGCAACTTAGTTATCAAACCCTGATGTGTTCTAGCAGAAATTTAGACAAATTTTATAAATGAGAAAGGTATTAATTCTAGAATAAGGTGGTTTTAAGAAGACAAAAAAATGTGGTTAAAGCTTTTTGTCAAAAATTTAATTTAAAAATAAATATAAATCTTTTATGGTATTTACACATAAGTGTGTTCAAGTCTTTCATGCAAGTAAACTATAATTTTTTAACCCATATAATTTAGTTATTAATCCAAAATTTTTTTAAATTTTGGCCTAGGGGAAGGAAAAGTCCCGCTTTCCACCCCCTTGGCTACGCGCTTGAATAATATGGGAACCGGTCAAAGGAGCACAGAAATAGGAGCGAAACTCGTCATGATTGCTCAGGATGAATTTAACATATTGTCTTAGCACAAAATATTTTATATTAACATGTCCTAGTGAAATCATAACAAGTAAATATATGGGTTAGGGTAAGTGTTAGGGTTTGGGTTATAATAACAAAGTGTGCTCCTTTCCTGATGAGCTCTGATGAGCTCCTTTGACCCCCACTCAATAATATCAAAGAAGCGTTAATATGTTTTTATCTTGCCAGGAATACTAAAAAGGTTTGAAATTATATTTTGCACTTGATTGTTTTAAAATGCGGGGGGGGGTATTTAAAGGGAGGGAATCTTCTGTCTATTTCATTAAACAAAACCAACGCCATTTTTCCATATGATTCTGAACAGAGGGCCTCTTATTTTTTGAGCTTGCGATCTTCGGCCAGGTCCATGGGGTCATAATTAAGATTTGAAGGGGCATTAGCCGATACATGCGAAGTCTCTTATTAAAAAGAGGCCATTTTCACATTGGACTAGTGACGAACCGTCATGACGCATTTAACCTTCAAAAGAAAGGTCTGCGGTTCTAGTATGGAAGGAATTTGTGTTTCCTGGGCTGACTGGATAATTGCAATGATTTTAGAGTGTCGCAAACGTCTAAATTAATTCAACCTGCAGTGTAATGGGTGGCGTGTTTCTTCTTCAATCAACTTGCAATTTTTGCAAACTTATACTTTTGGTCACAATATGTCAAGGCGGCTATATTGTAATTATAGGTTATCTCGCAATCCTCATCTTATTGGAGGGGATTTTTTTAAAGAGGCTTGTGGAAAAAGGCAAAGTCAACCAGTTATTATTAATAAATTATCATTTACTTGATAATTATTTATGATTTTATAACACGGCTGCAAATAATTTTGATCAATAATTTAAATTTTTTTAATGGCTTTCGCCGAATACTTGGTTTAGTAGAAGGATGAGCGAAACGCTCTAATAACAGATGTGGACTGTGGGGCGGTCTAAAAAATGACGGGCTGGGCTGGGCATGTACTATTAAAGAAATAAGTATAAATTAATTGTTTAAAAATAATCGCCCTGGTTGGGGCTCGAACCCAAGACCGTTAGGTTAAAAGCCTAACGCTCTACCGACTGAGCTACCAGGGCATATCAGAACTAACAATTTTAGCATATATAAATGGTAAAGTTTGCTGATAGTTATAGTGAGTGGCAAAGACCAAAACTGTAAATAATAAACAATCAAATCAGGCGCGTAGCAGCATTTTCACGAAGGGGGGGGGGGGGGGAATCTGACAAAAAAAAATTAGGTTTTTAAAAGTGTTTTAAAGTCTTTGATGCAACTAAACTATATTATTTTACCCCATTTAATTTAGTTATTGATCAAAAAACAGGGGGGGGGATTTCCCGTATTCCCCACCCCCTTATTTACGCCACTAAATCAAATTAAAACGCATTAATCTTATAAAAATGGATTTTAGCACATTAGGTTTAAGGAGTCTTTTAAAATAATAAAGAAAATTTAAATTATATTAAATTTATTTCAGTATTTAATTATCGTCAGATAAATTAAAATTAAAGAAATTAACTCTTTATGGAAGCTCTATAAGTAGCGGTACAGTGACTTTGATGTAAAAAAGGGTAAAAAATATTAAATGCTTTTTTAAATAATAAATAAAAATCGAAAATATCATAAAAATTTTGATATTCAGGGCAAACGTCACATATCCAACCCAACTCAATAGCAAAAGACGTAATGCAATGATTTTATATTATCTTAACAACAATCATTTAATATTATATTTTTAATTTATTAATGTTTTTCAAATTATTTCCTTGTTTGATTGCTATAATTTGTCAGCTTCAAAAACCATATGGTAAAAGAATTTAATCTTAAACTAAATTATTAAAAAAGAAATGTATTAATTGTATATTGTACTTTCAATCCATTATGATATGTTTATTCCGAAATATCGCGTTCCATTTCCCTCTACCATAGGCGTAACCAGATTTGCCTCAAGGGAGGGGTTTTCAAAAAAATTTCATAAATAATACTATTAAGCTAAAATTTATTAAGCTTATATAAAGTAGTGGCGGACATAGGCGTAGCCAGGTTTTGGATTAGGGGGGGGGGCAATACGGTTTTAAGGTCAATTAGGGAGGGGCAAAACATAAAATAATTTTTAATAGTTTTTGCATTAAAATTTTTTTCTCATCATTTGGGAGGGGCGGTCCCCACGGCCACGCCCCTGGTGGCGGAGGCAGGACTATCTAATTGGGGGGGGGGGGATAAATTGTGTTTCAAAAAATTTTAAATAAAAACTAATTTCAATTATATAAACTTAATATTTACGGTAGATTTTTTGATTAAAAACGCATTAATGTATCTTCAGAGACGCAAATTGCAAAGAGCTCTTTCCAATTTTATGTTTGCGCTAATTATGGCCATTGTGTTGTGTGAACTAAATACTTGCATAAGCCTTTTAGGCTTAATTTGCCCACCAGTACCAAAATTGTCCTGCCCCGGGAAAGTTAACATGATATTATGAGCCCGAGTTCTGATGATTTTTTGCAAAGCACAGGTCCAGCCTACACTTTCATAAAAAAATTCTTATATCTTCCGCTGTTTTTTAAACATTTTTTGTCAATACTGAAACAATCATTTATTTATGTATTGAAAATGTTCAATATTAATGATATTAAATATATCAGTCTCAAACAGCCTTTTGTTTCTTCCAACAAGTAACGAGCCGTTAAATTTTCACTAGTAGCACTTGAAGTTGCATAAAACTATTTATGATAACTGAAACTCTCTAAAATTAAATATCAAATTTATTAAGATAATGTATTATTTCTATATGCGCAACACTAACAAGACTCCTATAAATATCATTGAAATTTTTCGTTTAATTTAAATTTTTTTTTATTTTTTTTGTCACCTGGAGGGGTTCTAACCTGAAACCCCCTCCCTTCCCTACGCTACTGCCCTATACCTAATTTATTAATCCAACCCCATCGATTTTATACGAAGATTTATGCTTGGCGTCGCAAAAGAGAAGCTCGTATAATTTGCATAAGTTAGGTGCATAAATGAAACGATTTATAACATAACTCAAGACATTATTACATATTAGTCCTGTAGGTGTAAGAACTAATCATTTAAAAAAATAAAACCATTAGTAATACATTTTAAAAATTATTTCTGTAAAGTAAGAGAGCTTCTTTAATATCACGTATTTGATCCCACAATGGAAGGGTTAGATGAGTTTGTCCAAGTGTTGTAAAAACGGCTGGGTTTTGTCTGATCGACCTTTGGTTTAAGTCGACTAAACGGCAACAAGCCAAAGATTTTTTGTCCGTTTTTCTTAATCGCATAAATAGACCAAAGGATTGACCAGAATACCTTTGGTCTATTCATGTTTAGTCGACTAAAACCAAAGGTCGACCAAACAAAACCCAACCGTTTTAACAAAACTAGTTTGTTCCATCTTGATTGGGTAAGGGCCCTGTCTTAATTAATCTTCTTAGTATTCATAATTTTGCCCACTTAACTTTTCCACGTGACCAGTACCTCCATGTCCACCACTTTTCAATTTGCATCATTAGTCTCCCTTTTTAGTATATGCCCATTAGACCTTAGCCAATTTTCCTTAATATAGTCCGCCAAACCATTTATGTCATTAGAAAGTCATTCTTCATATTATTGAGCTTAATATATCCCAAGCTCCGCGGTGTCAATCTCCGTGGCTTGTAATAGCTTGCATTCCGTGGTGCTTAATGCCAATGTTTCACTCTCATAACACGCATCTTACGATGGATTTGTAAGCCTTGCTCTTCAACTATATTAGCATTTTCTTGTCGCGCATTACACCGGATATAATTCGCCATTTAAGACATCCTTTTTGAACCCAGGCATTGATTTCTGTTCGCAACCTGCCTATTGATTTAACACCGAGCCTTGGAATGTAAACCTGCCTACTTTTAGGTATTTTAGATGGATATCTAGCAATGGATGCCTGTAACGTTTATCTTCATTACCGTTTGATCGTTGACAACCATATCCAGCTAAGGGCTTGACCACTTTTCGGGGTCTTGGAATACTTTTTTGTCTCTTCGCATAGTACTATGTCATCGGCATTAGCATACACCAAGAATATGGAATTTGAATGTCTATAGTTATCATGTGCATAATTATGTTGAATAAAAAGGGACTTAGAGCAGATCCTTGATGTAATCCTTTCAACTTAAAAAGTTTAGAGTTTCCAACTGATGTCCTAACGCAAAATCTGAAGCTTCATAAATTGTTTTCATAGGCGGACTATATGCGCCAGGGATATTTTGTTTTCTCCAGCACCACGGTATTAAATCGCAGGGACCAAGCTTTCTCCCCATATTTATCTATCATTTGTCTTGGTGCGAAGATTGAGTCGATCGTGGATATGCCGGCTACAAATCCGAATTGGTTAGTCGATATTTCCACCTCGTTTATCAGCCTTGTTACTAAGATCCTTTTCATAAGCCTCAAGGAGTGGCGAATTAGCTTGATACCTCTGTAATTGTCGCGCTTCTGAAGGTCTCATTTGCCTTTGAATAAGGAAATAATCGGTTTGTTCTCAATAATTAGGAATTCACGCTTCTACCACGATTTTGATAAAGAGGTTTGTCCGGGTCATGACTTCTTCTTCACGGCATGCGACCCATGATTCCTTAGGAATTCCAGCTAGGTCATTAGCTTTTCCTTTTTTATCTTGGTCCTAACATCCTCCTGAAAGAGTTCGACCATACTTATGTTTGGCTCAATATCGAAAAAGAATCTTTGTCATTTGCAATATTCGTATGTTGCTTAAAATATCCTTTCCATCACTTCCTTCGGCTTAAATGAGGTTTGACCCTTCTCGTTTTTAACTATTTGAAGGACTCCGAATAGCAACTTTTCTTCTCCTTTACCTTGGCCGATTTGTACATAAGCTTGTCGCCCAATATATGATCCAGTTTGTTTGCCATCGGGTGTACGGGGCGTTCTTGGCTATTGCAACGAGCTTTTCGCGACTCTCTTTGCATCCCCAAACTCTTTTTAATCATCCTACTTATTTGATTTATGCCACCGTCTTTTTCTTTCTTTTGATAAAATCCCTAACCGATTGATCCTCACCATAGTTCCCTATTTATAACTTTTCTTCTCTTGGTCTATCCTAGAACCAGAATAGCTGTTTCCTCTGTATTCGGTATCCGGAGTTAAGGTCTCCCAATCGTCGTCTACGTCCCTCTGCAACTTTCTTGCACCTAAGAGTGTCGTGGTATTTTGATGATGTTTATCATTTGTCAATGTATCCTTGCGTTTGGTGTCCAATTCGACGTTTATAAACCTCATTTGTAGGGGAAAACTTTTCTTTCAAAATCATTTAAAAGTAGACAATGTTGCCTGGCCATCTACTCTCTCCCAGTTGATCCTCCATAAATACTTTCGAATGAGCAAATATTCAATTTGATTAAAATGCTTTTAACTCTATATGTTACAATAGAAAATACTGTTAACGTCGCCATGTCGTAAGCTTGGGGGATACTTAAAAAAGTTTTTTCCCTACTTTGTTTTCCAGGCCATGCCTAGCCTTCATGATTTTGTTTATACCCGGGGCGATCTTTCCCTACGTGGACGTTGAAGTCGTCCCCAATAATTAGCTTTTCTTCTAGTCCTTTTCCTTGTAATTCCTTTTCCGATGAATCGAGAATATGTCTTTTCTTGATTCCATACACCCAAATTTGGGAGCAGAGGTGCACATAACGGTTAGGAGGCTTCCTTAATCTGCAATTTTGACCCACCTTAACCTTTCTAAACAACGCTTGACTTCCATCACCTTGTTTTTGAACGATTCGCTTAGAACACGATACCGACCAAGTTTCTACGAATTGGTGACCCACTTTATCTAACTCGCATCCCTCTCCCAAATCCGGAGCTTTAGTACCATTCTACCTCCTCTCTTGTAGGTAGGCGATATGTACCTTTCTAATTTTTAGAATTTGTGCTACCTCTATGTTCTTTCCCGTCAACGTGCCACCATCTTGTTATTAGGACTATAATTTTAAATAAATCATTAACCTATAATTTTAAATATATCATTAGCTCAAGGAGCAATCATGGTGGGCTGCACTTTTGAAAATCAAAACAAAATCCATCCTTTTGGGGAATTTTCAGCACCAGGTTGGTGTAGGCTGTGTGTTTGCAAAGAGGGAAAGACCAATATTATGCTGGAAGATTGTGAAAAGTTTGTTATTTTGAATATTAAAAATTGTTTGATATAATATTCAATAAGGTTTAGATATAAATGAATTTTTACATTGTTGTATGATATTACTAAACTTAGATGTCCTCCTCTCAAAGAACCCACGGGCAATTGTGTTTTGCGCCATTATCCGAACACGAAATTTAATAAATGCTGCCCTTTTTACGAATGTTCATAAGATTAATTTGCTCTTAAAAATCTATATTATTATGTTATTTAATTAATATATTAATTTATAAAGATTAGCATCATGTCTTAAATTAATAAATAGATTATCCTTCATTGATGGAAGTAACAAAGTCAAATTTTAAATACTAATCATTTACCAATTAAGGTTAGTTTAAAGGAGAGACATTCAAAGCTTGGCCCGTGGATGGGCCCTAATAGATCGGCCTGCAGGCCCAGCTTTTTGCTAAGGAATATATTATAAGCCGAGCCTGGGCGGGCCTAAGATAATCAAGCGGGCTCAGGGCGGGCCTGGATATAAGTAAGGCCCGGCTGAGCCCTCATATTATGTTTACGTTTTTGTATTGTAATGTGTAACAAATAATGTTTTTAACTAATACTTATTTGATTTACATTAATGAATTAAACAATATTGATTTTTCTTATCATTTGTTTATATTTGAGACCTGCACGGCCCCGGCCCGCGGACTCCTAAAAGCCCGGCCAGCAGGCCGGGCTTGGAGGGGCTTATGCTTTAATAAAAAAAACATCGGGCCGGGCCTAAACGGGCCTTAATATAACTTAACGGGCTTGGGCCGGGCGTAAATACGCTTAAGGGCCCGTTAACAGCCCGTTACCAAATCAATTAGATTTAGTATAAAAAGGTGTTTTTATAAAGTTTGTAATTATTTTATTTATATTTAATTAAAAAGGAAAGTCAATTGTATTTCCACTTAGTTCATTAATTCATCCATGGGCGTAGCTAGCATTGGACATAGAGGGGGCCATTAATGTAGAGAGGGGCAAAATGAACATTTTGAAATTTAACCAATAATTTAAATAAATTTCAACAAATTTTTGGATTTAGAGGAAGGGGCAGCCGCATCCCCTGTCCCCTTCCCCTTGGCTACACAGAATAATTCATAAATATCCCATCCCGCATCATCAATCTCAAAGATAATTTATACACGTGATCCCATGGGCGTCGCCAATTTAAATTAGAGGGGGGCAGTTTAGGCAAAGCAAAAAATGTTTTTTAGATAAAGAAATTTTGGATTTGGAGGGAGGCAGCTTCCTATCGTTGCCTTCCCATTTATAGCAATATTGAGTGAAGTAATTTAATATTATGTAAAATTATTTATATATAAACTAATTAACAAATTTATCATTTGAAACATTAAACATCAGTTTTTCCTTTTTATAATGAAAATTTTTTAAAAAATCTTGTAAGTCATATTAATATTCATTTTATATATTAAATGCCGGCAAAATACTTCCATACAAAGGATATAATAGCAGTTGCAATTAATTCCCATAGTATTAACCTATTCTTATCTATTCCTCGCCACAAATTTATCAAAATTAATCTGATTTATATTCCCTAAGTACCACTAATCCTTATATGAAGCATCTCTACTATTTAAAACAAACTCTGAATTACTCACCCAGAAAATTATCACACCTTAGAACATTCCTTTGACACCCTGAAAACATCCAACAGAAACAATAATCATTCACAAATTTATACAAGCCTGCCCACAGTATTCTCAGTTTTGGTACCATTTCTAAATGCCACACGCCTAAATGCCACTGAATCTCACGAACTGAATCTCACGATTCCGGTACATAAGATAAAGTTGCAAAAGATAAACGAATTGGGTTTAAAATGCCACAGTCCAAAATGCCACACTGAATTTCACGTCACGGAAAATAAATCTCAAATGGGGAGGGAATTTGATGTGCATCTAATCCTAAACCTAACCTAAAACGCTGACACTACCCTGAACCTTAACCCTGTCCCTTAAAGTTTTAGAGTGCAGCAATAATTGTTAAATGCACACGCATGCGCATTATTAAAACGCGCAGCTATCTGATTAGTCTGTTAAATGCATACGCATGCGCATTAAAACGGACAAATTTGAAATAGTGAGAAATGGTGAAGGTTTGGTGGCAATTGGTGAAGTTTATATTTTGAAACTTTACCTTTTGAAATGAAACGGAATCTCACGAACCCAATATCACAAATTACTCATTGCGCAAGCGCATAATTTCGATATGATTGAATTTAAATTTTCTAGAAAGCAAAAACTTATATTAATTGCTGACGAGTATGAATATACAAAAGCGAAAATAGGGAACAAAATATATCATACTACCGTTGTACGGAGAAAGATTGTACAGGGAGAGGCATATATCAAAATGCCAAATTTGATACAACATGTGAACACTCAGCAATTCCTTATAAATTATAAGTATTTATTACTAATCCTGTAGCTTATCCCAATTTCGAAAAAAATACAAATATTAATCTTCAAATAAGTCCATTTTAAACGCTTGCACCCCAATTAATTTCTCGGTCACCACTGCAAACACTTAACATGCAAAATATTACTAGTAAGTTAATAATCAAACATTAGGTGTTATATGAAACCTATTATAGGATTTATAAGGCATGTGCAATCTAATTCACAAAATTGTAAGTTTATGAATTTGAATATATAATTTGATTTTTAGGCAATACATCTTTTGCCCATGAAAATAGTTGTAAAAACCCAATTGGTGCAAGTCCTTCAAACATCACCACTCCTCAAAAGTGTAAGTTTCACAAAATACAATATATAATTTCATTTTTAGGCAATACTTCTTTTGCCCATGAAAATAGTTGTAATAATCCAATTGGTGCAAGTCCTTCAAACATCACCACTCCTCAAAATGGTAAGTTTCATAAAATACAATATATAATTTCATTTTTAGGTAATACTTCTTTTGCCCATGAAAATAGTTGTAATAACCCAATTAGTGCAAGTCCTTTAAACATCACCACTCCTCAAAATTGTAAGTTTCATAAAATACTATCCTATCCCTTGATCCGTGGATTCCCCATTTCCCCCAACCCCTCGTAAAACAGTGTATCTCATTCGATTAATTACAACATTTATTGTTAGATTTCTTAACATTGTCGGATTTTTTGATCTTATGTCTTATAGGAGAAGTACATCTGCCTATCAGAGGCATACTCACTGAGTAACCCCTTTTCCTGTAACTTTAAGTACATAGTGATACTTTTACTTTCTATTTAATTTCAGTACGTGTGTGATTACCCCCCCCTCCCCCCGCGCTTATACTTATTTATTTATTTCCCCCCATATTTGATTGTTTATCAACATGGACACGCATCAGTGATTTTGATATACGCGTTTCGATTCATTATTTTAATTCTTGTGTGATTTAATTGATTATTTAATTCTCGGATACAAAATAAATTAGGTTAAATTCTATGTAGTAAAAGAAGTTTAATAATTTTACCCCTCTTCCTAAATGGGAAGAGGGTGTCCCTTTATTATGCAGCTCGTTCAATATCTCCCCTTATTCCTATTCCTCATATCTTAAATCCCATTTTGAACAAATACAAAGAGTTCATCATCTTGTTTTAGAATTGGAAATTAAGAATTGGAATGAAAAAAATATAAAAATTGCATCATCATCTTATTTGAAAATAGAATAAATACAATATATATGGTATGGATAAATATTTTAAACAATTGAATAAAAATATCTAGCTATGACAATAGATTTAATGTCAGGATTGGCATAGTATGTGGCGATTGAAAAAAGTGTTAACCGCCCAATATTGGAATTTTAACACGGACTACTACGAACTAAATTTTTATAAGTTTAATTTTATTTGAAGTTGAACATTATAAAAACCGATGTAATATATAAAAACGGCCAAAAAAATATATATAAGAAAACGGGGTGGGCGAAAGGACCCAGCCGAAGGTTCGACTTAGAGCCCATTTTTTCTCCCTAGGACAGTTCTGGAATATTGTATTGGTCCATACTCCGTATAAACCGAGCATTGCTATGCAATTTATTGGCGACAATTATAATCAGCCATTAAAAAAGTGAGTAAACAATTTTAGATGGATGCTTTAATTACAAATGGGTCTTTTTTAGTTATTAAGTGATAATTTGCTAAATACAACCTATTAAAATAAACATTGCAAAAATCTTTAAATTATCTCGATGCTTTGATTTCAAATGGGTTGTAGCTCAAGCTCAATTAATAAGTTGTTGAACTTAAATTATATTATTTTAGAAAGTTAGGAAGATGGCGACTATTAAGTGAACAGAACTTGTTCTTTTCACATCCATTTAAGTGTATACATACAGTAAATTAGCGTTTGTTACCGACGAAATTTAACAAAAATTGATTTGATTAAATAAACTTTTTATACGAACCTATAAAGATTTTAGAAATACAACTTTCAAGGGCGCTGGCATTTAAACGCATTCCTCTTGAAAAGTAAGAAATTAGAAATGGATTCGATCCTTATTTTAAAAAAACTCGGGCCTTCGGCCCTCGTGGGAAGGGGGAGAAGGGAAGGGAAGAGGGGAAGGGAAGGGGGGACGACTCATCTGTACTTCGTATAAATGTATCATATTTACTATGCAATTTATGGGCGAGAAAGGTGGGAAGGGGCGAGAATGCCTATAGGGGGGTATTAAATGCCTAATGATTAATTAATTATTTATACAAATTTTCCATTATAGGCAAAATGTAATAAAGGCAAAATTTAATATAGGCAAGGGTTAGGGTTAGATTTAGTGTTTGCATCTAGTTGCGTATTACATTAGTTTTTATGGCCTTTAGTGATTATGGGTCTAACAAACATTATATTATAAAACAACACAATATTAAGAATTTGCAGAATTGTTGGGAGAAATTTTTTGTTGAATTTGAACAATTTTTAATTAAAAAAATCAAAAATTTGGCCAATGGTCACTATTTCTCTATTGGTCAGTACCAACAGATACTCTATAAGTCAATGATAGCCAAAAAAACGGAAAAAAAAAATTTTGATGCTCACTTTGGCTAATGGTCATTTTTTTCCATTGGTCAGCAGCCAGCACACGGTAAAAGTGGATATAAATTCATAAGAGTAAAAAAAAACGAAAAAAATATTTTCGAATCACATTTTGGCCAATGGTCATTTTTTTCCATTGGTCAGCAGCCAGGACACGGTAAAAGTGTATATAAATTCATAATAGTCAAAAAAAACGAAAAAAAAGTTTTCGAATCACATTTTGGCCAATGGTCATTTTATTCCATTGGTCAGCAGCCAGCGGACGGCCAAAAAGTCATAATAGCAATGGTAGGAACAGGAACAATCATAATAGTCAAAAAAAACCGAAAAAAATAATTTCGATTCACATTTTGGCTAATGGTCATTTTTTCAATCGGTCAGGAGCCAGCGGACGGCCAAAAAGTCATAATAGCAATGGTAGTAACAGGAACAATCATAATAGTCAAAAAAAAACGAAAAAATAAACTCGGATTCACATTTTGGCCAATGGTCATTTTTTTCATTGGTCAGCAGCCAACGGACGGCCAAAAAGTCTTATTATCAATGATAGTAACAAGAACAATCATAAGAGTCAAAAAAACTCCGGGATTCTAACCCAAAAACTAGTTAAATTGCATAGCAATTAAAAGTAAACAACTTTTATTTATAAAGTTAGTTTCCAATAATGGTAGTTTAGGATTGATAAAATGCGAGGGTGGAAATGGGTTTAGATATTTCGGTCGTCCAGCGACCATTATCAATAAAAAAAAAAAAAAAGAGAAAAAAAAAAAAGGTAACTTACAAGTGATGTGAATTACCAATGAACGAGAAGGTGTCGACAAGTTTTAATTTATAAACAAAAATAATGAAAACTAGTTGAAATAGGAGGGTGAATAATAGCGAACACCGGTTGGAACAAGAGAGTTAACACTTATTGAAATAGTGGGATAAACAAATTTAAGATAAAGATGGGGTAAACAACTTTAAGATAAAGGATAAGGTAAAATACAAAAGGGGATTATAAAAATGAAGCAATAGCAACTATAAGAATAGTGTAAAGGATGGCAATTACAAAATAAGGCGGTTACGAAACAATAGGGGAAAGACAAAAGGGTAATAGGGTGTGTATAGTGATAACAGGTAGTTATAGAGGAAGGTGTGGGTGTATGTGTTTGTAATTTCTGAATTGTCCTGGTTGATCATTGATTTGGGGCTTGAGGCGGTCGATTAGAACGCTTTCGATGAATTTTCTTTCTTTGTTATACTGAGATCGGTAGAGGACAGTCGGGTTGTCCCAGTCGATGGTATGTTGGTTTTGTAGAGAGTGTTCTGCTACGGCGGAGTGGGTCGCGCATCGTGTCAGCGGGGCTTTGTGTTCTTTAATTCTTTCAGCTAAGGTTCTCTTTGTTTCTCCCACGTAAAATTGGTTGCAATCGGCGCAGGATATTTTATATATTAAATTAGAGATATAATTTTTATCGGTTATGTTATTAATAGGTTTTATGAGTGCAAATAGGTTGGATGATGTTTTCTGAGAAAACTTAAAATTATCTATATTATGTTTGTGAAAAATTTTATTTAATGACTTAGATGATTTTTTAAAAACATTAAATTCATTCCATAAAAACATTATTTTTACAGTTGAAATAGAATCAAATAATCAGTTACCATTTCTAGATTTAACTCTTCATAATTTAAATAAAGAGATCATCACAACAGTTTACCATAAACCTACTGATTCCTATCAGTATATACCATGGCACAGCCATTCCCCCTCTTCATTTAAAATAAACACATTTAGAATGATGATTAAAAGAGCAATATCTCATTGCTCTCGAGAGTGTGATAGGATTGTTGAAGTTGACAAGATAACACAAAGATTTTTAGACCTCAACTACCCACTCGACCTGCTGACAAACATTAAAAATAAATTAATATCAGGAGCGAATCCCCCCACAATAATAAAATCTAAAATAAACCATTATATATCCATACCTTTCCACCGAAGTCTTAATAATAATTTCCTCAAGGAATTAAATAAAATTTTTCACAAACATAATATAGATAATTTTAAGTTTTCTCAGAAAACATCATCCAACCTATTTGCACTCATAAAACCTATTAATAACATAACCGATAAAAATTATATCTCTAATTTAATATATAAAATCTCCTGCGCCGATTGCAACCAATTTTACGTGGGAGAAACAAAGAGAACCTTAGCTGAAAGAATTAAAGAACACAAAGCCCCGCTGACACGATGCGCGACCCACTCCGCCGTAGCAGAACACTCTCTACAAAACCAACATACCATCGACTGGGACAACCCGACTGTCCTCTACCGATCTCAGTATAACAAAGAAAGAAAATTCATCGAAAGCGTTCTAATCGACCGCCTCAAGCCCCAAATCAATGATCAACCAGGACAATTCAGAAATTACAAACACATACACCCACACCTTCCTCTATAACTACCTGTTATCACTATACACACCCTATTACCCTTTTGTCTTTCCCCTATTGTTTCGTAACCGCCTTATTTTGTAATTGCCATCCTTTACACTATTCTTATAGTTGCTATTGCTTCATTTTTATAATCCCCTTTTGTATTTTACCTTATCCTTTATCTTAAAGTTGTTTACCCCATCTTTATCTTAAATTTGTTTATCCCACTATTTCAATAAGTGTTAACTCTCTTGTTCCAACCGGTGTTCGCTATTATTCACCCTCCTATTTCAACTAGTTTTCATTATTTTTGTTTATAAATTAAAACTTGTCGACACCTTTTCGTTCATTGGTAATTCACATCACTTGTAAGTTACCTTTTTTTTTTTTTTCTCTTTTTTTTTTTATTGATAATGGTCGCTGGACGACCGAAATATCTAAACCCATTTCCACCCTCGCATTTTATCAATCCTAAACTACCATTATTGAAAACTAACTTTATAAATTATAATGGATTGATAGTACATAAATACATTCAATATACTTGTGGTAAAAGTAAGAAATTATACTTTGACTTTATTAAATTTTTACTAAAATTCTATACTTTGCATAATAAAATTATTTTTCTTGAAACCTGTCTTAATCTAAATATTATACCTTCATTTATTGATAATATGAAAATGCCTAATAACATTTTTAACTCTAAAGTAATTTTCAATATTAAGAATGATTTGATTAAATGCGAAATTACTAACCTTTATTTTAGCAAACTCACTCTTTCTTATAAACTCTTTGATCTTCAAAATTTACTATTTACTAATAATAAAGACTTTTATAATGTTTTTATAAAGTACGCAAACATTTTAGCCTACAATAAAATGTTTTATCCAGCTCAAACAATTTTAAAAAAGTTAGATAATTTAGTTAAACAGAAAACTTTTTCTTCCCTTCCCATCAAGAAACCCTCGGTATCAATAGAAAATAAACCTAAAGCATATAACAACAATAAACCAGCATTTTTAAATTTGTCAAGCACTAACTTTAATCTATCTCAAATCAATTTGCTTAATCTTGGACCTAAATTCTGTCTTGACAACAATAAACTCAAATTACTACCTACATTGAACAGCTTTAATAACATTCTAACCACTATAGAAAAACAACATCCAGACAATTTACATTTAAGAAACTCATTAGAATCTTTTTTATCTAACACCTTAAATAATGACTGCCCTTTGAAAGTTAACAAATCGAAATTAATTAAAGATAAGAAAGTTTTTTCAGTTGTTAAGTCATTGAAATCCAATGTTAATATAAGAATTTGTAAATCAGACAAAGGTGGTCAACTAGTAGTTCTGAACACAGATGATTATAACAAAAAAATGTTTGATATTTTAAAAGACAATACTTTATTTAAGGAATTGAAAAGAAACCCTACTAATGCCCGTGAAAATAAGTTACAAACCTTCTTATTAAATCTTTCAAAAGATAATCAAATCAGCAACTCCTTATACTGGAAGTTAAGACCGTCCACATCTCGCACTCCTCTAATTTATGGGTTACCCAAAATTCATAAACCTTTAATTCCATTAAGACCAATTGTGTCATCTTATAACTCCTACAATTTTAATCTAAGCCAGCACCTTATATCAATATTGCAACCACATGTATCTTCACCATTAATTTTAAAAAACTCTTTAGATCTAATTAATCGATTAAAACACTGTAGTTTACCCACTTCATTTTCACTTGTAAGCTTTGATATTCAGTCATTATTTACCAATATTCCTTTAGATTCTGCTAAAAATTATTGTGTAAAAATCTATGATGGACTTGAACAACCTCCTTTCACTAAATCATTATTTAAAGAGCTATTAAATTTTTGCACAACAAATAACTTTCAGTTTAATAATATAAATTATGACCAAATTGATGGCACTGCTATGGGCAACCCCCTCGCACCCCTAATTGCCAACATTTTTCCCAACGAATTAGAATCCTACATACAATCCTCTAAATTATTCCCTCCTTTTTATGCCAGATATGTTGATGACATTTTATGTATTTGGCCTCATAACCTAACTAATGACTTAGATGATTTTTTAAAAACATTAAATTCATTCCATAAAAACATTATTTTTACAGTTGAAATAGAATCAAATAATCAGTTACCATTTCTAGATTTAACCCTTCATAATTTAAATAAAGAGATCATCACAACAGTTTACCATAAACCTACTGATTCCTATCAGTATATATGGCACAGCCATTCCCCCTCTTCATTTAAAATAAACACATTTAGAATGATGATTAAAAGAGCAATATCTCATTGCTCTCGAGAGTGTGACAGGATTGTTGAAGTTGACAAGATAACACAAAGATTTTTAGACCTCAACTACCCACTCGACCTGCTGACAAACATTAAAAATAAATTAATATCAGGAGCGAATCCCCCCACAATAATAAAATCTAAAATAAACCATTATATATCCATACCTTTCCACCGAAGTCTTAATAATAATTTCCTCAAGGAATTAAATAAAATTTTTCACAAACATAATATAGATAATTTTAAGTTTTCTCAGAAAACATCATCCAACCTATTTGCACTCATAAAACCTATTAATAACATAACCGATAAAAATTATATCTCTAATTTAATATATAAAATCTCCTGCGCCGATTGCAACCAATTTTACGTGGGAGAAACAAAGAGAACCTTAGCTGAAAGAATTAAAGAACACAAAGCCCCGCTGACACGATGCGCGACCCACTCCGCCGTAGCAGAACACTCTCTACAAAACCAACATACCATCGACTGGGACAACCCGACTGTCCTCTACCGATCTCAGTATAACAAAGAAAGAAAATTCATCGAAAGCGTTCTAATCGACCGCCTCAAGCCCCAAATCAATGATCAACCAGGACAATTCAGAAATTACAAACACATACACCCACACCTTCCTCTATAACTACCTGTTATCACTATACACACCCTATTACCCTTTTGTCTTTCCCCTATTGTTTCGTAACCGCCTTATTTTGTAATTGCCATCCTTTACACTATTCTTATAGTTGCTATTGCTTCATTTTTATAATCCCCTTTTGTATTTTACCTTATCCTTTATCTTAAAGTTGTTTACCCCATCTTTATCTTAAATTTGTTTATCCCACTATTTCAATAAGTGTTAACTCTCTTGTTCCAACCGGTGTTCGCTATTATTCACCCTCCTATTTCAACTAGTTTTCATTATTTTTGTTTATAAATTAAAACTTGTCGACACCTTCTCGTTCATTAATAATTCACATCACTTGTAAGTTACCTTTTTTTTTTTCTCTTTTTTTATTTTTTAATTGATAATGGTCGCTGGACCGAAATATCTAAACCCATTTCCACCCTCGCATTTTATCAATCCTAAACTACCATTATTGGAAACTAAATTTATAAATTATAATGGATTGATAGTACATAAACTTTTATTTATGTTTATTATATAACATTGGTCAGCAGCCAGCGGACGGCCAAAAAGTCATAATAGCAATGGTAGAAACAGGAACAATCATAATAGTCAATAAACAACGAAAAAAATAATTTCGATTCACATTTTGGCCAATGGTCATTTTTTTCATTGGTCAGCAGCCAGCGGACGGCCAAAAATTCATATTATCAATGATAGTAACAAGAACAATCATAAGAGTCTAAAAAACTCCGGGATTCTAACCCCAAAACTAGTTAAATTGCATAGCAATTAAAAAGTAAACAACTTTTATTTATGTTTATTATATAACTAGTTAAATTGCATAGCATTAAAAGTAAACAACTTTTATCTATGTTTATTATATAACAAAAACTAGTTAAATTGCATAGCAATTAAAAGTAAACAACTTTTATTTATGTTTATTATATAACTAGTTAAATTACATAGCAATTAAAAGTAAACAACTTTTATTTATGTTTATTATATAATAGATAATTTAACAAATCTTATATATAACACACTGAGGGAGATAGAGATGAGGGGTGGGGCACCTCTTATGCATTAATTTAAAAAATAACACAACGAGGGAGATAGAGATGAGGGGTGAGGCACCTCTTTCTCATGCATTAATTTAAAAAAGCGATAACCTAATATACCCAATGCAAATAGATAGGGATGGACGGACAGACAGACGGACGGACAACAAAAAACGAGCCCATTAATTGCATAGCAATTAAAAAGAATGACGTTGTTTTTGATGAGCTTCGCCAATTCGAGTTACAATAGTAAAATAGTTTAGGTTAGATTGACCATTCAATATATTTTAATTAAAATGCTTCTTGCATTTATCATTATTGCCAAAACACTACTGAGAGGATACAAAACTTTGTAGGAGCTAAAATCTCCTTGCAATCAACTTATTTACGTCCCTCACCCTGCAAACCTATAAATTAAAACAGATTTATTAACCACCATCTCACTCTCGTGGTCATGACGTTAGGTAACTTGGCATTGAAGTAATTGTACGAAATACTATAAGAAATTAAACAGCAGAAACATGTAGCTGGCACGATAGGCTATCAATTTCTGTTGATATAACCATTTTTGAAATAGAAAGGCGTTTCATGATTTCGCATTTATAGGTATATAAATAAATTAAAATAATTAATTAGTATATAAGTTCAACAAAATTAAATTATTATGTTGGTAAAGTGTAACTTTCTATAAAGTTTAAGTTAATGGTGCAATAAAATTATAAGACAACATAGAATTTATTTAGTCGCAATTGTATGGGGCATTAGAAAATCTTAAGCTGTTAAAAAGTATATACCTTACTAAAGCCATTATAGATTTTCCACTATTATATCAATAATAAATTATAGGAGCCAATAGTTTTGACTGCAGCGTTAAATACACTTATTAATAATTTAACATATTTCGGAGTTTTGTAAACACAATAGACGTAATATACACGTATAATTAATGAGAAATAGTTTCGGAGTTTTGTAAACACAATAGACGTAATATACACGTATAATTAATGAGAAATAAAATTGGAATTTTTGCAGTTTGCCTGGTTAATTTTGTCCAACATTTTTTTTAATTCGATCCTCCAGCTAAATTCAGGGCATCGGCCATCTTGGGATTATCAAATCGATCCATGGTTTTTGTAGATAACAAAACACTCAAGCCAAATGCCAATACAGATATGAGGACTCCGGAGCTAAAAAGTCCCATCCAGAGAGCAGGCGAAAAAAATCCCGTGCAATCCGAAGGTCTACCAAAAGAATTATTCCGTATTCCAAAAGCTTGTATCTAAGTCACAAAAAATTATAATATTTTTACTTGCATGAATATACAATTCCTTTTACTCTTTTTTTAAAGAGTATGTCATATTTATCATAAAGTAATTAAACAACTGAGCATCGATTTAGATTATTCCAAAATATTTGAAGGCCATTATTATAAATAAATATTATTTAATAGCACATTTACCAAATGTTTTATATATATTACACATTAAGGAAGTTTCGTTTACCCATTTTCAATTGAACGAAAACGCTTTTTAATAATTATTGCTCACCTAAACAAGTCCTTTTCAGTGTATATTTCTTATAGGAAAAGGGGCAAAAAACAAAATCGCCATGCACAATCTACCGAATAAAAAGCCACAATTTAACAACCAAATAAAAAAATAACATAAATTATATTCCAATCTTTAATGACCGTCAATCCTTAAAGAACAAGCAAGTCAATATTTAACCTGGAAATAACTGCAATAAATCAAGTAAAACTGTTATTTATATAAAAAGCGATTGTCTCTATAAATATTATAACAAAATTATAGAAAAATATTAGGGAAAATAATTTATATGATACTTTATTTAAATCGTCTGCTTTCACTATCATCTTAACTTAAAATCATTTCGCAAAATAAAAAACCATTTGATATTAGAATGAAAGAACTAAAGGCATAATTTGGTTAAAATTGACCAAATATCAGTTAAATATTCCAATGTAAAAGGAACAAGCTGTATCTATTAATTATATTTATAACACTTTTTTAAGGAACAATGCACACCTAGAAAATAAAACACTCCTAGGAAATCTAAATGATTGAGTATTGAATTGTGATTAAACGAGAGAAGCTAATTGCAGTGTATAAACAAAAATAAAATTTGGAATTAAACTAAACTAGGACTACAGGTTAAAAACAACTTCTTAAAACCACATATGCAATGACAAAACCTGATAGTCGTCAAAATAAAGGACGGTATAATTCTTATCCTTAGGTTTAGGTCTTTCTGCCATTGCCATCTCGTCACACACATAGGACCAATTGGTGTATGTTCCAACCTCTTTGGAGATGTGGAAAGATGCGTTATCGTTGTTCAATCTATTATTTGCGGTTTGAACGGCAAATTTGGCTGTCAAATTAGACATTCTCCAATAATTCCAACGATTTTTGACAAAACTAAAGCTAAATTAATGTAAAGTTTTACATTTCACATTCGTACTTTCCCTTGTAATAAATTAAAGCCTGTCGAAATCTTCAAAAATTATTTTTAAATGAAAAAAATTTAAGGCTGTCTAAACAAGTAATACTTATGGCATAGATCTATTTAAACCTCAATATGGCCTTTCATTTACAATTTATTATTAAAACGAAAAAAAGTTATTTGGTCGTTTTAAATAAATAGCTAAGTAGCCATGGGCGTAGCCAGGCTTTGAATTAGGGGGGCAATAATGATTTAGGGAGGGGCAAAATAACCATTTTTTTAATTTTAGCCATAATTGTATTAAATTTATAAGATTATTTGGATTTAGAGGGGGCAGCCGCCCTTCCCTGCCTCCCCTTGGCTACGCCAATGTAAGTAGTTAAGACTTTTTAAACCAGAATAATGATGAATGTTATTAATCGCATAGATATTATTGGCTTACTGTATATTAAGGTCTGTGAGGCCTTGAGGCAGGTTGGAAAATGATATCAACATCCTATATAAGACATAATTTTCAATGTAATATGTTTCAAGAAACTTGCAAAGACAGTTTTGCGATTAATAATAATATTTACAAAATAATAAATTATTTTACTTAACATATTTATATAACACATATATATGTGAAGAATCAAATTTTAGATTTGGGCTTTATGAAAATAGATTAACTGTTGAGATCGTTGATTCTGGCAATCAGGGGGCTCGAGGATGTTAATAGTGCTATTTTGCAAGGAAAATGTTTCGACAATATGCGGTTTTTTAGGTCTGCCAACGTGGAATGTGGCATTTTTGAGGTAAATGTAAACGCATGTACCATTAATAAAATGTCCATTTGGTGCTGTTGAATTGCCAAATTCATTCGCGACGGCCCTTACAGACCGTGTATTAACTTTATTTGTTATCTTTAAGTCTTCACGGGGTCCTTCCTATTAAAAAATAACTCCTATCTCACAAGTATTTTTATTTGCAAACGACGGCTTATTATTAAAATTAAATCAAACATTAAGAGGTGAAAAACAAAATTTATTAACTTTTTACTTTAATTACATCATCTAGGTTTGTAAGCAAAGCTATGTAGTTGTGCCCCTTTTCTTCCAAAGGTGCTAAGGTATTTTCGATTATATCAGCTATATAGAAAAAAATTCATATATACACAAAAAGTCGATCAATTTTGCTAAAAATTTTATTATATAAATAAGAATCATAAAGGGGCTGTTCAACCCCATCACATAGTGTTGCAAAAAGTACTGGATTTTGTAGGGCCAACCTTTGGTTTTAGTCGACTTGACATAAACAGACCAAAGTTTTTTGAGTAGGTTTTTCTAAATCGACCTCCAAATTTATCGACCGTTAGCCTTAGTTGGATTAAAAGTCGACCAAACAAAACCCAGCCGTTTTTACAACGCTATTGTGGTGTATTCTGTGTCAATGTGGCCCAAAATAAAAAATTTTTAAACTCAGATCTAAATGGAGCAGATATAAGGCACAATTTAAAGATACAAGATAAAAATTATGTTAGACCGTTTTTGCTAGTTATTTTAAATATAAAAGGGTGGGTTTATTTACTATTTTTTATATAAATTTCATTCTTTATATATTTCGTTGTGTTCTCTTTAAAAATTTAATATCCCTATCAACTTCACATATGATTTAACACAATCAAATAAATATTATATACTAGCTCATAGTTTCTCAGCTTCAATAATTATGGCTAATTTCAACCTTGTGTATATGATGGCCATTTGAAAGAAGATTAGAATGTAAGTAAATGGTCAAGTAAGCTTAGAGATAATTAAGTTTAAATTATATGTCAAAAATTAAGTGAAATTTAGACTCTACAATAATTGAGTGTAAGTAATAAAAATTAGACGAATGTAGAGTAACAATTAACTTTAATAAATTCATAATATTTTATGATAAATAGTATGGCATGCGGATGAACTTCAAATTTAATTGATTTACCATTTTAAGTGAATTATGTTAATCTTTACAGTCTAAAAAATAATATTAATATTCTTTACATTCCAATATCAAATAGCCATTGTGCTGAAAAATTGTAAAAAAAAAATTTGTTTTGAGATAAGTAAATGGGATATAAACATTGATGAAGCCAAATGCAACTAGGTGATGCTTAAACTTATAAGATTTCACCAATATAAATTAATTTGTAACTTCCTTTATTTCCCACAAATAATTAAGTCATTTCTATAGGCTGCTTATTGATAAAACTAATGCCCCCTCCCCACTAAAAGGCAATCCATCACACAATTAAAATTTAATATTAAAATTAACTTTGATCATGCACATGTAACAAAAATAATATCAAATGTAATTTATATCTATGATCATTTAGTTGCTACACATTTTTATAGCATTAATAGCTTGATGTGTACAAATCTTGATAAATTTTGACAGAAAGATTACAATAATTATGAAAATTTGTTTCAACATAATATTGCAAAAAGGTCCTATAGCATAAATACAAAAGTGGAACCAAATATAATTAATTTTTTACACATCTACAAAGACAACCTAGGCTGTCTCATGTGATTACTTTTCATTTTTATCCATATTTAATATTTATAACAATAAAAGAAGAATTCTGATGTTTTTACTTAGATTCTCTTTAACATCCATTATTCTGGGAAGTTCTATCCTATAAATTTTGTCATTCAAATTTAATTCATTTATATTTTTCAAGTCCAAATTTTGAGCGATAGCTTTTAAACTTATCAATGATTCTTTCTGACAAGATTCAGAATAATATTTTGATTTGTGGATATCAAAGAGTTTTTCCTATTAAAATTTTGTAAAATCCTAAATCACTATACTTTCAAATATAAAATCCATTTTGTGTTGGCTTTAGAGAATGATAAATCTTCATGACTAAACTATAAGAACTCATAATTGTAATTATGATTAGATTACCTTCGCAGGACTAAATATAATAATAGAGTTTGAGAACTGAGAATTTATGAGATTCCCCAGTTCAAAATCGGAAGGCAATCTACCACATATAGAAATATTTAAATAATTATACTCGTGATTGCTCCATAAAAAAATTGGGGAGGTGATAACATGAAATATTAAGTATAAAACTAAAATTCCTTGCAAAAGAGTGCTCATGACTTATAAATTAAAAGTCACCTTCTTTATACAGCTGACTCAGTGAATAAGTCGCATAATGGCACACAACGCTAGTTACTAGTGTTGTCAAAAGGGCTGGTTTTGTTAAGTCAACCTTAGGTTTTAGTCGATTAAACATCAACAAACCAAAAATTTTTTGGTCTGTTTTTCTTAGTCGCATGAATAAACGAAAGGTTTGACCAAACCACCTTTGGCCTATTTATGTTTAGTCGACTAAAACGCAAGATCGACCTAGCAAAACCCAGCCGTTTTTACAACACTACTAGTTACAGTTCTCTTTAAACTTACCAAATCGATTTTAATCAGTGCTTCGTTACACTGCGCTGTAAAGGTAGGTGCAAATGTCATAAATTAATTTAATAGTAGAATAGTACCAAATATGTTCTAAATATTACGTGTGCCCCATCTGTTTTATAGTCTCACAACTAGATATAAAACTTCATATTGGCCCCCATATATAATATTAAAATTAATAGTCAATATTTAGTACTACTCGTTTAATTAATAAAATTTAACCTAATTATAAATTTATTAATATTATTATGTATAGCTAGGAAAGAATAGTCACATTATTATGCTCTTCTGACTGAGGCCAATTAGCCAGATGCTTACCTTTTCTACAAATTTAATTGTAGTTCTGCCAACAGCTCTCTACAGAACCTATCGCGGACTTATATTACCGTTATAAATTCTAGAATAAAGCCTCAAATAATACCTTCAGGCGGACTTAGCTTAAGAACCTGATATTGATTTGCAGTATAAATTAATAATGGGCTTTATTGAATTGATCAAAAAATATTTTGCCAAATGTATAAGATATATTTTTTTCATTAGCAATTTAATAAGTCTAATTGAATAATTTTAGGCTATAATATATATTAAGCATTTCAGGCAATTGTAACGACAGTATTAAACTTAAATACGTATGTTGGGAGGCTAACTATATTCAAAAGCATATATATATTGAGCAGGCAAGTGCATAAAGCTAGGATTGTAACTTATTGAATATATGGAAAGGGGTTATATTAAAGTTTATGATATGGCTCAATGGGTGTCCTGATTGCTTTAATTTTACCACCTGTTATTGTTCTTTTATTACGAATATTTTCCTTGTCTATAATTTAAGTCATAATAATAAATTTAACTAGATAAATTACTTAAAAATATTAATAAATTAAAGTTTTTAAGGATAATGTCTTAAATCTTTTACCATGTGATTATATCTACAATTATAAATTTTTGGCGTGATTGTTAATTTAATTCCACTCCTGCAACTTTTGAAGTTTTTACCTTCAGTTGCAATATATTTTAGGATTGTTTAAATAGTTTACGGTAAGGTTATCCGACTATTAAAGTTAAGTCCCTTAAAATAGAAGTGTTTTTATTTATGTTGAACTGCTATTAACAATTTGGCAGCAGATCTTAATAAGCGTAAAACAGTTTTGGCTTAAATGTTAGTAATACATAAATTTAAAATTATTTCATTAACGGCTGGCTTCCTACGAGTCTCTTTTAAATTATTCACTAAACTATGTTCAAATAACCACATAACCCTTTATAACAAATTGTTTAAACCGTTTTAGTGTTATACTTTTTATCACATTACTTTCCTTCGATCTTCTACATGTTTTATGTTAAATATAGTTTAATATAGTTTATCCCCAAAAGTAATGATATATCCAATAACTTTTTAACCATATCTTTTAGTTAGCAATCTATCAAACAAACATTTGAAAATAAGATAAAAAATAACTCACTGAAATAATAAATGGACATTCTAAATATCCATAACTTAAGTTAAAATTTTACTACAATGATCTTTTAAATGAATTAATAATGATTAATAAAAACATTTTTGAAAGAAAGTTTAAATTTCTTCACCTCTGTGACTATATAAATGAAGAACTTTATTTTGTGTGTGTTTAATACCCTTTTTTCCATCCGCTAAAATCAATTTTTAAAACATTTTTAAAAAATTCATCAATCTTTTTATGCCATTTTCGAAAATAGATATTGAAATTCAGTACAAATACATATTTATAAGCAGGGAAAGTTTTAGTGTTTTTTTAATTAAGCGTTGTTTAAAATAGTTAAGCACTAAGCTTGACTATTTGGCCTTAGAATAATATAACAATAATGGCTAGACGATGTATTAATATAAATTAAATATTTATCATATGAAGGCAAGTTAAACAAATAATTTTCAATAAGCAAATATATAGGTATAATTATAATATATATACATTAAATAGAAGGCACTTAAGGTAGTTTTGATATTATACTATATCAGCAAGTTAATATAAATTGACATGTAGTTAATGTACATGAAAAATTATTATTCCTATTATTTTTGTACATGTTGTGGTGACCTTATTTCAATTAAAATGCTATATTATGCAATATATGTTTGTCCCCAAATAGCAAGATAACTAATTATATAAATATTTCATCGTTTCATAGTGGATATGTTTGAAATGCGTTCTATTAATGAGACATTCAAAAACAAAAAATAAATAATCATCGGCATTAATGTTATTGCAAAATGTAATTTTTAATTGATTAGGCCTTAGATGCACATATCATACTCTCCGTATGTATTAAAAGGGGGCTATTATGAATGATAGTAATTAATATTGCCTGACAATTATGAGTTCACATACAAATTACCCTCATCCTGCCAAAAATGTTTTCGGATAAAAATTAATTTTTTAAAGCAATCGCGTGTTTTTTGAGGAGTAGTTGAGTTAAGAATCTTCAGTCTTAAAATAATAGATGTTTTTGAATTTTTTACCGTCGGGGTTTTGTAGGGTCTCTCACAATTTAAATTTTTTTACCCACCAAAACAAGTACAAAATACAACAATCAATCTTAAATGCTACGTGTGTAATCGCTTCATATAATTAGTCAAAAAAAATTTAACCGCAAATTCTTTCTATCTCGATTAAGCAAATTTATATTTGTAATATTTGCATAATCTTTTATAAGATAGTTACTAGTCCATGATTTATTGATTGCATATTGCTTTTCAAGGTCAAATACTTAAGGCACATCAAAAGCTCCTCTTCCTTGAGTGTAATTAGTTCAATGGTCTTTGTCAAGAAGGGATTCATTAATATACCCAGCACCCAGTCCGGACAACTCTTATCGGTAAAACGTTCGGAGATAAACCAGCGACAAATTTCAAATTTATTCCAAGTCTAGATTTTCAATATGTTATACAAAGCACTCAGGCGCGATTCAAATTTGACCGTTTAATTTAGCCGATTTTGTGGACAAAATTAATTTCTCATTAAAATTTTTCTTAATTAAGGTCCCTGGAGGTTTGTAAATCTTAAGCAAAATTTGTCAAGAAAGTTTTGTACGGCGCTGTTTGTTTTAACCATGCCAATGCCACTAAGGAGAGCAATTAGCTTGCCACGCGTGTGCCGTAGTAGCAGGATGAAGCAAACGAATTGGAAAATAAAACTTGTGGTTGATTAATTTTTAATTAATTAATTACTCCCTCCCACGTCCATACTAATAGTAATCTTGATGAAGTCGCGATTGTCAGCTAAGTGCTATGGCCCTCCCACAGCGCTAAAAATGGTCCATTTTTGACAAATACTTTAAATTGGGAACGAAAAGAGGGGGAATTAGTTGTAGAGATTTTGAAGAAATTAATTGCCACAATCTGTATACTTCACGCTAAAATAAATTTGAGTACATTTGATTCGTATGTTATATATTTCAAAACATATTTTTATTAAATACAGCAAATGTCATTTAAGTATGAACTAATTTAATTCATAATTGTCTTGATTAATCGGAAAATAGACGTGGCAATATGATAATAAGTATACTGCTTAAAATGAGGTTATTTGCATTAATTTCTTGGTAGCATTTTTAAACTACTTTATAATAGATTCTGTAAAAATATACACTTAAATGCGGGAAATAAAAGCTAGTTTGCTAAATTATCTATTTATTAAAACCTAAACAAGCGAAATTTTAATATGAGTATAATTTCATACTTGAAACTAGATATTTAATTTAAGGTACACAGGTTAAAAAATATGGATAGATTAATAAACTGGTTATTATAAAATTGCCTAACAAAATCGTGAAATACAGTTTATGTTAGAAGATTTCTTATTATTAAGAATTCTCGCATCAAAGACCAAACAAAATTCAAAAAATATTAAAATTAAAATATAATTCCCCTCAACTTTATGCCATTGATGATCGATATGTAAACTTCAAAAGACCAAATTTGCCTCGATTCATTTCACTTGCGTGTGAATTTGGAGCTCCTTTAAATAATTTATCGTCTAAATTTTAAAGGGGATATTTAACTATATTACAGAAAAGAACGTGTATAATTTTGAAATAAAAAGAATTTAATCATCCATTTTTGGAACTTCAAAGGAGACATGCTTAGTTATAGGTATGACAGCTCACACATCAAAAGATGTAATTTTGAGCGCCTAGATTCTACATAAATTTACATAGGACGGTCGGCTAGCTTTGCTTACTCCTTTGTGTCCCCCCCCCTCTTTGTTTAGCCACTCACTAAATCACTCACGGAAAAAAAAGATAATTATGGTTTGCCACAAACTAGTAGAGGGGAGGGATGGGGAGGGGTAGGCTTTATTTAAGCTAGGAAAATAGGCGTTAAAATAAAATTGGGATTGTTGAGGGGAGTTGGAAATGAAGCATTAGGATTACATTTCGCCTAGAGCATTTAAATAATGTTTCTCCTTCATATTAAAGTAAGAGCTAAAGGCCGCCTTGAGTCCAGCTAAAATTATGGTTGATGGAAAAGCCGTTTGTTTTTAGCTCGGAAGGGATTTAAGAGCGGGGGGGGGTGAGGGTTAGCCAGGAGTATAATTGTCGGCTCTTAGCTCATACTACAAAGGAGAGCTCAAAAAGAGTAAAGGGAAATTCATCATTTACACATATATAATGGCAGGGTATATGTACACATATATGACTACTGCAATACATATCTAATATCTGTCATCTTGGTCATTAAAAGTAGCAAAAAAGTAAATTTATTTTCGGAAAGTTGACAAAGAAACATAAAGTCCGTAATTTATAATAGACTAGAACCTATAAAAGAGATATGCGTACAAAAGTAATGTGTGTGTAGTAGTGGAGTATGTACATAGAGATAAGGCAGGCGCTCGCTCAACAAAAGAAAAGACCGACCAAATTTTTACTTTCGGATGAGATGGGGTTATTGAACAATTCTGGGAGAAATTTAGACGCGCCCTGCTTTTACAACAATTATACTAAATTTAATTTTATGGTTCGTTTAATACTGTTTTATAACGCTGTATACCAGAAGTTTAAGTATAATATTCCTTTAAAAGTAGAGAACACAAGAAGGTTTTGGGGTACCATCAGTATTTATTTAAAGTCCATATAAGTTAATGAGTGGACAAATTTTAGATAGCCTTCAAATCATAACTGAAGTAAGATGAAGTTTTTATTATAAGAAATGATAAATAATATACAACTAGTATATTGTAAATTGTATATTATATGTATATATTAAAAGTTTCGTCAAGATTTTAGCTACGCGAAGGTGTATTTTGCGATATTTAAGAAAAACTATAGGTGTAAAGAGAGGGGTGAAAGAAGCAAACCTTTGTCTCAAATGTCATTAAAGTCGCTCTCGCCTTTTAAAATTTGTTTCGACCCAAACCCAGATGAAAGATAATGGACAGTATCTTATCCTGCCCCCCCCCCTCAATGTTTATTTTGAGCCTAGTCCGATCAAAGAACAGAAAATACATTAACCTAAATGTGACCGTGAACTTAAAAACTGTAAACAACGTGCAACTAATATTCTTGCAAAACATGTGTAACAGCTATTTGCCCTAGAGGCTTGCAAGGTCACTTTTTTAACCCAAACCCGACCCTAAAGCGCTAAAATTTTTTTACTACGTCCCGAGCCAACTCAAAAGCGTAAAAAAATTTACCCAAATCCGACCCGACCCGACCCGAAAATCAAAAAATTGCGGTGTGCAAAGATTTTTCGGCAAGTTAAAATGATAACCAAATGTGAAATTAATTGATGTCACAAGTTTTAAGTATTAAATTTTTTGGACAATTTGTTATAATTATGTATAAATATTGTCGCATCCACAATTTCTGGTCGCGAATTTGCCCTTCCCTCTTCTAAAATTGGCCTAATAGTCGAAAACGACCATCACTCTACTCCAAAGGCAAGGATATCCAGAATTTAAGAGCTAATAGCGCTAAAGTGGCATATTTACAAGAATAGAATACACTCTCTACCATTCTAAAATTAAAATGTTACAAATTTTAAAATTTGGGAAAGATAAATAAAAAAAAACTATAACAACTCAATACCTCACACTCTTTAAATATAATAATAAAATTATTTGTGTATTAAATTTGGAGACTATCTATTAAAAGTATTTTATAGGTGGAATGTCCCTCATCAAAACATTAAAATACATGGACGTAGCCAGGGGGACAAAACTTTTTTTTCATTGCAAAAACCCTTTAAAATTAAAAAAAATTATGTTTTGCCCCTCCCTAATTGAACTTTTAACCGTTTCGCACCCCCCTAATCCAAAACCTGGCTACGCCCATGTTAAAATATTATGTTGTTGGTGTGTTTTACCTTTATTAGCACTTAAGTCAAATTTAAATTTGAATTTGGCAAACAAACAGTCTTTAAAAAAAGGAATAAATTAAAAGAATATTAAGCAAACATTTTGATATTTACTATAATATATTAGGTATAGGAGTATTATTTAAAAATCGTAGGTAAAAGATATATTAGTTTGCTTATTATGAAAATTGCTGTGAAATTTTTAATTTTGGAGTTGGTCCCACCACCGAAAGGCAATTTTTTTTAACTGGAACCCGACCCGATTCGCGAGCATTATAAGCTTTTAAACCCGAATACGACTCGACCTCGGTCGGATAGGGCTTCGGATCATCCGTGTAGGCCTCCCTCTTGCTTGCCCATATAAAATACATGTTTATATTTAATTATTATTTATCTATTGCAACCCGAGATCGGCTTATAAAATTTTGATTTACACTTGAACCAGGCAATTTCGGTTTGTGTAACTGAAGGTCTAGAGCTCCCCACCCCCCTTCAAACTTCGTGAAAAGCTACTGTAAAACTATTGGTCAAATCATTAAAAAAAATATATCCCTCCCCCCTTACAGAAATTATATTGAATATTGTATTTATCACAAATGTAAGTCACCACATATAAACATAAGTTTTTGCTAATGTCAAAGACATAAAGACTAAATTCTATATTTTATAACCATATAATTATTCAAAAATAATTTAATATATAAAGAATATTTTCTAAAGTAACATCGCCAATTTTATAAACGCTTAATCGTAAAGTAGTTTTTAATTTGTATGCTAAAATTACAATTAAATTTTTTTATTAGACCAGATACACGATTTTTAATTAATTTAAAATTAGATCTAACCTATTAAGATTCGAAACAAAATTTCGTGGACGTGCAACCTCCCCCCCCACCCCCTATTCTCAAAAAAATCTTTAACAGTCTACGATAAAAATTTTAAATTATCTTCTTCCCCACCCCACCTCCTTAAAATTATTATCGTACATCTTTATTCCAAAATCTGGCTATGCCTATATTGAATCTAATTAATGTTGATTTATACACGATATATACAGTCAAAACCGTTTAATTGGAAGCCTTGGGCCTAAAAAAAAATTCGCGATTAACCGATATTTCGCGATTAAACGATGGAAATAAAAGTATATGTACATTATATTAAATATTCATTTATTACGCTTCGCAGTAAAACGATATTTTATATAATTATCTGGTTGATTTAAGGACTTGAAAATGTTTGTGAATATCCGATATTGTACTATTAAGCGTTTTGTCAATAAACGATGTTTTTGTTAATATTTTCGTTTAAAAAAAACAAAATGGCGGCTAACTTCGCGATTAAAAGATAATCGCGATAATTCGATTTGCGATTAAGAAGTTTCGACTGTAATATTGTCATAATTTTAACGTGTTTTAAAAATTTGATAGTAGGAAGAATTTTAGTTACAAATAATTAAATTTAAACGATACAATATTTAAAAAAATCTGCCCCGAAATAAGGAAAGTTGATATACTTAAAGTATAAAGAGATTAATTTAAATTATATTTTAGAAATTAAAGGCTTATTCTTGTCTTATACACTTAGAGAGTTCAATTTTATTAGATTACCATAAATACATAAAAATCGCAGTAACCAAACCAAACCTTTAAAAAAAATAGTGAGGAAGAAACACAAATTTAACAGGTTTAGATAGGATTTTTTCCTATACATTCTAAATCTTGAGAAGGTAATATAAAAATGTTAGAAGATTAAAAGCTGAAGTTATTTTTTAATAAAAAAATATTTACCAGGTTCGAGATATATCTGTTTGCAGAAAGATAACTTTGCATTAAAAAAATATATTACCCAAATATAAACAAAATATTTTCAACGAGTTTTATAATAGGTGATATTTACAAAAAATGTAGTTATGCAAGTTATTCAAAACTTACATTTAATAAAGAGAATAATATTTATATCATATTGGGGTAAACATTTAAAAATTTATAAGTGCATATTTTCATTCAAGAAAAAACTTGAATCAATTGCTTCTTTTTATACGATTTTAGAGAAAATTTATCATTTAAAATATAATTTTAATAATTACGCAATTGTTAGTATTTTAAATGTGCCTTAGCTAAAATAAATTGCTTTCAATCAAATTTTAAACTTCACTATAGATATGAATCTCAATCTAATTATTTAAACAAAAAACATATTTTGTATCATGGCGGTTTATAAAAAAAACTTTTTCAAATGTCATTAAAACTATGGGTCCTTTTAAGTATCTGAGGCAATTCAAAACAACCTTGGGTATGATAGAATCTTTCCAAATTGAAGTATAAACGAGAATATCTTCAAGTTTGAAGATTGCGTCCTATTTAAATATTCAAATGGGATTGTTTTTACAGAGCTTAGAAGTCTGAAAACCCGAATTAAAAAACTATAAATTAGTTAGTAATTTTTATACACAATCGAACTCTAAACTCAAACTTTTGCTTTTTTTTTTAATTTTTATTATACTTATAAAAAACTCGGGGAAAACTTTTTGAACATTTTATTGTGCAGACTTAAACATCCATCATCCATAATAAAACTAAAAATATATAATATTAATTAAGGACCTTATTTTTCACTCATGAAACTTGATATTATACGATATATAAATACACACATACAATTTTGTGCAAATATTTTCCAATTTTAACTTCCCAATTCCCAAGCATAAAACCTTTATTTACTCAAAGTTACCGACAGATGAAAAGAATTTAAAACAAACCAATGGGTAATTAACTAGCAACAGTAAACGAAAATAAACTTTCCCGAGATAAGGAAAACGAGCTTAAAAAGGTTTCGGTGTTTAAAGTTGTTAAAAAAATTTGGAGCAAAAAATATATGCTTTATATCGAAAAAAATATAAGATTAGTAAGGCATGAATCAAATAGGATATATTTTTTTGATAGCAAATTTGATTAATTAAAGTTTCTTTCAGCCTTTGATATATAATAACTTAAGTTACGAATTAAGACGATACGATTTGTTCTTTAGCATTAATTATACTTTATTGCGATATAATCAATAATTTGTAATAATTATAATTTGCGAGAGGATATTATATTGCCATAGAACGTACTACGCATATTATTACATACTGTGTTGTGTTTAAATAATGACAATGTTATAATTCAAAAAAGGCATGTAAATGATAGTAGTTTTAGACGAAGTTAGGAATTATGACAAAATGCACAAGTATCATTTCGATGGTCGTATGAAGGGCGGTGGGCTACTTTTACCAGGTGTTAAATTCTGATAACTCCTTCCTGTCGGGTTAAACGGGGGATAAGGGAAGGGAGGATAATAATACTGCTGAGATGGGTGAAGTCCGAGGTTCGGTTGTATGCAAGGAACTGATGGTGGCCCATAGGGGAAACGGGCATAGCTTTGAAAATTTGTTGCTGGATGCATCATTACAGGAATCTTAGGTTGAGCAGCAGGAGTGTTGGATGGTGTTCCCATATTAGGTAATGGAAAGTGTGGTGGCCAATTGTAGCCATAGTACATCGATGGTAGCCCCGCAGTATGATGGTAAAGGTATGGGCTAAAAGTGGGGGCCATCTTTTGTCCCATATCAACCATTTCGTTTTTCCTATTTTTTTGATTATCTCCCGTTGATTCGGGGCTCGATGTTTTTTTAAGTGGATAGGCTAAAGCATGTCCTCCATCTAATGAGGCCACTAATGAGGACTGGACAAGAGATTGAACTATTTTTGATTTAGATACATCTTTTTTTGATGCCTCATCTTTTTCCTCCAACCTTTTATTCAATTGAGAGGGAGTCGTTAAATTAATGTGTTCACAGCTGCGACTCCTTTTGTTGGCGCGTTTAAAAGGTTTAGCTTCAACTTTCGGGCAGGTCAATTTATTTTTGATGTCGCTGCTTTTTTGATTTGAAAAATCACCTTCAGTTGAAACCGGTTTTGGTGAGGGGGAATTGTCGATGCTCGTATTGGGGCTACTCCTTTCGTTTGATGCTATAGAGATTGGTGACAAATTCATGATTGGCGCCGCCGGTAAAGATGCACTTATATTTTGATGCTTGCTAAAAGGTAAGTTGACATTTTGGTCGGCCGGTATAGCACTATGCTCATCGCGAGTCATTTTTAATAAATCGAACGGAGAGCATTTAAACTGCCTAGGATTATAATCTGCCTTCGCAAATCTTTCGGAATTCGCAAAGATTGATTGTTGTTTAGCCATGTGGTAGGGTAAATTTAAATTAGTTGGTTGATGCTTAGATGCATTATTGCTATAGAGGTAACGTGGAGGTACGATGTCCAGATGAGGCAAAAAAGATTTAAGATGTTTACCGGACGTGACTGGGGGACTTTTTCCCATTTTACTGGCGATATGAGAATAGTCATAACCTAATGATTGAGATGAAAACTCGGACGGCAACGGAAAATTACAGTTAGAACCACTTGATGCCAGTGTTGAACAGTACAAATAATAGAAGTAATATTCAGCAATCATACGTTGGTGTCTTTGTTGATCGGTGTAAGCTTCGTTAATTGCCAGCCATGGTTTAGCCGATGGCCCGCTTGCTACGGCTGGATGCGTCATTGTAGGCCTCTGAATATTGTCTTGAGGGATATAGGACGTGTTTGATGTTTGAAAGACTGATTTGGGGCCTTTTAGTTTATCGTGAAATTCATTCCAGTATGCGTTGTTAAAATCGTAATTTTTGGTCAATTGATCACCACCCTCTTTTTTATCAAACTCCGTTCCCCATAAATTTTTTATTGCGTTCGGGTTTGAGGGAAATTGCGCCTGAAGTCGAAATAGTCCGGACAACGGTGAGCAAGAGGATTGCTCGGGAGATTTTCGCTGGCTAAAGCGTGAAGTAAGATTCACCGAGATCGAAGGTGAATGCATTTCGGTCGAGCGTTTACCAATTATAGATGAAGATTCATTGCGCCGACGTTTCGTGCCAGACGTCGTAGAACCCGTACATATCTTGGCAGGATTCTCCTTCTTTTCGACGCCAGTCTCCGCGGCAGTGTAATCGGGCGATGACATAAACCATTTGTAAGCTTTTGCCTTGCATTTTGAAGAGGCTTTGGAGATTGTACGGCTATTAGCAGTCGTCGTAGTTGTCAAAAACGTGCTTACTGCCCCTTTGCCCACACCTTGAAACGATTGGGATTTTGGATGAAGGCTCTCAAAAATTGGGGATAACTTATCATTGTTGATGGGAGTTGAGAGGATCGAATGCGTTTTTTCCATAAAATCCATACCTGTATCTTTACCACCTTTTTTCCCCGTACAAGTAGGTAGGATAAGAGAACTTGCAAACAAATTAGCGATGCTCGGGTTGGAATTTCCCTTTTGACCAATCTTATCGCAAGTAGCGGCTAATAGCGTTAATGGGCTCGTATCGAAATAATAATCCTACATAATAAAGTAAATAAATGTAAACGTAAAGTTAAACTATAAAATATAATAAAAAGAAGCATATTTTTCAAAAAAAAATTAACTTACCATGGTGGAGGAGGTAGTAGTAGGTGTGCTCGGTATTACGCATTGGTTTGAAGGATTTAAGACATCGTGTGTCACCAATCTTTGAGACATTAGCATTCTAGAGCAGATATCCTGTAGGATAGGTAGAGAGGATAACTAACGGTAATCGAGGAAAAGTGTATTTTACAAATTATGTAGTTGTGGTGCCAAAGACGGGAAAAAATTTATGAGCGAGTTTGTCAAAGCGGTGATGATTTATGGACGTCGATTTTAACTTTAATTATAGTTTAGGGGGAAGGAGAAAAACAAATTATGAGGAGAGAGATGTGAAAAGTGCCAGTGCGTAGAGAGTTATAGATGCTATCCTTCGCCACAAGTTAATATTAATTAACGTTTTAAAAATGTCATTTTTGTGAATCGAGGCTGAAGCGTTTGTTGGAAGAATGCTAAAAAAATCCATATTGCAATAACATGCGTTAATTGTTTACTAAAAGGTGGGAAAGAGGATTACATAGAGGAATGGGGGGAAATCATAATTTATAACTGCGCCAATAGGCCGATTGTGTATATATTTTTTTTATATATTTATAAATGGGGACAAGTATATAGTAAAATATTAGTGAAGCAGACAAGCTGCGTGCGAAAAGTGACTTTTATGTCCTAACGTTTCATAACAAACATCAAACGAAGCGCAGCCTCCCCCCCCCCTCCTGCCATTTATTTATTTATTACTTACAATAAAATGTATAGTCCTATATTATATGATAAGCCTCGCGCTCGCTCTCTCTCTGTGTGGATGGAGGATATATTGGTTATGCTGCTGTCCGGGCTGTCACCCATCAAATCAGCATACATCAATATTTGTGTGTGAGAGAGTCTTCTTATATATAAATTATAAAAATATTCCTTTTTGAGAATGAGGAGGAGCTAACGCTAAGGCAGGGATGGAACTTCTCCATTACTGACCATATCTTTATACTATAAGCGGGGAAAAGGAACTAAATATCAATATCAAAGAGTTTGAACCGCCGCCTTACACTGTATAATTAATGTGGCACATGAAATTAATCGTAAGTTATTGCAGCTACAAAAGGTTCTACCTTTATACATTGAACGTCTTAAATCATATTAGAGTAATAAGGGTATTTTTAGAAAATTAGATTTTTCCTATATATATCGGGTGTAAAATATTTATTTTTCATGGTGTTTATATATAGAACTATTTAATAAAAACAAAAACATATTTAATTTTTTAAGCTTTGCTATTGCTAGCCATTAGGTTCTCGATGAAGTCATTCAGGAATTTTAGCATTTCCCTTTAATCTTTACCGCCGTACCCTTGTAGATGATAAATGTTGACGAGATTATAATGTAATGTATGGAGGGGGATATAAGCTTGATTTATTCATTTTTAATTTATTATTATTTAACAATATACTGTTTAGGCCACGTTAACCTAATACAGGGCCAAATGGATTTGCATACATTATAAAATCTAAGATATTTGGCTGATTGGGTCTTCAAGGATGCTGTCTTAAAGTTTGAGAGCACAGTTCCTTTGTTCGCTTAAGGTTTTATTTATCTAAAAGGTGATCGATTTTTTTATAAATTATAGATTAGTTGGGATTCGTTCCTTCTTTTAATATTACTCAAGAAACATAAAATTACCTAAAAACCTTTTTAAACCACTGCAACTTATTCTTTTGTCACGTATGTTGGAAATTAGCTTAAAACCATTTCCATATACCATAAACATGAAAGGGTGGGTGATAAATAAATATAATAAAAAATAAATTTCCATAGCTTTTACAAATTTACTATCTATCTATAAATACTATAATAGCATTGATTCAGTAACACGGCTTGGCATATTGATGGAAAGAATATGAAATAGTAATGAGGTAATAAATTTTGTCTATGCACAAAACCTTTCCCCTCCCCTCTCTTTCTATGCAATGCTTGCATTGCCTACACATCTCTTTGTCGGCATTTTTTAGTGAGATCGAGCGGCTCATGGATCTCGGGGATCATAAAAAATATTTATTCGCATTTTAGGGTAATAAATAATCGCAATGTTGTATTTTTTTTCCTTCACCCCCATTTTTATTACTATTCATATCCACCCTCTCCCTACCTCCAGTACGAAAATCCCTTTTTGAGGCGGCCCCGCTTTTTTAATAATGATTTACCGATGAAATTCCCCTAATTAATTGCTACCTTTTGCCTCAACCCTGTGTTTAGTAATAACTTTAATCGCGCCCGCACTATAGACATAAATCTTGAGCAATAAAACGCGCTAGGCAATGTGTTGATGAGTCGAACGACCGCGGCCTTTAGAGCAGGGACGAGTAGGGAGGAAGAGGCTTATAATTCTAACGCAAATAAAACACGTATAGAAAGCGATCACCAAAATTACAAATTGAATTTAAAAAAAATAACAGTCGGTCACATAAATTTTAACAGCCCCAACGCGGCCTTTCTCAAATGGAGCGATGAAAAAATACATTGTGCGCTGCCTAGGCTAAACTTGATTAATGGAAGATAAGATACGAGGTGAGAACCAACACAAGCAATCTCCCAAAAAATAACTATTAAAAACTTTCTACGAACATTTGTTTGGTAACACTTGAAGTCGTCTTCAAACAAAATTAAATACCCCTATGACGTCATCGTCTAGCCTAAATTTCCCCGCATTTTTAATATAGAGTATTAAGGTGTGTCTTCGATGAAACGAAATGTAAATCATTCATGTGACGCAACCTTATTACTCATTTGGGATCGTGATAAATGTAAGGGCATGAAGGGTCATTGCTGTGGGATTAATTTTTGGGAAAATTTTAAAAAACGGATGTCCGCTACGTATGAAATTTTGAGGAAAAAATTGGAATTTTAACACACAAATCCGTGTGTTTTCTTAGAACACTGCGTCAAGAACAGCTTCATTAATTTCAATGAATCATCGCGGTGGCTACAGGAAGTTGAATATGTAAAAAAGTATTACTACTACGTACGACAAACAAGGATGTATATGTTCAAAGAGAGAGGCCTGTAGGCATGATACACCAAACTTTTTGGACTTATCTAAGCGGACTTTGTTTCATTGTATAATTAACATTAAAGTTGGGCCCATAATAAATCATTTAGTTATTAATATTATTAAACATGCGGTTGGGGAAAAGGAAACTTAGCCTACTTATGAAATATAAAACAGCAAAGTTAACAACTCGACAAAGTCTTTTGCTCCCAGATTGCCAACAGGCGCGTAGCCAGGATTTTCTCAAGGGGGAAGAAAAATGCAAAAAAAAATTCGACACTTTTATTTATAATATAACAAAAGTAAACTTGGCGTACAATATATGCCAAACTTCAAGGCGCTATGTAAGCAGCTCTGGAAAAATCTCTTCTTTTCATTAATCAGAGTATTTACTATCGATTTTATACCTTAAAAAAGGACCTGGACCTTCAAAAAAACTTTCAAATTTTGGTCAAGGGGGTAGAAAATTCCCGCTTTCTGCCCCCTTGGCAACGCGCCTGTTGCCAATAGGGAAACTAATATCATCCTTAAATCCTCTTGAAAGATAAGGTGGGAGGGGGTAATTATTATTAATGGACAATAAGTGCTACTTTTTTTATCAATCTCTTGCTATATTAATTAATGGAGTTGTCGAAAATTTAATTTTTAATTGTGGTAGGTGCCCTGTAGTAGTTATCCTAAGCCCAACCCGTCTGACCCAACTTTGGGTTAAGTTAATAAGTTAGCAAAGGGAGTTCCCTTTACTACGTGATAAATTTCAAATATTAACTCCAAGTCGGTATTAATTTCTAGTGAAGTCGATATCGATATTTATTTGACACCCCATTTGAGAAAAAAACTGCATTTATAAAAGGTATACACATTTATTAATGGCCGTAACTAGGATTTGGATTAGAAGTAAAAAAAAGGTTTGGTTATGATTTAGAAAGGCACAAATAAGATTTTTCAAAATTTTACCATAATTGTATCAAATTAGGCTAAAAACTTGAATATGGAGGAAGAGGGTAAGCTGCCCGTCTCTACCACTTTCCGGCTACCCCCAGAAATAGTTAAATAACTTTACTTTAAATTCTAGCCTACGAGGTGCAAAATATTTATTATAATTTATAAATAATTGTTCCTAATTTAAGGGGCTTTACCTGTTTTTACCTCTCCCTGGCAACGCCCATGAAAAATTGAGGTAAACACTTTAGTATGTTTTGGGTCAAGCTTAGAATACAATCGAATTTGCAGAATTCCTGTGGGAGATCAGAATGATTAATATTTTACAACGTTATTAATTTTGATCTTTCTAATTCATTGTTGAATATTTTAATTAAAACTTTATTTCCACCTCTTTTTAACTACGAAATTCACGGATTTTTAATTTAATTTGGATTCGTTTTTTAGCTATTAACTTGTAATCTCAATCAATTTACATTATGATAGTCACGGGCTATAATATATTAATTATCAATAAATTTAAACCTTATGCTTTGTATTAAAGAAAAATACATTGTGAATTATTAAGAATGTTTAATTTATAATAAATATAAGGATATTCCTTTAATGCTTTGATTTAAATAATATCGAAGATTGCGCGAAATCAAATTAGGGGCGTTATTAAAAAACTTTTAATTAATTAATTAATCGGTCTGCTTAAGGTGGTTAAAATATATTTAGCGAGTTATTATTAATGTTTTATAACATTTTTATATCTAATAAAACAATTACCTTCAAAACTTTAATCCAATCTTACGAATCTCACATGAAGAAAGAGAATGCACTAAGTAGTCCTAATAATAAAGCGAAGTTAGATGAAGTTGAGTATTAAATTAGTTATTTTATGTTTAATAATGCCTTAATAGAATACAAAAGATTCAGCCGTCTTAAATTTCACTTTGTTATGACCTATATAATTAGCATCAAAATGCCAAACAGGACTTTATTTTTGTTGATAATTTAAAATTTTGCAATTTAGCTTATAACTTTATATAACTTTTTCCTAATTTATATATAAATAATTGATGCAACACAATGTGACTAATTAATAATTAATTTATTATTTAATTAACGAAAGATAAATAATTTATTTACTTTGGTAAAAGAATTTTCACAATTTGCCTTTTAATTACCCGTTAACTTAAATAAAAAATATTTTGCTCATAAATTAATAATATACCTCGATAAAGTGGGAAAACAATTAATCTAGCTCTTTCGAGATTTACAAATTTTGTCGAAGTTAGAAGAATTTATTTTATAATTATAATCAGGGGCGTAGTCTGAATTTAAATAAGGGTTTTATAACGATTTACGGGGGGGGGGGGGGGGGGGAAATGATGATTTTTGAAATTTATAATTACGTATACTTTTCAAGTTTCTGACCCTATACCTCCCTAGCTACGTTTATGATTTACTACTTTTCTTACATGCAAATTATAAATATAACTATAGAGTGATAATATAAAATTAATGTGTAGTTTAATTAACTAATTTGTTTTTGACTTTTTTTTCACCATTGATATTTACCTAAACTATGACTTTATATTTAGGATTCGTGTATTATTCACTTTACCTTAATAAGCAAATATGATTAATTAATGCTTTATGTAGTTGTGTAAATATGAATTTGAAGATTTTTTATTAAGTTACACCTATCGTAAAATTCAGTATATTATTTAATCGCATACGATGTTTTTGTTACAATATTATAGGTGTATAAATTAAATGTGGTTTGGAAACGTGAGAACTTAACTTTTGTTAGAAATTACTATGTATAAATCTTTTTGCCACAATAAATCTGTTTAATTTCACTCAATAATCCAAAGAGAATAATTGTAGTACTTTTATCTTATATTAAAACCTTTTTTGTTATTGCTATTCAGAGTGTTGTTTGTAATTGGTTGGAAATTAAAAATTCTTGATTCATATTATAAATTATTAACTTATAAAAGAAAGCTTGTTTAATAATTTATATGAAGTTATTGGCTTACGAATGAAAGGGAATTAATTTTAAGCAAACACTTGATATACTGTTATCGATTTCTAAGACTTCTTTTATAATTTAATCCGATATAGTAGATATTTATAATTCAACGTGAGTGTTAGAAGTATAAATTTTCAAAGCAATATATTTACAACATAATCCTACCTACTTTCTAGTCTCTCTATGCATTGATTTTAAATCAAATTTTAAGTTTTAAGCAAAATATCAAATAACACTTAACCATTCCCATGCATTTTAATATGCCAAGTTTAATTACCAAGGTTAAAATTGGGAAAGCCTAAAACGGAGAGGCATAAGAAGTTTGAGTTGAATAATGATATTGCATAGCGTTGTCGGCTTCGTCTTTGTTATTTTTTTTTTACTTTGCGTTCCCTCTTCATATATAAACACAAACACATACACCCAAAAAACCGCTACTAAAAATAATACACAATGCACATTGTAGAAGTGTAGTACTACTACAGTAGCCTCTTAGGTAGTTCAAATGGGTACTGCTTTTAGGATTAATTTCATAATGGAAAAGTTTGATTCAAATTGACACCACAAATCCCTGACCAATCCGAAATGATTGACAGCTGTCTCACGGATTTGATTGGCGCGTAATTGAAGGTGTTTGCCCTTAAATTATGAAAGCGTATTCAATTATATTTTTTAAAATAAAAAGTTATTGTAAATTTTATTCATCTTAATCAAAAGCGTTAGAAAATTGGTGAGTTGTAGGCAATTTTAAACATGCTTTGATTATATTTAAAAAATCACTTGGTTGGCATGGTTGTAGCCAGCATTGGATTAGAGGGGGGCAATAATAATTTAGGGATGGGCAAAATTAACATTTTTTCAAATTTTAAACATAATTTTAATAAATTTCAACAATTTTTGAGTTTTGAGGGGGCAGCCGCCCCTCCCTCCCCCCTTGGCTATGGCCATGTCGGTCGGGTTCATTTGTTAAATATGTAGTTTGAGTGGAATTTGCAGCTAAAGTTGATACAAATGATTAATCTCTAAAGTTTGAGAGGAGACATTTAGACAAAATAGATAAGCATAGAAACATGTATGATGTTTAATATTTTTAATCATAGATTCAAGCATTTAAACCACATTAACTAAAAGAAGCAAAATGAAATGGACATTAGATTTTTTAACTCTACATCAGTGTTTGATTTAGTCTTAACTTTCCTAATTTAATCTTTCTATTCAGTAATAAATTTTATGTTCTGAAATTGACTTAACAGAAAATTAAATCTATCGAAACCTAAACATCTTTTGAAAATTTTGACTCATTTTACCTTTGCTTATTTTTACCCCAAAAAGCCATTATTGGTCATAAATTGGAATATGAATCGATATACTTGCGCGTTACATAATAATTTCTCGATATTTTGATTAAAACTTAAAAGATTTTTTTGGATTTAAGAAAAGGGGGGAGGTCGTCCTTTTCCACATCTGGCTAGGCCCAGGTTTATTAAGCCTAATTAAAATGAGCGAATTGAAACAAAAAAACGGTATTTTCCAAGAGCAAGTTACAACATATTTATATAATTCTTGAACAAAAAATGGTCTTAACTTTGATAGGATGATTTCCTTGAGTATGTTAAAAAATTTTGCAGATGTATTTACATTCTATTACAACTTGACGCAGAAAATTTTTATAATAAAATACTTATTTTTAGTTTGCCCAATAAATTATTACACAAGATGTTGCGTTTGCGACGCATTACTTTTAACATCACAATATTTTTTATAACCTTTTTACATTTAAATAAATAAATGAAACAATAGCTTTATAAAATTTGTTTATTAACTTAAGCTCGGTAAAATTGTAATAATCCCTTCTTCAAGTATAAAAAAATCGAATTTGTTAGATCTACGTGTTGTCTATATGATAATGGATATCTAAATTTAGGCATGGGCGTACGCAAGGGGGCTGTGGTTAACCCCCCCCCCCCCCCCCCCCCACTTAAAAAATAAATAAATAAAGTAACACAATAAGACCACATTGACATAATAATGTGTTTTGATAGTATTTTTAAATTACATTTTTAGAAAATGGGATGTTTTTACTCACAAAACTTATACTTTTAAATTCTCTTCTAACATTTCCTTTGCACCAGCGTCAATATCATGTAAAACTAACACAATCTGGCCCGACAAACTCACGACAATGTTACATTATGTGTGCAAATATCTTTAAAGATTTAAACTTTTATTTTGATTACATATAGAGCCTTGCAAAATGAATTTTGCCTATCAATTTTCAATTTGCCTGACCCGAGCCTATAACCCTTTTTGGCCCCATCTGAGCTTGAGCTCGGGCCTCAAAATCCTTAGACAAACTTTATATTTAAAAGTCTTTTACAATAATAATATAAGATATATTTTTTTTTTATTATTCGTAATTTAAAACAAGGATAAGTTTGGAATTAAGACTTTCTCTTGCTACAACTTTTGACTCATAAAATTTTAAAATGATGATCTCAATTTATAAAAATAAACTTTAGTTAACAGTTAATAATAATAGATAAGCATTTAAATTGTTTACTTACTTTATTTTTAAAGTTCTAATAGCTATTAGAGATCAATAAACTAAACAAATATTTATGATTTTGTCTAACAAATTTATTCTAGTTTGGGGGGAGGGGCTGGAGTTTAAAAGCTATATTGTATATGCTGCGCGAAAGAAATATTTTGTATCGAGTTGGGTTTATTTAAATCATATACAATAAATGGGTTGCTCCAGGTTTAAATCGGGCTGAACTCGAGCCTCGGATTGAGCTGCCTCACCAGGCTTGACCCAAGCCTAATTATAATTAAAATTTGTCCGAGTCAAGCCCCACTCGGCGCGTGCAGGGTTCTAATTATGTACAAAATTAACAAATTTTTGAAGAAACTTATTTAAAACCCCTCTCAAAATGAAATCCTGTGCACACACATGAATTTAGGTAACCCGCATCTTGGAATTTCTTACTTGTAACGTAAAAGCAATGAATTCATCTAAATTAATTAGACTTAAATAATAACTTTTTTTTTCTAAAATTGATTATATAAGGAAAAAATGTATAATTTTATTAATTGTATTAATAAAAAGTGTTTCCCTTGGGTGATACAATTTCGCAAAAATTTAATTTTGAAATTTTATAACTGAAATTAATTAAATGTTACCCAAATAATTATTCACGACCTGCATATAATTCGCAATTACAATTGGTTATTAAATTCAAAGGGACAGCCCGATCCTCATGATTAATTTTTAAATAGAAATTTTCAAATTATTATCAAAAGACCCATTTCAATTATAGAAAAAGGAGTCCCATCTACCATAAAAGACGGCATTTTTACAAAGGATTTTAATGTTCACTGAAATTGGCCTTGAAAAGTGTTTAGATAAAATTTGGAGGCTGCAAAATTTTCTTTTTCATTAAACGTGCCGACTTTTTCTCTCTCCCCCTCTCGTTTACTCTGCTTGTAATTTTAGATAATTTTATAGGATAATAAAATTTGGGCTTTCGGCTCTAAATTATTTCGCTTTTTGTTAAATAAATCTACCGCGCTTACGAATGTACTATTCCATTCAGTTCGTCAATCGGTCATTGAATTAATGGGTTTTGGCGATAGGGGGCAATATGGGCCATGAAAAAGTTCTTTTCAATAGGCGGCAAACCTCTTTTTGAACTTAAACCCAAGCTTTGGTATTTTATTTTACCTTGCTAGGCTTTAAATAATAACGTTTGAGTGAAATCAATATCCCCCCATATGCTAGGTAGGGGGGATTTTGATGAGAAACATAACATGAATCTAATCAGTTTAAAAAGAAAATTACTCATCCCCCCCCCCCTTATATAATGTCTTGTTCTTTACTTTATATATATTTGTACAAAATTAGAGTTTTCGATTGGTTAGTTGGATAATACGCCGTAGAACAATGGAAATCATAACGTGACCCTTATAATTTTGGTGCATAATTCCACGCCTAGATTAAAAGGCAATTTAGTTGCCATGTATAATCCTACCTCATAAAGGGCGTTAATTCCTTTAAATTAGCAGTCACTTATCGATGGGAATTTTAAAATGGATAGTTGTTCTGTTGCTTTGAACGCTCCGCAATCATAACTTGTAATAAGAGTATCACGCTAGCAAATTTATAGCAAAGTCGAAGCTCTTTGATTATATAATATTCACGATTCAGGGGTCTGAGCCAGGAGCCATTCTACTGGCTCAGTATTCCTCAAATTGTATAATAACGCGAAAGTTTTGTTCTCCCATCAACGGCTACTTCAAAGAGATACCGCAAATAAATAATGCCCGCTCCATCCTCTTAACTCCATTGTAAGATTAAAAACGTGCGTGCGTGTGTGGTAATGTGAAGCTAGGAAGGGTATAGGAATGGGGATTAGGATATAGCCATCTAGAACACGGTTCTCTGGAAGTAATCTCATTTAAAATAGTAAATTAAGTTTTATCACGCGAATGCCTATCGAATCACTATAGTGGCCATTTTGGCCGCAGTGTAATATCAGTGTATTCAAACGCTGATTTTTTTTATTTGACAACTTTTATAATAATATTGGAGCATTGATAAAAAAATTATTTGTTATAAGGTAAAAATGACACGGTAGCTTGCATTGATTCTACAATGCATTTAAGGGCCCTAATATACGATTCAACTTCAAGCGCCATATTTTTGTTTATCTAAATAAGCGATATACATGTCATGGAATCAACAATTTTAGTTTAGTTACCATATGAATATTCATTAATAAGCGTAATTAAAGGATAAATATTTGTTTTATGAGCAAAAACAGAAAAAATGACGTGACGCTCGTATTAAGACGTGACTATGTTATAACATGCATTCATTTTTTTAATCTAGATTCAAAATCGCGTATTAAGACGCACCTTAAGAAGGCTCGCGCAACGGCTTGATGGAAATAATTATAATCTAAAAATAACTATTGAAATATTAATCTCACGGTGCTCTCTGCTGTTTTAATTTTAATACTTCCCTAGGTATTATATATCATTTTATACATAGTTTTGTTTATTGTTGTGTAAATAGGGTGTTATTTAATTAAAAAAAGATTAATTAAACTTCAATTAATTACATAGAGAGCCTTGCAAAATGAAATTTTTTAGGCCCGAACCTGGCCTGAGCCCTACACTTTTTATTTTATATTGCCCGAACCCGACCCGAGCCCGATATATTTTTTTAAATCAGGCCCGCTGTTATTAAGAATTAGCTAGATTGATTTTGCCTCGGGCGAGGCCTGTTTAAATTATAATTTTTGGCCCGAACCCGAGCCCGTGCAGGGCTCTATTTACTTGGCATTGCCTAAAATTTTGAAAAATTCTTAAATGATATGGTTTGCAAAAATGGAATTTTAACTATTACAACTTGACTTATAACAGACCAACAAATTTTTGAATATAACCAATCAAAAAAATGATATAAACTAAATGACGATTATTAAAAACAGCGGCACATAAATCATGTCTACCAGTTTAAAGAAACTCCCTTATATGAAATTACTCATCTGATAAAATGTTAATCTCTAATAAACCATTACCATAATTTTTAGTTTCCGATGTTAACGGACAAAGGAAACATAGTTAGCCTAACACTATTCTAACCCTTATACAATGTCCCTTCTTGAAACCAACTCTTCATAAAGCTTTAGCCTGAGTTAAGGGGTTTGTTAAGTTGTTTACAGCCAAACTTAACTTTTCGCTATTAACTGTGGTGACCTATAACATTTTGATGGTTGGATAATTAATTCAACTACTTAATAAATATGTGTTAAAATGCTTTTCAAGAATGCCGCCACTAAGATAACATACATCCGGACGCTATCAATCAATGTATCGGTTGGGTTGGGGAAAGGAGGAGGCGTCTTTAATTCACTGCATTCGTAGTTAATTATAACGTCACTATCGTGCCATTTTCCCTTATTATTATTGGCACAAAGGAAATCAAAATTTCAAGATTATACACTTCTAATTCTACTACTACGTACTACCAAACCAACTAGTACTACACAATGTCCATTCTTTAAATTAGGGGAAGATGAAAGAGAAATATTAATTTATTTACAATCCGCAAGTGGGTAAAAGTAAGCAAAGAAATAACTGAATCTCTCTCGCTCTCTCTCTAACCTTACTTGGCTGCCCAGTAATAGGATTTCCGTTACAAAAAGTAAAAAAGTGCAAACCCTTTACCCCCTTCAAAGTCGTTATATAACCTAGTTGAAGGCGATCAGCATTTCTCATTGTGACGGAGCACCTCTTTTCCAACTAATGCGTTTATAATGAGGTAATAACGAACGTTAGAAACCCTGGGATGGACATTGTCCTATTCCCTTTGATGGCAAAAATGTAGGCAAGCACCACCCCCGCTCCCCATTTATTTATACTTTTCATACAAAGCGATGCCGCTCTCCTCTATAATGCAATGTTAGTGTTGTGTGTTGTGAATTAGCGGATTTTAAAAATAACGCTTAGAGACCCTTTGATACTGTGGTATATTTACATTTAATTTGTGTCCTCGAGGAAAAGTAGTCGGGCTGGCTGACGCTATCACCAAGATCAAGTTGTTATGACTGGACATTGGAAATATTTAATTTAAATTTTCAAGCGTTTTATGCTCTAACCATCAATTAATTAAATTGCTATAGTGGCTTTCAATTTCAATCAAATATATTTATTATAATATTGTTACAGTTTTTGTAACCGACTATAAATACTTTGTAAAGAAGTTAGTTAGTAGCTTTTATTGATAGATTCGGGGATGGGAGTTTAAAATTGAAGGAGACTATATAAAAATTTACTAACATAACAGAATACTCGGGTTATTATAGGAGATAAGGCTAAGGGGAATTTATTAGCGCGTGGCAATTGAGTTTTACCTTTAGATTATTTATTATATTAATCCTAAAATATAAATTATACTCTTTTCAAAGCTAGCTTAAATATTCAAATTTCTTGATAAAATCCCAACATCTAACATTTTTTTTTGATTGAAATTGTTATCCCTTATTTGTTTGGGGATGAAAGCAGGTAATTTATTGAATTCTTGAAATACCAAAAAATGTTAAAACTCTCATGAGCAACAAATTAGTTTAGTTGATAGGTGTAATAATATATAATAATTTGACATCTGCAGAGCTCGAAGCTAAATAGTTAAAGATGACAATATGACACATTTGCTATGATTTATTATGCCCTATGCCTGCCATAGTTCTTCAACCCTGAGAACCGGGGGTGAATTTGCAATTTATTACATCGCAGAGAGGTGAAACATTCAAAAACGTCATTATACATGCAACTATCAACGAAGAGATGATCGTAAAAATAGTAAAGAAGGGTTTACCTTGTTTGACTCTTGCAACTTCCCTCCCATTAAACGATCTTTGTCACCTTGATATTACATAATAAATTTTTTTATTACCCCCGCTTGATATCTCTCCCCGCTGTCCCATAAATCACGGCAATGTGTTATGCGGAAGTTAAATTATTTTTTATAAAACTAAGCCAGCCGTTTTGAATGCAAAAAAAGCTAATGTTAAAAAATATGGCCATAAAATTTTGTTTTTATACATTAAAACGGATTAAATGCGACATGTTTGTTTCAAAAGTTTTGAAAATAAATTGTCGAGAAATGCCTAATATTGGCCTTTATGGGAATTAACAAGGGAAGACCGCTTTTTTACCCTTGTTATTCATTCCACGTCAGTGGTAAAAAATTTAGGAATAATAAAACTTTTAAATACCTAGCGACTTTTAGTTCAGTTTATTGGAACATTATAAAAAGAGTATAATTGAGTTATAACATATGAGGAATTGATTTGAATTACATAAAAATACACAAAACCTATTTGACATAACTGCCCTTACTAAGATAGAACGCTTTAAAATATAATTTTAAATATATAATAAGCCATACCTGACAAATAAATTTTCAAGTGCCTTAAAAAACAAAAATGGCAATTATTTTTGTGTCTTAACTAATATTCAAATACTCGGTTTAATTCACTATTATATTAATTTTCTAATAATATTTTAATCCTAACATATTACAAACAAATTATTTCAAATTCATGGGTTATTCTTTTATAATCAACTCTTAATTTTATCAATGGTTAAATTATGTTTTTACAATTAGATAACTTAGTGGTAGAATATTTCATCGACAAATTACGATCAGTCATTGTAAAATCATCTGGGAATGGGCAAACCAGCACAGCATGGGCTTAGCCAGGGAACTAGAGGGGGGGGAGAATAATGCTTTAAGATGGAGCAAAATGATAATTTTTTAAAATTTAAGCCTTAATTATTAGATTTTGACGAATTTTAGGATTTAGAGGGGAGGCAGCCGCCCCTCCCTGCCACCCCATGGCTACGCCCGTGAAAACCAATGCCGTATTTTTTACATTTGGGGGAGGGGGGCCTAAATTCAAATTAAATGAGAAGGGTGAAACCATGGCTCAAATTCTTTTCTCCCTGTTTATCGGATTACGAGTCCAACTGCCTACACCTAATTCGCGTCAACTTATACCTTTTTTACGTCAATATTAATATTATGTGCCAAATCGAGTATGGTTTCCTCTCTTTCGTTTACCTTTGAGTCACATCTTGCGCCAAAAATTTTATCCTCAGCAAATCAATTGTAATAATTGCAACGAATTTGTGACAAAAAGCTATATTATGGCTAAATAATAAATCTATTTTAAGGCTTCTTAATCAGTTTTTTCGCTATTTAATAAAACAATATTTATCAATGTAAATTATTCAAAATTTCCTATAAAAATCAATTCCTCAATCATTAGAGCTGCTCGGACTGCCCGGCTTGATATGATAATATTTTATAATTCTAGCAGTAATTATGTTGTATTTTCACGAAATTTTTAAATTAATTCTTGATTTTTTTTTTGATTTTTTTTTTTTGGGGGGGGGGGGGGGGAGTTACTTCTATTAATAACTACTATTATAGCAAATAAAAAAGTGACAAAATAATACATAAACACAAAATCTAGTTGAGCTCGAAATTATTGTGCCCGAAATATACAAGGTGGGGCCGGACAGCAGGCCAGGCTTTTTTGATCTCTAGTTGACACCAATTAAGATTGCCAATTTTATTCAAATAATTTAAATTTTGAGAAATCATAGGGTGTAAATTACTGAGTATACTTAATCTTCACCTTCTAAAATTCAATAACATTTAATCAAGGTTCCTATGCCTTTATTATAAAAACAATCCACTTAATTAGATATTCATTCAAATTAACATTTAATTTGCGATAAAATCGCACTCACTTTTAAGATGCCTTCCTAAATTTTACTTATCACATAATCAAACTGTGACTTGCAAGATATCATTCAAGATCCTTTTTTACGAGTCAAACAAACTTTTCCACTTAGTGGGTATTATAATGCATGGGCGTAGCCAGGCTTTGGATTAGAGAAGGCGAAACGTTTAAAAGTTCAATTAAAGGGGGGCAAAACTTAAATTTTTTTAATTTTTCAAAGTTTTTGCATTGAAAAATTTTTATTTCCGTAATTTCGGGCCCTCCCCCTAGCTACGCTTATGGTGTAATGCATAATAATTGATACCTTAAAATAAATTAAAAGCATGGATATATTGGGGCTGAAGGTTCCACAAGTTTGTTATTGATAGAAAAAGACTATTATTTAAAATCATATAATTTACATCGCTAGTTGCCACTAAATAATGTGTTTCTGGCACACTTGATTTTTAAATTTATAAAAAGCAACTGAAACTTTATTGAACAGTTTTTTAATTATTGTAACCAATTCGTTACAATTTTATTTTAATTAAAGTTTGCTTTTTTCAAGAAGAATGAGTTCTAGGAACTAATTTTATGCAACTAGTTACTCAACAGCTCTAATAATAAGTTCATTTAAAACGAGCCTTTTAAATGGTATACCTTTATTTCTACTACAAACAAACACTCATCAAAACATTTCTATCCCCCTTTATATTTTTTAATTTTTTATGCATGAAAAAATTTATTTGTATGAAGACGTAGTCATTTATATGAACATAAAACAAAAATAGACTTATTGGTTAAATAGAGCTCCGCACTTTAAAATGGAACATGACAGGTGACCCGTGGTGTGGTAGGCAACTTTGGACCATCTAATTCATTAAACATCTCTTATAGTAAAATTCGTCAAATATATCAAAGATTAGCATTAAAAAGCATATTTAGATCAACACAGGTTGCGGCAAAAATATATGGATTAAAGGAAAAAATTCAATCCGACATTTTCCTTTAAACTTTTTGTCAAAAAGCAACTATTTTATTTTTACATCAAATTGGCGTAATTCTGACTAAATTTATATTTTTTAAGCAAACTTATTTATAAGATACTACAGAATTTTTACCATTGCTAATTAGACCTAAGAGGTCAAATTCTGTATTGAACCTTACACACCACAACTGATAAATTTTTAAAGAATATATCAATTGCGATAGAATAACCAAATTTTAATAGGTAGATGAGTGTCTGAACCTCAATATTAAAATATATTTTTAGCCAAATGGCTTTAATTAAAAGCATGGGCGTCAGGGGGGGGGGCAGGGGGGGGCAGGGGGGGGGGGGCGAATTTGTCAGGGGAGGCAGGGGGCTCGGCTGCCCCCTCTAATTAGCCAGGGGGGGGGGCAGGGGGTTCGGCTGCCCCCTTCCCCTAATTTCTAGTCGAGACCTTTTTTTTTTGCTCTTAGGAAAATTTTTTGATTGTTTTTTTGGTCGCAGGAAAATTTAATCTGCCCCCCCCCCCCCTAATTCAAAACCTGCGTACGCCCATGATTAAAGGAATATCACACTGTACTGTTATATATTCTAATTTATGTCTAGTAGCTTATGTTTAGGGATTTTAAATGTATGTGATATGTCTCGAATTCCTATAGGCTGCTATGTTGATCTTAAAATGATTTGCGGCAATGTTATACCTTCAGGTAGAAAACTGGGAAAATGTTGATGATTATGGATTTTAATTTTTTCGCACGTGTCTTTAATTTTATTTTAAAATATTTTCAATCGTATTAAGACGACGGATTATAAATATAAACATAAGGGAATTAAACAATTATAAACCATTAATTTAAATAAAATGGGATTTTTTTTCTATAAAAAAAGTAGGGGAGGGGGCTAGTAGGAGAGCCCTTTTATCTGTACAATTATTTTTAAAAATAAAAATCACAAAACATAGAAATTTTAACCATACGTGTATTTTGTCATAAAGTATAAGCAAAAAAATTTTATAGAAAAATTGTTTTTTGGGACTATTAGTAGCTCGAAATTTTTTTGTACTTAGCACATATAATTTTTTGTTGTTGTATATTTTATACTATTTTAAGTTTTCTCTTAAAAAAGTCTTTTTTATTCAAATCGGAATTATTAAATTTGTATTTGCACTATAACATGTTAAATTATTATTTTTATAAAAGGTGGTTGGGGCTAGTTGGAAATGGGCTATTACTAGCCATTTTGCAGTGCATTACCCCTCATAAAGTCAGATGAGAGGATTTAAAAAACAAAAAATTTGTTTAATATTTTAACTTATTGAAATTTGGAAGAAATAGTTTAAATTATACATTAATAAACTATTAACAGAGTTTTTCCATTGCAAAATCTGTTTTTCATAGGTACATAAGTGAAGTGAGGTTTTTAACTTGGCTCGTTTTAATTTAATTGTGTAAGATTAAACCATATTACATTTAACTCTCTATGTTTTTTATGATAAAACAATCTTTTTATTGATTTAAGTTGGCATACACTCAAGAAGTGAAAACGTAGTGGTTATTATCCCCCATAATTTTTTGGATTAAATTTTTTTTTAAATTAATTTATAAAAAACTATGTAAAATAGACATTAACAAAAAAGTGGACAAAATGTTTGTTATCGTTTTTATCGCGATTTATTTTTTATGGCTATTCTAGCCTAGGTCTCCCCTATTTATTTAAATCCCTTTTTAGAGATTTTGTACATTTTTGAATTACGTTATATATAATTAGGTCGCCATTACATTTTTAAAATATTAATTTATTTATTGCAATTAATCGACATTATTTTTTAAATTCATATACAGTAAGATATTACCGATATTATATAAGTTAACAATATTAAAATAAAGGGGTCGGCCGACAAAAAATATAACTTACTACTGGCATAACTTATCAATAAATTATTGCAACATATTGTCATTTTTTAATGATTATAACTATGAAATAGATTTAAAAAATATTGGAGTTGGCGATAAGTGAGGTTTCTAAATGCTATAGTTTTTAAATTTTAATTGATTTGGGCATCACTTGAAATTTAGTTTTGTTTGATCGACTATTGGTTCAACTAAGAATAAGGGCCGACCCTGGTCGGATTTTTGAATATCGACTACGTTGAGGTCGACTAAGAAAAATAGTCCAAAAAATTTGTAATCTGGTTAAGGTTCTAAAGTCGACCAAACAAAACACAGTCGTTTTTACGTTACTACTTAAAACATTTTAAGATTAATTTTTATTAAAATATAAATTAATTAAGTGGAAGGAAAGCTATTACAAGCCACAGAGATGAGAATGGTACGGTGGAGCTTGGGGTATACTAAGCTTGACCATATGACGAATGACTTTCTCATGACAAAAAATGAGCATTCAACCCATGGCGCACATGATTAACGAAAATCGGCTAAGGTGGTATGGGTACATACTAATAAGGGACACAAATGACGTAAATCGAAAAGTACTGGACATGGAGGTACCGGGGAAGAGAGGAAGAGGACGACCCCGTGTCACGTGGAAAGGGCAAGTCGATAAAGTTATGAAAACTTAAGAGATTAGTCAAGACATGGCACTCACCCGGTCAAGATGGAAGAAACTTATCAAAACGAACCCCACGAATGTGGGAACAAATAACTGATAAAGAAGAAGAAGTCTTTCTTGATAGGAAGTATATTTCCTTTATCAATCTTTTATATGTAACTCGGGATAATTTGGTTATAAAGTGAAATGTTTATATGTAACTTACTTTTAGCTGCACTGACAACCTATTTATGTATATGTCATAGTTTCGTTTAAAAGCAAATGTGGTAATTGTTTCAGAGGACCTTACAATTAGACGCAAACCATTGTTTGTAATTACTAAACAAAAAATCCTTTTTATCAATAAAAGATGTTTGCCTCATTAGGCCCATACCCAACCTGATTATCTAAAATTATAAAGCCTCAACAGGCAAAAGTTGTGACAGGTTGGATTTTAAAGTATAATTAAATCGTAGCTCAGCTTTTAATCCAAATTTTTAAAGGCTTTGGCTATTTATAAACCAAATCGATAATCTGGCACATGTATTTAAGTTTAAAAAGACCTGAACTAAAACTTTAAGATGCAGAGGCAACACTCTGGTTTTAATTGGTCAAATAGGTAAAGAGGCCAAGACATAAAATATTAATTAGTAAGAAGACTGGCTTTACTTAAAGCCGCCTACGCGAAATGTCTAAAAGGGTACCTTATAAAACATTAGCAATGTCACCTCAAAAATTTTGGAGAAGGGTATGTTATAAAAATATTTTAAAAATTCACCCGAGAACAAGGAAATCCCGCACATTAACGACCACTCTGAGCAAAATATCTTTGAACTTTTAGGTGGTCAGATTAATATATCCCAAATTTTTGAATGTGACTTGCTATTGCACACCTAGCCCAGCTTACATTTAAAACACCACGGGGGTCATTATTAAAAAATCGATTTTTTAGTCTAAATCTTTGTGTGAGTGACGGCAAATCCTAATGTCAGTCAAATCACTGTTTTATTTATTAAGCATATAACTTTGGGTTTGGAGTACATAAACCTGACAGAGATAATAAAATACGCAAATTCAGAAATAATATCTAGTGAGATATTTGATCCAGTGTAAACATTCTAAACTCCATAGTAGAATATGTTAAAATATTATTGCTATATTTATGGGCTCTGTCCATAGGCGTAGCCAAAAGGGGGGGGGGCAGGGAGGGGCGGCTGTCCCTCTCTAAATCCAAAAATTTGTATTTTATTAAAAATATGGCTAAATTTCAAAAAATAATCGTTTTGCCCCTCCCTAAATCATTAATCCCCCCCCCCCTAATTCCAATGCTGGCTACGCCCATGGCTCTGTCAGGAAATGACTAAAAAGTATGGCAAAAAATTTGGTATTAAAAAAGAAATGCAAAATACTTTTTTATAAAAATTATTAACAATTTTTTCAAATTTCTAAAAGTCAAGGAAATGGAAGGGGGCGACAATTGACTAAAATACTTGTTTTAGAAAATATCGGGATGAGATTGGCTTTATCACGCTAGTTTTAAAATACTAGGAGCCAAGGGGAAACAACTTTAAAGGTTGTTTGCATTAATATATATTAAATAAGTCTAGTACAGTGGCGTAGATAGGGGGGGGGGGGAAGGTGGGGTTGAACCCCCCCCCCCCCCCGTGGATAAAAAAAAATTATTTTGTTTTACATAATAAATATTTCAAAATTAGTGCCATACAATTATTTAAATATGCTTGTAAGAACACGGGTTTTTTTCGCTTAAATTTACAAAATTTTCCTTGTGGTTATAAAAAAGTTTCCGCCTTTTTTTATGAATTCCTCTAATACTATGAATAAAAGAAAGGGTACTATGCTTGACTTCTGCGTCAAAAAAATAACTAACGAAAAAGATATTAATTGCACCTTAAAATCAAAACCTGAATCTTCTGGTAAGACCTTTAAATAAATTCAAATGATATGCTTTTATGATTAGCAAAGATTTCAATCCCTCTACAACCGAATTCATCTCAACAAAGAACATAAATATTTATGATATAGGAAATTGTTTGAAAAAAAATATAGACAATATGGAAAGGATTAAAGTTATTAATTTAATTTGGAAGCCAGATTCAGAATATGCCTTTCCTAAGAGTAAACGTAATTTGAAATTCAATTATACCTGGATGAAACAATATCCATGGTTGGCATATTCTAAGTCTCTTCGCGGGACCTTTTTTAAATTCTGTGTAATTATGGGCAAAAGAACTGGTGTGGTTATTGAGCTCGGGCGAGGTCAAAAAATTATATGGATCTCACCAGGAATTAAAAGCCCTAATTACATGTCCATTCCAAAAATGGAAAAATGCTTTGGCAATTTTCAAAGCTCATGCTTCTGCTAAATATTATAAGCATTCAATTGAAGCTTTTAATTCATTGGAGAATATTTATACCAATAAAAAAGAATCAATTTGTAATTTATTATCAGAAGAAAATAGGATGAATAAATATAAATTAAGACAAGCACTCATTGTTATAATAGAAACAATCATCTTCTGTGGAAAACAAGGGATTCCTCTCAGAGGTGGAAAATGAAGGGTGTTGTTTAAATGCATAGTATTTTAATTGCTATGCAATTTATGGGCTCGTTTTTTGGTGTCCGTCCGTCCGTTGTCCGTTGTCCGTTACCCTCCCTATCTATTTGCATTGGGTATATTAGGTTATCGCTTTTTTAAATTAATGCATGAGAAAGAGGTGCCCCACCCCTCATCTCTATCTCCCTCGCTGTGTTATTTTTTAAATTAATGCATAAAAGGTGCCCCACCCCTCATCTCTATCTCCCTCGGTGTGTTGTATATAAGATTTGTTAAATTATCTATTATATAATAAACATAGATAAAAGTTGTTTACTTTTAATGCTATGCAATTTAACTAGTTATATAATAAACATAAATAAAAGTTGTTTACTTTTTAATTGCTATGCAATTTAACTAGTTTTGGGGTTAGAATCCCGGAGTTTTTTTGACTCTGATTGTTCTTGTTACTATCATTGATAATAAGAATTTTTGGCCGTCCGCTGGCTGCTGACCAATGCAAAAAATGACCATTGGCCAAAATGTGAATCGAAATTATTTTTTTCGTTTTTTTTGACTATTATGATTGTTCCTGTTTCTACCATTGCTATTATGACTTTTTGGCCGTCCGCTGGCTGCTTACCAATGTTATATAATAAACATAAATAAAAGTTGTTTACTTTTAATTGCTATGCATAACTAGTTTTTGGGTTAGAATCCCGGAGTTTTTTTGACTCTTATGATTGTTCTTGTTACTATCATTGATAATAAGACTTTTTGGCCGTCCGTTGGCTGCTGACCAATGAAAAAAATGACCATTGGCCAAAATGTGAATCCGAGTTTATTTTTTCGTTTTTTTTTGACTATTATGATTGTTCCTGTTACTACCATTGCTATTATGACTTTTTGTACGTCCGCTGGCGCCTTACCGATGGAAAAAATGACCATTGGCCAAAATGTGAATCGAAATTATTTTTTTCGTTTTTTTTGACTATTATGATTGTTCCTGTTCCTACCATTGCTTTATGACTTTTTGGCCGTCCGCTGGCTGCTGACCAATGGAATAAAATGACCATTGGCCAAAATGTGATTCGAAAACTTTTTTTTCGTTTTTTTGACTATTATGAATTTATATCCACTTTTACCGTGTCCTGGCTGCTGACCAATGGAAAAAAATGACCATTGGCCAAAATGTGATTCGAAAATTTTTTTTTCGTTTTTTTTACTCTTATGAATTTATATCCACTTTTACCGTGTGCTGGCTGCTGACCAATGGAAAAAAATGACTATTGGCCAAAGTGAGCATCAAAGTTTTTTTTCCGTTTTTTTGGCTATCATTGACTTATAGAGTATCTGTTGGTACTGACTAGTGGTGATCAAAACCTAGGTTTTGATCACCCCAACCTGAGGTTTGGGTTAAGGCTGGAAAAAGACCTTTAAGGTCTTTTAGCTTCCCCAACCCAAACCTGGGGTGGAACCCCCAAAAAACCTTAAGGTCTTTTATACCCCCAAACCTTAACCCGGGGTTGGGGTTAGGTTGACCTGGGGATAATGTTTTGTAGTATAGAGGTGAAATAAGAGCATATTATTTTTTAGATATTAATATATTTGTTTTTTTAAAAATAAATTCATTATTTTTTAAAAATTAAATTTATAATGAAGGCAATGTTATTTCTTATTGATGAGAATTTAATTTCATAATATAATCAATGCGTAGCTAAATTAAAAAAATTATGGGGATTACTTTACCGCCATCTAGGTTTTAAAAAAATTACAATATTACGCATAGCGTATGTGAGGAATATTGCATTGCTGTCTGGGGCTGAATGGGGTGTGCGTGTGTGTGTAGTGTGTGTTATTGTTATATACTTACCCCAAGTCCCAACACAACCTAATACACCCAAACACAACCTAATACACCCAAACACAACCTAATACACCCCAACACAACCTAATACACCCCAACACAACCTAATACACCTCAACACAACCTAATATTCCCCATTCCACCCCGTTCAAACCTATAGAACGCCTTATGCCTGCTGAAATTAACTCTTCCCCTCCTAAATTTATTGGGTGGGTACAAAAAGAAATACAATTCTTGCGCAACGCACGATAAATAAAAGAACTATCTTCAAATTTAGGTCATTGTCGAGTTAAGGTTAAGTTTCAATGGCTTCAAAAATTTATTATATATTACCTCAGGTGCCTAGCCAGGGTTTTTATGAGGGGGGGGGGGGGATCTGACAAAAAAAAATTTAAAAGCGTAATGTGTCATAAATTTAATTAAAAAAAATTTCACCTATATATAAAGTTTTAATAACTGCTAAAAAGTCTTTGATGTAACTAAACGATAATTTTTAACCATTTTAATTGTAATCAAAAAAGTTGAAGAGGTAAAAAAAAATTGAAGTTTAACATTAGGCTTTTATTCGTGCTTTTTACAATAATTACTAGATGGCTTGTATTATATTGATTCACTTTTTAGTATTTAAAAAAACATTTTTGAACAAATTTATTAATTCAGAAAATTTAAAAAATTAAAAAAAGGATTTAAATTCCCTTCCCCCCTTAAATTTTTATTAATCAACAACATTAAGTAGAGTAGAAGAGAAGCGCAATCGTGCGTTGCGCAAGAATTGTATTTGTTTTTGTACCCACCCAATAAATTTAGGAGGGGAAGAGTTAATTTCAGCAGGCATAAGGCGTTCTATAGGTTTGAACGGGGTGGAATGGGGAATATTAGGTTGTGTTGAGGTGTATTAGGTTGTGTTGGGGTGTATTAGGTTGTGTTGGGGTGTATTAGGTTGTGTTTGGGTGTATTAGGTTGTGTTTGGGTGTATTAGGTTGTGTTGGGACTTGGGGTAAGTATATAACAATAACACACACTACACACACACGCACACCCCATTCAGCCCCAGACAGCAATGCAATATTCCTCACATACGCTATGCGTAATATTGTAATTTTTTTAAAACCTAGATGGCGGTAAAGTAATCCCCATAATTTTTTTAATTTAGCTACGCATTGATTATATTATGAAATTAAATTCTCATCAATAAGAAATAACATTGCCTTCATTATAAATTTAATTTTTAAAAAATAATGAATTTATTTTTAAAAAAACAAATATATTAATATCTAAAAAATAATATGCTCTTATTTCACCTCTATACTACAAAACATTATCCCCAGGTCAACCTAACCCCAACCCCGGGTTAAGGTTTGGGTGTATAAAAAACCTTAAGGTTTTTAAGGTTTTTTTGGGGTTCCACCCCAGGTTTGGGTTGAGGAATCTGAAAGACCTTAAAGATCTTTCAGATTCCCCAACCCAAAACCCACCTCGGGTTTGACCTCGGGAAAACCCAACCTAGGTTTTGATCACCACTAGTACTGACTAATAGAGAAAAAGTGACCATTGGCCAAATTTTTGATTTTTTTAATTAAAAATTGTTTAAATTCAACAAAAAATTTCTCCCAACAATTCTGCAAATTCTTAACATTGTGTTGTTTTATAATATAATGTTTATTAGACCCACAATCACTAAAGGCCATAAAAACTAATGTAATACGCAACTAGATGCAAACACTAAATCTAACCCTAACCCTTGCCTATATTACATTTTGCCTTTATTACATTTTGCCTATAATGGAAAATTTGTATAAATAATTAATTAATCATTAGGCATTTAATACCCCCCTATAGGCATTCTCGCCCCTTCCCACCTTTCTCGCCCATAAATTGCATAGCAAATATGATACATTTATACGAAGTACAGATGAGTCTTCCCCCCTTCCCTTCCCCTCTTCCCTTCCCTTCTCCCCCTTCCCACGAGGGCCGAAGGCCCGAGTTTTTTTTTTAATGTTCATTTTTTTTAAAAATATGCTCAATTGTTATTAAAAAAATTTTGAACAGAAGAATGTTCAATATTTTTTGCAGCATTAAAACTTTAATTGTTTTAAAGGCCTTAAAGGCAAGTTGAAAATAATATTATTGGGCTGTGTAAACACAAGAGAGCTCTTATAATCGTTATAAATTATTAATTTAAAATTGTATATTTACCAACCCCCCCCCCCCCCCAAAAAAAAAAAATTTCTATTTACGCCCCTGGTCTAGTATAAACAAATAAATATTTTTACCGTCCTTTTTTAAAATCTTTTTAACATTAATTAAAGAAACACGTTTTTAAATTTATTTTTGTTCTTTTTATTTTTAATTTTTGAAGCAATAAATCTGTTTCAAATTACCAATTACGACTATTAATCATATAATCAGGTAAACAACTTAATTATTGAATAAGCTATATGCTCAAGCTTACATCAAAAAGTTATTTATTTATTTAACTGTACAAAGTATAAACAATCGAAAGTTAAGACACCTCATAATATTTATTTAAAAAGGTTTGATAAGGCAATAGTTTATAAAATTGCAGATAATAAAATTGCAACTACAAGAATAAAAAGTTTCTATTTTAAACTTGTTTCGCTTATAAACATTGATTCAAACTCCATAGATATTGATTTAAAAGGTCGACAATCTTGTTTAAAGGCTAGATAAACTTCAACTTCTATGGAATTTTAACTTATTTATTTCTAAGAGGCCCCCAGATCCAAAAAACATGATTAATATACAATGATTGAGAGAATTTTAATTAAATTTATAATTCCTATATTAAATTTTATGTCGAATATATTTTAGAAGAGAACGTCAAGCTTGAAACAAATGTCATTCTCATCGCAATTATGATTTAATTTGAGGTATGGGTGCCTACTTCAAAAAGAAGCAATTTAAAAAAACAATTATACCGTCTAAGAATGTTACCGAAGCTACAACATAAAGCGGTGTTATAAATTAAATAATTACAGGTCAAACCTGTGAAAGCTTTTTTTCACGTACTGCCATTAAAGTGAATGAAACATAGTGAATGCTACAATGCGACTTTTCCAACTTTGACACTTTAATAATAATTGTGTCAAAATAATTTATTTTTTAACACTATTATAAATAATTGACACTCTCTTAATCATTCTTTATTTAAATGATCAACAGCACAAACGCTATGGGGGTAGATAACATTAGGATTCGAGGGAGGTTATAATGATTTAGGGAGGGGCAAAATGATCATTTTTGAAATTCTAACCCTAATTTTAATAAATTTTAATAATTTTATGGATTTAGAGGGGGCAGCCGCCCTTCCCTGCCCCCTCCCTTGGCTACGTTCATGACAAACACTTTTAGGTTTATACATTGCACAAAAAAGTTGCAATATTTAGTTTAAATGTAGTAGATTAAATTAAGAAAAATTTATGAAACAACACAACTCGGAAATCATATAATAAAAATTTAAATAAGTTAAATATCAGTCTAATCATATAGAGATCATAGTCTTATAATTTTACATAGATGCACGCTGAAGCAGCTTGGTGTTTATTCAGTTTTTGTAGATATTAGAGAAAACAGCCAAAACATTTTAAACCCCAAACAAAATGATACAATAATAATAATTGCACTTAATTACTAAAAAATCATGTCTTTTATAAAAAAAATATACTAAAGTAGTGTTTGCCAATCTTTTTCATCCATCGCATTTTAATAACAATAAATATCCTACAGTCTCCCTTCGAAAATATCAATTAAAATAAGATACTTAAAGAGAATAGTGAATTCATTTTATGTGATGTTGCACAAATAATACGCAATTATATTGTCACTGAAATAAAAAATACCATTGTTTTATTAAGATAGATGCTCTTGACAAATATAGGCAAGTTTTTTTGGTTTTCAGGTGCGATATTAGTAAATTTTAGCCCTAATTTGTCCCACTATACACTATCTAATGTTTTTATAAATCAGTTGAGGCCAAAAAACAATTGAATTTATTTATTCATTAGGAGACCAAATGTTTGCGTGCCCAAAAAATTTCTATAATTGTAGTTTTCCATTATAAACCAAAAACAAGTTAGATAAGTCAGGACAGAATGCACAAAATGCTAGAGAACATAGAAAATTTCAACATAATATATCCTCTTAGGTTTCTCGCCTCCTCTTTGCCTCCAGCTCCCTTAAAATTTTTTATCACCATAGGAACCTCTGCAGAGGTGGTCAAAAGTGTTAAACATTAATAGTTACGTCAGGCTTGATTTCGCTAGGATAAATAGCTACCCCACGCATGTCAAAGCTAGAACCTCATCCTCAAGTGATGCACGCGATCGCTTGAAATCTGCAATAACGAGACTACCCCCCACCAAACGAAAGCAGCCTAAGATAATAGTTTGCGTAGAATGAAGTTTGGGACAGGATTTGTACAGTGACAGACAAGTGGACGGAATTGGTAGACATTTTGGGAAGCGGTCTATAATTGATGTTGCTTGCGTGCCATAGATCCAGTTGAGTGACGGTAAGTGAAATAAATCAGTGATCAAGGTACATAGCGACATAGATCCCATAGAAAAAATTATGGTATTTTACTATGGGAGAAATGACAACATAGCGTAGTTGTTGTTAAAAATATTAAAGATCAAACCAAGGGAATTCAGTTAAGTCGTTCAAGGACAAGGTGGTTGAAGTCAAATGATGTTCAGACAGTTTAATGTGGGTGAAGATTGCAGATCGAGGAGGTCTTTACCATTGTGTGTGCGATGCTTCTCAAATTTATAAAAATAGAGATAGACATTTTCTTTGATTCATTGTAAAATGAGATTAGGAAACACGACAGGAAGAAATAGTAATTAATAAAGCGGACTTAAAGCCTAAGCGGGAAAATATCCTGTAAGACCAAAATCATAGAGATCATTAGCATGGATATAAGAACAAGGGAGGGGGAAAACTTCTCAAGAACCCCGAGTAAAAAGGCCAACGTCAACACATATTTTCTATAGCCCAAAGATCTTTAGAAGTAAAAGGTACCTATTCGAATAGACTCTCTGCTTACCTATACTTCAAAAAGATTTATGGGGGATTGAAGATTTAAAAGTATTACTGGGTTATAAAATTGACAGATAACATCGTCCATTTGTTATGGATCTTGAAAGAAGAGTATTTTAGGGAAGAAATGGAACTTAATTTATCTTCGAAAGGGGCTTATGTACAAATTGTCCAAGTAAAAGGAGGAGAAAAGTCGCGATGCCATAGGCTTTAAAATAGCCAAAAAGAAGAGGAGTCATACATTATTGATGCCGAAGAAAATCAAGGAAAGGGGAAAAGGATATTTCAAAGAACTTATAAAAATTGCAGTGACAAAAATTTCCTTCGCGGTATTGAGCCAAAATCAAATATGGTTGAACTTTTTCAGGATTAGGACATAAATTAAATTGATTATGAATAAAAAGCTATTGGACCAGATGGAAATTATTTGGTAGAAGTGGGATGCCGTTAGGAAGGAGCAATCACCATTTTAACAATATATTGGGATAGGAGCAAATTCGCAATCAATGGAGAGCAATCGCTATTATACCGGTATTTAAATAAGATTTTCAGGGGTAAAGGTATCTAGCTAACTTGTCACACCTTAAAATTTATAAAAAGGATCTTAGTAACAAGACTGATGAACGTCGTAGTAGACAAGTCGGTTAACCTAATCGGATTTGTGGCTAGCAAATCCCTGGCCAAAATGAGGATTATGAGAGAAGGAGAAGATTTATACATGGTCTTTGTTCGACTTGGTTGCGATGACTAGGTGTAACGATAAAGCTCATGTAGCTTATTTTAAAACGTGGAAGAATGTGGTAGAAATACGGGGAGGCATTTTGTGTATATTGAAACACCCAATGAGGAATAATATCAGAGAGGTGAACATCAGATTCCTCATTTTATTGAAGTATTAGAGAAAAGAAGGACATGTACATAATTTACTATTAAAAAGGAGCCTCAAAAAAAGTTTAGAAAATTAGTTTGAATTGTCTTTGTAAAACAAGGTGTCATATTTAGTTTTTAGAACTTAGGTGAATTGCACAAAAGGCATTATTACAATTAACAGTTACCTCCACCAAAGGTCAACTATTTTTACTCTTTTCCTTTTTATAATCTTGACAGTATTAAGGATTTGGGCGAGGAACTATTTGCGATGATGTTTGCTAGGTTGAACATTAATTGAATCCTCCAATTAGATGGAATGTATTTGAGAAAAAGGGAGTCAGATTGAAAAGGAAGAAAATAGACTATTTGGAAACAAGATTAAAATATAAACAAAATTCGCAAATTCATCGCAAATAAAACATGTATGGGTACATAAAAATATTGAATCTTTTAAATATTTTTGATCAACTTTTAAATAAGGCGATTAAGTGGATGTAAGCAAGGATAAATTCTCGCTTACTATTTAAAGATTTAACAGAAAATGGTGAAAATAGGATTTAAAGTTTTAGGTCAATTTCATGTTTTGATATGATTTAAATGGAGGAATTACGAAAAAGAAAGATCAACACTCAGCATAGGTCAATATGAGACTTGGATGAGTGTTAATGTATTAAGACGTACAATAGCGATATGCTGAAAGAAATATCCATGAAAATCAAAGCTAACGAACAGTTTACGATAATAAGGTGATATGCAACATGGCTGGGGAATACAATGATGTGAAAATTTATTATAGATAAATTGTGCTAATATAAAAAAAGATAGAAAAGGTTGTTAAAAAACTGGCATTAGCATATGTGACAAGCAGTCTTACAGAATCAATGTTTAAACATTTTGAAATAACACAACCGTAAGGAGTCTATTATAAATTTTGAATAATGACACTTTGTAAAAATAAGATCTAAAGTAAAGTTAATATAGGGATAGGAATCATATTTAGGTTCATATATCGCATCAAAATTTGAAAGTCTAGATGAATAAATTTTGAAAAAAAATCAAATAATACAAAAATTTATGTTTTAATTAGGCCTGTTAAACCAAGATAGTCTATAAAGTTAAAATTATTACTGAAATTTGTGTTTACTTTTAACTATCGCGTATTTAAAACTTTTTGAGATCATGTGACCTATTTTGAAGCTATAGGGTATTGCGCATTTATTTTAGCTCGTAAGATCTTTAAACTTAGTGTGTCCTCCCTTTTCGCATTAGTACAAAGATTTGAGTAATTTATATCACCCATTAAGATGAGGATAAAAAATTTTATTAAGTTGACCTCTGAAAATACCTCTTATATGTAGAAAAAATAAATTTAATTACCTCTTAACAAAAGTGTTAAAACGTTTTTTGTTTACATTTTAAGCCCAAAATCCATTATAGAGTGACTAAGGATGTTTTTCAAAAAATCTGAAAAATATCACATAAAATTTATTAAATTTAACAGTTTTTAAGAAAGTGAGTTTTGCTTAATTTATTATGACGTACAAAATTATTGAAACATTACAATGGTACATATTTTTTAATCCATTTTATATAACGAGAAACATCTGTGTACACGGTGGGGAAGTTTGGGAGACCACAATCATTGCCAAAGCTAACGATGCCATTAAGGATCCAAATTCCATTCTTCTGACAGACCAAAGGACCACCCGAATCACCCTGGGAAATTTAGAAGGGTTTAAATTTATTCATTATTAGTTTTAAAAACAATTTTTGGTAAGTGTTTTATTATACTGATGAGGTTTACCTGACACGCATCCTTAAGTCCATTTGAAAAGCCGGCACATATCATGTTCTTTGTGACTTTCATGCTAACTGTAGCATAATTATCTTCACAAATGGTTCTATTTACCATTGGTACACACAGTTCTTGGAGTTTTTCCGGGGATCCTTGTCCTTTTAATTCAAATTATTATATGTATATACATTGAAATAATTAACAAACTTTCGTTTTCACCCCAACCAGTGACGTAACAAGCTTGTCCAATTTGAGTTATATGCCCACTTTCAGGAAGACACGCTGGAAACAGGGATTCAGAGAGAGGTGCTTCGGTCTCAAATTCAATGATAGTAACATCATTGTTCTGGCTGTTAGGATTGTACCGCGGATGATCAATTATTCTCGCAATTTTTACTTCCCACCACGTCTTTGGCTCTACACCTCTTCTTATGTCTTTGAAATCTACAAATCCACCGTATACTCCATTTTCATCAGTAAACGTTCTTGTAAATAATACACGATATAGATATTTGTTGTGAATAATAAATCTATAAACACTTTGTTTAGGTAAATAGTTATTATAAGGCTTTTGGAGTTATGATCCGTAACGTTGTAGTGGGCAATGTTTTATCTCTAAGAACTTGCTTTTCTATTATAGGATTGTTTTGTTATAATATTTTATTTTATTATTAATTGAAAAGAGGCTGTAGTCGAAGACATTAACCAGGAAAATACAATAGGAGAATTAAACACAGCGGACTGGATCACGGAAACGGAAGTCAAAGTTGCTATGGGTAAACTAAAGTCAGGAAAAGCTCTTGGACCAGTCAATATACCAATAGAGGGCTTTAAAGCGTTAGGCAATACTGGTGCACAATTCCTCGCCAACCTTTTCAACCATATCTTGAAAAAGGTTAAAATGCCTAACGAGTGGAGGGATAGCTACATAATCCCAATATGCAAGATAAAAGGGGACATTCAGGATTGCAACAATTAGAGAGGAATAAAGCTTATGAGTCACACTTTCAAGGTGTGGGAAAAAGTGATCGAAAAACGGCTTCGGAGTTTGGTTCAAATTTGAGATAACCAATTCGGATTCATGCCGGAGAGGTCTACAGCAGACGCTCTAAACAGTGTTAGAAGATTAATGGAACGGTTTTAAGAAAGGGAAGAGGATTTGCACGTATATTTCATTTAAGAAAAAGCGTTCGATAAAGTTCCTCGTACTTTAGTGTGGAAATGTCTTAAAGAAAACAATGTACCAGAATTATACGTCAGAGCAATAAAAGATATGTACGAGGGAAATAGAACGTACGTTAGAACAACGGTGGGGACTACAAAGGGCTTTGCTATTAACACTGGAGCCCATCAGATCAGATCTTAGTCCCTTCCTATTCATAATGATAATGGATATTATTACCAAGGATTTGGGCGAGGAAGCTTCTTGGGCAATGATCTTTGCAGACGATATAATCTTCTGTGCCAAAGTGAACAAGAATTGACTAATACTCTAAATAGATGGGTAAATGCTATAGAAGAAAGTGGTCTCAGAAACAGAATACATGAAGACAGAGTTTAAATCGGATGAAAACCAGCTAAGTGCATCCCTTACTTTAGGCGATTGGCAACTTACAAGCGTGGATTCTTCAAATAGGATCAACACTTCAATCCGATGGTGGAATGGATAAAGAAATCCAAGCAAGGATAAATTCCAAATGGCTCAAGTGGAGGGACTTGACAGGTGTTCTGTGTGACAAAAACATTCCGAGAAGACTAAAAGGCGCACTGTATAAATTTATCATACAGCCAACAGTCCTGTATAGCTCGGAATCATGGGCTATACGTAAAAGAGAAGAGCAGCGTCTTGCGGCCATGGAGATGAGAATGCTAAGATGGGTGCTAGGATTAAGCAAAAAGGAAAGCGAAATGAAGAAATAAGAAGAATTTTGGGAACTACATCTATTACGACAAAGCTCCTAACAAATAGACTAAGATGGTATGGCCATGTCAAAAGAAGGGACGATAGCTACGTCGGAAAGAATATCGAGATGATAAATTTGGCAGGAAAACGAAGGAGAGGAAGATCCAAGCTTACCGGATTCTTAAAATACGGCACGATATGAAAGTCCACAAGATAAAGAAAGATCTATGTAAACATAGAAACAAATGGAAACGAATGCTGAAAGGACTGTCCACCAGCCTAGGTGATAAACAGTCATAGAAAGAAGATTTAATAAACTAACTTTTAAATTTTGTGTAATATTTAGCTTTGTAAAATTAAAATAGTCTTACTGGTTGTAGGTACAATGCCTAGCAGTGAGGGCAAATTTCGGATGTATTAACACAGCGCCGCAAGTATGTGCAGGAGTGTCCAACATAAGCTTCACAAATATATAAAAAATATCAATTTAAATATTTAGTTAAATGTAGATAAAAAATATTTTTAACGCTTCTATTTTAAGGCCATATATTCTAGGTAAATAAAAACATCAAATGTATTTTTGTTAAATATCTATCGTTCAAATTATTGATATTTTGTTAAAAATTGTTTAGTGTTAACATACCTGCCATGGCCAAGTTTTGAGACCGGCTTTGGTACCACGCCAAATATTCTGAGAAGTGAGTGCGCAATTAGGAATTCTAATCTTTCCAAATGATATGCCGCACGTTTGATTCTTGTAACCCTCTGGATTCGGATGTAATAGAATTAGTTAGAAATATCGCTGACACACAGAAAAAAATATGTAAATATTATTGTCCATACCTGGTTTCTTAAAAACTACTTGAGCCTGAAGACAATGGTGAAAAACAAAGAGTAATAATACGGACAACATGGGATAGAACGCAATCAGATGAGTTACTTTTATACCTTAGTTTGATTATTTAAGAATACGTCAGGGGTATTGACATCAGGTTGACAATTATAAGATGCCAAAATCAATACAACCCTTTATAAAAGCGTAATAAATAAATAGAGAATTTTATTCTATTACATTAAGCCACTTGAATAAATATATCGTTCATGGCATGAATCATCTAATTTATTCCAACTTAACTCCCTTAGAGATCATTATTTAAACAAGATCGCAAATACCTCTTCACTCATAGCCTTTCCATACCTAGCTAAGCACACAATTGATAATATTTATTTAATTTTTTTAAATAAATGTAACTACTCATGATATGCACCTAATTTATTATATTATCAAATATTTTATAGCTATTTTAGAGACCTGCATGGGCCGGCACGCAGCCGGTAAACCCAAGCCCGGCTAGTGAGCGGGACCGGGCTTAAAAAGAGCAATGTAATGAGTGTTAACCGGGCCTGGGCTTTATTAATTAAAATAATTTTGACTTATTAGCTTTATACTAAAAATATAGATATGAAAACAAAATAATGCACTTAATAGCTTGAAGCTAAAAATTAATGTTTATCTGAACAAAAATCTGAGATCTAAACCTAATAACGGGAATAATTCAAGTAAAAATATAATTAAGTGTCAACTTTTTTTGTTCCAAAGTTACAGATGCTATCCGAAGATGAAAGGAGAAAACTACGATTAAAGATTTCCTAAATGATTTCATGCAAGATACCTCTGGTTACTCTTGCAATAGTCATTTACCTAGAGCAATCCATTTCACCAACTCAAAGAAATCATATATTGGTAAGGAACCTGCTGAAGCAGATATGGATATTTTAATTTGAAAGGATGTTGAGACTGAAAAGATTGAAGACACTAACGAAGGTGACACCCTTATTGGATTAAATGTAAAACCTGAAAATGTTCAGTTAGATGTGATTCTATGATGGAAAGAATATCAACCTTTTTCCCCAATGTAACAAAATTAGCAAATAAATTTTGGTCGATTCCAGCCACCAGCGCCACGAGTGAACGCACCTTTAGTAAGGCAAGTCGTCTTATAAAAGAGAGAGGACCAGATTATTGCCTGATAACATAAATAGCCTTAAATGACAAGATTAAATTACAATTGTTGATTTAAACCGAGTTTATATGCTCTAGCTCGAGAACATTATGAACATTACAAAATGTTTTTTATACAAATAAACAATTTTTTGACAACGTCGACTTGATTTTATTAGTGCGGGCCTGATGCGGCGCAATTTTTGGGTTTCATCTACGGGCGAGGTGCAGGTCAGAAGAAATACATTTGTATGGGTATGGGCCGTTTAGCGAACCCAAAATTTCTCCACACATAGTTAAAGACAAAAATGAGTTATTGAGTAGAAAAATTAAAGTTATCTATAATAATGAAGCCAGACCGATCTCTAGAAAAATTATTAAGTTTTAAATTTTAAATAGGCGAACTGTGGAAAATAAGTAACTGATCTTATATAAAGCTAAATTTATTTATATTAAAGTTTTGCAACAGCATTCATATGGGTCACCAATGCGAACAAAAATTTAACAGTTTATTTTGATTATAATTAAACACTATCTTCTTAGCGTGTATATGGCCCCACAGTCGTGAGGTCTGATTCAATCAGTTTCTTCATCTTGATCAAATAAAGTTCATGTCCATAGTCTCCTTATTCGTCATACCTTTGTCCACTTTCCCCTTACTCGTAACACTCTCTCATCAATACTATTTGATTTGAATAATTCGCATTTCTTCTTAGTATTCAAGCACGTAAGTCGATTTTCTATTATCATGTTCGCCAAAGGTGAATACACATAGCTACTCTTAGGTATTCGTCCTATGGCCGAGCTTTATGTACCCCAAGCTTCAACGCATCATTCTCATCTTCGTGGCTTTTTTCGCGTAGCGTTTGATGCCTTTGCCTTAGAGTAAAAACCTTGCTTTTCAGCCATCATCTTGTCGCATATTGCTCCAGATATACTAGGCACACTTTTCAAATCCGTGTTGACCTCATTTTTGTGACCTCCCTTTTTAGGCAGCATTGACCCGAGGTATAAAGCATCTGTGTGTTTGATACTTTAATTAATCATTCAGCAATGGGGTGCGTGAAATTTCCATGTATACTTTTTTTGCTTCCACTAAAAATCTCCCCTTGGTCTCTTTACACAGCATTATATTATCATCGGCATCGGCATATATTATACACTAATGAGATGAATGTTCCGCATTATCGTGTCTATAATTAATCTAGATAAAAAGGACCTTAGAACTGATCTGAAATCCATTAACTTAAAGGCTCATCCATTGTCATTTTAACGTTATAAATAGGGTCTCAAAAATATTTTTCTTAAGCCGTACTTATGCATAAGGAATAACGACCATCTTAGCAGCTCTCTTTGCCTTCCTAATATTCCTCCAGCTATTTAGATTTTCGTGTCTTCTTTATAAATTTTCTTTATTTCTATGCATAGACTAGGTAGACTGCTCATGCCATATGTTTCATATGGTTAATTGTGTGTCAAATTTTCCTCCATTTTGAAGAGAGCAACTGGTGTATTTTAACGATGTAATTATGCGCCATAACAGTCAATTTACCTTCCTCACTATTTTATAAATTAAAACGAACGTCAATAAATTAATATTATACAAAATATTGATGGCGCTATATTAGTAAACAAACTTTAATCGCAATTTTTACATTTCTAATTTTTATGTATTGTGTAAATGATAATAATCTTAGAATACTGTTTTTGATATCTACACATTCAATATTTTTTATATACCTGTTGTATGTTGCCAATTAATTTTGGAAATGTAATTTAATTAGTGATGTGAATAAATGGGTGAGAAACTATTTATCGTCTGCGGGAGATTCCTAATAAATGGTTTGTTTAAGGCACTAATTCCAAGTAGACGAATATGTTAAAAGCATTCTTCGTGCAAATTGAGATGTGCAATATATCGACCTGTCGTAAGGTTATGGGCATCCCTCATGCAAATTGAGAAGTGCAGTACATCGACAGGGTTTAAATAGCGGGAATTTTACCCTGGAATGAATTAAAAAAAAATTTCTACTTAGAACTCGTTTGTCCTGCTGCTGCAACTATCTCCGACAATCCAGATCAGCCCTAACCCAATATAATTCATTGGTCCTTACACATCACCCAATCTCACCTATTTTTAGCGCTTCAACCGCCCGCAGATAATTGATATCGTTTAACGCTTACATTTATATCCAAAATATTGTTGTCCTACCCATTTGATTAAATATCATTATAACTCGCATTCGTCCATATATATTGGATCTTTTCAATAAACCTTTATCAAAATCTAAATCGAACAAGTCATCTACTAAATTGGTAACACGATTACTAAAATACCTTTTTAAGATTATTTAAATTACAAAAAATTACTAATATCTATATAATCACTACTTTACCATGTTAACATTAAAATGGTGGCAAAAAAGTGTACACGTTTTGTGCCTTAATGAGCAGTCTAACTATTCTATGGTTATAATATAATAGGACACTAGTCACTTTCCTACTTGCCTCGACCCATTTTATATACAAATGCTATTGGTCTATCATAATCAAATAAAAAGGGTATCAATAGACTATATTTATAGTATTGAAATATATAATAAATTTATACCAAAATAGAATTTTGTCAAAGATATCAAATTCATTATATTAATTTTTCTTTTTTATATATATTTATACTTTATGACATCGTACAAATTTTAATTTTTGATTATCATTATGTACAAAAATAATTATAATGATACAAATGACACCTGTGTATGATTAATTTCGGTCTCCTATAATGGTGTTTTACAAATAAATATTATTGAAGTTATCAAATTATATTAATTAAATTACAAATTCTATACCATGTTTATGTAATAAGTGCAATAGGTATAGGCCTCCGTGTGGGCTGTGACCTCGTATCCCCCTTCGTATTTGATCTCAGCAAACAGCCGGTCCAACCCTGAACAATATCCCCTCCATTGTAAATACAGCAAAGGCCGCAGCCCCAGGCGAACGGCGATCAACAAAATCATCCGGCTAGTACCTCAGGAAGGCTGGCTATCCAAACACCTTGAAGCCTGTCGGCCTTAGCACAACCGACGGGAAAAGACCAGACGGCGTCACATTTATTTCATGGTCTCATTTAATCTCACTTTGGACTTTACCACGGTCGACATATTTGCCCCATCAAACTCCTCTCGTGACCTCGTAGTCAGTGCGGAGAAAAGAAAGGCAACAAAATACTTCTCCCTCGCGGACACGTTATTCATTCCCGTAGTGGCAACCACAATCGGTGAAACAAATTGGAAATGCGATCTTTAAAGTCTCATTAAATTTTAAAGAGTGCTTTTTAATCGGGCAAAATATCACATTGGAATTCGTTAAATCCAACATGATTTCCATACACGGATCAATGCCGTCCGTTTAGTTTCACCACATTTTTATAGTTTTTTTTTGTCGTGAATGTGATTTTTTTATAATCATAGATTGAAACGTTAAAATAAATATTATTAAAAAAATTAAATGAAAGACATTATTATAGGGTTAATTTGGGTAGTTTAAAATTTGCAACTTCATCCCCAGAAGTATTTTAAATATTTATATTAAAAAATGATAATTCATTTCTAGTAAATGGGCTAGTAATAATAACAAATTAAAGCTTATGTAGAGAGGTAATTGGAGTGCGAAGTGCCTTAGGGAATATGTTATTTACCGATGTTGTCAATCAAATCATTGTTAATTGGTTATATGCGGAATGTATTATATACGTGGGATATACACGTTTTTACTCACTTTTCTATTTTTGTATCACTTCGAAACCTATCTCTAGTAAATAAAGATCCACAATTCCAACAGTGGCGTCGAAAAGGATAAGCTTACGCGGGAATACAGAAATATAAAACAACGGCTAACATCGACGCTTTTATAACACAATTTGAGCTATTCCTAAGGAGCAATAAGACTGAGACAGATGAGCAAAAAGCAGCTCTATTATTAACCAGCCTTGATGGGGAGGCATTCCAATTAATACTAGAGGATTATAGACCGCAAGAGTTGACAGGAATTACATATGAAGAAGCTAAAAATCGGTTAAAAAAATTATTCCAAAGGGATTCGTGCGCGAGGGCAAAGAGGTATGAATTCTCAAAGGTCCGACAAGGCCAGGGAGAGACGATAGACACGTACGCTAATAGACTCAAGGCCGGAGCTAACAGCTGCAACTTCGGAAACGCAGAACAGAATAGTCGACCAATTCATTATAGGATTGCGCGATCGAAGCTTACAGGCGAGACTGTTGGCAGAAAATGACATCAAATGGGACCGCCTACGCGAGCTGGCGTTAACGGCCGAGACGATACACGGGGGGTTAAGCACTTTGCAAGACGGGTCCGAAGAGGCGGGGAGCGTAGTGGCGGGACGAGAAGCGTGGCCTGGGCCGGTCCGAATTCCCAGGTTAAAACATGCTTTAGATGTGTTAACTGTAGATATATATATTAATAACGAATTATTCCAATGCATCTTCGATACCGGGGCCACGGTATCGATAATACCGGCGCGAAGATGGGCGAAGGAGATCCCACGCAACAAAGAGCCTATCCCGACGGTGTACGCGTACGGCCACGAGGAAATAAAGATCGTAGCCAAGGTGCAAGCTGATGTCTGAATGGGGGACACGAGGAAACAGCTGTCGTTATTAATAGCAGGCGTAGCTGGGCCGCCGTTGTGTGGGATCGATTGGATCCAAGAATTTGAGCCCGAAATTTGGCGATGAATTCGTTGGGACTCCAGAGCTGCGGCGGAACGGTTCGCGGTAAATTACGTAGAAAAACCGAAGGATTCCAAGTCCGCGATCCGGCACGTGATGAAGCAATGGGAGGGCCAGCTAAACGAATTTTCAAAAGCAGTCAAGGGAATAACGGTGGAAGTACCGTTAAAAGAGGGCATAGATCCCGTATTTATCCCCGCACGAAGGGTGCCGATGGCGTGGAAGAAAGAAGTAGAAGAAGAGCTGGACAAATGGGTCAGAGACGGGGTGATAGAACCGATCGATTTCTCAAGATGGGCCAGTCCAGTGGTACCCGTGAAAAAAAGCGATGGGACTCTTCGTTTATGTATTGATTACCGCTTTACTATAAACAAATACGCTCAAGGATTGTTGTACCCCTTACACAAAATCGACGATTTGTTAAATAAACTCGATAACGCGTGTTGTTTTACTAAGCTGGACCTAACGAAAGCATACTTGCAACTCGAATTAGGTCCAGAAACGAGCCAACGATTGACTTAATACGCACAAGGGCCTATTTAAAGTTAACCGAATGTCTTTTGGCCTAAATTGCGCCGCGGCGATTTTCCAAAAAACAATGGATCAGATATTAGGAGGCATGGAGGGGGTAGCGGTATACATTGATGATATACTAATCGCGGGGGAAACGGAAGAAATCCACAACGAGCGGTTACTCAAAGTACTAGAAACGTTACAAAAATGGGGTTTCGTGCCAAATATTTCCAAGAGCATCTTGTGGGCGAAGGAAGTAACATTTTTGGGATATGTAATAAGTAACAAGGGAATTCAAATCAACGACAATAAAGCCGAACTGGTCAAGCAGTGGAGAAATTTAACAAACAAAAATGAAATAAAATCGTTCCTGGGGTTAACAGCATATTTTTCAAAGTTTATTAAGGACTACGCCAAAATCGTGCACCCGATTCAGAAACTCATGAAAAAAACGTGCTGTACCACTGGGGTGGAGAACAACAAGACGCATTCGAAGCCATCAAGTCCGCGCTTACTAAAGCCCCCGTACTGGCATACTTTAATGGAGATTGGGAGACTAGCCTGGTCGTAGACGCCTCTGGTACAGGGTTAGGGGCCATCTTACAGCAACGAGCACCAGGGGAGAATTGGAGAGTGGTGGCCTATGCTTCAAGAGCGTTAAACGATAGGTGAAATCCGGTATTCGACGATCGAACGAAAGGCCCTTGCGGTGGTTTATAGACTAAAAAAGTTCAATGAATATATACAAGGACGAAGCGTTACAATCATGACGGATCATAGACCCCTAGTATATATATTCGATCAGAGCAAAAGGGGCAAGGAACATTGGTCACCACGTCTAACTAGGTGGGCGCTCATGGTATCAGGCTACACGACCAAGTTTGTGTACAACAAGGGATCCGAAAACGCGGCAGACTTCTTGTCTAGAAAACCGAACGAAAACGCGTATCAGGTTAGCGAGGAAATGCCAGAAGACTCGACGAATCCGTTTATATCATTGGACGTAGTAAGACAGCACACCTTGGACGACCCGGGGCTTTGACAATTAAAAGAGTGGATTAGAGGTAAACAAAACACAATGGTCGCGTATGGGCTAAAACGCTCCTACGAAAAACACCTGACAAAGTTACACGAAGCCAAAAGCATAATATTTTACAAAGGACGACGAATATTAATTCCGGCTAAGTTACGAGGAGTGGTACTCCAAAGATTACATAGGGGCCACGTGGGTATCAAGCGGATGCAAGAAGTGGCGGGGCAGTATATATGGTGGCCTACTCTCGACGATGACTTATTGAGCGTAGCGAAAGGGTGCCGGAATTGCAATTACACTGCCGCGGCGGCGAAGAAGGCACCGTTGATAGAGTGTCAACCTAGCCATAAACCGTGAGTTCAAGTACATATCGACATCATGGGTCCTCTCAAGGGTAAGTCATACCTGGTGATGGTGGACAATAGCTCGAAATGGGTAGAAGTGTTTAAATTAGATGACACCACAGCGACCACCATTATAAAAAAACTTGCCGAAACGTTTGCTAGATTTCGAAATCCGCCATGGTTAATATCAGATAACGGCCCGCAATTCAAAGGGCAGGAATTACAGAATTTTTGCAAGATGAGAGGGATTAATCAGCGATGGACAGCTCCTTACCATCCTGCGTCTAATGGTCTGGCAGAAAGATATGCTCGATTAATTAAAGAAGCCATTATTAGAAACGAGTCGGAAGTAGGGCTAAGTAGATTTTTAGAAAACCACAGATCTACAAAACACCCCACAACCAATAAAAGCCCAGCAGAGGTGATGCTAAAAAGGCGTATGCGAACCGAATGGGAGGTATTGAGGGAAACCGTACCACAACAATGGATAGAGACCGGGAACCAGCGGGTGTTCAACGTAGGAGACTTGGTTTGGGTACGTATGTTTTTAGGACCAAGCAAATGGGTAGAAGGCACGATAAAAGCCAAGCACGGTAGTCGGTCCTACGATGTATGGGCACAGGGAAGAAAACACCACCGACACGTGGATCAAATAAGGAAACGGAAAATCTTGGATTGGACCACACTGGGACAAGAGAACGGGTAGCCGCAAAGGATATCATCAGAAAGGGAAACGGGAACAAGTGCTATAAGGGAACAAATGCAAAACCAGTCAGGAACGCCTAGAGAAGAACCTAGATACCCGCAGCGCAGTCGAAAACCGCCAGCACTTAAGGATTTTGTCTGTGAAAAGGGGGGAACTGTAGAGAGGTAATTGGAGTGCGAAGTGCCTCAGGGGATATGTTATTTACCGATGTGTTGTCAATCAAATCATTGTTAATTGGTTATATGCGGAATGTATTATATACGTGGAATATACACGTTTTTACTCACTTTTCTATTTTTGTATCACTTCGAAACCTGTCTCTAGTAAATAAAGATCCCCAATTCCAACAGCTTATATGTAATTCTTGATTGGTTTACAAATTAGTTATATCATTTATACTTGTAATAAGATAAAATCATTATTATAAAGAAAACGAATTTTAGAGTTTAAATTACATAAAATGATATTCCTCTTATGCTCAGGGCTATAACTTGACTCGGGCATCTTACAATTTTTAGAAACATTTATTTCAACTAATCAATAAAAAAGCTATTTTTTCATTAGAATTAGATCTTAGTGGTTATTTCCTAGGCCCGTTTTTTACCGAATTTTAACCTTTACCCATTTGTGCTCTCGTTAAATGATATAAAAGGCTGTATAATAATTCATTTAGAGAAAACAGCTATTAGACGATAATTTAGAGGGCAATAATACATTATCAGGTACTTTTTTAAATAGATATGTTGGACCAAACTTACTTTGGCCAATAAATATTATGAAGATTAGTTAAAAGTTTTCCAATTAGAGATTCGTTGATACATATATGCTAGAAAGTTTAGATGGAATTTTGTGTCAATATAGATGGATATAAGTATGATAATTGAAGTCCAAATAACGATATTTAATTAAAAACTTCAAAAATCGACTAAAGCGTCTTGAACTTATAACACCCTTGGAAAAATAGTGTCTATTTGAAAGCAATATTTGGTTTTAAAATTAATTATAATTTTAATGGTTTGTCAGAACCTTAGAGGAGAATGGCGCCGAATGTAAAATGTGATGATTATTATCATTTAATTATGAATTGCCTTCGTAAGAGGTTAACTTTTAGTAAAATTTTAATTTCCAACAATGATCGACACACAGGTCTTGCCTCGATTCAAATTTGAGGATTAACTGGGGTAGACAAAAAGTGAATTAAAAATCAACAATGCAAATTGCGGTTCTTGACTCTTTTTCTCTTATTAAATTTAAATGCTGAATTAACCTAAACAGTTAGTTTCAATTCAAACATTTATATGATGATGTTTTATTTAATGTGTTAGTTATTGATAGTTTAAATACTGTACACTTTAAAAACATATCACAATCAATTTACAAAAACACAGAAACTTCGCTCAACACTGGTCGCGGCAAAATATCATTTTTTGCTGAAAACAGGTCCACTCCACACATATTTACAGCACGGTATGGTTACACGCTCTGATTTGTCGTCTATATAAAAGCATTTAAATATTTGCTTTTTCAATCTGTAAATTTGAAGCATAGCCCATACCTGAGATAAATTGAAAAAATTAAAAAAGAAGTCATTCTAAACATATTAACCATATCAAATTTTGAGGCCAAGGCCTCTTTAAATTTGTAAATAGCTTAAATATGCGTATACAGTCAAAACCGTTTAATTGCAAAGCCTTGGGTCTGAAAAAATTCGCGATTAACAGATATTTCGCGATTAAACAATGTAAATAAAAGTATATGTACATTATATTAAATATTCATTTCTTACGCTTCGCAATAAAACGATATTTTATATAATTATCTGGTTGATTTAAGGACTCGAAAATGTTTGTGAATATCCGATATTTTACTATTAAGCGATTTGTCAATAAACGATGTTTTTGTTAATATTATCGATTAAAAAAACAAAATGGCAGTTAACTTCGCGATTAAAAGATTTCCGCGATAATCCGATTTGCGATTAAGAAGTTTCGACGAGGCAATATTTTTTGATTTTATTAATTTTTTTTTATTCTTTTCTTGGCATTTGGCCATGTAAATTTTACCGTCAAGCACAGCAAAAGTTTGCATATAACTTTTCGATGCATCCTAATAAGTCGCAGAAATTTTTAAAAAGAGTGATACTTATATAATGAAGACTTGAGGAACAAATGTATTTATGTTTTTTACAAATACTAAATAATTTTTATAGTGTTATTCATATTAATATAACTAGACTAACAACCAAAATGTACTCACATTTTTAAAAGGTATTGTTTACATCGAAATTATCTACCGACCACAAGGCAAATAATATTCGGCCTAAAAAATAGATTTACATAATTTATTAGAGATAATACCTTCCCCTCCCCCAACCACAATATTGATTTGGATTATATTGTACAGCTCTATATAATTAAATAATTTTATTAATTTTTCATTTGAAGTTGCAAATATGCATTTAAAATTTTCGGAGCGTTTGAAGTTAATTATTTTTGCTTCGTTTTAGGTGCGTTAAATTAATTAATACAACAAGCGGCCTATAATTAAAAAAAATTATTGTTGAAACAATTTTTAACATTTACAAGAATTGTTACTGTCTTTGCACTCAAGTCATTTCTTTATTTTTAATAACACAAATAATAATTTTGTAATGAAATAAATTGGATATCGTTGAGTGCAAATGACCTTATAGGTATCGTATGGAGTATGAAAGTCTCAACTGACGACTATGAGAACATTTTGTTTAGCTCTGGCGATACATGCATTTTTAAAATAGATTTTTATTACAAAATTTTTTAGGAATATACGTTTGATGGCTTTTACATTTTAATTGCTATGTGCTCACTTTCGACGAAAACTGAAGAGTCATTCTGTTCGTCGTATATGTAGTGTCGGTCGTGAAGTGTCCTGTCCAACTTATTGATTCATATTGAAAAACTACGATTTTGACTTAATAATTGCCAAATCTAATGATTGTTCTTGAATTTAATTTGTCTTACGCTGACCCGAGGCAAACACATCTGCTAATTTTGGACTTGACTAGAGCTTGGATCCCCCTTACCAACACCCCTTTTTCCCCCCAAAATCCCTATCTTCGCCCCCCCCCCCCTACCTCTTCATCAAACTTTCCTTAATTTTCCCAAATGACCACTTAATCCATCTTATTTTAACAGCTCGCCTCGCATGCCTCACCATAATTACCTAAACAAATTATGAATTGGGCTGACACTGCCTATGCCTAGATACTCCGCATGACTCCTGGACATTGGAAATATCATAGAACATTGTAATCAGATAAAACCTTCAAATTTCTTAAAGGAGAATATGTCATATATATATGTGTGAATACATGAAAGAAAAATGTTTAATCATTATAACTTCTTTTCAGCAGATAATTTAGTATCACATCCCTCCCCGCAACTCTATATGTTTTATTAATCAAGTTATGCTAATCCTATTATTAATAACAGCTTTCACCATTATCAGCATAATCTCATCTTTCTCATAACTTTTCCTTTATGCATTCTTTTTTCTAACCATTCCACTTTCAAATTCTTTAAATACACATTTTTATGGATTTCTTCAAAGATGCAATTCGCTTTCTTTTATTGTGTGTAATTAAAATAGAAAATCCTTTTCTAACCAGCGATATCAACAATATCTCACGATTAAAATAACCTAATCATCCAAACTGACATATTTGTAGTATAACCATTATACTATTTAATTGATTGCTCGCGGCATATTACATTAAGTTTACTTCGAAACTTAAGTGACTTATTTACATTACCTTACTACTTCGCGACGTTAATTGACCTATCACATATAGCTCGCGGATTCACCACTAAATGTTAATTGATTTAATGTATTTCAATTAATTCGCGATTATATAAAGACGTGTAAAACACTTTTTTATGAACTTACTTTCTAACTTGACTTTTATTGGATAGTTAATAAAGTATTTATTCGGGGTCACCAATTTAAAGTAATATATTTATTGTCACTCTAAAATTGGCATATTTATGGTGCTCGAATGATTAAAAAGCAACGAATGTATAAGGCAAGATGGGAAATGGGATGAACCAGCAAATTATAGCTATTACAATTGACGAGACGCATTGGAGGAAATAAATTATAAAAAATTTGGCATAATACAAATTATAAAACATGCCACAATCCGCTTTTTACAAACTGAGTCGATATTACTGCAGATTACCTGCCAGGGACATTGCAACTAAGGGTGTAATTAATATATCTGTAGAAGTTGACACCGAAATTACTACCGGCATGTAAATTGCTATTAACCGCTACTCTTGGACATTCACATAAAGGACCAAAACAATTTGTGTAGTTTTCAATAAATCGTAATTATTCGTTAAACTTAAAAAAGGCCAATTGCTTTTATCTCTTAGTATACTAATGATTTTAATAGCGTCTATCTTTCTAAAACATAACCATTTGTTATTACATGACCCAAATAAATTACATGGTCAGTATCTAAATTACATTTTTTGCAGCACTCGCAGGTTCTTGGTTTTAATTCAATTACCTTCTCCACACGTAAATCATGCTCGTCTTGAATCTGTGATTAAATCATTCAAATAAAAACACATATGTTATTAAATCTAGATGCCATCGCTCTCTGAAAAATAAGTGCGGATACACTCAAACCGAAATGCAATCCTTAAAAAGCAAATAAACTTTTATCCGTGTTAATTATTATTAATAATCTAGCAGATTACTCATCTACGTAAAGCAGCAAATAAGCGTTATCCAAATTTAACGTCAAATCAAATATTTCTTACCTTTTAAATTAAAAAACCATCTCTAATCTAGGTCACTGATAACTTTAATCAGTAATTTATTAGCGGTGACATAATAATCAGCACACACTCTAATAGTGACATCACCTCTTTTTACCAGAAATAAGGGAGTCGCCTATTCCGAATAATCGATCGGTTCGATAACGTCCTATTTTAGCCAATTATCTATAACCTGGTGCACTTTATCATTCCACATTTAAGGAATGCGCTCGCAGGACAAAAATGAGGAGTCACATTATAATTTATTAGAATCAAAAAAGGATATTATTTAAACAACCTAATTTCTCATGAAAAACTTCGTTATACCTTTCTCTAATTATCCTAGCATGCCTTAATTTAAATTTATCTAAACCAACCTGAGGATACGGGACTTGAAAAGTCCCGCTCTTCAAAAACCGTGGCGAGGTTGGCTCATTTACCAAGTCCATTGCCTCAAAAACCAAGGAGGTAAGCCCTTTTTTAGAAATCTATAACTTATTAGACGGCCTAGTGGTCTCAATAATTATTTCTATTTCCGGCCTGTCTCGCAAAATATTCACCAATACCTTTCTATTATTACATTTATCTTTACGTACCTCATCAATCTTTAAAATTTTTTTTATCTAATTCTAATCGAATATTTTCAACTTTCTCATGAATTATATATAATTCTAATATTATTACCTGCGACGCATACGACAACTTTAGTGCTACCCTGAATATCAATATTAGTGCCATTTAATTGTCTGGCTATAATGCAGCTTTATCAATCTGTTTATTTAGTCACAGTTGAAAAACTTTTATGGAAATTATAGTGATCGAGGCACCGGTATCAAATATAAATTATCATTAAAATATTTATGAAGGTGTCAAAGAACTTAATAGGTTATTTAAAAGTACACGGTCCAATAAGAAAGATCAACCTGCGAGCTGTTTGCAGATTCTGGTAAAGTTTTTCACGGTGAACAGAAATCTATTCCCTATACGTCAAGTTTTTAAATTATTTGCTGTCAAAGTTGCCAAAAACAGTGTTTTTGGCGTTTTTTAACGTCATTAACTTGCAAATCGATGGGTAAAATTTTAATTTAATAAAGTTATAAATAAAGGGGTAAGGAATCTATTACAGTTTTTTTATCGTATTATAATTATTTTGAAAGTTATATACATAATAAATTTATCCCTATCCTTTTCATTGGCAAATTGTCCCAGACTTACTTCCCATTCTTTCCTTTAACAAAAAAGGACATGCATAGGGTAAAATTTTAAGGTCAGGCCCAGCCCATGCCCGCACAAATTTATTTTTCCGGAACCGCACCCAGCCATTAAATAAAATTTATCCAGCCCGCACTAATAATTACAAGTCGACTGAATAGAATTTTTCATAAAGTAAATACGCTATAAAATCGGGGGCAATTTGTCAACGTAAAAGCATAGGGATTTGCATATAACTTAAGAATTATTTTTGCTTGGATAAAAAAATCTTTAGGCACAGGATCATGCCTCGAGCCGCTCCTGCGGGCTCTATGTAGTATTAATAAATCTCTCCTTCAATGTTCCCAGACCTTAATAAACTTTCAGGTGGCCCAAAATATCATGAATTAAAATATTTAATAATAAATTTGAAACAAATTAGAGGTTAAATTGTAGAAATTTTCTTGATTAAAAAATTGAGTTACCTGATGTCAATATTTTGTTAAATTCATCTAGTGGCAAATATTCAATAACAAAAATAGACGCTAGTTCCATAAATTGTTATCTTATAATGGCTCATTTTTTTAAAATAACATTAAAATTATGAAGTTCAATACCATATTAAATCGATCAGCTATGATCGATGAATATACAGCTCACTAATCGAAATATATTTAAATAGGGTATATTAGATTAACTGAAACGGTGGCCCGTCAACTCGCCGAAAACAATCTCGCCGAAAATAATGTCCCCCAGCTAAAAAATGTCCCCAAAATTGTGATTGGTTGATGGGTTAGGGTTAATAAGCTTGGGGACCTTTTTTTTTAGCTGGGGGACATTATTTTTCGGCGAGATTGTTTTCGGCGAGTTGATAGGGCACCAACTGAAACATATGTTATCTTAATATATAAAGAATTTAAGCTTATATTATGAGGACAGGAGTAATTATTACTTATTTGTGAAAAACTCTTAATGTTTAAAAACCTTAACAATTTGGTCATTATAGTTGCAAGATATGTCCATGAATGATATTTTAGTAAAGTTAATATACAATAAAAATTCAGCCAATATTAAATTTTGACAGCTTATAAAAGAATTATATGAACATGCAACACGATATAATATTTATTAAAAATTATTATAAGGGTAAATATATTTACATTACATACTTTTATAAGCCACATTCCCATGGGCGTACCCGGGGGGGGGCAATAAAATTTTTTTTTAATGCACAAACATTGAAAAATTAAAAAAGTTTATGTTTTGCCCCCCCCCTCTAAATGAACTTTTAATTGTTGCCCCCCCCCCCCCTAATTCAAAACCTGAGTACGCCCATGCCCATCCCAATGGTATTAAATATTATGTATGTTTCTATACAAATGGAACAATTTAAAAAGTCACTAAAAATTTTTTATTTTAAAACAAATTCCAAAATTTTTCTTTGAAAGTTGTATATAAAATTAACTAACTTATCGAAAGGAATTTTGAACATTCGGATCCGCTACTATTTGAAGACGAATTAATTTCAAAACCGCTGGTTTTTAAAAATTTGAATTTGTACACTAATATGAACAAAAAGGATTGGTGGGAGGACGAAGAATTTGACCTGAATCTTACAGAGGAGGTGTTAGCTGCATCACAACACTTTGTTCCAAAAATTTTTGAAAAGCTGACTTCAAAATCTACTTTTAAATTAAAAAGCGCTTCATTTAGTGAAAACACGTATTTTATTATAATTCCTATCATATTTTTAAAGATCCTCAGATAACAATGTGGATAACGATCTGATACAAAAATATTACATTTTACAAGGAGAGAATAAAACTTTAACTGAATCATTGAATAAGCTAAGACAAGAGATGAAAAATATACAGCTGCAAGAGAAGCTAAAACAAGAAGAAAATAAATATCATTTAAAATTTATTCAACAAAAAACAGAACAAGATTTCGAAAAGATTAAGTCTGAAATATTATTTAAGGTATATTACTCAGTAGTCTTAACAAAGTTTAGGATAAAGAAATTTTAGACCTTAAAAATATTTACAACCCAAAAATTGCAGCATCTCAAAAGATGTCATATAAAGTAAAATGTGAGAATACCATTATTTATGACACCGAAAATGTTGCTATCCAAACTGAAAATTATGATATGCCCTTTCATAATAGTAAAAATATATCAGAATTGTGCATGATATTTCAAAAATTCTATTTAATTTGTGACAATCTAATGGCAAGAAAGTATTATGTATAAGTATACAAATAATAAAATCTTTTAGAATCTTGTCTATTAAAAATATGCCCGAAATTGCATCATTTTTGGAAATGACTGCTATTCTTAATGATAGTATTGAAAATAAAGGTTTAGAAGCAACCACACTAAATTCAATAGTTATAACAGGGAATCTTATAGCCATTGCAACTTTAATTGAATTTTTCTTTGATGTTTATCTGAAAGTTCTCTATACAAAACTTAGAGAAGATATGGAAGATTCAAACATAAAAAATTCTCCTTTAAATATGAAATTTATTATTTGGGATATCTGGTTTAAATCCATAATAGTCAAATACATTGAAATTGAAGATTTTTTAATTGAAGATGAGCAACACAAATATGGCAAGTCCCTAAATGATGAGATTACAACATTTTTGCCAAATTTATTTGACCTTTTCATTAAATTAACCTCATCTTTAACAGAAATGCCTCAATATATTAATATCTTTTTTTACCCTCCAAACATATCTTTTGATATGGATACTTTAAAAAGTGAATTTAATGACGAAAATTCAAGTATATAATTATTATAATTTTATAAGAGTTTTAGAAAAAATTGCCATATTTGTTATAAACTATGTCAACATGAACAAATCTAAAAAATTTATTAAAAAAATCATTGCATCCATTTCTCTAACTTCCAAAATTCCAGTAAATCAGATTTATATTTATCTTTAAACATTTTCTATTAAGGAATCCTTACTTCAATGTAAAAAATCACTATTAAATCAATTAATCGACTTATTTATACATTTCAGCAGTTCCAATGTGCAAAAGAATCCAGGACCTTTGTAATAAATAAATATAAATGTTTTATACTTTTAGTATTTAAAAACTATATATTAAATATAGTATTGTAATTTCATAACGTTAACATAAATAGTTCTTAAAAAATTCATATCACACATGCTTATTGACATTCTAAGGCATTATATTGCTAAAGTCTAAATTAGCTTTGAACATTAAAGTATAAAAGGAATCGGGGTCAAAGTAGCAGAATGATGAAAAAGTAGCAGAAAAACATTTTTTTAGATTATCAATATATTAGAATTAAATCTCAAATGGGGAGGGAATTTGATATGCAAATAACCCTAACCTAAAACGCCAACCTAAAACACTAACCCTAACCCTCCTGAATATGTTAAGTCCTGACCGTGGCTGCTATTTTTCTGCTATTTTGATCGGGTGCCGTATAAAAGCAATTGAGTACTCTATTTGTCTGAGATTAAAATGTAGATGACAAGCATGGGCATAGTTAGAACTGGTATTAAAGGGGGGGAGGCAATAGGTTAGGGCAAAATGATAATTTTTAGTAATTTTAGCCTTAATTATATTAAATTTTAAAAAAGATTGTATTTAGCACCCCCTGGCTATGCCCATGATGACAAGCAATGAAATATTTGATTTTTATTTCTAAACCCAGGTCATACAAAATAAATGACACACCATTTAAAGCTTAATATTTAATTGTTGTGACTAAATGTTTTGGTGGTTTTAAATGTAAAGGGACAAAATTTGTTGACCAATGGAAATCCTAAAAATCTTTCCAGAAATGGCTATTACTCCTAAAAAATATTACAAATTTTATATATTTTGTGTTCCATACATATAAATTGATCTTATTAGGGCAAGGGTTAAAGTAAAAATAAATAATTTGGCAGGTTATGCGACTTATGTAATATATAGTAATTTAAGAAGAAAGTTTAACTTAATCATAAATATTAACAAGTCTTTTACTGAAACATAAGTCCACATCCACTAAAACCCATATAAGTTTTCACAGCAATTATTAAAAAAGCATAATTGGACAGACAGATCACGACAGGACGGGTGGATTTAACAATTATAGAGTATGTAACACACTTAAAAGTGTGGCACATAGCAGACATATTAAATTGAATAGTTTAATATAAAAAATGTCACTAATGATATAGCTTTTTTTTGCTCTATATAAAAAACAAAATGTTGAGCCATTTGTCATTCATTTGTTATAACAAACATCTCATAAAAATTTTATTTAGGGAAATTGAGATGGATTTAATTTTAGGATTTTAACTAAGGTAATCTATATTATTTTATAATTTAGTTTCAATTAAAAGTGTTTATCACACATTAGCTACTTGAATATTATCTATTTTTTCTTAATTTGTGCTGTTTTTTAGACCAGAATTCCAAATTCCTACACCTATTCTCAAATCTCTATTAAACCCGGTCGCAGTGGAAAAGGGAGATAATTTCTCGAATCTTATACAACTTCTCGATTTGTTCATTTCTTTCATAAATATCGGTTTTGATTTTTCCAAATCCTCCTGCAAGCCCAAAAAAACGGCTATTACTACATCAAAAAAACGTAAATCCTTTATTTAAAAGACCTATTTTGAGAATTTACATTTTTTTTAGAAAATGTAATCTTTATTTTTTTAAACCTGAAAATATTTTTCTAGGTGAAGTTTCCCAATGCGTATTACACAGCGTCATACAAACCGTTATGAGTGCTATAACTGGTGCGGGGCAAAACAATTTGTCAAATAACGAATGCCTTATTTCAATAACTAAAGTATGCTTATATGGAAATTCCCCTTTGAAGAATCATTTTTTAGCTGACAGATTTTCTCTATGTCATGGCGTCAGAAGGGCAATTAAAAGTGATTTTGGAAAGAAACTCATGCGATTGCCCCTCTAAAGTAAATGAACTTCAAATTCGCAAATAAAATATTGAATGATCTATAAAAGTTTGAAAAATATCTTTGGCTCTTTTAACCTATTGTGATCATCAAGAAAATGGACAGGTTAAAAGTTAAATTTGATTGGAGGAATAAATCAAGAAAATTTAGCCTTTAAACTAAATCATATATAAAACAATTAATAATTTATATGTAGTTTTTTGTTCATCTTCAACCATGTTGTAGATAAACCGCATTTTTAGAGGATTATTTTGTGCAGGCTAGCATCATGATTTCTTGATCATAAAATATAACTTGCTTATAAATAATAACTTGTTAAGGTATGCTTTCTTAAACTTGTTCACAAGTTCCTTCATTAGTAGATTCACTAGTTGGATTTTCAAAGCATTTATCCCAAAAAAAACATACTTTTTATTCTTATACACTACATAATTTACAGATAACATTTATAATTGCAATTGCACTTATAAACATAATTTTTATATGTTTAAAACTCGAGTAGTTTTTCGAATTTTTGACCCACACACTGGAATACCTATCCAACTTTGATCCCACCAAGTGTAACAGGAACCGAATTTCTTGGCCGTTGATTAAAATGACTGCCGTAACCGCCATTCAAATCCTTCACACCTTATCACGCAACGGTAAGAATCCCCTGCAACAGATTTATTGCCCTTTCCACCAAAGCAGCCACTTGCTGGTGCTTTTGTACGAAAGTTTGTCCACATTTTTCAACGTCAAAGATGAGGATTCTCTGCATCAAGACAGTAGGCTCCTTTCACGTTTTTTATATTAATTTTGTCGACGAGAAATTAGGTTTGTTCACTCCATGTCATATCTTTTGGGAGAGAAGGGGAGCAGGTTTAACAGTGTTTATGGATTTCAAATCCCCCACTAAAAGACTCAGGCGCATTCATAACTTTTTCATTTATAAAATAATTTAAACAAATATTTTTCTACCTCGCTTGATTATAGTAATGCATTTGTTTTTAGATTGTCTATATTAATCACGCACAAGTTATATATTTGAAACTAAATTTTTAAAAGGCTCTATTATTGTTTAGTGTAAGAAGACTCTGTTACTAGTTTATAATGTTTGGGATTTCCATTTAAGTTCTAATATATTTTTTTAGCTTTAAATAATTTATTTAGTGATTCTGGACCTTATTCAGCCGATGATGTCGGAAGAAGAGATAAACCAGCTACTCGATGACCAGAATATGGATTTGAAACTTTGACGCCTACAATACTGTTTATTATTTAATGCAATTCGTAAAAAGTTATAATTTCTTTCGCTTAATTTATAATTGTAATTAAAAATAATTTGTACTAGATGTCGTTTAGTCTGCTTAATTAAGCCACTTAGTCTAATATTTTTAAGTTTAAAACTTTTCAAAAAAATAGTTTTTATATTATTATACTAGAACAATTAAAATGTTATATATTTTGCGCTTGTTTGGCTAAATATGGGGCGGGAATGGAAGAGGATAGAGGGAGGGAAGAATGAGAAGAGAGTTAGTAGAGAGAGCGAGGGAAATGCTAGTAATAAAGCATAAGTCCTCAGCCATAAAAATCCCGTATAAGTTTCAACAGCAATTATTGAAAAATTACAAGTTGGACAGGACGGACAACCAAAAACAAGCTCATAAATTGTATAGCAAATAATAATAGTGAAACAAAAAATATTTTATAGTCTTTTATACCAATCAATAATCTATAAGATCATCTAATTAATTAATGATAAAATAGATAAATCGAGTGGGAATTTAGATCTTTTAAACTCATTTATCTGGAAGCTTAGGAAAACTAAAAACATTGATCAGCGCTAATTTACCTATGATAATCAATTGTCAGGTTATGGAATGATTTTTTTGTACACCTGTATAATAATAAAGGTGAATGAATCTCAATTTAAATATTAGTCAGAATATACGCAGATGGTCCCCTAGTAACACTAGAGCTTTTGCTCTTTTAAAAACCTGCCATAAGAGTAAATAATAATAAAATACACCACCCTGCCAGATGGCCGTTATTTTAAGAATAGAGGCAGAACTAGGATAAAAGCCGAATTTCATCACGTCTTAGCCATGACACTCACCTATATAACCGCGCACGATTGCTTGGTGGCTCATACGCTTTCTCCCTAAAATTTGCAAGTAATTATGTTAAGTATAAAATTTAACGCACCCGTATTACGTTAGCTAATTGGCCATAATTAAGGCTTTGTTTAGACTTAAATTCTTAGCTAAGGGATCTTGGGTCGTGTTATATTTGAGACACCACTGTTAAATCCGGGTCGTTAACCGTTATTTTTGGGGCGTTACCGTTAAGTTCGTGGCTTTAACTGTTATGTTTGGGTATGGGGGAAGGGGTCGCGTGATCACCCTCGGCGGGGTCCAGGGATTGGCTACTGCTTTTGTGGACAGGGAAAATTGAATATTGAAGTACTAAGATAATTCTGATTCAAATCGGGGAATCAACTTTACTCAATATTAGACTTGCTTCGGTTTAAATCTTTATTATTATTCGTATATTTAGAATAGCGTACAATTTCTAACGATAAATATATGTTGCGGGGTTTTTCGAAGGGAGGAGCGTTTCTGGTGTTGTTGGGAAGAATAATCATTTAGGGTTACGTTAGTTGTTTTTAACGTGGGGGTTCGTAAGGCCTTAGAATAGGATTAATGGAAACTTAAACAGTAGAGAAATAAAGTAATTTTACGGTACTTTTCCCCTTTTATACCCTTAGAAATCCAGAGGTCGTTACACTACTTACTTATTCTTGTTTTCCCTTTTTATTAACCTTTTCTCCTGCATCTACAATCCCCTTCTACCTATCCTAAAAAGGATTGGTCATTAAAATCCTTTCATCCAATCTCAGCTCAACCCTCCTAGATATCTGAGAACGATTGTCGATACTTCCCTATATGTGTTATCCTTCCCCTCACTTACCTATCCTAAAAAGGGATAGCCATTAAACCAACCGCGGTCTCATTTATCCTCTTCAAAGTACTCATTTCATGATCTCATTTCAAACTTATCCAAACTTATTTCCCAGCCCATTAATCTGAATGGTTGACATAACTAGAACAACCTCAAACCTTAAATAATAATAAATTATTAGGGCGGAGCGTAGATATAACCAGAACATAAACTCAAATCTTAGAAATAAATAGAACACAAACTAGAAAGGGACTACTAGGGCAAGGGCAATCATGGGCGGGACGAGATATTGAGGGCCTTGTTTTGTCTTGTGGATACGACAAGGCGACCTATGAAAGTTCTAGGTTTTATCAAGTTTGAATTTTTTTTTTATATATCATTCAAATCTGATGATGGCATTCATAAAGAAGTCCAGTCACGATGGATGCTGGCTGGCTTATATAATATGTAAGAGTTTAACAGGGGTTTTAGACTAAAAAATTAACTAAAGTCAATGAATAAATATACAAAAAGAAAAGAGCGAAACATGGTGTGAGTGAGACGAAAATGTTAGTAAAATTGTTCACTTGCTTTAACTCCAGACGCGAGCATGCACACTGAGTTGTTTACACAATCTGTGCGTGCTACTCGGTGCACGACCCATTATAGTAACATACAAAAAAGCTCGATAGACGGACTCGAAGCAGCAAAATCTGTCCAAGCAATGAGCAGATAGCCCGAGCAGATCTTGAAGATAGCAGATTTATTAAAAGCAATTGCTATATAATGTTCACATGACTATGTAGATAACATTTATTTTATGATCGATTTAAAGTCCAATCTAAATTCTAGCTTTGAAGTGCCAGGTCATTTATATGCATCCATCTGCAGGGCTCTAAGTGGGGGGGGGGGGGGGGGGAGTGTACAAATTCTTAAAATAAATTTGCAAATTTATAGGAGTTATTCATTTTGCTTTCTTCCCTCTCACCTAAATTCACGATTTCACACTTTCAGGCATTTTATGTTTTGTTAAAACTAGGTCCGAGTTGGGGCCAACATAGCAAAAAACGAGCTATTCACGGTTTTCGTTAACCTTCTGCTTAGATATCATTTTACATTTTTCTCTTTCTCATCACAAAGTCCATCAAATGATGATGATTTGGCAGATTACGATTGCTCCCAAACTTGGGATTCCTTTTAACCTAAGGTTTTGGGATGAGATAAAATATAGCCTCAAATTTTAGGTTGAGGTTTTAAAAAAACCTTAGGTGTTTGAAAAACTTAAGCCTAACCTAAAAAGGTTTAGGTTCAGGTATTTTGAAACCCCGAGGTTTTAAAAAAGCCTTAACTCGAAACCGGGGCAAGGTTTTGGAAACCCCGGGTTTTCCCATCACTAGTAAGCGCCACACAAAACCCCTCCCTCTCCCTCTCTTATAATGTATCTCTATCAACAAAAGGGGGAATACCTAAGTTTAATTATTTCTAGGTGGCGCTATAGTATTAAATACTAAATTTATTTTAATTTAACTTACTTTAGAAAATTTTAACAAATTTTAAAATAAATCATTATAAGATTTTTAACTTATTATTCATGTAATAATTTGTAACTATCATTTAATATTACAAGAAAACAAGAGAGAAATCTACGTACTATAATTTTCTCGAAATCCTTGGCTATATATGAGGATGAAACTGATTATCGGGGAAGTTTTGGGAAAAACAAGGTACTTGAGAAACGTTTGAAAAGAAACGTTCTAATTTTTGTCTAAGATGCAATTAAGTCTTATCTTCCCCCAGATTCTCAGTCCCAAATTACAAAGGTAACCATCCCCATACTTAGAGACCCCACCCCGATTAGCTAAGACGTAATGGTGATACTCCCCTTTCCGCAGCCTCTGTCCGAAAACGTAAAATGGTTTCAAGATGTAAAAGTAGGACGCAAACCAGGCGCGTAGCCAGGAATTTCTCCGGGGGGGGGAAATTTCCATAATTTTTTTATTATATTTTTATTTCAACATCAAAATTATAAAATCTGGTATAAAACATAAAGAAAGTCATTATAAAATTTCTTTGTCCCAGCGTCATCTGGAGTAGGAGCTTATTCCCCATGAATCGCTAATAAAAGTGCCAATCCATTTTTTCCATTCAAACGTCATGAAGTTTTAATTGAAATGTTGTCAGAAATGGAAGAGAAACCCAATAAGAAGAAATTGAAGCAAGCTGGTATGATCGATGTTGCAACCGAAGCTGCAACTTTGCTTGCTTCTCTACGAAAATTTGAATATATTATGCAAGCAAGTGCAAAAAAGGACCTAGATCTTCAGCAAGTCAGACAGTGAGCAGAAACTTTAGTAATAGTAGTCGAACCTAAAGCTAATTTGCATAATTTTGAACTTAAGAAACCTCGATATGCAAAGGAAATGAACGGTTATTGGACAAGAAACAAGATTAGGCAATTTTCAAATTTCCTCCAAATTCTTGGAATGTTTTGCCAGAAACGCGAATGAATATAAATTATAGAAGGATTTCGTCCAAAGAATCCCTTGGACGCTCTATAAGGTTATAAAATATTGTAATCTTTGCCCAACATCACAATCTTCTTTACCTATTAGCTTTTATATAAGAAATACGATGTCAAAAAATAGATTAAATGGATTGGCCCTTTTTCATAGCATTTTTATTTCAACATTAAAATTAAAAAGAGAAAGTCATTATAAAATAATTTTATATTTTCTTTTTTCCAGCGATAATATCTCAAGAACTTCATCTGGAGTGGGAGCTATAAATTGCATGGCACTTAATAAGTGTCTTACTTGGTCATTTACGTTGCACAACTATAAACAATAAACTTTAGACCTAAAATAATTATTTTTTTCATAAAAAATCTGGGGGGAATTTCCCGCCCCCCCCGCATTTACCCCACTGACGCAAACCTATGCTTACCAAAGGATAATCAAAAAAACTCGGGCCTTCGGCCCTCGTGGGAAGGGGGAGAAGGGAAGGGAAGAGGGGAAGGGGGGACGACTCATCTGTACTTCGTATAAATGTATCATATTTGCTATGCAATTTATGGGCGAGAAAGGTGGGAAGGGGCGAGAATGCCTATAGGGGGGTATTAAATGCCTAATGATTAATTAATTATTTATACAAATTTTCCATTATAGGCAAAATGTAATAAAGGCAAAATGTAATATAGGCAAGGGTTAGGGTTAGATTTAGTGTTTGCATCTAGTTGCGTATTACATTAGTTTTTATGGCCTTTAGTGATTATGGGTCTAATAAACATTATATTATAAAACAACACAATGTTAAGAATTTGCAGAATTGTTGGGAGAAATTTTTTGTTGAATTTAAACAATTTTTAATTAAAAAAATCAAAAATTTGGCCAATGGTCATTTTTCTCTATTGGTCAGTACCAACAAATACTCTATAAGTCAATGATAGCCAAAAAAACGAAAAAAAAAATTTTGATGCTCACTTTGGCCAATGGTCATTTTTTTCTATTGGTCAGCAGCCAGCACACGGTAAAAGTGGATATAATTTCATAAGAGTAAAAAAAACGAGAAAAAAAATTTCGAATCACATTTTGGCCAATGGTCATTTTTTTCCATTGGTCAGCAGCCAGAACACGGTAAAAGTGGATATAAATTCATAATAGTCAAAAAAAAAGTTTTCGAATAACATTTTGGCCAATGGTCATTTTATTCCATTGGTCGGCAGCCAGCGGACGGCCAAAAAGTCATAATAGCAATGGTAGGAACAGGAACAATCATAATAGTCAAAAAAAACGAAAAAAATAATTTCGATTCACATTTTGGCCAATGGTCATTTTTTCCATCGGTCAGGAGCCAGCGGACGGCCAAAAAGTCATAATAGCAATGGTAGTAACAGGAACAATCATGATAGTCAAAAAAACGAAAAAATAAACTCGGATTCACATTTTGGCCAATGGTCATTTTTTTCAGTGGTCAGCAGCCAGCGGACGGCCAAAAATTCTTATTATTAATGATAGTAACAAGAACAATCATAAGAGTCAAAAAAACTCCGGATTCTAACCCCAAAACTAGTTAAATTGCATAGCAATTAAAAAGTAAACAACTTTTATTTATGTTTATTATATAACTAGTTAAATTGCATAGCATTAAAAGTAAACAACTTTTATCTATGTTTATTATATAACAAAAACTAGTTAAATTGCATAGCAATTAAAAGTAAACAACTTTTATTTATGTTTATTATATAATAGATAATTTAACAAATCTTATTTATAACACACCGAGGGAGATAGAGATGAGGGGTGAGGCACCTCTTTCTCATGCATTAATTTAAAAAAGCGATAACCTAATATACCCAATGCAAATAGATAGGGATGGACGGACGGACGGACAGACGGACGGACGGACAACAAAAAACGAGCCCATAAATTGCATAGCAATTAATATATTTCGAAATGTAATGCATTTTATTATATATGAGGACTTTGGTAAGTATATAATGTGCAGACACAAACAAAATTAACTTTCACCAAACTAGATTTCTCTCGCTTATTAACCAGCTAAATTGGTTAAATTTAGTTAGCAAATCTTATATAAGTTACTTTAGCTATCATCGTCCAGTCTTTACTATTGCCGGTGTAAGGTTATATAATTCAACAATATTAAAATTCAACATAGCAATAAAGCGCCCGAATTGGCTACAATCGTAAAAGGAAACAAGATCACGTGATTTTTGCCAGATAGCCATTGGTTAAAAGTGTTTCAACGCCAAATTTAAAGCGTAAAAAAACGCGTGATATTTGCGTGTAAATAAGGCCATTATAAATCTCAACATAGGATTTGGATATTATTCCATTCTCCATACATTCCAATCTCCATACGTAGTATATAAGTTATCTAAAATCTATACATAGGTGAACATTTGTATTAATATCAGAATATATACAGAATTTATTCCATCTACATTTTGCTTTACTTTTCATTCTAGTAAGTTTATTTATCTTTAATTAAACATCTTACTAAATTTTTTACATAGGTCAATTTATTCCATCTACATTTTGTATTTTGTGTTGTTACAAACTTTTGATTCTAGTAAGTTTATTTATTTTAAAAAAACATCACACTAAATTCTTTAAATAGGTCATTTTATTCCATCTACATTATGTTTTTGTGTTGTTACAAACATTTGATTCTAGTAAGTTTACTTGTAAATTAAAACATCACACTAAATTCTTTACATAGGTCAATTTATTCCATCTACATTTTGTATTGTGTGCTGTTGTTACAAACTGTTGATTCTTGTAAGTAGATTTATTTTAAATTAAAACATCATACAAAATTCTTTACATAGGTCAATTTATTCCATCTACATTTTGTATTTTATGCTGTTACAAACTTTTTATTCTAATAAGTTTATTTGTTTTAAATTGAAACATCATACTAAATTCTTTACATAGGTAAATTTCCATCTACATTTTGTGTTATGTATAATCATTTATATAGCTAATACACAATATAACAACTGAAATTTATATTTAAAATTTGTCTTTATATGAATTATCCTCCAACAATCTTTTGCTATGTGTTATAATTATATACCAATAAAAAATAAAATTTGGGTGTGTTTATTTTACTCATTATATTTATGTATTTCTTTAAACAAATCTAGTTTTAGAGCATAAACTATATAATCTTATATATAAAAATGAAACTATGTGTGTATGTGTGTATATATGTATGCCGCCACCAATTTTAAAGAACTTCCGGACCGATTTGGCTCAAAATTTCACAGTTTATTCCCCACACTCCGGAGCGTGTTTTAAGATATGTTCCAGCCAAATCGGTCCAGTAGTTTTCGAGATATTTTGTTTTATTCGTTTTGACGCTGTATCGCACGTCAATCAAACACCCTCATCACGTACTGCTGCGTATCTTATCTATCGTGTAGGTAGTGTGATAAATGCAGTAGGCATGTGTTGCGGAAAATGAAAACTTTTTACGCACTTTGAAACATATCAAAGCCATTTTTTGCTTATTTTTCTTCACGTCAATTAATTTTATTATTATAGGACAGTCGTGTCCCCCCCCCCCTCCTGCGTGGCTAAATAAATTAAAAAATCTAATTTTGTAATTTTTTGCACGTAAATAAGAAGAAAAATGAAAATACTTTTTTTTAACAAAGTGCCAATAAATGTTGATATATCCATGGGCGTACCCAGGTTTTGAATTAGGGGAGGGGGGGCAGATTAAAAAAAGGTCTTGACTACCCAAAAATTTTCCTGAGAGCAAAAAAAATAAAAAAAAGGTCTCGACTATCCAAAAATTTTCCTGCGACCGTAATTTAAATTTCATTTTACCAAAATAATTTATATTTATGTGTAAATTCGCTAATACGCATCTGTATTATTTTGAGTTAAGTTCAAATAGGGGGGGGGGGGGGTAGCCGCGCCCCCTGCCCCCGCCTGGCTAATTAAAGGGGGGGGTAAAACATGATTTTTTTAATTTTTAAGGGTTTTTGTATTGAAACCCTTCTTTTTTTAAATTAGGAACGGGGCAGCCGTGCCCCTTGCTTCCCCCTGGCTAATTAGGGGGGGGGGGCAGCCTCCCCCCCGGCTACGCCCATGATTATGATATTGTTTCTTAATTACATAAAAATAAAAAAAATTGCTTGAAGGGCCAGGGGGCCATAGATTTTTTCCTTGGGGGGGGGCCATGGAGCCAGGTTTTCTCTCTTGGGTGGGCCTGGGCCTTGGACCCTCTTTAACTATTTGTTTAAAATTTTTTGCATAATAAACACTTACCAATTATATTTGATATATTCCTAATCTATTGAAATTTATCTATATGCCCCCCCCCCTAATTAGCCAGGGGGCAGAGGGCGCGGCTGCCCCCCTCCCTAATTAAAAAAAGGATCAAATTTCAATACAAATACCCTTAAAAATTAAAAAAAAAATTATATTTTGCCCCCCCTAATTTAAATTACGGTCGCAGGAAAATTTTTGGATAGTCAAGCAAAAATTTTTAATAATCTGCCCCCCCCCCCCCTAATTCAAAACCTGGGTACGCCCCTGATATATATTCTGCTAATACACCCAAGTAAATGGCAAAACAACGTTGATTTTTCGTTGAATAAACTATATGCGTATCCGTATCCGCCTTTTGTTTATATTTTATCATAAAGACCAGGCGCAATATTTTTTTTTGATTATAGGTAAATATGACTTAAAAAAATTTGCTTCATGAAAATTTAAATTCGAAAATTATTGAGGTAAAATTTTGTGTTTTTAACCACCCTAAAAAATATCAATTATTTGTTATTTTTCGTTAAATAAACTATATGCGTATCCGTATCCGCCTTTTGTTTATATTTTACCATAAAGGCCAGGCGCGATATTTTTTTTTGATTATAGGTAAATTTGACTTAAAGAAATTTGCTTCGTGAAAATTTAAATTGGAACATTATCGAGGTAAAATTTTGTGTTTTTAACCACCTTTAAAAATATCAATTATTTGTTATTTTTCGTTTAGTTGAGTTTTTAAAAATTTTTTTTGGTAGTTTTCAATTTTCTTATTAAATTTTTTTAATTTTTTTTTAATTTTTTTTAATATGGCAAAACAACGTTTGCCGGGTCAGCTAGTATATATATATATGTAAACAAATTTTGTTAACATAAAGTCAACAAATTTAGTAATAAAAAAAAAAATACAGAAGTCAACAAATCTAAACATAAAAAATATATAAAAGTCAAAAAATCAAGTTTTAGAAATAAAAAAAATATATTTATTAAAAATCTAATTTTTGGGTATTATATGTATTTATAAGTCACCAAGCATAAAATATAACCATATAAGATTAACATTACAAGATTAGCCAAAGCCATTTATAGTTTGTTTACAAATTTCAAAATACCAGTCAATTTCAAAATTATAATGGTATTACCTGCCAATCCTTTGTAGTGGTATATTAAAATAGTGCAAACTGCCCATTCTTCTTAGTAATATTTTTAACTGCAAATAAGGCAAATATCTGGGATTCAAACATAATAACTGGAAAAATTCAAGGAAAAATTAAGTATCAACTTTTTTTCTTCCAAAGTTGCAGGTGCTATCCGACTAGGGTTAAAGATTTTCTAGACAATTTTATGCAAGATGTCTGGCTCCTCTTGCATTAGTTACTCACATATAGCAATCCGGTTTAGGTGTGCAACTCAAATAAATCATATAAAGGAACCTGCTGAAGCAGTTATGAATACTTCAATTCGGGAAGATAATGACACTGAAAAGATTGAAGACTTTAACGAAGTTGATACCCTTATCAATATAAAACATGAGGATGTCCAGTTAGAGTTGATTTTATGTGGAACGAATATCAACCTATACTATCAAATGTAGCAAAATTAGCTATTAAATTTTTGTCAATTCCAGCCACCAGTGCCACGAGTGAACGCACCTTCAGTAAGGCAAGTCGTCTTATAAAAGAGAGAGGACTAGATTATTGCCTGTGATAAGATAAAAAGCCTTTTATTTTCAATCGACAATATTTATTTACAATTTTTGATTAAAATTACGCCTGTGGATTTTGAATAGAATCGAATATTTTTGGTATCGCTTTGGATTAGAATTTAAAAAAACTTCGATTCGAAACTCGTCGAATATTGAAATCAAGATCAGAGACCAGATTTCCCGGCCCGCCGGCCTGTGGGCCGGGCCGGTCAACTGTCTTAAATTTAACCCTTCGGGCGGGCCCGGGCGGGCACTACTTTTCGGGCGGCCCGGGCGGGCACGCTTTGATAAGATTCGGGCAATTCGGGCATAAATAAATTATTGAAGGGCTAGGGTAGGGTGTGACTTTTTATATAAAATAGATTATTTTTGAAAATTTCTAGCTAGATTGAATTGCCTTACACAGCTTCACCTTTAACACTTTAGAGGTCGGGTGGGGTTATAATGACCCCAAGCCGTTTACAAATGCTGTGCAAAATAAATTCGTTTTCTATAATTATAGGCATAAAATTAAAACCACTTGATCAAATAGACAAATTAATATCTAAGTTATAGCTATTAGTTTGGGGTAATTAATACCCCAAATACCATCCGTGTTAACATTTTTGACCCAACCTCTGAAGTGTTAACCAAACCACACTTGTAGTAATATGAAAGATGCATATTTTTTATCCCTCCCGGACCGTGGGCTCAACACAACACAATTTGATTGATTCGAATTTCGAAATGCTATTTAAAATTCTATTTTTTTAGTGTGCTTTATTAAGGGCCGGGCATTCTTCTGAATTCTGATCCCTTGTTGAGAGTATCGCATTTTTAATGAATTTGTTGAATATTTACTTTACTAATACTATTACTTTTACGTCCTTTCCTTTTTTTATTGCTAACTAACGAACGCATGTGCTGTGCATGTGCGTGCACGTGCAGTCTAGACAAACATACAACTCTCTTAAAAACGTTTTCATATTCATTTTCATTCTACTAAATTTAATCGCTTCGCTATTATTTCCTTTTTCACCTTTACTTTAAAGTATTTATTCCATTCAATTTCAAGTAAGTCTCGTGGGATTTCAATTCAAAGTGTTCATTTGTGTGATATCCAGCATTTTTTTTTATTTTTTAACATGTTTAATATTAAAAAGTGTAATACTTTTACTTGCGCTTCGGGCCGGGCCGGGCGGGCATTTCGGGCAGCTCTTGCGCTTCGGGCCGGGCCGGGCGGGCATTTCGGGGAGCTCTTGCGTTTTGGGCCTGGCCGGGCGGACACTGAGAAGGGTTCAATTTAATCATAAAATCAGACCGGGCCGGGTTCGGGCAAAAAAATTTAAACAAATCTGACCTCTGATCAAGATTCGAATTCGATTCGAAAAAAAATTAAGGATTTAAAATCGATTCGAATATATACTCGAGCCTTCGGCCCTCGTGGGAAGAGAAAGGGGGGAAGGGGATGGGGGGAAGGGGAGGGGGAAGGGAAGGGGGGACGACTCATCTATACTCCGTATAAATGTATCATATTTGCTATGCAATTTATGGGCGAGAAAGGTAGGAAGGGGCGAGAATGTCTATAGGGGGTTTTAAATGCCTAATGATTAATTAATTATTTATACAAATTTTCCATGTAATTAAAAAAAAATTGCCCTCTCCGGGATTCGAACCTACATCAGTAGAGGCAGCCTTTGTAGGGGCACAGGGAACCATATAAGTAGAGGTATAGGCCTTTGTAGGGGAGGGCATAGAGTAATTATCGATGTTAACCAATTGAATTATTCATTACTAATTCTTTTTTAGGGGAAAAGGTCATACTTTGGTTTTTTAACTAATGGGTGTCAAAGGTTGTTAATATGAGAAAAGCGAAAATACCCTAAAGAAGAGGAAATTATAAGAAAATTAAAACATGTAATGTTCAACCTATACATTTGAAATCTCCATCTTTGGAAGATTTTGAAAAAATACTTCAAAATTTCTATAAATTATGGAACTTTCCTAATTGCATAGGTGCTCTTGATGGTAAGCACTGTGAAGTGAAATAAAACAGCCCTCAAATTCTGGAAGTGCATTTTATAACTACAAGCACTATTTTTCAATAGTTTTGCAAAACTGCCTCGGATTTTTATTAATTGCTATAAATTAAATTTTCTATATGTGAATCTTTTACATTTATAACACTTATTCCTATCATATTTATTAGATTCATTGTAAGTATATCACAAATAAAATAAAATTGCATAGCAAGTAAAACATCTAAAATGTGTTTGTCCTGATTTTTGAATTCAAGGTCATAAATCTTCTCCAAAAAACTGTTTTCTGAACTTTTCTTTTCAATTTTTGGAGTTGGAGGTTCTATATGAATATTAATTAATATAAGCTTTATCAATTTACCATTTTCCTTATTACTAGTACAAGCATCTGAATACATGCTATCAGGGTTAATTGATAGATCTTCTCCAAACATTATTGAGTCATCTAGACTAGCCCATTGACTCCTTGGTTGTAAGGTAGGTCTTAAAAAGTCCATCACAGTAAAATAAGGCCATTCACATAATATAGGAATATCAACTATACATTATATATTGAAACATGTAATGTTCAACCTAACATTTGAAATCTCCATCTTTGGAAGATTTTGAAAAAATACTTCAAAATTTCATGGAACTTTCCTAATTGCATAGGTGCTCATGATGGTAAGCACTGTGAAGTGAAATAAAAAAGCCCTCAAATTCGGAAGTGCATTTTATAACTACAAGCACTATTTTTCAATAGTTTTGCACAACTGCCTTGGATTTTTATTAATTGCTATAAATTAAATTTTCTATATGTGAATCTTTTACATTTATAACACTTATTCCTATCATATTTATTAGATTCATTGTAAGTATATCACAAATAAAATAAAATGCATAGCAAGTAAAACATCTACAATGTGTTTGTCCTGATTTTTGAATTCAAGGTCATAAATCTTCTCCAAAAAACTGTTTTCTGAACTTTTCTTTTCAATATTTGGAGTTAGAGATTCTATATGAATATTAATTAATATAAGCTTTATCAATTTACCATTTTCCTTTTTACTAGTACAAGCATCTGAATACATGCTATCAGGGTTAATTGATAAATCTTCTCCAAACATTATTGAGTGATTCAGACAGACCATTGAGTCCTAGGTTGTAAGGTAGGTCTTAAAAAGTCCATCACAGTAAAATACGGCCAATAAGATGTGGTCAAACCACTTCCACTTTTGAGATTTTTTGACTTATTTAACTCTTTCATATGTGTCTCTAAAATACTTCCATCTAACTTTTATATCTTTACCTAAACTAATAAGCAGAAAGTTATATTACTACTTGAGACCAAAATCTTATTTTGTTCGCTTTTTGCCGCGTGCGAAAATAATCGTCAGCGATTTCACTATGAACGCCTTCTATTTAATTAATAAATTTGTTATTTCCGTGCGAATTAATTCACAATTCGCGCGTCATCACGAACGCGGGGTAAATGCGAGATAGCGATTAAGAGAATTGATGCCAACCCTTCCGTTGATTACCATATAATTTGACCCGAAATAATGAGCGATACATACATACACCTCAGTTATATGCAAAATATCGATTAATTTTATCTTAAAGGGGGAGAGAGGGAGTGGAGGGTTAAGCTTTATGATTAGTTGGTTTTATCAAGGTTACGACAACATAACCTATTATTGGGTTGTTATAAAATAAATGATACATATAAAAGAATATCAAATGGAAGTACAATCATTTATATCTCTTTTTAAACAAAAATTTCCGTTAAAATTTTTTCTCATCACGAGGAAAAATAAAAATGTTGAAATCTAAATTTAAAAGTTAAAAGATATCAAAATGCACAGGAAAATTTACGTAAATGAGAACTTTTAAAAATCATGAGGAAAAATAAACATAAAAGTTAAATATTCAAATAAAAAGATTAAGAAATTTAGAGAAAAGTAAAGGCAATTAATTAAATTTCTTACACAATCATAAAATATTTAATGGGACCAATTTGTAGCAATCATATTATTTACAACAAATACTATTAATTTATTATTTATAAAATAAATGATACATATTTCATGTATCCATTTTACCTAATAAAAGCATTTTAGCATTTAAAAAAAAAATTAGAAAAGTTTGCCGGGTCAGCTAGTTAAACATAAACTCTAAACTCCTTAAACCAATATTTAATGTTTATTTATTTGTGACCACTTGATAAAATTTTATCTTTTAAAATTTATATATCATCTCCAGACAAATAATCGCGAATTTTTATTTAGGCCCATTTATTTATTTAACCACTTGATAGTGATAAAATTCGTGCTCCATTTCAATATATAAAATTTATTTATTATATTAAATTAATCCTATAAATAAAAATTTTTGATGCTCACTTTGGCCAATGGTCATTTTTTTCCATTGGTCAACAGCCAGCGGACGGCCAAAAAGTCATATTATCAATGGTATTAACAGGAACAATCATAAGAGTAAAAAAAAACGGAAAAAATTCGATTCACAATTTGGCCAATGGTCATTTTTTTCCAATGGTCAGCAGCCAGGACACGGTAAAAGTGGATATAAATTCATAAGAGTCAAAAAAAACGAAAAAAAATTTTCGAATAACATTTTGGCCAGTGGTCATTTTTTCCATTGGTCAGCAGCCAGGACACGGTAAAAGTGGATATAAATTCAAATAGTCAAAAAAAACGAAAAAAAAATTTTGGAATCACATTTTGGCCAATGGTCATTTTTTTCCATTGGTCAGCAGCCAACGGACGGCCAAAAAGTCACAATAGCAATGGTAGTAACAGGAACAATCATAATAGTCAAAAAAACGAAAAAAATAATTTCGATACACATTTTGGCCAATGGTCATTTTTTTCCATTGGTCAGCAGCCAGCGGACGGCCAAAAAGTCTTATTATCAAGAACAATCATAAGAGTCAAAAAAAACTCCGGGATTCGAACCCACAAACTAGTTAAATTAATTAAAATTAAAAGTAAACAGCGTGAGAAGACATTCGGTGCGTGACAAGACATTCGCTGCAAGACACCGAAGAGCGTGACAATATATAGATTCGGTGCAAGACATTCGGTAGCGTGACAAGACATCGGAAAATGGAAAGTGAGCCCATAATGAAACATAGACCCCTGTAGGGGAGGGCATAGGGTAATTATCAATGTTAAACAATTCAAAAACGAAAATAAAATTTCGCTTTATACTTTGGCCAATGGTCATTTTTTTCATTGGTCAGTAGCCAGCGGACGGCCAAAAGGTCACATTATCAAGGTATTAACAAGAACAATATATTAATTTAATTTAAAAAATAAATAAAAATTTTGCCCTCTCCGGGATTCGAACCCACATTAGTAAAGGCATAGGGTTTGGTAAGGGGCATAGGGACCCATATCAGTAAAGGCATAGGCTTTGGTAAGGGGCACAGGACCCATATCAGTAGAGGCGTAGGCCCTTGTAGGAAAGGGCATAGGGTAATTATTAATGTTAACCTATTCAAAGAAGAAAAAATACCATAAATTGCATATAGCAATTAAAAATTTCGCTTTATTTGGCCAATGGTCATTTTTTTCATTGGTCAGTAGCCAGCGGATGGTCAAAAATTCATATTATCTATGGTATTAACAAGAACAAAATATTAATTTAATTTAAACCCTGGCTTGAACCCGGGATATCCAGGTCACAAAGCTGGCGCCAATAACTTGGTGGATGGCGAGAACGCCGGCGCTGCCAAACAACGCGCTTATCGGGCACGCCTCTCGGCTGCCGGTGACACCGGCGAAGCTGCCAAGAAACGCGCTTATCACGCGCAACGCTCGGCCACTGATAACATAGTCAAAAAAAACGAAAAAAATAATTTCGATTCACATTTTGGCCAATGGTCATTTTTTCCATCGGTCAGGAGCCAGCGGACGGCCAAAAAGTTATAATAGCATTGGTAGTAACAGGAACAATCATAATAGTCAAAAAAAAACGAAAAAAATAATTCCGATTCCCATTTTGGCTAATGGTCATTTTTTCCATCGGTCAGTAGCCAGCGGACGGCTAAAAAGTTATAATAGCATTGGTAGTAACAGGAACAATCATAATAGTCAAAAAAACCCGGGTTTCGAACCCAAAAACTGGTTAAATTAACCGGGATTTGAACCTAAAAACTAGTTAAATTAATAATAGCAATATCTATACTGTTAAAAAAAGCGTGACAAGACATTCGGTGCAAGACATTCGGCGCGTGACAAGACATTCGGAAAATGGAAAGTGAGCCCATCAATTGCATAGTAATTAAAACTTTTGTAGGAGCACAGGGACCCACATCAGTAGAGGCATAGGCCCTTGTAGTGGAGGGCATAGGGTAATTATCAATGTTAACCTATTCAAAAACGAACAAAAAATTTCGATTTATTTGGCCGATGGTAATTTTTTTCAATGGTCAGTAGCCTGCGGACGGTCAAAAAGTCATATTATCAATGGTATTAACAAGAACAATATATTAATTTAATTTAAAAAAGGCTGGCGCCAATAACTTGGTGGACGGACGACGGACGGACAACCAAAAACGAGCCCATAAATTGCATAGCAATTAATAGTTTTTTTTATTTATAAATAAACTACTGTGATTTTTAATTTGCATTACATTTGAAATTATTTTGAAAGATATATAAAAACTCAAGCCTTCGGCCCTCGTGGGAAGGGGGGGGGGAGGGAAGGGGGGACGACTTATCTATACTCCGTATAAAAGTAGCATATTTGCTATGCAATTTATGGGCGAGAAAGGTGGGAAGGGGCGAGAATGCCTATAGGGGGGTATAAAAAGCAAAATTATTAGTAAATTATTAATAGGCCCTTGTAGGGGAGGGCATAGGGTAATTATCAATGTTAACCAATTCAAAAACGAAAAACAAATTCAATTTATTTGGCCTATGGTCATTTTTTTCATTGGTCAGTAGCCAGCGGACGGCCAAAATGTCATATTATGAATGGTATTAACAAGAACAAAATATTAATTTAATTTAAAAAACTAATTTGTCTTCCCCGGGGATTGAACTCGAACCTGCAAGTCAGAAAGTTGAAAGCCGGTGTAAGAAAGTTGGAGGACTGAGGGGAATACTGTAATTATCAGTGTTAACCAATTCAAAAACAAAAAAAAATTTCAAATCACAATTTTGCCAATGGTGATTTTTTTCATTGGTCAGTAGCCAGGACACGGTTAAAAAGTCATATTAACAAAGGTATTAACAAGAACAATATATTAATTTAATTTAAAAAAAATCTTAAATAATTTGGATTTAAGGGCCCTCTAGAGTATTTAAGTGAATTTGGAAAATTTTAAATCACGAAAAGAAATGAGTTTAGGTAATTTCAACTATCCTTGATAATGTGTAGAGAAACTTAAATTTAATTTATAAAAAGCGGAAAAAATATTTTTCCTTGAATTAATAATTTTATAAACCAAATAAATCAAAATGGTTATCATGCCATTTAAATAAAAAACCATTGAATAAAATCTCAAAATTTTCTATTATTGTTTCATTTTATCATATAATAAACATAAAACACAACTTTATTATTTCATTATCTATTTAAATAACATAAAAATCATTTATAATAAAAAAAATATTTTTTAAATTTATCAATTAATTTTAAAATATGACATTTAATTAAGTAATTTACATTTTTTTTCTCGAATTGAAATTTTGAATCTGAGATTTGTTGTGAATAGAATGGAAATGGCGGCCCCCCGGCAAACTTCTGATGGCCGCTTAGGGGGCCGCGGCCCCCCGGTTAAGAATCACTGACCTACACTATCAATTAATGTTTCACACACTATTATGGGGCTCAACCTGGAAACGCTAGTAGGAAAGATCAAAATGAATAAATTTTTCATTCAGATTCAGGAAAATATTACCTTAAATAAGTAGCAAATAAAACATAAATTGCATAGCAATTAATATGCGCGTGAGCGAGAGATAATTCTGAAGTTTAAGGTTTAGTGATATTGATTCTAAACAGTGTTTGAAGGAGCATAATTTTTGTCAAATTAGGAACCCCTAAACCCTTGCCAAGCAGGCAGTTGTCGTTTTAAGAATTGACTTTTCCCATTGATTTCCCTCTCTGCTAGAATTATTATATTAGAAAGTGAGGAGGAAAAAAATAATAAATACTGTGCTTGCTTGTGTTGTGGTGGCACTGACTTATTTCTATTATTAAATTGTTGATGTTTAGATCACAATAGAAGATAGTGGGGGAATATCAATAATGCCAAGTCACGGTGGATAGAGGTAGGGTAATAAAAATAGTTTAACCTTGGCTATAAATAGCGCACTATAAACCCCGTATCGTATCTAAATCTATTACAATTGGATATTTGATTGGGGAATGAAACCATTTTATGGACCGTGTAAAAGCATTAAGGCAGGTAAGATTTCCCCCCCCCCCCAAGAAACACGACACATGCCCCCCCCCCTTTATAATTTAGTTAATTTATTTTATGTCTATTAATTGCTATAATTTATTGTTATTAAATTGAGGTGGTGTTAAGCGACACCCTTTAGCCACAGCTGAAATTTTATGCCATTTTATGATTTTTTTATATTTATTATATAATAAAATGAAACAATAATAGAAAATCAATATATTATAGATAGTTCAACAAATACAAATTATTATGAAAAATATGGGGGGACGCAAAAAAATTATAAAATATTTAGGGGGCCGCGTATATAAAAAGTTTAAGAACCACTGATTTAAAATACTTCAGCAATAGGCGTTTTTTGATCATCAAATATTCAAGAATTTGTTTCAGTATTTTATAATGATTTTAAGAAGAGCATTTTGAAATTTTAGCCTTTACTTAAAAACAATTTGGCCAATGGTCATTTTTTTATTGGTCAGTACCAAGAGACGGTTTATAAATACATACGAGCCAAAAAAAACGAAAAAAAATTTCGAATCACAATTTGGCCAATGGTGATTTTTTTCCATTGGTCAGCAGCCAGCGGACGGCCAAAAAGTCACATCAATGGTATTAACAAGAACAAAATATTAATTTAATTTAAAAAAAAATAAAAATTTTGCCCTCTCCGGGATTCGAACCAGCAATTAAGAATTTGCCCTCGCAGGGATTCAAACCCACATCAGTAGAGGCATAGGCTTTTGTAGGGGAGGGCACAGGGTAATTATCAATGTTAACGAATTCAAAAACGAAAAAAAAATTTGAATCACAATTTGGCTATTGGTGATTTTTTTCATTGGTCAGTAGCCAGGACACGGTTAACAAGTCATATTATCAAGGGTATTAACAAGAACAAAATATTAATTTAATTTAAAAAAAATAAAAATTTTGCCCTCTCCGGGATTCGAATCAGCTATTAAGAATTTGCCCTCTAAGGGATTCAAACCCACATCAGTCAAGGCATAGGCTTCTGAAGGGGAGGGCACAGGTTAATTATCAATGTTAACCTAATATAACTATTCAAAAACGAAAAAAAAAATTCAATTTATACTTTGGCCAATGATCATTTTTTTATTGGTCAGTAGCCAGCGGACGGCCAAAAAGTCACATTATCAATGGTATTAACAAGAACAATATATTAATTTAATTTAAAAAAAAATAAAAATTTTGCCCTCTCCGGGATTCGAAATAGCAATTAAGAATTTGTCCTCGCCGGGATTCGAACCCAAATTAGTAGAGGCACAAGCTTCTGTAGGGGCACAAAGACCCATATCAGTAGAGGCATAGGCCCTTGTAGGGGAGGGCATAGGGTAATTATCAATGTTAACCTAATATACCAATTCAAAAACAGAAAAAATATCGATTTATTTAACCAATGGTTATTTTTTTATTGGCCAGGAGCCAGCGGACGGTCAAAAAGTTATTTTATCAATGGTATTAACAAGAACATAATATTAATTTAATTTAAAAAAAAAATTTCTCCTCTCCTGGGCTTGAACCCGAACCTCCAGGTCATAAAGCTCTGATAAGAGTGTAAGATTGAGGTAGGGTAATAAAATGTAGTTTAACCTTGGCATATAAATAGCGCACTATAAACCCTGTATCGTATCTAAATCTATTACAAATGGATATTTGAATGGGGAATGAAACCATTTTTATGGACCGTGTAAAAGCATTAAGGCGGGTATTAACCTTGGCATATAAATGGCGCACTATAAACCCTGTATCGTATTTAAATCTATTACAAATGGATATTTGAATGGGGAATGAAACCATTTTTATGGACCGTGTAAAAGCATTAAGGCGGGTAAGATTTCCCCCCTCCAAGAAACACGACACATGCCCCTCCCTCTTATAATTTAGTTAATTTATTTTATGTTAATTGCCATAATTTATTGTTATTAAATTGAGGTGGTGTTAAGCGACACCCTTAGCCACAGCTGCAAAATTTTCTACAATTTTATGATTTTTTTTATGTCTATTATATAATAAAATGATACAATAATAGAAAATCAATATATTATAGATAATTTAACAAATAAAAATTATTATGAAAAAAATTGGGGGACGCAAAAAAAAATATATAATTTTTTGGGGCCGCGTATATAAAAAGGTTGACAACCACTGATTTAAAATACTTCAGCAATAGGCGTTTTTTGATCATCAAATATTCAAGAATTTGTCTCAGTATTTTAAAATGATTTTAAGAATAGCATTTTAAAATTTTAACCTCTACTTAAAAACAATTTGGCCAATGGTCATTTTTTTATTGGTCAGTACCAAGAGACGGTCTATAAATACATAGGAGCCAAAAAAAACGAAAAAAAAATTCGAATCACAATTTGGCCAATGGTGTTTTTTTTCATTGATCAGCAGCCAGCGGACGGGCAAAAAGTCACATCAATGGTATTAACAAGAACAAAATATTAATTTAATTTAAAAAAAAATTAAAATTTTGCCCTCTCCGGGATTCGAACCAGCAATTAAGAATTTGCCCTCGCAGGGATTCGAACCCACATCAATAGAGGCATAGGCTTTTGTAGGGGAGGGCACAGGGTAATTATCAATGTTAACCAATTCAAAAACAAAAAAAATCGATTTATACTTTGGCCAATGGTGATTTTTTTCCATTGGTCAGCAGCCAGCGGACGGCCAAAAAGTCACATCAATGGTATTAACAAGAACAATATATTAATTTAATTTAAAAAAAAAAAATTTTGCCCTCTCCTGGATTCGAACCAGCAATTAAGAAATTGTCCTCGCCGTCGAACCCACATCAGTAGAGGCACATGCTTTTGTGGGGCACAGGGACACATATCAGTAGAGGCATAGGCCCTTGTAGGGGAGGGCATAGGGTAATTATCAATGTTAACCTAATATATCAATTCAAAAACGGAAAAAAAATTCGATTTATTTGGCCAATGGTCATTTTTTTATTGGTCAGGAGCCAGCGGACGGTTAAAAAGTCATTTTATCAATGGTATTAACAAGAACGAAACATCAATTTAATTTAAAAAACTCGGGCCTTTGGCCCTCGTCGGAAGGGAAGGGGGGAAGGGAAGGGGGAAGGGAACTCATCTATACTCCGTATAAACGTAGCATATTCGCTATGCAATTTATGGGCGAGAAAGGTGGGAAGGGGCGAGAATGCCTATAGGGGGGTATTAAATGCAAAATGATTAGTTAATTATTTATACAAATTTTCCATTTAATTAAAAAAAAAATTTGCCCTCTCCGGGATTCGAACCCACATCAGTAGAGGCATAAGCCTTTGTAGGGGCACAGGTACCCATATCAGTCGACGCATACGCCCTTATAGGGGAGGGCTTAGGGTAATTATCAATGTTAACCAATTCAAAAATGAAAAAAAAATTCCATTTACAATTTGGCCAATGGTCATTTTTTTTATTGGTCAATAGCCAGCGGAGGGTCAAAAAGTCATATTATCCATATTATTAACAAGAACAAAATATTAATTTAAAAAAAAAAAATTTTTGTCCTCTCTGGGATTCGAACTCTTTGCCTCCTGTTTACAAGCCGTTCGCTATAACCACTCACACCCTGCTGGTATTAAAAAAACTGTGTAACTTTTTTATAATGAAAATAATTTTCTGAATGGTAGAAGTTTTTATGTTATATATATAGATAATGAAATAATAAAGTTGTGTTTTATGTTTATTATATAATAATATGAAACAATAATAGAAAATCAATATATTATAAATAATTTAACAAATATAAATTATTATGAGAAAAATGGGGGGCCACAAAAAAATTATAAAATATTTGGGGGGGGGGGCCGCGTGTATAAAAAGGTTAAGAACCACTGATTACTTCAGCAATAGGCGTTTTTTGATCATCAAATATTCAAGAACTTGGTTCAGTATTTTATAAGTATTTTGGGAGTAGCATTTTGAAATTTTAGCCTTAACTTAAAAACAATTTGGCCAATGGTCATTTTTTTTATTGGTCAGTACCAAGAGACGGTCTATAAATACATACGAGTCAAAAAAAACGAAAAAAAAATTCAAATCACATTTTGGCCAATGGTCATTTTTATCCATTGGTCAGTACCAAGAGACGGTCTATAAATACATACAAGTCTAAAAAAAAATTTCGATTTACATTTTGGCCGATGATCATTTTTCCATTGGTCAGTAGCCAAGGGACGGCCAAAAAGTCACATTATCAATGGTATTAACAATAACAATAAATTAATTTAATCTAAAAAAATATAAATTTTGCCCTCTCCGGGAATCGAACCCACATTAGTAGAGGCATAGGCTTTAGTAGGGGCACAGGGACCTAGAGGCATAGGCCCTTGTAGGGGAGGGCATAGGGTAATCATCAATGTTAACCTAATATTCCAATTCAAAAAAAAAAAATTCGATTCACAATTTGGCCAATGGTCATTTTTTTCATTGGTCAGGAGCCAGCGGACGGTAAAAAAGTCATATTATCAATGGTATTAACAAGAACAATTTAATTTAAAAAAAATAAAAATTTTGCCCTCTCAGGGATTCGAACCAGCAATTAAGAATTTACCCTCGCAGGGATTCGAACCCACATCAGTGGAGGCATAGGCTTTTGTAGGGGCACAGGGACCCATATCAGTAGAGGCATAGGCCCTTGTAGGGGAGGGCATAGGGAAATTATCAATGTTAACCTAATATTCGAATTCAAAAACGAAAAAAAAAATTCGATTTACAATTTGGCCAATGGTCATTTTTTTATTGGTACAATAGCCAGCGGACGGTCAAAAAGTGATTTTATCAATTATATTAACAAGAACAAAATATTAATTTAATTAAAAAAAAATGTCCTCTCCTGGGCTTGAACTCAAACCTCCAGGTCAGAAAGCTGGAGCAAATAACTTGGTGGACAACGGACAACGGACACCAAAAAACGAGCCCATAAATTGCATAGCAATTAAAAAACTCGGGAGTTCGGCCCTCGTGGGAAGGGGGAGGGGGGAAAGGAAGGGGGAACGAAACTAATCTATACTCCGTATAAATGTATTAGATTTGCTATGCAATTTATGGGCGAGAAAGGCGGGAAGGGGTGAGAATGCCTATAGGGGGGTATTAAATGCAAAATAATTGGAGTGACGGGTAGGGTAAATATCAATGTTAACCAATTCCAAATAGAAAAAAAAATTAAAATTTCGATTCACACTTTGGCCAATGGTGATTTTTCCCATTGGTCAGTAGCCAGCGGACGGTTAAAAAGTCATATAATCAATGGTATTAACAAGAACAATATATTAATTTAATTTAAAAAAAAAATAAAAATTTTGCCCTCTCCGGGATAATTCACATTAGTAAAGGCATAGGCTTTTGTAGGGGCACAGGGACCCACACTAGTAAAGTCATAGGCTTTTGTAGGGGCATAGGGATTCATATTAGTAGAGGCGTAGGCCCTTGTAGGAAAGGGCATATGGTATTTATCAATGTTAACCTAATATACCCAATTCAAAAACAAAAAAATAATATCTCGATTTATTTGGCCAATGGTCATTTTTTTCATTTTTTTCATTGGTCAGTAGCCAGCGGACTGTCAAAAATTCATATTATCAATGTTATTAACAAGAACAAAATATTAATTTAATTTAAAAAAAAATAAAAAAAAAATTCGTCCTCTCCCGGGATTGAACTCAAGACCTCCAGGTCATAAAGCTGGCGCCATAACTTGGTGGACAACGGACGGACAACAAGAAACGAGCATAAATTGCATAGCAATTAATACACACATTGAAAATAATAATATTAAAGGCGAACAAAAACTATGGCGATACGTGTAAAAAAATCAAGAACCGACTACTATATCTATTTTGCCTTTACGTAATTAATCGGTGGGCCAAAATTCTTTACAAATCGCTTTAAATCGTGAAATATATATGGGCTGTATTGCAATTTTCATCAAAGTCCATAATTTAATTAAATTGTGATCCACGTTCCCCATATGTGAATTTAAAAATTTTTTAATCCACCTTTTTTAAATTGTAGCAGGAAAAATAAATAAAATACGGTAAGATAAAAACAGCTAAATATTTGAGTGTCGTCTATTTAAATAAAACTTAAAAAAAGTTCGATTTTTGTAAAGATTCGATTCGGATTTTCGAATCCTAGCGGCGTAAATATTCGATTCGAACTTACACATAAGGATTCGAATTGAATTCGATTCGAATCTCAAATATTTCCCATAGGCGTAATTAAAACCGATTTTGTATGTTCTAACTAAAGAACATTGAACAATACAATATGTATCTTATACAAATAAACAATTTTTAAACGACGTCGACCTGTTTTTATTTGCTCGAGCCTGGTGCGGCGCAATTTTTGGGTTTTATCTGAGGGCTGGGTGTGGGCCGGAAAAAATATATTTATGCGGGTATGGGCCGTGCCTGAACCTAAAATTTCTGCCCATGCAGGTCTCTCCTAGAGTAAAGGCAAAAATATGTTATTGTGTAGAAAAATAAAAGTTATCTATTAAGATGAAGCCAGACCGATCACTAGAAAATTTACTACGCTTTAAATTTTGAATGGGCGCACTGTGGATAATAAGTTACTAATATTATTTTATGCTAAATTTATTTTTATTAGAGTTTTGCAACATCATTCATATAGGTCACTAAATGCGAATAAAAATTAAACAGTTTGTTTAAAATTAGACACTATCTTCTTTAGCGTGTATATCGTCCCACAGTCGTGAATGAGGTTTGTTTTGATCACTTCCATCTGGATCAAATAAAGTTCATGTCCCTAATCTTCTTACTCGTCATAACTTTGTCCCCTTTCCCATTACACGTAAGATCCTCGACACCTCCAACATTAATACTATGCGATTTGTATAATTCGCATTTCTTCTTTATATTTAACCACCTAAGTCGATTTTCCATTATCATGTTCTCCCCAAGCTTCATCGCATCTTTCTCATCTCCGTGGCCTATACTAATTATTTTTCCATAGCGTTTAATGCCTATGTTAGAGTAAAGCTGATTATACGATGGTTTTGTAGTCCTAGCTATCTTGGCATCTTCTTGTCGCATATTGCACCAGATATTTCGCCGTGTAAGGTGCCCTTTTCAAATTCGTGCTAACCTCCTTTTCGTCATCACCTGTTTTTGTTACTTCAATTGGTAATTCACAGGCGCGTAGCCAGGATTTTTTCAAGGGGGGGGGAATTTCAAAAATTTTAAGAACTTCATCGGGAGTAGGAGCTAACTCCCGATGAATTGTCAATAAAGCCAATCCATTTAATCTATTCTTAGACATGGTATTTCTAATGTCAGTTTTTAGCCTCCTCAGCGTTGAGAAGCTATAAAAATTATTTTTTAAATCTTTGCCAAGGGGGGGGGGGAATTTCTCGTTCCCCCCCTGATTTACGCCACTGGTCATTCAGCAATGAGATACGTGAAATTTTCATGTATACATTTTTTTGGCTTCCACGAATACTCTCCCTTTGTCTTCTCACACATTACTATATTGTCATCGGACCATACTATAGACCACTAAGATGAAAGTTCCGCGCGTATCTATAATTCATCTGGATAAAAAAATTATAGTTGATCTGAAATCCATTAACTCAAAGACTTACCCACTGTCATTATAACATTAGAATAGGGGCTTCATAAATATTTTTCATCGGGCGTTAACTTACATAATAGATACCGACCTTCTTAGCAGCTCTCATTACCTCCCAATATTCCCAATATTCTTCCAACTATTTAGAATTTCGCTACCGTCTTTATAAAATTTTCTTTATTTCTGCGAAATCCCTGACCGTCTGATCATAGTTCCCTATTTACAGCTTTGCGTCCTTCAGTCTGTCTAGAACCTAAATTGCCCTGCGGATGCAATAAGTGTTTCCCAATATCACTTAGATTCTTTCTAGTGGCGTTTAACGCTTGTCGAGTTCCGTTAGCATTATCTAATGTGAAAATAGTATGCATTTCTTTTCGCGGTTTAATTTATCAATATTAACCCAAAATGTTGGGAGAGGAGACTTTACCATTTGAGTTGATATCTTGATAACGCCCTTAAATTAGCTTTTATGTGTGTCATTATAGTAATTTATGGGTCCCAAGTCTTTATGACCTTTGGGTACTGATCCATACATACCAAAATAATAAATAAGTGTTCAATTTTTTTACCATAAGATTGAGGTCTATATCTGATAAAGGAGAATAATTAGCGAAAAAACAATTAACAGATAATCCACAAATTGAGTTCAAGTTTTGTTTTAATTTTAAAATTGTCTCATTGATTTTTTATGTGCTACATATTTATGGAAAGAAAATAAACAGATTATCTATGTTTATTTATTTACATATTTTACAATTAAAAAATGGGTAGGGTGACAACATGGCCCAAGCACCCATAAAAGACACACTTTTGCATCGGTAAAGAATAGATATAGCATAAATGTGTAATCTCACTTTATTTTATCAGTTAAACTATAGAAGCCAATTTTTGCGTTTAAAATGATAGGTCTTTATCAGTGGCGTAAGCAAAGGGGAGGGGATTTCGGGTTAGAACTCCCCCCCCCCCCTTCATTGACAAAATTAGAAAAACTCAATAATATTCATAGGATACTTGTTAGTGATGCGATAATAAAAATAATTGTTTATAATTAATTTGAGTTTTTATTTTAAATGAAAATCCACTAAGGACTATTTGTACAAAAAAATATTCCAACCTTAGTTCGTGTTTTAAAATAGAGATTTCCTAAAACTTTCTCAATTAGGAGAGGAAGATGCTAATATAAGCCAAATAAATAATTTAATTTTTCTAAGCGTTTAACATGCCTATTTCAACGTTGTTTCCTTGTTTTTGCAAATTGCAAGTGTTAATAGTACTAGAAGAACATAATAATAAAATACAAATCTTCATTCGTGCGTGCTTCATTTGAAACTTACTTTAAAACTTCTACCCTTTATAAACTAAATGTCCTAATCCTACAATAGAGATTGATGATCAACTTCAACCAAAAATTAAAAATCCTGGTGACGTTCCGGGTTTAGACGGGCTCAAAACCAAACGGGCTAAAGCCTAGCCTGAAGTAGGCAGGGTCCGACCAGCAAAATCATTCGAATAATGTTTTTAACTTTTATACTTTAATGAATAAGAAAAGATTTTTTGACATTTTTCAAATTTTATAATTATTTGATTTTTATAATAATGATTTAACCAATATAAAAACAATTAATTTTTGTTTAATCAAAAAAGTTTTAACACATAATTATACATCCCCTCTTGGGCAATCCTGCCCACCACTGATCTTCATAATCGTAATAAATTTATGTTTAATGGTATTATTTAACAAAATTTTTGCATCGCCCCCCTTTAGGTAATCCTGCCTACGCCACTGTCCTTGTTTTTATGAGTTAAAATTATAGAATAATTATATTGATCAGATCCTGTCATATGTTTCATATGGTAGAATCTATTTCATTAATCCACCATTTTGAATTTGACAAGCTCCCGTATCTTTCTGCTGTGTCCCCCATAAAACAGAATAAGTAAATTTTCCTTTCTCATTATTTAAAAAGAATGTTAATAACTGATTATTAAAATACAGATTGCACTTAGTTGCTTATTAAAATACAGATTGCACTTAGTTCCTTTAACATCATATCATTAGAGTATTTTTATTTTTTATTTTTATCAATTGGGTAAATGATATGCTGTTTCTAATGCTTAACTAGTTCAATATTTTTTCACCACGTTAAAACACTTTAATTAACCAAAATCACTATAATCTATTATAAAATCTTTCCTTAATTGTGCACATTCAAAAATGACGAAAAAACGGTAAACATTATTTAACGTTGCTGAGCAGTTATTAAAATATAAGGATGAGCTATCACCAGCTACTTTCCTACCCTCGACCCATTTACTATGCAAATAATAATTTAATTATCATAATCAAATAAAAAAGTTATTAATAGACTTTCGTTAATTTATTAAACTATACGATAATATAATTATACCAAAAATTGAGAATTTTGTCAAAGGTAATGCCTAATAACCTTAATCACATTTATCGATTTTTTTTATGGATTTATACCTAAAGCTGTTAAAGCTACTTTTCTACAATAACTAGTTAAGTTAAAGTTACTTTCAAAAAAATGTAAATAATTACAGTTAGAGCTATAATTTTTTTAAAGTAACTGAACACAGTTCTAGTTATTACCTAATGGAACTAGTTACATAAAAGTTACTTGGGAAAATTAGAGAAAAAACATTTTTTTAATATAATTTATTTAAATTTAGAATAAAAATTACAAAGTAATGATGATTTTATTTCGATAAAACGTTATATTATAACTCAGGGGGAAGGGGAGGAAGGGAAGGGGGTAAGGGGAAGGGGAACGAAACTCATCTATACTCCGTATAAAAGTAGCATATTTGCTATGCAATTTATGGGCGAGAAAGGTAGGAAGGGGCGAGAATGCCTATAGGGTGGTATTAAATGCAAAATGATTAGTTAATTATTTATACAAATGTTCCATCACTTTGGCCAGTGGTGATCTTTTCTAATGGTTAGCAGACAGCCAAATAACCAGCCTATAATTATAATCAAGAAAAAAATATTTTAATTTAATTTAAAAAAAATAAAAATTTTGCCCCTCCGGGTATCGAACCAGCAAGTCAGAATCGATAAATGGGTTAGATTAAAGTATGCGACGTATATCTAGGATGAGACAGCAACACAGTGATCGGTAGAAAGAGATGGATGGAAGGAAAAGTGCTTTTATAGCTTCTTATATTAAAGCGGGGTGAAATTAAAAGAATTTGACAAGATAATTTTCTCGTTGGTTTAAAGGGTGACCCATGACATATTTCAAAAAATCATTAAAGTTAATAGGTGTAGTGTAAAAATATGAATTTTTCAATAACTTAACAAAAATATCTTAGAGTATTTGTCCATATTTCGAATATTTGCCTTAGACCTGAGTTTAGGTGATATATTGTCTTTCTTTAGTTAGACTATGGTTATATTTAGCCGGTAAAATTATAGGTTTTGTTTTTTTGCCGCGAATCAAGCTTCCTACTAATCATAGGGCCATTTAAATTGCTTGTTATATAATTAATACTTAATAAGTATTATTTATATTTAGTTATATTGTTAATTTATCATCTTTTCACATAATATGGTAGGTTTGGAGTCATTTTATTTCGGTAACTTATATTTTCTTATAAAACAACTTTTGATCTAAAAATTTCTAAGCTATTAAATAAAATAAATGATATGATGATTAAATAAAAATAAATGATATGAAGATTATATATTGGAGAATGTCAAACTCTTAATTATACTATGACCAGTGGTCATTTTTCCATTAGTCAGTAGTCAGGAAACGGTCAAAAAAAATATAAATACATGAGAGACAAAAAAAACGAAAAAAAAATTTCGATTTATACTTTGGTAAATGGTTTTTTTCATTGGTCAATAGGACACGATCAAAATGGATATAAATACATAAAAGGCGAAAAAACAACTAAAATAAATTTTGATTCACACTTTGGCCAATGGTCATTTTTTTCATTGGTCAGCAGCCAGGACACGGTCAAAAAGGATATAAATACATAAGACAGGAAAAAAAACGAAAAAAAAATTTTGATTTATACTTTAGCTAATAGTCATTTTTTTAATGGTCAGTAGCCAGGACACGGTTAAAAAGTCATATTATCAATGGTATTAACAAGGACAATATATTATTTTAATTAAAAAAAAAATAAAAATTTTGCCCTCTCCAGGATTCGAACCCACATGTAGAGGCATAGGCTTTTGTAGGAGGGGGGCACAGGGCCCCATATCAGTAGAGGCATAGGCCCTTCAACGGGAGGACATAAGGTAATTATCAATGTTAACCTAATATACCAATTCAAAAACAAAAAATTCGAATCACAATTTGGCCAATGGTCATTTTTTCATTGGTCAGTAGCCAGCAGACGGCCAAAAAGTTATATTATCAATGGTATTATTAAGACCAATTTATTAATTTAATTTAAAAAAGAAATTGTCCTCTCTGGGTATCGAACCAGCAAGTCAAAACGTTGGAAGACGGAGTCAGAACGTTGGAGGACGGACAACGGACGGACAACAAAAAGCGAGCCAATAAATTGCATCATAATTAATATTGTCGTCTAATAAGCTTGTCCGCTTTTCACAAAATATTAGTTTACCAAGACAAAATAGGCTCTTGACGGGGGCGCTGGATGGTAGGGTAAATTGTATTAATAAACTCGGGCCTTCGACCCTCGTGGGAAGGGGGAGAAGGGAAGGGAAGAGGGGAAGAGAAGGGGGGACGACTCATCTGTACTTCGTATAAATGTATCATATTTGCTATGCAATTTATGGGCGAGAAAGGTGGGAGGGGCGAGAATGCCTATAGGGGGGTATTAAATGCCTAATGATTAATTAATTATTTATACAAATTTTCCATTTATAGGCAAAATGTAATATAGGCAAAATGTGATATAGGCAAGGGTTAGGGTTAGATTTAGTGTTTGCATCTAGTTGCGTATTACATTAGTTTTTATGGCCTTTAGTGATTATGGGTCTAACAAACATTATATTATAAAACATCACAATGTTAAGAATTTGCAGAATTGTTGGGAGAAATTTTTTGTTGAATTTGAACAATTTTTAATTAAAAAATCAAAAATTTGGCCAATGGTCATTTTTTCTCTATTGGTCAGTACCAACAGATACTCTAATTTCTCCCAACAATTCTGCAAATTCTTAACATTGTGATGTTTTATAATATAATGTTTGTTAGACCCATAATCACTAAAGGCCATAAAAACTAATGTAATACGCAACTAGATGCAAACACTAAATCTAACCTAACCCTTGCCTATATTACATTTTGCCTATTTTAAATTTTGCCTATAAATGAAAAATTTGTATAAATAATTAATTAATCATTAGGCATTTAATACCCCCCTATAGGCATTCTCGCCCCTTCCCACCTTTCTCGCCCATAAATTGCATAGCAAATATGATACATTTATACGAAGTACAGATGAGTCGTCCCCCCTTTCCTTCCCCTCTTCCTCTTCCCTTCTCCCCCTTCCCACGAGGGCCGAAGGCCCGAGTTTATTTATGTTTATTATATAAAATTAAAAATGAAACAATAATAGAACAAGCGGACGACCAAAAAGTCATATAATCAATGGGGCACCCCTTATGCATTAATTTAAAAAATTAATAACACAGCGAGGGAGATAGAGATGAGGGGTGGGGCACCTCTTTCTTATGCATTAATTTAAAAAATCGATAACCTAATATACCATGCAAATAGATAGGGAGGGTGTATGCGGACGCGGACGTGACAAGACATCGGTAAACAAAATCAAAAGCGAGCCCATAAATTGCATAGCAATTAATAGTTTTTTAAATTTTAGGAAATTATCATATATTATTAAAGTTCCATCATTATTATCAGAAATAATAAAAATGTAAATGCATTCTTGTATCCTTTCCGACTTTGTAAGAAACCGACATATTCGAAATAATATATAATTATTCAAATTAATCCGCAAAAAAATTGAAATTTTAAGCGAATTGTGAATCGAAATTTTTTTTCCTCGTTTTTTGAATTGGTATATTAGATTAACATTGATAATTACCCTTTGCCCTCCCCCTACAAAGGCCTATGCCTCTACTGATATGGGTCCCTGTGCCCCCCCCCCTTCAAAGGCCTATGCCTCTACTGATGTGGGTTCGAATTCCGCCGAGGGCAAATTCTTAATTGCTGGTTCGATACCCGGAGAGGGCAAAAAAAAATTTAATTGCTATGCAATTTATGGGCTCGCTTTTTGTTGTCCGTCCGTCCGTTGTCCAACATGTATCTTAATTGCTGGTTCGATACCCGGAGAGGGCAAATTTTTTTTTTAATTTAAATTAATATATTGTTCTTGTTAATACCATGGATAATATGACTTCTTGACCGTGTCCTCGCTACTGACCAATGAAAAAAATGACCATTGGCCAAATTGTGAATCGAAATATTTTTTTCGGTTTTTTAATTGGTATATTAGGTTAACATTGATAATTACCCTATGCCCTCCCCTAGAAGGGCCTATGCCTCTACTGATATGGGTCCCTGTGCCCCTACAAAGTTCGAATCCCGGCAAGGGCAACATGTATCTTAATTGCTGGTTCGATACCCGGAGAAGGCAAAAATTTTTTTAATTAAATTAATATATTGTTCTTGTACATACCATTAATAACATGACTTTTTGGCCCTGTCCTGGCTACTGACCAATGAAAAAAATGACCAATGGCCAAAGTGTGAATTGAAATTTTTTTTCGTTTTTTGAATTGTTATATTGTGTTAACATTGATAATTACCTATGCCCCCCCCCCTAAAAGATCCTATGCCTCTACTGATATGGGTCCCTGTTCTCCCCCCCCCCCCCCCCCCCCCCACAAAGGCTTATGCCTCTACTGATGTGGGTTTCAAATCCCGGAGAGGGCAAATTTTTTTTATTTATTTTTTTAATTAATATATTATCTTGATAATACCATTGATAATATGACTTTTTGGCCGTCCGCGGGCTGCGGACCAACGAATAAAATAACCACTGGCCAAATTGTGAATTGAATTTTTTTTTGTTTTTTTTTCGTCTCTTATATATTTATATCCTTTTTGACCGTGTCCTGGCTACTGACCAATAAAAAAAATGACCATTGGCCAAAGTGTAACAAATCTTTTTCATATTTTAAATATAGGCTATTTGGCCGTTTGCTGGCTACTGACCGATAAAAAAAAATGACCAATGGCCAAAGTGAGATTAAGATCAAATTATTTCTCTAGCTTATAATTATTGGCCAGTATTTGGCAGTCTTCTGGTTACTGACCAACGGAAAAAATGACCACTGGCCAAAGTGAGATTAAAATCGATTTTTTTTTTCTCTAGATTTTAATCATAGGCTAGTTATTTGGCTGTCTGCTAACCATTAGAAAAAATGACCACTGGCCAAAGACATGGAAAAAATGACCAATGACCAAGGTCTGATTGGAAAACTTTTTCGTTTTTTTAATAACTTGTTTATACTATACATATGCGCATGATTTGAATAGAGTCTATTGTCATAATTCAAATTATGGGTCGCCTACACCAAATTGTTTAAATTTATACTGTATCAAAAAACTCTAAATTGAAAGTTGTAGGTTTTGGAAAGGATGACTATTGGCTTTTCCAATGTCATACCCTCTATTTGCGTTACTTTCGTCATTTTGATTAATTTAGAGGTTGATAAATAAGAATGAATGAAAGAAAACCTATTCCTCAATAAATAAAGTATTAATAAGTGTTTTATAGCAGGTTTTACAAAGATTTAACTTTTTAAATATTTGTATAAATGATTAACTTTTTGCATTTTATAACCCCCTATAGCCATTCTCGTCCCTTTTCACCTTTCTCGCCCATAAATTGCATAGCAAATATGCTACGTTTATATGGAGTATAGATGAGTTTCGTTGCCCCTTCTCTCCTGCACCTCCCCTCTCCCCCTTCCCACCGAGGCCGAAGGCCCTGGTTTTTAATAATGCTATGGCTACAAATATGTGATAAATATATTATAAAGTTATTCACATACCCTAAGGGTCAACCATACTTAGGTAAATGATTGCCAAATTTTAAATTTTTTGCAAAAATATATAATATTTACTACACTTAAGAATTTTTTTAATATTAAATATATTACATACATATTGATCTACACTTAATACACAATAAATTACTAAAATCTATTGATCAATAAAAAGACGAGATCTCGCCGAAAAATCTCCTATCGTCTCGTCTCGACATTAAAATTCTCGTCTCGATCTCGACTCCATTTTTTGAATTCTCGTCTCGTCTCGATTTTTGAGATGAGAAGAGACCGAGATTTTTCTCAGATTTTCCGCATCACTAGCATTTAGTCAATGTAAAATAACTTAAAGATTATTTAAGCTAGGATATTAATAGTACATAGAACCTGCAAAAGAGGCCCGAGGCCTACCCTGTGCTAGAAGATTATTTAAGCTAGGATAAAATAATCTTCTAGCACAGGGTAGGCCTCGGGCCTCTTTTGCAGGTTCTATGTACTATTAATAAATCTCTATTTTACTCAATGTTACCAAACCTTATTAAATCTTTCAAGGGGCCCAAGATATCATGAATTAAAAATTTATTACAAAACATAAAACATATTATAGGTTAAATTGTACAACATTTCTTGATTACCGAAAGCAGGACAAGAGTAATTATTACTTTGTTGCAAATAACTCTTACTGCGTGTAAACTTTAACAATTTGGTCATTATAGTTGCGCCTATGAAAAATATTATAATAAAGTTAACCTACAATAAAAATTTAGCTAAAATTGCATTTTGCCAGCTTTTATCTGAATTATTTGAATATGCAACACAACATGATATTTATTAAAAAAATTTAATATTCAGGATCATAGACTAATAATAACATAGACTGCTGAACAGCTGATAATTCAGAAGTAATTATTTAAACCGCCATGTTGGTGGAAATTTTAACTGCGTAAAGAACCCAACGTAATGTATTTCGTTCATAAAAAAACCAATTAGTTAAGAAAAAATATAACCAAGAAAAGAGAAAACACGATTATTTTTGAATTTAAAAAATCTTTTAAGAAAAAATGAATATTTTGCGATTTAAAATGATAAAAAGAAATATAAAAACTCGGGCCTTCGGCCCTCGTGGGAAGGGGGAGAAGGGAAGGGGAGTAGGGGAAGGGAAGAGGGGAAGGGGGAACTCTTCTATACTCCGTATAAACGTAGCATATTTGCTATGCAATTTATGGGCGAGAAAGGTGGGAAGGGGCGAGAATGCCTATAGGGGGTATTAGATGCAAAATAATTAGTTAATTAGTTATAGGCCCTTGTAGGGGAGGACATAGGGTAATTATCAATGTTAACCAATTCAACGAAAAAAAATTTCGATTTATTTGGCCAATGGTCATTTTTTTATTGGTCAGTAGCCAGCGGACGGTCAAAAATTCATATTATCATTGGTATTAACATGAACAAATATTAATTTAATTTAAAAAAATTAAAAAAAAAATTTGTCCCTTCCCTGACTTGAACCCCACACCTCCAGTTCACAAGCCGGCGCTATAACCACTATACCATGGTGGCTTTAAAATAGTAGAAGTTATTATGTTATTTATATAGATAATGAAATAATAAAGTTGTGTTTTATGTTTAGAAAATCAATATATTTCGTCGGTCAGTAGCCAGCGGACGGTCAAAAAGTCATATCATCAATGGTATTAACAAAAACAAAATATTAATTTAATGTAAAAAAAAAATTAAAAAAAAAAGTTTTTTTTTAGTTTTAAAAAAGGGCTAAATTCTTAAACTACCAGCCCGATTCGCTCGAAACTTTACCCGTAGGTGCCTAGGGCGGCCGGGGGTAAAATAACCTTTTCAGATTCCTAAAATACCTTTTCATTTTAAAAATATCGGACATTTCCCTGCCACACGTGCGGTGTAATATCTATGACACGTAGAAAAATTTTACTAATTATATAAACTTACGCGCGCCATCTAATAAAGTACAATTCGTGTTTGAGTTTAATAGTAGATTTAATTTAATTAGAAATAACGGGCTATGATTATACCTTTGAAGGAGGTTTCGAATTTTGTGTTAGTTTCTATCGATATATTTTATCGTAAATTAGAATCTAATACCTATATTATTTTTTTAAATATTACTTTTTAGGTTTTCTATGAAATCACAATCTAATTAAATGAAATATATTAACCCAATAAAAAAATATATAAGCATTTATAAGGTTAAAAATATATATTACATAGTTGGCTGTCTGTTAGACCATCTATAATAAATTTTAGGTTATATATAAAATTTGGCCATTGGTCATTTTTTTTCATTGGTAAGCAGCCAGGACACGGTAAAAGTGGATATAAATTCATAAGTCAAAAAAAAAACGAAAAAAAAAAATTTCGAATCACATTTTGGCCAATGGTCATTTTTTTCCATTGGTCAGCAGCCAGGACACGGTAAAAGTGGATATAAACTTATAATAGTCAAAAAAAAACTAAAAAAAATTTTCGAATCACATTTTGGCCAATGGTCATTTTTTTCCATTGGTCAGCAGCCAGGACACGGTAAAAGTGGATATAAATTCATAATAGTCAAAAAAAACTAAAAAAAAATTTTCGAATTACATTTTGGCCAATGGTCATTTTTTCCCATTGGTCAGCAGCCAGGACACGGTAAAAGTGGATATAAATTCATAATAGTCAAAAAAAACGAAAAAAAAAATTTCGAATCACATTTTGGCCAATGGTGATTTTTTTCCATTGGTCAGCAGCCAACGGACGGCCAAAAAGTCATATAGCAATGGTAGTAACAGGAACAATCATAATAGTCAAAAAAAAAACGAAAAAATAAACTCGGATTCACATTTTGGCCAATGATCATTTTTTCATTGGTCAGCAGCCAGCGGACGGCCAAAAAGTCTTATTATCAATGATAGTAACAAGAACAATCATAAGAGTCAAAAAAAACTCCGGGATTCTAACCCCAAAACTAGTTAAATTGCATAGCAATTACCAAAATTTAAATATAGATATACTTATGCATTAATTTAACGTAGCAATTAAAACCCGACCCCGCCCGAAAGCGAGGGAGATAGAGATGAGGGGTGGGGCAGCTCTTGATAGAGATGAGGGGTGGGGCACCTCTTTCTCATGCATTAATTTAAAAAAGCGATAACCTAATATACCCAATGCAAATAGATAGGGAGGTAACGGACAACGGACAACGGACAACGGACAACGGACAACGGACGGACGGAAGGACGGACGGACACCAAAAAACGAGCCCATAAATTGCATAGCAATTAATTTCGTTTTTTTTTACTATTATGATTGTTCCTGTTCCTACCATTGCTATTATGACTTTTTGGCCGTCCGCTGGCTGCTGACCAATGGAATAAAATGACCATTGGCCAAAATGTGATTCGAAAACTTTTTTTTCGTTTTTTTTGACTATTATGAATTTATATCCACTTTTACCGTGTCCTCCTGGCTGCTGACCAATGGAAATAAATGACCATTGGCCAAAATGTGATTCGAAATTTTTTTTTCGTTTTTTTTACTCTTATGAATTTATATCCACTTTTACCGTGTGCTGGCTGCTGACCAATGGAAAAAAATGACCATTGGCCAAAGTGAGCATCAAAATTTTTTTTCCGTTTTTTTGGCTATCATTGACTTATAGAGTATCTGTTGGTACTGACGAATAGAGAAAAAGTGACCATTGGCCAAATTTTTGATTTTTTTAATTAAAAATTGTTCAAATTCAACAAAAAATTTCTCCCAACAATTCTGCAAATTCTTAACATTGTGTTGTTTATAATATAATGTTTGTTAGACCCATAATCACTAAAGGCCATAAAAACTAATGTAATACGCAACTAGATGCAAACACCAAATCTAACCCTAACCCTTGCCTATATTACATTTTGCCTATAATGGAAAATTTGTATAAATAATTAATTAATCATTAGGCATTTAATACCCCCCTATAGGCATTCTCGCCCCTTCCCACCTTTCTCGCCCATAAATTGCATAGCAAATATGATACATTTATACGAAGTACAGATGAGTCGTCCCCCCTTCCCTTCCCCTCTTCCCTTCCCTTCTCCCCCTTCCCACGAGGGCCGAAGGCCCGAGTTTGTATCATTATAGGACGGTCGTGTCCCCCCCCTCCTGCGTGGCTAAATAAATTAAAAAATCTAATTTTGTAATTTTTTGCACGTTAAATAAGGAGAAAAATGAAAATACTTTTAACAAGGTGCCAATAAATATCCATGGGGGAACCCAGGTTTTGAATTAGGGGGGGGGGTAGATTAAAAAAAAGGTCTTGACTACCCAAAAATTTTCCTGAGAGCAAAAAAAAATAAAAAAAAGGTCTCGACTATCCAAAAATTTTCCTGCGACCGTAATTTAAATTTCATTTTACCAAAATAATTTATATTTTTGTGTAAATTCGCTAATACGCATCTGTATTAATTTGAGTTAAGTTCAAATAGGGGGAGGGGGAGCCGCGCCCCCTGCCCCCGCCTGGCTAATTAAGGGGGGGGGGGTAAACATAATTTTTTTAATTTTTAAGGGTTTTTGTATTGAAGTCCTTCTTTTTTTAAATTAGGAAGGGGGCAGCCGCGCCCCTTGCTTCCCCCTGGCTAATTAGGGGGGGGGCAGCCTCCCCCCTGGCTACGCCCATGATTATGATATTGTTTCTTAATTACATAAAAATAAAAAAAATTGCTTGAAGGGCCAGGGGGCCAAAGATTTTTTCCTTGGGGGGGGGGCATGGAGCCAGGTTTTCTCTCTTGGGTGGGCCTGGCTGGGCCTTGGACCCTCTTTAACTATTTGTTTAAAATTTTTTGCATAATAAACACTTACCAATTATATTTGATATATTCATAATCTATTGAAATTTATCTATATGCCCCCCCCCCTAATTAGCCAAGGGGCAGAGGGCGCGGCTGCCCCCCTCCCTAATTAAAAAAAGGATTTAATTTCAATACAAATACCCTTAAAAATTAGAAAAAAATTATATTTTGCCCCCCCCCCCCAATTTAAATTACGGTCGCAGGAAAATTTTTGGGTAGTCAAGCAAAATTTTTTAATTCAAAACCTGGGTACGCCCATGATATATATTCTGCTAATACACCCGGGTAAATGGCAAAACAACGTTTGATTTTTCGTTAAATTAACTATATGCGTATCCGTATCCGCCTTTTGTTTATATTTTATCATAAAGGCCAGGCGCGATATTTTTTTTTGATTATAGGTAAATTTGACTTAAAAAAATTGCTTCGTGAAAATTAAAATTCGAACATTATTGAGGTAAAATTTTGTGTTTTTAACTACCTTTAAAAATATCAATTATTTGTTATTTTTCGTTTAGTTGAGTTTTTAAAAAAAATTTTTGGTAGTTTTAAATTTTCTTATTTAAATTTTTTAATTTTTTTAATATGGCAAAACAACGTCGTGTCCCCCCCCCTCCTGCGTGGCTAAATAAATTAAAAAATCTAATTTTGTAATTTTTTGCACGTTAAACAAGGAGAAAAATGAAAATACTTTTAACAAAGTGCCAATAAATGTTGATATATCCATGGGCGTAGCTAGGTTTTGAATTAGGGGGGGGGGCAGATTAAAAAAAAGGTCTTGACTACCCAACAATTTTCCTGAGAGCAAAAAAAAAAAAAGGTCTCGACTATCCAAAAATTTTCATGCAACCGTAATTTAAATTTTATTTTACCAAAACAATTTTTTTTAAACAAATAGTAGTTTATTCTAATAATCACATGGTTAAAATACATTGGTAAATAAAATATTAAAAAGAAAACGCGTTAAAATCTAATTGGATGGCATTGATCCGTGTATGGAAATCGTGTTAGATTTGACGATTTCCATAGTGATCTTTTATTTTTGTGTAAATTCGCTAATAAGCATCTGTATTAATTGGAGTTAAGTTCAAATAGGGGGGGGGGGGGCAGCCGCGCCCCCTTCCCCCGCCTGCCTGGCTAATTAGGGGGTGGGGCAAAACATAATTTTTTTTTAATTTTTAAGGGTTTTTGTATTGAAATCCTCGGCTGCCCCCCCCCCCCCCCTAATTTGCGAAACGAAATTTTTTTCAATGCAAAAACATTGAAAAATTTAAAAAATTTATGTTTTGCCCCCCTCTAATTGAACTTTTAAACGTTTTGCCCCCCCCCCCTAATCCAAAACCTGGCTACGCCCATGATTATAGGTAAATTTGACTTAAAAAAATTGCTTCATGAAAATTTAAATTCGAACATTATTGAGGTAAAATTTTGTGTTTTTAACCACCCTAAAAGATATCAATTATTTGTTATTTTTCGTTAAATAACCTATATGCGTATCCGTATCCGCCTTTTGTTTATATTTTAGCGCCCCCTGCCCCCGCCTGCCTGGCTAATTAGGGGGTGGGGCAAAACATAATTTTTTTTTAATTTTTAAGGGTTTTTGTATTGAAATCCTCGGCTGCCCCCCCCCCCCCCAATTTGCGAAACCAAATTTTTTTCAATGCAAAAACATTGAAAAATTTAAAAAATTTATGTTTTGCCCCCCTCTAATTGAACTTTTAAACGTTTTGCCCCCCCCTAATCCAAAACCTGGCTACGCCCATGATTATAGGTAAATTTGACTTAAAAAAATTTGCTTCATGAAAATTTAAATTCGAACATTATTGAGGTAAAATTTTGTGTTTTTAACCACCCTTAAAGATATCAATTATTTGTTATTTTTCGTTAAATAACTTATATGCGTATCCGTATCCACCTTTTGTTTATATTTTATCATAAAGGCCAGGCGCGATATTTTTTTTTGATTATAGGTAAATTTGTCTTAAAAAAAATTTGCTTCATGAAAATTTAAATTCGAACATTATTGAGGTAAAATTTTGTGTTTTTAACCACCCTTAAAAATATCAATTATTTGTTATTTTTCGTTTAGTTGAGTTTTTAAATTTTTTTTTGGTAGTTTTAAATTTTCTTATTTAAATTTTTTAATTTTTTTTTAAAATATTTTTAATATGGCAAAACAACGTTTGCCGGGTCAGCTAGTATGCTTTAAAAAAAGTTAAATCTTATTTTTTAAAACTTGAAAAACTAATTGGGTATATTTGCAAATCTTTATAACATTAGTGGACGGGATAACTAGTCCACCTTTGTTTTTTAAATTAATTAATAAATAATCTAAAGATAAATGGGGTTGACAATTAAGAATTAATTAATAAATTAATACAAGTTTTACAAGTTACTTTTTTGCGCAGAATCCTTTGCCTCACAACGTATCCATCGATATATGAAGAAATTCATGAAATATAAGGTGAAATTAAATTGATATTTGTTTCGGCGAAATTTATGTCTTCTAGTTCATTGTTGGCATACAAATTACACTCCAAACCGAATAAACTTGTAGGCCTGGGCCCTGGGGTGAGTAGTAATAAAGGGTTATTGCGAATCTTTTTATTTACTCAGAATAAGCCTTGTTCAAGGGATTATGAACACCACCAGAGCTTAAGTGTGTTTTAAGTATGGAAGTGAAGAGTACACCAAAATAATTTGTAATAATATCACACCCCTCTCCTGGAATTAATTAATACCTTCTTCTCAAGATGAGCAGCCAAATCTTTAAGAGTCTTGAGTTTCTTTAATTGACGAAAATTCTTATTTATTAGAGTTTTCACAGTTTTTTTAAATGCTTTATAAGCATGTCCTCTCTTTTTTTTCTTAAAACTCATTGCATATGAATGATCTTTCTTTACTAAAATAAAATAAATTTTTAATAAAAATTTACAAATTATAATTACTCGTATTTAATGTTTCACATTATTTTGGGGAAGATACAGAACATTTAAATTTATGAATTTATTATATGTTTATGTATTATAACGATATTATACAGTTTATAAAATAACAGGTAAAAAAATATGATAATGTAAAATAACAGAAAGAAATTATGATAATCTATCTAATTATTTACTTGCTGTGAGGGAAAATTTGTTACATCTGTTGATCCTGATGACTGATCTAGTTCAATTTAATTCAAATTTAAAATTACTTTTAATAAATTTTGGGATGGCTCAGTATTCCCTTGATTTAGAGACTGCTCTAGTTTAATCAAATTAATAATTACTTTCAATAAATTTTGGGATGGCTGAGTTTGATCTAGAGACTTTTCTAGTTTAACAAATTCAGATTTAATAATTAATTTAATAAATTTTGGGATGGCTTAGTATTTCCTTGATCTAGAGACTGATCTAGTTTAAGGAAATTCAGATTTAATAATTACTTTTAATAAATTTTGGGATGGCTCAGTATTTCTTTGATCTAGAGACTGATCTAGTTTAATCAAATTCAGATTTAATAATTACTTTCAATAAATTTTGGGATGGCACAGTACCTTGGTCTTGAGACTGATCTAGTTTAATCAAATTCAGATTTATTAACCACTTTCTATAAATTTTGGGATGGCTCAGTATTTCCTTGATCAAGAGACTGATCTAGTTCAATCAAATTCAGATTTAATAATTACCTGAAAAAAATACAGAGATGGCACAGTATTTTCTTTAAGATAATTTGAACTTCTATTTTTATTAATATCCTGGGGTCAAAAGTGGTTCTGCGTATACTTGAATGTTTTTTCAATTTAAATTTAGGGCCCATCCATTCAACCCATTTAGACAATAACTCTGGATCTTTTGGAAATTTAAAAATATACATAAATTGATTTATAATTACCTTTGAAATGAGAGCCTTTTGCTATTTTCTTTGTTACGGTAAGATCTTCAGTTCTTTACTGAGCTAGACCTCATTTTCCAAATAGCACTTTGGAATATCACGAAGAAAAGTAAACATGTTAACATCAGAGTTTAAAACTTGAATATCTCAAATAAAAGGTAATGTATACAAAAATTTCTCTAAAAATTAATTTATATTAATAATTAATTTCAAATTAAAAATTTTATTTTATGGTGAAATTTAGCATATAATATAGGATATATAAATCATACCTTAATTTCAAGGATTAAAATGATAAATTAGCGAAGAATCAAAACACCCCCTATGTCTACTTTATAGGTGACCCTATGATTTTAATGAGAGAAACAGCTGTTTGGCAGTCTATGTTATTATTAGTCTATGTCCAGGATAGTTATATTTACATTACATATTATTATAAGCCTCATCTTTGTTCATCACTTATGGCATAATATATATGTTAGTATCTATACAAATGAAAATAATTCTAATTTAAAAAGTCAATAAAAAATTGTGAATTTAAAAAAATATTCTTAACATTTTTATTCAAACGTTTGCTATGAAATGCAACTAACTTATCAATTGGAATTTTGTATATTTCGCATCCGCTACTATTTGAATACGCATTAATTTCAAACCGCTGGCTTTTTAAAATTTTAAATTTTACACTAATATGAATAAAAAGGATTGGTGGGAAGATGAAGAATTCGACCTGAATCTTACAGAGGAGGTGTTAGCTGCATCACAACACTTTTTGCCAAAAAAATCTGAGAAGTTGACTTCAAGATCTACTTTAAAATTAAAAAGCGCTTCATTTAGTGAAAACACGTATGGTTAATATTATTCCTATCATATTTTTTAAGATCATCTGACAATAATGTGGATAACGTTATGATGCAAAAATATTACATTTTACAAGGAGAGAATAAAACTTTAACTGAATCATTGAACAAGCTAAAACAAGAAATAAAAAATATACAGCTGCAAGAGAAGCTAAAACAAGAAGAAAATAAATACCATCTAAAATTTATTCAACAAAAAACAGAACAAGAGTTAGAAAAAATTAAGTCTGAAATGTTATTTAAGGTATATTACTTAGTAGTCTTAACAAAGTTTAGGATAAAGAAATTATAGACCTTAAAAATATTTACAACCCAAAAATTGGAGCATCTCAAAAGATATCATATAAATTAAAATTTCAGAATACTATTAATCATGATACTGAAAACGTTGCTATCCAAACTGAAAATTATGACATTCCCTTTTATAATAGCAAAAATATATCAGAATTGTGCAAGATATTCCAAACATTTTTTGTAATTTGTGACAATCTATTGGCTAGAAAGTATTATGTATAAGTATGCAATAATCAAAACTTTTAGAATCTTATCTATTGAAAATATGCCTAAAATTTCTTCATTTTTGGAATTGACTGCTATTCTAAATGATAGTATCAAAAATAAAAGTTTAGAAGCCACCGCAATCAATTCAATAGTTATAACAGGGAATCTTATAGCCATTGCAACTTTAATAGAATTTTTCTTTGACGTTTATTTGAAAGTTCTCTTTACAAAACTTAGAGAAGATATGGAAGAGTCTAGCATAAAAAATTCTCCCTTAAATATGAAACATATCATTTGGGATATCTGGTTTAAATCCATAATAGTCAAATACATTGAAATTGAAGATTTTTCAATTGAAGATGGACACAAAGATATCAAGTTCCTACATGATGAGATTGCAACAATTTTGCCAAGTTTATTTGACCTTTTCATTAAGGTAATCTCATATTCAACAGAAATGCCTCAATATATTAATATGAACATTTTATACCCTCAAAACATATTCTTTGATATGGAGACTTTAAAAAGTGAATTAAATGATGAGAATTCAAGTATATAAAATTTATTAATAATTTATAAAATTGTTAGAAAAAATTGCTATATATATTAAAAACTATCTCAACAGGAACAAATCTAAAAGATTTATTAAGAAGCTTATTGCATCCATAACACTAACTTCCAAAATTCCAGTAATTTACATATATATTTATTTTTAAACATGATTATTGTTAAGGAATCGTTACATGAATGTAAAAAATCTCTATTAAATCAATTAATTGACTTATTTATACAACTCAGTGGTTCCAACGTGCAAAAGAATCTCACACCTTTGTAAGCTCTTAATATAAATGTTATATATACATTTAATTTTTAAAGAGCTTTATTTAACCAGAATTGATCTTATTTGGACAAGGGTTAAGTAAAAATAAATAATTTGGCAGGTTATGCCACTTTTGTATTATATAGCAGTTTTTTGAAGCAAGTTTATCTTAGGCATGCATATAAAAAAGTCTTTTAGGGAAGTATAGGTTCACAGCCATTAAAAACCTGCATAAGTTTCCACAGCAATTATTTAAAAACCGCAAGTTGAGGACAAAGTGGACAAATTTAAGAATTATTGTTGAGTATGTAACACTTATATTTGGCAGCCATATTTTTAGATAGGATAGTTTGATAATAAATGTCATTAATGAATATAATATTTTTTGCTCTATATTCTTAAATAAAAACAAAATATGCCATTAATTTGTTAACATCTCATAAAAATTGTATTTAGGGAAATTGAAATGGATTAAATTTTAGATCTTGATGCCAATGATTAGTAACTCATGCAATCCATACTATTTTATTGATTAAGTCTCATCTCATTTAAAAATGTTTATCCCACATTAGTTACGTGAATAAAAAATAGGTTATCAATCTAGTAATTTATTTTTCATCAATTTATTTTTTCTTAACTTGAACTATTTTTAGACCAGAATTCCAAATTCCTACACCTATTCTTAAATCTCTATTAAAGCCGGTCACAGTGGGGAAGGGAGAAAATTTATCAAATCTTATACAACTTCTCGATTTGCTCATTTCTTTCATAAATATCGGTTTTGATTTTTCCAAATCCACTTGCAAGCCCAAAAAAGCTGCGACTACTACAACAAAAAAACGTAAATCCCTTATTTTAAAGAGACATATTTTGAAGAAAAATAAAAAAAAAATTTAGAAAATATATTAAGAATTTTTAAACTAAAACAAATATTTAGGGGAAGTTTCTCAATGCTTGTTACACAACGTCATACAGACCGTTATGAGTGCAATAACTGGTGCGGGACAAATTAACTTGTCAAATCAAGAACACCTTATATTAATAACCAAAGTATGTTTATATGGAAATACCCCTTATAAAGAATCAATTTTTAGCTGACAGATTTTCTCTTTGTCATGGCGTCAGAAGGTCAATTAAAAGTGATTTTGGAAAGAAACTCGTGCGATTGCCCCTCCAAAGTAAATGAACTTCAAATTTGCAAATAAAATATTCAATGATCTATAAAAGTTTAAAAAATATCTTTGGCTCTTTTAACCTATTGTGAATCATCAAGAAAATGGACAGGTTAAATTTGATTTGAGAAATAAATCAAGCAATTTTAACTTTTAAATAACATTAGTGAATTAATGACTTAGTTGCTAATAATTTAAAAACCTTAAATACGAATTAAATCATATATAAACAATTAATTATTTATGTGTATTTTTTTGTTCATCTTCAACCATGTTGAAGATAGACCGCATATTTAAAGGAAATCTATTTTTTGCAGTCTGGCAGTTTAATTTCTTCATCATAAAATATAGCTCGCTTAGAAATGATAAATTTACCTTATACACTTTGTTAACGTATGTCTTTTTAAACTATTCACAAGCTCCTTGAATAGTAGATTAAGTTGGATTTTTAACATAGCTATAATACAAGTATTTTCTTTTATTCGTTTTTATATTATATGCCTCTTCGTTTTCATACTGTTTATAACTTCAATAAAATTCATAGTACCTTAAAAATATTTACAGACATTTTTATATGTTTAAACCTCGAGTAGTTTTTCGAATTTGTGACCCACACCCTGGAATACCTATCCAACTTTGATCCCACGAAGTGTAACAGGAACCGAATATCTTGGCCGTTGATTAAAATGACGGCCGTAACCGCCATTCAAATCCTTCACACCTTATCACGCAACGGTAAGAATCCCCTGCAACAGATTTATTGCCCTTTCCACCAAAGCAGCCACTTGCTGGTGCTTTTATACGAGAGTTTGTCCATCTTTTTCAACGTCAAAAATGAGGATTCTCTGCATCAAGACAGTAGGCGGCTTTCACGTTTTTAAATAATATTAATTTTGTCGACGTTAAAGTAGGTTTTTTCACTCCGTATAAAATGTTATGGGATAGAAGGGGGCAGATTTAACAGTGTAAGGGTGTGTCTTAATACGCGATTTTGAATCTAGATTAAAAAGGCGAAGGCATGTTAAAACATAGCCGCGTCTAAATACGAGCGTCACGTCATTTTGATTTGTTTTTGTGTGTTTGCTTATGAAACAAATATATTCACATGGTAACTAAACTAAAATTGTTGATTCCACGACATGTAAATCGCATATTTGGACAAAAAAAATATTTTGAAGTAGAATCGTGTATTAAGTCGGAAGTTAAGAAGTAGAGGCACGGACTGCAAATGCCATATTGAAAGACTCAGGCGCATTCCTAACTATTTCATTTATAAAATAATTTAAACAATATTTTTCTACCTCGCTTGATTATAGTAGTGCTGTAAACGAACGCGTTCAATATGAACGCGTTCACGGAACGCGTTCAAATTTTGTGAACGCGTTCATGAACGGCGTTCTTTTATTTTTTGGTGAACTTTGAACGTGAACGCGTTCCTTTTTTTGATGAACGCGTTCAAATTTTACGTTCGTTCAATTTTAAAAACCCTTTTTTATTTTTATTTATTTAAAAATTAATGTTAATCCGAATTTTTAACAAAAAAGTCTTATATTTTCTAATCAGCTGTTTTTCCTGTTTCCTATTACCAATTCCAAAATACTTTTAACAACATACTATAAAAATAAAGTGCAAAAGAAGATAAGATTAAAGTTAATAATTTGATATTTATTATTAATTATATTTTAATTTATAGGTTAATATGGACAATCATAATATTATGTCGTCGTCATCTTCAGATTCTGAATATTCAAAATCATCAGAATCAGATGAATTGAAATTGCCATGGCCAAAATATGAAAAATATTTTTCAATCGTTTCATATAAAGGAGGATCGAATTCAATCATTACCAAATCATTTTATATTTTAAACAAATTATAGGTTATTTGAGAAAGTATCCGAAGATGAGGAAGATAAAATTGTGTCATTTCCATTAAATGAAATATTTGAATATCAAAGTAGGCAGGAAAATTTTATTTACCTCCCAAAACATCGCTCTTGTGCATGTCACAATCTTAATCTAGTGGCAAGTGTCGATGCTGAAAAGGCACTAGAAAAGAAATTCCATCTTTTAAAAACATATTAAAAAGTGCATATGGAACAAGCAAAATCAGTCGACATTATTTGCTGATGATGTAAAGAAAAATTTATCAAGGTTGCTTATAAGACCTGTTGTTACAAGATGGAATTTATTTTATAATTCCTTAAAATTAATAGACTCATTAATAAAAGATAAACCTCATTTATTTGACAAAGTATGCGACATGGGAGGATTAGCAAGGCTTACAACCAATGATAAAATATTTTTGGAAGAATACTAAGTCCTAATAAAATTTTTTAGGATAAATATTATAATAAATTTTAAATATTAAAACAGATCATGGAACCTGTTGCTACCGCTCTCACTATTTTAAAAAGTGAGGAAAATATGCATTTGGGCTATTTGACCCCAACAATAACAATAGTTATTTTGAAATTAAAAAAAATTACTAGCCTAAAATATGGTCAACCATTGATTGACGCTGTATTAAATGGGATTAATAAAAGGTAATAAACCTATTACTATCAAATTAATTGCATATAATTTTTTTTTTTAAGATTTCAACATATATATGAAGATCAATATCTTCTTTCGGCCATTATACATCCAATGTTCAAGCTTCAATGGCCTTGGATTAAACTTCGAGAAAATGAACCTTTAAAGAAGAATCTTTTAGTGTTATTGAAAAAAGGAATTGAAACCCCTAGAAATGATAACGAAAGAGCCGTCAATTCCGAAATATCATTTTTTGACGAGGAAGTAGAGGGTGATATTTTGTCGCAATTTTTTGAAGCGAGGGACAAAACACTAAATGTTTTTAATAAATTTCCTCTTTTAAAAAACTGGTTTATTAAGTATAATACTCCAATCCCTTCATCTCTCCCTGTGGAGCGGGTTTTTAGTATAGCTAATGCTGTATTAACTGCCAAGCGTTCCTGCTTATCAGACCTAAATAATCTTTATATTCGCTCTATTAAATTATATTGATTTATAATAATATTGTCGAAATAAAACTATCATTTTTTATCATGGCTATTTATTGTATTAGAAAATATAAGACATTTATTTATATTCAATTAAATTTTAAAAAAATTTATCATAAAATTTTGAACGTTCGTGAACGCGTTCACGAACGTGAACGCGTTCGATTTTTGTCAATGAACGCTGAACGCGAACGCGTTCGATTTTTTTACCAATGTTTAGAGCACTAGCATTATAGTAATGCATTTGTTTCTAGATTACTTATATTAATTACCCACAAATTAAAGACTAAAATTTTAAAAGGCTCTTATATCGTTTAGTGTAAGAAGATTCTCTTACTATTTTATAAATTAGGATTTTGTTATAAGTTTTAATATTTGCTTCTTTAGCTTTAAATATTTATTTAGTGATCTTGGATCTTATTCAGCCGATGATGTCGGAAGAAGAGATAAACCAACTACTCGATGACCAGAATATGGATGTGAAACTTTGACGCCTACAATACTGTTTATTATTTAATGCAATTTGTAAAAAGTTATAATTTCTTTCGCTTAATTTATAATTGTAATTAAATAATAATTTGTACTATGTCGCTTAGTCTGCTTAATTAAGCCACTTTGTCTAATATTTTTAAGTTTGAAACTTTTCAAAAAAATAGTTTTTATATTATTATACTAGAACAATTAAAATGTTATATATTTTGCGCTTGTTTGGCTAAATATGGGGCTGGAATGGAAGAGGATAGAGGGAGGGAAGAATGAGAAGAGAGTTAGTGGAGAGAGCGAGGGAAATGCTAGTAGTACAGCATAAGTCTTCAGCCATAAAAATCCCGTATCAGTTTTGTAATGTATGCAAATACTATCTACCTAATTGGCAATGACCTTGAGCGTTTGAATTGCAATACAATGTTAATTGATTGTTTATTGTTCTTAAATTGAATGTCTATTTAAACGTGTTATTGTAATTACCAACAGTTACTTTTTGTCTTATCCAATAAAGTGTTTATCTTACTGGATATCCTATAATGGCGACGAGGCCTTAGAACCCTTGGACCTTAAACTCAACCTCGTTTAGAAGACGCTCCCTACCTCGTTCAACTGAAATAAAAAGATTATCCATATTATTTTCAGATGGCCATCAAACCGGAGACGAATTTTTCTTGCGATTACTCAAAGGAATTGAAGGATTCAATTCTGTATGATCCAGGTAATTCGATTGATGACTATTTATTCAACATTGATCTCTTATTTAAGTTAAGAGATATCTCTGGAGATAGGCGAAAAACTTTGTTACTCACTAACGTAGGAATGAATAATTTAACTAAAATAAGGGACTACTTATATCCAAAATTAGTAGACAAAACTAATTACGATGAGATAATTATAGCCCTTAGGAGTATATTCGCAAATAAGTTTTCTATTTATCATCATAGAGAACAATTTTATAAGGCAATTAGAAATAACGAAAGTATTATTGACTTTAGTATTCGGTTGAAATTTCTTATGAAAAACTGTAAATTTGGAAATAATCTAGACGAGGTATTAAAGGACATATTTGTCCTAGGATGTAACTTACCAAGGCTTAACATTGAGTTAAGAGCTAAGTATCCGAGTGGTAACATAAGTTTCAAAGAAACAGTTAATCTAGCATTGGCGTTAGATTCGGTAGAACACGAAACATCGAGGGCTGTTGAAGTAAACAAGGTTAAGCAGTCGTTTAATAACTTCAACAATAGAGATGTACATTTTCCTAAATTTAGCACCTTTAGGAAAATGCCACCCCCTAAATGTTATCGTTGTGGGAAACCAGGCCATATAGCTAAAAATTGTAGAATGGTGATGAATACGTTATCAGCCATCAACCATGACTCCGATCGACACACCAAAGCTCACATTAACGTACGAATTAACGATATACCCTATGAAATGATCTTCGATACGGGTGCTGCATGTAGCGTCATTGATGAAATAACGTGGTCTCGAATCGGCAAGCCTAAACTTTACCAAGCTCCGAAGATATACGGCTATGGTAGAACGGCTATTTCAACACTCGGTAAAACCAAAGTGAAGGTGGACGTTGGTGGTGTGACAAAGTACTTAGATATTTATGTCATCCAAGGTAAAGGTTCAGCAATATTTGGTATGCCTTTTATCTCCAAATTTAACTTAACTTTACCAAAGCTGGTTTGCCTAAATTCTATTATTGAAATACCTTCAAATGTACATGCAATTCTTAAACAATTTCCCCATGTCTTTTCCGATAAATTAGGAAAAGTAAAAGACTTCAAAGTGACACTGGAAATCAATGATGATGCGATGCCAAAAATGTTTGCAGCAAGAAGAGTACCGTTTCTACTACGACAAGCTGTAGAAGATGAACTACAACGGCTACTTAACGAAGACGTCATTGAAAAAGTTAATCCTACTTTAACGCCGATTAAATGGGCTACGCCAACGGTAAATGTTAAGAAGAAAACAGGGCAGGTGCGTATATGTGGTGATTTTCGTTTAACCATAAATCAACACTTCACTAAAGATCAGGATATTTTACCGACTTTCAGTGACGTGGCCGAAAGAATAGCCGGAGGTAAGCTTGAACTTGATGAGAAATCAAGGAAATATTTAAACATATCAACGCATGTAGGATATTTTCGTTATAAGAGATTACCGTTTGGGCTCACAACAGCGCCGATTATCTTTCATAGGTTTATGAGACAATTGGTTAATAACATACCCGGGGTGAGCGTCTTTATGGACGATGTTATAATTAGCGGTAAAAACGAAAAGGATCACTTAAACAAATTAGTAACAGTATTAAATCTCTTTCAAACTGTTGGTTTAACAACATCTCAAACAAAAATGCAACTATTTAAAAAGTCTGTCAAATACTTAGGACATATAATTAATAGTGAAGGTATAACAGCGAGTGAGGATAAGGTTCTAAAGATTAAAAGTTTTAAAACACCCGAAAACAAAAAGGAACTTCGTTCTTTCCTTGGGTTGGTAAACTATTTAGAAACTTTTATCCCCAAACTTCAGATAAATTGCGCTCCTTTATACAAATTAACTTCCATAAATACAAAATGGGTATGGGGCGACTTAGAAAAATTAACTTTTGAAAAAGTTAAAACTATAATTTCTAACAGAAAAACTATAGTGCCATATCAAAAAGAATTGCCTATCATAATTTCAATCGACGCGTCAGATTTAGGTCTAGGAGCAGTTATAGCGCATAAGTTTTCCTCAGGTCAAGAAAAACCTATTGCCTACGCCTCTCGTTCCCTAAATCCCGCTGAGAAAAATTACTCTGTCATCGACAGAGAGGCATCGGCAGTAATTTATGCGATAAACAAATTCCATCAGTATATTTATGGTCGTAAATTTACAATTCAGACAGACCACCACCCTCTTATAAATATTTTTGGGACAACCCGGGATCTTAGTAAAATAACGAATAATAGGTTACTAAGATGGGCAATTAAATTACTTCAATATGATTATGATATAAAATACATTCCTGGGAAATCTAATCAGTGTGCTGACGCACTTTCTCGTTTATGCCTAAAGGATTCACCTCATAATTTAAACATAGATAATGATATTCGAAGAATTAAATTACAACTAATCGATGATTTGACTTTGAATACAAAAAATATTGTAGAGGAAACAATAAAAGATAATGTACTTAAAGAAGTTATAGAGCAATTTAAAAATAGATGGCAAGGCTCTTCAAATAACGATAACGTACGAAAATACCTGCAATTAAGAAATTACATTTCTTTCGAAAATAATCTTTTATTTTATAAAGATCGACTTATAATTCCGGAAAAATTAAGGCCAGATATTCTTAAAATTTTACATGATGGTCATCCGGGAATCGTGGCTATGAAGTCATTAGGGAGATATTATGTGTACTGGAATAATATTGACTTAGACATAGAAAAATACGTAAATACATGTAAATATTGTCAAGAAGAACGACCAAACATTAAAGAGGTACCCCTATACGCTTGGAACGTTCCTAACAAGCCTTGGGAACGGGTTCACATAGACTTAGCGGGACCCATCAATAAGAAGTATTGGTTAGTTTGCATTGATGCTTTTACCAAATGGCCCGAAGTAATGGTGCTGGGCGAAATAAACTCAACAAAAATTATTCAAAATTTAAGGACAATTTTTGCGCGTTTTGGGTTACCTAGATATATTGTCAGTGACAATGGCCCGCAATTTAAATTTGGGGGCTTTATCTTCTTCCTGCTCATCTTCCCATTGATTAACTATTTTAAAATATAAATTAAATAATTTATTTTATGTAAAAAATATATATACATATTTAAATGTATGTTAATTACTTTTTTGTCTTTTTTTTGAGGCTGACTATCACAACTACTAGCCGCATAATTTTCAATTTCAGTTGCAGAATCTATACCAAAAAATCCATAGAAGCTAGTGTGGATAGTGGTGGGGAAACCTGAGGTTTTATAAACCTTAACCTCAAGGTAGGTTTAAGGTGAGGTTCGAGGTTTATAAGGACCTCAAGGTTTTTCATATAAAATGTGGCATATGTCGTGACATATGCCGATCCGATAATTGTGGCATCTTGCTAAATTTAATTTATTATTAATAAATCCCAAATCATCCTCTTACACACGCGCTATCTATCACGAAGAAGATCAGCCGTTATACGCATCCCCCTCCCATATCACGATGATTATCAGTTTTTATCGATTATTATAGCACATCGCTTGTTTCACTTGTTACTCATAATTATCGATTTTGTTAACGATATATATTGAAGATTCATATTACTATATACTCATTCTTAGTTTTTTGTGTTACGCGCGCTCGCGCGCGTAACGTAACAATTATAATGTGTAGTTTAAAATAAAGTTGGATAAATTGGTTTATGTAGATATTTGAAATTAAAATGGAAGCCCAAAAATTTTGAAAGTTTGAATCCCTTTTACCTATTAAGGATTCATTATTGGTGTCAGACAAATGAAAATAATTCGGTATCCTATTTTAAAAATTCTACATATTCGGAAAATAGAAAAATTCTGGAAATTAAAATTATCATCGAAGCGTAAATATAATATTAAGAAAAAGGACATCTGTAAAGACAATTCGACATTCATCGCGAAGAGAGAAAATTCCTCCAAAGGATTTTATGAACGAAATTCATTTAAATTCCGAAAAATCCTTACGCTTATTAACAAGGAGACAAGGAAGAAGAAATTCTGTAATACAAAAATTCGGCAAATACAGTAAACAAAAATGACAAATTTAACACACTTAAATTATGTACCTACTATAAATTGTTTAAAACATGATGTTTACGAAAATTATATTGTTAACCTATATTTTACCCCTTATCGCTTTCTTTATTATTATCTGACGGTCGGCTCATGTTTAAGCAGTAATTTAAAATAAGGAAGGGATGGAGAGAGAAGAGAAAGGAGTAAATGTTTAAAAGGCGATTTTTTGTCAAGTGGATTATATTATGATGGAAATGACAATTTTTATAAAGTGAATGATATTAATATTGGGAAAGAAGGAAATGACAGAAAAGTTTTTGAATTCGACAATGTTGAGAGAAAATAACAATTTTTATGAAGTGGATTATATTAATATTTGAAAAAAAAAGGATAGGACATAAATCTATTTGGAGGATAACGCTACAAAACCGGTTAATAAGGGAACTAAATCCTGGAATATTAAGGCTCTGAACTCAGACAATGAGTCAACCTTAGGTTTATTAAGGCTCTGAACTCAGGCAATGAGTCAACCTTAGGTTTTTTGAGGCTCTGAACTCTTAAGAGTTATCCTCAGGTAATAAGGAACAAGATTCCTTGGTTTTCGGTCAAAAGCGATATCAATTTCCTAGTCCATATCTATAACAAAGTTAATATTAAGGTCAAACGAAATGTCAAATCCAGTTCAATATCTAACTATGTCAATATATATATTAATCTGAAGGTCAACGTCAATTTCAAAAGGTATGAATTTAGTAACTTCATTTAAAAGGGTGAGGTGTGGCATATGTCGTGACATATGCTGATCCGATAATTGTGGCATCTTGCTAAATTTAATTTATTATTAATAAATCCCAAATCATCCTCTTACACACGCGCTATCTATCACGAAGAAGATCAGCCGTTATACGCATCCCCCTCCCATATCACGATGATTATCAGTTTTTATCGATTATTATAGCACATCGCTTGTTTCACTTGTTACTCATAATTATCGATTTTGTTAACGATATATATTGAAGATTCATATTACTATATACTCATTCTTAGTTTTTTGTGTTACGCGCGCTCGCGCGCGTAACGTAACAATTATAATGTGTAGTTTAAAATAAAGTTGGATAAATTGGTTTATGTAGACATTTGAAATTAAAATGGAAGCCCAAAAATTTTGAAAGTTTGAATCCCTTAATTATTAAGGATTCATTATAAAAAAACCTTAAACCTCAGGTCCACCTTGAGGTCACCTCGAGGTTTCAACAAGTATGCTTCATTTTTTATATCTTAATTTTACGACTAAATTATAGTCTCTAACAAAAAAAAATTATTAAGTATATACATATATTAAAAATAGTTCAAACAAATTTATTTTAATAGCAAATTACATATATAATCTATAAATTTTTACTCTCTAATAAATTATCATTTTATTTGATAGAATTAATGCATGTGTATTTAAAAATTGCTGCCATCTACAGTGTGTTATATTTTTATAACACAGTTGTAAAATTCCCTGCCTATCTATGGTATTCTGTGATATACACACCTTGTATTTTTTAATAGTTCTTTTATGGACAAAAAGGGATAATTGTATGAATTTTATGTATTTTAAATTGTATAAATAGTAAGACGGCCGGTGTAAGGTTGAGTTTGTGCGCTAAGTAGGAAATACGCTTATACACGTCAATCACGTTCTAATGACAGATACACTTTGAAATTTTTACACACGTCAATACGTTTACATGACATTCATATAATTCAGTTGCATATATAATTATTAATTCTATCTAAACAGTTTAATAAAATATAACTAATTATAACTAAAAATGTCGGAATAATTTCGATTTTTAAATTAATCTGTTTTCTGTTTTACTTAATATTTCTCTGTTGTTAAAATTTACTTTATCTCTGTTTTACCTTTAAATTTTTGTATTCTGTTTAAATTTTTTAATAATTCTCTGTTTTAGTTATTAATTTCTGTCTAAAATTTGTAATATTTCTCAAATTTCTGTCTAAATTTTTTGATATTCTACAAATATCTGTCTAAATTTTGTAATATCTCAAGTTTCTGTCTAAATTTTTTGATATTCTATAAATTTCTGTCTAAATTTGTGTATATTTCTCAAATTTTGATTTTTTTATAAATTTTTCAGGATATTTCTCTGTTTGATGTTTAATTTTATAGATTGTATTATTAGGTGGAAATAAATTTATTCACAATCCAATATATATTGAAAATGATTAATACGATGATATAAATAAATATTATGAGTTGATAATTCGTCGTTCAATTTTTGCCCAATTGATAAGAATAAACATGTATATTTATTTTAAAAACTGTTGCCGCTAGGATTATATCCACTTCTGTGGACCAAACCTCCAGTGTCCACATGTTTTTCTCCACCAGATATTGCGAACTAGAAGAATATGGGTGGATATAAGTGTTGGTAAAAATGCACAGCACATATGTGAGCGGATAATCGAATGATGATCATGCTTTTGGAAGATGGCTATGCTCTTAGAGGTGTGCACGGATCAATCCGATCCGACATCCGATTGGTCCGAACTCGGATCGGATGAACATTTTAAATTTAGAAGTCGGATCGGATCGGATGAACATTTTATTTTTGCCGGATCGGATTTTCAAATTTAAAATAAGCAATAATAAGTTCTAATTAATTTAATCAACAATTTTTAGTATACCTTTTCATAATTATCTTTGCATTCTTTTTTTTGCCCAATACCGCCTCTCACCTAACTTACCCTAATATATTTATCAGTATTTCCCTAGCGTTTTTCCCTAGCTAGACTTTCTTGTTTGGCGAGAAAGGAGCTAGTGTCAATGACAAATCAGCCTCTCCCGTTTCCTTTTTAACACACGCATCTCTTTCTATCTCAACTCAACTCCGAAAATCATCAATCACAAACTCCCCTTTTCTTAAAGCAGACGCGTAGCTCCTTTCCCCGAATTAAACCAGAAAATTTAGATTCTTTATTATTTTTATATGATAATATGGAATTAGTCAAATAAAATTTTATATTTATTTCAGGTCTATTACAATTGCTATACCTTATTATTATGTATTTTGAATTTAATCATCAATAAAAAGTTCTGTTCGTAAAATTTTATTTTAAAAATTTCGGATCGGATCGTATTTAGATTTTAAAAAACTCGGATCGGATCGGATTTAGATTTTAAAAAACTCGGATCGGATCGGATGGATATAAAATTTTTCAAAAATCCCTCGGATCGGATCGGATCAAAAAAATTTGATCCGTGCACACCTCTAATGCTCATACAACGGTAAAAGCAATTGCCATCTCCCTCCATCTCTTGCACTCTTACGGGCCTGCCCAACGGTTTTTCAACCTGGGGCACAGGCTTCAACGGACCAAAGATCCCTAACCTTGAATTGATATATATTTGCACATTGAAGATGTATATATTTATTTCAGCATTTGTTCTTTTGACCAATCCTCACTCAAGGAATAAAATTTCAATTCTTTAGCATTATAGCTAATGATTTCTAAAGATTCCCCATCTAAAAAATAAATTAAATTAAAACAAAGAAAAGTTGTACCCAAATCTTTCTTGCTTGCTTTTAAATTCTCCACTACCGTATTTATCTTCTCAGTTGTAACTTTTTCTAAATCAACCTATACTTAAAGTTTCAATATATCAATACCGAAATTGGGCTCCATTTTAAAACCTTTATCTCCCTCAACAGGATTGTGGGACACTAATTATAAATAAAAAATATTGAACATTAGTTACTCTTCATATTATAACAAAGAAAAATTTTATTCAAATGTTCATTGTTTGCTATTAATTTCTCCACTACCGTATTTTTCTTGTGAGTTCTAACTTTTTCTAAATCAACCTATACTTAAAGTTTCATTATATCAATACCGAGGTTTGGCTCCATTTTCACACGTCTGGCTCTCTTGCCAAAATTTTCGGACACTTTTAATAGATATAAGAATGTCTAAAATTAATTACTATCCATTCCACTTTTATACAATTTGATGTTTCCTCCGTGATTTTTTTTTCGAAATCACCCCCTCCATCGTTTTTAGGGTGTAAGTTCCTTTAAATGGGTTAAATAAGGTTATATATGACATACCATGATGACCAGAGGCAATCTTGTATGGCCCGATCCATGAAGGTGCCATCTTGTCGCCTTTTTTATCGGCTCGCCTACAATTGAAAACGAGGACGACATCATACACTTGAAAACCCGGTTTCAAGTGGTGCCTCTTTTCTTAATCAACCTTCTGCTTGGCCTGGGCACTCAGGATGTTGTCCATAGTTAACTCGTAAATTTTTTTAGATTTTTCCATGAGCCTTTTAACGTCAAAAGAATCATAATCGCTTCCATCTACGTGAGGAAGCTCATCATCATCTTCATCATCCGAAAAAAAGGAATCTGGTTGTCGACCCCACATCAGCACCCACGGATGTGGACCTAAAAATATTTTTAAATATTTTATGTATTACCGTTGTTTACTGGTTAGTAAGCATGCAAAACATCAGGTAAAACAACGTCCCATTTATTGGTTTCCGTTTCCAACACCTTCACCAACGAGTTAACGATCGTGCGGTTGGCCCTTTCCACCAGTCCATTAGCCTGTGGATGGTAGGCTGATGTTATCCTGTGATGTACCCCAGTAAGGGCGTACAAGCCTTCTGACAGTGAGTTCACAAACTCGCGGCCTTGATCACTTATAACAATCTAAAAAATTAATAAATCAACTAAGTTTTTACTTTGGGACGCCCACATCGGCAAAATATTTCCCACAAATTGTATGAAGTCTCCTTGGCCGAGTGAGACTTCATGGGCCTGGCTTCAATCCATTTTGAAAAGTAATCAATAGCGACCAACAAACAAATATGCCCGTGTTCGGTTAGGGGCAACGTGCATAAATCAATCCCGATTTGTTTCCATGGTGCTGGGACGACGGCCACGTTATTCAGCACAGGAACAGCCTTATCCATCCTTAGGATATGGGTCTGGCATACATGGCATGACCCAATATACTCTTTAATATTTTTTGTCATATTGTGCCACCAATATCTACTTATTGTTTATAATTTATTATATTCATAAAACCTTACCTTTCGGCAATTTTCTCCTGTGTATCCAATGTGGCTCCCCAAACTTTTGGCATAAAGAGTATCATTTGCCCCATTGTGGTGTAATTTGATAATTTTTGAGATTTCCATAGGATCTTTCAATACTTTAGCCAGCATCTCTAAAAATACAACTTAAAATAAGTTTATATTTATAATAGAATACCTGTCCTCACACCTTCAGAGTTTATCAGTCTCTTGTGAAATAATATTCCTTTTTTAATACAAAAAGAGCTGATTTCCTTTTGAGGTAGGCTCTTTGGTTTTAATCAAATGCCCCAGGCATCACACCTTCCTCTATGTATTTAATGATTTCATCAAAATCATATTTTGCCATCTAAAAAATAATTGAGCATAAATATGATATAGTAAATAACTGGATATAAATTAAGTGATAGTTGTTTGCAAAATTTAATGTATTAACATGTATCCTGGAAAAAAATATAAATATTATGAACAATATTGCAAAACAAGTCATATTTAGTAAATAATACTGGCTATAAATTAAGTGATAGTTGTTTGCAAAATTTACTATATAAATATATATCTTGGAAAAAACAATATCAATATTATGAACAATATTGCAAAACAAGTTTTATTTAGTTAGTAATACTGGTAATAAATTAAGTAATACTGGTTACAAAAAGAGTGAGTTGTTATTAAAGTATAAAATTAAGTGAGTTGTTATTAAAGTATAATATTTTACCCTTTAAGTTCCTATGAAAGTATAAGTGGATATAATATTTGGCCTTTTAACTTAGTATTAAAGTATAATTACATCAAAGTTATTAAGTTAAAAGGTTACTTGGTAAGAATTAGTAGTGTACAAATATCGTGTACAAATATCCTGGAAAAATGTGATGGATATTTGACAAAATTTAGTAGTTTTCTAATATTTGGCCTTTTAAGTTACTATTAAAGTATAACTACATCAAAGGTATTAAGTTAAATGCTTACTTGGTAAGAATTAGTGTACAAATATCCTAAATGCTTTTCAATTGAAAACGCGATAGGAAACCAATTGAAATACGCTCCACTCCACGTGTAATGAACATTCACGCTAATCATATTTAACAAAATTGATTTTAACCAATCAAATTGCGGCGCACAAATATCTTGGCGTATTATTAACCTGCTACACCGGGCGGCACCAAAAACATAAATCTTAATTAAGAATTCCTCATTAAAACAGCATAAACTTCATATTTAAGTCAATCGAGATAAAATTTTTAAGCAATTTGATTTTTTTACTAAATCTATATAACGTGACGTGACCAAATCTCGAAAAACATCATAATTAAAAAAGGATGGTATTTAAATGCACAATAATAAATTAAAAAATGCAAAGTAAAATGTGGCTCAGTATTTTATTAAAGTGCCCGGTTAAAAACTCAAAATTGATCAGTAAATTAACTGTAAAATGCTCAACTTTAAATTAATAATGCTCAGTATTTTTGTTAAAATGCTCAGTTATAAATTTATAATTTGTGATATTAATTTATTTTGCGCTTACATTTTGTAAATAATATTTTAATTGGTATACAATTTTTTTTTTAAAAATAAGAACTTTGCCCCCTCCCTGTTTTTGTCTAGTTGGTCCCCCCCCCCTTATTTTTTACCCTCTTTCTTACCTGGGGGGAGAAGGGTAATTTGACCCCCCCCCTTTTTTACACTCTATCACAAGGGGAGGTGATTTGCCCCCCCCCCCCTCCCAATTTTTTTACCTTCTTTCTCACCCGGGGGGGGGGGTGATTTGGACCCCCTTATTATTAGAGTAAAAAAGGCGGTTAAAAGGGGGGATGGGGGGGGGGGGGGGGTAAATCACCCCCCCCCCCCCCCATCCCTCCCCCCTGGTGAGAAAGATGGTAAAAAACAAGGGGGGGGGGAGAGAGAAACCAACGGGACAAAAAATGGGAGGGGGGGGGCAAAGTTCTTAATTTATTTTAAAAAAAATTGTATATACTAATTAAAATATTATTTATAAAATGTGCAAAATAAATTAATATCAGAAATTATGAATTTATATTACTGAGCATTTAACAAAAATACTGAGCATTATTAATTTAAAGCTGATCATTTTAAAGTTAATTTACTGATCAATTTTGAGTGTTTAACTGGGCACTTTAATAAAATACTGAGCCACATTTTACTGAACATTTTTTAATTTATTACTGTGCATTTAAATACCATCCATGATGTTTTTCGAGATTTGGTCACGTCACGTTATATAGATTTAGTAAATAAAATAAATTTGCTTAAAAATTTTATCTCGATTGACTTAAATATGAAGTTTATGCTGCTTAAATGAGGAATTCTTAATTAAGGTATAAAAAAATTATATTTATTTTTGGTGCCGCCCGGCCGTCTTACTATTTATACAATCTAAAATACATAAAATTCATACAATTATCCCTTTTTGTCCATAAAAGAACTATAAAAAATACAAGGTGTATCACAGAACCATAGATAGGCAGGGAATTTTAAAAATGCATTATAAAAATATAACACAATGTAGATGGCAGCAATTATTAAATACACATGCATTAATTCTATCAAATAAAATGATAATTTATTAGAGAGTAAAAATTTATAGATTATATACGTAATTTGCTATTTAAATAAATTTGTTTGAACTATCTTTAATATATATATGTACTTAATAAAAAATGTTTGTTATAATTTAGTCGTGAAATTAAGATATAAAAAATGAAGCATACTTGTTGAAACCTCGAGGTGACCTCAAGGTGGACCTGATAAGGTTTTTTTATATGAAAAACCTTGAGGTCCTTATAAACCTCGAACCTCACCTTAAGGTTAGGTTTTAACCTAACCTCACCTCAGGTTGACCTGAGGTCCACCTGACCTCACCACACTGTGTGGATCTTATTATTAAATACGCCTACTCGCTCATTTGGGGGGAGCATTCTGAGTTGGCGATAATTTGGGCATAAAAATGTGGCAATTTTATGTTGTTGAGTGATTAGAAATTTTGACTTGAGGGTGGTACAAATATCTTTTTTGAGATCATTAATTTTGTGATGTTCTTCAAAATCATCAGTTTGCTCGTGGTCTGATTGTGAAAGATCACTGAGTAATTGGTAATATTGCTTATTTTTCAATAGTGGTTGAAAGAATTTGAAATTGCAAAATTTTGGGCCTAACAGGCAAATTTAATATTTCGGGCCGGGCATTTCGGGCAGCTCTAATGTTTCAGGCGGGCCGGGCGGACACCTAGAAGAGTCCGGGCGGGCAATCAGGTTAAAAAATTGAACCGGGCCGGGTTCGGGCATCAAATTATAAACAAATCTGACCTCTGATTAAGACATCCTCATGATTGATTAATATTGGTACAATTTCATTACAGCCTAGAAAAATTGAAACGTAGAAAATTAGTTACTTTCAATCAAAAATATAGCCAACAGTCCAAAACTTATAGAAATTAATGGTGCTGAACAATTTAACTCGGTCTATCAACATGACCTTTAATAAATGATTTTTTATCATAATAATTAATTATTATTGCTACAGCTTCAAAATTTTCAGTTACTAAAGGGGAACTCCTAGATTTCATAATTTTTCAAATTATTTTCCTCTGACTATATTCCGCTTTCGATCCATATCACGTCTATGACGCCCTATGGGCTCTCTTGCGAGGAGGGTTTATAAGTTTGGTTTATTAAAACCTTTTACTAATAATGAAAGTGAGGAAGTCCAAATGTAACATGATATGAAATAAATTGCACAAAAAATGTGTAAACATGATGATTAGAAAATAAGATTGAAAGACTGCCCGCCAACATTGGAAAATATCATAGAAAAAATTAATATACAAGCACAATAGTTATTTTATTGATAGGCGGAAATAGCATTACTAAATATTCAAAATACCTAAACAGACAATATTAAATAGTACATGTGGAGTGTGCGTTGTGTTGATGTGTAAGTGACCGTGTACACATTTAAAAATGCCTAAAACGAAAACGGAAAAACAAACAAAGGATTAAAAACGACGGGTTTAAGGGTCAACAAATGAGTAAAAACATGGTTAGAAATTTGTTTTATAGGTGTTAAAATAACATTTAATATTTCATATACGATGAGATTAAGAACCGTTTTAAAATTATTAAACGTTATATAAGGGATTAATAATTAGTATAGATTAAATCAAAGTTATTTCGATATACAAAGTATTCCCAGAAATGTGTATCAAATTCCTCGTAGCTAGCGCAAATTGCACCGTGGAGCGAACAAATAATAGAAGCTTATGCAATCACTGATAGAAATCGGGATATTTTATATGACAACATGGTGAAATAACAAACATAAAAGGAGGGGAGGGACGTTTTAAAAGACGCGTAAATGATGTTTTATAAACATTTAGGTTTTGGTCCATCAAGCTCCGGCAGCTACTAAGAATGGGTTCGGTTTGAGGAAAGAACCAGGGAAAGCAGTCTTCCCACCTTCACCTCCGCACTTAAGCTTGGGACAATCTATGTCCGCGCAAGGCATGTATTCGTGGCGCGAGGCGTACATCTCAAATTTCAGCGGCATCATGCAATACTCGCAATTGTATTGGCAAGTGGGAGTTTTAAGGGGCAAGCCGAGGCTATGCCAAACACTGAGTAAGTCCCTCACCAAGTCATCCATCATCGCCTTGTCGTGAAAGGGTGTCGGGGCGAGTCTAAGCCTTTCCTGACCTTTGGGGACCGTGGGATAGTTTATGGATTGGACGTAATGCCCGTACCGGGATAGCAGGAGATCGCATATTCGCATAGCTACAGCAGGATCCCCGATCTATATACCAACGTTCAAGTACAAAAACGATACATTTACACGGAATTTAATTTAAAATTGAGCAAATGCCGTAACTAGTATTGTAAAAACAGCTGGGTTTTGTTTGATGGACATTTGGTTTTAGTCGACTAAACATAAATAGACCAAAGATTATTTTGGTCAAATCTTTGGAGAAACGAGACCAAAAATCGTTGGTTTTTTGATGTTTAGTCGACTAAAACCAAAAGTCGATCAAACAAAACCCAGCCGTTTTTACAACACTAGCTGTAATAACATAATTGATGGGATTATATAACGCTCGTAAGAATTTTATTGCATAAAGTCATATAAATATAGGATACATGACAAATATAGGGACATTCCATGTCAAATCGATCATAAAAAGGCGTTTTTCGGCCGACCCCCTCAGAATTTTATAAAATTTGGTGGAAATGTTAAAACTAGTAAAATTATTAATTTTCGAAAATTTTAGCTCATTTGGGCCACTACTTTTCGAGTTATGGGCGCTCAAAGGTCGAAAATCGGTCATTTAAAAAATCGGGTTGTGACGCTATATTCAATAAAATTCATAAGTTATTGGCCCCCAAATCATAGAATCTTGTTGTAGTAATAGGTAAGACCTATCTCCATAGGGAAAAAATCCAAAAAAATTTTTTTATCGATTGGTCATCTCATAATGGCCGAAATGGCCAATATGGCATAACTACTGTTGAACCCTCTCAAACCGTTTCAAATTTGAGACAAATGTTTTATACTACCTATTAATCAAATTAAATAAAAGAGAAAGTTGGGCGGCCATCTTGAAGTGGTCATAAATTGCTTGAAACGGTATTTTATTTATTTGGCGCCAAAATGACCCTCCAAAATTGGTTTTTTTACTCATTTAGCCATCTTATAATATTATTATATCTATTATACAAATATTTTTGCTATAAATTAACACCCCAACCCCCCCCCCTTTAATCTTAAATCAAAATAGCGAGTAATTTTTTCCCACAAATTATTTTATTGTAATTTGGAAACAGGCTCGTGAAATAGATAATAAAATCGTCAGGATTATTGAATATAGGCTTTAAAATTGCCTTATCAACACAGATTGATTTCTTTTTTGGCGCGTATGAATTAATTTGTATGACCTCTAGCGCGAATTTTAAATGATGTCGAATTCTTTTAATAAAATTACTTTATCGTTTAATTTTACTATCAACTAATTATCCCCTAGACGTTCGAAATTTTGAATCTAATTTATAATAAAAATTATGACGATGAAAAAATAATAGTTAGTTTGCTTAACCCATGCGAACCCTTTCGCTTAGAAAAATTTCACAAAATATCTCTAAAGAAATGGGATATATTAAAAATTGTATCACCTTTAACCTCAACCGGAGAACTTATACCTTATTTAAAACGAAATGCTTGATGCGACACTAAAACATATTGCCTTACCTAAAATATACTTCAGATATGTTAAATTAATTTTTTATATGCGCTTGAAGACATGCCCTCCGTCATACTTTTTTTTAATACTTTTACATATCGAATAACAAACAATGAATATATACTTTGAAATAAATTATTATTTAAGGTGATTTTTCAAAGCTGTTTCTATTTCAAAATTCGAAGAAAAACCACTCCCTATTTTGATTGTAATTTATAGGAAATATGGGGGGGGGGGGGGGGTTGGGGTGTTAATTTATAGCAAAAATATTTGTATAATAGATATAATAATATTATAAGATGGCTAAATGAGTAATAAAACCAATTTTAGAGGGTCATTTTGGCACCAAATAAATAAAATACCGTTTCTAGCAATTTATGACCACTTCAAGATGGCCGCCCAACTTTCTCTTTTATTTAATTTGGTTAATAGGTAGTATAAAACATTTGTCTCAAATTTGAAACGGTTTGAGAGGGTTCAACAGTAGTTATGCCATATTGGCCATTTCGGCCATTATGAGATGACCAATCGACAAAAAAATTTTTTTTGGATTTTTTCCCTATGGAGATAGGTCTTACCTATTACTACAACAAGATTCTATGATTTGGGGGCCAATAATTTATGAATTTTATTGAATATAGCGTCACACCCCGATTTTTTGAATGGCCGATTTTCGACCTTTGAGAGCACACAACTCGAAAAGTAGTGGCCCAAATGAGCTAAAATTTTCGGAAATTAATAATTTTACTAGTTTTAACATTTCCACCAAATTTTATAAAATTCTGAGGGGGTCGGCCGAAAACGTGGCGATTTGACATGATAATTATAATACAAAAAAATTGTTATTTAATAGGCACTGGTAAAGCACAACTCAATAAATTAAAGGCAAGTCCAGATTAAAATTAGCCAAATGCTTACACATCTACCTATAAACTTGAAAAATTAAGTCTTTAATTTGAAGATTATCAAAGTAAAATAAAAGTAAGCCATTACGCTGATTGGTATAATGTGGGAAGGCGTATGTAAGACCGGCATGCCTTCTTGCATCAAGGCGCTTCTTAGGTAACGCACATTTTCTTGATGCTTTTCCCGAAGAGCCACACCCTCTTGACTCATGAGTACCTACAAAGATTTTAAAATTAATTTTTGAGGAATATTCCAAATTGTAAATGCTTTTCTAGAATTTACAACCTGCTTTACTAACATTAATTTAAAATCTTTAGTTGTTGAATAAGGTATGGTCAGGTGTTAGCAAAGTCCTAACAAGCCAAAGAATCTAAAAATGAATAAAAACTTAACATTTAATTAAATAAAAATAATGAGTGAATTTAACCCACCGCCACAAGGTAATATGAGTAATATTAAAGGTTTACGTTAAGGGCATTAGGTCAAAACTTATAATAAAGTGGTTAAAAATTACAAATTTGACAACATTGAAAATATATTCCTAGTTTACAGTCGCTGTGGAATCAGTAAACTTTTCACCATTATTTCTGTTTAGCGAATAACGTCAAGCGAAGAATCCATCAGATAAAAGATTTCAAACTAAGTCACGTTTCACACTTTAAAATCAATGATAAATAGTGACGTGCAAAGGAAGCGACAATAGTCGCCCACGTCCCCTGAAAAAAACGGGATACTACATAAATCTTGCTTGGGCGCATAAATTAATTTTTTCCATTAGCAATATAGATATTTTAAAAAAATTCTACAAATAAGGGGAGGATTTTAAATATTTAGAACGATTAAAGAAAGAGAATAAGTTTTTCACCTTGCCTCCATTCCCCAAAAAAACCTCGATTACAAACGCGTCAAAGCAAACTCTTTCTTAAATAAGGCTCACCATAAACCGCCCCATTTTCCAAAGCATTCATATTGGCGCAGCTTTATGAGAAACTCGCTGCGCGCGGCAATAATAGCTAGTCTAAGGGATTGTCTTAATATCGGCTTCAGATTATCGCGCGAATTTATCTTTGTCTAAATATCCGATTCAATTTCATGGGTCAAACTCGGTTGTAATTATTTTAATTTTATTTTTTGATAGTTAAAAAAGTCTTTTTGTTTATTTCAATTTTTGAGATTAAATCTAAACTTTAAGCTCACAAAAAATTTTGCATCCAACAAAATCGCTGTTATGTTATGCGTCTGAAATGTAAATCTGCTGTGAATTCGAAGTTAAGACGCGGCTATGTTATAAACCGTAAGACAATTTTTGCCGCGCAGCAAAATCCGATATTAAAACAAGCCCTTAGACGTGAAAGTGACCTATCATATTTTTAAAGATCATTAGACAACAATGTGGATAACGATTTGATGCAAAAATATTACATTTTACAAGGAGAGAATAAAGCTTTAACCGAATCATTTTGAACAAGCTAAGACAAGAAATAAAAAACATACAGCTGCAAGGGAAGCTAAAACGAGAAGAAAATAAATACTAGAGATGCACCGATACCACTATTTTGTGCCGATACCGATACCAGCCGATACTTAAGATTTTTTTGCCGATACCGATACCATGCCGATACTTATAATAAAAAAATTTTATACTAAATGTCTAGTTTTTAAATTTGAAGTGTTAAAGGAATGTTTGTCTTTGCCCCCACGACTTATTTTAGCTTTGCATAATTCACAGATTACAATTTTTTCATCTGCTGACACAACAAAATAACTCCATAGTGTATCTAAAGAATCCATCTAAGGCTTAATATATAATAATTTTTAAAATAAAATAATATTTACTTAAAAGCGCAGTCGGAACAGATGGTCAATGAGTTTATTATACTCCACATATTTATAGCCAATCAAATAAAACAATTTTCAAAAAATTTGAAAAGTCCTCTATTTTTTAATCGTAGGAGATACTATAAGGATTATTTTTTGAGTTTCATATTAAAAAAGGTATCGGCTTGGTAATTGCCGATACTAGCAAAGTATCGGCCGATACTTTTGGCAAGGTATCGGCGCCGATACCATGCCGATACTTGGTATCGGTGCATCTCTAATAAATACCATTTGAAATTTATTCAACAAAAAACAGAACGAGATTTGGAAAAAAATAAATCTGAAACCCCCTAATTTTCAAACACTAAATAAGCTATATAATGTAGAATTGTCAATCCGTTCGTATGAATATTGTATATTTTTTGAGACTTCATCTTCTCCTTTTTTATTTTTGTTTCCCCTGAAGATGGGCCATAAGTGCCCGAAATATCGCGTTCAATTTCCCGCTTTTATACAACACAATACTCATTATGCTCTTAATTAAAAAGTGTAATATTCGAGGATATCTCGTCACTTTAATAGAGGCGATGGCTGCGGCCAGCACCGTGGGCGGCAACGAGGTCGTAAAAATAAAGCCGGACCCGAAGCTACGAACCGCGTCTATGGTCAGAGCGTCACCGGCCAAGTAACCTCCGATGCTACCAAAAGCCTTGCCCAACGTGCCCGTCACTAAATCCATACCAGGCAAAGCGCGATTTCTTTCCCCAATACCCGCTCCACGTTCCCCATAGAGGCCGACGGCGTGCACTTCGTCGACGAAAGTTATGGCTCCGTAGGCGTGAGCTACTTCGCACAATTTTCGCAACGGGCATATGGCACCTATGATTGGTTGGTTACACATATATTATATTATTTAGCAGCGATGTTCGCATATAATGGCATCTTAGATTTATACAACGCTAGAATCTTTCATTTTTTGTTGTTGTAATAAATGTTTTTTTGTAACAAATCGGGAGATTTAACAATAATGTAAAATAAGTACATAAAACATATAATTAATTAAATGCAATAATAAAAATAAACTATTTTAATATCATCGAGAATCTTCCAAAATTTGCCAAGAATCAGGGAACGATTTAAAATTTTATTTGGCCATAAAAATACCACGTCTTTGCTTAGATTGATACATAAAGGTCATGAAATCCTTAATTTGACTCAAATGCTATAGGAAGGAGATAAGTAGTTTTTCAATCTCTAAATCTTAGCCTAATTTAATCGAAAATTTAGTGGGCCTAAGATAGACAGCCACGTTATGCTTCTTAAAAGGATTTGCTGTATTTTAGCCAAAAGCTATTTAATTTTTTATAAAAAATATATAAAAAATGTAATATTCTAAAAGAGTGATTATTAAAATGGACGCATCGTCCCCAAGAGGCCAATAAAATTGACGCCATAACTATTAGTAGTGTTGTAAAAACGGCTGGGTTTTGTTTGGTGGACTAAACATAAACAGGCCAAAGGTTTTTTGGTCAAACTTTTTGCCTGTTTAAGTTTAGTAGACTAAAACCAAAGTTCGACCACACAAAACCCAGCCGTTTTCAAAACATTAACTATTAGTCAACCTAAGTCATGACTCTATAATAATAAAAAAATTTCAAAAAAAATTATAAATAAATTAGCACCTGACATGGAATGAACGGTTTCGAAAGCCACAATTTTGGGCACATTAACATCAACCGTTTTGAGCAACGCTTCCAAATGCACCGGGTCATTGTGCCTAAATATGTGCTTGGGCACGGCACTATTACGGATTCCCTGGATCATGGATGCGTGGTTCCCAGCGTCAGAAAATATGTGACAACCTTGTTTTTTTTTGAAATAGGCATGAATATGAAAAGCGAAAAAGTTTTAAAATCTTTACAAATTCTTCAGTAAATTTGACAAATTTTATTTGAATTTCCCACCAATTTTTACATTGCCATTTCTATTGGACGAAATTCATACTTTTTTGTATGATATCTGTGATACGATAAATGTTTCAATAATCCTTTCATTACATTTGCGTTAAAATATTGCTAAAATATAAGATTGGTGTTCGAACTTGTAAAATATACAAACATAAGGGCAAAAAAATGATAAAACTTCTGATGGATGAAAGGTTTAAAATAACTTTTAGAACCATAATGAAAATATTTGAAAATGGTTAATATATTATAAGTTCGAATAAACATAATTTCAATACCCGGCAATGTTTTGGCCAAAGTGAAAAGTGTAGTATCGTTGGCCACGTAGCATGAGGTAAAGAGGAGCGCTCTCTCTTTTTGGTGCAACTGCGCCAGCAAGGCTTCTAAGCGTTCGTGCAACACACTATTTCCCGCTATGTTTCTCGTTCCCCCAGAACCCGCTCCATATTTATCCAACGCTTCTCTGTCACCCATTTAACGAACGAAAACTTATATAAGACGCTATTTAAAGATTATAACTATGTAGTAGTGTTGTAAAAACGGCTGGTTTTTGGTCGACCTTTGATTTACTAGATTAACGATCGCTTCTGGTCTGGTTTTCAAATTTAGACTAAGTCTGGAGGTCGACTAAGAAAAACAAGCCTAAAGCCTTTAGTTTGGCTTTTAATCGACTAAAAGCAAAGGTCGACCAAACAAAAGTCAGCTGTTTTTACAACACTAATATGTAGGGGAAGTATGTAGCCAATCTGATGAAATAAGCGCCATCTCTTTTCACGTTTATCAATTCATTTTAAAATTAAGCTAACTATTATGGGTGTAGCCAGGGGGTGGCAGGAAGGGGTCGGCTGCCCCCTCTAAATCCAAAAATTCCTTCAAATTTGATATAATTATGGCTAAAATTTCAAAAAATTATCGTTTTGCCCCTCACTAAATCATTATTGCCCCCCCCCTCAAATTCTAATCCTGGCTACGCTCATGAAGCTTATACATATTAATAATGAACAGAATCAGTGATATAAACAAAAGGAATTTCGAGTTAAGGCTTAATTCGTAGTAATTATATACCCAAACCCGAGCGTGCGTATATAATAAGCCTAATATTTTTTTATAATTTCACTCAACAACTCCATTATCGTCTTTGTAATACAGGCAATCAATTTATATGTTTGCGTTCTTACTCCCGTAATTTTCATAGGCACTAACGGGGCAAATTAAACGTATGAAGTTAGGCAAAATACATCATCACCCAAAAATTTAAAACAAGGGTTTTGGTGTTGTAAAATAACTCAAAAGATGGCGTGATGTAGTAGAGTGTAGGGTATGCCCCAGTTTAATTAAACACCTTTAGAAGGCGCGTTCATATAAAAGGGAAGTGAAAATGTTGAGTATACTACAACTAAAAGTTACTCTTACATTATACACCTCAACTTTATAATATCTAACCCAATTAAGATGAAAAGAAATTAGGTGGTAGTCTGTAGGAAATGTTACTATAAATCAAATTACAATTTTTGACTTCACCCCCTATGTACTAATAGCTCGATTATATATATCATTTATTTCACATCGCTTAAATATTTTGTGTATTATTTATATACATTATACAAAACTCCTTGAATCCAATTATTTTAAAATTATAACGCGAAATGATGGTTTAAGTGTTAGATTCTACCTAGCTCTCTAGTCCCAATTTAAACGAATATTAATAATATACGCCTATGTATGGGCCAATCCATGTCGATTCGTCAAAAAAAAAACGATTTTCGACCGACCATTTCAGATCAGGATAATTTTTGGTGAGGGTGTAGGCCTCATTTATTAGATTAATTTCTGAAAGTTTTAGCCATTTTGGGCCAATACTTTTTAAGTTATGGACGTTTAAAGGGCCAAAATCACGTTTGGGAGCGTTTTATGGATTTTACTATTTTTGTCATATTTTTGAAAGTAATTGCGTTATTCACTCAAATTTTGGTGTATTTTGTTCCTAAAAAAATTCTCTATCGAAATAATTTAACCAAAAACCTCAAACTTTTGTGGTTAATTTTTTGTGGGTGAAAAATTATAAAAACATTTCTCCGGTATATGAAATCACCAATTTCACAATGTGAACTCCTTTATGACCCATTATCATATTTCAATCATAAAAAGTTTGGGCGCGGCTACGAGATGGTCAAAAATTCAAAAAATTGCATTTTCAACAAAAATATTTATAGATGGCGGTATAATCAATTATCACAAGAATATATTATGGTGTTTATTTTTTATCAAATTCCAAATTTTTAAAAAATATATGGTAAATAAATAATATTGGAATAAAAATAAACTTAAAATTGATTTTTTTTCTGCGCAATTGGCAATTATCCGAGTTTGAAAATTAGATCTTAAATCTTAACTAAATGATATAGGGGTATGCTAAAATTAATATGAGGTTGAAAAAATAAATACTAATATGATGGCAAAATTGCTCATATATTTTTATTTTTATACTGATAATCCATGATAAAAATAAAAAATTTATGCAGGATGAAAGGTATTTTAAAAAAAATTTCTTGCTAGTTGTGACCATTTTTTATCTTAATTAAACCTAGTTATTTTCAAACTCGGTTACTTGTCCACCGCGTAGATAAAAGTTCAAAATTTAAGTTGACTTTTAATCCAATATTATTTATTTACCATATGTTTTTAAAAATTTGGAATTTGATAAAAAGCAAACACCATAATATATACTTGTGATAATTGATATACCGCCATCTATATATATTTTTGTTGAAAATGCAATTTTTCGAATTTTTGACCATCTCGTAGCCGCGCCCAAACTTTTTATGATTGAAATATGATAATGGGTCATAAAGGAGTTCACATTGTGAAATTGGTGATTTCATATACCGGAGAAATGTTTTGATAATTTTTCACCCACAAAAAATTAACCACAAAAGTTTGAGGTTTTTGGTTAAATTATTTCGATAGAGAATTTTTTTAGGAACAAAATACACCAAAATTTGAGTGAATAACGCAATTACTTTCAAAAATATGACAAAAATAGTAAAATCCATAAAACGCTCCCAAACGTGATTTTGGCCCTTTAAACGTCCATAACTTAAAAAGTATTGGCCCAAAATGGCTAAAACTTTCAGAAATAAATCTAATAAATGAGACCTACACCCTCACCAAAAATTATCCTGATCTGAAATGGTCGGTCGAAACCGTTTTGATTTGTCCTGGAATGGCCCGTATGTAAAGTCCTGCATGGGCCGCCCGAAGCCCGCCTCGGCCTGAGAGGGTTTCTGGCCGGACTCGGCAAAAATAAATAAAATAATAAATGGCCCGAGCCCAAAGCAAAACCAGGCCTACTAACCATTTAAATAATATAATTTCACTATTTATAAATATATAAGTATTTTTGTAAGGCGCATAAAACGTAGCTTTTAAACTGCACCCTCGTCCCTGCCTATAATCATTTTTTGATCAAAATCTAAAATTTTATTAAAATATGCCTATATATATGTCATATAGAGTAGTAGACTTTCCAATAAAATAAGCCAATAATTCACAAAGCTTATTTATTTTAAACCCTTAAAACTTTTTTTATTTTAAAATTAGATTTGTAGATAAAAAAACTAGATTCTTTATTTCAGATCTAGCCTTGTTTAAATTAAGATTTATACGACTAAAATAAAACATCTATTTATTTGGAAATAAAAAGTTGACAAAATCTGCCCAAAGGATTGTATTAATAAAAATGTCAAGTCTGGCCAGAAAATAAAACCAAAAATTTGGGCTCGGGTCGGGCAAATTAATAATATCGGGCTTATGGTGAATAAAATCCATTTTGCAGAGACCTATGTGTTTGTAATTTATAAAGATGATCTTAATTTTTCATCAAAAAACGAGTGTAAAAATAGATTAAAGTCGTCTCGGCACTATTCCCCTTCAGGGCAATTTATAATGAATTCGTTTCGTTTTAAATGCCTGTTTTTGTAATTTAAAGCTAAAATTCTCGGAAAAAAAGCTTCCCATCATCTCTTTACTCCTTGAAAAACAACTTTGATGGTATTTTTTTGTTTCCACGAAAAATGTAAACTTTTTGCACTAATTTCCCCGGAGTTGAGATAATGATAACTACCAACAAATAAAGTATATCAAAATTCTAATTAAAATTAATAAAAATTATAGAAAATATGCAATTTTAAAAACTAAATAAGGATGTAAAGATAAAAAGTTGGACAGGACGGGACATTTTGCACCGAAAGTGAGCCCATAAATTTTTATGAAATTATTTAGCCAGTTTCTCAATTCACCCCTTATAAAGCAACAAACTAAACAAGTTGAAATTTTTTTTTTAAAGATATCAGGCGGGGCACGAAAAGAAAAACGAATCTAGGCTCGGGCGAGGTTGAAAAAAGTAAAGCCAACCAGCCGTTATTGGCTAGTCTTTATCCGAAAGCAAAATAAACGTCGTTAACAGAAGCATAAGTTTCCAGAGCAATAAAAACCCGCATAAGTTTTCACATCACCTAAAAAGCCAAGTTGGACAGGACAGGACAGACAGGACGGACGGACAACATAAAACGAGCCCATAAATTGCGTAACAATAAAAAGGAAATTGAGCGTTTCTTACAGGACGGCTTCCTTGACCAGAGGGTGTCTGCTCATTCCAAGGTAATCGTTACTGCACCAAACCCGAATTTTCCCGTCCGTTTTAACGTCGAACCCCGGCTCCCCACTGTAAACCTCGGCGTAGGGTGGTTCTTGAGCTAGGCGCGCTACTTTTTTGAAAACGCGATACGAATGATCCGATTTCTTTTGAGCCAATTTGTCCTGGAAAAAGGAACCGTAATCGAAAAATTTCCCGTTGCTTCTACCCACATCCACGTTCCCTGTAAAGAATCATACATATAAAATTAATCCATATTGCGCAAAAATACATTAAGGGTCAAAAGAATATCAATGTAAATTATAAAAAAAATCTTGTGCTTAGAAAATTTATGATAAATCTAACCGTACCGAGTTAATTAATTTTAAAGCAAGCTCTTTAATGGAATATATTTTAATTTTTTTAATTAGTTTTACTATTCGTACACAAAAAATTGATATCTAGATGATATATAACTTCAATAACGAAAAACAATATAATAATAAAATAAATGAACAATGTTTTAAAAATTCTAAATTTCCAAACAATCTTAATCCTGCTCATTAATACAATATGTTTTAGCATGTCTTTTAATAATTTTGGAAATAAGCCTTTATTAATGATAATAAAGCATGAAGGTGAGGTGAGATCACTACACTTTGGTTTAAAAGGTCGTGAGGATCAAAATCATTAAATGTCACATTTTAGTTTGTATTTTATAATTTAAATGAATTATATAAATTATTATTTAATAAAATCTATTTGTATAGAACGTGTCCTAAATTTAATAAGGAACCCTTTCTAAAATCCATTAAAAGGTTGGCCTATTATTATTCAATTCATTATGATGCTATTATTATTATGTCAATGTAAAGCTAACCCATCATTTCGGTGTTAATTAAACTTGACATCAAGTTACATTAAGTAAACCTAGTAATATATAATTTATATAATTTAACACTACGGAACCATGCCAAATCCATTACAGTCCCATTAAAACCTGGCACAAAACTATAAACAAGGGCATTTAAGTGCGTATTAATGATATTTACGATAAGTGTATAACCCATAGACGAATAACAACTTATTTTTGCATTACATTTATTTAAAAGGCCATTTTTGAGTGTAGATTTTTCGAGATGAGCACTTGTGCAGTGAAGAATTGCAAAAGTGATGGAAGAATGTATAATGAAAACATTTGAGAATTATAGTTCCATAGATAAAGATAAACATTTAATTATTTATATTTTAACTTTCCCACACATACCGTTTTGTTGATATATGCCTCAAACGATTGATCTAAAGCATGGGCGTAGATTGGAATTAGAGAAGAGCAAAATGATCATTTTTTGAAATTTTAGGCAAAATTTTAAAAAATTTCAAAACAATAGATTTAGAGAGTCCTGCCCCCCCCCCTCCCTTGGCTACGCCCCTGATCCCAAGGCTTCGGTGTTGGATGAGTTTTTAATTTACAATGTCCAAAAGAGGTAAACGAATTTCGGTAACAAACTTGGTTCAAACTATATAAATAACACGGTTCAACAAGAAATCGACCGGCAAACTGTTTACAGCTTTGGTAGAGTTTTTCGCGGTGAACACGATTATGTATTTGATTTTATCCTTCTTATACGTCAAGTTTTAGAAATATTTCCTGTCAAAGTTGCTAAAAAATCTAGTTTATTAAATTTGATTTATAAATAAAGGGGAGTTGCGAGTTGACGTTTAAAAACGCCGCCAAAATAGTTATTTTAGCAACTTTAACAACAAACATTTCAAAAACTTGACGTATAGGAAAAAATTAAAAATATGCTTGTGTTGACCGTATAAAACTCTACCAAAATCTGCAAACAATTTGCAAGTTGATTTAAAAAATCCATTTTTTATTGACCAGTGTACTCGGAGCATTTAAACTTGGCATACTATTAACGATCTAATAGCGCTGAGCTGAGGATAGAAATCTAATCATTCCATAATTTAAAACAAACATCAACAGTAAAACTCATCGAAGTTAAACATGAAGAAGATGAAGGAAGCTAATTAAAACAATAGTTGTTATCAGGTATTACTTTTATAATCATCATTTCTTTAAATAATAAGCTCAGCGTTCCAAGGTCGTATACAGCACAGCTTACACAAAAAGTCTTTTTCCCCACATATTTCCAACACAAAAAATAAATTAACATAAAGTCTCCTCGAGCATACGACGTTCCAAGTAAGGGAGTTACGCCAACTCGTAACTATTACCAACAGGATGTAAAATTTAATTAAATATGTTTATTTATTTGGGCATATTTAAGGATAGTCTTAAAATAACGCGTTTGAGGATAATAATAATAATAAAATTAATGTTTAGACGTAGTTAAAATAGTAAATTCTTAAAATACGCACGTTCATTAAATGAAAATACATTTTTCTAATTCGGTGTACTACACAAAATATGTAATTGCCGTGAATGTGGCATGTTATTATCAAAATTTTAGAAAATTTTAGCGATTTTATTTTAGTCCAATTAATTTGGCCTTATAATTATTCTGTTTTTTTATTAAAAGTTGTTTTTGAAAGGCATATTAATTTAAAAAATTTTACATTCAATATTTTAAATAATGCCTGTTATACTGGAATTATACCAAATTGGCAATTTATAACGTGTAGTTAAAACGTAAAAGTATCCACCTCTTAGCAATATAACTATGAGAAAAAAGGATGCTCATAGCCATTTTCAAATTTGTAAATCTTACTAAAAAATTGCATAGCAATTATTTATCTTCCTGTTTATGCGTGTCTCGCTAGTGTTGTAAAAACGGCTGGGTTTTGTTTGGTCGACCTTCGGTTTTAGTCGACTAAACATTAACAAACCAAACAAATTTCAAAGCTAACCTTCGTGATTTAAGGCTTGCGGTTTGGCTGAAGCCAGACTGGATCGCTTCATGACGCTAGAAAGGTAGGGGCATTTATCGCCGTACTCCCGCAGTAATACTTTCCCATAATTCCGGACAAAAGTTGTGGGCAATCGTGCGAGGAATGGGCAAGTGCTGGACATTATAAGCTTGGCGAGTGATGTGCGAAAACGACTGGATAACAACATAACGCGATAATAAAACAACAACGACAAAAAGTGTTTTTTGGGGGGAAACTAACTAATAAACGAATAAATAAAAATATTAATTTTACAAAAAAAAAAAATTTATTAGTTTTTAAACATCTAAAAACTAATTTACATCGCTGGGGTAGTAAAAACAAAAAATGAACGAAAGTCGAAGTGAAGAAAAGAGAGAGGGGAGGGGGAGGGGGAGGGGGAGGAAACCTGTGTGTTGTGTGTGACCTGCTTGAAACTTGTCATTTTAAACTAAAATTTGAGAGCCTCAAATGAATTTTATAACCGCAAGGTCATGGTTTTTTTCTCGGTTTAACGCAAATGTGCTTGTTTGTAACTCAATTTAAACGACTAATTAACAATATATATTTCATATTTAAAGAAAGGTCTAAAAAATTCGAAAAAAATATAAAAAAATTGTGTTTTCGTCATATCGAAAGATAAATAACGAGCTAAATAAAATTTCATTACTTATATTAAATTACCTACCTTAACTTCATTTCTAAAATCGATATTGTAGTTAAATGTAAAAGAAACATTCTTGCTTGACCATAATTATCATATCCTTCATTTTGAGGAAATTTAATAATTTACTAGCAAAATGGAGGAAATTTCAATTAAATTTGGTATATTTTTTGTTCAAATTATTTTTAAAAATTATTTTAATAATATTGATTAAAAAGACATTTTTAAGACTTTATAAATTCAATTTTTCATTCGCTTAAATACTTTTTATTATTTCAAAAATAAAAAATAAACGATCTTAAAATTTATTTAAGTATTTGATATATTTTCCAAATGAAAAAAATTTAATTTAAAACCTTAATTTTACCGAGTCTCGATAGATTAGGGAAATGGTAACTTAAAAATATACTTGTGACATAGTGTATGTAAGAGAAGACAAGGGCGTTAGGTAAAAATACCTTAGGGGCATGGCCGTGATGATGTTGGTGAATTATTGGAAAAGGAAGAGAGACCGTTCATTTTGAGAAATTTAAGGCCAAATAATATAATCAATAATTATTCTAGGTAAAAACGTATATTGTTGGCAATATTTCAGAGAATTTTAGTACCAATTTAGTATGGAAAAATGGTTGGTAATAATTAAATTAACTTCGATGCAATTAAGTTTTAAGTAGTATTGGTAAATAATGTACAAAAAATGTTTATTAAAGGCTAATATATGTCAAAATATAAATTATTGTTTGATTTAACAACTAATGTTAAGTGGAAAGCCATAGATTATTAATAGAATTTAATCCCTAACAATTAAAATTTCCACAAAATTTTACATCAATGTCATATTTTCAATTTTTAATAAATTAACTATCATAAAAAATTATTTTAAAGATTTAATTTATGGTGATTTAATGCTTATTATATACCAACGTCAAAAACTATTACATTTGTTTCCTTGGCAGATAATCAGAGTTTTCTATCAATATTAAAAGCGTTAACAAAAGTTATCTTAATGCTAGTACATATATGTATTTTTGTCACATGCACTATCTCAAGTCTTTTAGAAGTATTATGCCATCTTTTTAACATTCTATAATGAGTTAGTACAATTGCATCAGTTCAACATTTTATAACTATTTTTAAATAAAAGAACTAGTGATAATGTTTTCTAAAACATACTTTTGATGGCAAATTTATAGCTAAGACTTATGATATAAAAGCAAAACAATGCTTAATATCAAAGCCATATATAAAACCTATAAAAGCATAAATAAATTGCAGAATTTCAATTGAATGTTTGGCCACTAATGCAACTATTGTTCCTTTTCGAAACAAGTGGTTAAATTTTTAAAAATATATATGCACAAAACAATAAATAAATTTTAATAAAATTTTTTAAATAACTAACTTGCTTAGGAAAATAGAGCTCTTAAGGAGATAACAATTAATAAAAATGTTGATTAGTAATTTATAGAAATTATGAAATTATATTTAAAAAATAAGCTAATTTTAACAATTTTATAAGAGTTTACTTGGTATGTATGTACTACGTAATTATACCGATAAGGCCCAAGGGCTTAGTGAATGCAATCTAATATTAAGCCTCTACTAACGCCAACTGGCGCATAAGGGCTTGTCACAAAATAAAGTTCTTATAGTGAGGTGGCAAATATTTGTTGTAAAATGGCATTTTAGTATAGATAAACTATAGCCTTGTTGGATACATAGAAATTTGTCAAAATCATAGTATCTTAAAATGGGAAAGCACCTATTAAGACAACGCTAGAAATTTGTTTTTTATTCTCAGGACTTCTATTTTGTCGTACAACTATAATTTTTCTCAAGTCATTGCCTTTTACACATTGGTCAATCTTTTTATTTTTCTAATTTCCTAATTAGCGAGAGATTTTATTTTTACAATTTAAATATTTCACTGTTCACAAATTAAAATCTAAAATAAAATAATCTACTTTCTACATAAAACCGGGCCTTATTATATTTAAACAAATATTTTAATATCCCTAATTTTAAAATTTAATGATATGTATAAATATTCCAAAAATAGATTATTTAGCATCAGTGGCTTAGCTAGTTACCTTGGGGAGCCGAACTTAAATTTTACATTAATGCGGAGGGATCGGCGATTTACTGATACTATTAATGAAACTATATAGCGATGGGGGGGGGGCAGTTTTCTCTTGCGAGGCCTTGGGCCCCTTGGCCCCCAACTAGCTATGCCACTATCAGCATAACTCCTCGTGTTAAGATTTCCTTCAGTGATCAAATATATTAATCCCATTTTCTTGGCAGATAAAAGAGGTATTTATTATAGTAAATAATCTTCAATCGTGTCCCTTATATTTACAAAATATACACCTCGAAGCATGTCAAATCTCATGATTTAACAAATTATAAGAAATTAAAAGGAATCAGTTCTAGGTTCTATTGTTCTAAACAGCAGGGAAGTTGTCCACTAAAGTATATTTTGAAAATACACTATGCATTTTAAAATTTCAGAAGCTTAAGGAAAGGTTATAAGAGTTATTAAAATTCACTGATCTTCGAAATAAAAATGCCAGAGCCCCCAATTCTCATTCAACCTAATGTGGGTTGGACAAGAAAGGAAGAAGATAAAACATTCAGATAAAGATTAAATTAATTGAGTATTAGCCAGTCAAACGTCACATCAAGGTTACTCTTGATTTAAATCTTAGAATTCTGATCCTAATTAGTGAATCTCCATAAATTTTGTCTTTTAATGACAGCGGCATTCATTCATTTCAAGTTTTTCTTTATTTAATATTAAATTTTAATAGATATATGTATGTACTCTCTCTATAGTGCACTAGCTGAAAGGTTTTCGGCTAACTATTATTTCGAATTTATTTTAACTGGGTGATCTTCATAGAAAATAATACTTGTTAAATTCAAGATATGAATTTTTTAAGAGCTTAGATTAGTTACTTTAGACAAAGTAGGAACTAACTGAACTAATTTCTATTTGAGGAGAGGAACAATAAATTGGAGATGGTTATTTTTTGAGAAAAATTAATCAGGTTTAGTTTTTATAAAAATTGCTGTAAATTTGTGAGATTTCGATAATAAAAAAGCTAAAGTCACTAACGCTAACTGATAAAAATCTATTTCTCCCTTTGCATTATTAATATTTACGCTTAATTCGCGGTGCTTGTAAAATATATTTCTGTTGATGTTCTTGGAATAAAATAATTATAAAATTCCTAACAATCGTGTGTAATCTTTGATAACATTGATCCATTCACTTGGTAACATAGACTTCTATCCTTTTTCTCTTGTAATAATTACTAATTCTGATTACCTGTTTTCATGACACGCCTTTACAACAATATTTTTTCATACGGTAGGAAAATCAAAGACCATATTGCCCGGCCGGCTGCCCGAACCTGCCCGGCCCGTGGGCGGGGCCCGGAAACTGTCCTAAATTTTTATTTTTAGACGGGCCCGGTCGGGCACGATGATAGGAATAGGGCAATTCTGGCTTAATAAATTTTTTAGATAATGTATTATTTAGTTACTTTGGATGAAAATGCTAAAAGAGTTTAAAAACTTGATTTCAGCATCCGTCCCCAAGTTATTTCTATAATTTTTACCCGAACCAGTCTATTTCCAACAAGTCCCTATCCTAGCTAAGTTCACGGAAAGGATTGAAATATTTATATTTATGTAGCCCTTTCATTGCTCGTAATTCACATGTACCGTCTATACATAATACAAAAACGTCATGCCCAAATAGACAAGCATGCATTAAACATTCTAATATCATTTAACATTTTTAACAAATCTTATTTGATTCAACAAAGCTTCCCAGATTCGCCTTTATTATTCCCTTATCACTCGTTGCTATCGCTAAGCTATTACTTATTTTTATAATAATAAATTTCTATTTTCTTTTTTTGCTTTAATTAAAAAAAAATTCCATAAATTACATTTAAATTCTTTTGATATATTATTGTTTTTTATCAAAAAAGTAAGTTTAAGGAGCACAGATTGACTAATTGAACGGATTTTTTCATTAAGAAGTATTTATAGGGTAGGGGCTTAAACGGGTTAACCCACTAGGGGAGTAGAATTTTGTTTATTGTATGATTATTTATATGTATACTTTAAACTTAATTAAAAAATTGCTACATTAATATTTCCATGGACATCGGCTGCATTTAATTAATATTTTGCTTTTATATGATTTGTAAACGTTCTAACATATTTGTACCTAAATGCATTAGCAATTAATATATTAAAATATTGTGACCTAGAGCGGTTTTGCCAGTGATAACAATATTTTAAATAAACTCTAGCCAAATATTTTAGAAACACCAAATACTATGTTTTTTGACCTATTAGGATTAAAATTAAAGATTAAAAATTTTATTTGGAAAAATCATTCGACTTATAAATAATATAGGAGATTCGATTTTTTCCGGGATAATAAATATTGCTATATTAGTTTTATTCAATATGCCATTAAGTCAACGCTTATTTTTTAATAGTAATTGAAAGAATTTGAGATCGCAAAATTTCGGGCCTAACAGGCAAATGTAATATTTCGGGCCGGGCATTTCGGGCAGCTGTAATGTTTCGGGCCGGCCCGGGCGGACACCTAGAAGGATTCGGGCGGGCCCGGGCGGACACTTAGAAAGGTTGGGGCGGCTCGGGCGGGCAAAAATGTCAAAAAATTGAACCGGGCCGGGTTCGGGCATAAAATTCCAAACAAATTGGATCTCTGAAGAAAAGATAAAATTTTTCACGGAAGGATGGATAAAATATATCCAAATTTGATAATAAGCATGCCTAACAATCACACTCAACAAATCAATAAAAAATACTTATTTTTGAAAAAGGCAACCCATTTCTTCTCTAATTCTAATTTAACGCAATTCACTTAATGGATTTTCAAGTGTACATGACCATTTTGTCGGGTATTTTAAATTCTATCATTTTTTCCTGCACTTAAATGTGTATAGGAATTAAAATGAAAAGAGTTTTACATTATTGTACGACTTAAGACATCTAAAGGATAAGATAGAAAAATTAAATTTCATCTCAGCTTAAACCGCTTAACATTAAAATATCAATAAATTTTAATTTTTTAAATAACGTAATTATTATAAGCGCTGAGTTTTAGGCTAAACCCTACTTTAATTGTCCACCTTATAAGAATAATGTTTTCAAATTTTTAAAAAGTTGCGCAAGCCATTTATGCTAAGTATGAGTGAGATAATTTTTTACTTCTCAAAATTTCTGGGTCCAATTTTATTCAAAGCTCACTGCCAACATTGTCTCGTCTTTTAAGGCATTCGAATCAATTGGGTGTCTAGTTTAACAAAACTTAGATTCTTCTATTAGTACTTTCAGGCCATAATAAGGGACCTCTCTATTCCTCGTTTGGTTGTACGACTTTCCAAAAATCTCCCCTTGACTAATTTGACTCATAACAAAAAAAACAACTTCGAACATATAAAATAAGGTTGGAACTATAAATGTAGAAAAGTTGTTTAAAAAAACCTAAAAAATAGAGTTGTCCAAGCTTAAGGAATGTTATATCTTTCCTTTTTAAACAGAAAAGATTTTTCTAAATAAATTTTTAACTTCATTTAAATTTGATAATAGAAAGACAGTATTGCAAGTTTTCTGGGCATCAAAATTGGGATTAGAGGGGGGCAATGATGATTTAGGGAGCGATAAAATCCTAATTTTTAATATTTTAACCATAATATTAAATCTTAAAGAATTTTTGAATTTAGATGGGACCGTCCCTCCCTGCTAGCCCTTTGCTAAGCCCATGGAAGGTTATATTTGAGAATATGAAAATAATATTTATGCAATATCTTAACACAGAAAGTCCATAAGGCTATAAAATAGTAGATTTATGTAATAAATAACATTTCCTACACATATTCATTTAGTCTCTAATTAAAATATATTTAGATTAAACAAAAGTTTAAATTAATTTACTTTATAAACATTAGGTATTAGTAATGTAAGTTTGTGTATTTTTAATCTATTAAATTGCTAAGCTTTAATAATATTAAACATAGAGCAAAAACTCCTTAAACTAAATTTTAATGTTTATTCATTTAGGACCGCTTGATAAAATGTTATATTAATTTATATACCATTTTCAGGCGATGTTGAAAAATCAAAGATCGCAGTAAAATTTAAGCCAATGTCCACTTTAAAATACCACGAGAAAAAATTAACATGTTAAAATCTAAGTCTAAAATCTAAATATCTAAAAAAGGGAATGCAAAAAAATATTTTTTATTAATATAATTATAAAATAATTGAAAAACTTTTCCAGTACATATTGTGGAAGGTGGGGTCCTAGAAGGCCCCAGCCAACTAAAAAACTCTGTATCTTAAAAACTGTTTAATAAAAACAAGCCAACTTTTGCAGAGATATTCTAAAATAAATTTTATTAAGTTATTAATTTAATGAAATCATAAAAATCACTATCTTGGTTTAAACAGCATTTTTAAATGGTTTGAAGCCCTCATGACCCCGCCTCACCTATGGAGCGTTAAAAGCTCAAAACAATAACAAATGCAAGATAAATCAGTGAACAAAACCAATTTTAAAATTAAGTGTTTTTCTGAAATGCTTAATATTGTCTGCAGTCAGATAAACTTGTTTTTAAAATTACAAGAGCAAGACATAATATATAATAATCTTAATAGATCATAAACAAAGAATTTCTTTTTAAGCTATTAAACCTAATTTAAAGTAAATGCATCATATATAACTCATTAAACTAAAAAACATCTATCAAGAAAGGCCATGCATAAATTTTTCTGGCTATATTACAGAGCACCTTAGGATTTTTGAAAGTTGGATATAATCATCATTAATAATAAAAATAATTTATACCATTTATCAGAGTGACAGAGCAGGGTAAGGCTTAGTCACTAAATTTATCATGATTAATCACCCATATAAATATAATTTAAAAAAAACTTTAAAAGAATATCTTATCAGATTGTGACTAAATGCAAGGTGTCACCGAGAAAACTTAAAATTAAGTAACTAGAGACTATATTCATTAAATTATAATTTTACAATTATCACACAAAAACTATTTCTATAATTATTTAAGATGATAACAGTTGTGTGAGACTACAAAAAGCACCAAGTAATTTATTCTGATGCCATTAGTGCCATTTGTTGTGCCACAGCCTGAATAAGGCTTAAATGTAAAAAAATTATTGTGTCTAAATAATAAATCTAAAAAACAAAACTGTATAGAAAAAAGTATATTTGATTAACATTAAAAATCAATATAATAATGTTGCACCATAAATTCATAAAAAAGATCGCATAATTCATAAACAATAAAAAAGTTTGCACTATTCATAAACAATAATCCTATGCAAACAATGGTATAAGATTCAATTATGACTAGAGAAATATAAAGGTTCAGTCAAAACTCTATATATTGGGAAGAGACAATATTAGGAGGATTTTCAATGTCTTTTTTACTAGCAACAAGTTGCAGTTCTAAGTATTTGGCAGCATTATTATCAAGAGACACATAATTTGAGGCATATTTAATAGTACGTTGTAATATTATTTGCATTGTTGACACAACCTTATCACATACCATCTTTAAATCTTCTTTAAACAAATCATTCCATGCCAAAAATAATGCACAAAATAAATCACCAGTACCCACAAAATGTGCATCATATTTTTTCATAACAACCTTGATTTTGATGTTTGTTACACCATTTGATTTGCTTGCATATGCTATTAAAACATCAGGTGGACCAATATCACAACTTGAAAGAACAACTGTTTCTATATTATAACTGTGCAATTTTTGCATCATTATCCAAATATCTTGTTCATTATTAATTTTCATATCAGTCAAAAGTTCAGCTTCAAATTGATTGGGTGTAAGTAAATTTGTTAGAGGGAGTATTTGTTCTTTATAGATTGATACTAAATCCGATGGCACATATAAAACACCTTTATCACCGAGAACTGGGTCACATACATAAATTAAATTGGGATTTAATTCTTTAAGTTTTTTATATATTGTACATATGGAATGCAAAAAAGAGCTATCACCTACATAGCCAGTCAAAAGATGAGTATATGTTGTCAAATCGTTGTCAATTAATCCTTGGAATAGATCCAATAATTGGGAAGAATTTAAAACATCACCCTTAAAACCATGTTTATAGCCAGTGTGATTAGAAAATTGAACTGAGTTTATTGGATCAACCTCATATCCTAGCAATTGAAGAGGAAAAGTCGCACTTTTATTGCCTACATAACCTGAAACGACATGGCTTTGTATAGAAAGTACACGTTTTTGGAACATTTAATTTTAAGGTCATTCAAATTTCAGGAGACTTTCGCTAATAGATTACATAATTTTAATCGAAACTTGTCTTACATCCAAGGATTCAGTTGCAATTGACAAAAAAGCAAAAAACAAATAAATGTCTACGAAAATGCATTTGTCGATTTAAATGTGTGCATCTAACTCTAACCCTATCCCTAACCTAAAACCTTGACCTAAAACACTAACCCTAACGTTTTCGTCTCTGTAAACCCCTCTCAAGGAGCATTTTCGTTAAATATTCATAGACATTAATAGACATTTTGTCAGTTAAACTTTGGTCGAATGCATCGATACACTTGTTGTGAAATTGATACCTAATCAGTACCGCGCAAATAAACTTCAAAATATAAATAAAAATGATTGCAATCATGGACTAAGATTAAAATTTAAATTTTCTCATATTCTTAGGCTTCGTTAGGATCCACCATATTTATTTCCATCGTTTCATCATGCTCAATTACGTAAGAAAAGAGTGCTTTAACTTTTTTTTTAAATTTAATAAACAAAAAACTAATTTTTAGTCCCTTATGGATTTAATGTCTATTTTCAAAGAAGATGAAGATACTGATTATGTCTCTTAATCATTTTATTTATAAATATCTTTGTATTCATATTCTTTTTTTAATGTCATTGCATAAATGTTTTTTATCTAGTCTCCAGCGACGGTCCCAAGGCCATATGCAAAAAGATGAGGCCAGGTGTCTGTTCTAAACCGGCTGTAAAGATCCACTCCAAAGTGTTAATTCTTTAAAATAAAATACGATAGTGAAAAAGCCGGCGGAAGGCGGGTAGCGATGTAAGAAAAAACTTTACCAAGAAAGGGAAAATTACAATATTCGGGAAAATTACAATAAATGGGGCTAAACGTAGGGATTGGAGAATATTTACGAGGATTTTATAAAATTTACAAAGATTAAATATTGATGTGAGATTTCGCTTTAAAAGCCGTTGAATCTTCCCTGGGTGGTGGGTTTGATTGAACGAGCAATGTACTGGAAATCTTAGGACGGGGCTGCGCGATGAGTACCAGATGTTGCTGAGTTAAAAATAAAAAGTAATTTTATAGAATAGTAAAGCAATTTTAAGTTTTCTTTTATGTTTATTTATTTACTTAAGACAAAGAAGTAAAAAGAATCACAGAATGATCGAAATATATTAAAGTTATCTATATGTTGATCAATAATAATATAAACACGTACAAGCGCGTTTAACACACACGAAGGGAATTAAATGGAAAGGAAAAGAGGTATACCACAGTAAACCACATATGAAGTAGTAGGACTAGGGAGGGGAGATTGTGTAGACATAAATAAATTTACATACGAACAAAAGAGTCTATATTCAGTACTACGCTACGATTGTATCTATTAAAATCAGTTCAAGAAATACAACAAATGTTCTACTCGTAGAAGATCAAAAAGAAATCTCACAATCAACGAACTTGCAATTAATGTATCAAGAAAGGAGGGGGGGATATAAAAACGCAGTTTTGCAACCTTTGTGGGTGGTGGGGGAAAATCCAACAATCCGTATATACAATATATACGTCACCTTCCCTTTTTCAAAAAAAAGTTTCTGTTGTAGTCTGGACAGTGGTATTGTGTGATATTGGATGTGGGATGGTTGACAGATTATTCTGTTACCATCCCTGGGTGTTGGTTGAGAGGAACGCTTGCACTGGGCAACGCATAGATAAGATACTAATAGATCTGTAGGCTACAGTCTTGATTTCTAGATGTTTAACTTCACGGCTAAGTCTCAGTTTATGTTTGAAATTTTCCGTATATTTCTGACTCCGTGTCTGAATTGTATGGATTAAATGTTTTCTCCAATTTATTGGGATCGGTTTATAAATATATTAATAATACATATAGTATTAAAGAAAAGGGCCAGGGGTAGGGATATATGTAGATAAAAGAATCATTGAAATGAAAATTAAATGGTTTTTATCAACCAGGTTTTGGTTTTGGGTTTACAATATTCCAATATATAATTATAGCAAAAATATAATCTGCCGAAAATGTTAGACAACAGGACTCCAGCTGATTTTGGAATTGGATAATTTGTTTATTTAATCATAGGGGAGCAGCCATGTGTGCTAGCTGTAAAGGTGAGGTGAGGTGGAAACTTTCAGTTTAGAAAATATGGAAGGTTTTGAGAGTAAGGATGTGGCAAAATGGTTTTTGGTGTAACTAGTTCTAAGGGTTCATTGATCTGTGGTTTATATGAAAGGATATTCGTTCTTGGCAAATGTTGATTTTTGATGCGAGCGACTTCAATAAAAAATGGGGGGGGGGGTATTTTCTTTTTTTCGATATTATTTGTCATGAGTTCGGCTGTGCAGGGCCAAGATATTGTCATTGTTTCAATTTCATCGCCAAAATTCCTCTTTTATTCGTTGTCATATGTGAGGTGCTGAACAATCTGATTCACAATTTGGTTATGGCGTGAAAATCTCGCTTAAGGAGCGCACGATGTGATTTGATTTTTGTCGAGTTTTGAAGAATATAGGAGCTTTGATGTACTAAATACAAAGTTTAAATAATAATTAAAATAATACTCACACAATCTCAGCTGTTCGTGTGCCTTTAACATACATAAGTATTAGGGCTCACACAATTTTAATTGCTCCGTGTGTCTTATTTTATTATTATCATTTTGTCAATCTTTAATTTAGAAAATTTTAGAACCAACTTGTTGTACAATTTCACCCAACAGCCATTTAGGCTTACCCAAATAGTTTCTATACTACACCTTTTGGTTAAGCTCAAACTTTGGTTTAAATACCATTGGCAATTGTTGGTGATCATCAACATTTAAAAATCTGGTGGATATCTTAACTTACGCTTTAAAAATTCGTAGCTAACTGCAGGACTATCAGGATATCTCGGAGACATGTTGTGATAAAGTTTATATAACCATGTTCCTTCCTTCGTCACTTTAGCTAAATTTAACCATTTCTTCACGATTCCTACATACCTTTCTACCTGTCCATTTAAGCTAGGATGCTATGGGGGAGTCAACAAATGATAAATTTTATATTTCAAACAAAATTTTTTAAATTCTACGCTTAGGAAAGCTTTGCCATTATATATCGGGAAAACCAAAAGCGCCTAGTAATTCTTGCAAAATATTTATAGTTACTTTACTCGTTATTTGAGAAACGTTTTTAAATTCCGTCCATCCTGAAAAGGCGTCAACGATCAAAATAAAACGCTTTTTATCAAATTCGAAAAAGTCTATATGAATACGACTCCACGGTCTTTTTGGACGTGGCCAAGTCGCGCTTTTATCTTTTCGCGGCATAGCTGAGTTAATTTTACACAATTCGCAAAGCCTAACCAATAATATCCTTTGTAATTTTAGGCCACCATACGTAATCTCGTGCAATTTGTTTCATTTTAACAATTCCAAAATGACTTGCATACAACAGTTCTAATACTTGTTTCCTAAGCCCAATTGGTATGACCAATTTTCCTTGCCTTTTAATCGCAGCTTCATCAACATAAAGTTCATTAAACACGTGCTTAAAAGGTATAGGAATTTGTGCGAATTCGTCCGATCCTGATAAAATAATTTTAATTAAACTTAAATCGGGATCGTCGTTAACAGATTCTACAATTTGCTTAAAATCAATTATGTTAATACTATTAACTACGTGTCCACCAACAATATCGCAACTCAAAGATGTATCCAAAACTTCCGTTGTATCCGCGCCCAAACGCGACATAACGTCGGCCAAATGGTTTTCATCTCTTTTACGATATTTTAAGGTTAAAGTAAAATTACCTAAAGTTAATAGCCATCTTTGTAACCTGTGTGACATTTAAAATCGGTGTTAGTTTTAATAATTAAAGAGACCAATGGTTTGTGATATGTGTCCACGATGAATAATTTTCCTAAATATTCTCTACACCGTTTCAGGCCATAAACCATCGCTAACGCCTCTTTCTCTATTACCGAATAATTTAATTCAGGTTTAGTTAATTTACGAGAAAAGCATATTACAGGGTGTTCTACACTACCTTCTAATTGGCATCATGCACCACCAATTCCATTATAAGATGCATCAACCCTTAAAACATTTTCACCTTCCGGGTCAAAACATTTTAATATAGGTTGCTTTAAAAGAACTTGTTTTAAATAATTACTAGCTGTTCCCGGCCAAGCGTTGCTTTGGCTCAGTCCTTAAGTGGTTAAATAAGTATAAGCTATTAATAAGACTTATCTAAAATGGGGTCATATATGAAATAATTTATAATGTGAAAGGTCCGAATGATTTTATGAACCCACTATTTTTAGTATATATTTATATAATAAGACAAACCAAATGCAAATTCTGTTTTAGTCATCAAATCCGACTAAAATTAAATGTTTTTGAAAAAATTGCTTATTAATGCTGTTACTTATTGTACAATAATACCATTATTTTATTTTTCTAGTTAGCTGATTTATTTGAAATACATTTTTCTTTAATATAATAAAATAATTAATTGAAGGATGGATAATTATTAAAAATATGCTTCTATGATCGACCACGTGATAATAATGACAAAAACTGCATAATTTAAATTTTATTTATTTAATCTAAATAGTCTGTTAAACCCCAATAATTTTAACCGTATACTGTAACATTTTTATTATACTTTTAAATATCTAATTCGAGAAAACTTCAGCTTTGTATGTATGACGTCATTATTGTATATGCTGCTATAAATGAAACTAAACGGGAAATATCAGATATTTTTAAAACAAAAAGGTATTTTAGGAATCTGAAAAAACTATTTTACCCCTGGCCTATCTGGGCATCTACGGCTAAATTTTCGCTCGAATCGGATCTGAAGTTTCAGAATTTAGCCCTTTTTTAAAACCAAAAGGCCGAGAAATGTCAGATATTTATAAAACTAAAAGGAATTTTAGCAATCTGAAAAAGCTATTTTACACCTGGCCGCCCTGAGAACCTACGAGTAAAGTTTCGCGCGAATCGGGCCGGTAGTTTCAGAATTTATTCTCATTTAAATATCTTTAATAAAAATTAATGATCGATAAATAATGACATTTATATATAAATAGCATTTACTCAGAATAATCAACGTTGGACTATTTTATATTATTTAAATTATATATACTTTCATCTTTCTCATTTAAAATATCTCATTTAATGATAATGAGAAAAATTCATCTTCTTCACCTATATATTTTCTCAAATAATCTATAATTTTATTTATTTCAGGTTAATTCATAAATTTTATGTTGTCACCGTTAAGAAAAGATGACGTTTAAGAAATTTAATTCATAAATTTTATGTTGTCTTGTCACCGTTAAGAAAAGATGACGTTTAAGAAATTTAATTCACAAATTTTATATTGACACCGTTAAGAAAAGATGACGTTTAAGAAATTTAATTCATAAATTTTATGTTGTCACCGTTAAGAAAAGATTACGTTTTACAAACTACTATAAGTGATACACTTTTACTACAGAACTGTCTGTATATTCAAATTTTCAACGAACGCGAGGAGGTGCGTTTGATTGACATTTTATTGAACGTCAAAACGCATAAAACCCAATATCTCAAAAACTAAAAAGAATTTTAGGATTCTGAAAAAGCTATTTTACCCCTGGCCGCCCTGGGAACGGGGTAAATTTTCGCGCGAATCGGACCGGTAGTTTCAGAATTTAGCTCTTACATATATACATATATACACTTTACTTTATATATATAGATAACATGCTTCATGCTCATCAGTCCAATTATATATGCTATTTATGCCAGTTAAATCATACAGTGGTGCTGCATATTTACTATAATCACTGATAAACCTGTTATAATAAGTCATTAACCCTAGATCAGTGATTCTTAACCTGGGGGTCGCGACCCCCTAGGGGGTCGCGAGAAGTTTGCCGGGGGGCCGCCAAATTTTTTTAGAATAAAATAAAAAAATAATAATAAAATCCGGGACCGGGTTAGGCCCGATCCTGGATCCCCCAGTTATGGTTCCTTACGGAACTTTCATTGGGAGCTTTTATTCACGCGTATCGAAGCAGTATTACATAAATCTACAAATGAGTATGTAAAATAAGCGAGTATTGTACGCGAATAAGGTGAATAAAATGTGCAGGTTGTTTATAAAGGAAAACGAAATTTAGGGATAAAGGCTTGGGACAAGTCGCGGGCGAAAAAGGTAAGGAGGGTGTTACGCAGGAGATCAAACAAGTGACGCCCGGAGGGCATGCAGGCGTTTATATACGCATGATGCGCAAGGGTTTGCTAGGGTTTTAGGTTAACCGTTTCGACCGGTATTTCGTTTTCCCAAAAGGCAAGGTCAATATCTGTGTCGTCTTGTAGCCCGTTTTGCAGGATATAATCGATGTCGGTGTTGATTGTTCCGTGTCCGGGGTTTCGGGCGCCCAAGATCTTAATGGGTTGTCGGCCGGGTTTCGGTCCTTGGGGATCCATGCTAGGTTAAAGTGAATATTGAGGAGGTGCTTTAGGCCGTACGTTTTAACGAAAGTTGCGATGACTTCCTCGTATATTGGTGAGTTCGAGCCCCCCTTTTTTAACACACAGTATGCGGTTGCGGAGTCGGTGTAGATTCTCGGATGGTTGTATCCCCCTAGGTATGATCGTATGTAACCGTACAGTACTGCTACGGTTTCAGAGAGCGTTATATGGTGCGGTTCTCTCCATTTCCACCCGAACGAGGCTGCAGCAGCTTGGAAGGTATTGGAGTGCGACCCGTTGATGTCAACGAGGCCTATGTGGGAGCCGGAGGCGTCTACGTATACTGTGTTTGTTGGTTTTTGTTGAGTCTTGATATATTTATTGGTGTATATATATTTTACTATTAGCGATTTTTGTATATAAAGGGTAAGAACGCGTGATGGTAGGGAAATCGCGTGATGATAAGGTGATCGCGTGATGGTAGGGTGATTGTGTGATAGTGCCGTGATAATGAATATAATTTGAATAACCTAATTTGAATAAACGCGCATGGTGGAGTATGCAGTTGCAGTATACAACATCTCCTACCCTCTTAAGTTATTCCATATCTTTCTATAGGTTTTCGGATTCGTGTAGATCGCCGGACCGTTATTTTGGGTGAGGTCCGTACGAGGGGGTAGAGGTGAGAGCGGGGGTGGAATGGAAACAAGCATTTTATCGTTAGCTTCATCATGTGGTAGATTTGGCTGTTGCGGAGCGGTGGCGTCAAGTAAATCACTGGGAACATTTTGTGGCAGAGCATCCGGTAGTGCGTGCGAAATGTCAGCCCATTGATCTTCATTGTTTAGCGTGTCCGCGTTATCTAAAGATTTTCTAAGATGATCACCATGTCTCTTCCATAATGCCCCATTATCCATTTCTATCATGTATGATACTGGGCCTAAGATTTTTAATATTTTTCCCGTTACCCATAATTGATCATTAGTTGTGAAAGTTCTAACCCATACTCTATCTCCAATTACAAATTTTCGTTTGATAGGTGCCAACTCGTCTTTGTCAAGACCAGTTACATGTGGTTTGAGTAAGTTTAATGGACCGATTGGTTGAATTTTGATTAATAGATTGGCTGGAGTTAATCCAGTTGTTGGGGTGTTCCTATAAGAAAACAGAAAGTTATATAATTTATCGTTTTTAAAATTTCTAGTTTTGTTCAAAAACTCCTTGAATGTTCGTACAAAACGTGCGGCTTCTCCGTTGGATCGAGGATGATACGGGCTGGACAATGCATTACGAATATTATTTGTTTTGCAGTATATTTTAAACTCGGCGCTTGTAAACTGAGGTCCATTGTCTGTAGCCAGGGTGTTTGGTACTCCGAACCTTGAGAAAATAGCTTCGAGAGCGTTTATAGTGCTTGAAGTAGTGATCGTGGTCATGGGAATCACCTCAGGCCATTTACTGTAGGCGTCAATTACAATTAGATAATAATACCCATTAAGAGGTCCACAAAAATCGGCATGTCGCCTAGACCATGGTTTCCCAGGGTTTTCCCATTTTTGAGTGGCTAATTCTGTTGTCCCAGTGAACCATTGTTGACAATCTGTACAGTTTTGAACATAACCTTCTATATCTTTATCAATACCCGGATACCAGAGATGTTGACGGACGAGCCTATATTTTTGAGCGACTCATGCCTGGGTGTCCTAAGTAAATTAGCTTCAAAATGGTTTGTCTTAATCCTTGAGGAATAATAATTCGGTATCCCCAAAATATGCAGTTTTTTAAGGTGGTGAGTTCTCTTTGCCGTTGCTGGTAAACTACTAGGTCTGGAGTAACTTTCTTCGGCCAGCCATGGAGTACATAGTTATAGACTTGTCCCAGGATAGGATCTGTACGAGTATGACGCTCTATGTCGGCGGACGTAATGGGAAAACGTTGAAATGGTTCTTCATAAATGGTGTGTATATCATCATCTTCTTCTTGTTCTAGATTTTCTTTGGATTGTATCGGAAGCCTGGATAACATATCAGCTTGTGTATTTTCCTTGCCCATTTTGTATTTTATGGTATAATGATAAGGTGTTGTTAACAAAGTCCAATTCTGAAGTCTTGCTGACATGCCTTGTGATACATTTTTATTCGGGTTGAATATTGAAATTAAAGGTTTGTGATCTGTAAGTAATGTAAAATGGAGGCCATATGAATATTCCTTAAATTTATTAAAAGCATAAATGATGGCTAAAGCTTCTTTTTCAATTTGGCTATAATTTCTTTCAGCAGCGTTAAGGGTGCGGGACGCAAAAGCAATAGGGTGCTGATAACCTTTAATTTCGTGGGAAAGTACTGCGCCGAGGCCCTCAGATGACGCATCCGTCGAGAGTACTAGCGGTAACTCGGGGTCAAAATGTTTTAATATCGGAGCCTTGATAATGGCTTTTTTAATGTCATTGAATGCATTTGTACAGTCTATGGACCATTTCCAAGATACTGTTTTCCTTAGCAGTTTATAAAGAGGTTGTGCTAAAGAAGAGAAATTTTTTATGAATTTCGCGTAGTATGTTGCCATACCTAAAAAAGATTGTAATTCTTTTATTTTAGTTGGGGCTGGTGCTGCTAAAATTGCTTTAGTATTCTTGTCAGTAGTAAAAATTCCGTCTTTACTAATGGTATGTCCTAAATATTCTACTTTTTTTTCCAAAAATTTACACTTTCCTAATTTTAGTTTTAGGCCTGTTTTTTCCAATTCTTTAAAAACCTTTTCCAATTTTTGATTATGGTCTTCTACTGTCTTACCAGCTATAATGATGTCATCTAGGTAGACTACTATTCCCTTGTTATTTCTAAATAATGAATCCATAAATCTTTGAAGGCCGAGGCTATGCCAAAAGGTAGTTTAGTATATTTGAAAAGGCCCCTATGCGTATTTATTGCTAACAGGTTTTAAGAATTTTCGTTAATTTTAATTTGGAAATAGGCATCCTTAAGGTCCAAAACGCTGAAATATTTAAAACCGCCTAGTTGAGCAAATATATCTTGAATTCGTGGTAAAGGATATTTTTCAATTACAAGGTGCTTGTTTAAATCACGGAAATCGCCACAAATACGGATGCTCCCATTATTTTTAATAACAGTTACAATAGGAGCAGCGTGTTCAGCATATTTTATGGGTTTTAAGATACCTTCTTTAACTAACCTATCTAATTCTTCGTCAATTTTAGGTTTTAACGTATAGGGAATAGGTCTAGGGCGGAAAAAACGTGGACATAACTCATCTTTTAATTTTAGCTTTGCTTCATAACCAACTACCCCGCCCCCCAATTTATTTTCAAACAACAACGGATATTTTTTAATAATATTATTGGTTACAACATCATCGTGGGTATGATTAATCTCGTATCGTTGGAAAGGTTTGTTTTGCTCCCAATCCTCAGCTAGTTGACGTAATATGTGTGGAAATATCCTTAACCAGTCTCTTCCCAATGTTTTGCCCGCTCCCATCAGCGACGTAAAGCAAGAGTTGGTGGGTTGCGTCCTCTTCTTGCACGATTACTTTTGCCGATCCCTTTAGCCGTATAGACGAACCATCATAACCCCTTAACTCGGTACAACACGGTTGAGTGGTAAGGTGGGCCCCATTGAGAGTATTAATCAAGGGGACCGCTGACCCAGTGTCAATTTCAAAATTTAACATACGGTCATTTACCTTCAAAGCATAGCATGGCCGCAACGAGTCTTTTAATGGAAATAATCTAATGAGGAAACCTGTTTGACACGGCATATATTTCCGATATGGCCTTGGGTATGGCATTTATAACACGTCGCAAAACGGAATTTACAGTTGACTCGAAGGTGGTTCCCCCCACAGGCAAAATTTCATATTTGATGCTGTGGGTTTAGTCACTGTATGAACGGGTTCCAATTGTTGGGTCAACATATGGCTTTGGAATCTTGCCCGTTCCATTGATCTCGCAATCTCTAATGCCCCTTGCCATGTCAGATTATCTACAATCAATAGTCGCTCCACAATCTTGTTATTATGTAACCCCGCCACGAACCGATCCCTTAGGTTTTCCTCATGAGAGGCACCAAAGTTGCAATTGATAGATATACCTTTAAGTTTACCTGCAAAGGAATCAATATTTTCACCTTCTACTTGTACGCATTTGTGGAATTTATATCTGTGGACAATAGCACTCAGAGAGGGAGCGAAGAAACTTTTCAAGGTGGACACTATTTCTTCGAAAGTCTTTTGTAACGGGTCCGAAGGGGAAATAAGATTGATCAGCAGTTCATAATTATCCGATCCGCATACCGTCAAGAAAAGGGATTTCTTATCGCCGCCAACTACTAGATTATAGTGGTTGAACTGTGATATGTAGAGGTCAATATTATCCGAAGGACTATATGGGTGGAAAGTAAGGGTCGACCGCGCCATTGTTGAGTCTTGATATATTTATTGGTGTATATATAATTTACTATTAGCGATTTTTGTATATAAAGGGTAAGAACGCGTGATGGTAGGGAGATCGCGTGATGATAAGGTGATCGCGTGATGGTAGGGTGATTGTGTGATAGTGCCGTGATAATGAATATAATTTGAATAACCTAATTTGAATAAACGCGCATGGTGGAGTATGCAGTTGCAGTATACAACAGTTTTACGTACAGGGGGATTGTTTCGGGCGTCAGCTTTAATATAGCCATGAGTTTGTGCGCGGTCAGGCTTCTATCGAACCACGGCTGGTCGCTTAGGGTTAAACTATAAAAGCTTGAAAAGAGTTTCGACATACCGATTAGATTATAAAAGAAATAATTTAGAATCCCTAATGCCTCGAGGAGGGTATTGCTCGGGACGTCACGTTGTAGGGCTAGGAAGAGTATGTCCGCCGCTATTTGTAAGCGATCGGCTGTGTTGGGCTTGCATTTTATCAAGGACACGTCCAGTTTTAGTTCCATGCTAAGGTATTCGATATGCTGTGACGGCATGATGGACGACTTTGAGACGTTGATGGTTAATCCCCATGCTTTAGCAAGTTCAGCTAGGCTCTCTAGGTCTTCTTGTACATCGTCATAGTTAGCGCTATAGATTAGGAGATCATCTAGATATACGTTGTAGCTACAGCGCATGATGGCTTTCTTTGCTAGGTCGCTGAAAACCATATGCAGAACGAATGGTGAGAACGACGCTCCCATTGGCAATACATTGTACTCGTAGGGTTTCCTTTTCCATACGTAGCCTAGGTACTTTTTGGTAGTTTGGTGTATTGGTATCGAGAAGAAAGCTGCTTTGAAGTCGACTTTGGCAGCGTATCGCGCGTTCGCAAGATGCTTGGCTGTCAGCGGAATGTTTGCCAACTTCATTGGCTTCTTAATGAAGTTTTTGGAGGCGTGGGAGAGATCGGTTATTACCCGCGCGTCCCCGTTCGGCTTCGCGATGAAAAAGGTGGCGGAACGGATAAGCAATTTCGCAGATCGGGAGACGATTCCCGCGCGTAGCATCTCGGTGAAAAAGGCTGGGGAGCCTTTGGAATATCGTTTCGATTTTGGAGGCTGGTGAAGGCCCCCATTGAGACGGATATTGTATGCATCCAGCGCTGCTTTGTAACCTTGGGCTGCTACTTTCCTAGTGAACGGTGACATGAGACTGTGCGACGTGAGGCGCGAAGTTCGAATGTCGAGGTTGCCTGTAGGTCTAGCGGAGGATGTTGCCTTGCTCTAGCCGAACAGCACTTTATGTGCTTGCAGCAGGGGTCGGATTAGTCCCGACCCCACGTCCCGGTCGAGGGATGGTTCTAAATCGGAGAGGCGTTGCTTAACTCGGCCGGTAGCGGCGGCGGTTCCGTGTGCGGTGGCGGTGTGGGCGGTGGAGTATCCGGCAGCGACGGTCCATCGTCCTTTACCGGTGAAAAAATAATACGACGCGTTTCCCTTAGAAAATGAAAAACATTTTTAAGCCACAAGGGGGAAACTATATTTTTGTCACCGTTGGAAGTCGGTAAGCCTGTTGGCCCGTACTCCCAATTGGCTGCACCCTTTTGTAGGCGTATCCTAATTTCTGGCAGAGGCCGCGCCCTTTTTGACGTTGCGGCCCTTAGGTGCGCTTCCGCCCTTGCCAGCTCTTGGAAAAAACTGTCTACGTTGGGCGTCCCTTTTTACATCCACGTCTTGCATCTTCATCTCTTTGAGCCAGACGCTGTCCTGGGTTGCCGCTGTTTGCCAGTTAAACTTTATAGCGAGGCACATTTTCTTGAGCTGATTATCTATGGGTATCAGCTCTTCCAGTGTCATTGGGATCCTGGTTAGTTTGGCGCAGTGTATCGCGAACCTGGCCTCGTGTTTGTCTCTTTTGGCCGCTTTGTTATCGGGCTCTTGTATGAGCTCTTCCAGACCTCGTCTGTGTAGGTTTATGTCTTCCAGAACCGAGGCGATCGTGCGCGGCGGTTCGGGCGCGGGCAAAATTTGAATAGTAGACGGCTGCTGGGCTGCCGTCACTATCGTAGGAGTTGTTGTCGTTGTAACTGGTGGCCCTAACGTGGCCCTTTGCTGTAGTTGTTGCAAGGCCTCGGTTTGCACTTGTTGTGCTTCTGCTTGTCTGTTAAGAGCATTAACAGTAGTCTCCTGCATTGCTGCGATTCGCGCAAGTAACCCCTCTAGGACATTGTCCGGTCCCGTTCCCGTTGCTGTAGCAACTGCTCTTGATGGAGGTGAAGTCATAGAGTTATCGGGTGTTAACAGGTAGAAACTATTGTGAAGGTCTTGTGACCTAGTATTAACCATTCACTGTGATAACACAAAAATTTAGGGATAAAGGCTTGGGACAAGTCGTGGGCGAAAAGGTAAGGAGGGTGTTACGCAGGAGATCAAACAAGTGACGCCCGGAGGGCATGCAGGCGTTTATATACGCATGATGCGCAAGGGTAATAAAATCCGGGACCGGGTTAGGCCCGATCCTGGATTCCCCCAGTTACGGTTCCTTACGGAACTTCATTGGGGGCTTTTATTCACGCGCATCGAAGCAGTATTACATAAATCTACAAATGAGTATGTAAAATAAGCGAGTATTGTACGCGAATAAGGTGAATAAAATGTGCAGGTTGTTTATAAAGGAAAACGAAATTTAGGGATAGAGGCTTGGGACAAGTCGTGGGCGAAAAAGGTAAGGAGGGTGTTACGCAGGAGATCAAACAAGTGACGCCCGGAGGAAGCTTTAGAAAAAATACTCACTAGGGGATTCGAACTCGTTGCCTTAAGATTCATTATTAGAATTAATAAATGATTGTAATTTAAAATTTTTGTTTAAAACTAAAAGTTTGCCGCAATTTTGGATACAAATTCATGCAGAATATCCTCCATTATTTTCAGCAGCAATTTGCTGCCTTTCGCTAGTACATATTTGTGTGAAAAAGGCTTCTCAACTATGGTGGATCTAAAAACTAAAAAACGCAATCGATTGCGACTAGATTCCTGCATGAGGATAGCATTACAATCAATTGAATCAAGAATCAGAGGTCAGATTTGTTAGGAATTTCTGCCCGAACCCGGCCCGGTTAAATTCTCTAACCTCATTGCCCGCCCGAGCCCGCCCAAACCCTTCTGGTGTCCGCACGAGCCCGCCCGAAACATTAATGCTACCCGAAATGCCCTGCCCGAAATATTAAATTTGCCTGTTAGGCCCGAAATCGACCTAAAATTCTTTCAATATTTAAAAGTCGAATGATTTTTTCAAATGAAACTTTTGTACTTGAATTTTAATCCTAATTGGTCAAAAAACGTAGTGTTTGGTCTTTCTAAAATATTTGAGCTTAGCGATAGCGATGAGTGATAAGGGAATAATAAAGGCTAATTGGAGAAGCCTTGTTAAATCATTTGTTAAAATGATATTAGAATGAAATATAGCACTTTCAGGCGTTGTATCAATTTGGGCGTGACGATTTTGTACTATGTATAGACGGCACATGCGAATTACGAACAATGAAAGGGCTGCATAAATATAAATATTTTAATCCTTTCCATAACCTAGCTAGGAACTTGATGGAAATAAAGAGGTTCTGGCAAAAATTGTAAAAATAACTTGGGGACGGATGGCGAATATTTAGCAATTTCATAGGTAATTTAATGAAAAGTAACAAAAAAATACACTATCTAATAAATCTCATTAAGCCCGAATTGCCCGAATCCTATCTTCTTTGTGCCCGCCCGAGCCCGCCCAACGGACCGACCCGGCCCATGGGCCGGGTTAGGCCTGTTCGGGCAGCGGGCCGGGCCGGGCAATCTTATCTCTGTCAAGAATTAACAAATTGGCTGAAGATGTTCAGCAGCAGAAATCTCATTAAATATATTTCTGAATGCATATATTTTTTATTTTAAACATTGTTTTTATGTTTGATTATGAAGTTTTTATGTTATTATTATTTCATTATCTATTTAAATTTTAAATAGATAATGAAATAATAAAGTTGTGTTTTATGTTTATTATATAATAAAATGAAAAAATAATAGAAAATCAATATATTATAGATAATATAACAAATATAAATTATTATGAAAAAATGGGGGCCGCAAACAAATTATAAAATATTTGGGGGGCCGCGTGTATAAAAAGGTTAAGAACCACTGCCCTAGATGACAGTTCTTTTTTATTCATAGGTATTCTCGCATTTTGGATAGCATATATCTAAGTAAGATTTGGTCTAACACAACCGTCTCCTAATATATGTCCTAATACAAACCTTTTCTACAGCAAAAACGCATTTCTTTTCCGCAACACATAACCCTTTTGCTTTAATTAATTTTAACACAGTTATTAAACGCTTGTCATGTTCGTCCCTAGTGGAACTAGTGATCAAGATATCGTCCAAATAAACATTTATGCCTTCTAAATTTAAAAATAGGGGCCATCGTTCTTTGAAAGATCGCCTCTGACTTAAACCAAAAGGTAACCGCCTAAACGCAAATAAACCCTTTTCTGTATTAATGGTCAATAATTTAGGGGATTTACTAGTTAAGCGCAATTGCAGATAGGCATTTGCCAAATCAATTTTTGGAAAAATTTTTGCGCCTTTTAAATTTGCTAACACCATTTCGATTCTGGGAAAGGGATATTTAACATATACAACACATTTATTGATTGTTATTCGGTAAACGGCACACACCCTTATCGTTCCATCTGGTTTTTTAACCGGAACTAAAGGTGTTGCCAAATCCGAATAATTAACAGGCTCGATTAACACATCTTTCGACCAAGTGTTAATAACATGTTCAACTTGGTCTCTCCATACTAGTGGAATGCGCCGGGCTGTGCAAAAACGTGGAGCGTTTCTATCTTTAATTTTATTGAAAATATGTTTTCATTTAGACATCCTAATTCGTTCGCAAAAATTTGTTCAAACTCTTCTTTAATTTTGTCAATTTTATCGCGCCATAAATCCTTGTCGTTCTGAAAATCTCTACGATCCATCTTAAATGAGGAAACTCAGCATTTTTATATGCCTTTACCTCCATACATGAGGAACTAGTCTCGTTATTTGAAACCTTGCCCTCATTTAAAATTAAGGAGACACCTGCTGCCTTAACAATTATGCACGTAGGCTCGGACCCGACCTTATTTATAGCTTTATTATCACTAATATTATCCTTATTGCAGTGAACAAATTTAATTTTATTATTTTTACAAATTCCCCAATAATTAACTAAGGGACCAATTTTTCTTATCCATGTCCAACCCATTATATTTTCAATATTTTCATCAACAATATAAATATCTAATTCTAAACTTTTCCCGCGGCGTTCACATTCACCTTGGTATAACCTAAGATGTTGATCGGACAGCCATTTATTTGCTTTGCTAAAATGTTAGCTTTTTTTAATAATTTATCAGGCCAATATTTTTTAAAATTTATTTGCGAAATTAGCGAAATGGTAGAGCGAGGGCGTGGGTACAGGTCTCACTTCTGACACCACTTTTGTAGATTAGTAAAGCTATTTTAAGTTTTCTTTTACGTTTATTCATTTACTTAAGACAAAGAAGTAAAAAAATCACAGAATGATCGAAATATGTTAAAGTTATCGATATGTTGATTAATAATAATATAAACACGTACAAGCGCGTGGGGGGGGGAGAAGTAACACACACGAAGGGAATTAAATGGAAAGGAAAAGAGGTATACCACAGTATACCACATATAAATTAGTTGGACCGGAGGGGAGATTGTGTAGACATAAATAAATTTACATACGAACAAAAGAGTCTTTATTCAGTACTACGCTACGATTGTATCTATTAAAATCAGTACAAGAAATACAGCAGATGTTCTACACGTAGAAGATCAAAAAAATCTCACAATCAACGAACTTGCAATTAATGTATCAAGAAAGGAGGGGGGGTTATGAAATTCGCTGTTTTACAACCTTTGTGGGTGGTGGGAAGAAAATCCAACAATCCGTATATACAATATATACGACAAGTAATTAAAAAAAGAGAGCGTCAAAGAAACTTAGTCACTTCCGCGTCTAAGTTAACCCGCGGTGAAAGTGCCTTCCTTTGACCAATTCCTTTTTTTAATTATAAGGATTGCAGAACCGTTCTTTAACCCTTTTACATTAACATTAATAAAACAAATCTTAGTAAGATCAAAGTATACCGCGGACATTCAAACGTGGTATACTAAATCGTGGTACGTGGTATACACGTATACCACAGATAGAAAATTAGATCTCTTTTCAAACGACACGCAGTGCATTTGAGCCCATGATGTGCGAAAAATATACTAGGTTAATTGAGAAATTTAGTTGAGTAAAAGATGCAAATTGCTTGTGGGAATGTGGGCACATTGACGGAAAAAATTATTAAGACGACACAATTGCTAAAATTTAGTAAGATACACATTTTTCGCTTACATGAAGCGAATAGGAGGAATTAAAGCCCAGGAGTTAGGAGAGGGTATCTTTTTTAAACAAGTCACCAAATCGTAGAGACAGGTTCGGTATTATGCCAAAATTATTTCATAACAATCTGGTGGAATTTTAAAGATGTTTAGACATTATATGGGTGAAAGAGAGGTCGATATGGGTGAAGATGTGTTCCAAAAATTATTTTTAAAAAACACATAGATGCATTTTCTTTAAATTAGAGTACAAGGAGAAACGGGGGATATGACAGGAGAAAAATGAATAATTTATGCAGAAAGGACAGGAAAAAGATCACCAAGGTTAAAAACATACCTTTTTAATAAATCAAAAAAAAATAGATTAAATTCTTATTGTACTAGCTATAATTGCCACATAAGAAACTCATCATAACAAACCCCACGACTGTGGGACCAAATACTTGATAAAGAAGAAGAAAGGTTTAAATGTTTTGTCTACAAAATTTTAAAAAATAAACTTATTAAAGATATCAATAATCTTGGGGTATTCAGAATCCCATTGACAGTCGATATTAAGATTTGTAACCTAGATAAAGGAGTGTTAAAATAGCTTTTTATCAAGAGCAACATATAAAAAATGCAACTAAACTAATCAATACAAATCAGTCTTAATCAACAATGTTAGAATTATGAGCTTCACAAATAAAAATTGTCAAATTTTGTGACTTTTTTTGAGCACTTATGAAAATTTCACTATAACGCAAGGTCTTTGGCTTGTAAAATGTTTGGTTATCATATTTAATTTTGATTTCGTTAAAAATAAGAGTTAACATTAATCTATTTATAAATTTCGCCGCATTAATATTAAAATTTATTTAGCCTTTCCTGAATGAACTCACTACCTTGAAATGTGTTAAGTAAAAATATGTAAAAAATCCTTAAATAATTCATTGGCTTGAGACATGACTTAAATTAGATTCAAAGTTATAAGATAATATAATACGGCGGAAATTAGCCAATCACTTATTTAAGTTTGCACATCCATCTCACTACATAAAGCAGTCAAAGGATTTATCTTTTTGTTCTAACCTTTATGATGAAACCCACGAGACTGAGAAATAAATGATGCACACTATGTAATATACTAAAAATTATATTCGGGGCGAATAACGGACTATTGTCATCTAAATAAAATTAGTGCATGGCAATGCATTTTTAAGGCTATTGGGATTGATTTCGGGAAAAAGGGTTGCAAAGTAGTTTTGGTTTAAATAAAAATCGCTTAATATATTTAATTATATGCGATAATTTTTGTGAAAATAAACGGGTAACAAATCAATAGTTGAAATTATTTCTAATCATAAAGGTCGCCTAATTAACAAGTTCATTTTCCAAACACTTGTCGTTTCATTACTAATTGATCCATTTCATTTAGCTCAATATCTATAAAGCCAAAAACTTAAAATTTGATGAAATATTGTTTCAACATTTTCGCAAGACCAAACACGATTCGCTTTGTTCGCTTCGCGCCCTAAAAAACCTTTCCGGTTAGTAGATTAGAGAGAGTAACAACATTATAAGTTTTTACCCTAGGTGTTTTTACGAAAGAGGGTTTATTTTAAAATTTGATCGATTTGTTATCACATATATTTTAAAAAGGGGGCTCCACTATAAATCTAACTATATTACAAACTTAATATATAGGGAAAAAAGAAAAATATATTCGTGTTCACCGTTAACACTCCAAAAATTTGCTAGGTTCTCTAATATTCCGTAAAATAAATCCAGATTTTTTTTTGTTTAACTTAAGTCTTTGGTTAGGATATACTCAAAATTTCTAATTAAATAAGTCAATGTTTGAAGAGCTTTTGCGGGGACAAATAATTTCAATTATATCTATTTAATCACGGCGATTCTGTTGAAATTGCGCTAATGCCTCATAATTATTTATTAGAAATTATTTTATTCTAAATTGATTTACTTGCACATATTGTCGGATGCTGACTACGAATTAAATCTTTTTTCTGTTCACTTAAATTTAGGGAATTAGGGTTTGACTCCATTTTTATAATATACCACTAAAAACGTATAAATCTTAAACTCTAAGCACATCAGAAGACTAGCAAAATGATGGGCGTAGCCAGGGGGGGGGGGGCTGGGAGGAGCGGTTGTTCCCTTAAATCTATTTTTTTTGAAATTTATTAAAATTATAGCTAAAATTTCAAAAAATGATCATTTTACCCCTCCCTAGATTATTAATGCCCCCCTCTAATCCCAATGCTGGCTACGCCCATTCAAAATGGTATATTTTTGGGCCCAACCCAAAAGTTTGATTTGAGCCTGAGTTTTATTATAGTGTAGATTGAAGGCCCAACCTGAAATCAATTTATTCTTAACGTCTTCATGCCATAGTAAAACAAAAAAAATTTCCTGAACATTTTATCAAACAATTTGATTAGAAAAGGTTATATACATAATTTCTTAATAAACTGTTTATAAAGGACAATTAATATGATTCCTGTCAAAAACACTTATAAATGGACCAGACAGCTAGTTACTTTACATGCCCATTTTATCAAACACATATGTATAAGTTTACAAAACAAAATGATTCTATAAAAGTTTCGCATATTTTATGCCTCAAAATAATTATTTCGTGCCGGGAATATATATAGAAATGGAATTTTGGGGCTGTAGCCTTGTTTAAAATTTTAGGACGCCCGCACAGATTACTACGGCACCCGGTCAAAGTAGTAGAAAAATAGCAGCCAAATTGGTCAGAATTCATCAAGATTGGTCAGGATTTAACATAGAATTTAAGTTTTAACCTATAATTATGCAGTATAGGATTAGGGTTAGAATTAGAAATGCATCAGAAATTCCCTCCCCATTTGAGATTTAATTCTAATATTCTGATTATCTAAAAAAAATATTTTTCTGCTACTTTTTTATCATTCTGCTACTTTGACGGGTATTCATCATTACTGGCATGGCATGCATATGTACTGAAAAGCAGTGTATTGTATAGAAATTTCATATTAGAATTAGAAAAGACTATGCTGTACCAATGTTTAATGTAATTATGGAATTATGTTTTCATTAATTATATATTTTTAGATTGCCCAGTCGCGGCATGGCAACTTTGAAGACAAGTAAACGCAATTTTCTAAATTTAAGAGATAATAATTTGCATTAAATTTATAAATTTAGTTTCAACCCGTCTAAAATCTGTAAAGAATATTCAAAAAATTACTAAATCAATGAAAATGGTATCAGCAGCTAAATATGCTAGGGCTGAAAGGGAACTAAAGCCAGCAAAACCTTATGGATTGGGTGCATTAGGTCTATATAATATTAAATAATATTACCCTTATTATTTATAATAATAATGTATATGACATACAATTTGAAGCCATAAAATTTTTGCTTGCATCAACTTCATACAAGCACCCTAATTTTGAAATCTGCTATAAAATTATAAAATGATTTATGTAATTCTATTTTGTAATTTTATAATACAATCTAGCTTTTTATGACCATACCAAAATTGGTACTGAAGCCAAACCCACTCAAAGTGGACAAGCTGCTTCAGTAATGGGTAAAAAACATCTTATAATTGCAATATCTTCTGATCGTGGCTTGTGTGGTGCCGTTCACTCTTCTTTATGTAGGATGATTAAACATGATATTGCTGACAAACCAGCAGACAGTGAGGTTAAACTAGTTTTAGTGGGTGACAAGGCAAAGAGCATTATGCAAAGGTTAGTAAAAGATCATTATTATCACATTGTTATTTAATGACTTTTATTTATGTAAGTGTTAAGCCATTTTTGGGGCAGTTAGTGAGCTGATTTAAATAATATATTTTTCACTTTTTAAGAAAAACACCTGATTTTAACACCAATAATGGTTTTAAAATATTATGGCAATTCATTTGTTAAAATATCAATATTTTTATTAAAACTAGCCTCTGTGATATAAGGACATTATGACAATGTTCTTAAGTTTTTATAATTAAATGCCCAAAGTTTGCTAAATTTTGAGTTGCTACAATTCAATTTTGCAAGAGGCAACCTTATTAAAATAATATAACCCAATCCATGATTAAAAATTCTGATTTCAAAGATTGTGTCATAAAAACATTTGAGTATTTTAGTAAATGTGTCGCGTAAAACCAAAAAAACATTATACAAATTATAAAAATTTGTGTATTTTTTGTCATGGAATATAGACTATATGCCAAAGATATGTTGCTGACTTTCAGCAATGTGGGCAAAGCCTCATCAACCTTTGGTGATGCAGCTTTTATTGTGCAAAACATCTTGGAATCTGGATATGAATTTGACACTTGTCAACTCTATTACAATACTTTCAAGTTACATTCAGCCCACATTATATAATATATATTAGATTTTGTATAATCTGAGAGATTCTTAATTGATTAACCTCTTATCTTTTAAAGAATTTCTTTGTAATTGTCAAAGGACAAGCTTGATTGCAATAATCTTTTACTTATAAGTTCAAGGTAAATCCATTTAAAGCATATTGTATCTTGTTTTTATGCAACAAGGACAAGGAACATGGTTGGAATGGTAATAATTTATATAACAGAGAGCTAAATTATAACTTGTTGCAAAACTATTCATTTACTTGTATCTTGAAAGAAGTCAAACCTTTGATAATAATTTAATTGAAAACGAAGCCAAACCTATTATACGCATCTTATTTTAGCTGTTGTCATGCTTAACCATGAAGTGTATGGTGCTTCGCCCCCTCCCCTAAATTTTATGTTTTAAAGTTGCACATTTAATAGAATTTATAGAAGGATAATTTTTACATAATAAAATGTTAGTTTTTAAACAGAATTTTTAATTAGTAGCATCATATTATCATGAAATTGGATCCAGCGAAAACGTTTTTAAATCTCAACCCAAATCCGTCCTATATTTAAATTATAACCCAATCAGCCCTTTTTTAAGTAATCAAGAAGAAGTAGATTATAAATATATTTTTAGTTTTTTTCTTAAAATGTGAGACAATTCATCCAATCTTCACTCTATTCAATATGATAGATTGTTATAATTTTTATCCTGGGATGACTTGTGCAGGACTTTGGGGTAGGTGGGGTTAAAATAGGATCTGATGTAATGGAACCGTAAACGAGAGGTAGGCTATTCTACCAAAATTAGATCATAAAAAGCGCTGATTCATGAAGAGCATTATTTTTTTGCTAAGAAATTTAATAAAGATTTATGTCATATGTATGATAGGTTTTTATTTAAATAATATTTAGTGTTCATATCAAAATTATTAAAACCCAAAAACCTCAATTAAACACAATTTTTAAAATTATTTGCTTTCAACCCCTAACCAATTTCCCCCCAAATTACGTTTTTTGATGAGCGTCTATTCATTATATTATTTTCAATGTGTAATAATGATCCCCTAGGTCCGTAGTTTCGTATAAGCCGACCAAAGCCAACGTGTTCAGCGTTGACGCTATAATGGCAAGTCCCACCATCCATTCTTACGATGACATTGACAGTTCCACGCTTAAAGATCACCAGGAAGCGCAGCTAGCTAGTCTCGTGTATTACGCTATGAAAGAGAATGCGGTCAGCGAACAGAGCAGCAGAATGACGGCTATGGATAACGCCACCAAAAATGCTGGTAAATTTCCGTTATTGCATTGTGAATGGGGATTTTAAAAGATTTGCCATTTTGAAAACCACTTGGTCAGAAGTTTAAAAATATCAAGAGTTTCTCTTCAGGAGGGATTGAAGCCGGGTGAAAACGTTGATTTTGGAACGTTGCAAAAGTTTGTCGGTTTTTTATATTAGGGTTAGGGCCGAGAAATTGAGGGACTTTTTTCGGGCAATGGATTTTGAGGATTCAACTCAATGCCTTACAATTTTTTCTTTCGGGCTTTAAATAATGGCCAATTTATTCTATATTTATCATTTTTTAAATAGGGAACAACTTTTTATCTTTTTTACTCTAAATTCAGAATTTGAAATTTTTTGTATTCTTTTACCGCGTTTTTGATAAAAATGGGTATCGGGATGAATTAAAGTAGAATATACTATAAATGTATGCATTTACTTGTTACACTCTTGTCGCGACGATGTCAAAATTGTTTTCTACTATTAAATGGGATTTCATCTTTTAATATCAACTAATCACGCAGCTTAATAAGCTCACCACAACACTAAAATTACCTTTGTACTTGTAAGTGTGAAGGTTTTTAACACATAAACCTTGGCTTTTGGATAATTAAGTTCAATGAGTAATTTAATCAATACCCATAATAAATTTGCAATATCATCATAAACATTTGAGGAACAATTCTAATATATGCTAACGAGGTTATGTGATTTAAAAAAAAATTATTCCTCCACTTGGAAATTGGGCTAAATTTTGTGTAAAGTTATTAAAAAAAAGTTTGTCATCGCCATTCTAAATTAATATAATCTTTGGAGGCATATTGATTTTCAACATCCTTTATTAAATTTATGGTATCATGTGTATCTATATTTTGAGCTATTTATTATATTTAAGGTGAAATGATATCGAAATTGACCCTCACGTTCAATAGGACGAGACAGGCGGTCATCACTAGAGAGCTTATAGAAATTATTTCTGGAGCCGCAGCTGTTTGATTTTTACGTGCATGTTTGTTATAATTACCAACGCATTTAAATAAAGTTTGCCGATTGGAAAGGCTTAATAAATATTTTGTACGCTATCTCTACTTTAATAAATTTCATGTAATGGATCTACCGCAAGATCGGGTTGATGTCTACACATTTAAAACCAACATTTCAAGCGCTTAAAATAAGCTTTTGAATTATTTATTTATGATTAATTTAAAAATGGTCTAAAATTTTTAAAAAATAAAATTTATATCTAGGTAAACACATTTATTTAGGTCAAATTAATAAAGTTAATACCTATTATCTAGGAAATTGTGTCAAAACAATTAGAAAAATATAACATGATTTATTGAAAACTTGATCTGAATATTTTATAGGAAAGCTGTGGCGTATGTCGCTTAAATTTGTATAGGGCGAGGAAGAATGATCAACTGAGAATACAGGATAGTATTTTGAATTTTTCACAAGTTGCACCAAAACTTCACTTTTACATTTGTTACTGAAAAGCTCATTAGTCTGGTGTTTTTAGAATTATTTCTTCTAACTATCATGCTTGTCCTAAACAAAAATTAATGATATAGGCGATAAAATTTGTAGTTCAATTTATATTTAGTTCAATAACTTTTATGGTAATCAACTATCTACCAAGTCAAATTATATATTTTTAAGTACATATTATATTTTTGCAATCAATTAACCTTGGATAAAAATACCCACGTTCCATACTAATGGCCAACATTTCATTTTAAATGACTTGAAAAACCGTAAGATGCGTCAATTGTTATGTGCTAGGGTAGTGGAGAGCGGACTGGTTTATTCACAAAAATTATAGGAAAAATTAAGGCATATAATAATCAAGCGAAGGATGGGTGAGAATTAAGGTTGAGTTAACAAGTTTTTTGCTGTGGATTTATAATAAAATGTGCCGTGATTAATACACCAACCTTTATAGCGCAAATACCCCACGATAATAAATATAATATACATTAGAGATCTGCACGGGCCGGCCCGGCCCGCGGACGGGTACGGACGGGCTTTGTATCATAAAAAATTTAACGGGCCGGGCCCGGACGGGCCTAAAAATTAATGGAACGGGCTCGGGCGGGCCTGAGATTTTTTTAACGGGCTTGAACGGGCCTGAAGTTTTATAAACGGGCTTAAACGAACCAGAGATTATATAAAAGGTCTTGGAGTTACAAAGGTACTTAAACATCAAACAATTAGAAAAAACAAAAAGCGAGCCAATAAATTGCATAACAATTAATATATTATTTTTATTAAATATTTAGGATTAATTTTTTAACTTCTAAATTTTGTATATCCTGTAGCATTCATTCATTTTTCAAGCGCTAAATTTGACCTTTTTTTAATTTGCTATTGATTTTTAAGACTATAACTTCATTCTTTTATAAGTAAGTTTAATTACACTTTTGTGATTAATTTTATCACAAATTACTATTATTATTAGTGCCATATAAATTCATAAATATTTTTGCTCTAATCTTTGAAATTAACTTTAATTACAAACTTAAATGTAACTTTTTGTTAGCTTTGTATTTTTTTGTTATTGATTAAGTTTAATTCCTTTGCCTTAAAATTCTAGTGCTTAAATATTTGACAAATTATTCTTGTTATATTATTTTAAATTTTTCTACATTAATTTTACAATATTAACTAGATTTAGCTTGGTTGAAAAAGGTATTTTTTCTGGATATTTTTATTAAATATTTGGCTTTATATCGCTTTGCTTTACTAATCCCTTTAATAATTGTATTTTTTGTTTTGAAACTAACAGTTTAATATTAAAAGGCTTAATCTATAATTAATATATGCAACATAATAAAAGTTATTGATTTGATACATCCTTACTTTTTTATTAAATTTTATTATAGTGTCAAATAATTTGTCCACAATCATATCTAATTATGAAAAAGGTGTATATAAAATAAATTTAAATCACAAGCTCAAAAGTAAAGTTTGGGAACAATTTGATCCTTTAATGGATGTTAATGGTGAATCAGTTAGTGCCTGCATATGCAAAAATTGCAAAAAAATACTTTCATATAAATCAGCAGATGGTACATCACATTTAAAACGCCACAAATGTACAACCCAAAGACAAAATGGCCTAACACTAGATCATTATATGAATAAAATAAACCCCTTAAAAGAAGAAAAAATTAAAAAATCAATCATAAATCAGGCTATAAAATTTTGCTCAAAAGATTTACGGCCATTCGAAACTTTAGCAGGAGAAGGTTTTCTTGGGTTTTGCCAGTTTTTGGTAGATAGTTTGTCAACTAAGGGGTTAATAAATGTGCGACAAATTATGCCTCATCCATCAACTATAAGCCGCCATGTGAAAGATGAGGCTGAAAGACTTCGACTTTCTATAATTCCAGATATAAAACATTACATTCAGAAAGGGCTTTGCGCGGCCACAACAGACATGTGGACATGTGATTATACAAAAATCAGTTTTCTCACATTAAGTATTCATTATATAAATGTTAGCCTGAGAAAAAAAATATTATTTACAACTGCTTTTAAGCATGAAAAAAAATCAGGGGAGAATATTAGAAATGAATTATTAAACAAATTAATGACTTTTGGCATTACCAATGAAGAAGCCCGTAAATTAATATTTGTCACTGATCAGGGTGCTAACATTGTCAATGCATTGGCAAATTATAGTAGATTAAATTGCGCAGCCCACCTTATAAATAATATGATAAAAATGGCCTTTAATGATTCTTTCTTAAATCAAGAAGCCACGGTTATTTATAAACTCATGAATGCCTCTAAAGAATTAGTCAGGCATTTCAAACAAAGTGGACTCAATAGCAAGCTGTCCCATACCTTGCATCAAGATGTAATTGTAAGATGGAACTCAAAATTGACCCTTTTGAATTCTATTTATAAGGTCTATGACGAAGTTGAAGCTATCTTGGAACAACGAAATGAACTTTCATATCTGGAATATATAGATAAAATGTTGTTGAAATCTTTAATAGACGTCTTGCAGCCGTTTAAAGAGGCTTCTCTTCAGTTGGAGGCTGATCTAGAACCAACCCTACCATATGTCTTCTTATGGAAAATTAAATTAATTAATGCGATGTCGGATTATGATTTATACGGCGGACAAGTCAACATAATAAAGAACCGTTTAAAAGAAGCTATTAAAGAAAAAATGGTAGTTCATCGGTATCACAAAATAGCTTCGGTCTTGCATCCGAAGTTTAGACAAATGAAGATGATACCTGAAGCAGAAAAACTAGACATATATCAAGATATAAGAAATATTATAGAGCAAGAAGGGTTTGTCTATATAAGAAAATCTTCTGTTTTACTGGGCTCAAAGACATCTCTCGCAAGTACTTACAATTTTTTATTTATATATAATATATAAAAATATATAAGGTAAGAGACCGAAAACAATTTTTTCTGAATGGGAAGATAATGATCATAATCCTGTGGCGGATGAGTTTAGTCAATATTTAGATGAAACTATTGAGGCTGATTTCGATCTGTTAAAATGGTGGAAAGCCAAAGAGGACAAGTATTATATTTAAAATTAATCTTATCCTTTAATAGATATCCTAAATTAGCACATTTAGCACATATGATATTATGTATACCGGCTACGAGTGCCACCAGCGAGCGAAATTTTTCTACGGCAGGAAGGCTTGTAGAAGAAAGGCGAACTCGCCTAAAACCAGACATTATTGATGATTTATTATTTTTACATGATAATTATTGATATCTTTCTATGAATATGTCATAAAATTTAATAAAATTTTGTGAAATTTTTGATGAATTAGGCCGGACGCGGAGTTCGCTTAAAAAATATTTTAACGGGCTTGGACGGGCCTGAAAAATTTACGGACGGGCTCGGACGGGCCTAAAAAATTTACGGACGGGCCTGAAGTGCTGAAAAAAAATTACGGGCGGGCCCGGACGGGCCTTGAAATTTTGAAAACGGGTACGGGCGGGCCGATCTTCTAAAAACGGCCCGTTGCAGATCTCTAATATACATGTGTGTGTAAATGGAGCGCTATGCATACCACAAAAAGTGCTTATAAACAACAATAATTCTTAATAATAAAAACGTGAGTTTCAATGATTTGGCTGGATATAATATTGATGAGTGAGTGATCAGAAATAAAAAACAATCCGTGGCAACGAGATTATAATTTCATCTCTAAATATATAAAGGTTGTCGATGGAATAATTTTGAGTTCACCTGATTTGTAAAACGTCAAATTGCGCGAAAAACGCTATATAATAATATTTTAGATAAATAAAGGAAGAGGGGGGGGTTCTATCATATGTTAGTTCCTTTAATGAGGCGTCTAGGGCCTCTAGATGCAGGTCCTCTAGGCTTGGAAAATTTTTCCTTTACCTCGATTTGTTTAGGGTGGAGTTCCTCTTCCATGTATTCTTTAGTCAATTCTTCACCCTTTTCAACTTCAAACTAAAGGAGCGAATTAATTGTTAAAACAAAGATTAACGATTATATAATATTAACCTTCCCACATTAACAGATTGCTAAACATTTATAAATGGCATTAAATTAAATGTTTAATCTTTCAAATTAAAACTGCGTAATAAGTATTAATAGGCTATATGTTTAGGGCACATTAAGTTAACACTCGTACCTAAGCAAAATATAATACTAATCATATGCTAAATTTAAATTCGGACAAATAAAAAAACGTACCAAGATGTTTTTATAAGTGTCCCATAAGCTGAATAATAATTCTAATTAAGAGGTAATAAAAAGCTTTATAACATCTAGGATCCTCAACGTTAAGAATGTCTAATATCCTCAGTTGAACACGAAAATTTATGCCAATTGGATGTTTAAAATTTAGGCAACCATTGTATACATTCAAAGTGAATTAAATAATTAATAAGTTTATACGATTTTATATGGTTACCACCTCCGATTTATGTTTAAAATATTTTCTTATTAATTGATATGCAATTTATGGGCTCGTTTTTTGGTTGTCCGTCAGTCCGTCCGTCCATTGTCCGTCCATCCCTATCTATTTGCATTGGGTATATTAGGTTATCGATTTTTTAAATTAATGCATGAGAAAGAGGTGCCCCACCCCTCATCTCTATCTCCCTCGCTGTGTTATTTTTTAAATTAAGAGGTGCCCCACCCCTCATCGCTATCTCCCTCGCTTTCGGGCGGGGTCGGGTTTTAATTGCTACGTTAAATTAATGCATAAGTATATCTATTCGTTTTTGAATTGGGTAACATTGATATTAATTGCTACAATTACCCTATGCCCTCCACTACAAGGGTTTGGGTTAGAATCTCGGAGTTTTTTTAGACTCTTATGATTGTTCTTGTTACTACCATTGATAATAAGACTTTTTGGCCGTCTGCTGACCAATGAAAAAATGACCATTGGCCAAAATGTGAATCCAAGTTTCTTTTTTATTTTTTTTTACTATTATGATTGTTCCTGTTACTACCATTGCTAATACGACTTTTCGGCCGTCCACTGGCTGCTGACCAAAGAAAAAATGACCATTGGCCAAAATGTGAATCCAAGTTTATTTTTTCGTTTTTTTTTGACTATTATGATTGTTCCTGTTACTACCATTGCTATTACGACTTTTTGGCCGTCTGCTGGCTGCTGACCAATGAAAAAAATGACCATTGGCCAAAATGTGAATCCAAGTTTTTTTTTCGTTTTTTTTGACTATTATGATTGTTCCTGTTACTACCATTGCTATTATGACTTTTTGGCCGTCTGCTGGCTGCTGACCAATGAAAAAAATGACCATTGACCAAAATGTGAATCCGAGTTTATTTTTTCGTTTATTTTTGACTATTATGATTATTCCTGTTACTACCATTGCTATTAAGACTTTTTGGCCGTCCGCTGGCTCCTGACCGATGGAAAAAATGACCATTGGCCTAAAATGTGAATCGAAATTATTTTTTTCGTTTTTTTTACTATTATGATTGTTCCTGTTCTTACCATTGCTATTATGACTTTTTGGCCGTCCGCTGGCTGCTGACCAATGGAATAAAATGACCATTGGCCAAAATGTTATTCGAAAATTTTTTTTTCGTTTTTTTTACTCTTATGAATTTATATCCAATTTTACCGTGTGCTGGCTGCTGACCGATGGAAAAAAATGATCATTGGCCAAAGTGAGCATCAAATTTTTTTTTCCGTTTTTTTGGCTATCATTGACTTATAGAGTACCTGTTGGTACTGACCAATGGAGAAAAAATGACCATTCGCCAAATTATTGATTTTTTTAATTAAAAATTGTTCAAATTCAACAAAAATTTCTCCCAACAATTCTGCAAATTCTTAACATTGTGATGTTTTATAATATAATGTTTGTTAGACCCATAATCACTAAAGGCCGTAAAAACTAATGTAATACGCAACTAGATGCAAACACTAAATCTAACCCTAACCCTTGCCTATATTACATTTTGCCTATAAATGGAAAATTTGTATAAATAATTAATCATTAGGCATTTAATACCCCCCTATAGGTATTCTCGCCCCTTCCCACCTTTCTCGCCCATAAATTGCATAGCAAATATGATACATTTATACGAAGTAAAGATGAGTCGTCCCCCCTTCCCTTCTCCCCTCCCCCTTCCCACGAGGGCCGAAGTCCCGAGTTTATTGTTAATTTATATCGCTCCAAAATATCCTTACAAATCGTATTAATAAATGAGATTTTAAATGATTGTCTTAGTAATCATCAATAATAATTAAAAGTGTTTTACCGTTTTTTCGATGCGAATCTCGAACTCTTCTTTGAGACTTTCAATAAGGTTAGATTTACAGCTAGAATAAAGCATGCGCTCTTTCACGGATACGGAGTAACCGGGCATCGAATATATGAATACTTCAAATAAAATAGATAAATAAATTAATTAATCTATTTCAAAGGTTAAACCTAGTTAAAAGCAGTGAATTGCCATTTATCGAGCATTTTATACAAAAAAAAATCCTTAAATTAAACATAAAAATATGTGATGAATGAGCTTTATGTCAACACACATATTTAAAACTTAAATTAAAATAAACGATAATTATCAAAAATCTCATATGGAAAAAGTTTTATTTATCAATATTAATATATTTTAACTTCAAACAAAACGAACAACTAATAAAAATTTTAATTAAGTGTTGTAGCCCGCCATGTTTGAGGCACATATTAAAAAACAAAACACAATTCATTTTGTCGAGTAATTAAAAGTTAAAATTATGTATGCAAAGGCAATCCTTTAATGTTATTGCTTTTCTTTCCTCATAACTTTTTTTCACGGCACAAGTGCGCATATTTGAAAAAATCTTACCCAAAATGACGGCAAGTTAAATAATAAATTCTAAAGCAGTCAGTATCTTGTGTTATTAATATATAAGCAAAACGCCTTATAATTTTAATCTTACCGCTAACGCTCCTAATTTTGGGTTTATATAAGAAATCAAACATGGGCGTAGCCAGGGGGGGCAGGGAGGGGCGGCTGTCCCCCTCTAAATTCAAAAATTTGTTAAAATTTATTAAAATTATGGCTAAAATTTCAAAAAATGATCATTTAGCCCCTCCCTAAATCATTATTGCCCCCCTCTAATTTCAAAGCTGGCTACGCCCATGAAACCAAACTTTTGAGTTTTGGTTCACTTATTCCACGCAAATGCCATGTAAAAAAGCAGATATACTGGTGCTATTATGATCGCGCCCCTCTAGTTGGTACTTGTAACGATATAGGTGATACCTAGGACCCGACCCAGGGATCATCTTTGGGAGCGATGCTATTGACAAGGTTTGAGCAGAGTTGTCAAACTCTATTTCCTCGTTCGCCACGTCAATTTTCTAAAAATGTCCGCCAAAATGTAACAAAATTATTAAAAACTTTTTCCTAAAACATTGGTAAATGGATTCAAGAAAAGCCGAATTATACCTAAAAGGGCCGAATAAGGTTAACTCTTTATATCACAAATTGATTATGGGTGTTTTTAATTAAATAAAGCTTCTGCTCGTCTAAAAAACTTTCAAATTAAAAAAGATTCGGGTAGCAGATATGCTAAAGATTACGTTAAAATCAGCGTTTAACGGTGGCAGCAAAATATATGCAATTTTGCAAAGTTAGCACTGCCATGGGCGTAGCCAAGAGATTTGCTAAAATTTAATAAAATTATGGATAAAATTTTAAAAAATGATCTTTTTCCCCCTCCCTAAATCGTTAATGCCCCCGTCTAATTCCAATGCTGGTTACGCCCATGAGTACTGTTGTCCCATAAAACAATTTTATCTATTTAGAGTAACTTTATGTCCACCCTCAAACGGCTCGTAATATAAAAAGTTGCCTTGATAAAAAGACATTTCTGCGAGACGTATAATTATAATTTACCATCCTGACGTACACTAATTTGCCGGTTTTGTAAGAGTTTAAAGCGTCAACGAGCTCTTGAGTGAAGGGAAAACTCAGGCCACGCATCGACTTTTGCTTGGTATCTACACCCGCTAACATTTGGTTCTAGGGCATACATCGACATTATTATATAAAATAATATTTTAAATTTTATTAACGCGATAATGCCACACGAGAATTGAATTTAAAAAGGCATGCAATTCAAACGCACAAAAGAGTACAGGCTTCCTAAGTCAAATCACATGATTAAAAAGGTTAATTCAAACTGGGCCATCAATCTTAATTTTTATTATTTCACAAGAATATTCAACCCCGATTACGCAGAAAAATACTTATATAAATCAAAAATAAAATCAAAAATTATGACCTATCTAACTCAGAAGATAACAAACACAATAAAGTCGAAATATTAATACCGTATACTAAAAAACCTAAACCTTATATTTTCCTAATTATTTTGCTGAAAAATTAACTCAAATTCGACTCTTAAAGGTAAAATGAAGTCGACCATCAAAGTTTTAAATTGGTTAAAAAATTAAACTTTAGCCATCAGCATTTAAATATAGGAAAAGCAATTAAACGAGCAAGGCAAGCATGGTATAAAAAAATAAATTAACTTCGTATTTTGTTTTTATGCTATAAAAAGGCTTATTTGATATAATAGCTCACATCGCAATTTAACCGAAACCAAAAGAGGCTTACGAATGGAAAAGGTTAGTAACGCAAAAGTTGCATATAAAAAGAGACAATTAAATAAACGAAATAGGACACACGATAAATGACACATTCAGAATTTTAAAAATACGAGGCAAAAACCAAAAAGATTTTGAAAATTAGAGCACACCAGCAAATCAGAGGCGATTATCACACATCTCAGTAAATCTTCAACAAGTTCCACAATATATTGGCTTGTCTTGTAACAAAATCCAAAAACCCAGGCAAAAAATCAGCAAAACAATTATATTTTTTTGGTAAAGTATTCCAAGTTGGTAAACAACTCGATGCGTGCAAGAAATCCACACCAGGGGTCTCGTTAGTTTAGAATGGTGAAGTGGTCGAGATTGAATAGCGAAATAAAGGGTTTTTCATGAGGTTTCTCAGATATGTCTGTCATAATATAAGTCTTGAAGCCCTTAACGCTTTCAGTAATAATTTTTTTTAATTCATTTGGGACAATTGATCATAACTTACAATGGTGTAGGCCAACGACCAAAGCGACTCTTAATAAAACTCACAAGTCTTGGCACCTTTTTTATGAGCAGGCGTGGCGCTGTTCGCATTCGAGGGCCTCCTTTTTAATACCAAGCCGAGTTACATAATTGCTTAATACGTAAGCCTTTATTACATCAACTTCTCTGAGCCTGCGATATAGCATCATTATTATGGCTCCTACTTATTATCATCAAAAAATGAGTAATAACTTTATCGTTTAGTTTAGAGTTCGCCAAATTGGCCGAGTCGTACTTTCATTTAAGCCCAAAAAAGCTTGGCCAATAAGTAAATTAATTTATCGACTTGACAAGTAAATGTCATTCCAAAAAGACGATAAAATTTTTGAGATTTAAACGACTTCTACAATTCAATTTAACAATTTAGTGCTAAATCACCCGACTCTATGACAAACATATCTGGATCACTCACAATTTGTGTTGGGAAAACGGCTGGGTTCTGTTTGGTCGAACTTTAATTTAACTAAGACTAATGGTCGACTCTAACCCGGTTTTCAAATTTCGACTAAGCCCAGTGGCAGACTCGGAAAAACTGACCAAAAAATCTTTGGTCTGTTTATGTTTAGTTGACTATAACCAAAGGCCGACCAAACAAAAGCCACCCGTTTTTACAACACTACTCCCAATTCAACCTCGACGACGTGGTCATTCTTTGGGGTGCACGTCGCTTTAAAATTAAGGGAGATGAGAAGCAATGCAAACAGAAACCTCAGAACTTCGAGCCAATTTCATTTCTTCTTCGGCTCTTGTCAAAGGCTTATCACCTTCTCGTTTTTCCTTCATGGTGCTTTCGTAATGAGCGTAGCTAAGTTCATCCTACAACGCCGAGATGCATTAAAAAAATTGTAGAGTTCACTTATATCTCGCGAATTACTACAGGCGTCGTCGGGAAATTTTTAAAATCGCCATATTTTGACTTTAATATGGCGATTTTAAAGATTTCTCGAACTGCCCTAAAGAGGAGATGGTTGAGCAAGGAAATTATGATTCTGCGCGGTCGTTGAGTAATCACCGGAAATAAACCCTCTCTCGCACACCCCAATAAATGCTGCAAAAAACGAAAGGAGAGTGGGAGGCAAAAAAACACGAGTATTAACTAATAAACGCGTTGTAGCTGTAAAAACTACAAATTCTCTTTATTATTTCAGCAAGTGGACGATGTGCCTCGCGAAATCTTTATATTCACTTCGCTCTCTTTCGCTTTTTCTGTAGAAAAAGGAAAAGGATGCTTTGCGATTTAAGAAAGATAGATTTTGAATCAAAAACGGAGAAAAAGATAGGTATAGTAGAGCAAAAGGCACGAGTACGGCGTAGAAACCTAAAAATTGAAAATTAGGATTAAAATTGAAAAGTTAATTTCAAAGACGAATTTGTTGCGTTTTCACGTTATATTAGGTGTAATATTCGATGGTGAGCCTATGTACCACGTTGTATTTGAGTAGGTGAACTTTGTCTAGAGTAATTGGGGTTGGTTTGGAGTGTTGTTGAGTTTGAGCAGCTTGGAGATGAGGAGGCGTTAACATGACAACGGTGGCGGGTTGAATCAACGAGGCTTTGGTCTGTTTAATTAGTAATTCGGCCTATGGTAGGGAAGGTCAGTCCCGTGTGAGACAATGAGGAGAGAGGACAGTAAAAAATTAACGATTTACGCCAAAAGGATGAGGATTAAATTTAATTTCCAAATTAAGATTATTATGGGTGGTTATTTTATTATCACATATATAACAACTATAAGTTTAGACAAAGTATGTCAAATGATAGGATAAAAAATTAATATTTTTAACATATAAATAAAAGTAAAAATTGGAAAACAATTTTTGTTGTTTTTAGTCTTTTTCAACTAACTGGATAAAAAAAGTGTATAGCTTTGGCGTAACTAAATATTTACATGAATTTTTATTTGGCAAAACAATGTTATAATTGGAAACCTTTTACTTATATAACCTATCTAAATTTTTCAATCTATCCATTAACTAAAATTCTGGTAACTATTTTTGATAAGAAATTAATAAAATCCATTTAAAGAAGTCCATTTAATTTTAAAATTTGTTATATTCATTCAAGAAATGGATTTTCTACCTAACCTTGAATGCAAAAACCTAGTGTCAGAGTTCCCTATAACGTTATTTACCTGTGTAGAAGCAAACAATTCATTGTGAATGTATGACATTCCAAAATCCTTTTTGAGAGTGGCTTTTGTTGAAGCATACAACATTTTTTGTTTGACCTATTTTTTGAATGTCACACATATTAAAAATCATTGTCTATAGTAATACAAAAAGTTTTAAACTCTAATTAACAGGTACCATAAGAATTTTAGGATTTTTATATATAAGCATAATTTAAAACAAAGTAAAAATGAAATCACTACCCTGATATCAAATATGATATAAAAAATTGATACACAATTTGAAACTATAATTTTTCAACCTTTCTAATTTTAAATTATATTATATAGTATTTATTAGTGCAAAACTGTTAAAAAAGATTAAAGAAAATATAACCCATAATGACATAAAATAATACGAATAAATCAAAGCAAGACTTATAAGTATAAAAAATAAAATTATACTGATGCATCATCTGGTGACCATGTGATAAATAACCAGTCATAAGAAGATGTGCCTGTGGTGTCCAATCGATAAAATATGTAACATGGTTGTTTATCTTTAACTAATTTTAAAATTGCACTATCATAATGTAAGCGTTGTTAAGGATTATGGGTATTAATATAGAAATTTTAAACTGCAAACAAAAAGGATATCTAAAATCCAATTTTCTTTGGTCTTTTCAAATCCATCCAAAATTAGTACCTCTTAGTATGTATATAAATTGAAATGTGGAATTAAGATACCATCTTTTATTGATACTTTAAATGCTCTAATGTCGTGAGATGTTTTAGCTTTATTATAAAACTCAACTAGCTGTTCATTTCCTAAATAATATTTACATAAGTTACACCAAAAATTACCGTGGATTCCCGTTTGATGCGACATTCAATGTTAGCATATGCTAAATATGAATGAAGCGAAATGAACAAATATTTTCCATAATGTTCAGGACCAAAACGATTGGTAATATACAGGCGCGTAGCCAGGCTTTTTACGGGGGGCGGTGGAAATCTGGCAAAAAAAATTTTTACAACGCATTTTGTCAGATATTAAATCAAATTAAATTAGATGTATATATTATGTTTCTAGGTTTTTATAAGTGTCTTAAAGTCTTTATTTTAACTAAATTATAATATTTTAACCCATTTAATTTAGTTATTAATAAAAAACGGGGGCGGGAAGGCTATTTACGCCACTGGTAATATAGATCTGCATGAACAGGGGCGGCCCGCGCCACGTAGGGCAAGCCAGTCCAGTGGGCCGGGCCTCTAAAATGCAATATAAAAAGTGCGAGCCAGGTTTGGGCCTATATTTTTAAAATATTTTAATATTTAACTTTAAACTAAATAAATATAGGAACAAAAGAATGCAGTTAATAGCTTAAGGGTATAAATTAATATTTATAGTAACAAAAATCAGGGATTTCAACATAATAGCGAGATCAGTGGCGTAAATAAGGGGGGTGGGAGGGGAATACGGGAAATCCCCCTTCTGTTTTTTTATTAATAACTAAATTATATTTGCTAAAAGATTATAGTTTAGTTACAATAAAGACTTTAAGACACTTATAAAAACCTAGAAACATAATATATGTACTTAATTTAATTTGATTTAAATGCGTTGTAAAAAATTTTTTTGCCAGATTTCCCCCACCCCCGTAAAAAGCCTGGCTACGCGTGACAAAAAGCGTTGCACAAATTTTTTTTTGCCAGATTCCCCCCCCCCCCTTTGTGAAAATTCTGGCTACGCGCATGGGCGAGATTAATTTAAAGGAAAATATAATTAAGTATCAACTTTTTTAGTTTCACAGCTTCGCAAATTATAGAGGCTATCTGAAGATAAAAGAAGCTTTATAAAAGTACGGTTAAGGATTTCATAAATAATCCATACAAAATAAATTTGGCTTTTATTGAATTACTCATACATTTATGAGCAATCCAGTGAGGCGTGAAACTTAAAGAAATCATATACAGATGAGGAAAGTAAATATGGACATTACAATTTGGAGCGATGATGTCACTAAAAATAAAGATTATAACAAATTTGACACTTTTTTCGCATAAAATTTAATACCTGGGAATGTGCAATTTGATGTGATGTTATGTTATAATGAAAAGTACATCAACCTGTGCTATCGACATTTTTGTGTGTGGTAGGTCACGAGCAGAGCATAATACCCATTTGTACGAAGTGCTCCGGCGACTTAAGGAGAACTTTGATAGTGAGCCAGGAATAAAGTGTGTTTGCACTATAGGAAGTAACGTAATTGGGGCATATATTCAAGGGAGATACAATAGAACTGGTAGTGGACAAAGTAAAACTCATTAGAAAGTTAAGGATCCCTAATACCAAAAAAGAGTTACAGAGCTTCTTACGGATCTTTAACTATTACCGTAAGTTTATCAAGCATTTTTCTTAATTGGCATCACCTTAAATAGTAATTAAGAGTAGAGCTGTAAAGGGAATTAGTTTCTTGGAACTAATTTTTGGAACTAGTTCCTTTTTTTAAAGAGGACTGGAACTGGAATTAGTTCTATTTTTTCTCAATTTATCGCAAAAGGAACTACTTACAAGTTCCTTTTGCCAATTTTAATTTGCATTAAAAAATTTTAAATTAATTTATAATTTAAATATTATTTAGTATTTTATTCACGGTAGTGTTTGTTAAATAAATTTTTCGATTTATGGTAATTTATATAAAGTTCATTTCCTTTAATTTTATCATATTCCTAGTAATAGTAAGTTTATAAATATTAAATATATAATCTCTTGATTTAAGATATGAGTGACATTACCATAATTAAGCCTGAAATTATACCCTGGCCTTTATTTGAGAATATTTTTACGCTTATTCAAAAGGATGCAAAATCAATAACTCTTGTATGCAAATTTCTCCAAAAATAAAACATATATCAACTTCTATATCTTCTACCGCAAATATTTGGCGTCACCACAAGGTCAATATTTTAAGTTTAATTTTAATATTTATTTTTTATAAACCCTAATAATTATTTTATAATTAATTTAGAAATAAGTTTGTAAAATACAGCTTTCTGTATTCTACTGTATTAAATGCATTAGGTAAAAAAAATGATATCAGCTAAGCCTAAAAATCATAGTTAATAGGTATGCTTATATAATTATTTTATTATATACATTTTATTACAACTCTGGTCAGCGTAACTAGGATTTTAATTAATTTTTAATTTAATTATAAATCCTATTATGATTTATAAATTTATTATTTAAATTTTTGTATTAAAGATTGCATAATCAAAAATATATAAAGGTAAAGCAACAAAATGTCAAATGTATGTTTAATCGTAGTGAGAAAGATAAATTAAAACATCTAACAATTATTAAATCCTCATCATCATCACTTACTAAAGAGATGATTAATGATGCTAAACTTAAATTTGTAATAAATGGAAATCATCCATTTTCATTGGTAGATCATGAGGACTTTTCAAAACTTCTTGCAACATTTAAACCCAATATTAAAATCCTATGCAGACAAACATTAACATCCAGAATCAAAATATATATAATGAAAATGAAAGAGTTAATCAAAGAAAAACTCCTTGTAGTTAGACATGTTTGTACAACTGCTGGTTGTCGGACTGCATATAACCGGTAATTAGATTTAAAGAGTCTCTTTATAATTATTAGCTCATTTATAGGAGTTACAGTTCATTGGATAGATGACAAAACTCTTAGTAGGGTTACTGCCATTTTGGCCTGTAGAAGATTAGAGGGCAGACATACTTTTGATGTTTTATGCAAGACTCTGATTTCATTATTCAGAGAATATGAAATACAGAATAAAAATGTATGCACGATAACAGATAATGCAATAAACTTTGTTAAAGCATTTAGGTATTATAAGTTACAATCCTAACTCAAACATCTTTATGTTATTTGTCTTTAATGAAAATTCATCAGAAAATAGTGATGTGGAGCATATATCAATAGATGACATTTTAAATGATGAAGGTCTGGTTGGTCTTAATCCCTTGGATTATGACTTTCTTCCTAAACATAGAAGGTGTGCTTGCCACACGTTGAATTTGATTGCTACAACTGATGTGGCGAAATACATAAATACCAATGAAAAGTATAAAAAAAATAGGCTCATTGGTAGTGCACAAACGCCAGCAGTTGTGGAACTTGCAAGGTAGATCAACTCATGCTGCTGAGTTGATTAAAAAACAACATGGTTGTTATTTTATATGTCCTGTAATTACAAGATGGAATTCCTTATATAATTCTATGAGGCACATAACTTCCATTATAAAGGGACAATTTGATGGGTTACAAAGTGTATGTGACAAGCTGAATCTTCAAGAGTTCACATCACATGAATGTGATTTTATTGCAAAATATTGCGATGTAAAATTTTATTTTAATTTAAACATTAGCATTATTTTAAAATGGTTTTTGAAGGTCATGGAACCAATTGCAAAGGCAATTGAGTTTTTGGAAGGGCAAAACTATATGTATCTTGCATATTATACCCCGACAAACACTCAAATATTGATGAAAATTGAAGCTATGGGCTCTTTGAAATGGTGTAAGCCATTAAAAGATGCTATTACTCAAGGCATTAATGACAGGTATAATATTATTTATAACGTCTAGTCTAGTATTAATAGATTTTTGGATGTTTTTAGGAAAGAAAATCTGTCGGCGGCTATTCTCCATCCTGCTTTTAAAACAGATTGGAATTGGATTCGCAAAGAATTCGCTGCGAACATGAAAGCAAATATTTTAGAGGATATCAATTTGTTTGTTCCTAAATCTCAACAGACTGGACCTAGTTTATCAGAAATGGATTTTTTTGAATTATAAAATGATAAAAAGAATGAATCAATTGAAAGTTTTTTGCTTTCTAATAACCGAAATTTTCTTTAGACAGATTTCCCGATTAAAAAAAACTATTTATTAAATATAATACGCCATTACCATCAAGTGCCCCTGTGGAAATATTTAGCTTGGGCAAAATTTTATTTGGAGACAAGCTAACATGTCTTTTAGATGACAACTTTGAAAATAATATTTTGTTAAAATCAAATAAACATTTATTACCTGATGATTTTTATAAATTGTAATATATAATATATTGGTTTTATGAATTAATAAAAGATGTTTGTACATTTTAAAATAAAATTTAAAAAAGGAACTTCAAAAGGAACTAGTTCCTTTTTAAAACGAGGAACTAGGAACTGGAATTAGTTCCATTTTAGGCAAAGGAACTGGAACTTGACAAGTTCCAAAGGAACTTTTAATAGCTCTAATCAAGAGGGTAGCATTTGGGTGGGACGAATGTGTCAGTGTAGTTTTAAAAAACTCAAGCAGTCTCTCACATCGTTGCCGATACTGGTTTGCTCTGACAATTAAAGGTATACGAGATTGTCGGTTTATGCTTCGATGTTGGGAGTCGGCGGAGGATTGTTAGAGTTGGAAGTAGGGGTAGAGAGACCAGTTTTGTATTTTTTGCTGAAGTTAAATTGCATTATTGAGTATTTAAGAAAGAGGCCTTGGTCACGGTGTATGGAGTGGTAAGATATGATAAATATCCTGTATAGGGATCAAAAACCATTAGGCGACTTGTTTAACATAGAAAATAATGAGTTACTTTAATTACCAAGGCTCCAAAGATGGTTAGTCTTTATAGGTGGTTGAAAGGTAAATTATTTTTTGGAATTCTATCTAGGTGGGTCCCCGAAGAAGACATCGTGCAAAAAGATGGAAGTGACCGTGATTTCGAAGAATTAGCGAGTGAATACGCGAGGGTTTTTATGCTGAATAGAGGAAAGCATCCCCCTTTCATGGAATCGGACGCGGTTTAGCATGGTTGGATACATTTCCAGCAGGTGTGTGATTGTGTACAGGGAACAAGGAATTGAACACTGAATAAAGGGCTTTTCGGACGTTGAGAAAGGAGTAACACCTTACGAAAAGGTATTGAGGGTCGCGGGTAGTAAGGGAGAAGCGTTATAAGTTTTGCATGCGGGAAATCAGGGGATAAGTCAGGATGAAACAATGGGCGCTAGAATATATGTGGTGGCCTACAATGGCCGAGGATATCGAGGATTTGGCCAGAGCATTGAAGCATGTAATGTTATGGATGACATGCCATGAGGTAGTAGAAAAGGTAGGTGGAAATTGGCAGCAAAGGCCTGGGAGAGGGTTCATTTAGATTTCTTCGTTAGGCGTTCTTATGATGGTAGACGCTTATTCTGGTAAAATTCTAAATACAATGTCAGGATAGGTTATTATTGGCATGCAGAGGTTGTCTGGAAAGTATAGGTTGCCCATAAAAGTTGTGTCGGATGGAGGCCCCGCTATGGAACTAAGAATTTAAGCTATCCCGTCGATAAATACATTTCAGCGTTTGCAGCTTATATTTGGCGCCAATATAAATCCAGGTTATAATAATGTGTATAAACACTGTGGCGTTTACAATAAATACATACGTTCGCGATAAAACCATAATTAAAAGATTATGTTCGAAACATCTCCCGATGTATTTTTCACTCTCTGCTGGCTCGCCTTCTTGTTAATATATATCACATCTAGTTAATTTTTATAGACCCTCTCTTCTGGGACTTTTCACTCAATATATACAACACCCTTCGATTTAATACTTTTGTAAGCTCAGCTCCTTAGCCATTATTGGCAACTTTTTTTTGCACATTAAATCAGATGTTCTTCGCCCTTTGAGCCATTCCTTTGAACAACGTTTTGATTCCTTTTGACTCAGGCCAGAGGGTAAAATCATTTTTTTTGAACTCAACTGATTATTTACAAAAATCTCAACTTCTTATTTTTGAAAGTTTATCCAACTTGTTCGTTTATAGAAGCAAACTACAATTCTGACGAAATTTATGCCTGTAAATAAAGAATGATAGTTGTTTAAATTTTCTTTGTCTGACGCAGATCGTAGGCCAAAATCCATTTTTATTTTTGAGTCGAACTAATTTGTTTTTTTAAATCTTAACTGATTACTTTATAACCATATCCTAAAACATGCCCCTCGGGCATTCTCTTATAAGACATTCGCCCCTACCCTCCTTTACCACTACACTAGCATGCGCACCTCGCGCTATTCACCCCCCCCCCCCCACAACCCCCCCCCCCTTCCCTTATTATACTACTATGCGCCCATGCACAACTAGTCCCCCCCCCTCAAGCCTCATTCTCTCCCCACACCTCTAGAGCGCGCGCCCTCAGTGTCTGCGTCTCCTCCATCCCCTCACGACTGCATAAGCCTTCCCTACAACTCAACGCTTCACTGGTGTGTTCTTCACGCTCACGCATATCATATGCAGGGTGATAAAATTCTGCGTGGTCAGAAGAATTTAGTTTTAAATTGGCATCAAAAAAACAGTTACAGGTTTGTGTTTTAAAATCATGTGTTAAACCTATAACTAAATCGTTGATGTTGTCCTTGAATTCTTCCCAAATTTTAAAAAACACCTTTTTATAACTTTATCTTTATTTTAGGCCTTAAGTATTTGTAAGAAAAAGGCTTCAAATTTTGCAATCCTTTTTAATTTTTGGGCCCGATTTGAGCCAGGTCCAACATTATTTTTAAATTAAAACTTTTATAGCTTCTATTACAAGAACGGAAAATAGCAAGATGAATTATAAATGCGAAAAAAGCTTTAATCAATATATGCGATAAATTGTTAATATATAGGGAAAAGCGTGGGAATAATAAATGTACTTAAAATAACGAAGGTGAACTTGTTTACAAGTACAAAACTCAAATGATGGATGATGTAATCCTAACGTCTAAAAACTACGAGAGAAAGTAACTAATGATATTATAATTAATAGGAGAGTGTGTGGGGATATTAACAAAGAGGGAAAAGAACTAATGAGTTAAGGATAAGAGTGTGTGAAAATCAAGGAGATAGCGAGTGTGGGAAAAGGCGAGCTACAGCAGAAATTGTATATAAATTTTCCCCTCTCTTCTCAAGCATTTCCCCCTTTTTATTAGCGGTAAATATGCCTAGATGTGCTGCTTTAAAAACCGTGTTATTTTGAGGAGAGAGAGGAATTTTTTAACGAAGCCATTGGCCGCAAACCGAACGTCAAGAAGCTCTCATTGCAACCACTTTTTGCAGAATAACTTAAAGCAACCAGTGTTAGCGTGGAAATAGCGAGGCCCTCTGCCACCATACAATACGGTCCGTTCTTTTTCACCGCTCATACTGTTTCGGTCTCGAAAGCACAGTCTTGACGAGAAATCTCGACATGTCTCGACTTTTTTAATGATCTTAATTTTCCCCTAATTTATTAAAATTATTATAGAAATTAAAATGCCGCCTTATTTTTTGATTTAAAAACCTGTATAGACATGTCATTTGGATATTTGGACTAGCTGGGACCCTTATAGGCATTGGCCAAAATAAGTAATGTTTTATGTAAATGATTTGAGGAAATAGTTCTAGCCCTCTGAAATAACCTTCATCAGTTGTCCCTAAAGAATTTATTGCATGTTTATTATAATGTTAAAGAAACCTAATAGGTACGAGTGAATATTTTTTATCAATATTCATAACATAGGTAATTAGTTGCACACATAATAATGTTATATAACAGCAATAAAAACAGCATTGTTTAATAAATCCATAAATCACCATTGAACAAAAAAAGATTTATTAAAGTAGAATAGAATTGCATTAGAAAGTTCTAACTAGCGAATGACGCGAAATAAGTTTTGAGATATATTTTTGTATCTACATCTTCCGTGCTTTTGTTTTCTACTCCAAAAAAAAATAATTAATTATATCTGTGTAAGAGAAAACGAATAATTTTTGATAACAATAAAAATAATAATGGTTAACTCATCGCGATAATAATATCTATATGCCATCGCGATGGTAATAAAAAGCGAAGTGGTGTTAACAATCTATTTTTATCATAGTGGTAACAATGATGACTACGCGTAAAGTAAATCGACGATGAATAGCGTATAATATGTATGTGGGGGGGGGGGGGGGGGGGTTTGGGTGAACACCACACCTCCCCCTTTAACGAAAAGTCAAAGACTTAATGTCCTAACGTTCCGATAAAGGTATGGGGTTCAGTGTTGTTTAAAGCCATTTAAAGGTCGAGGCGGACTTAGGTCGAGGTGGCGATTTACCTTATCAATTTTAAACATAGTCTAAACAAACCATAGATATAAGTTTAACCAACATAATTTTTCAAACATTTCCTAAAATCTAGCCCATTAATATAATTTATCGTCTGACATCTAGTGACAGTTTATGACCTTTGCCCTCGGATCGACTGATTCATGGACTGTGGATTTAATCGAAGAAATTCCGCACTGTTAATCAGCGATAAAAAGGGTACGTCATGGCTAGCGGACTTTCTGTCCTAGCTCTGTGACGCACCGAGCAACAGTCGCAACCAAAATTATAATTAATCATACTAAATTATCCCAATTATTCTATACCTATACTTTAAATCATTCTACAAATCATCATTTTCTCTCTCGCCACCCCTTCCTAATTCTATCAAAATCATGCGCCAACCGCCAATAATAATAATACAAAAAAAATGTTGTAAAATTATGAATAAGAGAAAGGGGAACGCGATGAGGGGGTTGAACAACAATTTTTTCTAAACATATATTTTAATCTATTACAACTAGAGCGATAATGTTTAAAAAAAAATTCATAGTATATAAATGATTCAAGTGGCTTACATTTTTTTTGTTTACTGAATTTGCCGAATTGTATTGAAGAATTTCTTCTTCCCTTTCTATTTGTTAATAAGAGGAAGGATCTGTTTTTCGAATAATGATCATTGTCATAAAGAATGGGTATTTGCTGGTCAACCAATTTTTCGGGAATTTGGAGGAATTTATCTTTCGTTCATAGAATCTTATATTTTGTTTCCAGACAATTGAGAAATTTTTCCTTGTGCTCTCAGATGATCTTGGGGTATTTGCTTGGTTGACACTCGGAATTAGGATTTTTGAGGGTTGGGAATCAGGAAGGGAATTCGCCTTTTGAGGGTTGAATAACATTTTTCCGTTTTAATTATTTCCTTTCCTCTTGTTGAGGCGAAGTGGTTCGATTACTTCTGCTCCGGCGCCACTAATAAATTCATTAATCACCATTGAACAATAAAGTATTTATTAAAGTAAAATAAAATTGCATTAGAAAATTCTAACTAGCGAATGACGCGAAATAAGTTTTGAGATATATTTTTGTATCTACATCTTCCGTGCTTTTGTTTTCTACACCAAAATAAAATTAATTATATCTGTGTAAGAGAAAACGAATAATTTTTGATAACAATAAAAATAATAATGGTTAACTCATCGCGATAATAATATCTATATGCCATCGCGATGGTAATAAAAAGCGAAGTGGTGTTAACAATCTATTTTTATAGTGATAACAATTAGAGATGCACCGATACCAAGTATCGGCATGGTATCGGCGCCGATACCTTGCCAAAAGAATCGGCCCGATACTTTGCTAGTATCGGCAATTACCAAGCCGATACCTTTTTCAATATGAAACTCAAAAAATAATATTTATAGTATCTCCTACCATTAAAAAATAGAGGACTTTTTAAATTTTTTGAAAATTCATTTGATTGGCTATAAATATTTCTATGTGGAGTATAATAAACTCATTGACCATCTGTAAGAAGGCTTCTTTCGGAGAAAATAGAACGACTAACAATTGTTAAGTTGAACATAAGAGAACTAAATTTTCAATATTAGTTTAATATAAGCTAATTACACGTTTATTTACTTTTTTATAAAATAAATTTATGTATTAATAAAATATAAAGTGTACCATAATAAAATTTAAATTTCTTTTTTGATCTATTAATCACAATACTTTTGAATTAATTAATAACAAAATTTATTATTATAAATTAATATTATATTATAAATTATAATTACAATTGTTTTATCGTCAAAATTCTGATCTACCAAAATTTGGATGTGACTTAATTTATAATATTTAATTTGCATATATTTTTTAGTATAAAAATTTTTTTTATTATAAGTATCGGCATGGTATCGGTATCGGCAAAAAAATCTTAAGTATCGGCTGGTATCGGTATCGGCATAAAATAGTGGTATCGGTGCACCTCTAGTAACAATGATGACTACGCGTAAAGTAAATCGATAACGATGAATAGCGTATAATATATGTGGGGGGGGGGAAGGGTTTGGGTGAACACCACATTGTTACTGGTAGAAATAAGAGTTTTGAGATTTTTAATAAATTGCACATATAAAATTTTATAACAAATACTTTTACATTCAAAAATTAAACAATTCTATTATAGTGTGAGACCCCATATTATGTCCCAAAATATCTACTTATTCTATTTTTCAAAATATTTAGCTAAAAATTACTTTATCAATAAAGTATTAAATTTGAAGGATGGGAGGGTGTAATATTTTGGGATGGGTGGATTAAAGGGGAAGTGGGGGTTGGTTATTTAGGAGAGATTTGTTGAGGAAGAACGAAATAAATGGGAACAAAAAAACAAAAATAAAATTGTCCTTTAAAAATGAATATAAGATTCAAACTACTATTTTTTAATTATTTCAGACATTACATTTACTCTATGTATAGTCGTGCTACTAGAAAGGTTTAGGATGATTTGATAAATAATGAATTCCTTATATTGCCTGTCATTTTTTATAACATCTAAGTAAGCTTGTTTAAAAGAAGACTGCAAGAGCGGGTTATGTAAGAAATTTTATCTGTATGATGCATTTCATTTAAAATTAAGCTTTTGAGCATTCAAATAAATGTCACTTTAATGGTTCTAACCCGAGTTATTATGTATGTCACTTGAACTGATTGTACATAAAAATTTGCTAATATTTGATCTCCTAAATTGGCTAATTTTTCCGTCAAAAGGACATGGTTGGTGCAAATATTTATTATAATCTTGGTTGGTTTGTAGTATTAATCAAACAGCTAATTATGCCTGCTAATTTTATTACGCATTGAGCCAATAAATTTTGCAAGGTCCTAGTTAGGATTTAAATATGAGGAGCAAATGATTAAGGAGGGGCAAAATGACAAGATTTTGGGTATTAGCCTTCCTTTTTATTCAGTAATAAAGATTTTTCTGATTTAGGAGAAGGGGTAGCTGCCCCATCCGGCCTTCCCTTGGTTACGCCCATAAAAACCCCAAATTATTAAAACACAATTAGGTAGTCTTGTCTAATCTTGTACACAAATTAATTTTATTTCTGCAAGCACTGGCTCTGCAAACTCTAAATTATTTAAGTTTAGGGTCAAAAATATTTAAGAGGCTGCTTGTTTGTTATCTGAATCCATAGCTGTTTTAAGTTTTTAAACCATATGAGTGTTCCTACTTTTATCCAATTTAAACGAAAAATAAACTAGGCCCTTCAGTTCTAGCAGGGGCTTTGCCCCTGAACCAACCCTTGGGGCTCCGCCCCCAGACCCTCGCCTAGCCAAGCGCAGTGCCTGACTCATGTTATCTCTGGTTTAATTTCTCAATTACGGTTATTACTTTTTCATACTAGGTATAAACAAAGCACATTCGCTATGCATTTATGAATCGAGAGGAGGATCATGGAGAATTTAATATTGGAAGAGGGGATTGGGTTTTGAGGGATAGTCATGACCGACTTGGCTCTATCTATATGAAAAAAGCAAAGTTTTATCTAGTTTAACCCTGATTAAATGCTACTAAAAAAAGGCCAACAATAGCCATCAAAAAGTTAAATAGCCTACAATTATGGAAGGGCATGACACTTTAAGAATGTTAATCGTGGCAATGGCAGGAAATAGCTCCGCTATTGCTGTTTCGACCGCGCATCTCAAAAATGTAATAGGTGCTAAAAAAAATAATAGGCTTGAAAAAAATATGTCCTCTTTGAACAGTAAAGGCATATGCCCTTGTAAGGGGGGGGGGAGGTGCGATGAGACGTGGGAAAGATTTGTTGCCACCGGGTTTCGTACTCATGCGGCTTAATCGAAATCCAAAGCGGTGGCATTGGTAAATTCGACGAGATATGACGTCAATTTGACGTAGGCATAGCGGGGCAAAAACGAAAACGCGGCAATTAATAGTGGGGCACCGTTAAATAAACCAAAGTTGAGCAACAAATAGGGCAGGAGGCCGTTGGCACTGGTCAAAACAACAACACCCTCGCCGACTCAGCGAAGAGGCGCGGATAAAAAAAGTCGGACAGGACGTGACGTGATAGTAAACAAATGAAAGTGAGCCCATAAATTGCATAGCATTTAATTATTTGCAACCTGATTGATTTTTATCGTGCCTAATAAGTTCTAGGTCACTGTTAATTTTGTTAAGAAGATGTAATATATGTGTTTTACTGTTAACCTTACGTTGTTAACAGTGTAAAATTAGAATGATTGAATATAAGAATTAGATTTGAACAAAAAAATTAGACACAAAGCCGATTTTAATAAAAACGACTAGGCCCTTCGAGTGTAGTTGGGGGCTCCGCCCCAAATGATTTAAATCGTGTATAAAAAATTTATTTAGTTAAATTGACTGGTATAAATATTATTCAAATATAAATAACTGTTTATGACGTAAATGTTTTATTTTAAAATAACAACAGGCTGTAGGGCACAACCACAAAGAGGCATGGAACGGATTTAAAAAATTAGCCCTAGCTAACTAAATTTTGATTAAGACAAAAAAATTTCACAAAAAATAAATTGATCAGCTATTAATTTGGGTTATTTGTTACCAAATTAAACTAGTTCAAAATTTGTTATTCACCTTAAAGATCGGATTATTTCATTAATATAAGACCGTAAGCTTTGGTTTTATTGCTATTTTATTCAATTGTGCGATAAGTTAACGTTTTAGTGTTGACTTTGACCTAAATTTAAAGAAAACCCTGGAGGAAACTAATAATGTCCAAGATCAAAATCTCAAAATTAGTCAATTTGTAGGCAGGGCTTTACCGTAGAAGAATTTAAATTTAAATAATTTAATTTTTTGAGTTTTACAGCGTACACAATTATACATAATTGAAGTCAATTTACAAGTCCCCACGTTTCTCTAAATTGAATAGTCTGCTGATACCTATAAACTAACTATTTAAATTGTATTTCGTAACTTCCTCGAGCGTCGATCATGTAAATTAATCACATGTTTATTACAACAAATTACAAGCAATCAAATAAAATCCCTCAAAACGATCTGGTCAGTCGTAGTATAAATTGACGTTGAATCGCTTCTTTTCATAAATTTAAGTTTTTTGCTTTTCTAACTCACCAATTTGACCAAGCATGTCTAAAGAAGGTAAACAACATTTTTATTAAGAATACTAATCACGAGTTTTTAGTTGGAGGTAAAAAAGAATTAGGAGCTCAGCCGAAAAAAGAAGTACTTTAGCTCTTTTATAACTTTAAATTTATATAAAATTATTTTTTCCTAGGATGATAAAAATAAGCCTGGAGCACACGGGGCAAAAGAAGAAGCTACTAAAGGTGGGCACGCAGGGGCGGCTGGTGCCAAGAAAAAGTAACATTCCCGCTCAAATCAAAATGGAGTATAAATTCAAAAATTCCTCCTCGCTACAATCAACCCTAATTTATAATCCTAATTTATAACTAATCGTTCGTTTTATATTCATGTGCAACATAATAAACCAATAAATTTCAATTTTGTTGTTTTTAATCTTGAGGTAGACTCAAAAATTTGATATAAATTTTAGCCAAAATTTTTGTAGAATAATGCAGGTTACTCCCCTTAGGGTAAAGTGTTTCAGACAGATCTACCAGATCAATAAGCAAAATAATTTGAGATTTGAACGGTGTATTGGACAATATTTTGGGTGCTTATACCCATTTGTACGAAAAGCTAGGGCGAATTAATGAGAACGGTATAGTGAGCCAGGAAAAAAGTGTTTGCAGTGGAGGGAGTAACGTATTTGGGGCACAAGGTGAAATGAATATGAAGTTGCGGATCCCTAATACAAAAAAAAGGAGTTACAGAGCCTCTTGAGGGTACATTAAGTTAATCAAGTAATCACCCAATTGGCAGCACTTTTCTATAGTTTAATATGAGGCATTTTGGGACGAAAGATGTCAGTGTAGTTAGAAAAACTCCAGAAGTCTTTTACATCGTTGTCGATACTGGTTTGCTTTGACAGAAAGGTATACGAGATTGGCGTTAGATGATTTGATGTTGGAAGTCGGCGGAGGATTGTTACAGTTGGAAGGGTTAAGAGGCCAGTTTAATATTTTTTGCGAAAGTTGAATTGCCCTATTCAGTATTTGAGAAGAAGGCCTTAGGGAATATTTAAAAGACCGGTCTCTTACCCTGTTTACGGATCATAAACCGTTACACAATTTGTTTAAGTTTTAAAATAAGAGTTATTTTTTTACTAAGTCTCCAAAGTTGGTTAGTCTTAATGGTTTATTTTATCATTGAGTGTAGTGCGGGAAAAATTTATTATAGGTCAGGAATTCTTTCTAGTTGGATCTTCGAAAGAGACATCGTGGAAAAAGATGGAAGTAACCGTGAATTTGAAGAATTGGTGAGTAAATACGCAAGGGTTGCTATGCTGAGTGTAGGGAAAAGTGGGCCCATTTCATGGAATCGAATGTGGGTCTGGGTAGGCATGAAAGAAAATATTGTTATGCAGCACGTGTGTTATTGTGTACAAGAGAAAAAGGAATGGAACACTGAAGAAAGAGCTTTTGGGAGGGTCAGAAAAGGAAGATTCCTTATGGAGGGGTATTTAATGAGACGGTCATGGGTAAAATACAGGAGATTTCATAGGGTAAATCGTTAAATGTTTTGCATGCGGGACATCAAGAGATAGTCAGGATGAAATACCGAGTGCGTGAATATATGTGGTGGCCTAAAATGACCAAGGTTGGCCAAAGCTTGTAATCTTATGGGTGACATGGCTTGAGGGGTTGGAAAAGGTAAGTGCATTCTTATGAGGACGACGCTTATTCTACGCGGGGACAATTCTAAATAGAATTTCGGGACAGGTTGTTATTGGCATAATGAAGGGGTTGTCCGGAAAGTATGGGCTGCCCCTAAAAGTTGAGTCATGGAGGTCCAGCTTTCATTAGTGAGGAATTAAGATTTTTTTAAGCAATCCCATAGATAAATAAATTTTAGCGTTTGCAGTATTTGTAATTTCTATTGTTTTTATCAATCAACATGTTTACGTTACCCACTTTACTTCATTTTTATTTTTTGTGGCTTTATCTGCACCTTTTATTCCCCTTGATGGTCCATAGTCCGAAATATCACGTTTCTTTCCCTCTACTCACATTATCAATCCGAACCCACCGATTTTTTGCTCAGATATTTTTCTCTAGTGCAAAATCGCACAGAAAATTCATTGGATTAGCACTTGCCACCCGTACCTTTACACTGTGAAAGGTAATGAAAATGGCACTACAAATGCATAATATTAATTATGACTTGAGAATTTTGAGGTGTACTATGAGGTCAGGCTCAAACTTCTAGTAATCTCATAAGTTATTATAATGCATTTGAAAGCAATGATTAGGCAGGCAGGGAAGTCGCTGGGGTGCTTTAAAAATGATTGGCCGTTGAAGCCAAATTCATATAATTAGCATTTGAAAGCAATGGTTAGGCAGGCAGGAAAGTCGCTGGGGTGCTTTAAAAATCATTGGCCGTTGAAGCCAAATTCATATAATTATTTTAAATAATTAACTATCATCGGAGAGGATGATGTAATTGTTGCGAAATTTGAAGCTGCTTTAGGAATATTTTCTACTTCATCAACTCATTTTAAGTCCGCGTGTTTTTTTTATATTAATGCTAGTAAATATGTATATTGAAAATTATTTATATGTCTTAAGAGCCACTCATATTTTATTCACATATCTAAAATTATTAAAATTGGAATTATACGCGGCTACTTGGGTGTAATAAATCCAATAATTCCAATTATATTAATTAACATTTAGCATCCTAAATTTTAATTATAAAATAAAAAATGCTCAGATAAATTGACTGAATTATGAAAATACTGATCAATAAGAAATATAAAAGCCGAGACCCGGTAAAATCTCGTTTGTCTCGAGGTGGAAATTCTCGTCTCGATTGCGACCCAATTTTCCAAAGTCTCGAGGTCGAAATTTCTCTCGGATTATCCGCATCACTAACCATTTAGATTGCTAACAAATGAACTGTTTCACTTCAAAGTGTAGAATAGCCTAGATTTAAGCTTCACAAAATCAATACGGGTCCAGGCCCGACTCAGTTTCTTTTAAGTTTACTACTTATTAAATAGTTTAATAAATGTGATTAGATTAAAAGTATAAAGATGGTTACGTTACGAAGATCCTTTAGTATCATGAAGCGCATTTTGGTTTTTTTATATGAAACCGTTTAGGCTAAGTGTCAATTTTTCTAGACTAATAGTCTCAAATAGGATGTGCCTCACAGTGACCCAGATGAAATCGTCTTTTGGAAATGAATCTAAAATTAAAACTACTACATTTTAATTATTTTAAGCAACTCTATGTATAGTCATGCTACTAGAAATGTTTGATTTGATAAATAATGAAATCCTTATATTACCTGTAATTTCTTTGTAACATCTAAATAGGCTTATTTAAAAGACGATTGCAAGAGCGGGTTATGTAAGAAATTTTATCTGTATGATGCATTTCATGCAAAATTAAGCTTAGGCATTCAAATAAATGTCACTTTAATGGTTCTACTAGAACTGGTTTACCTAAAAATTCTATATTATTTGATCACCTGCATTGGCTAATTGTTCCGTCAAAAAGGACATGGTACAATTACTTATTGTCTGGTGGTTTGTAATATTAATTAAACCGCTAATTATGCCTGCTAAATTTAGTATGCATCGAGTCAATAAATTTTTCAAGGTCCTAGCCGGGATTTAAATTAGAGGGAGCAAACGATTAAAGAGGGGTAAAATGACAAGTTTTCAAGCTATAGCCCTTTTTATTCAATTTTTTTTGGGAAAGGGTAGCTTCTCCCTTCGACTATCCCTTTGCTACGCCCATGGCTAACAAAATAGCTCAACTTATTATACAATTGGGTAGTGATAAAATTTAATTTTATCTTCCGATGCAAGCACTGCTCTATTTAAGTTTAAAGTCAAAAATATTCAATAGCCCGCTTGCTATCTCAATTCATAGCTGTTTAAGGGTTTTCCCAAACCAAACGAAAAATAAAGAATTGCAACCTTATGGAATTTAATAGTGCCTAATAAGTTCTAGGTCAAACTCAGGACAGTTAGTTTTTTAACAATTAAGGCGCAGTTTTTCTTGAATACCTACAATTTCTGCTAAGATGTACCATATGAATTTTTCTGCTAACTTTCTGATGTCAGTGTGAAGTTAGAATAATTGGGTCTAAGAATTGAATTTACAAAATTATAAATGGACTCTGTTTAGCTTAAAACTATACATGTACCGACGTATTTGCCCCATCTAATCAAATCATAGATCTTTTATCTAGAGCCGAGGCACTAAAAATTTATTCGGAATTTAACAATAATATTATTTTTTGTCACATTGCGACAACCACTCTCACAACCTTTGGACCTCAAGCCTTATTTAAAAATTAAAGAAACACGTTTCTTAGCTATCCCATGATAATCACGAATCTTTTTTTATAAGACAAAAAATCGGCATTATTATTTGTAAATATAATTCAATAGCAATATAGGAATGTATTCCAAATTAGCTATGCAATTTATGGGCTCTATTGGTTGTCCGTCCGTCCGTTGTCCGTCCTGTCCAACTTGTGATTTTCAATAATTGCCGAATGGCTGTGGACTTATGCATTTTGCTCGCAAATAGACTAGCTAATGGCCGTTGATTGGCTTTAATTTGACCTCGCCCAAGCCAACATCCATTATTGTTTATGAGCCCGACAAAATACATAAATTTCATTTGGCAACTTGTCTAGGTTGTTGCTATATATCGGATAATTGCGAATTTGCATAAATAATTCCCTGAAAATTAATGATGACCGTTGCTTACTACTAATTTGTTTGACCCGGCCATAGGCCAAAATTCTAGTTAATTGCTATTTATATTTGCTGCTTTGTGCATTTCTTTTCCCAATTTGTCTAGGTCGTTGCTTTATAACGGATGATTGCGGAATTTATTAATAATACTTCAATTATTTTATTTATTTTATTCATCTTCACAAACTATGTATTTTTACCTTTAAATTTAAAAAAATATAAAGCCGACCATGATTAGAATGTATCAGCTTTATGTTTTTATTAACAAAATTTAAACCATGCCAATGGGCCTTGCCAAGATTAAAGTAAAGGGATTTGGGAGTAGAATCTATAATTAATTGAATAATATTCTGGATGTAGGGATCTCATTGGTAGACCTGTGCCCATCATTTTGAAGCCTTTAATAGCTGAGTTGGGAAGGTTTGGGTTGTTAGTTCATAACTTATCAATATAATAAATTTTTTTGCCAACAACTCAAAAAAACATCCCAATTTAAGTAAAACTTTAAAAAAAATATCACCTTAGGGGGGGGGGGGGGTAATGCGGACTTGACATAACCTAAATTCGAATTTAACCTAGTTGTACGTTTCAGCTAATTGAATCGACGTCATTCAATCTAGATTTATGATAAAATGAAGATTAAGGTTGAACAAATAAATAATAAAAACCTACGAATTAGGTTAAAATAGTCTTGGGTTGAATAGATAAATTTTAGTAGTATTTGTTATCCGCAGAAAAAAAATGCCCAAATCGTTAAACAACGGTTTCATATTAATTGCTACAAAACGGTAAAATACCAGGCCCTCCTACCCTCTAATATCTTTACCCCTAGCGTTGCCTCGTGTTCTGGGACTTTTGGTCCTGCCGCCATTAAGATTTTTAAAGAAATCAGCTGTCGCTGCCCGCCCTCTAAATATTCCACAAATTTTTTACTTAAACAAAAAATTGGTATTTTTACAGCTAAGTACAATTTTAAATCCCTGGCCGACCGACAGCTGGCCACTTTTAATAGATGACACATGCGACACTTTTGAAATATATTTTTTTTTATTTTGTTTTATACCCGCTCTTATATTATTCGAATTTTTAACACTTCGTTTTTATAATGTTCTTACGTTCAAATAAACAATATATATTAAAAAAAAGAAGATTTAAGGACTCAATTTTGGTAGTCCGTCCGTTGTCCATCCGTCCGTCTGTTCTTTATTAATTTTGACTCTTTTAACTTGTGACTTGTCAAATATAAATTAATGAGATTTATTTATTTGCAATGAAATTAAAGTTTTAAATAATGACCATAAAACCAGGGGTTTGAACCCGCCCAAAATAAAATCCGGTTTGTGTTCGGGTTCGTGTTCGGTTTAAGGAATTGAGTTCGGGTTCGTGTTCGGTTTAAGGAATTGGGTTCGGGTTCAGGTACAGGTTCGGGTTCAAGAAATTGTATTATATCAATTATATATATAATACTTATAAATAATTCTTGATAATTAGTATCGATTAATGAATGAAAAATGCCGGAAACAAAAAAATATTGAAATTATCGTATGGTTCTCGTTACATTGTCATGGTAGAGAAAACTGAGATATTCAATTCTATATTTTTGATTTAAAAACCCGAACCCGAACCCTTTTTTGTATTTATCGGGTTCGGGTTCGGGTTTTGAGGGTATTTTTGAAAATGGGTTCGGGTTTGGGTTCGGGTTCTGTGTTTTACCCGGTTCGGGTTCACGAGTTCGGGTTCGGGACAAACCCCTGCATAAAACCCCCAAAGCATAAACGCAAGGATTTAATTCGTTTTTTTGACAATTAGAAAGATATGACGTAATTTTTGACTAAATTGAATTCGGTTGTTACTAAACAATACCAGAATTACAAATAAAGCAATCGAAAAATAAAATTGAGATTTGATCTCTTATGCACGCACATTCATTTTTGAATAATATGACCTTGGGTTTCATTGTCCCCTAACACGACACTTCCTCTATCAAGGATTGAAATTTGATAACTACTCCCCATTAGTATGACAAACGCAGAACTAACAAAAAAAAGCATATAAGCATGACGTAGTTTCAAAAATTGGGGGGATTGTTTAAAGTTTTCATATTCACAAAAATCTAATCAATCAAGGATAAATTTATTAAATACTAACTTTTTATTGTTCTTAACTCAGCAAATGAGCTTACATGACCTAAATGGCAATAGCCTAAATAGTCCATTTGGGAACTTTTTAGAACTTTGGTTTGTCCCATTATTTAATCCATTTACAAATTATTTTGCATTTTACAAACTGTATTTTCCATATGATACGATTTTTTTTCTTAAAACTACACCTATACTGCAAAAATATCCATTTTAATTTATTTAGCATACTATTTAAAATTTCTAAAACTAACACCCAAGTAAAGTATTGTACTCACATATTTAATTGAACTTAACTACTAACTCACGGCATTGAAACAAATAGCAAGTAATGCTATAACCTTGAAAGTAAAAATATACTAATCGATAACGAAGCAAGCTTGCCTTTAGCTCACTGATGTTTTGTTAAAATGAAATATACACCTCCAAACCAAATCAATAAAGGAGGTTGGAAAGGGCGGGGCTAAGAGCTAGCTTGGGTTGTTAGCGACAAAAATGCTGCTTGAGCATGACAAGCATATTTCAAGGGCACCAATTTACAATTTAGACCCGTTACTCTAGAAACCAAAAAATGAAATAATTGGCTATTTATTAATTGCTAGGTAGCTTCTTCGTATGTATAAGAATTTTTAAAAAAATGTATGGAAAAGTATTAAATATTTAATTAAATTGATATAAGTATTAAAATAAAAAAATATGGCTTGTATAACTTAGGGTCTTAATAGGCGATTTTGAATCTAGATTAAAAAAGCGAAGCATGTTATAACATGGAGCGTCACGGGATTTTTGTTCTGCCTTTGTGTTTTTGCTCAATAAACAAATATTTATACTTTACGCTTATTAATGTATATTCATATGGTAACTAAACTAAAATTGTTGTTAGGTTTTGGATTATGGGGGGGGGGGGCGAAACGTTTAAAACTTCGGGAGGGGGGGGCAATCCCTCAAATTTTATAGTTTTTAAGGGTTTTTGCATTGAAAATATTTTTTGTCATTTAGGTATTTAGACAAACAAAAATATGGCGCTTTGAAGTTGAATCGTATATTAAAAAAACAAATATATAGGTTAAAACAGATTCACTACCAAAATCTTTATCACATGACTAATAAAACCACAAATAATAAATTGGGCTGTGCTATTCATATTGACCATTTGTTCGATTGGCTCAAAAATCTAATAGAATAATTTTCCCCTAATAGGAAATATTTCATTAATGAGACCCCGTAAGCTTTATTTTTAATTTGTTTATTCAATTGTGTGCTAAGTTAACGTTTTCAATGTTGACATTGACCTAAATTTAAAGAAACCCCTGAAGGAAACTATTAATGACCAAATTTAAAATCCTAGAACTAGTCAATTTGCACACAGGGCTTTACAGTACAATTTAAATAATTTAATTTTTGATTTTACAAAAGAGGTCAATTTACAGGTCCCCAAGTTTTTCTAAATTGTATAGTCTGCAGACATTTATGTTACTCACTATTCAAATTGTGTTTCGTAACCTCCTCCTCGAGGCTAGATCATGTAAATTAATCATATGTTTACTACAACAAATTACGGGCAATCAAATAAAACCACTCAACACTATCTGGTCAGTTAGTCTTGGTATAAAATGACGTTACCTTGCTCTTATTTCATAAATTTAAGTTTTTTTTTCCTTTTCTATCTCACTAATTTGACCAAGCATGTCTAAAGAAGGTAACAATATTTTAAATTAAAAATACTATTGGCGGGTTTTTAGCTGGAGGTAAAAAAGAATTAGGAGCTCAGCCGAAAAAAGAAGTAAATTATATTTTGTAGATTCGCATTTGGCTCATAATAATTTTTTTGCCTAGGATGATAAGAATAAGCCTGGAGCACACGGGGCAAAAGAAGGAGCAGCTAAAGGAGCGCCCGCAGGGGCGGCTGGTGCCAAGAAAAAATAACATTCCTGCTCAATTCAAAATGGAATATTAATACAAAATCCCTCCTCACTACAACCAATCTAATTCATAATCAACTAATCGTTCGTTTTATATTCATGTCCAACATAATAAACATATAAATTTTGTAGTTTTATGTCTCCCAAAGGCTTAAAAATGTTGTATAGCTAAATATTTTTGTAGGTTAATAAAAATTGGGACTGATTTTTTATCGCAAGTTAAAAGGTGTTTATTTATGAATATGTCTAAGAATAAACAATTTTGATTTTGTTTTTTATCAAAATATTTAGGTACACTCTCTGATCGTAGGAAAAAATAGTATTTGTAAGCAACTTTCTGATCTTTCCTTTAAATTTTTTTAATACATTTAATAACTCAAAAAGTTCATCATCGCTTAAAATGATCTCAACTCCCAATATAAAAAAAATTCATTCAATAAGGTATTTATTTTTATTTCTAATAGCATTTTTGAACCATTCTGTGTTGTAATAAAATTCGATTGAATTTTTGACGTGCATATAATAGTGTTTAACATGCAAACAGCGTCCAAAAATCAAACTCACTGATCGGGTTTAGACAATAATAAATAACATTTTAAATAGGTGAGAGGTGGTAAAATTCACTAAAAACAAATGGTGGGCGTGGGGATTAATTTATAAGTTTAAGTGTCAAAAAAATGCGTCTTCGATGGTGTAGTGTGATCGAAACGACTTTCTTGGACGCAACAATTTAGTGTTGTTGTTGTTGACCCGGTTGTTTTCCGGCTTGACCAGCATCTAATATAAATTACAAGAAATGATAAAATAGTTTTATATTTTAATTCAAAAAACTAATTAGCTAACAAAAACCTTAATTATAATTTTATTGTAAGTATCGTGATTATTACTTCCTTGTTGTCCACCTTGTTGGTGAGCGGCACCAGCGTGTCCAGCTCCACCCATACCACCAGCGTTTTCACTACCGCTCTTGGGGTTCTTTCCTGCGGCTCCTCCAGCCATTCCGTGAGCATGTGATTCTAAATATAAAATGAAAACATGGATCTAAACTAGGGACCAAAAGGATAAGTTTTGTATTAATAAGGATAAGCAAGAAATAAAAATTACCGTCTTTGTTTGGCATCTTGTAAGGTTCTTAAAGCCGTGAAATTTGAGTGAATAAAATGAGATTGGTAATGGCAACGATCAAGATAAGATCTTTTATACCCTAAAAATTTCTTACCCTGCGGCTTTAAAAGGGCTAGGCGCGGGTAAACAAATTAATAATACGAATATCGACTTTTTTAAGGTTATGGGGATGGGGAGGGTTGTTTAGTTATTTTTAGTACTGTTTTTTGATTGTCATAGCACTGACAAGTCGATACCCAAACCTCAATTCATTTAACCTCCTTCTCTACTTAGTTACCGTGATCAGGCATAAATTTATGGCAAATCACAGGCAGGGAGCTTATTAATTTAGACCATTATTAAATTTAACTTTTCTATTTTTAACGCGGTGAAGAAATTTAATATAAGATATTTTTAATTTTATAAAAAGACTTTTTCCATCTTAGGATACAAAATATAATAATAATTTAATTCGCGCGCCATCTGTTGCCACAAATGTTTAATTGAAGCCATCTCATTCTAATTTTAGATAACCTCTAAAGTAGATTATAGGTTAACCGCCTCCCTCAAGGGCGTCCCCAGGTTCAGGGGTCACGATCGTAACAAAATTTAGGTGCATGATTTTGCGAGAATATAATGCACCCAAATTGATTGATTTGTATTTACCCTTGCCTATTTAGTAGGCCCCAAGTGGTTTGTATCTTCTTGGCTTTGAGTTAAATAGTTACAATATGCTTGAATAAGAGGTGAGGTACAACATGTATTAAGATTAATACCCCCAAAAAGCTATTAAAAGTAGTAGCCGATATGTCGCCCTAATCTAAATATTGTTAACCTGACTCCTATGAATTGTTATGCAATTTTTTTTTGTAAAATGAGTGCTTTTGGATTTTAAAAATATACTATATCTCCATCTATAGGGGAAGTCGAGCTTAAATTTAGAAATTCATTAAATATTTGGCTATAATAATCGTTATTTACGGGTTATAGGTTAGGCGATTGGTAAAATAGGTTCTCTGATTAAATTTTACATTGATGGTTGCTAGGAAAACTTTATAGTTCATCGTCCACAGAGATATCTTGACTACTTTTTTTTATCCTCCTTAAAACAGTGATATGAATCTATTCTTGCACAGCAAGCCTTCGAGAGAATTGTTATTTGTAGTTGCTAATTTTTTCACTAGTATATAATTTTTTGGCCAAAAAAATGATATGTAAACAACTTCGCCTTGCTAAATATCTATTAAATCGCCTGAATTTTTAGACTATAAAGCGTTTTGCATCAACAAAAATGCACGACTTATAAGTTTTTTACAAGTTACACTGAAAATTTATTTGTGTTCGCATCCAGGCTTTCTGTTGATTTGGGTTTTATAATATATAAAAGATTAACATACTATATTGCTCTTGGTCAATTTACATTTTTAAAAGCAGCCTAACTTTCCACTATTTGACCAAATGCCTTGCAATCGCACAAGTAATTGTCATAGGTATTTATTAGCATTTGACCGACGCTGCGTAAATTCGCTGGTTTTCTAGATCGTAAAAACTAAATTGCGTAACAGTTAATATTTAAACAGATTTAAAAGTTGGAAAAGCGCCACATGGTTAAACGATTAATGTCTTTTTTACATTATTTAGGCCTGCACACCTAAAATAGAAAATATTATAGGGGTCAATAAAATTTTATACAAAAGGGTCAGGGATTTAGGAGAAATCCAAATTGATTTAAATCTCAAAATTAAAGGATTTGGCTAGAAGCTGTAATATAAATTAACATTTATTAAATTTGTCCATTAGGTACGAATTAATTAGATTATAATTGCAGCAGAATCAATGAACGACTTTGGAGGACTATTGATTTAGTAGTTCTGATGCAAATAGGCTAAGTCAATAACAGTTTTAAATGTCAAGTTTATGATGATTAGGTTAATTTGCAATTTATGGGCTCGCTTTTGGTTGTCCGTCCAACTTGTGGAATTGGCGTGGAAACATATACGAATTTTTGATTGCTGTGGTTTATGTTTTGTTTATGGATCTTTAAATAGAGCAGAAAATGAAGAGGGTTTTAATTTTAGGCACCACACGATAAATGATTATATTGAAAATTTAAACTTCTATCAAGCCATTTAAATTTAAAGTGTGTTTTTCAAAATTGGGGTCATAGGGACCCCACAAAGTCTTAATATGTTAATATATAACAGGTTAATATAAACAATCATTTTTCTGACTGCCTTCTGAAATTCAATAAGTCCTCATGACTTTCTTAGTCTCTTTGTAACACAATATCCTCAAAAAACGGTCAAAAATGTCCCATAAGTTAATATTTCTACTCTGATAGTTACATTAAAAAAACGTTTCACATCTCATAAAATCTTACAGATTTCCGATTCCACACAGAAATGAATTATTCTATTTTAAAATTTCATTTAATTCTAAGTAAATTTTATAAGAACATCAAATACGGGCAGCGCGATAAAAGCTTTTAAATTAAAATACAAACAATCCAAGCAGACGAAAAAAGAATTAAATCCTTTTGCTTTTATTAAAAATACGAAAAACGATAAAATGACAATTAAATTACGACATAAAAAGTACCAAGTAAATGTAGGGTTATATAAACATCAATTTAATACTAATACTTTTTAACATTTAAAAATGATATGTTATTTATAATTTAAGATTTATTTTGAGAATAGTGGTGACCATTTATTTCTTTTTCCTCCACATTTTCCGGGTACTCAGTCAAATCCAACATCAGCAAATTGCTAGTGGTACATTGCCCCACCTTTAAACATTTCGTATAAAATATACTAAACAACATTTAAATATATTGAGCTCTAAATACATTTCCTATCATTAAGATTATCTGGTTAAAACATCAGAAAAGCATTAGATTTAGCAAAATATTAACTGTTATTCTACAAATTTAATATAAAATCTAGTTAAAATCAATTTATAATAAGTTACAACATTTAAACATATTGAGTTATAGGTTCATTTCCACAAATATAGACATGGGCGTAGCTAGCATTGGAATTAAGGGGGGGGGGGCAAAAATGATTTAGGGAGAGGCAAAATGAACATTTTTTAAAACTTTAGCCATAATTTTAATAAATATTCACAAATTTTTGAATTTAGAGGGGGGCAGCCGCCCCTCCCTGCCCCCCCCCCCCTTGGCTACGCCCATGAATATAGAGTTATAATGATGAGATCTGGTTAAAACTTCTAAAAAACATTAGGTTGAAAATATTAACTGAAATTAGAGTCATGCCTCAAATACATAACAATCTTTATAAGATGTTTTTAAGCAAAATTAAAATTCCCTCACAAAAGTTATAATGATGAAATTTGGTTAAAACTCGGAAAAACATTAGATTATATTAACTGCCTTTCTACAATCAAATCTAGCTAAAGTCATATTTCATTTAAAATAAGTTACAACATTCAAAACATAGTGAGTTATAGATTTATTCCCACGAATATAGTTATAATGATGAGATCTAGAACTTCCGAAAAACATTAGATTTAAAAATATTGCCTAATTTCAATAAATATAGCATAACAATATTTATAAGATGCTTTTAAGCGAAATCAAAATTGACCAATAATAATTAGGTTATAAATTTATAAAATTAGTTTCCAATAATGGTAGTTTAGGATTGATAAAATGCGAGGGTGGAAATGGGTTTACAATATTTCGGTCGTCCAGCGACCATTATCAATAAAAAAAAAAAAAAGGTAAAACATTAATTTCTATACTTCGGGGTATATTCCAACTAAGGCGTTGGCTCGGTTGTAAAACTCTTCTTTCAAAGAAATCACTATGCACTGAAACTTGTGAGTTTGATCTTTAATATAACTGGCCACCTATGCAAAAAAACAAAAGCAAGGTTTATATCAAAAAGCTTAAGTATAATAAATTATGTATAAATCTAATCATTCTACGTCGGAAAAAAAATCGAGATGATCTACTTCGCAGGAAAACGAAGGAGAGGAAGACCCAAGCTTACCTGGATTTATAAAATACGGCACGATATGAAAGTCCACAAGATAAAGAAAGATCTATGTAAAATTAAAAACAATGGAAACGAATGCTGAAAAGACTCACCACCAGCCTAGGTGACAAACAGTCATAGAAAGAAGAAATTTTGGCTGAAATTTCAAAAATACACCATTTTGCCGCGACCTAAAACCTTACTAACAAACATTTTGTTAGGCTACGCTAATGGTTCTGAACAAAACGTTTGATTTTTGCAGTTCGAGATCAAGTAGAGATTTTATTTTGGCTCGGTTGCAAGCCAAATAACTTTGAGATAGGGTTACTTCAACATCAATACAATGGTTAATGATTAATATAATTATTTCATTAAATCATGCAAATGTACAAAGGAATTAGGAGGGAGGGAGGGGGGGGGGCAAAGCGGCCTAAAATTAGTTTGGGGTCATTAATATATAAAAATCTGTAAGAATTCATTATAAAATTTATATATTAAAGAGAAAGGAGGGGTATTAAAGGTTTAAGTTATAGGCTTGCCCCCTCAACCTGATGGATCATCCCCCCGTGCACTTATGGTATTTAGATATTGCACTTAATAAACCCTGATTGCACAAAACGTAAATCAAAGATGCGATTTATATAATAATTTATTCAAAACGTCATTAATAAAAGGGAGGAACACAAAAGTTCTTTGTCAAACTATACATTTAAATTTGCAAGCTAAAATCTACGATTTACTGAATTCTAACCATCCCTAAAATCCAAAATATTCCGCTTATCAAAACAATTAATATTTACTTTAAAAATGTGGTAACTTAAAGCAGTTTTACAATTCCCACTTGGCACTTTCAAATTATTCTCTCCCACCTAACACATATAATCTAATGGCTGCCCCCAATAATAACATCGGGGGGGGGGGGGGGGGGGGGGGTAGGCAGTTGCCAGGACTTCTAAACATTTTAATTGCTATACAATTTATGTTGAAAAATTACAAATTGGACGGACGGACTAACAGGACAACCAAAAGCGAACCCATAAATTGCATAGCAATTAATAATAACTATTATACCATTTACAAAATACTATTGACACTAATTTAACCTAGAGTAAAAAACAAGTAACGTATCAAATTAAAAAACTGCTTTTACCTTTCCGATATTGGTATTATCCAGGGCTGCGTCAATTTCGTCTAGCACAAAAAATGGGGCCGGCTGAAAACTGTGAATTCCGAACAGAAGGGCGAGCGCGGCTATAGTTTTTTCTCCGCCCGATAGGTTATCCATCGGTCTAAATCGTTTCCCGGGCGCCACGCAATTGTAATTTATGCCATCGAGGTAGGGTTCTTCAGGATTCTCGGGGCCCAAGAATGCTTGGGCACTGGCATTTCTGGACAAAGCCTGTTTTATCAAAAATATAATCACACTTAAGGCTTTTTTAGCGTAATAATTCAAAGTTTGTTGCATTCACTAAGAAGACGTGTGTGTCTCACCTAGTGTTGTTAAAGGGCTCGTTTTTTTGGTCTACTTTTGGTTTTAGTCGATTAAACATAAATTGACCAAAGGTTTCGAATAAGAAAAACATACCAAAAAATCGTTAGTTTGTTTATGTTTAGTCGACTAAAATCAAAGGTTGACCAAACAAAATCCAGCCCTTTTACAACACTACTCTCACCCCCCCCCAGACATTATTTTTTAACCACGACCCCCCCCCCCCCTGATTTTTGTTATTTTAACATGGCAATTTGATTGCCGTCTTCTATTAAAAACGTAACAACTTTTCTCTTTTTGTGCAATCCTTCTCGCTCCTTAATACAATCGAGATGAAAATAACCCCAAAAAGGTCATACAAAAGTATAGAAAGTAGCTATCGAATTGCTGATCCTAAGGTTTTAATAATTTCCCATTTTTCTTTTTATTAATTTATTCTTTAATACTGTAATTTATCATTTAATAAAGGTACAATGACAAAAAATACACCGTTTTTATCTCTTCATTGATATGCAATATAAGGTCATTTTTTTGATTAAATCCAAATAATAGCGCATCACCTTGTAAATGTCGTCTATGCAATTAGACACGTGTTCGAAGCAATTCATGAAACGATCGAATCGCTCTTTTTTGACCCGCAAAAAATTTTGCTTAGCTTTTTTCGCCCTTTTCCGGGCCAATTCGAATTCCTCGGAAGTTTCTTGGAACCGTTCTCGAACCACGTCCAACTTTTCCACGGCCTTCATGTTGGGCGCCGTTATACGATCCAGCAAATATTGCTTTTCAGCCATCTCTTTGCAGAGCTGTTCACCTACCCTTCTAATCTCTTCCCGTGTATCCAACTAAGTGTTTACAAATCACAAGATAAATATTGAAAAATTATAAGTTGGACAGGACAGGACGGACAACCAGAAGCGAGCCCATAAATTGCATAGCAATTAAAATTTATCATTTAGGGCTATATTAAACATAGTCTTATTATTTGACAAAAGTTTTTTTACCTTACGACATGGGCGTAGCCAAGGGGGGCAGGGAGGAACGGCTGCACCCCCTCGGCTGCACCCCTCTAAATCCAAAATTTGTTGAAATTAGGGGTTAAAATATCAAAAAATGTTCATTGTGCCCCTCCCTAAATCATTCCCCCCCCCTCTAATTCCAATGCTGCCTTACGAGACCCTAAAATAGGACTAAATATTATAACGATTACAACAAAAAGAAGGATACAAATGGGCCATGTCCCCAAAACCATTAACTTAATAATAATTTTAATAAGAGCACCGTAAAATATAGGGTAAACTTCTCATTTAAACTTCTCATTAAAATTTAGCAGCTAAAAAGATGATGATGAATCAAACAGGAAAAATTTAGGCGTAATTTGAGGTAAATGCACCGACTTGAATAATTGGATTTCAATCACAATTTATAACTCTAAATGTTAACAAATTAATTCCAATTGTATTGGCAGCAAAAGGTTCAACCTAATTAATAGAATAATAAATTAAAAAACAATCCAAGAGGCTAGAATTTATGGTAACATAACCCACCATGTCTATAACTTAGCCTTGCACCAAAAATACCATAACTTAGCTATAACTATGTTAATAAATCTTATATATTTCATACCAAAATTACCATTTTCAACTAACAACTTTACAAAGTGAAATTCAAAATATTTTACTAAAATTCCCCTTGAAATTATACACAAATATATGTTTTTGATTTAAACGCATGACTGCAAACTCAAAAACTCTAATTTTAACATTATTTTGAAGGGGGCCTTAAAAACAACCTCTTTTAATTCGTCCCGCAAATTGCTATAATCAATTTCGATTCTGGACTCTTTTTCGTAAATCTTTTGACTCTTAGTCAAGCCTCCGCCCTGACTAAGGCCTTGTTCGCTCCTTTGACTTTGAGATTCCGACTCCTCGTTTTCGATATTGTCCAAGCTTCCCCTCAACAAAGGCAACTTGATATCTTCGATCTAATGAAATGAGAAATTATAAAAAGTTAAAACTCACTTTCCGTTATAAATTATTTTGTGCTATAAAAACATTAGCTGAGCCCGGCCTAGCGTTGCTTTGGAAGTTTCTGAACATTGGTATTTGTAAATGGTAAATATAGGACTGAGCTTGGATTGTAGGAAGGGAAGGTAACATTTTAAAAGTTTATAATAAACTTTTAGGTAAAATTGAGGAGTTATTTTTATTCTTTGAGAATAATATGGATTAAATGAGTTGGAAATAAATAGGGCATTACGGTTTGCAAACATATATAATAACCATCAACATTATAAATAAATGGAATTGGCAAATTTAGTTTTAAACTTTGCGTTTAATAGGCAAGGTAAATGCAAGAGTGGCGAATACACATATATAGCAAGGAAGGATTGTTGCATGCATAGATTACGTATAGACTGCTAATGCCAATGGTAAAATGAGTACCATTAAATCCACCATTTTGGATTTAACTATCTCCCATGTCTTTTTGCAGTGTACCACATTGTAAAAACAGGACTTTATATATAAAAATCTAAGTCCCGTTTTTTTGTACGCTAATAACTTTTAGAGTTCTCAACCGATTGCCACCAAATTTGGCCAGATTATTGCCTTAGCATTGTAGAAGGTTTATAGATACTTTTTATCAACCTGCGACAGCGGGAACTATGTTTTTTAATTTGGTTACCGCCATCTAGCGGACGTCAGCAACAACGCTTATCTCGATTATTATTTTATGTTATAGTTGTGCTCATAGTTTTAAATGTTTTTCTACTAATCTTTTGTCACATATTTCACTATTTTTATTCACCTTTGGGTTATTTTTTACATTATATATATATCTGTTACAACTAAATAATTAAAAACCGTAAAACATCAAAAATTTTATAATATAAAAAAGACGCGTGCTCTGTTAAAAGTTTACGTATCTAAACGTTTGACGTGAAAATATTGTTATAATAATCAAAGCGCGCATCAAGAGACTACTCATTATACGTACACACGTACCGAAAAAAAGATGCCCGTTTTACCGCCATCTTGAACATAATCTATATACATAAAAATCTAAGTCCCGTTTTTTTATGCGCTAATAACTTTTAGAGTTCTCAACCGATTGCCACCATATTTGGCCAGATTATTGCCTTAGCATTGTAGATGGTTTATAGATACTTTTTATCAACCTGCGACAGCGGGAACCCTGTTTTTTGGTAGTCTATACCGCCATCTAGCGGATTATTTATACTAGGTTTTTTATACTTATTTACTACGCCCGTTTTTTTACAATATATAAAACTGTAACAAATAAATATTCTTGATACCATAATACATCACCATTTACTTAAATAAATATAACGCGCGCCTTTAGAAACATTCCCACGTTTCGTGCTTTTTTGGTATTTTTACCAAGTTTTTTTTATATTACAACTTTCCCTATTTTCTTAATAAACTGTGAGGCTTGGGGGCTAAAGGTTGTTAGGGTGGTTGTCGCAATGGAACAAAAAATTATAGTATTGTTAATTTCAGAGTAATTGAAAATTTTCGAGTAGACAGGTGATATTTGTTGTGATAAGAGGGGGCGAATACGTCAGTACATCTATAGTCCCATGCTAAAATGAGTCCTTTTTCCCAAGCGCCTCTAATTTGGCCACGGGTGGTTTGCTATCTTCACAGAGGCCTGTGAGTTCAAGAATAGAGGGGATATTATAAGTTTATTAACCGCAGTATGTCAAAGATACCGGGATTTGTTGCTATTACAGTGTAGGCCATGATGGCCATTCGATTTTAGGGAATTATTGCAAAGTTAAGAAATTTGTTCAGCAACTATTTTGTCCTAATCTTAGGCCTACAGCGATGCGGATATCGTTGTTCGATAATAGTAGACCGAGGTTATGACTTGGGGAAGCTTCGGGTCATTCGTGACCTGAGCATGGAGCTAAGCTCCTAAGCACTGTAAGTTCCTCTGCCGAAGCGCCATTAAAAAGAGACTTTAAGAGGCACTTGGACAGGGGGCCATTCCAACACTTTTGAGTGTTTACTTCAGGGGTTTGATAGATTGTAAACGATTTCATTAAACCAAATTTGAAGGTGCTTTTCTACTATCTCTTCATTTTTTTACTGTAGATTTTAGGCTATGACGATACACAACTATACACGCTGTACTAAAATTTATCTCTGCATTGTCAAACATTATCATCGTTGTCAAACGTTATCATTGACTTTTGTATATTAGTAGTTTATAAACACTTTTCACTCAACTATGCATGTTAACGCTAAACATCGCTACCTAATAAGTATTTAAAACTGTTATAAATCTATTTGATTAATAATAAATATGGCTCTTTTATTAAGTTAATATTTATTTGCATAATATAAAAATATATTTTTTCACATCACAAACTTTCTTTCAGCTGACCCAAATTGTTTCATATATTTTCTATTGATAGGTACCAATTATTTAGCCAAATAAGTACTAAGCCAAAGCAACGATTGGCCGGGCACAGCTAGTTAATTATAAAAAAAGAGTGTTAGAAAATGATTATTTAATAAAATGTTGATGACTCTACGCATCATCACACTATTTTTATTTATGAGTTTTGTAAATCATATATAGTATAAAATGCTGTTTTTTATTTGCTATGCGAGTTCGCTTTAGTTAATTTTTAACTTTCAATAACGAAAATTATTCTAATCTATATGTCCTTCCATTATTCGTGCACATTTCAAAATGGCGAAAAAAAGGTGCACTTATTCAACGTTGATGAGCAGTCTATCTAGTATATAATTGCATGTAAGGGGATCCTTTTCTCTCCAACTAGTGTGCTGGACAGAAATAGAAGAGCAAAAGTAAAGAAAACGCTGTATTATAATATTTCCGCGATTTTAACCCAATAAATTTTAAACACCAAATTGATAATGTAAAATCGACGCATCATACCTTGCATGATTGCAAAAGGGTGTGCCTTTCAGACCTTTTCAACTCGATTTTATTTTCACAAGCTGCCGCATTCTTTTGAGCGGCAGTTATATCTTTTTGACACGAGTTTAACTTTTTCCTCAAGTCGTTTAATTCTTTCTCCTTTTCTTCCAACTGCGCATTTTTAGTGGCCTTTTCTTCCTTCAGTTCTTCCAATTTTTTCATCTCTTCCTCGATAGCCTTATTAATGCAAAACATTTTTAGCAGAAACCAGTATTTAAATGAAACTTGATCTAACAAACTTTAAATAAAACATTAAATTTTTCTAAAAAATTGTTGTTTTTGATCACATAGCATCATAGCTTATATAAAGTTTGGAAGAGAATAAAAATAATCCCATTAAAAAGGGCCGCAGTTAACTTAAAAGTTTATTTTGATTAGCGCGCATCTAGAGGCAGTTTTAATTAGAGACTCATTTTTTATAGCTAATTAGAGGAAACTTTTAAATTAGTTGCGGCACTCATAAATGGGGTTATTATTATCTTCTACAAAAGATCAACAAACCGCCATTTATTAATTAATTACAAATACTAAATGAAATAATACTTTCAAATTATATTTTTTGCGCATAAAGTTGTGTGTAAACGATCTAAGAATCAAAAAAAGTAAACACTATTGCTTTACAAAAAGTGATTGAAATACTGTTTGATTATAAAAGTAAAGAATTTAATAACAGTGAAACATTAAGAAACATAAACGAGCTAATCACACCTGCATATGCTTGAGTTCTTCATCCTGCAATTGTTCAAGTTCGGCCTCTTCGCTTTTAACTTCTTCGTTCCATTTAGAAACTTTACCTATTTTAACGTACAATTCAATTAACGAAAAACTCGAGAAAGTTTTATTTATTACTTTTTAAAATAGTTAATAGCTTACCGAGAGTATCCCTGGATCTTTCGTATTCCAATTGATTTTGCAACTTCGCTTTCTGATTATCAAATTCCAGGCGTTTATTAGCCCGCTCTTGTTGAGCCCTCAATTCTTTTTCTTCGTACTGCCTGTTAAGCGAATAAAATGATAAATAAACCTTTATCGTGATATTAAGGTTTATAAGAACAAAAAATTTATAAATGTTTATAATTTTGTTTATTCCATGTAGAAACATTATAAATGCGAAGTATAAAAATGGGAAATATTTATAAATCCTCTATCAATTTCAAAATTGATCCTATTTCTGATTCGTCTGCTATTACAATTATTAAATCAACTCTAATACAAAGTGGTATAACATTAATACATGAACTTTAAAACAAATCGTTCAAAAAGCATGTTCAAACGAGGAATGGAGACAGGAATCAGTTAAATATTGTTTAAAATATATCATTATCAACGATATATAAAATACAATTACACTGGTCAACAAAAAATGAACTTTTAAAATTTACAGGCAAATTGTTTGCAGATTCTGGTAGAGTTTTTAACGGTGAACACAAATGTAATTTTCAGTTTTTTCCATTGTACTCTAGTTCTGAAATATTGGCTGTCAAAGTTGATAAAAACGGCGATTTTGGCGTTTTTAAAACGTCACCAACTTGCAAAGCGAAAAACTCTACCAAAATGTGCAAAGAGTTTGCCGGTTGATTTTTCGTGTTGAACCGAGTTATTAAAATAATTCTGATACAAGCCGGTAGATTATAATTACATGAAATTTAACATCAATCATTCAAAAAGCTTATGTTTAAAACGAGAAAAAGAAACACAAATCAATTTAAAATATTTAAATATAATTTTTTATCAATATTTCATATCTTTAAAAAGGGAATATATAAGATATGAATAAAAATGATTTGAAGGAAGGGGGAATTATCATTGCTAGAATTGGGGGAAATAATGGTCCCTAAAGTGTAAACCTTGTCCCCCCCAAAAGGGGGACTCACCATTTAATTCTTTCTTTAGGTCCTTTATGTATTTTATTTATCTCCAAGAATAAATTTATTAATGAATAAAATCACGCAACTCTCGAGTATGTAAAAATCAATGATGCGTATTGATAGAAATAACAAATACGTATAAGCGCGTCGGGGGGGGGGATAACATACGCGTACTAGAAATTAAATGTAAAGGAATAAAGTTCTATGTATATATTCAGTACACAGATTTTACAATCAATTAACCTTTTGTGTCAGGGGGCATGGGGGAAAGAAAAAGTAACATACGTACCACGTATAGTGAGCGGCGGCGTTTCTTTTTATAAAAGAACAGGGGGGGGGAAGATATCTTCGTATCTCCGGATACGATACAATAATTTTGCAAAACGGAGTAATTAAAAATTTTACCTGATGTTATCGACTTGAATGATCTGGCAAAAATCTGTAAAAACCTCATCTTCCACCGTATTCATTTTATCCCGGATGGCTTTAATGGTGGATTCGCGCGAAGCCATTCTCTCCGTAATCTCATCGATTCTCGGCTAAAATATAAATGATGACATATTAGCTACACTTTATTTTACCTTCCTTAATTATTATTATAATCAATGTGTCTAGAGTTTTTATAAAATAACCTAAAAATGACTAAACTTAAATGAACATTTATATTTAACAGTTAATAAAAAGATCTGTATTCACAATAATCAACTGAAGGTGACATTAAACATTCATCGACTATACAATAATGTTTTTAACAATTTGAAGCTTTGCCATACACAATTTTAATTTTAAGTGGGCATAAAATAAAAATATACCCTAAAATCAAAAATGTTGAATTGTAAAAAAGTCAAAAACTTATAAACACATAATGTCTATACTCTCCTCCCGTGCCAGTTTCGTAGTCCATTAAAATCTAAAAACCACGTTAAATTCACAGGTCAGATCCAATTAAAACGTAAAAAATAAATGTATTAATATTTATATTTACAAGATAAACCTTCAATGATTTTGAAACACTTTAAACTCTAAGCTATGTTTACATCTCCTGCGCTCTTTGTACTTTTAACCTTCGCTTTAAGGTTCAATTTAACCGTAAAGCCTAAATTAAGACCAAATTAAATTTAAACTTTAAACAACGAGATGATATGTATCGTTAAATATTCAGAGGTTAGGGTTGTTAAATATTTTCAGCACGAATTCCCCAACCGGAAATGATGAATTTTTAAAATTTTAGCAAAGATTTCATATATTCAAAAAAAACTTTAAATAAAGCGACAAATATGAAGTCAAAATATACGCTTACAAAAAAATTATTAAGACCAAAATGCCCTAACTTAGTTATGGTGCCTGCCCGTGTTTTAAAACGGGTGGGTTTTGTTTGGCCGACCTTTAGGGCGACTCAGGTCTGTTTTTCAAATTTCGACTAAGCCTAGAGGTCGACTAAGAAAAACAGACCAAATAATCTTTGGCCCGGTTTATGTTTAGTCGACTGAAGCCAAAGGTCGACCAACCAAAACCCAGCAGTTTTTACAGCAGTAGTGCCTGCCAGAAACGGGCCCGGCTTCCCTGGTCTATCGTTAACATAGACTAAATAGACTGCTCCATCCACTTTTAAAAAGTGTTCCAAATTTTGGCATCCATTTTGAAAAGTGAATTGAATGGTTAGGTTTATGCTTATAATGGTTTCGGTTATGCCTTATATATTTTTTTTGATATAAAAATGTAAATCATTTTGAGTTTTATCAACATGAGCTTTTGAAAATTAAAATATTGGTATAAAAATTAATAATTATCTATAAATAATATTAACTTTTATAGCGCCATCTACACTTAAACTTATTTTCTAACATGAATTTTGCCCAATTTATATGGTTTGGTGAATTTTTAAAATCGCTATAATGATTAAAATGGGTTGTTTTATATTATAAGATCAATGATTATTGACCAATACTATCCATCGCTATACAAATTCTACGTCACTTTTCAAAATGGCGGTCGTTTTTGCAACACTTTTGATGCGTGAATATATAAGAGATGAGCAGTCTATTATCTTTAATCACCAACCCTCGTTAGAAAAATGTGATGTCCTGTCCTGTCCAGTTACAAAATTGTCAAATAAAAATATCGCAAAAGATTAGAAATAACTTTAAAAGATTCCAGTGTGACGTTAAGGGCAGCTATATCCCTTTCAACGTTTTTCAAGTTTTTGTTCATCGTGTTATCCCGATCGGAGTACGAGTACTTTAGCCGCGTTTCCAGACCCCGGATTTGGCTTTGGATGGTCCCTAAATCGCTTTCCTTGCGTTTAACCTTGAGTTGTTCTCGCATTTCTTCGTGCAATTTAGTCTTTTTCGTCTTCAAAAAATTAACTTGCTTCTCGTCCCAGCGCCTGGCTTTCGCTTTCAAATCACTAAAAAACAAGCGAAATTAAGAACGTTTTAATTTCAAAAACCTTATTACTGGCTCATTGCAAAAATAATGGGAAATTCTTAGCACCATTCATTTTTAATTTCGGAATTTATAAAAATTACCACAACCATAAGTCTAATACGGCACTAATTTTCAAACTCCGAATCTCCCGCTTTATAGCAAAATTTTCGTTGTATCTAATAAATATTGCAAAATCACAAGCCGAAATTTTGTTAGATAAAATGACAGGTATTTCAATAGCAAGAAAATCTTACGTCCCAATTGTTTCTTTCTTTGAATCGAAGAAAAGCTTAAGGACTAAAAAAAATTAATTCTAAATGGAGTAAATTAGGTACAATTTCATGGGCATATTCAATAAGTTCGTAATAAATCGACGAAAACTCCTATAAAATATCACCTTAAACCTGTTCAACGATTTAAAAAAACGACGAGACTAAAACATTTTAAACAATAAAAAGTATAATTATCAAAGTGTCCGGGCAAAATTTGGATGAACGTTAGCTTAGTTTTAAGTAAAGAGACCCAATTTCTAAGCAATGTTTTGGGTTCGAACCTGGCACCACCAGATATAACTCCGGATTTTTGGAAGAGGGTTCCATCTAGGGAAACAGACTTTTGGCGTTGCGGACCTCCGAAAGCCATTTTTCTGGCATCTTCAGTGGTTTCGCAAACCAAAGCGCTGCCACAGGCGAAAAGCAAGGCCTTCTTGATGGCCGGAGGTTCGAATTGAATGACGTCGAAGACTAATTTCACATTTTTCGGCTCCTTGATTTCCCTAAATTGTGGTTGGAAATATGAATAAACATTAAATAAATTACTAGACAAGTTGCCCAAAGAAATTCATCAATAATAAAGGTAATCAATCGGGCACAAAAACAATTATGGAATTTGGACTCGAGCGAGGTCGAGAAAAGTAAGGCCAATAATGAGCGGTCATTAGTTAGTGTATTTGCGAAAGCAAAATAAAAGTATTTTACAGAAGCATAAGCACCCATTAAAAACCCGTATAAGCTTCCACGGCATTTATTCAAAAATTACAAGTTGGATAGGACAGGACAACAAAAGCGAGCCCATAAATTGCATAGCAATTAATTATATACCTGGACATGGGCCTACTCAAAGAGGCACACCTACCCCCTCCCCCACCCCTATTAACAAATGTTCTTTTAGATTTATTGATGTATCTTTAAATTCGCCAAAAAACGGTATAACTACGTAAAGCTTTCTAAATAACTATCTAATAGACCAATATAATCTCCTGGCAAAAAGACAACAACAAAAATTTTAAAAAATGTAAGCGAATTTAACGCAAATAAACTTGCATAAAACTTTGGATAGTAAAATTGAACAAAATTCTGCAAAAAAAACTTTAAAAAGAATCTAAAAAGGGGGGGGGGGGTCTCGAACCTCAGCTTCTCGTCGAGGGCCTTAACTTCTATGTAATCCAGGGGCAGAAAGGTTTCAGGCTCAGCCCTTTGTTCCTTCATATACTTGATACATTCCCGAGCCGTTTTTTCGGCGTCAGTTATGATTGCGTCCATATTTTTACCCAGCACTTTGGTGACCGCAACTTGGTATTTCTTGTGACTCGGCTGACACATGTCGATCAACCGACCATACTAGTAATAAATAAATAAATAAATAAATAAAATAAACAAAATTATGCATCATACATGTCTAAATCAAACAATCCCTTAAATTCAATAATATTATGGCAAAAACTTAAACAAAAATTATCATTTTGCCCGTCCCTAAATCATTAATGCCTCTTCTCTAATTCAAATCCTGGCTACGCCCATGAAACATTTAAAAGCAAAAAAGATACGTGGACATTGCCGGATTTAAACTAGAGGGAGCGGGAAAGAGGAGAGGGGTTTGTAAGAAAGTTAATAATAATTCAGGGAGAGTAATTATAATTATTTTGAAATTTTAGCCACATTGAATATTTAAGAGGTGAATCTAGGTGTGCAAAACACCACAATTTTTTGCCCATTTGTTAGCCTAAGTATTGCATAACAAATATATTCATGAAATTCATTACAAAATTTACATATAAATAAGAGGATATTATACCACTCCGGGGAAAAGTCTTTTGAGATTATCCATCAACTCCGCCTTCTTCAAACTTCTCGAATTTTCGTGCCTATCAATCTTGGCTTCGCCCAGCTCTTCCGTAATACTCTCGAGCTCGCTATTAATTTCGGCCAGTCGCGTTTTAGCCTGGCTCACCTCCTCCGACATTTGCCCCTCCAACTTTTTTTGCTCTTCAATCTGTTGCACGCTCGTTCTTGAAAAACGAAAGAAAAGAATTTAAAATTAAGTACAAAAATAATAATTTAATGTACATTTATTTTTGGAAAATAAAATAGCGTTTAGTCAAGTGCCATCAGCCTACAGTTTATAAAAGTCTTAAAGTTTTCGATTTCAGAGGTGAACTCCATGGCAATAAATGAAAATTGGTGAGAGATCAATTCTTATTGCTTTTCAATCATGATCGCATATAGCATGTTTCAAAAAAACAGCACAAACGCTTAAAAAAAGATATCGAAACATATAAAGAAGCAAAACAATAAAACTTTCTTTTCCCTAAAATCCAGACTTCTCGGTGGTAGAAAGTAAGATACATAATTGCTCTATGCTTAAAATTAGTGACGACCCCGATTTAGGAGGGCGCCCGCTAATCAAATACCAAATTTTACACTAATTCGCCATCTAAATGCAATTTTATGATTAGGGCACCTAATTTAATTTTGTACAGACTTTACTTCTTTAGCATAACATATAACGGGCACATTAATTAGCCGTGGTTAATTTTGTATTCACATAAATCGCGTCGAAATACATTTATGCGCTTAGATAGAGAAAATGCCATGGTGGCCGGTATTTTAAATTAAAATTAAGTGGCTATTTCTAATTGTATTTTAGCAAAGTTTTTATATACGCACAAAACCAAACATCTTCCCAACAGCTTTAATAACACGACCAAGTGACGAATATAAATGATTTTTATATTTTACGCAATACTGTCCCATTTATTTTCAATACCAAAGCAACAAAAACTTTGTCTTTTCTATATTATGTAGATCAATCACATAGTTAGAAGAGATAATGTGTTATCGATAGAACATTAACGCCATCTATCATATATTTTGCTTAAGCTTTACAAGTAATAGAAATTCAGATTCAAAATGGCGTCCGAAATTACTTTATAAATTTTGCAGAAAAAAACACCTCTTCGCTAGTCTGTTAAATGACTGATCTCCGTTTTTATCCTAATTTTTGGCCAAATATATTTATCCCCACCATTGTGAACGTTTTACTTTATAAAATCGTTCAATTTATCGATTCTCCGCTTATTTTCATCCAGTTCGTGGCGTTTTTGCTCAATTTCTGCCAGCAATTCTTGCTTCTTCCGCGATTCGTTATCCAATTTATCTTGGTCAATTTTTTGTTCGCGGTTTACAGAATCCAATTCCTGCAAATACTTGGTAGCACGTTTGACCGCCTCCTCCTTAAGTTTGTGATATTCTTGAACCTGGTAAACAAGGTTAACATTTTTAGATTTCTATCAACTAACTCCGAGAGAATAAACAATTTTCACGCAAAAATCATAAATTAACTCTCCCTCTATACGTTTTTAGGGCGAATAAAAATCATTGTAATGTAAATTTCTAACATTTTCATAAATTACATGTAAAGGCAATAATTAGTAAAATTATTCAAACTCAACCCATACCCTAATTTAAACTAGGGTTAAATGGAATATATGTGACCTGACTGGTTTTGAAGGACCTATCTGAGGCTTGAACCGGCCGGCCTCTATCATAAATTCACATATTGACGGGCGCGGCCGGGTCAAGTGCTAAATTTTTATCTAAATATTGTCACAATTCGTAAAAACACAAAAATCGGTTTATTGCAAAGTAAAAAAACCACACAACTTAAACATAAGCTAAAACTAAACCTGGGAAGCCTCTAGCTGCAAATCTTTGCCCTGACTCTGTGATTCTTCCTCAATTTTGGCTTCAAAATCGAGTCGCTTTCTCTCCACCTCTTCCAGCTCCTTCTCAAGTTGCTTTATGTCATCTTGGTGACTGTCGTGCGCTTTGGACGCTTGTTTCAACGACTTTTTAGCTCCCTCAATCTTCTTCAGCACGTGGGCCGTCTTTTCTTTGCTCTTTATAAAGAGTGGCCTCTTGCGGCCCAGTTCGGCTTCTATCTCCTTACCCGTCTGATCGAATTTCGTTATTTCCCGCGTCATTTTACCGAACTCCTTCTTACGCTCTTTCATCTCGTTTTCCACACGGTCTTTCTTAGCTGTTGCCCTGAACAAAATGATAAAAAATTCGTTAAATTACAAGGCATTGATACCAAAAAGTTTGGTTGGTCAAATTATGCAGAAATTAAAACATGGGCGTAGCCAGCATTGAGGGGGGGGGGCAATAATGATTTAGGGAGGGGCAAAATAATCATTTTTTGAAATTTTAGCCATAATTTTGATAACTTCCTGCCCCCCCTCTAATATCTTTTTATTAGGTCAAGAATCCGGTTAAAAGACTGACTGGTTATTTTTTGTGAGGATATATTGTAATGAAGTAGTTTATTATAGTGACGTGAAGTTTACTTTTCATAACCTAGGCTCTCTTTGCAATAATTAATAATGTTAAAGTACAGGCGATATTTGTTAGATATTTAAAGTTAATTAAGTCAGAACCTTTAAATGAAAGGGAGACAGGAATGATATAAAACCTCAAATATTAAAACATATCTTTATGTTATTATTTGAGAATTTCTATAAAAAATACTGCAAATTATGGATTAATAAAATTTTTTAGACATCTCAAAACTAATTAAGATAAGTTCTTTGCCTTAATTAGTATACAGCATGATTAAAGAGTTTTATGCAATTATTTAGCATAAACAATTTATCAACGTATTTTTCATCCATATTTTGGTAACTTAAAAAAAGTGAACTAATTGTTAAGTGAGTTGTTTTACTTGTCCACATCTTTTTGCCTCTTAACTAACTCTCCCTGTATAAGTTCTTGCAATTCGCGTTCGTTGTGGTAGGCTAAAAACATCTTGTACTCTGTTTGTTTATCCAACTAAAACAATTATTAGGTAATTTTTATGAAATAACTTAAGATTAAAAATAATATTAACCCTATATAGAAAATTAATAAGCAATCATGAACTCTTTAATCATTTAACTTATATAAGTTTTAATAATTGTAAAAAAATTTATACCATATTTATGGTAAATTAAATGAATAAAAGTTTCAAGCCTGTAGATGATATTGGACCAAATAACCTAACCAGTACAGTTACAATGTATACAAAGACAAATATAAGGTGTAAATCTGAATGACATAAATGTGCCACACAACCACATAAAATGTTGTTTTCATTCCTTATTATGACATGTATTTTTAAAATTTGCCTTTAAGTTAATAATTTTTTACTAAAAAATTAAATTTAATTGATGAGATCATTTGTTTAAATATGCTCTCCAATAAAATTTAATTAAGGAATATATAGAAGTATATTAAACAATTCAATTGCTTTTAGATATTGATAAATATTACTATCTCCTCATTTAGTTGTTGATACTTTTCGGCTTCATCTTTTTCTAGTTTGGCTTCTTTTCTCTGCACAGCAATCCCTTTCTTTTTATGATATGTAAATTGTGTATCTTCCTCGGCTTTAATCATTTCCCCTTTAAGTCTATCATATTCTTCCTGCAATTCCCCAGATCTAAAGAGAATAACAAATTGATCAAATAACTAACTATAAAACTACAAATTCTTACCCACTAATATTTTCAAATAAAGCTGTTCTCTCTTTAGGATTTTTCATTGCAATTGCTTCAACAGCTCCTTGAAACACTAAAAAATTCTTAGCTTTAATCAATATCCCCAATTTTTTTAGCACCTCTGCATAGTCTTCTAACTTAACTACCTATTTTAATTGATATGCAAAAAAATGTTGAATAATACTTCATTATTAATTTTATATTCTGATGAAGAATTTATAATGGAACGAGTAAAATGTATCTCAGTGTTGTCATCTTCTAAATAAACCAAGGTAACATATGCTCTATTAGATGCAGGTAAACCAATTGGTGCACCATGAATAAGATCCTTTTTAAAAGATAAAATTTTAAAATAAATTTATAATACAGAGAGCTTTTTCGTTCTTAAATTTGACGTTTTCTCCCCCAAAACAAAACTAATAGCATCCATCAGATTAGACTTTCCTATTAATGTAAGAAAGATTAAACTCAAGATAACTACCTGATCCATTAGGACCAATTATAGCCGTAAATGGTTTAAATGGTCCAATTTTCTTTTTTCCTTTGTAAGATTTAAAGTTTTCTGTCTCTATATATTTTAGATAACCCATTTTAAACCCAAAAACGCGAAATTTAATGTATGAATGCTACATATGTTCTTATAAAATTTAAAAGTCTGTCACAAATTAAAGGGGAAATTTTTTAGCATGTGTAGAGCACTGAATTGTAATATAATATTGATGTATGTTGTTTTATACTGGCATAATGTTATTTTGCATAAATAAGCCAATTGTTAAATCATAATTTAAATCAATATTTTACCAAATTTCGAATGTATCTGTCAAACATGCGCTACAGGTGCGCATGCGCAAGGTTTATATATTAAGAAATAATAAAAAAAATTTAGTCAGCAGGAAGTACACTTTATATACTGGCATCTCTTTAAAATAATTATGAGATTTTTAAGTTATTTATTAAATTAAAATGGGCATTTAAATTTCTATGAAAATAAAATGGACTTTTAAATATTTATTAAAATAAAAAGAACGACTTCCTAAGACAATTTTGCACTTATTTAATTAATCTTAAATTCCAATTTTGTAGATGCAAAAGGAAAAGTGTATAGAATACCTTATAAAAACGCAGATTAAGTCACGTTATTTTTTGATTAAAAAAATGACAACATGGTTGAAGGGCAAAGCTTACACTGTGGAAGTATATGCACTAAACGTCAAGGAAGGAAAGTTATTACACGGAAGCTTGAGTTATACTAAGCTCCATATGACCAATGATTTTCTCAGGACAAAAATAGGTATACCTATGGCAGACTTTATCGAAAATCGGCTAAGGTGGTATGGGCATATATTAGAGAGGAAAAATGGTGTAAATTAAAAAGTACTAGAAATGGAGGTATCGGGAAAGATAGGAAGAAGACACCCTCGTGTCATGTGAAACGGGTGGACTAAGTTATGAAAATTTCGAAGAATCAAGACATGGCTTTTACTCATCAAGACAGATAACTCAAAATAAATCCCACGACTGCGGGACCAAATACTTGATAAATAAGAAGAGGAAGAAGATAATATATTTAATAAGAGAATGGAGGAGGGATGTCGGTGTGGGCTTGGAAAAAATCAGGGATTTGAACCCGCCCAAAATAAAATCGGGTTATTTGAAATCGGGTTAGTGTTCGGGTTTGGCATAAAATTTGAAACCCGGTTCGGGTACAGGTTCACGTTCAAGAATTTCATTATACTAATAATACATTTTTACCTTCAAAAAATTATTGAATAGTTAACTTAATTTTTAAGTAGCACCTAATTAAATTCACATGCCAATTATTTCATCTCATTGTGCATATGTATTTATTGAATTTTTAATGTTCTAATTTATTTTTGGATTTAAAAGCAATAAAAATATAATTAATAAAAGCCATACCATATTATAAATTACACAAAAATATTTTTATTCAACGTATACTTCACATCATAAATTATAAATACAGTTGACACATAAATATGTATATAATTTTGATATATTATTTAATCTTACAATTAAAACATCTTCTAAAGTACATATAGTTAAAGTATTTTACAATTATTATATAAATCATAGTCTAATATATATCAATTATATATATAATACTTACAAATAATTCTTGAGATAATTAGTATTGATTAATGAATGAAAAATGCCGAAAGCATAAAAATATTGAAATTAAAATCAGATCGTTTTCTTCGTTTCGTTACATTCTCATGATAGAGAAAACTGAGATATTCAATTCCATTCACAATATATTTTTGAATTAAAAACCCGAACTCGACCCCTTTTTGTAGTTATCGGGTTCGGGTTCGGGTTTTAAGGGTATTTTTAAAAATGGGGTCGGGTTTGGGTTCGGGTTCTGTAAAACATCGGGTTTTACCCGGTTCGGGTTCGGGTTCGGGACAAACCCCTGGAGAAAATGTTGATAAGCTCTCACTGCAGCATTTTTGCAGATATACTTCGTAATAAATTAACAGGCGTCAGCATGGACGTACCCAGGACTACCAAAACATTATGGGCCATATCTTTTACTCTTGCTTAGATTGCATAGCAAATGAACTCCTTTTTTGCGATGCCTAGAAGAGCGTAGGCATTAAGCTCAAAAAACCCACATAAGCCCGGGGACGCTGGCGAGGTCCGAAACACCTATTTAGAATCTGCACTAATCCTTATGTCCTGGGAAATGTAGATATACAGCATAAATGTAAGTGAGTTTATTTGCCAACTTTATAAAGATAACCAGTAGTATAATACGTTATAAATATGTAAATATATTGATGGTCTTTATTAAAAAGAAAAAATTTACCAACTCTTAACAAGTAGTATTATCTTACAAATATAATAAACAAATTTTAATATCTATTTCAATTTTGCGACTCTTCTTTGTCAATGATTTCTACCAAAACGAGGACAAAGCACTCATTAGTGACTCCTTCCAACTTATTTGAATGGGCTAACTAGAGTCTATATTTTAAACATAAAATATGTATATTTTTTGAAGTTTCCGATAGGTGTAACTGACCCATTGCAACTCTATATTTTTAAATAAAGTTAGTTATGCTATGATAATTTAAATCAATACATGATCTTAATTTAGCATCTGAAAATTATTTAATTAGAACTGAAAGCTGAGATAAATCTTTAAATAGATCGATAATATTTTTGTTTAGTACAAATTAAAAAAGTTATTATTTTATTAAAAGTTTAAATAAACATTTCAAAATATTGATATGTCTTAAATATGAATAATTTGTCATGTATATCAATTTTATACATTATTAGTATTTTGTGTACTTAGAATTCATATAAGGAAACTCCAATTGCTTCTGCTTTTTCTTTAACAAACAGGTGCGAAAAATGTCACTTAAATAACCCTAGTCTAAGAATTTTTTTATCGAAAGTTTACTAAGGAAAAAATATTTTAAAGCAGTAAACATATGTGATAGAAATTCATTATAATAACTAAAAAAAAGTAATTGTTATCTAATAAATGCAACAAAAACAAGACAAATATTTTAAATTCTCATATTTAAAGATCATATTAAAAAAGGTAGGCAATGTATTTTCTTTAGCTCATCTTTTAATCTGGTTGATTTGACTTATTATTATAAATATTCATAAAACTGTTGTTTTCCCTGTCCTTATAAAATTTTTATAAGCTCTGAGTTTCTTTTCTCTAAAAGATGGTCGTAAAGTGGGAATATGTGCTTTATTTGCTTTACAAACACATTTAGCAGGATTTTCGCAATTCTTTGACCAACACAAGTTCTGTCGTTTTCAACTTATTTTTCAAAGTTGTCACGTATTAATATTTCAAACTAAATTTCTTTGATCCTAATTTTCCCCCTTTTTCATAGACATTGGCCGTCAATATAGCACAATTACCCTACTAAACAAATTTTACTTATGGTTGAAAAGGTTTTACTAAGTTTAATATAATAGTAATTGGATATTTTCAAGGTCGTAGTTAGAAGAAGGCCAGCTGCCCCCCCCTCTTCTTTGAATTAAGCTGTGTCGCCCCTTGGTAGTTTTTATTTTTATCAAAAAAACAAACAAAGTGTGAATTCTATTGAGCTGTTCCTTTTAATAAACATATTACCTATATAAAAATCTCATAAATACACTCAATTTATAAATAAAATATTGAATAACATATAAACTCGGGCCTTCGGCCCTCGTGGGAAGGGGGAGAAGGGAAGGGAAGAGGGGAAGGGAAGAGGGGAAGGGAAGAGGGGAAGGGAAGGGGGGACGACTCATCTGTACTTCGTATAAATGTATCATATTTGCTATGCAATTTATGGGCGAGAAAGGTGGGAAGGGGCGAGAATGCCTATAGGGGGGTATTAAATGCCTAATGATTAATAAATTATTTATACAAATTTTCCATTATAGGCAAAATGTAATAACGGCAAAATGTAATATAGGCAAGGGTTAGATTTAGTGTTTGCATCTAGTTGCGTTTTATTAGTTTTTATGGCCTTTAGTGATTATGGGTCTAACAAACATTATATTATAAAACAACACAATGTTAAGAATTTGCAGAATTGTTGGGAGAAATTTTTTGTTGAATTTGAACAATTTTTAATTAAAAAAATCAAAAATTTGGCCAATGGTCACTTTTTCTCTATTGGTCAGTACCCACAGATACTCTATAAGTCATTGATAGCCAAAAAAACGGAAAAAAAAATTTTCGAAACACATTTTGGCCAATGGTCATTTTTTTCCATTGGTCAGCAGCCAGGACACGGTAAAAGTGGATATAAATTCATAATAGTAAAAAAAACGAAAAAAAAAATTTCGAATCACATTTGGCCAATGGTCATTTTTTTCCATTGGTCAGCAGGCAGGACACGGTAAAAGTGGATATAAATTTATAATAGTCAAAAAAAAACGAAAAAACAATTTTCGAATCACATTTTGGTCAATGGTCATTTTATTCCATTGGTCAGCAGCCTGCGGACGGCCAAAAAGTCATAATAGCAATGGTAGGAACAGGAACAATCATAATAGTCAAAAAAAACGAAAAAAATAATTTCGATTCACATTTTGGCCAATGGTCATTTTTTCCATTGGTCAGCAGCCAACGGACGGCCAAAAAGTCATAATAGCAATGGTAGTAACAGGAACAATCATAATAGTAAAAAAAAAACGAACAAATAAACTCGGATTCACATTTTGGCCAATGGTCATTTTTTTCATTGGTCAGCAGCCAGCGGACGGCCAAAAAGTCTTATTATCAATGATAGTAACAAGAACAATCATAAGAGTCAAAAAAAACTCCGGGATTCTAACCCCAAAACTAGTTAAATTGCATAGCAATTATGTTTATTATATAACATTGGTCAGCAGCCAGCGGACGGCCAAAAAGTCATAATAGCAATGGTAGAAACAGGAACAATCATAATAGTCAAAAAAAAACGAAAAAAATAATTTCGATTCACATTTTGGCCAATGGTCATTTTTTTCATTGGTCAGCAGCCAGCGGACGGCCAAAAATTCTTATTATCAATGATAGTAACAAGAACAATCATAAGAGTCAAAAAAAACTCCGGGATTCTAACCCCAAAACTAGTTAAATTACATAGCAATTAAAAAGTAAACAACTTTTATTTATGTTTATTATATAACTAGTTAAATTGCATAGCATTAAAAGTAAACAACTTTTATCTATGTTTATTATATAACAAAAACTAGTTAAATTGCATAGCAATTAAAAGTAAACAACTTTTATTTATGCTTATTATATAACTAGTTAAATTGCATAGCAATTAAAAGTAAACAACTTTTATTTATGTTTATATAATAGATAATTTAACAAATCTTATATATAACACAGCGAGGGAGATAGAGATGAGGGGTGGGGCACCTCTTATGCATAGCAATTAAAAATAACACAGCGAGGGAGATAGAGATGAGGGGTGGGGCACCTCTTTCTCATGCATAGCAATTAAAAATCGATAACCTAATATACCCAATGCAAATAGATAGGGTAACGGACAACGGACAACGGACAACCAAAAACGAGCCCATAAATTGCATAGCAATTAATAAGTCAGGCGCCTGCCCAAAGGAAGGTGGAGGGACAGTTACTTTTTATGATTTTTATAAATTATTAATATTTCACTTAAATCATATATTTAGGGTTAGCGTTAAAGACAGCTAAAAACACTTTTTTAATCTTTCCTTATTTAAAACTAAACAAAAGCTTTTAACCTAATAGTTCCTAATTGCCCGGTCCGACCGGCTTATCAATAACATCGCATTTTTAAATTGAATTTAGTGGGAAAAAAACAGTTTATACAAAGTCTAGTTCAAAAAACAGATATTTTTCATTCAAAGAATTTTAAAAAATCCAAAGAAGATTAGACTCATAACGGGATTTTTCTCATAACAAATTTATTCTCCTCGTCGATCACGTTCCTTTTTACGCCTAACTAAAATGACTAAAAAAGAAAAAGAAACTTAAATTACAAAATAAATACATATAAGCTTGGCCTATAGCTAAGTACCCTAACTAGCAGAGACCAGAAGAGCCTAGTATGGCTCGCTAACCGGCCCGGCCCAAATGGCCCACGGGTCACGCAAATGTCGTAAAGATCGATTTTCTGGTGGGCTCGGGCGCACCATAACAAGATTCGGACTTAATGAAATTTACAAACAGTATTTTTCAATTTTCATGTATAATTTTGTCATCTTTCTATTTGATTGTATATGATTAAATATAATCGTTGTTCTTACTAAAAAATAGTGAATCTTATTCAAATGTTTCAAAATTTTAAGAAATTACTACTAAAAAATTAAATTATCATGATTTTGTGCCAGGAAATTCAGGCGGTTTTAATTTTTTGGGCATGACCGGGTGGACATAGAAGGATTTGAGAGAGCCAGGGCGACTAATTTCATTATATGATGGAACCGGGCGTATGGGAAAATTACAGATTTGACCTCTGCTATTTAGCATCGCTCCATCACCTGTCTAACTGCTTATAAAATATATGTATTTTCGCAAAAAATTTACTAAAAATCTTTTAGAAGCCAACAACCAAATGTTAATTATTTGTATTATACATCATAGCATTTATTGGTAAGATTAAGAGTATTATTTAAGGAGCCATATTTATATTTACGACAAGCTTTCAAAGATAATGATTGACCCTTTTGTTTTACAAGGACACATCATGTCCAGGTTAAGGACCAATTTAGATTTTTTTGCACAAGTTTTTAATTGAATTCGCTATATACCTAAGGAATATTTTTAAATTTAATTATAATTTATATTCAATATTTTGAATTAATAAAAACTTTTTTTAGTTTGTAAGGGTTAAAACTAAATGCTAACGTTCCTCTATTTTGTGATATAAATTATAATTTAGCTTAAAGCTTTGCTAAGTAACTAAGTTTTACCAAATATTTCGACTTTCCTTTTTAAAAAAAAATCCAATAATAGCCAGCTTTCATGATGCGTGAAGGTCATTCGATAGTCGCACCGCACGCTATAAACATTGCCTAAAGGTGGATTTATATAGACTAGTTTTTGCCAATATTTCTATATTACAAAATATTTTATAAACAATCACAGAACTATGAGTTATATTTTTTGTGCAAAAGACAAGAAAAAATATGAGAATTTTTATTTATCAAGCAACATGTGATAAAATACCGAATAAAACATTTTTGTAATTATATTATAAATATTGGAAAATAAATAATAATTTAATACAAATTTAAAAAATTGACATTTAGCAATTGTTAGTAAAATTTTGGCAAAAATTTTAGGGTGTTAGCGGATAAAATTGATTTGTAAGATCATTTTTTCTCCTTGTGGTCATCTTTCTTTCCTACAACATAAGATTAGAAAGCAAAATTTTAAAAAATATTATTAAATACAACCACAAATTACATGGAAATTAAAAATTATTGTTTGAAAAATACCTTCTGATGGCTTGCAACACCCTTTCGTAAATTTACACTAAAATATATGATTTACATAAAAATACTATAGAAAAAATAAAATTACTCCTTTATCTTCTCCCGATTTCTTGACATCCTCCTTTTTGCCACCTTTATATTTACCATTTTTATTGATTAATTTTTAAAAAATAGAAGATTAAACAAAAATATCTGTAAACAAACAATTAACAATAAAATATTTAAAAATTTTGTAAAAAAACAATATCTTTAAAATACAAAGAATATTTATTTATTCTACCAATTTTTTATTGTTTACACCATAAGCGCTGACCCCCCCCCCTCCCCTCCTCACTTTTAAATTCATATATTTATACCCAAAAATTGTACGGTAAAAATTATTTGTTTGGCCCCCTAATTCTGATCCTAGCGCTCAAGGTTTATATATAAAATAGGTTTAAATTTTAGAAACAAAATCTTTAAATTACCTTCTTTCCCAGACATATTTTATGAGAATCAAGTAATGTGAAATTTGAACGCAAAAATAAAATAGTGTTTTTTTATTTGAAATCACCTTATATATAAGCTTTGTAGTGGCCGAAAATCTATAATCTCAGGGTCAATAAGAGCAGGGGCAAAGGTGGGGAGGGTGCTGATTTTGAACATTTTCACTTTAAAATAAAACTGCTTGAAAAATATATTTATTAATCATAAAATTAATTATTTTAAATTTAAATAAATCCTAAACTTTATTGATTTTGCTGTAGTTTTAATATATAATTTCATGAATTTGACAAGTTTAGTAACATGTTGTGGGAAGAGGGGAGTAATTAAAGGAAGACCAGTCACCTTTCAAGGACATATGCGTCAACAACGGAGCTGGTTGGTTGGTAGTTATTTTGCACTTTGTTTGTAAAACTGGAAATTTGAATCCAATTCATAATCAATCATCCACAACGCCAATGTTTGTAACAAACTAGACACAAAAACTATACTTTAAATGGCGAAATTGTAATATATTAAAAAACTAGCTGACCCGACAAGCGTTGTTTTGCTATATACATTATTTATAGAAGATACTATAAGTGATGTGCATGCTCATCGTTATGCCTCGATCATAATGAGCGATTAAATTATAATTGTCCTATGGAAAATAATTCACGAACTTAATGTAGGAAGAATAAACACGCTAAATACAAAATAACACATAAAGTAAAGTACTTAACATCAAATTTTTTATTGCTTTGCTTTACACATTTTGCCTATATAAATATACTGTCAAATAAATTAACACATGCCTAAAGAATTATTTAATTTGTAAATTGCCACAGGTTTATTTTTTTATTAAAGGTGCTAAAAACTTTTTTTGGCCCTACCGTAAAATCACGATTCTGGCAAATGGCCGTTTTCGGACTTCAATCAAAACCCCAACCCGCCCTGAAAATCTGTTTTATTTTTGCGCCTGAACATAATTAGCGCGTCCAGCTTTTCACTTATTTGGGCAAACTACAATTCTTTTATTTGAAATACAATTTTCTTTAATATGTAAATAATGATTAATTGAAGGATGAATAATTATTAAAAATATGCTTCTATGATCGACCACGTGATAATAATGGCAAAAATTGCATAATTTAAATTTTATTTATTTAATTTTAATAGTTTGTTAAACCCCAGTAATTTTGATCGTATACTGAAACATTTTTATTATACTTTTAAATATCTAATTCGAGAAAACTTCAACCTTGTATGTATGACGTCATTATTGTACATGATGCTATAAATGAAACTGGCCGGGAAATGTCCGATATTTTTAAAATGAAAAGGTATTTTAGGAATCTGAAAAAGCTATATTACCCCTGGCCGCCCTGGGCATCTACGGCTAAATTTTCGCGCGAATCGGGCCGGTAGTTTCAGAATTTAGACCTTACATACATACATACATATATACATACACTTTACTTTATATATATAGACTAGCTGACCCGGCAAACGTTGTTTTGCCCTATTAAAAATATTAAAAAAATAAAAAATTTAAATAAGAAAAAAACTACCAATTAATATCTATATGTTCTACTTTTTACATTTTTTAAAACTTACATAAACGATGAAAATAAATCCTTTATGCGCCCGCCATCCCTCCTCTCCACCCCAAATCGGTCCAGTAGTTTTCGAGGGGTCACGTTTTTTTGTTTTTTACGTTGGTTTATACGTTTTGACACTTAATAAAGACGTCCCTCAAAAACTACTGGACCGATTTGGCTTATGGCGGGCGCATAAAGGATTTATTTTCATCGTTTATGTAAGTTTCATAAAATGTAAAAATAGACAAAATTTCTCCGACTTACACTTTATGAATAACTAGCTGTGCCCGGCCAAGCGTTGCTTTGGCTCAGTCCTTAAGTGGTTAATTAAGTATAAGCTATTAATAAGACTTATTTAAAATGGGGTCATATATGAAATAATTTATAATGTGAAAGGTCCGAATGATTTTATGAACCCACTATTTTTAGGATATATTTATATAATAAGACAAACCAAATGCAAATTCTGTTTTAGTCATCAAATCCGACTAAAATTAAATGTTTTTGAAAAAATTGCTTATTAATGTTGTTACTTATTATACAATAATACCATTATTTTATTTTTCTAGTTAGCTGATTTATTTGAAATACAATTTTCTTTAATGTAATAAAATAATTAATTGAAGGATGGATAATTATTAAAAATATGCTTCTATGATCGACCACGTGATAATAATGACAAAACTGCATAATTTAAATTTTATTTATTTAATTTAAATAGTCTGTTAAACCCCAATAATTTTAACCGTATAGTGTAACATTTTTATTATACTTTTAAATATCTAATTCGAGAAATTTCAGCTTTGTATGTATGACGTCATTATTGTATATGCTGCTATAAATGAAACTGGACGGGAAATGTCAGATATTTTTAAAACAAAAAAGTATTTTAGGAATCTGAAAAAGCTATTTTACCCCTGGCCTATCTGGGCATCTACGGCTAAATTTTCGCGCGAATCGGACCGGTAGTTTCAGAATTTAGCCCTTTTTTAAAACCAAAAGGCCGAGAAATGTCCCATATTTTTAAAACTAAAAGGAATTTTAGCAATCTGAAAAAGCTATTTTACACCTAGCCGCCCTGAGAACCTACGGGTAAAGTTTCGCGCGAATCGGGCCGGTACTTTCAGAATTTATTCTCATTTAAATATCTCATTTAATAAAAATTAATGATAGATAAATAATGACATTTATGTATAAATAGCATTTACTCAGAATAATCAACGTTGAACTATTTTATATTACATTTAAATTATATATACTTTCATTTTTATCATTTAAAATATCTCATTTAATGATAATGAGAAAAATTCATCTTCTTCACCTATATATTTTCTCAAATAATCTATAATTTTATTTATTTCAAGTTAATTCATAAATTTTATGTTGTCACCGTTAAGAAAAGATGACGTTTAAGAAATTTAATTCATAAATATTATGTTGTCTTGTCACCGTAAAGAAAAGATGACGTTTAAGAAATTTCATTCATAAATTTTATATTGCCACCGTTAAGAAAAGATGACGTTTAAGAAATTTAATTCATAAATTTTATGTTGTCACCGTTAAGAAAAGATTACGTTTTACAAACTACTATAAGTGATACACTTTTACTATAGAACTGTCTGTATATTCAAATTTTCGACGAACGCGAGGAGGTGCGTTTGATTGACATTTTATTGAACGTCAAAACGCATAAAACCCAATATCTCGAAAATTAAAAGGAATTTTAGGATTCTGAAAAACCTATTTTACCCCTGGCCGCCCTGAGAACCTAGGGGTAAATTTTCGCGCGAATCGGGCCGGTAGTTTCAGAGATTAGCCCTTACATACATATATACAAACACTTTACTTTATATATATAGATTGACTAAAAACAAAATATTCATAACGCAGTGTAGACATAACCCAAATAAGTTTATCCAATAATATAATTTACACGGAAAAGCATCTTTTATCATATGGAATAAAAAGCATATATGTAATTAATTGGTAAAGAGCATATTAAAACTTATTAACCCCTCAAAAACTACTGGACCGATTTGGCTTGAACAAATTTTAAAACATACTCCGGAGTATAGGGAATAAAGTATGAAATTTTAAGCGAAATCGGTCCAGTAGTTTTTGAGGGACGTCTTTATTAAGTGTCAAAACGTATAAACCAACGTATAAAACAAAAAAACGTGACCCCTCGAAAACTACTGGACCGATTTGGCTCGAACAAATCTTAAAACATGCTCCGAAGTATGGGGAATAAAGTATGAAATTTTGAGCCAAATCGGTTTAGTAGTTTTCGAGGGTAACCCAAATAAGTTTATCCAATAATATAATTTACACGGAAAAGCATCTTTTATCATATGGAATAAAAAGCATATATGTAATTATTTGGTAAAGAGTATATTAAAATTTATTAACCCCTCAAAAACTACTGGACCGATTTGGCTTGAACAAATTTTAAAACATGCTCCGGAGTATAGAGAATAAAGTATGCAATTTGAGCCAAATCGGACCAGTAGTTTTTGAGGGACGTCTTTATTAAGTGTCAAAACGTATAAACCAACGTATAAAACAAAAAAACGTGACCCCTCAAAAACTACTGGACCGATTTGGCTCGAACAAATCTTAAAACATGCTCCGAAGTATGGGGAATAAAGTATGAAATTTTGAGCCAAATCGGTCGAGTAGTTTTTGAGGGACGTCTTTATTAAGTGTCAAAACGTATAAACCAACGTATAAAACAAAAAAACGTGACCCCTCGAAAACTACTGGACCGATTTGGCTCAAACAAATTTTAAAACATGCTCCGAAGTATAGGGAATAAACTGTGAAATTTTGAGCCAAATCGGTCTAGTAGTTTTTGAGGGACGTCTTTATTAAGTGCCAAAATGTATAAAACAAAAGAACGTGACCCCTCAAAAACTACTGGACCGATTTGGCTCAAACAAATTTTAAAACATGCTCCAGAGTATGGGGAATAAACTGTGAAATTTTGAGCCAAATCGGTCTGTTAGTTTTCCAAATTTGGTGGTGGCATAGATACAAACAAACACAATCAAACAAACACACAAACATACATACATAGTTTCATTTTTATATATAAGATTACTTTATATAAGATTACTAGATATAAAGCTATTAATAAAAAAATAAATAACATATGCATAGGCTTTTAATTTATATTCACTTGCACATAAACTCATGAATACTTATAGAGAATAAGGTGCACACGACCTTTACTTACGTGTTTTAAATGATAAGCCATATGCTATTATTTTTAAATAATAGCTCATTATACAGTTAATTTTATTATATTGATTATCTTATATCTATGTGTACTTATAGTATTTTAATAACAGTAGAATAAAGACTATGTTTTTAATTAATTTTGCATTTTGTATATAAATACATTTACGTTTGCATTACAATTATGGCTTGTTATAGACTAAAATTATATTTACTTTATGACAAAATGCATAAGTTAATGATACTTATATATAGTTGGATATTAGCAAATTAATTATAATTTGAAAGTTTGCCATCTGATTGGTGCACATTCTTGAATTTATTTATTGTCTAAAATATGGATGGCATTATAAAATATGGTAAACTTTCTTATAATTATTAATTATATATTTTTTGGTGACAAATGAATTAATATTAAATTTTCTTGAGTTATAGAACTCTACATCTCTGAGGAAAATATTGATAGAACATAGACTTTTATGAAGGATATTTTAAATTAGTTAATACATAATCATTTGCATAATGCTATTAAATAAACATATAATAAGCATAAACAAAATAAGTATCTGATATTGATAAATAAATTGGTATTAAATTGACATTTAAAAAATATAAACATGAAATCACAAATAAAGATATACATTGAATCGCTATGAGAAAAAGAATCAACACTCTGATTTTACATAATAATTATGTTCTAAATTTAAACAATGATCACAAGGCAATCTTATTAAAAAATAAAACTACTATTTGATATAAAAATAATTTCAAATTTCAACAATCACATCCATCATGCAATTAAGTGAGCGATATTAAATCAATTTGCAAGATTTTGACTACATTCTAAATTTTGTTTAAAGTGATAGAAGATTAACACACTTAAATATATAAAATGTAGCTTAAGCTTGTCAAAATCCAAAAAAACAAATACTTGAAACAAAAGTGATTATTGTAGTAATACCCTCATACATGTATGCTTAGCTAAATTTATTTTGGCTTGAGTTCTATATTTAATTTGATCAACATTAGCTTACATCAAAACTATTAAATACGCACTCCTGCATTTTAATGTAATGGTGTAAATATAAACAAGAGCAAGTTTATATCTAACATCCGATACAAAAACTTATCCATTAAAAAAGGAAGTAATCAACTTATAAAGATAATCCTCTCATAATCATTAGAGGATGTACAACAAATTGAAACGTAAATTAATCATATGAATGTAATTGTGATAGTAATCAATATTTTGTTGTAATAAATTGCTCTAATCTTTTAGAAAACAATTATATAAAATTGAAAAACTAGTTAGATAAGTCAGATAGTATGAACCATTATGCTCAAACAATGATAATTATGGTTTTGAATATATGAATGTATCCAATTAGATGCATAATTATATCTTTAATATAATAAATCATTTGTTATAATACAAATAGATAAAAAAAAAAGACAGCTTATGTATTTTGTTATATGTATAATTATTTTAAATTTTACAGTAACTTTATAACAGATAGTTTAAGTAAAATTCCAATTTTTAAAATTTTGTATTTTAATATTTTTTGATGCTTTTTTGTCTTATTTGTGGAAAAGTAGCAAATGTCAATATTAGACGTTTTGGTAACTTTTGATTGGTTTAGCCATTGGCGTTATTATGGACGATTGTCTTTTTGAACACAAGCGGGAAATTTCATCATAAATTGCTAAGCTATTTGCACATATTATAAAACCTTTTATATTTCACATTAAGTATATGTATGTATCTATGAAAGTCGTCAAACTACACAAAATTGCTCAAAGTTTTTCGAAAATGATTTACAAATTAATAAATAAATTTGAAAAATAGTTTAACTAGCTGACATTGGTTTTTGACCAAAGACCTAGCAAATCTAACAATACATTATGTAATATTTAAATTGAAAATAAAGGCCACTTTTCTATAATCTTTTCAATCTGTTGCCTGCTTGGTGTAGTATTTTTAAACTAATTGAAATTAAGCAACTTTTTCATGATTTTTTAAATCTGTTGCCTGCTTGGTGTACTATTTTTAAACTAATTGAAATTATGTATGGTAGCCTCAGGTAACAGGTCATTTAGTGTGTTTAGATATGAATGAATTAGCAACAAATTTAGTCACTGTTTGGATAAGCCTATTAAATATGCTAATTTTATTAAAAGTTAAACTAAGATTGGATATTAATCTTTTGGCAATGAATCTAGATGTTTTTAAATAAGTTCTAAGCTTATAAGAGGTAATTAATTAAGAAGTTCTTCATATGACAATGCTGAAATACACAAGTTTCATGAGCCATATTCATCGAGATTGTATAGGATTTTACTTGAAAATGTTTAAACAAATTAATAAAAAAAATTATAAACAAAATTGGATTTATCTAAATTTACAATTTCAACTTAGTATTATTATTTGTCTATTTAAATAAATAAATTAATATAAACTGCCTTGAGGCGGTTAACACGAGTTAGGTTAATAGATCACGTGATCTCGCTTAAATTTGATTGGCGCGCACAGACGGTATATAACTCGCATACGGCAATTTCACAATTACAACGCCATTTTCAACCGGAACTTTTATTATTTTAAATCTCACCGATTATCCACATTCTAAAGATGCCAAAAGACAGTAAAACTCATATTAATTGCTATGAATTCATATTATTATGTATAAAAAGTATATTTGGTTTAAATGTTGTGCTTTTCCATTTGTTTTTTTAGAAAAGCCAGCTGCGGAAACCACTGCTAAGGCTGGAGCTCCTGCAGGAGACAAAGCACCAGAAGGGGCAGCAGCAAAGAGTAAAGGTAAAATTAGAAACAATTTTTTAATTTACTCGATTTCTTTTTATAGCTGGAGCGGGTAAAAAGGCTGGAAAAAAGTGACGAATTCTTCAGGCATGTAGTCACCAAATTTTAGAAGATCAACTTATATTCCTCTTAAATGTAATGATATTTGTATAGATTTACTTAATTTTGTATAATACATATCATTGTACTAGTTTCACTAATAAACTACTCAATTTTACCCAGGTTTATTTTCTTATTCTGGTTAAATCAGGTTTGTGGCAGTAAAAGGCGATTTGTTAACACGTGTATTTCAATGTTTGTATTTTACCAGGGGGCTGGTTAAAAGTTGCGTTACTTTAAAACACGAGTAATCATTCCTTATTGATTGTAGGTTGTATTTATCAGTGTAATAGTGCTATAGGAAATTGCAAAGTTTGCTCACAAAAAACTAATAATCATATAGTTCAGTTAAATTGTAAATAAAAAAAAAAATATAAACCTAGCCAAAAAAAACTAAAAACAATTGTGTTAAATTAAATATGTAAGTTTTTACTTCATTTCGCGTGAATTAACTATCAATTTAAAATTTATGGTCTTTTGCTTCGTTTACAGAGTAAGCTAGCGAGAGCAGAAAATGTCTTATTTGGCACTCCGCCATTTATTCCAGTTCACCCTCGTTCATCTGCCATTTAGTAAATGGAAATGACGCAATACATTTCTCCCCTACCCTCTTCGTTATTGTATCGATTTTTTTTCAATGGCGCTTTTTGCAACTGCAAAATATTCAACAACGGTGAAAACCTTTATAGTAGAAATTAAAGGCATCTAATATTAAAATTTCAAATAGGTATTTTTTATTTATATATTGCGGTTAGGCAGTTAGTAATTATGAGCTGATGCTGGGTCATAATCAGCCACCTGCGTTTATAAGTGATAACTTTGCCATAGAAAATGTATGCTAAATGTCAAGTTATGTGTTGATAATGTTAATTATAGTTTTTTAGAGCGAGAAAAGCCTAAATTCATTTATATTAAATGAAAATATCTCTGAGTATAATCGAGCATTATAGTCCTAAAGTACTAAACTTTATTCCTTTTTAAATTTATTTAAGCTGTTTTTGCGCTTACCTTCAGTTTTTAATTTTTTAAGATGTGCTTAGCTTGGGGGCTTTCTCCTCTCAAAATAATTATCTCTTTGCCATCCCCACTCTCATTAAAAATTGGCTAGGCACGTATAACAAACCCTTAGCCTATGGTGTGAAAATGCTAACATAACCACTAAGATCCCCAAACTTTTTTGGAACATAGCATTTCAAATCAGAGTTAAAAAACTGATATCTGCTTTGATTAGCGTGCCGGGAATTTTTTTGTATTAATTTAAAATTGACTAAATGTTATTTTAAAGGCAAGTAACAATTTTTTGCTTGAATGCAAGTCGCCGAAAATCGTTTAGAGACGATAAAATATGCTTAAAAGTTCATTTATTTAATCATCGAAAAGCTTGAAATATTTGGATGGTGGAAATGGAAATTTGGTTTCTTCTTCTATAATCTCTACTAAATCCATAATAAAACCATTTTTTATTATATATCTATAAAATGAATATTAATATGGCTTACAAAATTTTTCGGAAAATTTTCAATATAAAAAGGAAAAACTGATGTTAAATGTTTCAAATGATTAGAAGAAAAATCAATAAAGACTCGGCTCAATATTTAATAAAATTTAAATAAAATAAAACTATATTTTCATTAAATTTTAATTAACAAATATTATTAATATTTAAAAAATAATACAATATATATATTAAATTTAAAGAAGCGGAGGAGCGGCGCTCCTCCGCTCCAGCCCTAAAAGGAGCTACTCCCGCGCCCGCTCCTCATTTTTAAAAAGGAGGGGCGCTCCGGTTTTTTTGAAAAAATGTAGCGGCGCTCAAGACTGGTATCGTCTATAAGCTTGAAATATTTTTTGTACGGTGGAAATGGAAATTTGGTTTCTTTTTCTATGATATCTACTAAATCCATAATAAAACTATTTTTTATTATATACCTATAAAATGAAGATTAATATGACTACAAGATTTTTCAAAAAAATTTAAATATAAAAAGGAAAAACTGATGTTTAATGTTTCAAATGATTAGATGAAAAATCAATAAAAAACTCGGCTCAACATTTAATAATAAATAAATTTAAATAAAATAATATTTTCATTAAATTTTAATTAACAAATATTATTAATATTTAAAAGCTCCTCCGCCCCAGCCCTAAAAGGAGCTACTCCCGCGCCCGCTCCTCATTTTTAAAAAGGAGGGGCGCTCCAGCTTTTTTTTAAAAAATGTAGCGGCGCTTAAGACTGGTATTAAAGCTTGAAATATTTTTTGTGGGGTGGAAATGGAAATTTGGTTTCTTTTTCTATAATCTCTACAAATCCATAATAAAACTATTTTTTAATTGCTATGCAATTTATGGGCTCGTTTTTTGTGCGTCGTCCGTCCGTCGTCCGTCCGTCGTCCACCAAGTTATTTCTCCAGCTTCCCGGGCGAGAGATCCTGAGTTCGATCCCCAGAGAGGACAAAAATTTTTATTTTTTTTTTAAATTAAATTAAAATTTTGTTCTTGTTAATACCATTGATAATTCGACTTTTTGACCGTCCGCAGGCTACTGACCAATGGAAAAAATGACCATTGGCCAAAATGTGAATCCAAGTTTATTTTTTCGTTTTTTTTGACTATTATGATTGTTCCTGTTACTACCATTGCTATTATGAATTTTTGGCCGTCTACTGGCTGCTGACCAATGAAAAAAATGACCATTGGCCAAAATGTGAATCCAAGTTTATTTTTTCGTTTTTTTTTGAGTATTATGATTGTTCCTGTTACTACCATTGCTATTATGACTTTTTGGCCGTCCGCTGGCTGCTGACCGATGGAAAAAATGACCATTGGCCAAAATGTGATTCCAAGTTTTTTTTTCGTTTTAGTTTTGACTATTACGATTGTTCTTGTTACTATCATTGATAATAAGACTTTTTGGCCGTCCGCTGGCTGCTGACCAATGAAAAAAATGACCATTGGCCAAAATGTGAATCCGAGTTTATTTTTTCGTTTATTTTTGACTATTATGATTATTCCTGTTACTACCATTGCTATTATTACTTTTTGGCCGTCCGCTGGCTCCTGACCGATGGAAAAAATGACCATTGGCCAAAATGTGAATCGAAATTATTTTTCTTGTTTTTGTTTTACTATTATGATTGTTCCTGTTCCTACCATTGCTATTATGACTTTTTGGCCGTCCGCTGGCTGCTGACCAATGGAATAAAATGACCATTGGCCAAAATGTGATTCGAAAATGTTTTCCTCGTTTTTTTTGACTATTATGAATTTATATCCACTTTTACCGTGTCCTGGCTGCTGACCAATGGAATAAAATGACCATTGGCCAAAATGTGATTCGAAAATTTTTTTTTCGTTTTTTTTACTCTTATGAATTGATATCCATTTTTACCGTGTGCTGGCTGCTGACCGATGGAAAAAAATGACCATTGGCCAAAGTGAGCATCAAATTTTTTTTCCGTTTTTTTGGCTATCATTGACTTATAGAGTATCTGTTGGTACTGACCAATTGAGAAAAAATGACCATTCGCCAAATTTTTGTTTTTTTTAATTAAAAATTGTTCAAATTCAACAAAAATTTCTCCCAACAATTCTGCAAATTCTTAACATTGTGATGTTTTATAATATAATGTTTGTTAGACCCATAATCACTAAAGGCCGTAAAAACTAATGTAATACGCAACTAGATGCAAACACTAAATCTAACCCTAACCCTTGCCTATATTACATTTTGCCTATAAATGGAAAATTTGTATAAATAATTAATTAATCATTAGGCATTTAATACCCCCCTATAGGCATTCTCGCCCCTTCCCACCTTTCTCGCCCATAAATTGCATAGCAAATATGATACATTTATACGAAGTAAAGATGAGTCGTCCCCCCTTCCCTTCTCCCCTCCCCTTCTCCCCTCCCCCTTCCCACGAGGGCCGAAGGCCCGAGTTTATTATATATCTATAAAATGAAGATTAATGTGACTACAAGATTTTTCAAAAAAATTTCAATATAAAAAGGAAAAACTGATGTTTAATGTTTCAAATGGTTAGATGAAAAATCAATAAAAAACTCGGCTCAACATTTAATAATAAGTAAATTTAAATAAAATAATATTTTCATTAAATTTTAATTAACAAATATTATTAATATTTAAAATCTCCTCCGCTCCAGCCCTAAAAGGAGCTACTCCCGCGCCCGCTCCTCATTTTTAAAAAGGAGGGGCGCTCCAGCTTTTTTGAAAAAATGTAGCAGCGCTCGGGAGCGCCGCTCCTTAGCAAGACTGTGTTAAATAACCTTCGGGGGCAAATTTTTTTTTATAAAATCTTCATATTTTCCATTATAAACCCTAGGTAGATAGGACATTTTACAGCGCATAAATTGCATAGCAATTAATATTATTTGCCACAGCAAAGCTCTCTATTTCATCATAAATAAATATTTTCTCAATAACTTTGGGAGATTGAGAAAATTTATTAACTTGTTCTCGAGTTAATCGTAATATCAGACTTTGCAAGTATAAATATTTTTATTCCCAAAAGACTCTCTTTACCACCATTATTGTAGTTTCAAATTAACCATCAAGTAACACTCACATCTCTGTTCCTATCACAGAGGAGCCCTCAAGCTGCCGCTAACTTTTCACCTTTGTTTACATTTTTTAAAGCTTAAAAACTCATCTTACTATTGCCTCGATCGAACGGACAAAGCAACGATTGATTTAGATGAACAGCATTTTACAATTTTAAATAATTTAAGAAATGAGTAATATATATGTTTTTAATTGCTATGCATGCTTTTCGTTGTCTTGTCCTGTCTTGAGTGAGTGAGTGTCTCTCTATACCTTATAATTTTTAAATAATTGCCATGGAATTTTATAAGAGTTTTTAATGGCTGTGGCCTTATGCTTCTGTAAATGCCTTTATGACCGCTGGTTGGCTTTAATTTTTTGACCTCGCCTCAGCCCAAATTCTATTATTGGCGCGACTGAATAGCTTTTTTCATAAATTGTGTTTGCAACTTGTAGGTTCTTGCTATATATCGGATGTTTGGGAAACTGCCTAAATAATTCTCGCCAAGTTAATGATGATTGTTTACTTCTACTTTATCTGACCCCGGCCAAAGGCCAAAATTATTATTTGGTTAATTGCTATTTTAATTGTATTTTTGCTGCCTTGTGAATTATTGTTTTTTCTTTTTTGTTATTAACCTAAGTTTTGCATTCATAATATATTGTTCTTGTTGATACCAGTGATAATATGGCTTTTTGACCGTCTCCTGGCTTTTGCACAATGAAAAAAAGACCATCGGCCAAAGTGTAAATCGAATTTTTTTTTTCGTCTTTTGAATTGCTATATTTGGTTAACATTGATAATTACCCGCCCCCCCCCTACAAGGGCCTATGCCTCTACTGATATGGGTTGTGCCCCCCCCCCACAGAGGCTTATGGCTCTACTGGTGGGTTCGAATCCCGGAGAGGGCAAATTTTTTTTATTTATTTTTTTTTAATTATATTGTTCTTGTTAATATATTTTATTGTTATTTATTCCTATAACAACGTATAAATTTATTGTTTTAGAGATTCGAGGCAAGAATTTCATCTCTGCGATAAAATTACTAGTTAATTTTGACAATTCTTACACGCTGCAAATTCAAAAACTCACATATACAACGTTTTTCGTTTCCGAAGTATACAAATACCAAAATGATAAGTTTTCTCTTTTCAATTTTGAAAAATTTTTAAGTAAATTTTAGAGAATTTCTTTACTAGCACGTTGAATTTTCCGCATAAACAATCTACTCTTATTTACATCGTTTGTGCGTTGCCAAGTATCTAAAACGAACACACACCTAAGACTGTCCCAAGTCCAAGTTCAAAAAGTGGAGGGTTGGCGTTAGGTCGGGCACCAGCTGTAAAATATTATTGCTAATGATAGTTTTAAATAAAATTAAACAACATAAAGCTAGGGCGTTCTCCACGAATGACGCGCATTCTATCTTAGCCCCACGGTTCAAAGCAAAAAATATACAGTAGACCGCCTGACTGCAAACGAAGACAAATTAAAAAATTTAGTTGTGGACATGCGAATAGCATGCTGAATTGTGGGCACAATGACGGATAAGAGCTTTGGGGTCGCACAAATGATACGAGGAAGAAAAATAGACATCGCCTGTTTACAAGAAATGAAGTGGAGTGGGTGGAACCAAAGCTCGAAAGTCAGGAGAGGGATATTAATCTAAAGTAATAAATTACCAAATCGTATAAACGGAGTCGGTATCATTCTAAGCGCATTGGTCAAGAACAAGATAGTCGAAGTCAAAGGAATTAAAGACAGGTCGTTGTAATTGCAGATCCAAAAGGACTCTTAACTTTTATTTATATGATGTTCGTATGCTCCACAAATTGGGTATATGAAAACCGGAAACAATTTCCATAATCTATTGGAAAGGGAAATACAAGAAATGCGACAGCAAGCAAAGCTAATAACACTGGTCAACAACTAAACGATTTAGCAAATCAACCGGCGAACTGTTTGCAGATTCAGGAAGAGTTTTTTACGGTAAACACGAATATATTTTTAGTTTTTTCGCAATACGTCAAGTTTTTGAAATATTTGCTGTCAAAGTTGCTAAAAACAGCAAGATAGGCGTTTTTCATATGTCAATAACTTGCAAATTAATCGGTAAAATTTTAGTTTACTAAATTATTTTATAAATAAAGTGGAGAGGAATCCATTAAAATTTTTTACCCTAGCTCTATTAATTTTGATATATATTCAAAATTAATTTATCTCTATCTTTTTAGATTGACAAATTGCCCTAGACTTAAGGTCGCCCTCCCTTCCCTTTAAAACTAAGAATTATGTGCGTGTTGTTGTTTATCCAATACTATGCCGCGGAGGAGCCTACCCCACCCGCGGGCCAGCTTGGACGGGCGTCTGCTTTGAAATAAAACAAGGGGCTGGGTTTAGACAGGCCTTAATATAGCCTAACGGGCTCGGGTCGGGCCTAGATATACGTAAGGCCTGCTAAAAGCCTGTTACCAAATCAATTAGATTTTTATTGGTAAAGGTTTGTTTTTATAATACTCCAATTCAGGCGCGTAGCCAGCAGAGGTCAGATTTGTTAGGAATTTTATGCCCGAACCCGCCCGGTTCAATTTTTTAACTTCATTGCCCGCCCGAGCCCGCCCTAACCTTCTAGGTGCCCGCCCGGGCCCGCCCGAAACATAAAGCTGTCCGAACTGCCCGGCCCGAAATATTAAATTTGCCCGTTAGGCCCGAAATTATGCGATTTTAAATTCTATCAACCACTATTAAAATATAAACATTAAATTAATGGCATTTAAAAAAAATATGCAATATTTTATTATCACAAATAAAATCTAATTTCCTATATTATTTAAAAGTCGAATGATTTTTTCAAATAACTATTAATCTTTAATTTTAATCCTAATAGGTCAAATAGTATTTGGTCTTTCGAAAAAATTTGGCCAGATAGCACTGGCGAAACCGCTTTAGGTTACAGTATTTTAATAAGTTGGTTGATAATGCATTAAGGGACAAACATGTTGGAACATTTAAAAATCATATAATAGCAAAATATTAATTTAATGCAGCCGATGTCCATGAAAATATTTATGTAGCAATTTTTTTAATTAAGTTTAAAGTTAACATATTTAATAAATAATATTACAATAAACAAAATTATACTCCTCTTTTGAGTTAACATGTTTGCCCTACCCATAAATAAACTTCTTAATGAATAAAATTAGTTCAATTACTCATCTGTGCTCTGTTAAAATTACTTTTTTGATAAAAAGACAATAATTTATCAATAGAATTTAAATGCAATAAAAAAAGAAAGGTATAGAAATTTTTTATCATAAAAATAAGTAGTAACTTAGCGAAAGCGACGAATGATAAGGAAATAATAAAGGCTAATTGGAGAAACTTTGTGAAGGCGAAATCAAGTTTCTTAACTTTTTAGCATTTTCATATGCAATTAAATGAAAAGTAACGAAATAACACTATTTAAAAATCTCATTAAGCCCGAATTTCCCGAATCCTATCTTCAACTTGCCCGCCCGGGCCTGCCCTAAAACAAAAATTTAGGACAGGACAGTTGCCCGGCCCGGCCCACGGGCCGGTTCGGGCAGCGGGCCGGGCCGGGAAATCTGGTCTTTGGTAGCCAGGATTTTCTCCGGGGGGGGGGGGGAAATTTCCAAAAAAAATTTATAACATTTTTATTTCAACGTCAAAATTATAAAATTTGGTAAAAAACATAAAGAAAGTCATTATAAAATAATTTCATGTTTTCTTTTTCCCAGTGTCATCTGGAGTAGGAGCTAATTCCCCATAAATCGCTAATAAAAGTGTCAATCCTTTTAATCTATTCAAACGTCGTGAAGGTTTGATTTAAATGTTGTCATAAATGGAAGAGAAACCAAATAAGGAGAAATTGGAGCAAGCTGGTATGATCACGCGATAACCATAAACTAAGTTGCAACAGAAGCTGCAACTTTGCTCACTTCTCTACGACAATCTGAATATATTATGCAAGCAATTGCAAAAAAGGACCTAGATCTTCAGCAAGTCTAGTTAGCAGACTTTAGTAATAGTGTCGAACCTAAGGCTAAGTTTTATGATTTTGAACTTAAGAAACCTCGATTTGCAAAGAAAATGAACGGTTTTTGGACAAGAAACAAGTTTTGGCAAATTTCCAAATAATATTTCCTTCGAATTCTTCGATTGTTTTGCCAGAAACGCAAATGAAAATAAATTATAGAAGGATTTCGTCCAAAGAATCCCTTGGATGCCCTATCAGATTATAAAATATTGTAATCTTTGCCCAACATCACAACTTTTCTTTACCTATTAGCTTTTATATAAGAAATACTATGTCAAAAAATAGATTAAATGGATAAGCCCTTTTTTATAGCATTTTTATATCAGCATTAATATTAAAAAAAGAAAGTCATTTTAAAATAATTTTATGTTTTTTTTTCCAATCGATATTATCTAAAGAACTTCATCTGGAGTAGAAGCTAATTCCAATAAATTGCAAAGCAATTAATAAGTGTCTTGGTCAGTTACGTTGCACAACTATAAAATATAAACTTTAGATCTAAAATAATTTTTTCCCGGGGAAGAATTTCCCGTTTCCTCCCCCCCCCCCCCCGCATTTACGCCACTGCTCCAATTTATAATTTATTTGATGTTTACTAAATTAACAGATTAAAGGATTCCTCTCCCCTTTATTTATAGATCAAATTTATCAAATTAAAACTTTGTCGATTAATTTGCAATTATTGACGTTTGAAAAACACCAAAATCGCCGTTTTTATCAACTTTAACAGCAAATACTTCAAAAACTTGACGTAAAAATTTAAATATGTTCGTGTTCGCCGCGAAAAACTCTACCAAAATCTGCAAACAGTTGGCCGGTTAATTTTTTTTGTTGAACCGTGTTGTTGGGGCAGACTTCAACGCCGATAGAAGAAAAGTGTCACAGGTATGAACGAAATCATGGATTTGGATAGAGACCTGCAAAATCAATTTTTTTAAGGCCCAGCCCGGCCCGGAATTAGAATGGGGAAATAGGCCCGGCCCGGGCCCGAATTTTAGCATCTTTAAAGGCCTGGAATTTTAATAATTGTTTAAAATTAAATCAAACGCAACTTTGGTAAGATTATTTATTAAAAAATAAAACGCACATAATAAATTTATAAATCGATAATTGAACTATTTTGATGTAAAAAAATACAAGCATCAAAAATCTCCGAGTTTAAATTTGTTCTCCGCTCTTCAAAAATGCAGCCCTAGGACGAAAAACACCTCTCACTCGAGGCAGATGAAGCAGGTGTTGAAAAAATCTTACAAGCAAGGCAGCTAAGCGCTGGAAATTGGCCACTGTGGTCTTTCCACCATTATAATAATTCTATGTTTTTCTCATTGATCTTTAACTTTATTTAATTGTCAACTTCATACTCCTCTACATCTTCCTCCATAGAAGATGTTTCATGCCAGGTACTAATGTCCTGAAACGATTCACCATCACCACCTAGTTATAAATATTATATTTTGAGAATTATTTAATTACCTTGAACTGAATGAGTGTTGGCACTAACACCAGTTAATTGTGATTGTAATGAATGGCCCCCATCACTAAAAAGGTTTTTAACTACTTGGCATATCATGCTAAAATCAGATAAGGCCAACATTTTCAAACTTTTAAATTGTGGACATAAAATTTTTGCTATTTTATGATTTATATCCAGGGTAAACTTGGTGTGTAAAAATTCTAGACATCGGGATGCTAAAATCTGCATCGTTGTATTTTTTTAGATGTATGCATCCAACTCTTTTTCCAATTTATAATAATACAAACCAACTAGTTGCATAGTTGGTTTTAGATCTGCCTCTAGATCGTCACTGGCAATTTTTAAAACCTTCAAAAAGGTTACAAGCTCCTCCACAATATATTTATTGATGTCATGAAATTTCACAAGAAGTGTCGACCCTTCAAGAAGACTTTTCAATTCACTGTAAATATTAAGGAACGTTTCAAGCATTCGAAGACGGCTATTTCTTCTTATTTCCACACACAAATTTAGGCCTTGAGTCAGTTTATTTACCAACCTAATAAATATAAATTTAAATTCTAAGTTTTTTACCCTGTCCTATTCATATCTAAAATAAAACTTTGGCACTGAGTCATACTCTCATAGATAATAGGATGATTTTGGTCTAGGCAGATGCAATAACTTGAAATTAATTAACTTTTTAAAATATGTTTTTTAAACAGAATCAAAGACTACTTAGGCTACTACCTCTAAATTATTCCGGTGCCGGGCCTATTATTTATGAATTAGGCCCGGCCCGGAATTTTGGAGCCTCAAAATTTCCTTGCAGGTCTCTAATCATGGATGCCATGCCCATGGCCTAAAGAACAAGGAAGGTAAGTACCTTCTTCTAGTATCCCAATTATAAGACAGGGCTATAGTTACCATTTATTTTCAAAAACGCTAACATCATATTGTAACCTATAAGAAGCGGAAAGCATTTAGTCAAATACTAAATGTTTTTAAAGCGAAAAAAATATTAACGACTAAAAATTGCAACACAATACCGGGAGAAGAAATGGACATGCAACATCATCCAACCCTTATGGATCTTGAAAGAGTATTTTAGGAAAGAATAAAAGTTTTGAACCTCGAGATAGATATATAATGTAAAAGCTCAGACGACAAACGAAAATCCACCAGAAAAACGCCACTACTTTTGGTTGTCATTAATTGTAACGGAACTTAAGCGACGATTGGGTACGCGAACAAAAACAAAAAATTGATTCAGGTTCTAGGACAGACAAAAGGAGGCAATGCTGTGGATATGAAATTGAAATCCATCAGTTAGTGATTTTGCCGATAGATATAAATTCTATATTAACGGTGGCATAAATCTAAAAGTCGGAGTCATCAAGAAAAAAAGAAAGTAAAGAGAGCTGCGAAAAAGTATGTTGTTTACATGATGGCTAACAAATAGATCATAAAGTGGATTACAGGTTTATGTACAAATTGGCCAAGAGAGGGGAGAAGAGCGATGTCAGGGTCGTTAAAATAATCAAATATGAGGAGAAACCTTTTTAAGTAGGTTATTGGTGGAAAAAAGTAATTCAAATAATTTGTGAACGTTACAAATGACAAAGATCTCCTTATCGATATAGAGCCAAACATAAATTGGTCTACACTTTTAAAAGGATGAAGATAGAATTCAAATGAAAAAGATGCAAAACGAAAAGCTAATGAACCAGGTGGAACTCCCATATATGTCTGAGTGGGATTCCCTGGGGAAGGAGTCAATAGCATGATATATTTTTCAACAAGATATTGGTAGAAGAGCGAAATTCCCTACCAATGGAGGGCTAGTACAATTATATCCTTATATAAAGGCAAAATGGACGCTCAGGAGCGTGGCTTTTAAAGATGTATAAAACTATTTCCACTCTTTGAAACTTATGGATGAAATTTTAATATCAAGACTGAAGAACAAGATGGACATATGGGCTAACGATCTTCGCACTAAAACGAATATTCGATAAATAAATTGAGGAATTTACATGTGGTCTTTATTGACTTGAAAAAGGCGTATGACCGACACCTCGTTACTTGATATTTCCCCAGCCTGAAACTAAACATCCCTAATGCATATTTAGGGCTTATTTGCGTTTCTGTAAATGATTTTTTTATCAGAGCCCTTCCGTTTAACATTAATTGCTGTAACCCTAATGTCAAAATTATTCTTGCCTAGTGTGTTGTCATGTGGCTACCAACCATTTCTTTTAAGCATGACACCAAGAGGACGGGAGCGGGGAGTCCAGTTGATGTAGCGCGCCCTGAACCGTAAGGGAACGGCCTACCCGAAAGATGTCGTTGGGTCCAGTGACACCCATTGTTTTGGTCTTGTTGCTGACCCCCCCCCCCCCCCCGCGCCACCTGATCGCTCTCTCTCAACGTAACTGACGCCAACACTGCATTTGTGTCTACCCCCCAGCTTTATTAAGAATTGCCGCATCGACTGCAACCTCGTTCATGCTGATGGTAACAGATCACTCATGGTGACGCTGGGTCCGTCTAGCAGCGCCGTTGGCCTACATGCTGGCCTTCGGTGCCGACGTTGGCTCCCACAACACTATCATAGGATGACCCTGCGCCGCGCGCCGCCGGCAGGGAAATCCTAATGCCCCTCCGAACCGGGCGGACCTCCGGAAGGACTTCTTCCGAATTCCTCCGAATCACTGCCACCGAGGAGACGCCACTCCCGTTCCCTTCGCGGCTCCTGCTACCTTGCACTCCATTCATAACATGCTAAGTTGATATTACAGAATTATTGATTAATATATATAATTAGCACAGGTAATAAAATCTGTAAAGAAATACAAGTTCTTTATTTTTAACAAACAAACAATAGGGGTTAAAATTTATAAACAGCGAAATTGGATATGAGCGAGGAAAATAAAGTAACGATGATACAAGTTAATTAGCAGGTTGGATGAATAGTTGATGTGTGTAGAGTGTATTGGAATATATAAGTTAAGTTGAATGGAATATCCAAATGTGATGTGATAATGGTAGAATAAGTTGTAAACGCGAATGTAGTGAATAAATGGAATATCTGGAGGAGCAAAGCGAAGTTGAAGTGAGTGGTATTGAAGTGGAGTGATCATCGTTTGGTTGAAATGAAGTGTATTTAAATTAGCAAAAATCTCGAATATACCATAAATTTCTGGAAATTTAAAGAAACGGCAATACCTGTTTACCAGCAACTGGATACATCGAAGTCGCTGGTTCACTACAAATCCAACATGAGCCTGAAATCGTTATATAAAAACAATTTATTAAATTTGCAGAGCTATTAGTTCTATATTAAGATAATTGAAAATTAATTACTTATTACAAGGCTTATATAAAATACACTTATTTGACTAGGCTAAGTTTGAATAAAAAACAAAAAATATATTGTGAGAGCGGTTTTATTTTAAAAAGGCTTATAATTTTCTAAAAATACGATCTAGATTTATTCAGTATAGAAAAAACTTCACCTCCCTGGGCCTATAAACCTTATCAGAAATGCTGTTATGTTAAATTGGATAGAGTACACTCCTAGATATAGCGAATTTTATGCTACTTCTAATTTAATATCCACATTCTGCACTATGCCATAGTAGGCCATAATGTCTATAATGGTGGGGGCGCTAATGCTAATAATAGAAGGGAAGTAATTAAAATAATTTTAAGAGATTCATTAGCAGGAGCATTAGAGGGGGTTAAAAAATAATTATATCTCTTAAAATTATTCTTAACAAGGGAAAAAATTAAAATTTAAAACAACTTTTTTTTATTTATTTAGTTTAAAATTAAAATAAATATTTTTCAATCGAGTGTGTCTTGGATCATGGATAGTTTACCTGACAAATAATCATGGGCGTAGCCAGGTTGTGGATTAGGGGGTGGGGAGGCGTTTTAAGTTCAGTTATGGTGGGGCATTTTTTAATTTTTAAAAGTTTTTATATTGAATAATTTTTTTGTCATTTATGCCGGAGGCCTGCAAAGTCACTTTTTTTCAACCCGAACCCGACCCGAAAGCATTTTTAAATTTTTAACCCGAACCCGACTCGACCCAAAAGCGTTTTTAAAATTTCAACCCGAACCCGACCCGACCCGAAAGCGTTTTTAAATTCTCAACCCGAACCCGACTAAGTAGAAAAATTTCAGGATAAAAAATTTAAACGGCAGAAATGATCATCCAAAATTTGATTAATAAATTTATTAAACTGATTTACTATAATTATGTATAAATATTGTGGCGTCTACAATTTCGGGGCATAAATTAGCCCTTCTCTCTTCTATAATTCTCCCAGCAGTGAAAAAGGACCTCTCGCTACTGGTAGACTATAGACTATAAACAATAATAAATAATCATTTGTAAATATTTACCTTTCGGGATTCAGCTTTAATTTAAAGTTGCCTCCAAATTAAACGAATTAAAAAAAATAGAAAAGGAAATTGATTATATGAATGAATGATTATAATTAGTTATACAATTCCATGTTGTTTTACAAAAATTATAGATAATAGCATTAATTTAACAAATACGTTACGTTCATTTTGTAATGTAAGACTCATCCTTTGACCCGAGTCTATAAGTCCAACCCAACCCGACCCGACCCGAAAGCGTTTTTAGGTCGGGTCGGGTCCGGGTGACCCGTGCAGGCCTCTACCCCTGTCCCCCCCCCCTAGTTACGCCCATGCAACTTATACTTTTCAAATGCTTTAAGAAATTAGTTTGTTGACGCAAGGGTGTTAGTTTTCCAAAAATGAATACATGAATTATATTGAATTCCAGAGTTTTAAAAGTAAGCAAGCCACTATCTAGTTTTAAGCAAAATCTTAATCACTTGCTTATAACAAATAGTGATATTTTTCCAAAATATTGTACTCTTATTATTGTTGTTAATTTATGGAGCAGTCAAATGTATTAAATATTTCAATAACTTAATGTCAAATACATCATAAATTTTCTAAACTTGAGACAATTTTATTAATTAGCATCAACCACACGATATTAAAATTTTTACTTTTTAAATGTTCTTATATGTTAAATTGATTAACATTTAGGATTAATTTGTGCACATAGTTTAATTGTATGATTTAATAAAATGTTTTAATATAACAACTTATCATAATATCTGATTATTTACGATTAAAACTGTAAATACTGGGGAATAATCTATAATATAATAATATAGTTTCCATATTTTTATAGCTAGTCAAGTTAGCTATACTAAAATCCGAAATTTAAATACAACATTGTTATTAAACCACAATATGTATAGAATAATAAAAACGACGTATTAAAAATAAGTTGCATATTATACAAAATACATTTTAAACTATAAAATATGGAGTTATATTTTATCGTCGTTTAAACATTCTTAGTAAGGCACACCTAAAGGTAGTATCCAATAAGGTATAAAGGTAGAAGCACCAACAATAATTTGCCAGATCTAGTACGACCCCGATCGTGGCTAAGTGTGTCAAATTATCTCTCACTTTTTCAAGTATGGGAGTCGATATCTTGGAATAGGTTAACGATAATAACAAAGACATAACAGATGCTGGTATGATACTCAAACAATATAAACCTACAAATCCAAATAGAAGAATAACGATGTGCCTGCCCTTCGATAACTTAGATTTAAGTATGCTCGGACGATGACTACTAGGTGTGAAATTCTCATACGATTTGGTGTCGGGTTGAAGTGTGTTGTTAGAGTTTGGCAAGTATTGACCATAAAGTTGAAGCACCATACTAGAATTGCTGACTCTTGCTTGTGCTTTTTGCTTAAGTAATAATATAGTTATCGCTATGTTGCTCGCAAAGTATAGTATCGTGGCCGATGGAATAAAGGTCAAGGATAATTCGCGAATTACTTCGTAGGCAACAAAAAAATCGCTTCGATTAGTTTTCGTTTAAAACACAAGACTTTGTTAGTTTCACGATTAGCTAGATTGAGTTCTCTTAACATCATAAAGTTGCTCTGGTCGGTGAGGGTGCAATTTGATATTTCAAAACTAAGATTTTTAGTTATATCACATAGAGCAGGTGTACACTTATAAATTTTATACCAATTCACGATGGGTAGACAAAATACTAAAGATACTAAAAGGGAGAATGAGGGCGCATAACGATGCAAAACGCTGTTCCTCCAAATTTGGAGCTTAGTAGGTTTTCGCACTCCCAAAAATTGATCAAAGTAATATGTGGTGATCAAGAGGATGGATCCTTTTCTAAAAATAGCTGAAGCGACCAAAACTCCTTTACGTACGAAAATGATCCAAGGGCATGTTTTAACGAAATCCCATTGTCTAACGTTAGAAAATTGATCCGTGAAGGGGTAAATCATGGCCAACATACAAACTAATTCATTGAAGAGCGCCAGGTACGAAAGGTAAAAGCCATGAGCCCGATCATTGAGACGGCGTGCAACAAAAAATGCAAATCCATTCCCAATCATCCCTAATATGGCTTGAATCGGTGTTAGTAGCAAGAAAAAAACGTACTCCATGCTTATGATCCCGTGGTTATAATCGTGATATAAACCCGAATCTTTAACATACTTCGGACAATGAGGGTATGAATGGTTGGCTAACATTATGTCGGGTAGTGGCTGTGTTTATTTACAAATAATCGCAAAATATTGTTTTGGGTCAAGTCATAATTTAAAGCACAATATACAATTCGATGATATCGGGAGAATAAAATAATTGTTGTTGTAAGCCCAATTTATTTTAATAATATGGATTAGCTATTTTAATGAGATCGATTAAAAGAGGATGCAGCAGAGATGCAATTAAGCGTGCTTATAGTTTGAACACAATGTCAAAATAGACAACAGTGCTTCACGTTAAAATGTTCATTTTTAGGATAGGAATATTGTAAACATTTGTTTTATTTTAATTGTTATATTTTCAAAGTCAACTTATAGTTTGTAGCAAAATAAAATAGGACTGAGTCTAAATTTGCAGGACAACTCTAAAATTGGTGGGAAGAGCTTAATACCATGCAATCGATAAGTATTTTTTTAATGATTTAATTTAATTTAAAGATATTATACAAACAATTTAAATTATAAAAAAAACGGATAAAGAATGAAATTAAAAGCAAGTTATATATGCGCATAACTTTGTTGTTTTATTTTCCTATTACAATAAGAAAATGCATTATTAATTCGCCAGTTTCTAGTAATTAAGGCAATGTATATGAACAAATAACCAATCGATCATATTAGTGTTGTAAAAACGGCTGGGTTTTGTTTGGTTGATCCTTGGTTTTAGTAGAATAAACATAAGCAAACCAAAGGATTTTTAGTCTCTATATGATTAGTCCACGTCAACTAAGAAAAACAGACCAAAAAACCTTTGGTTTGTTTATGTTTACTCGACTAAAACCAAAGGCCGACTAAAGAAAACCCAGCCGTTTTTACAACACTAGAGCATATGTAGTGTTTCGATCTCGAAAGCAAAATCTCGTCTCGTCTCGGGTGCGATTATTGAAATCTCGATCTCGTCTCGGCCCAAAAAAATCACGATCTCGTCTCGTCTCGACTTTTAAAGGTAATTACACCCTATGTACATTTTTTCTGGCTCTTATAAATTATTGTATAAGATATAAATTTGTCAAACACAAGGAGTAACTTAAGGTAGGAAGCATTAATATAGGTGTTATATAATACTTGACTCAAAGGTATAAAGTTGCTAATTAATAAATTTTATTTATTTCCTGGCTAAGGGTCAATAAAAGGATAAAGATTAATAATATCACCATTTGTTAACATAATGAATTTCTTGAGATGATATATTATAACGTTAAAATAATGACAAAAATGCGAGAGTAAAGTTTTAAAAATATTATCATTATTTATAACAAGTATCTGAGCATTGCAAATACAATGGCGATGGAAGAACATAGAAGTTTTGAGATCATGCGGTAATTGCACATATACAATTTAATTAAAGTTGTTAAATATAAAATCAAACAATTCTATTATAGTGTGACATCCCATTATATATAACAAAATATTTACTTAATCCATTTATTATTAATTGTCCCATAAAGTAATTACGTACTAATAAAGCTTATGTTCATATATATAAATTTATTAATATATTGCAGCATTTCGCAAATAATTCAATGAATTTGAATGCATCTGCCAAGCCCACAGACGTAAAATGTTATAATTGTGAGGGGTTGAAAATTGTTGAGGTGTGCTATGAGTTTACATGGGCGAGCCAGATTTTGGATCAGGGGGAGGGCAAAACATAAAATTTTTTAATTTTTCAAAGTTTTTGCATTGAAATTTTTTTTTCGCAATCGCCCCCCCCCCTCCTTCCCCCCTGGCTACGCCCATGATTACGATGTTTTCGAATAGTCAGAGACGCCTTGGAAAACAACCTTTTGGCAGGCATTGAGGTCGCCGGGGTGCTCAGAATTGGGATAATTATTTTCGTTAATTAACATATTATATAATATATACAATTATATAGTCATTTTTAAAGAATATGTATCCATATATAATAACTGTCAAATGCCTAAATATTCTGAAGCATCTAGGTTGGCTGAAAAAGGGTTTTTGGGCAGTTTTGATTCCTTATTAACTGGAGTAGGGTAAAGGTTATAGTAATCCTTATGATAATAACGTTTAAGATAAGATGTCGTTGAAGACCTGAAGTATTGCTATCAGTCATTTTTCTGCTTTAAAGCACAATTTACACTTCCCCATTTTATTTTATTCATCCTAGAATATTGTGAAATAATTGAGCAGCTTGCTCTTTTTTGAGTTGGATGATGAACTTGTTGCGAATAAACTCATTACTGTCTAAAATTTGTATATTATATAATAATGCTATGCAAATAAGTTATAAATACATCATTAATTGTACGTATACCCTAAGGGCCACAAATACTATGTTGTATATTGAATAAAATTTTATTACAAATTTGAAATTTGCGCGAAGCGGATAATTAAGTGTGTAGTAATTTAATATCAAAAGTTTCAAACTCATATTAATTTGCATTTAATATCCTAAATGTAAATCTCATAAAATAAAAATTCTTAATTAGCTAAACTAAGTCTCAATAATTAAAAATAAAAATTAAAGCCGAGATCTCGCCGATAAAATCTCGGCTCGTCTTGAAGTAAAAATTCTCGTCTCGATCTCGACCCAATTTTACCGAGACGAGACGAGATCGAGATTTTTCTCGGTTTTTCCGCATCACTAAGCATATGATGTAAATCTTGTTATCATACAAATATATCTTAAATTACTTATCCAATGTATATAGTTTATTTTATCTCTTCGAAACGCATCTAGGGCTAGGATAATTTAAAAAACACAACAGAGGCTCAACTAACTCAATGTCTTTGCTAGTTGAATGTTTTTGTAATCATAGACTTACGATTTTATTTAATATTGCAATATAAATGTAAATTAATTAATAAGAAATTTACACCATTATTTAGATTTAAAATAACTTGAATAAACGCTCTTTGTAAATTCCTTGCTTCAGTATTTGATTACAAGTCAATCACATTGCTTTCACCTCATTATTAAGTATGGGAGACCGGGGACTAAATAGCCATACAAAATTAAATCACATTTTAAAAAAACTTATAAAGTTTTTGAAAAATTTTTTGAAATACATTTTTATGGTCCATTTCTACTATAGGGAAAAAATCAGAAAAAATGCATATAGTTTTTCCATAAATTAAGTTTAAAAAAGTCAAAAATCCTAGAAATTTTAGAAGTGCCCGGGGCTAGTTATAGCCCTGTTTAGGGGATAGAATGGCCCTGACGTTTTCACTTCTTAATGTTATATGCTAACTCAAATCAATAAAAAGATTCTTTCAATATAAAAAACATAGAAAATGCAAATGTAATATGATTGCATTTTATATAATACAAATAAAAAAAGAGTTAAGATGATAATAATCTGATTTAAGTACACTTAAAAGACAGATTCTGCAATGGAAAAAATCTTTTACTCGTTTTTTGAAGTATAATCATAGTCTATTTATATTCCAAATTACACTGTTAAACAAAATTTTGTTTTTTAAATTTTGTCATTTGCAAGACACAATGAAAAATGACTAGCACTAGCCCCTCTCCGACTAGCCCCAGCCCCTATTTTTATAAACAATTAATAATTTAGCATGTTATATTACGGGTTAAAAATTTAATCATTAGACGGATTTTATAAAAAAAATATCGCTTTAAAGATAAAACTTAAACTAATCCAATATATACAGTCAAAAAAATTTTATATGCAAAATACAAAATTTTGCCAAGGCTACTAATAGCCACAAAAAATTGTTTTTCCTCTATAAAAATTTTAAATTTTATTTTTTCTAAACAAAATATTTTTGCACTTATACCTTGTGAAAAAATACAAATATGGTTAAAATTTTTATTTTATATCATTATTATTTCAAAAAATAATCACAAAGATAATAGTAACCCCGAGCTACGACTAGCCCCGGTCTCCCCTAGTTTATTATAATTTATTTTCTAGATAATTAAACAATACTCTTTACTAAAGCTTTAATATTTTATAATATTTTGGCTAATAGCCTTAGCTTTAAGAAATTTTTAGTTGAGATAAAAGCCTACTCTCCTTAGTCATTTATTTTTAATTTCCTTGTATGCTTTAATTAGATACAATTAAGAACCTTTAAATTGTTGAACAATTTGATGAACAAGCAGAACCACAAACATAGGTAAAGCATTATTAATGCTTCCTTTCATATTTTAAGTATGAAAGTACGCCGAGGAATTTATTCATTTTCATGTAATGAGGACACAGACTAATAGACTGTTCAATAACTTTTAAGAAGTGTTCCGAATTGTGGCATCTATTTTAAAAATTTAATAGAATGGTAAGGTTTGTTGCGTCAATTACTATTTTGCTCGCGGCATATTACTTGTGTCTTGAAACTTAATTGACTCATTTACATTCCTTAATCCTTACTACTTCGCGACGTTAATTGACCAATCACATATATACCTTCACCACTAAATGTAATTGATTTATTCAATTAATTCGCGATTATATAAAGTCGTTTAAAACACTTCTTCACTACTTACTTCTTTACGAACTCTTTTCTTTTCCCTCACATTATTATCTACCTTCAATAAAGAGTCTCTCCTTCCAATAATTGGTGACCTAGCTTTTCGGGGGAGCCGTTTTTTTCCTCCTCCAGAACACTCCCTTCAGTAACGGCCTCTTAGTTTTGTTGTTAAAATAATCACATCAGATATTGGGCATTACCTTGTTAATCTGGCAGCCAATACAAATATTGTAAAGATACGATCGAGCTGAACAACCAAACACTTCAACCTCTAAAAATCGAACTCTACGTGTCCGACTGCTATGCCTACCTACCTGATTGCTACTACGACAAAAACCTCGATGCCCTATTACACCTCTACATAAACAACAACAGCAACGTCTGCCGAACGCCCAACCACTGCTCTGAGCATGGCCCTAATCACAAAACCCATCTCAACATCAACACCACATGGCCTCTTGCAACGAGCAAAGACTACGGTCGGCAAAACAATAACACCTACTACCAACGTTCTCACCACCGCTTACCGGTTTAGTTGATGACCGATTGCAATTCCAATATAGATACCTCTGCCCGCGGCATGTATCTTATTAATATATTGGATAGCACCACAACAACACACACACAACTCACACCTCGGCCACCTCACGAACAACCACGGTAGGCGGAAAAAAAAACTGGCTAGTAGTACTAAGACTAACATCATTTACATCTCTCTTACAGCAAACAATTTTTCCCCCCTTACAGCAAACAATTTTTTTTTAATTTTTGTAACTCCGTTTATACGCAGCGGAATATTTGTTGCGTCAATTACTATTTTGCTCGCGGCATATTACTTGTGTCTTGAAACTTAATTGACTCATTTACATTACCTTACTACTTCGCGACGTTAATGGACCAATCACATATATTTCGCGGATTCACCACTAAACTCAATCCTTGAGCCGTCAGATCCCTCTCTTGAAGGTAGGATGCGCCATGACGGCTCTTCTCTAGTCCCCTGGCAAAATGGCCTATCCCTCAAATGGGATTTTACTTGTATTGACCTATTTGCCCCTTCCCATTTTAATTACGACCCTATCGCAACAGCAGAAGGGCGTAAAATTACAAAGTATTCTGCCCTATCCCTGTCGTAGCCTCGTGCTCCGGTTCCTTTGGCAAATAGGCAATGGGGTTTTTTAAAGAAATCGAAAACGCACCCCGAAATCTAAAATTTCTGCGTTCTTTTTACTCAGGCAACAACTAGGGATTCTTGTTGTACGATACAACTTTAAATCCTTTGCCGACTCACGGCCCATTTTAGAAGATAATGATATTGATCTTTGTATTTAACCAATATATCTTTATTTTTGTATTTCGCTAGGAGTTATGTGAGGTTATTGGGCAACAACTGTGTATTAAAATCAATAGCGAACCCCCTTCCCCCAAAAGCTTAAATTATCAATAACTTTTAATTACTCATCGTGAGCTGAACCTTAATATCAAGGCAAATTTGGGATATTGGACGGTTTGCTAATGATAAGTTGGCCCCCGCCATCAGGGTCAACCTCCGTCCATTGCGGGGATAGATGTTTTTGCACATCAGCTGAAGCGGGTGGCATTACGGTGGATGAGAATGGAACATCGCGCTAACAATTTTAATGTTTTTCCTTAATCCTGTTTAAATCTTAGTAAAAATTATTTCTTAAATTCCCGTGAAAACACCAGACCGCCCCAGGAAGTAGATAACTAAGCGATTATTATAATGGTCATCATTCTATATAAAATTAACACTTTTATCATTATCCTATTTGTCTAAAGTTTTTGCTAGAACCCATCACGGTTTGATAACTAAATTGCCTGCCAAGGCCAGCAAAAATATATGTTTGTTTCAAAAAAAAATTTATGCAATTAATTCGCGATTATATAAAGGAGTTTAAAACACTTCTTCACTACTTACTTCTTTACGAATTACGAACTCTTTTCTTTTCCCTCACATTATATTTACCTTTAATAAAGAGTCATCTCCATACAATAGGTTTATGCTTATTATGGTTTCAGCTCTGCCCTATATTATTATTTTGATATAAAAATGTAAATCATTTTTTTTATAAACACGAACTTTTGAAAGTTGAAATATTGCTATAAAAATTAATAATTATTTTAAAATAGTGCCATCTACACTTGAACTTATTTTTTAACATGAATTGTCCAATTTATATGGTTTGATAAATTTTTAAAATCACTATAATGATTAAAATGGGTCGTTTTATGTTATAAGATCGATGATTATTCTTCTTCTTCTTCTTTCTATGACTGTTTGTCACCTAGGCTGGTGGTCAGTCCTTTCAGCATTCGTTTCCATTTGTTTCTATGTTTACATAGATCTTTCTTTATCTTGTGGACTTTCATGTCGTGCCGTATTTTATGAATTCAGGTAAGCTTGGGTCTTCCTCTCCTTCGTTTTCCTGCGAAATATATCATCTTGATTTTATTTTCGACGTAGCTATCGTCCCTTTTTTCGACATGGCCATACCATCTTAGTCTATTTTTTAGAAGCTTTGTCGTAATAGATGTAGTACCCAAAATTCTTCTTATTTCTTCATTTCGCCTAGGTTCCTTTTTGCTTACTCCTAGCACCCATCTTAGCATTCTCATCTCCATGGTCGCAAGACGCTGCTCTTCTCTTTTACGTATAGCCCATGATTCCGAGCTATACAGTGCTGTTGGCTGTATGATAGATTTATACAATGCGCCTTTTTCTTGGAATGTTTTTGTCACACAGAACGCCTGTCAAGTCCCTCCACTTAAGCCATCCGAAATTTATCCTTGCTTGGATTTCTTTATCAATTCCACCATCCGATTGAAGTGTTGATCCTAAATATTTGAAGGAATCCACGCTTGTAAGTTGCCAATCGCCTAAAGTAAGGGATGCATTTAGCTAGATCAATGATTATTGACAAATACCATCCATCGCTATACAAACTTTACGTAGATATTTGAAATGGCGGTCGTTTTTTGCAACCCTTTTGATGCGTGAATATATAAGAGATCAGCAGTCTATGATTGAGGATCAAAGTATAATAGTATAATTTTATAGAGACTATTTGGTTGTAGCAATATCGATATACATTATGTCAAAATAGAAGGGAGTAGGGTTCAATTTTTCGGTAGAGGATAAGGATATGTATGTGCCTTCTTATATTCGTCGAAATCTTTTAATTGAATTGGGTATTAAGGTAATGTCCAGGTTCGACGTTCTCCTTGAGTAGCTTATTCTATCTCATGAATGATGCACGGGTTTATTGATCCTAAAGATCAAATTTTTATAAATTTGATTATAATAAAAAAACTTTAGATGCTGTGAACCACTTAATGAGGCTAAATTAAAAGGCAATCCTTAATAAATTGAAACATGATACAATATAATAAAGCTCGCATATCTATAACTAAGGTATTATAGCTGTTATCCTCCAAACAACTTTTGAGGTAATTCGTGGCTGGGAAGGAACTGATTTTACAACATTCTTTTTAAAGAAGTTAATTTGTTAATGCCAAGTCGCAAGAAAAGGTACAAAGGTCCTTAAAAATTTCGAATTTTTGATTTAAACATTAATTAAACTAAATATTTTAAACTTAATGAAGACAACTTTGATCAATATTTTTTTAATTGGAATTGTAATTTCAATGCGTTATTTTCTCTCGTGCTTTATGGTTTAGGAATAAAAAAATTCCTTTACTAGATGACCATTTTGAATGAATTAAATTAATAAAGTCAAATAGTTTTTTTGCAGGTTGCTTTATACAATTGTATCAACATCTAATGTGAATTACTAAATGCTCCTTTTTTTAAAAAAGTAAGAGCTTGGTATTAAACTAGATCCTTTTTGATGGAGGGTTCCGTTTTTGATGAACTTTCACAAATCTATTATTAACAATATCTACTCTCCAATCTTAAGAAGTTATAAATTGCGTGTCACCTAGTGAGAATATATCCTAGTGGGCAAGCGCGAAAGCGAAGTATTAATAACCAACATTTTCAAACAAAGGAAAAAATAAAAATGTAAAAAATACTATTTCCTACGTTTTACAACCGTTAAATCTTAATAACACAATTTCAATATTACCAATTATAGGGAGCCAAAACACTTAAATTTTTATGCTAATACTTGATTTTGATGAGAGCCGGGGAATTCAGCTATCTACAGGTAAATTCCTTCCAAGCTTATAATATACACACGTACTACCTTGTACTACCTTTGTATATCTAAATTTATACATAGTAATTTAGACTACAGCCTGTTAATACTTCATTAAGTTATAGGCATACCTTTTTGTATAATTAAAGCCAATTAACAAAGTCAAAAGGGGAATCTCAGTTTCATTACACTATACTAATATTTCCTTTAAAATAATTTGTTATTGACATCAGTAGATTATTCCTGGTAAAAGGAAAAGCCTATCCGTTAGCTTAATATTGCACTCAGGTGAGAGCGTACCCTGTCTATATTGAATTGCCATATTCGAATATTTATATGATTAAAAACACTTATATAATACATTTTAATTTGATCATCTTCTATGCTCTTAATCAAATAACTAAAACAAGTTGCATTGCCATTTATGCAGTAATAAAATAAGCTCGTAGTTATAAAATTAAGTTTAGCAACAAAATCAACTCTAAATGGAGCTTTCCCACATTAGTAAAGGCATAGGGTTTGGTAAGGGGCACAGGGACCCATATCAGTAAAGGCATAGGCTTTGGTAAGGGGCACAGGGACCCATATCAGTAGAGGCGTAAAGCTCCTGGGCATGTGTGGAAATGGACAAGCCTTTTTAATCTCTCGCAACCTAATCGATCCAATCAGCAAATTTTACCTAGCTTACTTGGCATTTTTTAACGGCATAGTTTGTTTTTTGACCATGTTTTACCATTTCTTGAACGCTATGCCTCCGCTATTTAAATGGCCCTGATTCATAATACCTGCATTTGGATTACATTGATTCGCAAATTAGCTATGACAGGGTCGATAATTTCTCGGAAAGCCGCCCCTCTAATAATGACACTCTACTTTTCGACCGTTTTTTGGTCATAAGGAAATCAAATCAAGCAACCTACAAGGTTGGAGGAAAGTGGCAACTCGCCATATTACACCCATGTTGATAGTAACATTTTCTTTTATATTTTGCACCCCAATTCTAGGCTGGTATACGATTCATCGTTGTAAATAGTGATGCAAAAAACCGAAATGAGAATTTGAAATTTGGAGTCGAGATCAAGACGCGAATTTTGATGTCGAGACGAGACGATACGACATTTTTTCGGCGAGATCTCGACTTTTTATTGATCGTTAGATTTTATTAAATATTGTGTATTTTAATTTACATGATTTACATATGGTATTAAGTGTAGATCAATATGTATGGAATATATTTGATGTTTAAAAAATTTCTATGTGTAATAAATATTATATATTTTTGCAAAAAATTTAAAATTTGGCAATCATTTATCCAGCATGGTTGATCCTTAGCGTATGTGAATAATTTTATAATATTTTTATAACATATTTCTATCCATAGCATTATTGAATATTACAAAATGTTAGGCTTAGAATGAGTTCTGATGGAATAGTAAATAATACTACTAAAGCATATTCAAATTTCGCAGTTACTCATCCTGCATTATGCGGTAATTATAAATTGGTGGTCAATCAGTTGAATAATTAAACATTTTGAGCACCAGCCTAACGATTTCAAAGTACAATAGAGTATTTAATGACACCGTAATAAATTAAATCTTAAATTATGAGTTTTCTAAAAGATTTATGATTCAACTAATAATACCTGCCAAATCTCTGAACCTTAATAAGACATTATGTGAATACATAGTTTTGTCATATGCATTACTTTTCACATTATAAGCTGGGTGGGCAGGTGCATTTTAACTTCTATAATTTCTAAAATTGTGCGATATTAAATAAATACACGAACCTATACTGTACTAGATAAATTAATATTTAATGGCAAAGAGTTAGATTGGAAGGTAATTAATTAGAATAAAATTGATTTTAATGATTTTTGTCATAAAATTAAATACGTGCACTTTGATTTAAAGAAGGATCTCAATTTGCGCAATTATGCAACTAAGTTAACTATAAGAGAATTATAATTTTCTAAGTCTATTTTCAGCTGACAAACACAGTTAATTTGATATAAATGTTATAATTTTCGTGAAATATAAAATTTAATTTTCTATACTTTAAATATTTATTTATAGTTTTTTCAGTCTGCACTTCCCATAGAAAATGTTATCTTTATGAATTAATTCATCTTTATATTGTCAATGAGATGTCGTGTCCCGCTAAATCGTTAAAAATGTGTATTAAAGTTTTTTAAAAAATATGAAGTTTGCCATTTGGATTTTTTAACACATATTTAATATTTTTAATAGAACAGGATAAATTTTATTCCGTATATATTTTTGTTGAAAAGTCGAGACGAGACGAGAATTCTCGTCGAGACGAGATTTTCATAATCGCTCCCGAGACGAGATTTTGTTGAGACCGAGACGAGATCGAAACACTAGTTGTAAAACGGATGTCAATTTCAAGACATATCACAGCACCAATGCAAGCTTATTCAATAAATACGTTGGACAAAGTGGCTTATGCTACAAAAGAGTAAGACATAGGAAAAAATACTAGGTCCTTTATGAGGTGTTTCGTGAATTGATACACACATACTTACCGTCTATAACCATGATGTTCTTCGCCTGTATTATATCATTCTTGATCCTCGAACTAAAGAGAAAATCCAACATACGCATAGCAAGTTTAACGATGACGTTAAAAAGATATGGATCCCACATTAGGGAAGAAATGACTATGAGCAAAAATATTACTATTAGATCATTGAGTATGAATGAGCAAATTAAGGGTAAGATGCCTACTGGAAGTCACATTGTTGGTTTGTTAATCGGATTTGTGGGATTATATTGTATAAGTACAATCCCCGCATCTTTGATGTCGATTATGCTGTCGCTGAATTATTCCAATTTGTACACACCTCATTTAGAACTCATAAGAGTTTAAAAATATGGCTATCTTGGGAGTCATATTGGATTTATCAAATTACTGTTTCTGCTTCTATCTCTACTCTATATTAGATAGAATTTTTCGCCAAACTTTAGTTCAAGCAAATTATTTACAACAAAATTTATACACTGTGCACATTTTATAAATTGTATTATTTGTTGAAAATGTTTGATCTACTGTACAAAATTATTTTAAATAACATTAATAAAATATATTATGTGCTCTACAACCAAAGGTTAAAACATATTTTTACGAATAGTAAGTCATAATGAAACAATCATTCAGTAATTTTATATTTATACCAGCACTAGAGTTTTAGGTTTGGGGGGGGGGGGGCGAGTATTAATTTTAATTTAGTGAGGAAGGGGTGAATGACGGCCAAAATTTTTTCCGTTCCTGTTTATCAAACTGAACGGGTAACTGTTTTAATTGCTATGCAATTTATGGGCTCGCTTTTTGTTGTCCGTTGTCCGTCCGTCCATCCTCCAACGTTCTGACTTGCTGGTTCGATACTCGGAGAGGACAAATTTTTTTTTTAAAAATTAATATATTGTTCTTGTTAACACCATTGATAATATGACTTTTTGGTCGTCCGCTGGCTACTGACCAATGAAAAAATTGACCGTTGGCCGTAAGAAAAATTGAGGTGTGCATATGCGTAGCCAGGGGGTGGCAGGGAGGGGCGGCTGCCCCCTTTAAATTTAAAAAACTTAGATATTTTATCAAGTTTTGGCTAAAATTAAAAAAATGGTCATTTTGCCCTTCCCTCAATCATTGACCCCTCTAATTTCAATTTCCTGGCTACTCTCATGAGGATGTTTAAAATTTAAACAACAAATTAAGTGCGAGTTATGAAACTTTTTGATTCCACAGATTTTGATTACTAAATTTATTTTCATGATTTATTACATATATATATATATTTGATAGCATACAGTATCAGGTCACGTCACATTCAATTTAAAATATAGAGTTTTGCAAATGAATCATTTAATAAATTTAAACATAATCTTATTAATTGCTATGCAATTTATGGGCTCGCTTTTTGTTATCCGTCCATTGTCCGCCCAACATTACGATAATCAAGATAGCTATATATAATGCACGATATTTTGCATATCTTATTTATGGGGTTTAAGAAATATTGTTTCAAATTTATTTTATGGATCTTTAAATGTGGTATACACAAAAAAATATAAATCATTATTTTTTCATTTTACACATAATGTAACTTGTATTATTCGTCTCTATCTAATTATGAAGCTATATGATGTCTTGTGTTACCTCTTTTATACCGCCATCTATTATTTGTTTTAATTTAGATTGCAAAAACTTGCTGATGCAAATATACTGACTTGCTGGTTCGATATTCGGAGAGGACAAATTTTTTTTTAGATTAAATTAATATATTGGTCTTGTTAATACCATTGATAATATGACTTTTTGGCCGTCCGCTGGCTACTGACCAATGAAAAAATGACCATTGGCCAAATTGTGATTCGAAATTTTTTATCGTTTTTGAATTGGTATATTAGGTTAACATTGGTAATTACCCTATGCCCTCCCGTAGAAGGGCCTATGCCTCTACTGATTTGGGTCCCTGTGCCCCCCCCCCTTACAAAAGCCTATGCCTCTACTGATGTCGGTTCGAATCCCGGCGAGGGCAAATTCTTAATTGCTGGTTCGATACCCGGAGAGGGCAAATTAATTTTTTTTTTAATTAAATTAATATAGTTCTTGTTAATACCATTGATAATATGACTTTTTTGGTCTTCCGCTGGCTACTGACCAATAAAAAAGATGACCACTGGCCAAATTATAATTCGAAATTTTTTTTTGTCGCTTTTTGAATTGCTATTAATTTATTAGGTTAATATTGATTTGTTCTTGTTAATACCATTGATAATGACTTTTTGGTCGTCCGCTGGCTACTGACCAATGTAAAAATGACTATTGGCCAAATTGTGATTCGAAATTTTTTATTCGTTTTTGAATTGGTATATTAGGTTAACATCGATAATTACCCTATGCCCTCCCGTAGAAGGGCCTATGCCTCTACTGATATGGCTCCCTGTGCCCCCCCCCCTACAAAAGCCTATGCCTCTACTGATGTGGGTTCGAATCCCGGCGAGGGCAAATTCTTAATTGCCGGTTCGATACCCGGAGAGGGCAAAATTTTTATTTTATTTAAAATTAAATTAATGTATTGTTCTTGTTAATACTATTGATAATATGACTTTTTGGTCTTCCGCTGGCTACTGACCAATAGAAAAATGACCATTGGCCAAATTGTGATTCGAAATTTTTTTTTCGTTTTTGAATAGGTATATTAGGTTAACATTGATAATTATCTATGTCCTCCCGTAGAAGGGCCTATGCCTCTACTGATATAAGTTTCTGTGCCCCCCCCTACATATGCTTATGCCTCTATTGATGTGGGTTCGAATCCCGGGGAGGCCAAATTTTTTTTGAATCAATATATTGTGTTAATACCATTGATAATATGGCTTTTTGTCGTCCGCTGGCCGCTGACCACTGAAAATAATGACCATTGGCCAAAGTATAAATCGTTTTTTTTGTTTTTTTTCGTCTCCTATGTATTTATATCCTTTTTGACCGTGTCCTGGCTACTGATTAATGAAAAAAAATGAACATTGGCCAATGTCTTTTTGACCGTGTCCTCTGCTTAAATTAAGGGCCGGGCCTGGACGTGTCGATATATAACTTAACGGGCTCGGGTCGGGCCTAGTTATACTTAGGGCCCGTTAAAAGCCCGTTAAAAAATCAATTAGATTTATTTTAAAAGAAAGTGTTTTTATAATGTTCTAATTTATAATTATTTTCAAGGAAGAAATTTTATTTCCATCCAAGTTTATTAATTCATCAATATCTAAACCCGCATTATAAATGTTGAAGATAATTTTTACACGTGATCCCATGGGCGGAGCCAATTTAAATTAATGGGATAGTTTAGATAGGGCAGGGGCAGCACCCCATCCTTGCCTCCCCATTTATACCCTCTAGCAATATTGATTGAATTAATTTAAGATTATTTACATTGATTGCTATGCAATTTATGGGCTCTCTTTTAGTTATCCGTCCTGTCCATCCTGTCCAACTTGTAATTTAATGGCCGTGGAAACTTATACGGGTTTTTAATGGCTGTGGACTTATGCGTCTAATAGACTTTTATTTTGCTGACCGCTGATTGGCTACCTTTTTGTCGCTACTCATATTCCATTATAGTTTTTGTGCCCGACTGATAACCTGTATTAATGAATTTCTTGGACAACTTGTCTAGGTTTTTGCTATATACCGGATATTTGCGAAACTGGCTATAATTCCCTGCATATTAATGCTGACCGTTGCTTACATCTAATTTGTCTGACCCGGCCAGGCCAGAGGCCTGCTTAATTGCCATTTATAATTGCTGTTTTGTGAATTTCTTTCGGGATTTGTCTAGGTTATTAATTTATAACAGATGAATGCGAAAGTGGCTAAATAATTCCCTGCAAATTAATGCTGTCCGTTGCTAACTTCTATTTTATCTGACCCCGACCAAATGCCAAAATGTATGTAATCATCATCATTAACAAATTTTTAAATGGTGGAAAAGTAAAGAAGTAAGTAATTTTATTAAAAACATTACAACCTTGAATAAGGGGTTTAAAAGTTTATTTGACTTATATGGCTTATGTATCCTGAGGTGCCACTTGTAAATGTTTTTTCCCATGTAGGTCCTTTAAATTTAAAAAACTTAGATATTTTATCAAGTTATGGCTAAAATTAAAAAATGGTCATTTTGCCCTTCCCTCAATCATTGACCCCTCTAATTTCAATTTCCTGGCTACTCTCATGAGGATGTTTAAAATTTAAACAACAAATTAAGTGCGAGTTATGAAACTTTTTGATTCCACAGATTTTGATTACTAAATTTATTTTCATGATTTATTACATATATATATATATTTGATAGCATACAGTATCAGGTCACGTCACATTCAATTTAAAATATAGAGTTTTGCAAATGAATCATTTAATATTTAAACATAATCTTATTAATTGCTATGCAATTTATGGGCTCGCTTTTTGTTATCCGTCCATTGTCCGCCCAACATTACGATAATCAAGATAGCTATATATAATGCACGATATTTTGCATATCTTATTTATGGGGTTTAAGAAATATTGTTTCAAATTTATTTTATGGATCTTTAAATGTGGTATACACAAAAAAATATAAATCATTATTTTTTCATTTTACACATAATGTAACTTGTATTATTCGTCTCTATCTAATTATGAAGCTATATGATGTCTTGTGTTACCTCTTTTATACCGCCATCTATTATTTGTTTTAATTTAGATTGCAGAAACTTGCTGATGCAAATATACTGACTTGCTGGTTCGATATTCGGAGAGGACAAATTTTTTTTTAGATTAAATTAATATATTGGTCTTGTTAATACCATTGATAATATGACTTTTTGGCCGTCCGCTGGCTACTGACCAATGAAAAAATGACCATTGGCCAAATTGTGATTCGAAATTTTTTATCGTTTTTGAATTGGTATATTAGGTTAACATTGGTAATTACCCTATGCCCTCCCGTAGAAGGGCCTATGCCTCTACTGATTTGGGTCCCTGTGCCCCCCCCCCCTTACAAAAGCCTATGCCTCTACTGATGTCGGTTCGAATCCCGGCGAGGGCAAATTCTTAATTGCTGGTTCGATACCCGGAGAGGGCAAATTAATTTTTTTTTTAATTAAATTAATATAGTTCTTGTTAATACCATTGATAATATGACTTTTTTGGTCTTCCGCTGGCTACTGACCAATAAAAAAGATGACCACTGGCCAAATTATAATTCGAAATTTTTTTTTGTCGCTTTTTGAATTGCTATTAATTTATTAGGTTAATATTGATTTGTTCTTGTTAATACCATTGATAATGACTTTTTGGTCGTCCGCTGGCTACTGACCAATGTAAAAATGACTATTGGCCAAATTGTGATTCGAAATTTTTTATTCGTTTTTGAATTGGTATATTAGGTTAACATCGATAATTACCCTATGCCCTCCCGTAGAAGGGCCTATGCCTCTACTGATATGGCTCCCTGTGCCCCCCCCCCCTACAAAAGCCTATGCCTCTACTGATGTGGGTTCGAATCCCGGCGAGGGCAAATTCTTAATTGCCGGTTCGATACCCGGAGAGGGCAAAATTTTTATTTTATTTAAAATTAAATTAATGTATTGTTCTTGTTAATACTATTGATAATATGACTTTTTGGTCTTCCGCTGGCTACTGACCAATAGAAAAATGACCATTGGCCAAATTGTGATTCGAAATTTTTTTTTCGTTTTTGAATAGGTATATTAGGTTAACATTGATAATTATCTATGTCCTCCCGTAGAAGGGCCTATGCCTCTACTGATATAAGTTTCTGTGCCCCCCCCCCTACATATGCTTATGCCTCTATTGATGTGGGTTCGAATCCCGGGGAGGCCAAATTTTTTTTGAATCAATATATTGTGTTAATACCATTGATAATATGGCTTTTTGTCGTCCGCTGGCCGCTGACCACTGAAAATAATGACCATTGGCCAAAGTATAAATCGTTTTTTTTGTTTTTTTTCGTCTCCTATGTATTTATATCCTTTTTGACCGTGTCCTGGCTACTGATTAATGAAAAAAAATGAACATTGGCCAATGTCTTTTTGACCGTGTCCTCTGCTTAAATTAAGGGCCGGGCCTGGACGTGTCGATATATAACTTAACGGGCTCGGGTCGGGCCTAGTTATACTTAGGGCCCGTTAAAAGCCCGTTAAAAAATCAATTAGATTTATTTTAAAAGAAAGTGTTTTTATAATGTTCTAATTTATAATTATTTTCAAGGAAGAAATTTTATTTCCATCCAAGTTTATTAATTCATCAATATCTAAACCCGCATTATAAATGTTGAAGATAATTTTTACACGTGATCCCATGGGCGGAGCCAATTTAAATTAATGGGATAGTTTAGATAGGGCAGGGGCAGCACCCCATCCTTGCCTCCCCATTTATACCCTCTAGCAATATTGATTGAATTAATTTAAGATTATTTACATTAATTGCTATGCAATTTATGGGCTCTCTTTTAGTTATCCGTCCTGTCCATCCTGTCCAACTTGTAATTTAATGGCCGTGGAAACTTATACGGGTTTTTAATGGCTGTGGACTTATGCGTCTAATAGACTTTTATTTTGCTGACCGCTGATTGGCTACCTTTTTGTCGCTACTCATATTCCATTATAGTTTTTGTGCCCGACTGATAACCTGTATTAATGAATTTCTTGGACAACTTGTCTAGGTTTTTGCTATATACCGGATATTTGCGAAACTGGCTATAATTCCCTGCATATTAATGCTGACCGTTGCTTACATCTAATTTGTCTGACCCGGCCAGGCCAGAGGCCTGCTTAATTGCCATTTATAATTGCTGTTTTGTGAATTTCTTTCGGGATTTGTCTAGGTTATTAATTTATAACAGATGAATGCGAAAGTGGCTAAATAATTCCCTGCAAATTAATGCTGTCCGTTGCTAACTTCTATTTTATCTGACCCCGGCCAAATGCCAAAATGTATGTAATCATCATCATTAACAAATTCTTAAATGGTGGAAAAGTAAAGAAGTAAGTAATTTTATTAAAAACATTACAACCTTGAATAAGGGGTTTAAAAGTTTATTTGACTTATATGGTTTATGTATCCTGAGGTGCCACTTGTAAATGTTTTTTCCCATGTAGGTCCTTTAAATTTAAAAAACTTAGATATTTTATCAAGTTATGGCTAAAATTAAAAAATGGTCATTTTGCCCTTCCCTCAATCATTGACCCCTCTAATTTCAATTTCCTGGCTACTCTCATGAGGATGTTTAAAATTTAAACAACAAATTAAGTGCGAGTTATGAAACTTTTTGATTCCACAGATTTTGATTACTAAATTTATTTTCATGATTTATTACATATATATATATATTTGATAGCATACAGTATCAGGTCACGTCACATTCAATTTAAAATATAGAGTTTTGCAAATGAATCATTTAATATTTAAACATAATCTTATTAATTGCTATGCAATTTATGGGCTCGCTTTTTGTTATCCGTCCATTGTCCGCCCAACATTACGATAATCAAGATAGCTATATATAATGCACGATATTTTGCATATCTTATTTATGGGGTTTAAGAAATATTGTTTCAAATTTATTTTATGGATCTTTAAATGTGGTATACACAAAAAAATATAAATCATTATTTTTTCATTTTACACATAATGTAACTTGTATTATTCGTCTCTATCTAATTATGAAGCTATATGATGTCTTGTGTTACCTCTTTTATACCGCCATCTATTATTTGTTTTAATTTAGATTGCAGAAACTTGCTGATGCAAATATACTGACTTGCTGGTTCGATATTCGGAGAGGACAAATTTTTTTTTAGATTAAATTAATATATTGGTCTTGTTAATACCATTGATAATATGACTTTTTGGCCGTCCGCTGGCTACTGACCAATGAAAAAATGACCATTGGCCAAATTGTGATTCGAAATTTTTTATCGTTTTTGAATTGGTATATTAGGTTAACATTGGTAATTACCCTATGCCCTCCCGTAGAAGGGCCTATGCCTCTACTGATTTGGGTCCCTGTGCCCCCCCCCCCTTACAAAAGCCTATGCCTCTACTGATGTCGGTTCGAATCCCGGCGAGGGCAAATTCTTAATTGCTGGTTCGATACCCGGAGAGGGCAAATTAATTTTTTTTTTAATTAAATTAATATAGTTCTTGTTAATACCATTGATAATATGACTTTTTTGGTCTTCCGCTGGCTACTGACCAATAAAAAAGATGACCACTGGCCAAATTATAATTCGAAATTTTTTTTTGTCGCTTTTTGAATTGCTATTAATTTATTAGGTTAATATTGATTTGTTCTTGTTAATACCATTGATAATGACTTTTTGGTCGTCCGCTGGCTACTGACCAATGTAAAAATGACTATTGGCCAAATTGTGATTCGAAATTTTTTATTCGTTTTTGAATTGGTATATTAGGTTAACATCGATAATTACCCTATGCCCTCCCGTAGAAGGGCCTATGCCTCTACTGATATGGCTCCCTGTGCCCCCCCCCCCTACAAAAGCCTATGCCTCTACTGATGTGGGTTCGAATCCCGGCGAGGGCAAATTCTTAATTGCCGGTTCGATACCCGGAGAGGGCAAAATTTTTATTTTATTTAAAATTAAATTAATGTATTGTTCTTGTTAATACTATTGATAATATGACTTTTTGGTCTTCCGCTGGCTACTGACCAATAGAAAAATGACCATTGGCCAAATTGTGATTCGAAATTTTTTTTTCGTTTTTGAATAGGTATATTAGGTTAACATTGATAATTATCTATGTCCTCCCGTAGAAGGGCCTATGCCTCTACTGATATAAGTTTCTGTGCCCCCCCCCCCTACATATGCTTATGCCTCTATTGATGTGGGTTCGAATCCCGGGGAGGCCAAATTTTTTTTGAATCAATATATTGTGTTAATACCATTGATAATATGGCTTTTTGTCGTCCGCTGGCCGCTGACCACTGAAAATAATGACCATTGGCCAAAGTATAAATCGTTTTTTTTGTTTTTTTTCGTCTCCTATGTATTTATATCCTTTTTGACCGTGTCCTGGCTACTGATTAATGAAAAAAAATGAACATTGGCCAATGTCTTTTTGACCGTGTCCTCTGCTTAAATTAAGGGCCGGGCCTGGACGTGTCGATATATAACTTAACGGGCTCGGGTCGGGCCTAGTTATACTTAGGGCCCGTTAAAAGCCCGTTAAAAAATCAATTAGATTTATTTTAAAAGAAAGTGTTTTTATAATGTTCTAATTTATAATTATTTTCAAGGAAGAAATTTTATTTCCATCCAAGTTTATTAATTCATCAATATCTAAACCCGCATTATAAATGTTGAAGATAATTTTTACACGTGATCCCATGGGCGGAGCCAATTTAAATTAATGGGATAGTTTAGATAGGGCAGGGGCAGCACCCCATCCTTGCCTCCCCATTTATACCCTCTAGCAATATTGATTGAATTAATTTAAGATTATTTACATTAATTGCTATGCAATTTATGGGCTCTCTTTTAGTTATCCGTCCTGTCCATCCTGTCCAACTTGTAATTTAATGGCCGTGGAAACTTATACGGGTTTTTAATGGCTGTGGACTTATGCGTCTAATAGACTTTTATTTTGCTGACCGCTGATTGGCTACCTTTTTGTCGCTACTCATATTCCATTATAGTTTTTGTGCCCGACTGATAACCTGTATTAATGAATTTCTTGGACAACTTGTCTAGGTTTTTGCTATATACCGGATATTTGCGAAACTGGCTATAATTCCCTGCATATTAATGCTGACCGTTGCTTACATCTAATTTGTCTGACCCGGCCAGGCCAGAGGCCTGCTTAATTGCCATTTATAATTGCTGTTTTGTGAATTTCTTTCGGGATTTGTCTAGGTTATTAATTTATAACAGATGAATGCGAAAGTGGCTAAATAATTCCCTGCAAATTAATGCTGTCCGTTGCTAACTTCTATTTTATCTGACCCCGGCCAAATGCCAAAATGTATGTAATCATCATCATTAACAAATTCTTAAATGGTGGAAAAGTAAAGAAGTAAGTAATTTTATTAAAAACATTACAACCTTGAATAAGGGGTTTAAAAGTTTATTTGACTTATATGGTTTATGTATCCTGAGGTGCCACTTGTAAATGTTTTTTCCCATGTAGGTCCTTTAAATTTAAAAAACTTAGATATTTTATCAAGTTATGGCTAAAATTAAAAAAATGGTCATTTTGCCCTTCCCTCAATCATTGACCCCTCTAATTTCAATTTCCTGGCTACTCTCATGAGGATGTTTAAAATTTAAACAACAAATTAAGTGCGAGTTATGAAACTTTTTGATTCCACAGATTTTGATTACTAAATTTATTTTCATGATTTATTACATATATATATATATTTGATAGCATACAGTATCAGGTCACGTCACATTCAATTTAAAATATAGAGTTTTGCAAATGAATCATTTAATAAATTTAAACTTAATCTTATTAGTTGCTATGCAATTTATGGGCTCGCTTTTTGTTGTCCGTCTGTTGTCCGTCCAACATTACGATAATCAAGATAGGTATATATAATGCACGATATTTTGCATATCTTATTTATGGGGTTTAAGAAAGATTGTTTCAAATTTATTTTATGGATCTTTAAATGTGGTATACACAAAAAAATATAAATCATTATTTTTTTCATTTTAAACATAATGTAACTTGTACTATTCGTCTCTATCTAATTATGAAGCTATATGATGTCTTGTGTTACCTCATTTATACAGCCATCTATTATTTGTTTTAATTTAGATTGCAGAAACTTGCTGATGTAAATATATAATATACTGACTTGCTGGTTCGATATTCGGAGAGGACAAATTTTTTTTTAAATTAAATTAATATATTAGTCTTGTTAATACCATTGATAATATGACTTTTTGGCCGTCCGCTGGCTACTGACCAATGAAAAAATGACCATTGGCCAAATTGTGATTCGAAATTTTTTATTCGTTTTTGAATTGGTATATTAGGTTAACATTGATAATTACCCTATGGCCTCCCGTAGAAGAGCCTATGCCTCTACTGATATGGGTCCCTGTGCCCCCCCCCCTACAAAAGCCTATGCCTCTACTGATGTGGGTTCGAATCCCGGCGAGGGCGAATTCTTAATTGCCGGTTCGATACCCGGAGAGGGCAAAATTTTTATTTTATTTAAAATTAAATTAATATATTGTTCTTGTTAATACTATTGATAATATGACTTTTTGGTCTTCCGCTGGCTACTGATTAATAAAAAAAATGACCACTGGCCAAATTGTGATTCGAAATTTTTTTTCGTTTTTGAATAGGTATATTAGGTTAACATTGATAATTACCCTAGGTCCTCCCGTAGAAGGGCCTATGCCTCTACTGATATGGGTTTCTGTGCCCCCCCTACATATGCTTATGCCTCTATTGATGTAGGTTCGAATCCCGGGGAGGCCAAATTTTTTTTGAATTAATATATTGTGTTAATACCATTGATAATATGGCTTTTTGCCGTCCGCTGGCCTCTGACCACTGAAAAAAATGACCATTGGCCAAAGTATAAATCGAAATTTTTTTCGTTTTTTTTCGTCTCTTATGTATTTATATCCTTTTTGACCGTGTCCTGGCTACTGACCAAATGACCATTGGCCGTCTTTTTGACCGTATCCTCTGCTTAAATTAAGGGCCGGGCCTGGACGTGTCGATATATAACTTAACGGGCTCGGGTCGGGCCTAGTTATACTTAGGGCCCGTTAAAATTGTTAAAAAATCAATTAGATTTATTTTAAAAGAAGGTGTTTTTATAATGTTCTAATTTATAATTATTTCCAAGGAAGAAATTTTATTTCCATCCAAGTTCATTAATTCATCAATATTTAAACCCGCATTATAAATGTTGAAGATAATTTTTACACGTAATCCCATGGGCGGAGCCAATTTAAATGAATGGGTTAGTTTAGATAGGGCAGGGGCAGCACCCCATCCTTGCCTCCCCATTTATACCCTCTAGCAATATTGAGTGAATTAATTTAAGATTATTTACATTAATTGCTATGCAATTTATGGGCTCTCTTTTAGTTATCCGTCCTGTCCATCCTGTCCAACTTGTCATTTCTCAATAATTGCCGTGTATACGGGTTTTTAATGGCTGTGGACTTATGCGTCTAAAAGACTTTTATTTTGCTGACCCCTGATTGGCTACCTTTGACCTCGCTACTCATATTCCATTATAGTTTTGTGCCCGACTGATAAACTGTATTAATGAATTTCTTGGACAACTTGTCTAGGCTTTTGCTATATACCGGATATTTGCGAAACTGGCTATAATTCCCTGCATATTAATGCTGACCGTTGCTTACATCTAATTTGTCTGACCCGGCCAGGCCAGAGGCCTGTTTAATTGCCATTTATAATTGCTGTTTTGTGAATTTCTTTCGGGAATTCGTCTAGGTTATTAATTTATAACAGATGAATGCGAAAGTGGCTAAATAATTCCCTGCAAATTAATGCTGTCCGTTGCTAACTTCTATTTTATCTGACCCCGGCCAAATGCCAAAATGTATGTAATCATCATCATTAACAAATTTTTAAATGGTGGAAAAGTAAAGAAGTAAGTAATTTTATTAAAAACATTACAACCTTGAATAAGGGGTTTAAAAGTTTATTTGACCTATATGCTTTATGTATCCTGAGGTGCCACTTGTAAATGTTTTTTCCCATGTAGGTCGTTTAAGATAGAAGAACTCGACTGACCAGGAATTACTAATTTATTATTTTAAGAATATTTTTTTAACATTTTTAGCATGTTTACCAAATCAATAAAAAAAATTAAACAACAAAAAATAAAAATTAAAAAAAAATTAACGGGCCCGGGCCGGGCTCGGGCTTTGTATAAAATTAGTTGGCGGGGCCCGGGCTAATAATTTAATATTTTGACGGGCCCGGGCTTTTTAATTTTTATTACGGGCGGGCCGACTGACCTAAACAGGCCCGTTGCAGGTCTCTATTAGATACCATATGGCGCAAAGACTACAGAGCATGCTATTTATGGGCGTAGTCAGCATTGAAAGAGGGGGGCAATAATGCTTTAGAGAGGGGCAAAATAGCATTTTTTTGGAATTTTAGCCATAATTTTAATAAATTTTAACAAATTTTTGTATTTAGAGGGGGCAGCAGCCCCTCCCTCCCCCCCCCCTGGCTACGCTCATAATGCCACTTTGCTTATAGGCTTAAGTTCTGACCTTGCGAGTTTAATTAACTTTATCAATTAAGCGTTTTTTGTGTCTTTAAAGATTTTAATATTGCTTATTCCTATAAAATTGTATAGGATTTTTAATTCTTAAAGAAAACATCACATAAAATCATATTAATTTCATAATCACACAAATTATTTTCTTAAATGTTAAATAATGTAATGTATAGGCATTACTACCAAATAAAATTAATTCCTATGCAATTTATAGGTATACGATATATTTTAAAATTTAAATACTAATGCGCGCTCCTGGAAAAAATGAAACGTTCTTTATCAAAACTTAATGATATTAAAGGTGATCATCATTTTATACATATTTAAAACTCAAAATTATGGTTGATTTAAATTCTTATAAACTCAATTTTAATATATTTATCACTTTAACCCGACTGGTACCCGTGTAATCTGCAGGTGACGCAACTTAAAACCACTTTTCGCAAAAACGTTTGAAGATAAAAATATTTTTTGGATTAAATTTGAAATATTGGATTGGGATAATTCATCTGATATACTCTTATAACTTCTTCTTCAGTGTTCTTGAATTATATTCTTTCAAAAATCGTAAAAAACGCAATTCCGACCTGCCTTCTTTTATTCAATATTTATATATAGATACCAAACAATAGGTTTGGGACTTAATTTACATATTAAAATCTGTATAAATTTTACAACATTTTGATAGTATTTTCAAATTCTTATAAGTACTTTAAAGACTTTATAATTTGTCCTACAGTTAAACGTCACTTACAGGTTACACTGGGCAAAGCCGATGTGCCTAGCCTAACCTTTTTAATGATTTAACTACAAGATTATGCATCTATTAATGATTATTATTTTTCTTTGGAAAAGTTGATAGTATAAAGGGGATGGGGGTAGAATAGTCAAGAAGAGCAAAAATTTTGCGCCTTTAAGTTATAAAAAGTCTAGGTAAAATGATATTTTCGAGTTTCTTTGATTTTTCCGACAGGAAATATGGCATATACATGATATTTATAGATAAAACTGTATCTCCTAGTATGCCAAATACGGCTAAAGTTAGTACTATTGAAAAATTTAATGCGGCCTAAGATAGAGGTCAAGATTTCTATAATTCGATCTGATTTTATTATATTTTCATAGAATTACCCCATGATTTTAATAGTAGATGGTGAAGTTTTTAAAACTTGGCCCCATTTTCAGGTTTGTAGCAATAAGTCAGCCGTTATAAAAAGTTAAAAGAGATCGAAAATACAATTTTGACTGTCGTTACTCCACTTCAAATTAGAGATCTGCAACGGGCCGTTTTTAGAAGGTCGGCCCGCCCGTACCCGTTTTCAAAACTTCAAGGCCCTTCCGAGCCCGCCCGTTATTTTTTTTCAACACTTCAGGCCCGTCCGAGCCCGTGCGTAAATTTTTTATGCCCGTCCGAGCCCGTCCGTAAATTTTTCAAGCCCGTTCATATCCGTTTAGAAAAACATCAAGCCCGCCAAAACCCGTTCAGATTTTTTAAAGAACTCCGCCCCCGGCCCCATCAAAAATTTCACAAAATTTTATTTTATTTTTTTACATATTCATAAGAAAATCATCAATAATTATCATTTATAATAATAAATCATCAATTATTTCTGCAGTTAATACTAGAGACCTGCGACGGGCCTGTTTAGGTCAGTCGGCCTGCCCGTATTAAAAATTTAAAAGCCCGGCCCGGCCCGGGTCCGCCAAAATATTAAATTATAAGCCCGTGCCCGGCCCGCTAATTTTATACAAAGCCCGAGCCCGGCTCGGGCCCTTAAAATATTTTTATTTATTTTGTTTAATTTTTATCCATGTGGCAACAATATGTATGCGTTAAAAATGTTAATGAAAATATTGTAAAAATAATAAATTTTTCCCGATCAGACGAGATCTTCTATCTTTTAAGAGGCGACCTACAAGAGAAAAAATTCTTTTACAAGTTTTACTTGGGATACATAAAACTAAATAAGCCTAATAGACAGTTTAAAACCTTTAATTAAGGTTATAATGTTTTTAATAAAGTTACATGGCTTCTTTGCTTTTCCACCATTTTTTTCGGTTATTGATAAAATGAAAAAAAACAGTGATATTTTACAAAAGTAACTTGAAGAAATAAATTTTAATCTTTTAAATTTGTTAAACATATATATAAAAAGCAACGGTCATCATTATTTTGCCGGGAATTATTTAACCGGCTTCGCAATTATCCGATATATAGCAACAACCTAGACAAGCTGCCAAAGAAAAGCATTAATATAGGTAATAATTTGTCGGGCACAAAAACAATAATGGAATTTGGGCTAGGGCAAGGTCTGAAAAAGAGAAGCCAATTAATGGTCATTAGCTAGTGTATTTGCGAAAACAAAGTAAAAATCTATTACAAAAGCATAAGTCCACAGCCATTAAAACCCATATAAGTTTCCACGGCAATTACTGAAAAATCACAAGTTTAACAAGACGGATAAACAACGGACGGGCGAATAGACAGCTAAAAGCGAGCCCATAAATTGCATAGGAATCAATAATCTTAATATATTAAAATAATTAACTCAATATTGCTAAAGGATATAAATGGGGAGGCAAGGATGGGTAGCTGCCCCCCCCCCTCCAAATCCCAAAATTCTTAATCTAAAAAACATTTGTTTCCCTACCTAAACTGCCCTTCTCTCATTTAAATTGGCTACGCCCATGGGATCACGTGTATAAATATCTTTAACATTTACAATGCTCGTTGAGACATCGAGGAATTAATGAACTAAGATGGAAATAAAATTTTACTATTTCTGTTAATTTAATATACATTAAATAATTATAAATTGAAACATCGGCCTGAGCCCGTTAAGTTATATTATTTTTAAGCAGAAGCTCGTCCTAGCTCCCCGCGGGCCGTGCAGGTCTCTACTTCAAATAATGTGAAAGTCTTATTATTTTGCTTTATCTTTAATTTATATGCAAAAAAAGACACCCATCAATTAAAATTAACTATGAACGAATTTAAAATTTATATTACAATTTTTTAAACTGGTAATTATTCTCCCAAAAATGTCAACAACAAAATAATATCCATTGATATGCGAATAAATCGATTAATCAGACAACTCTAAACAGTCAAAAACACAAATTAATGTTTGAAGTTTTCTGGATATTTTAAATGGTATAAATTAAAAATAGTGCAACCCATATTTCAATGCATAAATTCAAGGTGCCTTTTATGGATATCACACAGCAAAGCAAAGCAATTTATAAAAGGCAATCCTTTTGGATTTCGTTTAAGATATGGTGTGACGTGTGAGGCCCTTTACGACCATAGACTGCTCATGTCATATATTCCATATGGCAAATTGTGTGTGAAATTTGTCGCCATTTTGATGAACAATACCGTCCTATATCACATAATGGCGTTTTGCGCTCTGCCGTTTTTTTCGAACAGGGGAGGTAAAGAAAAAAGGTTTTAACTCCATAAATAAGTAAGATATTACTTAAGATATGATATTTTTAAAAAATTTATTATTGACACATTTCATAAAAATTAAAAATGTTAAAAATTTTTAAAAATATCATATATTTAGTAATATCTTACTTATTTATGGAATCAAAACCTTTTTTCTTTACCTCTCCTGTTCGAAAAAAACGGCAGAGCGCAAAACGCCATTATGTGATATAGGACGGTATTGTTCATCAAAATGGCGGAAAAAAACACACACATTTTATACCGTGATCAGGGTTTCTTTCAGGGGGGAGCCCGGGGGGGGGTATTACCCCCCCCCCCCCGGGCAATTTCAAATGCCCCCCCGGGGAGTTTTGATTGAAGAAAGCATGGTTCATGAACTCAAGTTCCATCATGAAGTAATAAATTATATTAATAAGCTAAAATTGAAATTCAATAAATTATTTTAATTTGTCAATAAAAAAAATATAAAATTGGCGAAATTAAATTTTTTTTACAAATCAGGTGGTAATCATTCATAAACATAAATAAATTTTGAATTGCATGTTTGGAAATCATAAAAGAACTCTTTTACACTACTTTAGTAAAAAGGAAAAGCCTAATAAAAAAGATGGTAAATATGATTTAATTTGGAATAATTTTAATTATGCAACAGGTGAAGATGTGAATAATTGTTCTGTAGAAAAAACTCTGGTTTGTTCCATTCAATGTTATAATGAAAAGGATGGTATTTATATTTATATTGGTCATTTTAAATGTATATTAATATTAACTAATGATAATTTGCTTGCAAGTTGCAAGCATATAAAAAAGATCTTTTTTGCTTAATAAATTTATGTATTATGAAAAGGTGAGGATAATTCTGTGAAGAAACTGGTTTATTCCATAGATTGTCAAAATGAAAAAGATGGTATTTACATTTATACACACAAAATAATGTTTATAACTAATGATAATAGCTTCCAGCAGTGAAATTAACAATAACATGAACTCTGAAAGAGGCAAGAAAGATTAGATTTTAAGTATTATATATATTTTCATGTTTTAGGTCAAGATGAAAATTGTAATTCTACTGGAGTGGGGAAAACTGTCTCTTCTTTTTCTTATGATAAAAATGCTGGTAATTAAAATTATGCAAGTTGTTTTTATTTTATTAATTTATATTGATAAAGATGAATGTATTGGCAGCTCTACTAATTGCTCAGTCTCTGAAAGTGAAAAGCATGGGAAAATTTTAAAACTTAAACCATCATATAAATTTATGATTTCATGGACATCTAAATACAAATGGCTAATTTTTGATGAAGCCTTAGGTGGGGCTTTATGCTCTGTCTGTTCTATTTACAACAAAAACGATTTATTTATTCAACAAAAAACAAAGGGTGTGTTCATTAATGTCCCGTTTACAAATTACAGAAAAGCGACAGGAGAAAGAGGAAAGCTTTTAAAACATGAACGATCTGAATACCATAGAAAGGCAATGGCCTTTGACATGGCTTCTTTGCTTTTCCACCATTTTTTTCGGTTATTGATAAAATGAAAAAAAACAGTGATATTTTACAAAAGTAACTTGAAGAAATAAATTTTAATCTTTTAAATTTGTTAAACATATATATAAAAAGTAACGGTCATCATTATTTTGCCGGGAATTATTTAACCGGCTTCGCAATTATCAGCCGGTTCATGCTATCCTTAATCATCAATCTGATGCTGAAATTGCGGAAAATAAGCAAGCTTTCAAAATATTGATGAAAAGTCTATACTTCCTAATCAAGGAAGATGTTTCCTATACAACGAAATATGAAACCATTATAAAAAATTTGATGGCCCCCTGCATTTCAGACTTAGCAAAACGGTTAAATAAACGAAGTGAACGTTCTACATATTGTAGTAAAGATACCGCCAACGAGTTATTGCAATCAATGGGCGAGGTTCTTGATAAAATAATAATTGCAGAACTTAAAGGCAAAGATTTTTCTTTAATGGCAGATGAATCAACCAATATTGCCAACCAATCCGAACTTTCGATATGTGTTAGGTATGTCTCTGAGGGTGCGATTATAGAAAAGTTTTTGTGTATAGTCCCCCTTTTAAACACTTAATCGGATACAATTTTTAATTGTATTGAAAACCAAATTAATAAAAGGGGCCTCTCTCTATATAACATTGTTGCTTGTGGATTTGATGGGGCCGCAAACTTTTCAGGCTGTATTTCTGGAGTACACAAACTGATTTCTAATAAAATTGGGAGAGATGTCCTTTACATTCATTGCAGAGCCCATGTCTTATCTCTTGCAGTTACAAGTGCAAGAAATAAATTTCCTTATGTCAAAAGATTTTTTTTTATCGTGAATGACATATATAAACTCTTCCATCAGTCACCTAAAAGAGAAAATATTTTTCATGAAATCCAACAGATCTTGGAAGAACCTATTCTCAAGATTCCCCAGCCTACCGATATACGTTGGCTCAGTCATTACAATACTCTAAACGCCATTAAAAGAGCTTATGGGTCTATAATGATGACCTGTGAACATCTCCATAAAGATGGGGCAGATTTAGCCTCCTTAGCAGGAGGCATACTCCTTGAAATGCGGAAATCCAGCTTCTTATTGACGCTTTGTTTGTTAGTTGATATATTGGGTTCCGTATCTCAATTAAGCAAATGTCTACAAAAAGCTGACCTACCAGTGGAATCCCTTCCGTCATTAATAACGTCGGTAACGTCTCATTTAGAATCCATTTATGACAATATAGTAGGACTTGAAAATAATGATTTTTTTATAAATTATTATGCCTTAATGACAAAAGTATCACTGAAATGTGACATTAGTGAAAATAAAGCCTGCAAAGAATCTCTGGGAAAGTTTACTAAGACTGTTATATCTGAAATTAATAATAGGTTCAATAAATCTGCAGTTGAGCTTATTTCAGGATGCTCATTTTTCCAGAGTTTTGAAAGGCTCCAACAGATCCGAGAATCTGACGTAAAAATGATGTGTCGTCATTTTCACGACGTTGACGAAGAATATCTTTATGCCGAAATAAAATCATTCTAATTTCTTGCAGCTACTTTGAATGGACCAGAATCAGAAACACCTTTAAAATTTATTCAAAAATGCAATTTGGGGTATGAAGAGTTGAAACGGTTCGGTGCCAAACTAATGACAATACCTTTGTCAACGGCGACTGTTGAAAGGTCCTTTAGTGCAATGAACCGAATTATGGTTGCATTAAGAAACAGGCTAGGGGAGATATCTTTAGACCACTGTATGAGAATATCTATAGAAGGGGTTGACCTTCCTACTGAAGAATATCTAGATATGGCGATGAAGGAGTATGCCTTTAAAAAACAAAGAAGAATTCGGTTACTTTCTTAAAAGAACACTTGCCCGTTAAAATATTACATGTAGAACATGTATTTATTTAATGATTATGCGTGTATGCATCTATTTATATATCACTTATATCACCAATAAAAATCAGTAAATATTATACAAAATGGTTTAAAAATTAAAAAAAATTTACCCCCCCCCCCGGAAATTGAAAATACACCCCCGGAGCATTTTTTCTGAAAGAAACCCTGATGAGCAGTCTATGTAGTCTATGTTTACGACTATCTTGTTATCTTGGAAAAGTGCCAAGAGGCCAAGTTATTGTTGTCCAAGCAAAATGAAATAGGATTATAGGGGGCTGTCATAAATGACTTAGCTACCCTTCAATTTTGTTTTAATGTTGGTTCTAATAACATCTTTAAAATCGCTTAATTATAAAATGGTCTTTTAAAAGTGAATTTAGAACCTACAAAAACAGTGCGTTTAAATAGTCTAAAATGCCTATTGATCGATATAAGATCCCAAAAAAAGAAAAGACCTATTCAACAAAGGAATATTTCTAACTTCAAGGTAGTACGTTGGCACGGTAATCATAACGGCTTTTTAATTGTTATACCTATTACATATAGTAGAATCACACCTCTATAAAAGTCCTGGAAAATATTTTAATTTAATGCCCAAAGATATGTAATAAATTTATGGGCGGCGTAAAATGCTCTGATCTGATCATATGTTGATGCCACAAAAGTAACTTTTCGGGGTAGAAATTGGTGCTTTCCATTATTTGGATTGGATGTTTACCACAATGCCTGCCAGCTCCATTGTCTTAACAAAGAAATCATTAAGCTCTGCAGTTTTACAAAATGAATTGTCCAAAATTATCGTTAAAAATACGATTGACTTCCTAAATGAACCTAAAATCTTAGATTTTCCAAAGTCAGAGGCGCGATAGACGTTCATCAACTCAAAAGTGCACTAACAACGCTGCTCTGCATGCATCTAAGCAACCATGCTTTTATTACCATACTGCAATGGCAGACCTCACATTCATTGTTGATCATCGTCTGGTTTAGACGGCTTCCGTGCTTCACATTTAATAGAATTAACAAGACCTCACATTGACAGGTCTGGCCACTTCACATCCACCCTAGCAACCTTCCTTAACCAGGTTATTAAAGGCTTAGTACCTGACGCGATCTCTCCCTATTTTTTTGGGGCCACCTTAATATCTCTTACCAAACCTGATGGTGGCCTTCGTCCAATTGCCATGGGTTCAATTTTTAGACGCATATGCTGCAAACTTATCATTGCACGAGTAAAATCCGACATTGCAGATCAATTAGCTCCTATCCAACTAGGTTTCGGAACCAAGGGTGGATGTGAAATCGCCTCTCACGCTGTTCGCATAGCCCTAGCCCATCCCGACCATTCGATCCTAGCTAAGATTGACTTCAAAAACGCATTTAATACGATCTACAGGTCACACTTCTTAACCGAGGCTTACAAATCTCTTCCCGAGTACTCCATTTTCCTTAACGCGTGCTAAGCTCCTACTTCCATGCTCAACTTTAATTCCAAAATAATTGCATCGAGTGACGGCATTCAACAAGGAGACCCGCTAGGCCCCCTACTATTCTGCCTAGGTATAAAGTCCCTGACTGAAGACCTAGCCTCTAAATATAATCTATCACTCAACTTGTGGTACCTAGACGATGGTACCATCAAGGGAAATGCCGAAGACGTCAAAGAAGCCCTCTCATATCTAGAAGTCGAAGCTTCAAAAATTGGTCTCCATCTAAATCATAGCAAGACCGAGGTTTGCAAAAACAATACTGACCCTTTAAGCCTAGACCCATACTTTGACGCTTTCAAACATATTCACCCTAACGAACTAACGCACTTAGGATCTCCCGTAGGTGGCTCACACCCTTGTAATAAGTCATTAACAGAGACAATACAAAAACTAGTAGAAATCAAACCCCTCCTTTCTTACTTGCCAGCCCACCAGGCTTTCTTTTAATTAAAAACTGCTATTCTTTACCTAAGATAAATCATATCTTCAGGTCATCCACCTCATTTTTAAATCCTAATGCTCTATCTATATTCGACCAAAAACTCAAAGGTGTAGTCGAGGAAATCACAAACCTTTCTTTTACAGGGTCCCAATGGAAACAAGCGTGTCTCCCCACAAAATATGGTGGTTTGGGCCTGAGATCACCCCCTCTAGTAGCTTTGTCGGCCTTCATCTCGAGCCGATTTTCAGCCAAACCAATCATCGACAAAATAATCGATCAACCAGATCCCTTTACCCAAATCGCTCTCGACATGTGGAGCTCTTTGTCCGACCCTAACACTCCATTCCCTACCATAAACTCTCAAAAAAGTTGGAACACTCCTCTCTACGACCATGCCCTTAAAACTCTTATATCGGGCGCTTCGTTGGAGGAGTTACCAGCTTTAAGAAGTTTTGCATCCAGGTCCGGCCACGAGTGGTTGGAGGCCATCCCAAGTCGGACCCATGACCTTCAACTCTCCAACAACGAGTTCAGGATCGCAACAGGGCTCCGCCTAGGTTGTGATATAGTTGCCCCCCATCAATGCAACTTATGTGGCTCATCTGTAGGTACAAAAGGTCATCACGGCCTACATTGCAAATTTAATAAGGCCAGATTTTTACGTCACACATCTGTTAATGCTCTTCTACAGAAGACATTCAATAAGGCTGGCTTTCCCTCCCAATTGGAGCCTAATGGTCTTTGCCTTAGCGACAAGAAGAGACCCGATGGACAGACCCTCATCCCATGGGCAAAAGGGCTATGCCTAGCATGGGACTACACTTGTCCGGATGCCTTTGCACCCTCAAACCATAACAAAGACCCCCTTGTCGATTCTGAAAGAAAAAAGTCAGCTAAATACGCAGAACTTAATTCCTCACTCCCTTTCTGCCCTATAGTCACCACTACCCTTGCAACAATAGGGCCTAAAACCCAAGGCCTCCTGAAAGAATTGGGGCGCCGTATAGCTGCCAATACCCTTGACAAAAGGGAAACTTTTTTTTTAAAACAGAAAATCGGAATTATAATTTGTCATTTCAACGCGATCGCAATTTTTGAATGTTTACCTCGCATATAATTTTTATAGTATATATAGTTTCATTTAATAAAAGATATCATTAAAAAAAAAAAAAAAATATATATATAATTAACCAGTTTTTCATTAATCTCAGTCATTTAATATAATTGTAAAATAAGCTTATTTTTTATGTGTCACGACACCCTTTTATTTTCGGAACAAGGCATATTTCCAGAATTTTAAAATTGTTTAGTCATCTAGAGCAGGGGTCGGCAACCTGTTTGTTCTTAAGGGCGCAATACTAAATTTGAAAATCACCGAGGGCGCATATTTTACATCAGAGGTCAGATTTGTAGGAATTTTCTGCCCGAACCCGGCCCGGTTCAATTCTCTAACCTCATTGCCCGCCCGAGCCCGCCCGAACCCTTCTGGTGTCCGCCCGAGCCCGCCCGAAACATTAATGCTGCCCGAAATGCCCGGCCCGAAATATTAAATTTGCCTGTTGGGCCCGAAATTTTGCGACCTAAAATTCTTTCAATATTTAAAAGTCGAATAATTTTTTCTAATGAAACTTTTGTACTTTAATTTTAATCCTAATTGGTCAAAAAACGTAGTATTTGGTCTTTCTAAAATATTTTTAGCGATAGCGATGTGTGATAAGGGAATAATAAAGGCGAATTGGAGAAGCCTTGTTAAATCATTTGTTAAAAAATTAAATGATATTAGAATGAAATTTAACACTTTCGGCGTTGTATCAATTTGGGCGTGACGATTTTGTACTATGTATAGACGACACATGCGAATTACGAACAATGAAAGGGCTGCATAAATATAAATATTTTAATCCTTTCCATAACCTAGCTAGGGACTTGATGGAAATAAAGGGGTTCTGGCAAAAAATGTAAAAATAACTTGGGGACGGATGGCGATTTTTTAGCATTTTCTTATACAATTTAATGAAAAGTAAAAAAAAATACACTATCTAAAAAATCTCATTAAGCCCGAATTGCCCGAATCCTATCTTCTTCGTGCCCGCCCGAGCCCGCCCGAAAATAAAAATTTAGGACAGTTGCCCGGCCCGACCCGGCCCACGGGCCGGGCTGGGCCTGTTCGTACAGCGGGCCTGGCCGGGCAATCTGATCTCTGTTTTACATATAATCAACAGTTATAAATAGGCATTAAAAAAATAGATTTTTTATAACTTTATTTTGTGGATGTCATACATAATGATACATATAATAGTGTGAAACTTGGGTGTCCTTATTTCAGCTAATTTCTTATAATTGGGGATATATTTAGAGTTCCCGGTCATTAAACAATTATCTAAATGTGAGTCAGTAAGCTTTGTTCGGTATTTTGATTTCAAATATTTGATATTTGAGAACAAAGACTCGCAATTGTATGTTGTTGCACGATATGAATAAATTTTAGCGCACATTATTTTATTCTTAGCTAGCAAATGCGAAAATGCGATATTTTATATGACGCGATCGTTGCTGCTTTATGTTGTTGCAGTGGTTTAGTGAAAAAACTTTGCTGGTTACTTCTTGAAGATTTTTAAGAATTCTTTTTTTTTTAATTTCAGAGTTCATTAGATAGTAACTATCAAAATTTGTATGAACGGTCTTAAAATGTCGTTCATTATTACTTTTCTTGGGAATCGCAACACTATTATTACACAACAAACAAATACACTTCCCTTTGTAATCAACGAAACAATATAAATTCCCATTCATCGTTAAAATAATATGTTCTTTTTCTTTTAATTTAACCATGAAGGGTTTTGAAAGAAAAGAATTATTTCGGATTACTTGGTAGTTTTAAATGCACGGTCTACGCGTGGTCTATTTGAAATACAATCACATACTAACAAAAAATACGTGCGTGTTATTAGATACGCTTATATCATAACATTAGTCCAGAGATAACGCATTAAAAATCGATCGGGGGCGCCATGGCGCCCGCGGGCGCCGCGTTGCCTACCCCTGATCTAGAGCATATTAAGATACTTCATATAGTTTTTTTTATAGAAACTGGTTAGGCCGAATTGTAGTGCCTGTTGGGTTATGACACTTGTCGTTTGAAAATTCTAAGTTACATGCACATATTGAAAGTTTTAAATTAATTAAAAATCGTCAATCCTTGGGTGTGTCTTCTTGACGCATTGTCTAGATCCCAAATTTTTTTAATTAGTCTTACATGACTAGACGACACATTTTTATTATTATTATTCTTATTTTCACAGTATAAAGTAAATCATAAGTAAGAAATCACTTATCATTTGAAAGGCTAGAATTTTCAGTCGTCTGTAAATGTGTGCGTAAATCGATTTATTTAATGAACAAACGTTGAATGCTTGAGCTGAGGATTAAAATATACATTTCAAAATGAAGCCAATCTATAACAAAGTGTCCATGATTTTAAAGATCTTTAATATCATCTATCCAAGTTTTGTTAATCTCTTCTTTTGACAAAAATGATGATATTATACCTAAAAATTTAATTAAATTTCTGATTTAGCTAATGATCTAAAATGATTTCTTAATAATTCATTTTTATATTTGAATTCTAAACGTGGCTTATGTGCCATTTTGTAAATTGATTAGGCACACGCCCTATGCCAGGATTATTTTTAATCGTAATTATTTATAATTATTTTAAAGATTAATTCTAGTAATTTTCGTTCCATTTTGGTTAAATTCTCTCTCCCACGCCTTTGTTCTTTAAAATAAATATATTTTGATGCTTTCAGATTTTAAAAGGGCTGTTACGACTGTGCATCATTTATAATGATACTCCTAAATTAATTGAGAAAAATAAGAGTCAAAAGGACTACACAAAATTTCAATGGCTGGCAGTAATCAAACTCGACCTTGTTGCCCTCGATTTGTCCAAGATTTTGGATTAATATACGATTATAATCATGGCATTATTAGCATAGAATTTATTTCCTACTTTATAGCTGTTCCTATCCAAGCGCTAATAGGAATTTTGGGCAACGGAATATCCTTATTTGTGGCTCGAAAGTTAACTGATCGAATTAATAAGTTCTACTTATCATACCTAGCCACGTTCAATGCCATGGTATGCGTATTAGCCTGTATTTATCCATTCCTAGATCAATACGCGACAGCAAGGAGGATGGATTTTATTAACCTTTGCAGTTGGATCATTTTTGTTAGGAAAGTGGTGTTAATTGTTTCAGTCATCTTTAAAAAAGCCTCAATTCTCATAATAACCACATTTTTCCTCGACCGTTTTATAGCAGTTCGCAGGCCAACGAAGATACAAGACTGGAGAAATACGAGTTTCCACAGTTATGCATCTGCCCTAGCCATATTAATTCCGTTATTTTAACTTGCCCATGCTCAAGTGGTACGATATTCACCGATGCAATCCCCCAATAAATATGAATGTTACTTCCAATACTTCATAACTCATTTATAAATATGCCTTTGTATAACGGAATTTCTGATAAATCCAGGGAATCTCGTAATGTTTTGGACGATAATTATTCCTTCTAGACCAAAATCTATTGTTACAAAACAATACGGGCTCGGGGTAGAAATTATGTCGTGTATGAAATTTTACGAGAACTAGTTCTTACTTTTATCCCCTCGGCCATCTTGACCTATTTTGCTGTGAACATTGCCATTTCTATCCTCAAATTAAAGCAAAGAGCTCAAAAACGCATCGATAATTCAAGTATGATCCTGCAATTTTACGGCCAGCCCGCTCCTACTAAGACCCCTTTGCCATCGAATCAAAACCTTAACAAGGATGCTCTAGGACCATCGATGACTAAGGCAGAACGGCTGGAAAGCTTTAGGAAGAAGCGAGATGGAGGCAATGTTACATCTGCTAGACTTTCCAACGGCAAACAAATCGTAGGTGTGCTGTTTGGATTTGTTGGATTATATTGTTTAGGCATTATTCCGGCATCCATAATGACACTTTTATATTCGCTGTCCTATTCCGTTGAAAACACCCCAAAACTCAATAACTTAAGGGAGCAATGGAGCAGCGTGATTACTATTGGCCTGGTATTAGATTTGGCAAATTATTGTTGGTGCTTTTACTTGTACACGCTTCTCGATGTAACGTTCCGGAAGGAATTGTTCCATTTGTTTCGTGCGATTAAAAATAAGGTTGAATCTTTAAAATAAATTTTGGTAACGACATGTATATATAAATTAAATTATTATTCCATCCACTTAATCATTTGAATTGAATCTGATAAGTAAATCAAATCGGAATTGACAAGCAATGATGCATAATGATATACGATCTAGTCAATGGATTATTATTGTTTTGAAATAATTTCATCCAGTCCAATGCAAAGTCATTAACAAATGTAAATTCAAATTCACGTTATAAAGTTATAATAATTTCTAAATTACCAGCGTTTAATTATAATAGCAAAGGAAAAATTTATAAATGGTGTTTATTATAAGTAAGACTTAAGTAATTTAACCCATATAAATTTTTTTAAATATGAAACAGTTCCTAAAAAAATTAATTGATCCAAAGTTTTCTATAATTCATTGTCAAATTTTGAACTTATATTGAAAACAATATTCCTAAAATTACAGTTTTAATTAGATCAATTTGATTTAAAAAAAAGTAATTAAATATCTTGATAATAAAATTAATTAAGTTTATAACCAGATCCAGGTTACCATAAGTCATTAATAAATGGTTTTATTTGAATGATCTACTAAAGTGTTAAATAAGTTGGTTGCACGGGCAGGCACGGCCCGCGGACGGGCCTAAAAGCCCGTCCCGCGGGCGGGTACGTACGGGCTTTGTATCATAAAAATTTCAACGGGCCGGGCCCGGACGGGCTTCACAATTCATGGAAGGGGCTCGGGCGGGCCTGAGTTTTTTTTAACGGGCTTGAACGGGCCTGGCGTTTTATGAACGGGCCAGAGATTATATTAACGGTCATGGATTACAAAGGTTCTTAAAAGTCAGACAATTATATCAATATATGATTTTTATAAAATATGATTATTAATTGCTCTATTCTTTTAACCTCTATTCCTTTTTCAAGCGCTAAATTTGACTTTAAAATATTTTTATTCTATTTGCTATAGATTTTTGTTTACATAATTTAAGAATATAGCTTCGTATATTCTTTAATAATTAAGTTCAATTACTTAGTTACAATGCACCAAGATTTAAATTTTTGTTTTTAATGTTATCACAAATTTTACTGGTATAAATATTAGGGATATCTAATTTAATAAATATTTCTGTTCTAATCTAAAACTTAGGTGTATTAACTGATATAAATTAATCAAATCAATGTAAACTAATTATTGAAAGTTTAATAGTCTCTTGTAATTTCATTAAAGTATTTATTTAATGGTAATATTCTAACTTCTTAGGTGTATTAACTTAAATTAATCAAATAAAAGAAAATTGTTGAAAGTGGAATATTCTCATGTAATTTTTTATTTAATGGTAGTTCTACATTGAAATATTTTAGGTGTACCAGAAATAATTGATAATTTATTATTTTTACATCATAATTATTGATGTTTTTTTATGAATATGTCAAAAAATAGAATAAAATTTTGTGAAATTTTTCGGGTTTGACTAATGCTGTTATTGCATTTGCAGGTCAAAGTTACTGGAGCAAGCGATGGAACTCCTGGCCTAACAAAATAATTTGTTTTATACAACAGCTGTTCCTTAATAATTTTAGCATATATTTATAATGGACCATGCGATTTTTGTGGCAGAAATAACATGCCTTGCGAAACTAAACATATGGTACTAAAGATCTACGAATCGTTGTGGTAAAACTGTTTTTTACTAAACCTCATCGGCCTCGTTAGCACTACAATTCAATTTATTATTAAAAACCATGGCTTATATGGTATTATAATGCATGGCGTTGAAGTTAAGATAAGCGCGATTGTTAAAAGAATTTTAGAAAAATATTTTGCCTTAGATATTCCCATCTTTTAATCGTTTCTATCTTTCCTAAACATAGTAATTTAAAAAGCGCAATTAAAAATCGATTTTAATTAGAAAAAATTTGAATATAATTTTTTCAATGAGTTTTATATTTTAGGTAAAACAGTTTCTATTATAGAATCCCGAAATGATCATTTGTTATTAGTGTAGCAAGAAGTTACATGTTTAGTTATCAATCCAATAAATTAAGTTGCTGTATTTTAGGGAATTTTGTCAGAAGGCTTGGAAAAAGGTAGGAGTGTCATAACTAAAGCCTAAATGTTGCAAGAAATATTATTTAAATAATAAACTAACTGCAATACTATAATATTTATATTTATGTGACAATATTGGAAAGTTTTCAATAAATTTTTGGATATTCTATATTGACTACAAACAGGACCTCTAACAGACAATATTAATATATGTAATCTTGCCCACAGATCATTATGTAAATAAACTGTTTCAATTTAATAAATTATTTAAACACAATAAAGGTTAATTTTGTAATTGCCATTTGACTTGTCAAGTCTATTTATCACTTTTCGCAAACGATATCGCATACAAGAACAAATAAAGTTGTAGGATTTACATTTTACCACAGTATTTGCATTAGAAACTTGCAATTTCACTAATTTAAACACAAAACCATAAATTTGTATAAGCACCCTTTGGTCTATTTTTATTTCAGACTTAGCCTAAACCAAAATTTCCACAAAACATAGATTAAACATCATTTTATTCATACTAGAGCATAATTTCGCGTTTCTCTAACACTAGTCAGTCAGGTCTAGCATATTAGTCATAGAACCAAAAAAGCGCAAAATCCCGAAATACCATATAGCTATGTTATTAGAGATCTGCACTAGCAAACCCGGCCAGCGGGAAGGTACGGACGGACTTTGGAAATGGAAAGTGATAATTTCCACGGACAGGGCTCTGGCGGGTTAAAAAAGTTTCATAAGGGACTTGAACGAGCATATTCTGTAAAGGATCCTGGAATTTATATCAAATTAAACCAAACACAAAGGACTTTTAGATATTTTTTCCTTAATATGGATGTTTAATATTTAGAATAAAATGACATAATATAATTTGAGGACCTTAATCTGTATATAAATTGGAAATAGTTTTTATATTTATTTAATCATTGCATTTTTTTAGAAGCTTTCTTACCTGTCTCGTTCATTCATCTTGCATTTAATGCGATAGTAATTATAAAAATTGCTCTTTTAATTTCATATTATAAGACTACATTTTTATTACACTTTCTCAAATTAATGTATTAAATGCCCACTAATTAAATTTAGAATTTTAGGGGTTTATTGCATCAAAATGACATTTGCCAATATCCAGAAAAAAAAACATTTAAAAATGTGGGTGTGCAACTATGGGCATGTTGATACCTAATTATGCATAGATCTTTAACGCTAAGCATTTATTTTTATAAATAATAACCTTTAAAGAAATAATTCTTATAGCCCCATTTTTGCATAAAAAATCAGGGTATACTATTAAAATGTTATGGACAAATCACAACACTATGAGTTACTGTTAGAGAAATTTGTTTAAAAATACTACAGATCAAGTGTGGGTTATAGTTAAACCCTTAAAAATCGACCTATTAATTGCTTCAGTTATCTTATTTATGAAATTTGTAATTTAGCAATAAAGGCTGCATGAATTTTAGATTAACTAAAGGCTCCAGCTAAAGGGCCGATCCTAAAAAAATCGACATGGAAAGCAAATCTTTTACATTTTTTTGTTATCTTGATTTGCTTTCCAGTTATGATATAATTGAGATGTAGGCATATTCCTGAAAACGCATAATCCCAAAACTAATTCACATGTTCTTAATCATCCTAATTAAAATGCCAAATTTTGGTGAAACCTCTAGAGTGTGTATGAATCATTTTTAATTAGCAAATCATACGTAAAATGCAGGAAATGAATAATACCAAAAATCAAACTAGACACAGAATCTAAAATATTAAAATAAAATGAGTAAATTACATAAATTCGGCAATATATATAACATAATATATAAATATACTGTATATAACGTATATTATAAAAGTCATATTATCAATGGTCAAGAACAGTATATTAATTTAAAAAAAAATTTGCTCTCGCCGGGAATCGAACTCACATCAGTAAAAATTACAAGTTGGAGGACGGACGGACAACGGAGGAACAACGGACGGATGGACGGACATACAACGAAAAGCGAGCCCATAAATTGCATAGCAATTAATACGTATAATTATATTAAGGAATTATATATATTTATGCCCATCTATATATTCCTATGTATATAAGCACTAAATATATATATATATTTACACTTATATAAGCACAATATATATTTATAGTTGTAGCTATACATAGATAATAATAAAAAAGTTGGGAAGGTTTAATTTTATTTTATCAAAACGAAAATACCTACCATAAGAATTTCGTTTCATATCACATCCTAAAAACAATCATTATTTTTTATATTGATAAAAGGTATAGCGTAATCGTTTAGTTGTAGCAAAATCGAATTTATTCAATGTAGTGCGCTTTCTCATTTTATATATCAACCCTGCACTATCATCTGGAATGAAGATAACCCAGTCAAATTCATGTGCACTATCATCTCGAATGAAGAATCTCTCTCTAGCCTCAGTACTTTGAATCTATTAATGATTTTTTCATATTTTTCCTTGCAAAAATAAATTAAATTTCTAAAATAACCTCGAATAGGTAGAACTAATAGAAACCGTGCCATAAAAATTTTAGGAGTGCGGAAACAAATAGGGGGTGGGTAAGGAGGCAAAGGGGGAAGGGGGACAAAGAACAAGGGGGGGGGGAGAATGCAAGAGGGACATAAGAGGGGCATTAGAGGGGGGGGCCAATCATTAAAAAAGTTACACTAGGCACACAATCTGTACCTAACTCCCCTCCCCTCTGGGTGATGAGAGGGTAAAGGGGGGGGCAAATCCACCCAGGTGAGGGAGAGAGTAAAAAACCCCTAATGGGTGAAAGAAAGGGTAAAAAAGGGGGGGGGGGCAAATCACTTTCCCCCCTTTAAGTGAAAGAGAGGATAAAAAGGAGGGGGGGCAAAAAAGGGGGGAGGGCGATGAAAGCGAAAAAGTAGGGGGGGGGCCTTTCTGGTTGAGTGAGAGGGCCATAAGAGGGGGGGCACCTTCTGGGGGAGGGAGAGGGGGAAAAAGGGGGAGCGAAATAAGAAGGACGCAGATCACCCCCCCCCCCCACCCATTCTGGAAGAGGGTGGAGGAACAAGGTGAAAGGGTAAAAAAGGGGGCTTTGGATGAGGGAAAGGGAAAAATTAAAGCCAACTAGCGTTAGCATACCATAAATGCCAAAACATGCAGGCACAAAAATTAAATTAATTTTGGCCTTTGGCCGGGGTCAGATAAAGTCGAAATAAGCTACGAGTATCATTAATTTGCAGAAAATTTTTTGAAGTTTTGCAATCATCCGTTATTAAGCAACACACTAGGAAAATTGGCAAAATAAATTTACATAGCAGAAAATAATGCCAGAATTTTAGCCTTTGGCCTTGGTCAGATAAGGTAGAAGTAAGCAACGGTCATCATTTACTTGCAGCAAATTATTTAGCCAGTTTCGCAGTCACCGTTATAAAGCAACATCCTAGGCAAATTGGCAAAAGAAATTCACAAAGCAAAAAATATAAATAGCAATTAACCAGAATCTTGGCCTTTGGCAGGGGTCAGATAAAGTAGAAGTAAGCAGCGGTGATCATTAATTTGCAGTGTATTATTTACCCAGTTTCGAAGTTCTCCGATATATAGCAACAACCTAGACAAGTTGCCCAAAATTCATAAATAATAAAGGTAATTAGCCAAGCACAAAGCAATAATGAAAATAGGGCTTGGGCGAGGTGGAAAAATAAAAGCCAATGGTCCTTAGCGAGTGAATTTGCGAAAGAAAAAAAAGTCTTTCACAAAAGTATACGTCTACAGCCATTAAAAATCCGTATAAGTTTCTACCGTAATTATTGAATAATTATAAGAGGACGGATAGGACGGACAACTAAAAGCGAGCCCATAATTGCGTAGCAATTAAAATAAATAATAATCGGGAAATGGATTGTCAAATCGCTTAAACTGTACCAGTATTTGGATCGTGTAATACTGGCCAAGCAAATCCGTCATACCATTTGAATGGATTTGGACATATCTTGTCCTCGTTGTAAAACAACTCGTTACCGCAATCCTTCATTGAAACTCTTGGTCAATGTCTGCGGCCATTCATTGTACAATTTTATGATCAAATCCTAATTTTTTTTTATAAAGATGTGAGGCATGTGTAGATCTTATTTTTGGAACTCGAGCGTCAGGACATTGCCCTGAATGTCATGTGCCCCTCAAAAGGTCTCTTTATCATTTACAAGTATTTCAAGATTCTTCTGTTGAAAGAGAAGTTGAAATTAGGAAAAGGTTATCTAAGGAGGTCTTCAATAAAACAAGGTCAGATTTTTCAACACTTAGGGAATTTAATGATTATTTGGAATTTGTTGAAGACATTGTGTTTGAACTTTTAGAATCTAATAAAAATAAAACTGGGGATTCAATGGTTGAGGCAGCCAAAAGAAAGATAGAGATTTACAAAAAAGATAATAAGGATTCAATAATTAAAAATAAAGGAAAATTGGTAAGATTGAATTTGTTTTACTATAATTTAGATTGAATGTACATGTAGCTATAAGAATTTAATATTGATATATATAACCAAATAATTCTTTCTGCTAACTATAATAGAGTGAAGAACAAATTGAAATTAGAGAATTGATTGAAGAGGAAAAATTATCATATCAAAAAGGATTCCACTCTGAGGAACAAGAGAAGTCTGATCAAAACAATGCTGTATCTGGAGATCCTGATGCTAAAAAAATGAAGATTGTTCAGAATGGTGCATCCCACAACCTTGTTAGTTCAAATGAAGCTTTATTATACCAACTTGCAACAAGTGATCTACCAGCAGATGTGATTGTCAAAACACACAAGGCTAATGAAGGCAAATCTCTTTCGAATAAAATTAAAATGGAAGTGACTATAGAAGGAGTTTTGAATGGTGAAGAACTAACTAGGAAAATAAATCAAGAAAAACCTGTGGCTTCTTCATTATTTAAATTCCATGATGCTAATATGGTAATTTTTTTGAGACATTAATGGAATTTCAACTTTAATAGACACAGAAGTATAAATAATAATGCTTGTAGTTATCACTAATTCATGCTTTGTTCTGTTCAACTCTAGATTAAAAAAGTGTCTAAAATTTATTATAGTTTTTAAAAATTTATTTTACCCATATTTAAAATTTCATATATATGTGTTGTTTACCAATATATATATATATATATAAACATTTTTTTATATTTATTTTAAATTATGTATTACTATGATATAGGTATAATTAAGAAACTTAAGCATTGATATAGGATTGAAAAGCCACATTAGTTCTGTGACATATTTGTATTTTGCTGCATACACAGTTTAAAATTAAAGAGATAACTTCAAGCCAAATCTGATTACTTAGTAAAATATCTATCCCCATAACTCTTTGTCACATTTGGTGGTCAACTTCTTTAAAGATAAGATAGGGGGTGGTGTCTATCTAAGTCTGATACATACCCATATTTGCAAATTCAATAGAACCTTTGTGATTGTTTTAAATATTCAGTCTATAATTATAGATTTTATTTTTTTTAGGATAGTGTACATTTTGGAGGGAGGCTAGCCAACGACGATATTTACCAAGGAGAGGAAGATAGGATGACACCTTACGATTACATCCCCTTTCAACAATACAATTACGGTCCTCAGCCCCCAGATTCTGAAAATTTAGAGCCCCTAGGGTCATACATATATTTTATTTAAATTTCACTACCCTGATTTAACCTTGAATTCCGCCTTACTACTTTAAAATTGTTCGAAATCTTTTTAAGGCTATATATAATTTTAAAATCTAAATGGTAAAGGTTGTTACTATAATGAATATCAGCGTGTTTCGTGATTATAAAACGTTACATGTTGACACTTGCCTAGTGTTGCTTTGGACCACTCTTAAATTCTAAAAATGATTAGTATCACTAGGATTATACGAAGATAATATAAATTTTTGAAAATTTATAATGCAATTTTAAGTGAAAGCAATTATAATGGGCGAGTTTTTTTTTAACTTTGTTAATATGGATTATTAAGATTTGGAGAAAAATAGGGCATTAATGCTTGCAAACAATAAAATAACTATTAAGATTATTAATGCGAAGTTGTTTATTTTGTTTTGAACTTAAACCAAATATTTACGAGCAATTAAATGGCTACACAATTCCAATCCTTATCATAAACATAGTTCGGGATATGAAATAGGGGGGAGAGGTGGGCAAAATGTGAATTTTCTAAATGTTATGGTCATCCTTTATCCAACAATTAAAAACTTGCAGACTTTGTAGCTCAGATTTTTAATCAGTTTTTTCAATGTAATTTTGCAATATTTCTCTTAATTTAAGTAAAACATTTGATATTATACTTATATGATGGCAATGTGTTTCAAATATTGATATAAATTTATTGGTAATTAATTGTTTAAAATTTCAGATTCTTGTGCAATGTCCGCACTGCTAACGCATTGGAAAGGACCGGTGGTTATACGGAGAAATTTGCTTGTGCCAGAGCCCTACAAGAAGCATTTTCTGGACTCTACTTTTCACCGCCTATATCTTACTGATATTTTATCACTTGCTCAATTTTGTTATTATAAAATGTCTTATTCAATGTTTTATCCTTGATACGGGTCAAGTTTCATCACATTATTGTCATAATAAATGAAATAGTTGACTTTAAAAAATTATCCCTTTTCCTCCTATGCAGTTTATGGGCTTTACATATTGCGATATCATTATGTGAGTTAAAATGGTGGAAAAATTTAGCCTTTTACATAATTTTTAAGGTAGAAAAGAATTTATAACATTTGTTTTCGTTGAAGACTTAGTGAAGTTGTTTAAGTTGCGAATAATCGTTTAATTCAAAATGTGGGGAGAAAATGCTAAATTGTTAAACCTTTTCTTTCTACTTAAGTGATAAAATTTGAAGTGACTATTTATTTACACAGATTGGTTTATATTTCTAGTTATTAGCAAGATTTGGCGTAGTTTTAAATGAGCGTGTGAAGCCCTTTTTTAACTTTTATCTCGTTTATTTAACCCAGGGTCAATTTTAAAAATGAGTTTTTAAAGAGAGATTTGAACTAACTCTTGAGCGCCTCATTTGGATTTCTGCAACTAGCAGTGTAACAAGCGGCTTCTTTATTCACAATCAATCGTCAGTTAAACTATAATGTCGGCTAAGATTGTAAAACTATGTTCGTATAATGGCTTCAATTTGGTGCACGTTTTGAATGAGTTTCAGAATATGTGGAAAGGTAAGAGTGTAAGATTTATATCGCCCATTCGTTTAAATTTAGAATCGGGTTTAAATTTTCCTGATTTAACCTTGGTTGGTTTTGTTTGACCACGATGTCCCAAACTAGATTATTAGCCTTTAAAGCAGTATCCGCGTATTTAAGATTTATGACGTATTTTGAAGTCATAATTTTGTTATACTATTTTGTGTTTACACTTTATTTTCTATAATTAGGAAACACTTCAAATTCTCCCATAGTATTTAAGCGTCCCAACCCAACGGCGTGAAAAAATCAATTTGGCCGAAGATTTTTCATTGGTGTAGCCAGGGGGGGCACAGAGGGGCGGCTGCCCACCTCTAAATCCATTTTTTTTTATAATTATTAAAATTCTGGCCAAAATTTAAAAAAATGATCATTTTGCCCCTTTATAGATCATTATTTCCCCCCTCTAATCCCACTGCTGGCTACGCCTATGCGATTTATATTTATCCCTAAATTGTTTTTTTCGTAAAAAACGAGGTATTGAGAGGGTTTTCCAGAAGAAATTAATTTACGAAACCCCTTTAGGCATAGTTATATATTGATTTTTTTAGGCTTGCGGTGTCGAGTAAAATCTACCGATTTATGAGTTCGGAAAGGAGCCGACTTTTGTTTAGTAATCCCATTCATTTAATCTCGTGGGTTTAGGATACTCATATTTCAATCAGAATGCGCCATTAAAATAGTGATTAAATGTTATAATAATTTATATGAATTCGGCTTAATCCTCCTTATATTTAACATTAAATTTTGGCGATAAATCCAAAAAAAATAGGTTTTATTAAATTCTAAAATGAGCATTAATAACATTTTCTATGTATACGTGAAAAAGCAAATGTTCGATTTAATAGCCAAAGATCATAATTATAAATCAATTTAAAGATAAGGTCAAAGATTTGAGAAGTATATTGTCAACCAAGATGAAAAAATTGCGCTGTTCTTATGAGTGGGATATAAAGTTATCGTTTATAGGTTAAAAAGCGATTTTTTTTAAACTAAACCAATACATAGCGTGCTTATTAACATCAAGAGCATGCCCAAAATTATGCAGAAATGGACAACTAATTCCCTTTAATCCAAACTCTTTTAAATTTGAATTGTGACGTATTAAGAATTAGCCTTCAACTCAATAAATTATTAACAAAAATTTAGCCCCTTAATTTAAATTCTTATATGCTCAAGAACACCAAATGACCCCCTTCCGCCATTTTGATATTATTAACAACTTATTCATATATCTAATAAATACGAGTCAAATGTGACAAGATTTTGTAGCTGCAATGAGGATAATGGCTTCTGGCGTAGGTGAGAAAAACTGCTGAAGGATATGGGAATTAAAGAGGACGGAAAAGTTTATGATTTTATAGTTATTAATAAAATTGCTAAAAATTATAAGCCATTTAATGAAAACAAAATTTATATAAATACGTTAAGAATCATTACAACTAATAAGTTTTATAAATTTTATATTAAAAAAAGTATGTTGAATATAAACTTAAGGGGAAATGCTGAGATCTTTTAGAATGACGTGGACCAGTTCTTTTCGGATTATGCAAAAATTGTTCGAACTTCGGGCCAACAAATATTTTGTTACGAACTTACAAATTTTGAGTCTATAAACATGAAATCCCGCATAATAAATTTTTAACGCTCTGTTTATTTAATATTGACCAATTTTATTTAAACCCCCTCTCCCCCAGCCTAAAGTTATAAACCCTCTATTCCCATAAACATTTTTTTCATACAAGATTAGAAAAAAATCCACGTCAAAATAAGCAGTTTACAAAGTGAAGTATTCAAATTTTTAATCCTGATTTAATTAAATACAAAAAACTAGAATTCGGAGGGCAGCAGCCATCTAGTCCTGGCTAAACCAATTATAAAATACATGAACTAAATTAGTCCAATTCTCTATCTTAACAATCGGCAAGGTTAAAAGGAGCGGTGCTCTTTGAAAATACTAAACTGAGTTTAATTGCAACCGAAACCCAAATAATAAAAGATAAAATAAAATATATTAAATTTATTAAAGAGAAGATTCGATTTGTTGAACTTGCTTTATTATTATATAGAATTGAAAATAGTCTCAGACAATTACAAACACGTATACAAACATCATAAAATGTTGTGGGTGGATACGAATACTAGATATTTTAAGGGGAAAAAGTTTTTTCGCTAAAATATAATATCCTATTTTTTAATATTTATAATAAAGAATAACTCAGAGAGTTAGATTGTTAAATTAGACGTGTGGCAGCTATTATAGGGGATTATTTACAAACAATGATAAACACGGTGAAAAATCTTTTAAACTAATGCCCTTGCAAAAATCCATATTTCAGGACAAAGACTGTTAACATTTTGCGATTAGAGCTGAACAAAAACTAAATCGAGGATTGTGAGCTGGACGTGGAATTGGTGTGAGGGTGGCAGGTTAAATTTTGAGAAAATTTTATATGAACATAAATAATATGCCGAAAAAATGTGGAAAGAAATGAAAGAAGTAATATTAACAAAACTATAAAGGCTAAAAATAGTTTTAATAATTTGCTGGTTTTAATAATTGTTTAAAGTGGAATTTTGATCCGCCCATTACTATGCGCCGTTGAAACTTAACTTCTTCTCCATTCCATGAAACTGAAGATTGCTGATAATCCGTAAAACACCATATTCACAAATCCCATAATCTGCAGTTAATTTTTGAAATAAAATAGATAATTTTGCATGAACAATATAATATCAATAATATAAATTTGGTCAATACCGCTGCAACAATCCAAAAGGTTCTTCTGTAATGACGCACTATGAGGACAATTGAGGCTATGAGGTAAAGGATGAAAGCCAATATGTGGAAAGCTAGTTCCTGTAAATTATTGTAAAAGAAACTAAATATACTACAAAATTTTCAAGTAATATAATAATTAAGGTATTGCCATTTTATTCTTAATTTTAAATAAATCATTAAAATTTTTTTGATTTTTGTAATTACGATGGCATTCCACGGCCCACTGGTTTGCCTGTACATGGCGTAGGCCCAAAACAATAAAAACAAGGTGGTAAAGATGAGGCAAAAGGAGGCCGTAAATAGGAAAAAATCCACGCTCCCTGGCCTAAATCGGATGTGAGTTTCATAGGCCACTAGTATTATGACTATAATACCGATTATCTAACGTAAAAATAAATGAGATATTCATATTAATTGTTATATAATTCTTACATAATATGTACATATAAACCAAGAGCAATATCAAGACCGTAGCCAGCGGCAGGGGCGACTGCCACCTTAAAACCAAAGTTCTTTTAAACATCATCGAATTTTATTTAAATTTTTCAAAAGAATCATTCTATTTTCCATCACTCTATGATTACTACATTTTGTCGGTCCCTAATTAAAAGTGGTTACAACCATCTTTATAATAATTCTATAAATTATGAGAATGTAAATTGTACGATTGATTAAGCCATACTTAAATTAATGAATAAATTATATAACCCAAAAACTGAGTTTCTATTTATTGCCCATTAAATTGACAGGTTGTGCATGGATATTTTTCACAACACGGATTACAAATAAATGAAACAGGCTTAAACTAAAAAAAAATATCGAATATCGCGGCCACCTAAAATTAAATGGCGCATTTTTGAAGTATTAAATATTAAGTTGTCATAAAGGATTTTATATTCAAACGTCTAAAAATGTATGTTATTATACTTTAAACTTGCAAATAAAATTTTTTATAATAATAAATTTATTAGTTTGGGGGTAATTGTTAAAAAATTCCTTAGTCTTAAAGAGGAAAAAAAATAAAAATTTTAATCAATTGTCCAAATAAATTAAAGGACACAACGTTTTATAGTAACATTAACAGGGAGTTCCAAATATATTGCGCTCTTTAGGTTATCGAATGTAAGATAAATTAGGAAATATTAGATACGTCTGAGAGTGCATGATATAACCTAAGGGCATATATAAATCAAGGTAATAGGGAGAAATTGATTGAGGTGTAAGACAAAAAAATTGGGGTTACATAGAACGATAGGAATTTAGAGGGAAATACGCCCTTACAACCATTCCCCATTTCTTTTTCAAGGACTTTTAACCGATGATAAACTGAAGGCTGCTTTATAATGTATACAGGTGTGAGAAAATAAGTTTTGTACCAAAAAAATCAATCAATAACCCAACACTGGGGTCCTTGATAATGTGAAAGAAAGTTTATTTTTGTAAAAACTTATTTGCATTACTAAATACTTGGCAATAAACTTTGCACACAATGACAAAATGGATCTTTCATGTTATGTATAAACCTCTATAGCAAACAAACATTATTATGAATTAAAAAAATTAGAAATAAGTATTTTGCAAAATGAAGGGTATCAGAAATATTCAAAATCTTCAGCTTAGGATTTATTGCTAAATGCTAATACAAAAATTTTTTGGCACCCTTGGTTTCTTAGTAAAACACTTAATTTCTTAAGTGAGATATCGTGTTTATTAATGATTGCATAGCATAAAATACAAAAATCGATAAAAAATATCATTTATCATCCTTAGAGGGCATTTTAAAAATTAATTGTGGATTAATTATAGTATACAGCCACGTTCTAAATCCATATGATTAGCCTAAATATATAATATTTATTAATGTAATTTTCTCGACTTAATAACAATACGTGAAAAAATTAATGAATAAAAAATTCAAAATAAATTAATTTGTTTTATCAAATTTTTATATGTATAGTAATTAATTAATAAAAAATTTTAAGAGTCAAAATTATTAAGAATTAATTAAATTGCTGGTATAAACATGCGATTTTAATCATAATTAAGTTAATGTTAACAGAGACAAACGGAGAGTAACTAAGTTGTCTATTCTAGGGGGCTGAAATAAATTTCGAAATTAAAAACGAATATAATTATATATAGCATTTTAACATAAAACTCATCATTAAAACTTAAAAATGAAAGTGTATGAATTTATACATTATTCATGGAGCAAAAATTAATTGCTATGCAATCTTTAAGGTATTGATATTATAAAATATTCGCTGATTTGTGATATTAAGGGGAAGCGAACCATGCCTTCCCTTGGCCGCGTTTTATCAAATGTTAGGTCAAAATTATAAGTAAAAAACAATAAAGTTTCTAATGTTAATGTTTGGATGAACATTAAATTAAAAATTGATTGATTAGATATGCACAATTATTGTAAAACTATTCAAAAAATATTAAATGTTATATAAAGGGCTTACGATTTCTAATATCTTCAAAAGGCCGGGGATTGAGAAGCAATAACCGAGATTGGTTCCAGAATCCACTCTTGAACTTGTAACGATAGGCATAATGTGTTAACTTTTCAAGTATAAATTCCTGCAAAATTATGTGCGAAGAAAAATGTGTAATGATAGTGACTTGAAAAGTGTGAATTGGTAAACAAAATCAGCTGCTCCCTAAATACACCTGAGTTTATTTTCCCTGGTGGAGAGTGAAGAGGTAGCAAGGTAAAATTAATGCGAGAGAGATTATTTATGTTTATCTAGCTCTCCCTGTATCTAAAAATTTAATTTCCTAGCAGCATACACCCACTTCCTTGTACACCTTTAATACACAGGAATAAATAAAAACGTATCAGGCTACCATTGTTCTTATGCGACCTGTGACTGACTATCTCACTCTATATTAGAATTTAAAAGGCGCGCGCGTGCAAGATAAGATCATTTAGCCGTAGGCATGGTCGACGATGAGAAAAAAGATGTCCCCATACCTCTCCATTTTACCACCTATACTTGGTAGTAGTAATAAATAAATGTCATAATAATCTACGACGACAAAACTTTATTTTTTTTTAAATGGGTTATGTCAATAGGGGATGGGGGAAAATAAGTTTTTTTACCTTATTAAAATAATCCACACCTAAGAATGGGAATCCGGAATGATGTGTCTTTCGGTTGAGATAATAAAGAATACTAATAAAAATTTTATGAGGCGAAGTTGATGGGAGAGGAGGGGAGTAACAAGGTGAAACAACAATAACAGGTAAACAATTATAGGGGCTCAAAGGAGGGGGCGGCGCGGTTAGTTTTATTTATTTGAGCGCGGTTTTGGGTAAAAGGGTATATATATCCACCACTCACTATCTAATCGATTTCTATTCAAAACGTCGATTTGCCAGTGAAACGGTTTAGGGATATAATAAGTACTAGGTAGAAAGGGTGGGGTAAGGCAAGGTTTTTTGGGGAAGGGAAATATTAAAATTAATTTTTAATGCCTTTAGGGTTAAACGCTTTTTGGTCTGATGAAGCGCGTGATCGCGGTGTATTTTTAAATATCCTCGTGTCATTCAGGCTCAATGATGAGGGGATTTGTGGTTACGTTAAGAGATTTCAATTCGTTGTACAAAAGGGTACGATTTTGTTAAGCATGGGACACATAAAGGTAATAAAAGGCCAGGCAAAGGTGGAAGTAGAGTGGATTTTGTTAAATTTCAGTAGGCCTTTTTCATCTTTGTTTGATTTCATTTTAAAGGTACAGAGTCTTAATTAATTTGACAGAATTACAATTTAATAGGTTAGGCAAATCAAGCCCGTAAACATATTCCCCAAAAATATTTAGTATAGTATGATATATCATATCAAAGTAAATTAAGCACAAATATTTGTTCATAGATCCAAATTTTTAGTTTTTTATGTTAGCTTGATTGCTATATATTTTAATGAAAAAGATGCATTTAAATAACTACGAAATGATAATGTGTTAAAGTTTTATTTAAATTTTTAATTTAGTTTTTATTTTAACTTGATTGCTATATATTTTAATGAAAAAGATGCAATTAAATAACGAAATAATAATGTGTTAAAGTTTTATTTAATAGTGATTTTAGATGGCATTCGTTTCATGAATTTAATTCTATTTTAATGAACTAAAATAGTTGTTAAATTTTTGATTTTTGTACGCTTTATATTTCATTTATTAGAATTTCCATTTACAGAATTTTCTTGAACAAAAATCAATTTATTTATATATAGTTTTTCATTAAAGCTATCATATTGCGGCACCACATGATCACTCACTAACTACACAATTAAGTCAAATCATTATTACCATTCAAAAAGCAGGATACTCACCAAATGGCAGTTGAGTAAATATTATAGAAATTAATTATTGATTTTTGTGAATGTTATATTTTTTACCCCCAAACAAATTTAATGGTCTATCTATAATGAGCAACTAGTTCATCATTAATATATTTGAAACTAGGGAGGGACCAATTTAAATTAATTGAAACATAAGAATATAATTTTGAGGTGTTTCTAAGAACAAAATATATTTTTTTATATAATTTTATTGTATTTCTACCATTTTTACTTTAAATATTAATTGCAAAACAAAGTAATTGAGCTATAGAGCGGCTGTTTTTCATAATCTTATAAATTAATTGATGTAATATCACGGGGTAGCTAGGGGAGGCAATAAGGAGCTGCTGCCCCCCCCCCTTAATTTTTAAAATAAAATTGTAACTAAAAGAAGTTTGAAAGATTATAATTTTGCCCCTCCCAAAATCATGCCTCCCTCCTAATTTTGGCTATGTTCATGCTTATTTTACAAATGTATATGGGGTTTATTAGAAATTCTAAATGCTGATGGCTATGCAGTTTATGAATCGTTTGTGGTTGTCCTGTATTGTCCGTCCTGTCCAACTTGTATTTTTTTAAAAATTGATGTGAAAACTTAAACGGTGTTTTACACTTATGCTTCTGTAAAAGACTTTAGTTTGCTTTCGCAAATAGACTCTAGCTAATGTCTCCTGAATGGCTAAAAATTTTTCGACTCACCCCATCCCAAATTCCATTTTGGTTTTTGTGCCCGAATGATTGCGTTTATATTTAATGCGGCAACATGTCTGGGTTGTGTCTTTATAACGGATAATTGCGAAACTGGCTAAATAATTCCCTGTGAACTAATGATGACCGTTGCTTGCTTAAAATTTGCCTGACCCAGGTTTGAGGCCAAATCTCTTGTTAATTGCTATTTATTTTTGCTGCTTATTTTCGCAAATTATACTTTGAAGCTCGTCCCACACTCAATTTTTTTTGACCCCGGCCCGAGGCCAAATTATGATTTTTGGCCGCTGCTTAAATTTTGTCAGACCTCAACCAGAGGCCTTAATTCATTTTTATTTTGTGCCCGCAGCTTATGATGACTGTTCCCCGGTCAAAGATCTACCATTTTGTCTTTCTGGGTATCATAAGATTCTTATTTTTGTGTGTAAATTTGTCCATTTAGTTGTGTGGGTGCCTAACTTTTAGGCCAAAACGTATATATTTCTCTGATCCCCTGCATAGAATTTAACCATTGCCCCCTTCCCCCATTTTTCGCCCCGCCTCGCCTAGGGTTTGACCATTGCCCCCCCCCTTTTGCCCTCCTCTTTGCCGCCCCTCATCTTTACCTCCATTTTTAATTTTGTGCCGCAGCTTTTGCCCATTTCGGTACCTTAGCTTCAAATATACATTTTTCTAGCAAAAAATGATTTTTTTGTCAAAAAATAAATGATGGCTGTTTCTCTACCAACGATCAACCTGTCCTTTTTATGGGCCTCATGATTCTTAATTTTTTTGTGACTTTTTTTTGTGAATTTTAGTTAATGTGGGTGGTAAAACTTTTAAGCCAAAAGTGTATATTTTGTTCTGACTGCTAAAAGTTTGACCATTGCCCCCCCCCACATTATAAACTTTGGTCTCAACCCCCTTCCCAGAACGCACCCATTCGTCTTGTCTCCTCCATTTCCCTCACACTTACACTAACGTCGCCGCAAAAAAGTGTACAATCATCGTTAGGGCTCCTATTAAATCGTAACGTAATTACTAGTCGGGCAATTAAAAAAATGTTATTGGTGGCTAGTGTTTAGATCTCCTCGTCTCGGTCTCGACAGCAAAATCTCGTCTCGTCTCAGGAACGATTATAAAAATTTCGTCTCGTCTTGTCTCGGTCTAGAAAAATCTCGATCTCGTCTCGATGAGAATTGTCAACTTATATAGACTTTTTTTACAAAATTTTTACGAAATAAAAATTACTCCTGTTTTATTTAATAAGAAATGGCAGACCTAGCCTTAATACACAAATTTTTTAAAGATTTATCGTGACACGACAGCTCACTGACATTATAAAGATATGAACAAAATCCTAATGATAACATTTTCTATGGAAAGTGCAAATTAAAAAACTATAAATAAATTTGAAATATAGTACGAAAGGATCGCTTTTTGTTTAATATATAATATAGCATAATTGTGCATTAAACTTAGAATTAAATGGTGATGTTTATTGACACCTTTTTGATTTGAGAGCCAGTACTCTTGTAAGTGTACTAGACCTGAAACTTGTACGGAATAAATATACTAACTCTTTGTTAAATTAAGGACCTTATTAAATTTTATAGTTTTATCAAATCATAACATATGTATCAAATTCACGGTGTCTGTCAAATATAAAAGCCAAACTTTTATGTTCACCTATATTTGACTTAGTTATATATTTGGGCAAATTGAAACCCATTATTAACACTGGCTAAAGCCTCAAAGTTGATGCAAACATTTTAATCCGTTTATATTACCATCCTCAATTATAGCCCATAGAGTTTATTGCATGTTAATTGCTATGCAATTTATGGGCTCGCTTTTGGTTGCCCGTTCATCCGTCAGCCCGTCCGTTGTCCAACTTGCAATTTTTGCATAATTGCCGTGGAAACATAAACGGATTTTTAATGGCTGTGGACTTATGTTTCTAAAATACTATTATTTCGCTTTTGCAAATAGACTAGCTAATGACCGCCGGTTGGCTTTGATTTATCGACCTCGCCCGAGCCCAAGATCTATTATGGTTGTTGTGCCCGACTGATCAGCTTTATTCATAAATTTGTTTGGGCAGCTTGTCTAGGATAAGATGTTGCTATATATCGGATAATTGCGAAATTGGCTAAAAGATTACTAGCAAATTATGATGACCGTTGCTTACTTCTACTTTATCTGACCCCAGCCAGAGGCCAAAAATCTGGTTAATAGCTTTTTATATTTGCTGTTTTGCGATTTTCTTTTGACAATTGGTCTAGGTTGTTGCTTTATAACGGATGATTGCTAAACTGTCTAAATTACTCCCTGCAAATAAATGATGCGTAGCTTACTTCTACTTACTCTGACCCCGGCCAAAAACCATTTTTATTCTTGTGCCTGCACGATTTGCCATTTATGATTTCTTAGGTTTAAATATACAAAAAATAAAAAATTTTTGGGCTAAAAATAAATAATAAAGACGGCTGGTTGGCTTTAATTTTCCCCTCTAGATTTGCCCCCCCCTCCTTTTTACCCTCTCGCCAAAAAGCGCCTTTTTTGCCCCGAGATGCCTACGTCAAATTGACGCCACATTCCTTCGTGTCTCCAATGCGACCGCTTGGGATTTCGATTAAGCCATCCTGAGTCGATACCCGGTGGCAATAAATCTTTCCCCACGTCTCACCGCACCCCCCTAACAAGGGCCCACGCCTCCACTTATATGAATTCGTATCTCGGTGAGGGCAAAATTTTTTTCAAGCCTATTTGAACACCTGTTGCATTTGCTTCATTTAAACCTACTTTTAAAATTTCCGTGCTCCCCCCCCCCCCTTGCTGGGCTTTTGTTTTAAGTAATATGAGTTCAAACCTCCTTGAAGACAAATTTTTTTTGCATTTTGTTATTTACCTAAATTTTGCATTAATAATATATTTAGGCCTTTTGGCCGTCTGCTGACTACTGACCAATGGAAAAAATAACCAATGACCAAAGTGTGATTGGAAATTTTTAATTTTTTCAATATTTGGCCCTTATGTATTTATACGATTTTTGACCGTCTGCTGACTGCTAACCATTATAAAAATATGACCAATGTCCAAAATTTAATATAGCGTTACAAACCAAAAGTAATGATAATATTATTGTAGAGTGGTAGGTAATAGGAGTGCGAAGTGCCTTGAGCGATACGTATATTACCGAATTGGAGAATGTTAGTGGTAAGACCTCGAGTTATATTACCGTTAATTGGTTTTAACGTATAACTTCGTTTCTGCATGAACTATTATCATTCTTTCGATTTTAACTGAATCCTTTCCTAACGTTGGTTATAATATTATACCGCACGGAACAGTGGTGTCGTGAGTAGGATCCTAAGCGGTGATGCAGAAGTATAAGCTAAATGATAAAATTGAGGTAACCGAATCTGAGCTATTACTAAAGAGCGAGATAAAGCCTGTGACAGACGTTTGAAAAGCGGTGTTGCTATTAAGCAGCCTCAAGGGGAAGGCATTCCAGTTAGTGTTAGAGGACTATAGACCGCAAGATCTTCCAGGAATTTTATACAAAGAGGCTAAGAAGTAGCTAAGAAAATTATCCCGTAGGAATTCATGTGATTGCAAAGAGATATGAATTCTCATCAATAACTTGGAAAGACCGAAGGACACCAAACTCACAATCCATCACGTTATGAAGTTATGGAAGGGTCAGCAGAACAAATTCCCAAAAGCAGCTAAGGAAATAAGCGTGAAAGTACCGTTAAAAAAGGCAGAGATCCCGTATTTATTCCTGCAAGAAGGAAGAAAGAAGTGGAAGAAGAACTGAATAAATGGGTAGGAGACGAAAACCAATAAATTTTCAAGATGGGCCAGTCCAGTGATACCCATAAAGGAAAACGATGAAAATACGGTTATGCATTGATTACCGGTTTACCATAAATGAACGCAAGTTTTGATGTAACTTTACCAAAAATCGACGATTTGTTAAATAAACTGGATAACGCGTGTTGTTTTCTAAGTTGGACCTGACCAAAGCTTACTAGTAGTTAGTAAGTTTCAGAGACAAGCAACGATTGACAATCTCCAGGCACAAAAGCTTAATTTAAGTCAACCGTATGCCTTTTGGCTTAAATTGCGCCGCGGCTATTTTTGAAAAAACAATAAATCAAATATTAGGAGGCATGGAGGGATTAGCAATATACATCGACGATATACTGAATGCAGGTAAAACTGAAGAAGTCCACAACGAGTGGATACTCAAGGTAACGTTACAAAAGTGGGGGTTCGTGCCACATAACGAGAGCATCTTGTGGGCTAAGAAAGTAAGATTTTTGGGATCAATTAGCAACAAAGAGATTCAAATCAACAATAATAAAGCCGAATTAGTAACACAATGAAAAAATTTGACAAATAAAAATGAAATAAAATCGTTTCTGGGTTAACATCATAATTTAGTCAGCAGCCTCTCCCTGCCCCCTCCTTTTGCTCTGCCCATGATCAAGCATATAGGGTTGTACACTTTAAATTAAAGTGCGCCTATTTTATTTTATGACCAAAACATTATAAATACATTTGTAATTTTAACTAACTTTGCCATTAAATATTTATTTATCTAGTATAGTATAAGTTCGTGTATATTTATTTACATTGCACAATTGCCACAATTACAGAAATTATAGTAAATTCGAATGCATATAAAGTATTGCATACGACAAAAAATGTATTCACATAATGTCTTATTAATGTTCACAAATTTTGGGAGGTATACTATTAGTTGAAGCATAATTTTTTTTTATAAAACTCATGATTTAATCTATTACAATGTCATCGACTACTCAATTGTACTTTTGAAATCGTTAGGCAGGCGCAAATGACGCTAGGGTGTTAAAAAAATCTCGAGCCGCCTTAGCTAAACTTGTATAATTTAAACTAATTGACCACCAATTTCTAAGTACCACATCATGCAGGATGATGACTGCGAAATAAAATATGCTTTAGGAATATTTACTACTCCATCAGAACTCAATCTAAGTCTAAAATTTTGTAACATTTTATAGTGCTATGGATACAAATGTGTGATAAATATATTATTATCTAACGACCTCTCATACTTAGGTAAATGAAATGAAATTGCTAAATTTTATCTTTATGCAAAAATATATAATACTAGCTGACCCGGCAAACCTTGTTTTGCTAGATACATTATTGCTAAAAAATACTATAAGTGTGTGGGGTGGTTATGATTGAAATAGGAATGGAGCGTTGTGACAATGATGGCCTTTAAAAGGACAAAACACTAAATATTTATTTATTTCCTTTATGCTTTATTAAATTAAATTTTATATTACATGTTTTTAATAGCTATATATACATCAGATTATGGCAATTAAAAAATAATATAATATAAATGACGGAATGAGATAAATTAATCATACATTTCGATATTAATTATTAATATATATGGCATTAAATTAATAGATATGTATGTCTATGATGCAATATAAGATTTATAACCTTAAACCCGACCAGGACCCCGTAGTCAGCATTGGAATTAGAGGGAGGCAAAAACAACTTAGGAAGGGGCAAAATAATTTTGATAATAATTTAGCCATAATTTTAAAGAATTTTTGGGGGCAAGACCGATTATATATAATAATCTATTGCTCGCGCTTAAGGTCTTTGCCATTTGGATGGGCTTGCATTATCTTAAGAGAACGGCGATTAAAATATTTAATTTACCGCCAATAAATTCTGATTCTAGCCTGTTCCATAAGTCAATTCCCACTTCTAGTCCGTGGGAAAAGCATGATGAGCCCAAATCTAAGCCACCAATAGACATGTTGTTAATATGTCTATTAAAATAATCAAATAGTTTTTTTAAATAGAATACTTCAGTCTTATTATATATGAAAGATTATTTACATTGCGTATTTGCATGTCTGACATTATGAAGTTTGGTATGCTTGCATTTTATTAAGTGGGGGGATTAAATTTGGCCATCACAAAAGCCTTCCTCAAAAAGAATGTAAATCACCTATACAAATGTGGGAACCGGTCTTCGCAGATCGACTTCCTCGTAATTTCAAGAAAGAATTCTATACGCAATTGTAAGGTTATACCACGTGAGGATATTGCAGCACTCCACAGACTTGTTGTGATGGATTATGTCATCTGCAAGGCGAAAATAAATACTAAAGCTGAAGAGATTAGATAGAAAAATCAAATGTTTCCGGCTACCAAGTTTGAAGGATGTTTATAACGATCAAATATCTTTACGGCTACAGATAGATGATCAGCAGCATGCTAATGTAACATAGCTAACACGGTATGATCAGTAGCGAGATGTGTTCTAGGAGAAGGCAAACCAGGTATATAAAAAATAAAGAAACATGGTTGTGGAGCAAAGAAGTGCAACGCGTAGTCAATTTGAAAAAAAATTTTTTCAAATAATGGTCAGGCAATAGAAATGAAGAAACATGATTGGCATAAGTGAAAGTTTAAAATTAGGCAAAACGTTGTGTAGTCAAGGCTAAAAGAGATGTCTACAAGAATTTGAACGCCAAGTTAACCAGTAAAGAAAGGGTGAGTATGATCTACGAAATCGCTAAGACTAGGACAAGGAACTCAAAGGATGTGGTAAACGTATAAACCATAAAGAGCAAGGAAGGCATCACTCTCTGTATTATCAAAACTAAAAAATTATTAAACATTGAAAAGGAGTTTTCGGATCACTGCGAAAGCAAGATATATATATATATGACCCAGAGTTAGAAGTGACAAAAGAAGAGATTGACCAGGTGCTTAAAAAGATGACAATGGGTAGGGCAGTGGGACTTGTTAACTTACCTATGGAAAATTTCAAAATTATAGGGCCCTTAGCTGTATATTTAATTGCAAAGCTGTTTAACAAATACTTGCAAGTGTATGATGCCTGAGTGGAGGGAAAACTATGTTATACCTCTTTAAAAATGCAGATGTTAAAGAGTGCAATAACTATCTGGGAATAAAGTTAACGAGTCACGTAACGAAGGTGTGCAAAAAGGTTATAGAGGCTAGACTTTGAAAAATTATCTCAATAGATGATCGACAATTTGGGCTCATGCCTGGAAAGTCAACTTAGGATGCAATACATGGTCACAGACGACGTATATAATTATATAAGGGAAATCGATCTTGAGAAAATTTCGATGAAGTTCCAAGGCAGTTGATATGGGATAGCCTAAGTTCCACTGTTGTATCCGACACTTGTAAAATGTTAATAAGGGATAAGTATGGATATCTCGTGGTACATCATAGGGATTCAATCTAAATGAAGGTGTGCATCAAGGATCAGCACTAAGTCTATTGCTCATCATAACAATGATAGATTCGAATACTAAGGACCTAAAACGTGACTTGGGCTAAGCTATCTGCGACAGTGCTGTGCGCAGACTCAAATGTGGAATTAGCAGCGTAGGTAATAGTGATGGATCGAATGGAAAGCAATAGCCTTTGGGTCAACCGAGATAAAACTGAATATGTATGCTTGGAGTCGGGAAATGAATACAAAGAAACACTTCTGTAAACGATAAATGGTGTTTAAGCAGTAGGAAGGAATTCAAATATCTTGGTTCTGGGGTACAATGTGATTGGGGCGTGGAAAACGAAATTAAGGCAAGAATATAGGCAGGCTGGCTAAAGGGATTTGTGACTACCACTCAAATTGAAAGGATGATTAATTGTACCCACGGTAGGGTACGGAGAAACATGGGCAATTAAGGCAAAAGAAGAGCAAAGCTTGGCTACAATGGTGATGCTAATGTTAAGACGGATCTTGGGAATAAGCAAGGAGTACCATAAAAGAATTCAGGACATAAGGGATAATCTAAATGTAGTTCCGAGTCAGAAGAAGTTGGTTGTAAGAAGTAGTGTTGTAAAACGGCTGGGTTTCGTTTGGTCGACGTTTGGTTTAACGACTAAAGGTCGGCTCTGGTCTGTTTTTTAATTCCGACTAAGCCTAGAGGTCGAAAAAGAAAAACAAACCAAAAAGCCTTTGGTTTTTTTATGTTTAGTCGACTAAAACCAAAGGTCGCCCAAATAAAACCTAAACGTTTTTGCAACACTAGTATGAAGATTGAGATGGACCACTTGGAGAGAGGGGAGGCACCTTGCAAAACGTATTAAGAAGGTGCAAGTCGAAGGTAAGCTAAAGAGAGGGAGGCCTAAGCTGACATGGAAACATATAATAGATATGGACTTGAGAAGGTACGAGCTAAAGCGAAGCTGGTGTAAGTGCAGGAATACATGAAGAAACTACGGAGCATAGCTATAAGAAAAAAAATTTAATATATAAATGATTTAAATATTTAAAATGTATCTTTGATTATAGGATCACCTATATACTAACAATTTTCATAAAGCGTTGGTGCATCGCTTCGAATGTATATAGCAATGAAGCATAGGAGTTTTAGTGTAGGTTGTGTGATAAAATTATGGGAGTGCATGCTAAGCTAACATGTAATGCTAGCGCAAGCAAATAAATTTGTGGGGATGGGGGAAGGTGATTCAAGCACTAATACTTATGGGTTGTGTATAGGCTGGATTGTGTATGTATAAGTTGGTACAAGGTGAGGTCTAGGTAACGAGGTGTGTTCAAGTTGGAACCAGATGGTGTATCGTTCCCACCCATAACAAAACTTCAAGATAACGTTGTTAACACACACCCTACCCAGCCTTATAGTTTCATCACACAACCTACACTATCACTGCTATGCCACATTAGTATATGCATGCAATACAAGCATCCCAACGCTTTATGAGAATATATATATCATAAAGCGTTGGGATAAAGCGTTGGGATGCTTGTATTGCATGAAAATTTGTTAATATTTAGATGTCCCTTTTCTATTTTTAAATAACATGATGAAATTAACATATTTGTTCAGGATGGGATTTAAGCTATGAGGAATAGGAATGAGGGGAGATATTGAACGAGCTGCATAATAAAGGGACACCCTCTTCCCATTTAGGAAGAGGGGTAAAATTATTAAACTCCTTTTTACTACATAGAATTCTACCTAATATATTTTGTATCCGAGAATTAAATAATTTATTAAATCACACAAGAATTAAAATTATCAATCCGATCACACGCTTATATTGAAAATCACTCGCGCGTAAGAAAAATAACAAATACGTATAAGCATAAGCGCGTCGGGGGGGGGGGGGAATATACGCGTAGAAATTAAATGTACAGGAATAGAGTTCTATGTACTACACATTAACTAGCACGTCCATGAAAGGCAGATGGTGTTGTAGACTACTACATTCTGAAGAACAAAAGAGAATAAGAGTACCTTGCGTATTATCCTATACGTGTTAGAAAGTTAGCGGCGGTGTTTCTTTGTATAGGGGGGGGGGAAAGTATCCTCGTATCGAGAGATACGATACCTTTCCCTTTCATTAAAAATTAGGGTCAGGGGTAGGGATATATGTAGACCAAAATAATAATTGATATAATGCCATCGGATAGTTTTTATCACATAAAGATTATGGGTTTACAATATTAAAAACATTTAATTTAACAATCCACTATATCAAAAATATATACCAATTAAGCAAAATTTAGTATATACATGTGTAACCTCCAATAAAATTGTGTAGTCTTTTCCTTTGACAGATTAGGTTGTTCATGGCAAAAGGGATGTTCCTGGAATAATTTTATCCAATATCCCTGCGCTGTGACGGTTGTTCATGGCAAACGGGATGTTCCTGGAATAATTTTATCCAATATCCCTGCGCTGTGACGGTTGTTCATGGCAAACGGGATGTAATTATAAATACCTCATTTATGGCTTGTGGGAATAGTCCTTCATTCGGTGCGTATTGCCATTTGTTATCGGATACTCTTGTCCTACGATCCATCTAAAATGAGGAATTCTCAGCATTTTTATGCCTTTACCTCCATACATGAGGAACTCTTGCCCTCATCTGAAAATTAAGGAGACACCCGCTTCCTTAACAATTGTGGTCATAGGCACAGATCCGACCTTATTTATAGCTTTATCAGCACTAACATGGCTAACGCTTGAGTACGATTTAGTTTTCCCTTAGTTTTGACGCAATCAGGTGATAATTTGCTTGTCGTTCATCTCCAGTTATAAGAATTTAATCTCTAGAATATGATTTATTTCATTCAGCAGAAGGGGGGAATTTGTTCCAAATTATTCTTAAATCATTGTTCCGAGGTAGGGGTGGGAGAATTTATCTTCTGGACACCATTTTTCTGTTTTTAACTAACATGATGAAATTTATATATTTGTTCAGGATGGGATTTAAGCTATGAGGAATAGGAATGAGGGGAGATATTGAACGAGCTGCATAATAAAGGGACACCCTCTTCCCATTTAGGAAGAGGGGTAAAATTATTAAACTCCTTTTTACTACATAGAATTCTACCTAATATATTTTGTATCCGAGAATTAAATAATTTATTAAATCACACAAGAATTAAAATTATCAATCCGATCACACGCTTATATTGAAAATCACTCGCGCGTAAGAAAAATAACAAATACGTATAAGCATAAGCGCGTCGGGGGGGGGGGATATACGCGTAGAAATTAAATGTACAGGAATAGAGTTCTATGTACTACACATTAACTAGCACGTCCATGAAAGGCAGATGGTGTTGTAGACTACTACATTCTGAAGAACAAAAGAGAATAAGAGTACCTTGCGTATTATCCTATACGTGTTAGAAAGTTAGCGGCGGCGTTTCTTTGTATAGGGGGGGGGGGGGGGAAAGTATCCTCGTATCGAGAGATACGATACCTTTCCCTTTCATTAAAAATTAGGGTCAGGGGTAGGGATATATGTAGACCAAAATAATAATTGATATAATGCCATCGGATAGTTTTTATCACATATTGATTATGGGTTTACAATATTAAAAACATTTAATTTAACAATCCACTATATCAAAACTATATACCAATTAAGCAAAATTTAGTATATACATGTGTAACCTCCAATAAAATTGTGTAGTCTTTTCCTTTGACAGATTAGGTTGTTCATGGCAAAAGGGATGTTCCTGGAATAATTTTATCCAATATCCCTGCGCTGTGACGGTTGTTCATGGCAAACGGGATGTTCCTGGAATAATTTTATCCAATATCCCTGCGCTGTGACGGTTGTTCATGGCAAACGGGATGTAATTATAAATACCTCATTTATGGCTTGTGGGAATAGTCCTTCATTCGGTGCGTATTGCCATTTGTTATCGGATACTCTTGTCCTACGATCCATCTAAAATGAGGAATTCTCAGCATTTTTATGCCTTTACCTCCATACATGAGGAACTCTTGCCCTCATCTGAAAATTAAGGAGACACCCGCTTCCTTAACAATTGTGGTCATAGGCACAGATCCGACCTTATTTATAGCTTTATCAGCACTAACATGGCTAACGCTTGAGTACGATTTAGTTTTCCCTTAGTTTTGACGCAATCAGGTGATAATTTGCTTGTCGTTCATCTCCAGTTATAAGAATTTAATCTCTAGAATATGATTTATTTCATTCAGCAGAAGGGGGGAATTTGTTCCAAATTATTCTTAAATCATTGTTCCGAGGTAGGGGTGGGAGAATTTATCTTCTGGACACCATTTTTCTGTTTTTAACTAACATGATGAAATTTATATATTTGTTCAGGATGGGATTTAAGCTATGAGGAATAGGAATGAGGGGAGATATTGAACGAGCTGCATAATAAAGGGACACCCTCTTCCCATTTAGGAAGAGGGGTAAAATTATTAAACTCCTTTTTACTACATAGAATTCTACCTAATATATTTTGTATCCGAGAATTAAATAATTTATTAAATCACACAAGAATTAAAATTATCAATCCGATCACACGCTTATATTGAAAATCACTCGCGCGTAAGAAAAATAACAAATACGTATAAGCATAAGCGCGTCGGGGGGGGGGGAATATACGCGTAGAAATTAAATGTACAGGAATAGAGTTCTATGTACTACACATTAGCTAGCACGTCCATGAAAGGCAGATGGTGTTGTAGACTACTACATTCTGAAGAACAAAAGAGAATAAGAGTACCTTGCGTATTATCCTATACGTGTTAGAAAGTTAGCGGCGGCGTTTCTTTGTATAGGGGGGGGGGGAAAGTATCCTCGTATCGAGAGATACGATACCTTTCCCTTTCATTAAAAATTAGGGTCAGGGGTAGGGATATATGTAGACCAAAATAATAATTGATATAATGCCATCGGATAGTTTTTATCACATATTGATTATGGGTTTACAATATTAAAAACATTTAATTTAACAATCCACTATATCAAAACTATATACCAATTAAGCAAAATTTAGTATATACATGTGTAACCTCCAATAAAATTGTGTAGTCTTTTCCTTTGACAGATTAGGTTGTTCATGGCAAAAGGGATGTTCCTGGAATAATTTTATCCAATATCCCTGCGCTGTGACGGTTGTTCATGGCAAACGGGATGTTCCTGGAATAATTTTATCCAATATCCCTGCGCTGTGACGGTTGTTCATGGCAAACGGGATGTAATTATAAATACCTCATTTATGGCTTGTGGGAATAGTCCTTCATTCGGTGCGTATTGCCATTTGTTATCGGATACTCTTGTCCTACGATCCATCTAAAATGAGGAATTCTCAGCATTTTTATGCCTTTACCTCCATACATGAGGAACTCTTGCCCTCATCTGAAAATTAAGGAGACACCCGCTTCCTTAACAATTGTGGTCATAGGCACAGATCCGACCTTATTTATAGCTTTATCAGCACTAACATGGCTAACGCTTGAGTACGATTTAGTTTTCCCTTAGTTTTGACGCAATCAGGTGATAATTTGCTTGTCGTTCATCTCCAGTTATAAGAATTTAATCTCTAGAATATGATTTATTTCATTCAGCAGAAGGGGGGAATTTGTTCCAAATTATTCTTAAATCATTGTTCCGAGGTAGGGGTGGGAGAATTTATCTTCTGGACACCATTTTTCTGTTTTTAACTAACATGATGAAATTTATAAATTTGTTCAGGATGGGATTTAAGCTATGAGGAATAGGAATGAGGGGAGATATTGAACGAGCTGCATAATAAAGGGACACCCTCTTCCCATTTAGGAAGAGGGGTAAAATTATTAAACTCCTTTTTACTACATAGAATTCTACCTAATATATTTTGTATCCGAGAATTAAATAATTTATTAAATCACACAAGAATTAAAATTATCAATCCGATCACACGCTTATATTGAAAATCACTCGCGCGTAAGAAAAATAACAAATACGTATAAGCATAAGCGCGTCGGGGGGGGGGGAATATACGCGTAGAAATTAAATGTACAGGAATAGAGTTCTATGTACTACACATTAACTAGCACGTCCATGAAAGGCAGATGGTGTTGTAGACTACTACATTCTGAAGAACAAAAGAGAATAAGAGTACCTTGCGTATTATCCTATACGTGTTAGAAAGTTAGCGGCGGCGTTTCTTTGTATAGGGGGGGGGGAAAGTATCCTCGTATCGAGAGATACGATACCTTTCCCTTTCATTAAAAATTAGGGTCAGGGGTAGGGATATATGTAGACCAAAATAATAATTGATATAATGCCATCGGATAGTTTTTATCACATATTGATTATGGGTTTACAATATTAAAAACATTTAATTTAACAATCCACTATATCAAAAATATATACCAATTAAGCAAAATTTAGTATATACATGTGTAACCTCCAATAAAATTGTGTAGTCTTTTCCTTTGACAGATTAGGTTGTTCATGGCAAAAGGGATGTTCCTGGAATAATTTTATCCAATATCCCTGCGCTGTGACGGTTGTTCATGGCAAACGGGATGTTCCTGGAATAATTTTATCCAATATCCCTGCGCTGTGACGGTTGTTCATGGCAAACGGGATGTAATTATAAATACCTCATTTATGGCTTGTGGGAATAGTCCTTCATTCGGTGCGTATTGCCATTTGTTATCGGATACTCTTGTCCTACGATCCATCTAAAATGAGGAATTCTCAGCATTTTTATGCCTTTACCTCCATACATGAGGAACTCTTGCCCTCATCTGAAAATTAAGGAGACACCCGCTTCCTTAACAATTGTGGTCATAGGCACAGATCCGACCTTATTTATAGCTTTATCAGCACTAACATGGCTAACGCTTGAGTACGATTTAGTTTTCCCTTAGTTTTGACGCAATCAGGTGATAATTTGCTTGTCGTTCATCTCCAGTTATAAGAATTTAATCTCTAGAATATGATTTATTTCATTCAGCAGAAGGGGGGAATTTGTTCCAAATTATTCTTAAATCATTGTTCCGAGGTAGGGGTGGGAGAATTTATCTTCTGGACACCATTTTTCTGTTTTTAACTAACATGATGAAATTTATATATTTGTTCAGGATGGGATTTAAGCTATGAGGAATAGGAATGAGGGGAGATATTGAACGAGCTGCATAATAAAGGGACACCCTCTTCCCATTTAGGAAGAGGGGTAAAATTATTAAACTCCTTTTTACTACATAGAATTCTACCTAATATATTTTGTATCCGAGAATTAAATAATTTATTAAATCACACAAGAATTAAAATTATCAATCCGATCACACGCTTATATTGAAAATCACTCGCGCGTAAGAAAAATAACAAATACTTATAAGCATAAGCGCGTCGGGGGGGGGGGGAATATACGCGTAGAAATTAAATGTACAGGAATAGAGTTCTATGTACTACACATTAACTAGCACGTCCATGAAAGGCAGATGGTGTTGTAGACTACTACATTCTGAAGAACAAAAGAGAATAAGAGTACCTTGCGTATTATCCTATACGTGTTAGAAAGTTAGCGGCGGCGTTTCTTTGTATAGGGGGGGGGGAAAGTATCCTCGTATCGAGAGATACGATACCTTTCCCTTTCATTAAAAATTAGGGTCAGGGGTAGGGATATATGTAGACCAAAATAATAATTGATATAATGCCATCGGTTAGTTTTTATCACATATTGATTATGGGTTTACAATATTAAAAACATTTAATTTAACAATCCACTATATCAAAAATATATACCAATTAAGCAAAATTTAGTATATACATGTGTAACCTCCAATAAAATTGTGTAGTCTTTTCCTTTGACAGATTAGGTTGTTCATGGCAAAAGGGATGTTCCTGGAATAATTTTATCCAATATCCCTGCGCTGTGACGGTTGTTCATGGCAAACGGGATGTTCCTGGAATAATTTTATCCAATATCCCTGCGCTGTGACGGTTGTTCATGGCAAACGGGATGTAATTATAAATACCTCATTTATGGCTTGTGGGAATAGTCCTTCATTCGGTGCGTATTGCCATTTGTTATCGGATACTCTTGTCCTACGATCCATCTAAAATGAGGAATTCTCAGCATTTTTATGCCTTTACCTCCATACATGAGGAACTCTTGCCCTCATCTGAAAATTAAGGAGACACCCGCTTCCTTAACAATTGTGGTCATAGGCACAGATCCGACCTTATTTATAGCTTTATCAGCACTAACATGGCTAACGCTTGAGTACGATTTAGTTTTCCCTTAGTTTTGACGCAATCAGGTGATAATTTGCTTGTCGTTCATCTCCAGTTATAAGAATTTAATCTCTAGAATATGATTTATTTCATTCAGCAGAAGGGGGGAATTTGTTCCAAATTATTCTTAAATCATTGTTCCGAGGTAGGGGTGGGAGAATTTATCTTCTGGACACCATTTTTCTGTTTTTAACTAACATGATGAAATTTATATATTTGTTCAGGATGGGATTTAAGCTATGAGGAATAGGAATGAGGGGAGATATTGAACGAGCTGCATAATAAAGGGACACCCTCTTCCCATTTAGGAAGAGGGGTAAAATTATTAAACTCCTTTTTACTACATAGAATTCTACCTAATATATTTTGTATCCGAGAATTAAATAATTTATTAAATCACACAAGAATTAAAATTATCAATCCGATCACACGCTTATATTGAAAATCACTCGCGCGTAAGAAAAATAACAAATACTTATAAGCATAAGCGCGTCGGGGGGGGGGGAATATACGCGTAGAAATTAAATGTACAGGAATAGAGTTCTATGTACTACACATTAACTAGCACGTCCATGAAAGGCAGATGGTGTTGTAGACTACTACATTCTGAAGAACAAAAGAGAATAAGAGTACCTTGCGTATTATCCTATACGTGTTAGAAAGTTAGCGGCGGCGTTTCTTTGTATGGGGGGGGGGGAAAGTATCCTCGTATCGAGAGATACGATAGTCCCTATAATCAAAAATACATTTTAAATATTAAATTCATTTGTATGTTAATAATTTCTTAATATTCTTTACTAATAACAGCAAACTCTTATTGTATATATAAAACAATAAATGCATCCTAAAAAGAGAAAATATTTGAAATAATAATAACTTTCTATTAAAATATCACCATATGAAATTATTTTTGGTTGACCCAACCCCAGGTTTCAGGATGGGTGTATTATTGACCTGAAGTTTTTTTAGGTTGATTTTGGGGATCAACCTGACATTTAGGTTTGGGAGTTGAAAAGACCTTATATCAGGTTTGGGATAAAACCTAGGTTTTAATCACTATAAGAGAAGTGTGTTGGTGGGATCAAACGATTAGGAGTTGAACAAACGCAAAAAATGATATAAAAGGTGTCGCTTGAAAGTCGGAGATCAGGTTTTTATAAAAAGAATGAGAGCTGCAAATAAGGTTGTTTTAATAGCAAAGACTACGGCATTAATGACTGCCAAACTAGGATGGGTCGCAGGCTTATATATAGATTGGCTCGGAAAACGGATAAGAAAAGTCGTTATGTTGGGGTCCTTGGTGCAGAATTAAGAGGGCCAACCCTTATTTAAACCGAAAAAGTGAGGCTATATGGAAAACTATTTCGAATAACTAAATGTTGCAACGAACATTGTTAACCCTCTGGGATAGACATCTTTAAGGAGGAAAATGTGTGAGTACGGATGAAAAGAATGCATCAAGGTAGAGCTAGTATATCAGATGGAGTACTGATGGAAGCACATTAAGATGTTCGGAAGAAGAAACGACTATCACCTCCTTGACGAGATAATAACAAAAGAGGATTACGATCAGAAGGAGCATTGTAATGTTTAGTAGTTAGCCTTTGATACATTTGTTAGGAAAGTCGTCTGGGCAAATATGTTAAAACCGGTCATTGGCGACGCAGTGAAACTATTACCAATTAAGGCCTAATGTGCTTAAGCCTTTAGCTTAGTTATGGCTTGCAGCTATTGAATGGCCAGTGATCTAAGTTCTAAAATAAAAGGAGCGAATAGATATCTCCGTTCTGGTTCATTCTGGCTCTTTCAATCATATTCCCAGTCTTATTTAATAATTTGGGCCCCAACAATAGGCAAAGACGCAGTGGGCATATCAAAAAGTCAAAAGATAGAAAATTAAAAAAAACGAATCTGGGATGACAATTAAGCTGCGCACTATTTCTCATTCTCAAATTACACATTTGAAAGAGAATGTTGGATAGTCGCAACAGATGTATGTTTTTCTCCTTCTCCCTTAGTTTGCCAAGTGATCAGGAACCCACGGCAGAAGACATCTAGGCGCTTGCCCCTTTTCTACGCTTTACTCCACGCCCCTGCTGTATACCTATACTTCAATGAAAATTTATGTTTTATTATTCCTTTACAAACCATATAACGAGATTTGGAAAGGGGATTTGTAAAATCCTAACTTATAATATTATTTAAATTAATGTTTTATAAAATAATGATCCAGTTATGTTTTTTTATTGTATTATTCATAATTAAACCACTTATTTGTTTCTTTTACCAATTTTGTTGTGACAAAGAATAAAATTTGTAAACCATTTTATTTGAAAACGTTATGTGTAATAGTAACATTGTGTTTTACACTAGAAAGTTACATCATTAATATTTCAAACTTTAGGATATTTTACAAGTAAAGTTTAAAAATTAAAATGATGTGGTGTCGTGTAATTCATTGATTTTGTATGTAACTTCCTTTTTCTAAAAATAGATTTCATTTTATCCCACCGAGTGGTAGTTTGATTTTTTGGCTTCAGCAATTTGGGCTTTTGTTTGCCCTTCAACGTATTTTTGTAAATTCCGGGGCGTTTACTTCGTCCTTTTAGAATTCTAAACCTTTTTGTCGTTTTGTTAGTTGACAAATAAGTATTCGACGTTAGATTTTTCTTACGGCCACCGATTGAATGCGTGTTTGATGTTAGATTTTTCTTATGGCCATCGATTGTATATAATCCCATGATTACTAATACTAGAACCCACGTAAAAATATTCATTGCTAATTTAACTATAAATGATTGTTCGCAATTTTTTAATCAAAATCATTAATGATTTAAAGACATGAATTGCTGATGTAATATCAAGTGAGCTAAGGGCGCATAAGTGTTAACGTGTTGGTTTTGCTAATACGTCATTTATGATTCATTCAGAGAATTAGTAATCAAATAAGATAAATAAATCTCACGTATTTTGCTTCGTAATATCAAACGCATCAAAATAGTTGACAAAAGTCAACCAACTCTGACTAGAATTTAATATATATTTGTCTAGTTTTTTTACGCCTCGCCTACTTTTTATCCCAAAGCAAATGCTGATAAATTGTATATAGAATATAATTCTGCAATTTTTACTGTTTATGATAATTTGTTACCAATTTAAGGTTAGATTAAATTTACCTTAGTGAGAGTTTTAGATTCATTGATTATAGTAATGTCCATCTTTATATTAATTATAATAATACAAATCGATTTGTAATATAAACTTAAAACAAAAAATAACGTGTGTACATGTCAGTCCTAAATTTTAAGTTAATTCTTTATTTTTTTTTTATTGCACTAAAGGGTTCTATACTCGTCATAGCAGATCCGCGCGGTTTTATGAGGTAGGCTTCTATTTGACTTTTAAGTGGAGATGCAGAAGGTATGAGAGGCCAAAGGCTACCAACGTTACGATTCCGTACTTTATGGGCAAGGAATGATCCAAAACCTGAGCCCAGGTTCAACGTCTAACGGTATAATGTGTCGGCCATTCCCATCGGATGGCTTGGGCTCCGTCGTCTCTTAAAACCTAAAAGGATTGATTTTAAAGATTCCGATGTGCGAGTTGGAGGCATCTACTTATACTAACGCGGGTTTGGCGTGGACGGGTATAATTTGTCATGGTATATAATATGTCAAGCAACTCGTAATCTTTATTTCCAGCCAATCAATAAGTACAACAAGCGTAATAACGACAAATCACGATCAATCAATTGTATAATGTTTTTCCAGTCAATCAATAAATGTAAGTGAATATGTAAGTGTTAGGATGATGGCCTTGAGAGATCGTCGTGGAATCGGTCCGGTAGGATGAGTGTCAACTAAGTGTAATCGGAGGTATTTTATTGCGGGATGTTAAGCTTGTGGTTGATAATCGTAGGAAGTTAGAAGGGCAGGTATCTTGTCTGGCTCTTGATGGATTATTGCCGCTGGAACCACGTGTCTACAATGAGAAATAAACATCCCACCACCCGCAGGACTAAACGTGTCCTGATTAAAAAATTAACAACCTCCTCCTGCAGGACTAAAAAATAACTAAACAAAATAACTAAATAAAATAACTGATCTTTCGTGGTCAACATCTCGCTATTTAAAACCCTGTCGAAGCGCCTCTCATTTGAATGGAGAATGCTTCCAGACAGTTGGATATATTGCACGTCTCCACTAACTTGAGACTGCCATTAGCATATTCGTTTACTTCTAATTTTAGTTAGCACGCTATCTCATTTGCGTAAGCGCCTTCATTAGTTTGTAAACATTAACTAAATCATACCTACAACAGAACCATTGGTATACCTTTTATGCAAATAATTTCACACCTACAACACCTTCCCCTTTTACCTTTTCCTGCACCTCCCATTTAGGGCCAAGGTAAAGCTGCTGCAGGAACTCCCACACCTCTATCGGTATCTATTGTTAAAATATTGGATGTCTTATCGTCTACACGTAACTGAAAAGTAAGCCTTCCTAAGATCTATCTTTGAAAAGATTTTAGAACTTTCTAAATTAGCTAACATTATTTCGATCCTAATTAGGGGTTATTAAAAATCCATCAAACATTTATAATGTCATTGACCTTATCAACCCAAATAAAAGGTATTAGACTGGTAGGGCAAAAACGAGGACTTGCATCTGAGTGTACCCTTATCGACAAAACGTTATCATTCAAACAACCTAGTTTCTCACGAAAAAATCAACTATATTCCACTTTAATTCTATCAATGCTCTAATGCCACAGTCTCCCGACGTACTGACCATCACAATCAACCCAACAGGGGTCATAGGCTTATTATCGAAAACCCTTGCCCCTAACACCGAGGTTGGCTCATTAACAGAATCCATTGCCTCATTAATAACAACCAAGGATTTATGCATAGATGCTACCTTAAAACCGGGTGTTGCATGGCCATCAGCATTATTAATTGAACAATTGATTTTCATTTCTACCACTATAGTTTTTACCAATGTCCCACCAATTAACCATAGGACCCATAATGATAATATTATCTATTTTTTCATCGATAACGAATAACTTTAATTCTAAAACTTCCTCGTTTGCACATACTCGAACTTTAGTATTCCCGACAAGTTTAATCTTCGAACCGTCTAATTGTTCTACTAAAACATGCCTTTTATTTATTTATGCTTTTAAAAGGCCATAATTTTAACAAAATTACATTTACTTATAACATAAATTGAGACCCCAGAATTTACCAAAAAATTTATTTGCTTACCTTCAATATTTAAATAAACCACCGGAGTTTGTGAAAAACCATAAATGAGCGTTAATTAAAGTTACGGGGGCCAGGATCTAGAGAATTTTCCTGCGTGCCCCTGACAACAAATTTATCACTATTATCTTGCATACCGTTAGAACGTTGCTACCCTGTCGCCTATATATTGTCTATAATGAGCTGTGTTACTTTAAAAATTATTCACCCTACTCATTTGCATAAGCGATTTTAGTTACCAAAAATATACAATTATTATCTGTGCTAAAACCATGAGAAGACATATTTTCACTTATGGCCAAAATTAATACATGAAGCCTTAGGCCCAAACATGATAATAAAAATTCGATAAGTGATCGAACAAAAATGAAGAAAATAAATTTATAGCGTTGACACCCACAATTTAATTAAAGTCCCTCTACAGGAGGTAGTCTATACTCAAAAGACCATTAATGATAAGACAAACGACTTGTCGATAAAAATTACATTGAAAAAAATGAAAACGCCTCTTTTGGCAAAAATATAACCCACAATCAAATGAGTTAAATTATCGCGTCCATTTTTTATTTAAAATGAAAAATCAATAAAGCAAAATATTACGCAAGAATATACTAATAATATGTACAATATAGCAGGAGAATATATCAATAATATGTAAAATATAGCAGACTAATTGAAAATACAACGTAAGAATCAATAATTTAACCTCAAAAATATTCTAATTATCAAGTGACACTACAAAAATTAAAATTAAAATAATTAAGATTAACGAAGATTTTTCCATCAAAAACAAATTATACCTCTGACGGTTCTTCGGATTACTTTTGCACGTCCTGCCAAATTCGTTTGTCCTTCGGGGGCTCTCCTCGTCGTGCTACAATTGTACTAACCCAATTGAGACAACGTGGTCCTTCTTTCCTTTTCTTTTGTATACACTTTGAACGTCTAACGTCACGAATCTCGTGCTATGACGGTTCTTCGGCTTGTTGCTGGCGTCCGCTCGTGGGTTTCTTTCTCCTCGTGCTACCAATTAATATGTCAAGCAACTCGTAATCTTTATTTCCAGCCAATCAATAAGTACAACAAGCGTAATAACGACAAATCACGATCAATCAATTGTATAATGTTTTTCCAGTCAATCAATAAATGTAAGTGAATATGTAAGTGTTAGGATGATGGCCTTGAGAGATCGTCGTGGAATCGGTCCGGTAGGATGAGTGTCAACTAAGTGTAATCGGAGGTATTTTATTGCGGGATGTTAAGCTTGTGGTTGATAATCGTAGGAAGTTAGAAGGGCAGGTATCTTGTCTGGCTCTTGATGGATTATTGCCGCTGGAACCACGTGTCTACAATGAGAAATAAACATCCCACCACCCGCAGGACTAAACGTGTCCTGATTAAAAAATTAACAACCTCCTCCTGCAGGACTAAAAAATAACTAAACAAAATAACTAAATAAAATAACTGATCTTTCGTGGTCAACATCTCGCTATTTAAAACCCTGTCGAAGCGCCTCTCATTTGAATGGAGAATGCTTCCAGACAGTTGGATATATTGCACGTCTCCGCTAACTTGAGACTGCCATTAGCATATTCGTTTACTTCTAATTTTAGTTAGCACGCTATCTCATTTGCGTAAGCGCCTTCATTAGTTTGTAAACATTAACTAAATCATACCTACAACAGAACCATTGGTATACCTTTTATGCAAATAATTTCACACCTACAACAGTATAATCAAGGCTCCTTTCAGCTTGTTTGCGAATCGCATCTTGTTGAAAGATGAAAAATGCGAGGAGCTTGGCATGCCTGTCAAGTTGTAAAAGAAGTAATTTAGGGCTCCGGGGTCATAAATTTAATTTTTCGGGCAATTCGAGCCTGAAAAGATTTTTTGTATAATTTATTAATTAATCTTAGTGTATTAATTGTCACTTATTTGATGGTTAAAAAATTGAGATTTAAATTAAAATTTGTTGGAAAATATAATTTTAAAATAATTTAAAAGTCTATATTTCGAGTAAGGCTTATAATTCGGGCATGGCCGGGCGCCAATTAGAATGTTTCTGGCGGGCCCGGGCGGCAATTTGGCAATAATGTTGTATAGGGTCGGCAGGGTTATACGCAGGATTTTATTTGGGGGGGGGGGTTTCAAATTTGTTCTACACTTATTAAATAAATTTTTTAGAAAAGGATAAAATTTTGCAGTTTTGATTAAAGATTTATATACATAATGTAGCATCCATGTCAGTTTGTCCAACCAAATTTAGATTCCATTTTATTCAGGCTGGTGTAAAGAAGATGAGAATAAAAAAGCTAATTTGTTATTAATGTAACATAATACATTAATATGTTGACGCAAGTCACTTTGTAATTGTCCTACATTTCTTCTAGTAATTTGAAAAAATCCCAATAATAAATACCCACTTTTAAACTACAGTCAAAACCGTTTAATTGCAAAGCCTTGGGCCTGAAAATATTTGCGATTAACCGATGTTTTGCGATTAAACGACGGAAATAAAAGTATATGTACATTATATTAAATATTCATTTCTTACGCTTTGAAATAAAACGATATTTTATATAATTATTTGGTTGATTTAAGGATCGAAAATGTTTGTGAATATCCGATATTGTACTATTAAGCGATTTGTCAATAAACGATGTTTTTGTTAATATTATCGTAAAACAAAACAAAATGGCGGCTAACTTCGCGATTAAAAGATTTTCGCGATTCCGATTTGCGATTAAGAAGTTTCGACTGTATCATGAATTTTCACTAAAAAAATCTTTCTTAATTGTTTCTCCTTTTCAACATGACAGCATTTAATGCCTGTGATAGGTGTAGATTAACATTTAAGGTTCCAAATTTGTATTAATAACACCTGTTTGGGCGAATTTAGAGACTGCAAATTATTTCACATTGGGATCAGCTCAACAAGCTTGGTATTTTTGTTATGCCGGTCCAAAAAGTAGTGTTTCAAGCCCTTGCAAATTTTACAACAAATTATGAATTTAAAATCGGAACTTATCTCGCAGCTAACAATAATTTAATTGCTGTTAATAAGTGAGAAAAACCATAAAAATCTCGATAAATGATTTGTTGTCAACATATTTTTCGATTCAATATTAAAATTCTTTGCTTTGCAGGTAAAAAAATAATTTAAAAAATAATTTGAGAAGCCCGATCATTTTAAAGAATCCAAGATGCAGGAATCTTCTAAAGCCGGGGCTCAAAATAGAGCCAAAATAATTTTTTTAAATTCTTTCTTAGTTTACAATTATTAATTTATAAATATCATTATTTCTGACGTTCTGTTACATCCTGTAAAATATTTTTATTCGCAACTTTATTCTCAATAGTAAAAAGATATAGGAACTTATCAACAAAAATAATTTTTTATAAGAAAGTCATTTATTTAATAATGTATTACGCCGCTATCATACTTATTAAATTTTGTATGGCATTACATAAGTTTTATAAATTTTTATCCAGGGGGGGGAGGGTTTAATCCCAAAGCCCTCCCCTTGCCTACGCCTTTGCCTGGTTAGGGCAGAACAATTTTAACAATCTCACGTCTGGTAGAGGCGTAGTTTCTTCTACTTTATCCTAGATATTCCTTGTATGATATTATATGCCCTTTACCCGTCGAAGGAGATGCTAAAATTATCTGGTAGAGCGAGACCTGGTGTCGACAATATGCTCACGTCCAACGACTAATCAACTAGCCGAATGCGCCCAAAACAATCTTCATGAATCGATACCTTTATGACGCATTTAATAAATCTACAAAAGCGGCGACAGCCTTCATCGATGTAGTGAAAAAGGGAACCTATATTGTAGGTTAATTTTCAAAGGCGGTATATTTTTCTTAAATTTTTTTTTGATCTTATTTTGGATAGCCTACATTAAAAATTGAACGCACTTTGTTTTCATTTATTTCTTCTTCACAATATTTTATAAGCATGGCAGGGAAACGTCTATTCTTATTATCATATTTTCTAAGCTCATTGCTTTCTAACAAATTACAAATGGTTAAAAAGGTAAAAAGAAAATTAAACTAAGGAATATTAATTACCATTGATAAATCAAATAAAATTTAATATCTAGTTAAATTTACTTACATTATTTAATTTTATTCCCAAATATTTCATGCGGCGGGATATATATGGCGCGAATGGGGAATAAGGTAAAAATCGCAAAGATAAATGTAATAAAAATCTCATCCAATATTAGGCGGGGTAAAAGTGGTGCAGTGCATTGTATCCACAACACTTTTATTGCTAGGCAATTTATGGGCTCACATTCTATTTTTTTACTGTCACGCACCGAATGTCATGCTTTTCGTTCCTTTTCGTCGTGTTTATTATATTACAGTTATCTCCAATCACTATATTAAGTCGCATATCTTTTAATTTGTAATTTGAGCATTATTATATACACATTTTGCTATTATGTTTTATTTCTATACATAACACGGCGGACAATTTGCAAAAAGCTCGTATGACTGGCAATTACTATCTAAAACATTATTAAAATCATGAATTGTTATTATGAATAGAGATAAATAAACCATAATTTATATTTCAGGAAAGTTTTGTGAATTTTCTGACTAGTAATGGATTTTAAATTTGTAAGACTTCTTTGTCAGACTTTAATTAATGAAATGGTCTATAAAATTTGGAACTTCATTTATTTAGTTCCAAATCTAAAACATGAGCTTTTAAATTGTTATGTGAGTTTAATTACAATTTTCCTTTATCATTCTAACCAGTTTAGTAAACTGATAAAAATTAGATGAAATGAATATTTGCGCTTGATTGTGAAAAACCAAAACTTTTAATATAAATAGTAGACTTAAATTTTTTGATAACAATTTATTAACTAAATCTATTGGGGATGCCTAATAAGTTAAGTTACTTAACTAAGAAAAAGGTGCTAAATTGTTTTTAAAAATTATAAAATTAAATTTTAACATTTGGCTATTAAAAATTTTATGAACCACTTACAAACAAATAGTATTTATTTATATATACTATTAGTTCTAATACATCCGCATTTTAAAAATATAAAAACCAAAAACACTCATTGTATTAGTACATAACATGGATAAATATGTGTATTTGCAAAGAGTATATAGGTTAGACATCTAAGAATAAAAGCGTCTAAAATTTAATACTAGCCCTATCTAGACATAATTTTAACAATAAACGACACTAATGCGTATATAAATTTTAAAAACGCAAAGAATAATATAAATGTCGATATTGCCAACAACGTCAAAAAGTGAGGGGTAAACAATGTGCAACTCAACCAAGAATAAATTATAATTTATTTAAAGTGGAGATGCTGTGAAATACTGGCGAACGAAAGCTTCGATAGCGGCAGCCAAGAGTGAACCGCGATGCTTAAGAGAGTTAACGCTCTGCCCCCGGGCGTCGTCTGTGCCCATGCCGAGAAGCGCTTCAGCGCCGGCAATGCGTGTTCGATCGCGGCTTAGATCTTGCCTAAGCGTGGACGCTCTGAGCTCGGCGCCGTGTGTTAAATGTTGCAACGTCGCCTTCGCGTCTTGCGTCACGTGACTGCCACAATGGGTGGCGGCTTGAGCCGATATAGATCGAAGGCGAGCTGCGGCAAACGCTACGAATTGACGCTTGAAAGCGCGCTCTCGAGCACCGCTCGTCCAAGTTAGACGCTCGTAGGCGTAGAGGCCAGCATAAGCGCTGACGCAAATTACGACCAAACGCCACCCTACGAAACGCCAAGACAGAAATATAATAGAACCCATACCCACGCTGGCTGACGAAGTTAGTAATCGAAGTTCTCTCAGCCCCATGACTGGGATATTTGAAGCAATCGATTCGGAATCGTAATTTGATGATGAGAAAACTTTTCCGTCCGGTAAAGTGTGTCTCCTTTGGCCAGAACAAGAAGCCTTTTCGTTTGCATCACTTTTGAAACCATCAATTGAACTCTCGCTACCATTGCCGGGGAAAAGAAGATGGGAGGAAATTGGATTAAATGTGCCGGTGGCTTCGCACCTGTATAAAAATGGAAGCAGAAGACGCTTGAGGAGGCGCTCGGGACTAAGGGAAAAATAGAATTCCAAGTTTTCGTGAAAATTGTTGCACACATTACGGCAATCAAGGTGGAACGCAGTTTCCAAGACCGACGCGGTCGTAGATGACAATGCGGGTAATATAGGCTCGTGCGGTTCACTCGGAGAATCGACACCGGATAGGGATGTTTCAAATTGATTGATCGTGCCGGAAACTTTTGGCTGGGGTAAGATAGATGAGAAAGCGGAGGTCATTTCCCGCTTAAAGGTTTCGACGGCTTTAAACGTGTCCGCCAAGCATCGGGCGCTTATGTTGCGCGAAAGCCCATCTTCGAGGTAGGCGTTAAGGCACCCCTTATAAGCAGCCATTTTATCGGGTCGCGAACTGTCGAAAGAGCAGCTCGGTAGGCGAAACTCGTCTACCATGGCGCTCAAACGCTCTATCTCTTTGGCTAGCGCTTCTGAGACTCGACGCTCGACTTCGTGTCCCAAAGACGCAGCTTTGCGAGAGAAGCGAGCGACGAGATCATCTGAAGCGCTAGCTATAAGTTTTAACTGGGCAGATTTATTAACGTTCCTTTCGACTAAGCGTTCTCTCTCTCGTGCCAAGCGATCAGCCGAGTATTCTAGTATGTTATCCAGGTTATTGTAGAGCGTTTTGGCTTGGTGCGAGTGTTTTTCAAATTTAGTCCGCAACGCGGACCGAGAAATGCATTCTTCAAAACTTTTTTCAAAATCGACGAAAGCCGCCATACGTTCTTGATAGCCTTCGGCCAGCTTAAGGGCGATCGGATCAATGGTACGGATATCGGAGAGAGAACGAGAAGTGTTATTGGCGTTTTTCTTATTTGCCAAACGGATCAATAAGGTTTCTTTGGCCGACACAAAAAATATGCGTTGCCCAGTTTCCTCGATGTCCATAACATCGAGTTCTCGCGTCAAAAAATCCACGACCCGTTGTGTGTGCTGACTAAACACCTGCAATTTTTAAATGCATAATAGTGTTTTGAAGAGATATTAAGAAAAATATGCATTCGTATCAATAATTTAAGCAAAGTTTGTTGTGTTGATAAAACGTCGTTTTAGGCTTATGAATTTCAATACAAAATAAGGTATAACGCAAACTAGAAATCTTATGTTAAAAATATTTCCTAACCAAACTCTATATAAATTTTTTAAATTTATTCCAGCGCAGGTTCCGTCAAAGTTGAGCTAACCAATTAGGAACTTTAAGAGTACCTGCTTGATAGTTTCGGGTTCTGATGCAGAGGCGTCCCAACGGTTATTAAGGACAAATATGTTGGGTGCGGATAATTTTGTAGCGACCTTGTGGAAAAAATTCTTTTCGGTTTGCATGAGGGTTGATTCGGAATTGGCCACGAGGATAAAAACATCGGCATCTTGACAATGCTTATCGATCCAATTATCAACGTCAGGTGATACATCGATACCTGCGAACAAAAAACATTTGTAAAATATATATAACAAGCGATAATGTGTCTTAATAAAAAAATATTATTATACATGGGTGAAACCAGGCCAGCATTGGAATCAGAGGGGGGCAATAATGATTTAGGAAGGGGCAAAATGATAATTTGTTAACATTTTGGCTATAATTTCAATAAATTTCAACAAATTATTGGATTTGGCTATGCCCATGTGTATATATGATTTAAATTTTTTTAGAATAAATTTATTTATAATACCAAAAAAAAGATTTCTACATTGCATTTCAAACACATATAACAGGATGAAATGTTTTATGTGATTGTATTTGCACAATAAAAACTTAAATTTCCCATAATAACAGCATTTGCCCCTAAATTTCATAAAGGAAATATGTTAACTAGCCCTTTGTGAATATAATTAATGCAATATATAGATTATTGATCACAAAATATACAATTTAAGCATTAACATTTATTTTACAGTATTTATTCTCTATAAAAAGATGTATGTGCGGTAGTAAAACATCTTTAATTTGTATTTTATAAATTATGGCATCATCCATAAAGCCGATAATTTAAAAAAATTAAACATTCCTTAACATTCTTATACAAAAAAATATGAGGGAAAATAAAAGAATGCAAATTTTTACAATACTCTTAATAAATATAAATTCCTATGTGCACATTCAAAAAATACAAATTTCATTATTTAAAGCCGGAACATTATCAACACTTATTTTTATACAATCATGTTTAAAAAATCAAAAATGCTTTATTGTAAAAATTATTTATTATATAATCATTAAAAACATCTTAAATTACAATTTTTGAAAGGGTGTACCTGGACTGTCAACTAATATAAGATCATCTCTAAGTAAAGGGCATTTATCTTTAGGCCAGCAAACATGAACTAATGCATCATGAGAAAGTTTTTGAGATTCCAATGCGTTTGCTAATTGACCCACACTATTGATGCTTTTTCTTGCACCTACAGGATCTCCCTCCATATATATGTAAGGCTCTAATTCCTGAAACAATAATAGATTACAGGTACTTAAATATTTATAACAAGTTCCATAGGAGTATATAATTACATCATTTTTGACTGGCTTAGACACATATAGTTTAGTTCTAGACTTATCTTGCGAAGTACTAACATCACTCCCATTAATATCTATTTCTGTTCCTATACCTTCAACTTGCACAAAACAATTTGTGGTATGTCCGATTCCAGATGGTAAAACCTTCTCACCTAACATGGCATTAATTACAGTACTTTTTCCATTGCTTGTTCGACCAAAAAATGCAACCTAAATTTAAGTTAAAATATGAGCAATTATTGAAGTATTAACAAATAAATGAAAAGGAAATTAACATTAAATTTTTTTAAATACAAACCATGGTTTACCTTCATATGATTGCGAGATATAATGTCAATAATTCCCTTAATCTTATCTTTATATTCATTCACAAGTTTCAAGTCTTTATCATCAACCAAATTGTGATTATAATTTTCAGTTTCCTAAATGTTGTTATATAAAAGCATTATTTTGAAACCAAACCTTAAGGAATACATCAACATTGTTAACGTAATTTAACAAGTTTTCATAAATTTCAGTTATTTGTTTTTTTGCTAAAACAAAAAGTCTTAAGGGTGAATTTGAATCACCAAAAGACATTTTAAAAAAATGACTCGCACTAAGTCAATCGATAAAAACCCGAATACTCTAGAGGCATTTTTAACCCAAACCAATTATCTGCTAAGTTTTATATTAAAATTGCAATGTATTATATTCGTTTGCTAAGTTTTAAAATAAATTCTCAAATCTAAATTCAAATGCTAAGTATTTGATTTATTTGCTGAGTTTGTAATAAATTTTGCTACGTTTTTTTTGCCTACTATTTTGATTATTTGCTAAGTTAAATTATTTACTAAGTTTTATGTTTACTTGCTGGTGGATGCGCTTCTTGCCCCTCTTTCCCCCTCTCTCTGTAAGATGCCGCGTGCTAACGCCAGCTGCGCTAGCAAGGCAAGCGAGGATTAAGGTGATTGTTGTACCTCACACAATATATATTGATCTCCCCATTTTAATCGCGTATCGGAAAGCTCTTTCGCATTCTATTTATTTTTATTACCTTTTATTTTTGATTTCAGCATTCGCGCGGTTCTAAAATTTATTTGCACGGTTCTAAAATTGGAATATTAATTCAGTTATTATAATAATTAATAAGGTAAAAAACAAAGTTTACTTATTAATTAGTTTTAGTAATGAGATTTATGTAATTAAATAGTTTTAATCTTATTCTTTTTGTACTTGCTAAGTTTTTATATTATTCGCCAAGTTTTTTCTAATTATTTGCTAAGTTTTTAAATAAATATGTAGTCTAAAAATTTGCTAAGCTTTTATTCGTTCGCTAAGTTTTTTTTAGTGTTTCGATCTCGTCTCGTCTCGGGTGCGATCATAAGAATCTCGATCTCGTCCCGAGTGAGGAAAATCTCGATCTCGTTTCGACGAGAATTCTCGACATGTCTCGACTTAAAACTTTTTTTTATAATTTATAAATTTTTGCCCTATTTTTTTAAATTATAATATTTTTTAAGAAAATTAAAGTGGCGAACCATTTTTTATTTCAAAACTCTATGGACATGTTATTATTATCGCTTGCGCACTATTTTACTATCGTTTTTATAATGCCTATATCTTTAATTAAAACTAAATAAAAAAATAAATGTTATTATTACGCTTGTACACTCTTCTTCTTTATCAGTCATTTGGTCCCATTCATGGGGTTTATTTTAATAAGTTTCTTCCATCTGGACCTGGAGAGTGCCATGTCTTGTCTATTATCTTTTGTTTTCATAACTTTATCGACTTGCCATTTCCACGTGACACTCGTCCTATTCATCTTTTCCCCGGTACCTCCATGCGCAGTACTTTTCCATTTACGTCATTCGGTTCCTTCTTAATAGAGCTGTTAAAGTTACTTTTATACATTAACTAGTTAAGTTACAATTAATTTAAAAAAATGTAACTAATTACAATTTAGTTAAATTTGTTCAAAAATAACTGAACACACAGGTACATACCTGATGGAACTAGATACATTTAAAGTTACTCAAATAAATTAAAAACAACAACATTTTTTTATATAATTTATTCACATATTAGAATAAAAATCACAGGGGTTAGTGATTCGATTTCAAAACAATATTCTGTGTCTAATAAGCTTGACCGCTTAACACGAAATATGAGTTTTTCAAGATTAAATAGGCGCTCGACGGGGGCGCTGGATGGTAGGAAAACATTGAATTTAATAAAAAGTTTTTTAAGAAATTTTTTATATATTTTTAAAGATCCATCATTATTATTAGAATTAATAAAAGTGTAAATGCACTTATGGATGCTTTCCGACTTTGAAAAAAAATAATAAATTATGATACTTGTTATTTTCTATTAGGATGGATTATCTAATCGAAATAGTGTTTAAATATTTAATTTATTCCGCGAATGAAGTTTAAATATCAAGCGATAAATACAAATTAGACGTGTAACTATTTCTTTTTAATTTAATTAAGGTTTATAAAAAGTAACTGTAACTTTAGTTGAATAGTTACTGAATTAATGTAACTAACTACAGTTCCTCTGAAGTAAAAGTAAATCGAAACGGAATAGTTACATGTAGCTAGTTACTTAACAGCTTTACTTCTTAGTATATGCCTATACCACCTTAGCGCTTGCACACTACCTTACTAAGTTGTATAAAGCTAATTACCAATTAATAAAAATAACAGTTTCTACAATATGGGCAGACTAAAAAGAATTATTATTGAATTTGTAAAGCTATTTTGTCTGCCACCACATAATAAAATATCAACTAATATAAAAAATTTTAGGCATACAAATTTTTGGCTTTACTTATATATAACTTAATATCATGTTTGAACTGGCTAAGACGCTTAGTTAGAATTGATTACATTTGATTTTAAATATTATCATTTATTCCTGAAGAATTTATTGCAATTTTTATATTGCCATAGAAACCACAAAGATGCGTGTGAATACCTATCATCATTATTTATGACATTCACAATTAGTTGTAAACATTCCAAAGTTGTAATAAAACTATTAAAAGTAGAATTGAGAAATTTGAGGTTTACATAAATTGCAGTATATTTATAACAAATTTACATTCAATAAGTAAACGATTCTGTAATAGTGTAAAACTATATTATAGAATGCCCAAAAATATTTAGTATCATTTTCAAATTAAAATATTTATTTATTAATAAAGTGTAGGATCCTATATATTGTTGTTGTAACATTTAAGGAAAATTAGAATGCACCTGCCAACCCTACCAATATAATGTCAAAGGTAATATGGCAAAAAAATGCATGTGATTTGCAGCTTGAGAATTTTAGAGATGTGCCATGATGAGTTCATTCAAAATTCTTGGCAGGCTGATGATTGGAATCCGCTCCTGGCCATCTGGCGAAATGTACATGTGGCGAATATTCTAATATTAGGCAACAAATAATCTAAAGTTAAGCAACATATAATATTATCACTAAATTTAGATTATTTTCTGTGAGGAATATAAATAATTCGTTTTGCAATTATCTCTTGCAGGTTATATATTATTGTCACACTGGTTCTCCATTGTATACCTAATACACAAATTTTGTATAGGTTAGTTTAATATTACTATATATTGCAACTAACAAAAAGTATACTATATATTGTAGATATAAATCATATATTCTATATATATATAGATAAGCACACTTTTTTGCAACTTTTATAACTCTCCGAGGTGGGCTAAATTAATTGTATCTATTATGGTGTTTTCCACTAGTAAAAGATGCTCTCGAAATCAAACGTTTGACATGCACAGAAATCGATTGAGTGTTCAAAAAATCTTTATCACTTCAGCCAAATTTGTATAAATACTCTGTTTAATTAAATATCCAATTTATCATATTAGATAAAGGATAATGTAATTGTCGAGAAATTTGAATATATTTTAGTAATATTTTCTACAACAGAAATTATGCTATGTTCATATTTAATTATTGCTCAGGATAAAATATGTAAAAAGTATATTAAATATATACAGGCCCAAGACACTCATCTTTTATTGAACAAGTTTATTAATTAAAATTTAAATTTCACCCGGACATGGGCGTAGCCAAGGAGGGGGGGCAGGGAGGGGCGGCTGCCCCCCTCTAAATCCAAAAAATTGTTAAAATTCATTAAAATTATGGCTAAAATTTCAAAAAATGTTCATTTTGCCCCTCCCTAAACATCCTTAAATCATTATTGCCCCCCTCTAATTCCAAAGCTGGCTACGCCCATGCGCCCGGATATTCAATATTAACTAAACTTGGGTGTGTAAAATATCTAATAGTAAAGGAACACCGATTATATTAATTTATTCTAACATCCTAGATGTTAATTATCTAAAGAAAATTTTAAGCCGATATCTCGAATGTAAATTCTCGTCGATCTCGACTCAATTTCTTAAATTCTCACCGAAATTTTTCTCGGTTTTTCCGCATCAATACTCGCGGGTTAAAGTCCCGCTTTAGGCAATTTCTTTCAAAATATGAAAAATGTATCTCCTAACACGGATGTCAGGCCTAGATAGCCGAGCATCACCGCATCCAAATGTCTAAAGTAGCTGACCATCTTAGCGTGACAGCTGGTATATTTTTTAGCCCGTGAGAATACATGTAGTATAATCTCTAATTAATACTTATAATAATGCCTGGTGAGATTTGATGAATGAAATTATGGAAATGCTATTTAATTTTCATTGCTAATTTAATAAACATTAAATAATTATAAACTAAAACATTTTAAAACAGACATTTGTTTTAAACTTTATAAAACTCAAAAAAATCTAATTAATTTTGTAACGGGCTTTTAGCGGGCCTTAGGTATATCCATGGGCGTAGCCAGGTTTTGGATTAGGGGGGGGGGCAAAACGTTTAAAAGTTCAATTAGAGGGGGCAAAACATTAATTTTTCAAAGTTTTTTCATTGGAAAAATTTTCCCCCCGTAAATAAAGGGGGGGGGGGCAGCCCCCCCCCTTGGCTATGCCCATGGGTATATCTAGGACCGGCCCGAGCCCGCTAGGTAAGATTACGGCCCGTCCAGGCCCGTTCTTTTATTTTAAAGCAGAAGCCCTTCCTAGCTCGGTTCGCAGACCGTACAGGTCTCTAATATGCACGTTAAATAGCTTTGACTAAGGGTGTCACTACATTTTTTAAAGCTTCACTCTACCATTCAAACCGCGTTACAGCAAAACCGTTTAACTAGTTAAATAGAATATTGCAACTGGGTTAATTTCTAAGCTACAACAAATATCCAGGTCCACCACCATAGTTGGAAAATTTTATATTTTACACCATGTTAAGATAGCAATTAATAATTTTTACATGCCAACGCCAACTGCGCCATTAATCTATTGCGGCCCAATTTACTGGAACAAAGCTATCGATTCGAAGGTGAATATTTTCCAAGTATATAATTTATAAATAGCAGATTTGTTTTGGGGTAGCGTGGCCGAGCGGTCTAAGGCGCTGGTTTAAGGCACCAGTCTCCTCGGAGGCGTGGGTTCGAATCCCACCGCTATCATTTTTATATCTTTTAAAACATTTAATAAGGTTGTGAAAGAAAGCAGGTCAAACATAGCAGCTACTATGATAACTTGGGCAGATATCACAACGGTTGATAAAATAATTTTAAAAACAAATTATAAATAACTTATAAAATACATATTTTGTAAAAATGAAATAAATAAAAGGTTAAATATTTGGAAAACATTGTAATAAACAAATATTGGCTTAATACTAACCAGCATTCAATTTTTTTCTACCTTAGAAGAAGATTAATATGGAAATAGTCAAATAAAATAGATCTATATATTTTAATATATTACTTCATTCATTATCTTTTAATTTTGTCGAATAAATTAAAAAATATAAATATTGATAAGTATTCCAATTTCTTACGCTGAACTTGACAAAATATTTAATTACAAAGAGATTACATGTTTTATTATTTTGATACAAATAAATATATTTATAGACCTCTTCCATAACAAGCGTCACAACGGCGATCCTCCCTTAACTCAGGGCTTTAAAATTCCTTCCAATCTAGCATTGGAGCAAATATAGTGCTAATAAAATCATTTAAGTTTTTTTGTTCGTTCTTTGACTTTCCTTTTCTTTAATTTTTTTCCCCAATTCTTTTTGCAACAAATTCCTTTTAACGACAGCCTTTCCACTTTCATAATGCGCAATTTCCTTAAACGATTTTTCGACTTCTCTAATTTCCCCAAATTTTTTGCCCCCAATCAAAAGGGCGCAGGAATGAGCTTCTGGTGTGCAATGTTTGAGGCAAAATTTAACATTGGAATTACATTTTAGGGGACATGTTTGTCCGAATAGACTTATTTTTTGGCGACAACCCTGGGGCGCTGCACAATAGATAGCCCATTTCGAATTTAATACTATATCTGATGCATCTTCGTCTACCGATTCTTTGTTAAAAACTTTTTTGTTCATCTTTATTTTAGGTGCTATGTTTAAAAATTAAACATTTTTACGGACTTTGTTATAGTATAACATCTTAAAGCACAAAGCATGAATTTTTATAAAAATTGATAATATCAAATTATAAAGCATGGGCGTAGCCAGCATTGGAATTAGAGGGGGGCAATAATGATTTAGGGAGGGGCAAAATGTTTATTTTTTGCAATTTTGGCCATAATTTTAATGAATTTCAACAAATTTTTGGATTTAGATGCCCCCCCCCTTGCCCATGTTATAAAGGTATTGATACCATGGGCCAAGCTACAAATTAAAGAAGGAAAGGAGAGGGAAAGGCAAAAGGTCCTATAACTTTGCTTAATTTTGAAATTTATAATCAAAATTGCATAAAATATACCAATGATTTAAAAAGGGTTCCTGACTAGGCCCATTAATGAAATTATTACTTCGTATAAAATAAATTTAAGATTAAGCACACTTTTTCTGGGTGTGGGCGTTGAGACGATTTCAGACTCCTCGCTTGAGGCAGCCTCAGAATTATCTTCCAACGATAATTCTTTAAATGCCTCGGTCATTTTATTTTTCTCAACTTTAGGGGAGGCATTAATGCAGGTAAAAGAAATTTCTAAGGATCTCTCCAAATCATCTCCCACACTTTGGTGACAAATGTCACACAAAAGTCGCGCCGCTTCGTGAAATTGGCTCCTCTCATAGGCATTAAGACTCGGGGGGAATCGAAAAGTAATTTTATGCTTGCCTTTTTGCTCTTCACAATCTGCAGAAGCAATCGACAAAGAGCCCTTTGTTATTGGAAAGGGCAATACCTGAGGAGTCATAACATGCTCCAATACTTCCAAAATGTAGGTAACGTTGAGTGATGGCGGGAATTCTTCAATTTGAGCAGCAATTATTTTGGCGACTATGTGACGCAAATTTTGCAAAAAATGTTTAGCACCAGTTAAAGTTAGCTTTTTATTGGCATCGTCATTCAGCTTGGAGGCAGGTATGGCACATTTGTTTGGTGTTGTCTCGCCATTTTGCGATTCTTCTAGATTATGGTGAAAGAACAAGATTAATTTATTAACAAACAAAGGAATAAGGCACTTTAAAAGGAAGTTAAAAATGAGATAGTATCGTGCCTATTAAAATTGTTTTTACGTACCAACAGCTAAAAATAATTAGCAGTTTTATCTTATTTTGTATTTATCAAATCGCTTATAAATCGACATAACACGAAGTAAAATATAGTGGATCGTGACCAATAGAAGCTCCTTTAATTTCCAGTTTAACTTTTTTTTTATCTTAGTAAGTTTATGGACCTAAATTGATGTAATACCAGAAAAGTAAAGGCAAGACTTAGGTCTACCCTACCGTGCCAACCAAAATTCAGAACTCATTAAGATCAGTATGACATAATTTGATATAAAAAAATTATAATTTTCTCTCGTTTTTGAACCTTTGTAAGCCTTCACAGACTTGCTCTTAAAATTGTTAGGATGCTTCTTGTTATTGGAGTCCGCGTTAGCAATAGGAATACCAGATAGAGGGTCTAGGGATTGCCCACAGCCTTTAACGTAGGCCATGAGCGATTTAATGAAAGGATCCTTGCCTACCGTTCTGGTGTCGCATATAATGCACAAATGCCTTTTAGCTCGGGTAAGGGCTACGTTCATTCGCCTCACGTCGCCCAAAAAACCGACTTCCCCTAAACATGTTTAAATTAATTAGGAAATATTGTAATTATTTTTATAGAAACCATAATGGCTACCAAATGCTCTTATAAAATAGTAGCCTGAAACATGAAACAAGTTGTTAAAATACAGACTTTTACTACAAAACCCGGTCCAGATTTTGCCAGCCCCAACACCCTCAACTTACCCATCTAAATCCCGCAACTATTATTTTATTTCTAATTCCCGATCCAGCAATCCCGAAATTTTATAAAAGACAAACAAAAAGATAAACTGTATAAATAACATTAAACGATCGAAATAAAGATATATTGTACTTCATAATATAGGGGGAACATACGAACACATCTGTTTTCAATCAATATTCTGGCCATAAAAAACATCTTTTAAAAATGTGCGTTAACTTTTACAAAAGGCTCTAAGTCGGACTCTACCCGCCCAAATTCAGCTCTAAAATGCATTTAGTATCCTACAAAACCACCACACAATTGAAATGTAAAGATTTCCAAAATATTAAATATGACATAAGTTTCAAGTCTAAACATGCGTTACACCTTTACAATAAAGAACGGAATGTATACATAAAGGCTTCAATAAGCAATAAGTCTTACCGGCTCGATTGGATCGGACTAGTGAAAGAATTATAATTTCTTTTTCTCTGCCTTGAAAGCCGTCTACTGAATTGATCTCGCATTCGGGATATTTTGGCCATATCTTTTCCCTCAACAGTTCGATCTAATCATACACATAGTAAAATTTCGTTATAAATAAAAATCAATGGTCGACTTAATACCATTAAACATTAAAGGTAAGAGCCACCAAAAAATAAGCTTGGGAACGCATTTACTAGCTCAATAAATTTGTCCAATGCTATTTACATAAAAAAATAACGTGTGTCCATCTAACCTACAATTTCCATCCCCAAAATATTGTATTTAAGTCACTTATAATTATAATAAGCATTTTCTAGATTTTAATTTAAACAAGTTTGTCAAACATTGATATTATACTATACTTAAGTATTCGCAATTAAATCGTCATAAGTTTCATTACATTTTGCATAAAAGGTCAAAAGCTTAAATCAGTATATAATCAAGATTACTTGAGAGCTGTAAGGTGATATGACGCCAATAAGGGAGGGTGCTATGTTGGGGTAAGCTATTAATCGTTCTAGGTGTCGTAGGCCTAATTCAACTTCAACCAAGTTAGATTTGGATTTATTCCCACTTTCACCCGAAAGCAAATCTTCATAATCCACGCCAGATGAATCTATGAGCACGATAGGTTTCCACGCAAAACAAATTTCATCAGGTTCTGTCCTGTGAGCTCCTCCTTTTTCTGGCCATATTAGATCCCTGAAAAACATCATAACAAAAGTTGTAGAGAATAAAGTGAATTTTTGTAACTATCAACATGGGTTTATACGTTAGTTTTACACCAAAAATTTGGGCGTAGGGTGAAAACAAATCATTGAGTTAAGAATCTCTGGCACCAAAAATATCGCAATGCTTGAATATTCAAAAACACGTTATATAACTGGAAAGATCAGATTAGATCGCCTTCGCCGGCTTTTTACATCGTTAAAATGGTTATGTGATATAGTTAAATTCACGATTAAGTCGTGACAGCGTTTAATTAACAATTAATGGTGCTTAGCCGAGACACTTAAATTGAATGGCAAACTTGATTTTTAATTCAAGCCAAATGATAATATTGACCCTTTTTCTACTTCCAACTTCATTAATCCCATTAAGCCATCCTATCAAATTGCAAAAATGAAAGTTCACACATTTTTGAAGCAGTTAAAGAGCGTATCTTTAGCCTTGGGATGTATTAGTCTCTAGGTAAAATCAGGTCCCATAAACAATTTAAAATCTAAAAAAATTAGACACGATTCGAAAAAAGCATTTATCCAAGTTTATAATTGATCGTCAGGTTGGGCCAATGGAAAGTTTGAATAAATTTAAACACCCCAGTTCGACAATTTAACCAAAATTAAAAATCAGAAATAAACGACCCAATCTTTAAAAAATTAAAACACTCTTAATGGAATTAAAACAAACTTAATAATGTAAACGATGCCCAAAAGTCCTTTCTAAACCATTTGTGGCAAAAAAGTTAACTCACAAGGTTTCACAAAAAATTGGTTCGGGGGGTCAGGGAGGATATGGTTATTTTTTCTATATTAAAAATCGTTATGAACATCTCGAACTTTAGGATATTTTGCTTTAAATTTAAAGGTGAATATCCTCTATTTAAAAAAATCCTCCGCAGACCACACTAATATTATTAAAGCCATTTTAAATTACTCGAGCGTTATGTTAGAAACGTGACTAGGTGCTGTGATGGCGGATTGATATAATTTGTCCGAAACGAAATCCGCCAAAATCTTGTTCATCCTGTATTGAATCATCAGTTTTCGCACAAAACCGACATTTTGGTCGGGATTGGGGGCCGCATATTCCCTTACGATTCGTTCCATCAATGAAATTTCCAAGCCTTGTTCCGCTGCCCTGCGTATTAGCATTTTAAAAATATGAAAGCTAGGAAACAACGAGTAGCCTAACCGAGAATTAGTGCATTTATTTGACCATGCCCGCGTTTAAATAATTAATTCATTTAATTAAAGAAATTATTTCTAACTCATCTAAAATGGTTTTTTTAAAGAGCCTCAGTCTCATGTATTTTGTAATTTTTTAAGGTAAATTGTTAAAAATTTCTCTTTACTCTTTAATTTACGATTAAATATTTAAGAACTTAACCCAAATCTGCTGTTCAACTATTACAGGCTTTGACAAATTGATATTTTAGAATACGAGATAGACGAATGCAGCATTTTACTCAAACACTTTTCAAAATTAATCACACAACCACAGGTTCGGGAATCCACTAATGTTGTAAAACGGATGGGTTTTGTTTGGTCGACCTTTGGCTTAACTAAGACTTACGGTCGACTCTAATCTATTTTTCAAAATTTAGACTAAGATTAAAGGTCGACTAAAAAAACAGAACACGAACCAAAACCCAGCCGTTTTTACATCACTAATATCGCCTCGTCGGGCACAAGTTTATTACATTAACATATTCTATATATAAAAATTCTCATTTGATCTATCTTCGTGTATAATGTTAAATAGATTATTTTTATACATGTTTCCATAATATCAGCGTGAGTTCAAATGATTGAAAAATTGCAATTACTCTTTGGAGAAAATAGTTGGGGGCAGTTGTAGATGATCACCGGCCAATACGCATTTTGGTACTCCTAACAACGGGATCCAGCAGGCTGCTTCCAAAGCCTTTGCGCAAAATAAATCCCATTTTAAAAGGCTACTTTTGGTTTTAAGAAACAATCCACACCACTATAAATTCCCTTAAATTCGAGATTATTACTATGATATCTCCTCAAATTTGTCGTATTTCCTTGTCCATGTCTCTTAATATTATTATCTTTAAAAACGCACGGATATTTGCATTAGAGTTACGCCAACTTAAAACTGAAAGGCATTAATTAGAAAAACTCCCTTATTTCGATTCGTTGAAATTAATTGCGGGATGCGTTTTAATTTTTGTATAAATTACAACCATACCATCCAACTACAAAATAATAAAACAATTTAGGGGTAGTGGAAAATAATAAAAAAATTTAATCGTTTCAAATAAGCAATTTACGGCTATTTAAAGCTCGGTGTCCCCAATAAGCCCTAATTACCATCAGATACATTATTTTATGCGTGCGTTGCAGCTATAAAAAGTGCGAACCATAATACCAACGCTCTAAAAATTCAATTAGAAAGCGCCATAATACCTGAGAACATTCGTCGATGATCAATAAATCGAAAGGGCGATCGCCGGGGATATGAACTGAACCCGACTTTTTACTGGAGTCCATGGGTAAATAAGCACCGAAACCAACCAATGTTGATAACACTAAATTTGAGCTCTTTAAAGCTAAGTCCAGTGAACGATCTTCGTATTTTTTCAACGCTCTTTTAGTCCCGAAATCTATGTGAACTGCTGCCTTAGGGTTATTCCCTTCCTCGGATGCGTTCATATAATCCGTCTTCTAAACAGTATAAGAAGTAACAAATTGGTTAAATTAGACATGTTAGGGGTAATCTGTTTTAATGTCTAATATTCTATTTGATCTTTGATCCTTTCTTCCGTTAGATACTTTATCTTTAATTTTTTCCCCAAACTTATTATAATATTTGATTTGATCAAATGATATAATTTAATGGAATTAGAAAAAAGATTCGATGATTTTTATTGTTTTTAAAGGGACAATTATTTAATTAGTTCTAGATGAATTCTAATTAAATCTATTTTGACCACTGCATTTATCATGTCTCTGCAAAAATTGAGACATGCTAAGTAAACATATGATAATATCAGAATTTGTATTAAATTATCAGTGACTTTAAAATTAAATTTAGATAATTTTTGACAAATTATTGTAGATTGTAGGTGTGGAATATTAATTATGGCTATAAATGAGCTTGGTGAAATTGGGTAGTAAATAAAAATAAAAGAGTCGTATGGAAAGCTAAATATTTGTTTATTATCTATTTCTAAATTTCTAAAATAACCATTTGTGAATAATGTTTACCAAAATGGATTTTTTCAATTCATTACGTAACTCAGTAATAAGTTCATAATCAAGGCTTTGAGCAAGGTGAGCTGCAACAGTATATTTGAGGAGGCGTTTAGAAGTTTTGCCTACATTACCTAACCGAACAATTTTAATCTTTTTAAAATCTATTCCTGACTTTTGAACTTTATTTTCCTGACATTGGAAGGCCTCAACAAAATCCAACAAACGCTCACCCACATTATCCACAGCTATATTTGATGGAGCACATACTAAAACCTTAAGAATACCAATTAATTACAACTTTAAAAAATTTATAAAGTACACATTGAACTAATGAAGATATACTTTCAAATTAAGGTTTAAAATTGCATGAAGAATGAGTTCAATTAAAACAGTGGTTTTGCCAGAACCTGGACATCCGTGAATAATAGTAAGGGGTGGTAACAAGCTGTTTGGTTTAATCATTTCATGGGCATAACAAATAGCTGATTTTTGGCCATCATCCAATGAATTATTGAAAAACTTTGGGTACAAGGAAATATTTATATTTTTATTTACTATCACTAAAAAATATTAGATTAATATTAGAATTATATCTTAATACCTTTATTAGGGTTAAAAGCAAATTGTATTATTTGTTGAGAAGGATATGTGATATTCTCAGAATAAGCTAATGATCCTAATGCTCTAATAAAGTAAAAGATTAAAAAAATACAAACAATTGACAAATGTAAAATTACTTTTCCATCCTTTGATAAGTGATATCATCATGAATCAAGTGAATTGAATAAAGTATATTGTTAACAGTAGATTTAACTTCAATATTTGCATTTAAAAGCATTCTAAGTTCTTTAATTAAAAAAGGGTTACAAGACAATATAATGGAATCTGGATCAATTGAATAAACTCGGCATTTGACACCTGAGGTTTTCTTTTTCCCAACTTTTGCTTTCTCCATTCTAGATAATTTATTTATTAATTCAACTGCATCTCCTAAATATTTGCATGAAAAATAGATTATTTAATAAAACCTTGAGCTATAATAGAGAATGGTAAACAAGTTTTATTTTCTTTCCCAAATTCTAAATGTAGTCTCCCCCTTTCACCAATATACTTATTATTTAAAATTAATTTGTCTATAGTTCCCGTGTGATAATTTTGTTTTAAGCTATCACTATAAATACTTTATAAATTTTTTAACTAATTTACTCCAACATTCTAACTTCTTCTTTTCGCTCTATATTTAGTAACTTTAGCTGGTGATTAGCAAAAATTTTCAAATCCATGCTTTAAACAAGTGAGTTGAGATTTGGTACATCATTGCCTCAAAATTCGGTGTTGTAGTTAATTTAGGGAAATGAGGAGGTCTATGGAAATTATATTGGATATTTATATGTTTATCCAACTATCTAAGGACAATCCTCCTCACTATCTATAATAGATGCTAAATTTATAGAAGGGCCGATTAAGGGACATTTACACTATGGACCTCTTCGTTTTTAAACATACCCCTTCACATAACTCCTGTATCACTTTTACAAGGGTATCGTTATTTATGTTTATAACTCTAGTTGATACAATCAAAATATTTAAAATATCCAAAATAAAAAACACATTATTCTATTCATTTCAAAATCAATTAAAATTAGTACTGCCTATTCAATTTTCCCCAAAAATTAATCGAAATTATAAAACCGATTATTTTATTCTTTTTTTCAGATCAATCGAAATTAAAACGTACCTGTTATCCCTAAGATATAGTACAAAATGATAAGATTGCGAGGCTATATTTGCTGAAACACAGGTTACTACAAACCAAAATATTGCATTCAAAATAGCTGTTAACATCTTCAAAGCAATTTACAATTTGCCAAAATCGCATAAATCTCTACCCAGTTCTGCATTGAACCTTAATGTCTCAAACCTTGACAATAATTGACTTAGCAGCCCTGAATGCAGTCTATTTAGGGATGTTTATAGTTAAGGACTAATAGTATAGGATAGGCTAATATAATTTTAATATTACAAGTTGAATTCATGAGCAACAATGACGGGGAAACTACTGTGATTATATAACTGATGTAAACAATTTGTTTACTTGTATTATAACATACAATTTAAGCCACATAAACGTGACACTTACTAATAAACAAATTTATTATTTGAGTCGCTTCGAAAATTTTTAAATTTGATTTTGTGATACAATATCTAAATATTTTAAAAAATCTATAAAATGATTTTCCATATTATTTAGTTAGAAGTACCTTGTAGTGATGGTTGAGCTTGTGTTTTTTCATTATCAAAGAATCTATACCTTTAGTAGCTTAATAAAATCTTGTTTGATACTGGTGGGGTCACCCTATTGTCAGGTTCTTAGTAAGGAGTCAGACTAAAATTTCTGGGAGTTTGAGGGATTGCTTGTCAAATGGAAGTGCTGGATTTACCTATCAATACGAGTCGGTTAAAACAAAAGTTAAATTTATCAAGATGCTAGCATCATAAAGAATAGTAGGTAGTCAAGCGCCCAAATCCAGCATATTTCCGTCAGGCATGGTAAGCCGGGATACCAATACTCTCTCATTCCATATAAACCAAAATGTACCAAGCAAAGATTTCCCTTTAAGCGACGATGCGTACTTCGCCTGGAATGTGTGGAAAATAAACGAAGGCTAGCGCTCTCTCCACTAACGGAAGCGGTTAAAGACAATAGTTTGCTTAGGATCAAGTTTAGGTCATGGAGTACAAAAAAAGCAAGAGCAGAGAATTGCCTGACGTTTCAAGGAGGAGAAAAATCGATATAGCTTGTATACGATAGACCAGTGGTTCTTAACCTTTTTATACACGCGACCCCCCAAATATTTTATAATTTGTTTGCGGCCCCCCCCCCCCCCCATTTTTTTCATAATAATTTATATTTGTTATATTATCTTTAATATATTGATTTTCTATTATTTTTTCATTTTATTATATAATAAACATAAAACACAACTTTATTATTTCATTATCTATTTAAAATTTAAATAGATAATGAACAATAATAACATAAAAACTTCATAATTAAACATAAAAACAATGTTTAAAATAAAAAATATATGCATTCGGAAATATATTTAATGAGATTTCTGCTGCTGAACATCTTCACCCAATTTGTTAATTCTTGGTTCAATTGATTGCAATGCTATCCTCGTGCAGGAATCTAGTCGCAATCATTACGTTTTTTAGTTTTTATATCCACCCTAGTTGAGAAGCCTTTTTCACACAAATATGTACTAGCGAAAGGCAGCAAATTTTGAATTGCTGCTGAAAATAATGGAGGATATTCTGCACGAATTTGTATCCAAAATTGCGGCAAACTTTTAGTTTTAAACAAAGATTTTAAATTACAATCATTTATTAATTCTAATAATGAATCTTAAGACAACGAGTTCGAATCCCCTGGTGAGTATTTTTTCTAAAGCTTTTCTGAATATTTTTATTTTTTTCTAAAAAATTTGGCGACCCCCCGGCAAACTTCTCGCGACCCCCTAGGGGGTCGCGACCCCCAGGTTAAGAATCACTGCGATAGACCATATGGAAGAGCCAAAAAACCCAATATATAGGTGACGGATACAAATTTTAAGGGCGCATAAAGGCATCGGAATCGCGTCGCTATAGTGTTTATCGGAAAATTTTTAACAAACTGTAGGTCGACGCTAAAAGATTCAATGACAGAATTATGGTGATACAGCTTTGTTTCAAAACTTAACGATAAACGTTATATCAGCTTACGCTCCGAGGTGGAAAAAGGTTTTCAAATGGAGTTGGAAGTACGCTTACTTAATTTGGTAAAGATGAGCTCATAATTATTGGAGCTCAATGGACACATGGATAAATCAAGAGGAGGATCGGCTTTAGAAATGAAGAAAAAAATTCTAGAAATTGCTCAAGCTTTTGACCTAGTTATAGGAAATACCGTCTTCAAAAAGAGACAGGAACACTTTATATCGTACAAAAGCGGCAGCCGTACCCTCAGATAGAAATCTCGGGTCAAAGAACGCACCTAAAGGATGTTTAAAAAGTATAGGTAATACCGAGTGAAATTTGGCTTGTCGACACAAGCTGTGGATGATGGACTTAATATTAAAGGGCCTAAGGCAAAAACGCAAAGAGTAGCGGCTTCAATAAAATGGAGGAGACTGATAATACTTAACAATTTCAGGAAGAAGTAATAAGAAATGCTGATTAAAAATACATCGTGTGAAGATTATTGGAATGGTAGAGCTTGCACAACGCGGAAAACGAGACGATCAATATTAGATGAAAGCAGAACAAAAATTTCAAGGTATCGTGGTGGTTAAATGAGAAAGTACAAAAATGTATCAGAGAAAAAAAGAGATTGTAAGTTTGGTATAAAAGCAAGGATTTTATTGATAAGCAAGCTTATCAAATAGCTAAAAGATCGGCTAAAAATAGGTAGCAAAAACGAAAAACAAGTAGTACGATAATATAAATGAAAAACTATCAAAGGAAAGAAAAAATTGATCCACAAAATCGGAAGGTCAAGGGACCAAAATTTCAAAGATTACATAAGATGCAGGCTAATCAAGGGATAAAATGGAGAAATACAAACACACGACACCCATATATTACAAAGATGGTATAACTCTTATAGTAATTTATTAATTAAAAAGGAGCCCTAAGCAAGACAAAACCCTAGAAAGTATAATATGAGAATTATACCAAGCGAATTGGATCATGGAAAGGATTTCAAAGTTGCTATGGGTTAGCTAAAGTAGGGAAAAGCTCTCGGACCGTACAACATACCAATAGAAAGCTTTAAACCGTTAGGCAATACCAGTGTTCAAATGCTCGCCATTTACAGCAATATCTTCCTAACGAGTGGAGGGATAGCTATATGATGCCGATATACAAGATGAAAGGGGATATGGAATGTGACAACTACAGAGTAATAAAAGTTATTCGAAGTTTAGTTAAAATTACAACCAATTCGAATTTATGCCGGAGAGGTCTAAAACGGATGCCCTGAACAGTATTTGAAAATTAATGGAACTGTCTAGAGAAAGAGTTGAGGATTTGCACATGTGTTTCATCAATCAAGAACGTTTGACAAAGTCCCTAGGACATTAGTTTGGAGATGTCTTATAAAGAATGATGTGCCAGACATAATACGTCAGAGCCACAAGATAGATATGTACAAGGGAAATAAAAGTACGTTAGAACAACAAAGAGGACTACAAAGGGGTTGGCTATTAACACTGGAGTCCAACAGGGTACAGCTCTCCCTTCCTATTCATAATGATAATGGATTTTATTGCAAAGGATTTGACGAGGAAGCACTTGGGCAATAATCTTTGCGGAGGACATATTCCTCTGTGGCAAAGTAAACAAGATTTGGCAAATACTGTAAATAGATGGGTAAATGCAAGAGAATAAAGTGGTCTTAGGGCAAATTAAAAGAAAACAGAATACATGAAGAAGACAAAATTTAAATCAGATGAAAATCAGCAATGTGCCCCTTACTTTAGGATGGGAATTTACAAGGGTGGATTCCTCAATATTTAGGATTAACGCGTCAGGCGGATGGTGGAATGGGTAAAGAAATTTAAGCAAGGATAAATACCGGATGGCTCAAATAGAGAGATTTCACAGGGTTCTAAGTGACAAAAACATCCCAAAAGGACGTACACAATGTAGTTCAATCATATAGTCAACAGTCCTCTATAGCTCGGAATCATGGACTATACGTAAAATGGAAGAGCAACGCCTAACGTCCATAGAGATGAGTATTATGCTAGGAGTAAGCAAAGGAAAAATCTGGATACAACATCAATGAAGACAAAGCTCATAACAGACGGAATAGCCATGAGAGAAGGGACGATAGATAATGAAAATTGAGAAGATACATTTGTTAGGAAAACGAAAAAGAGGAAGACCTAAGCTTACATGAAATTATAAAGTTAGGCACGATGTGAAAATGCACTAGATAAATAGAGATCTAGGCAAATATAGACAAATGAAAATCAATGTTGAAAGAACTGACCGTCAGCTTGATAGATAAACAGTCATATAAAGAAGAAGATCCATTGTATATTCTTGATCGCAGTTTTATAACTTTTAATTTAATAGCTTTAAAGGTTTTTAAATCAAAATGTATAATACAATTTGGAATGTATCTTATCATCAGATAACATTGTTGTGAGACAAATTAATGTTAAACTAGAGTGGGGTTGCTAATTATCGACAAAACCTTGTTTATTATTTTAAAGAGCTTAGTATATATATTTATGTTTAGAAATACATGACAAACAATGCCCTTTTCTTTTTTTATGAAGATTTACGATAGAAAATAATCCTACTATGCTATGGCTTTGTGTTAATTTGTTTGTTTTTAAAAAGAACATGTATTGATCTAATTTATATTAATCTTGTTATATATTAAAATTCATTCATACATTTATTAGACATATACAAGTGTTAATTTAAAAGTGTGAACTCTGATATGGGAGAGAACTTTTATACCATATAGGAACCTGATTCCTCCCTTAACAAATTTAGATAATATTCTGTTTCTTTTAATTGAAATAAGCAGATATTCATGTATTGCTTTGCCGAATTTATCTTTCTAGTGCAGAAATCTACCTTGGTCATGAGATTTTTTTAATAAAGTGGGCGAGTTTCCAATTGACCTGACTTATTTTCATCATAAGATAAATTAGGGGTAGTTTCGATATTTTTAAATTTTGTTTATAAAATTTGTGAATATAAAATCGCATGAGAAGCAGAAACAAATAGATTTTAATTTATAAAAGCCTAATGGGTGGGTATGAGCTTAAATTTTTTTACTGTTAAATTTTTAGGTTTTTATCTAGATACCTTCTTCTGCGATACTGCCCCTATTAAATTCTTAGATTACCCCGTCCATTCAAGGCATAACAAAGTAAAAAGTTGGCTGGAAGTCAGATGTTTGACATGTATATTTCGCATTTTTCCCCATTTAAGGATGTTATTTATTATTGATACTTAAAGCTTGGATCAGCTCTTATTAGTGCTGGGAAAACGCTTAGCACTAGCGCGCTTAGCACCTCCCCGCTGATGGGAATAGCCTATTAAATACGCTATGTCTACTAGCACATAGTCACTTTAAGTGCTATAAGCTATAGGAGATGGGAGGGTTGAGGCGCTAGAGCTATGGGAGATGGGAGGTTTGAGGCGCTAGAGCTATGGGAGACGGGAGGTTTGAGGTGCTATGAGCTATGGGAGATGGGAGGTTTGAGGTGCTAGAGCTATGGTAGATGGGAGGTGTGAGGTGCAATGAGCTATGGGAGATGGGAGGTTTGAGGTGCTATGAGCTATAGGAGATGGGAGGTTTGAGGTGCTAGAACTATAGCCGATAGCACTTAAATGCGCTACTCCTATAGCACGGCGCTAACACTGGGAATAATTTTTTTAATTGTTTATTTATTAGATATTAAATATGGAAAAATATATTTTTTGTCCTATCTTACCATCTAACTACGACTTATTTTAATATAAATTTTATTAAGTGTATGACTTTAATTTAAATATTTTGCATTGCTTCTACATTTATTTTATTAATAACTAGTCCTTCCCCCCCCCCCCCCCTGAATGACGAAAAAATGTAAAAAAACTCTTACAAATTAATATTTTTTTTGTTTTGCCCCTTCCAAATTGAACTTTTACCCGTTTCGCCCCCCCCCCTAACCCAAAACCTGGCTACACCTATGATATATTAGCACTCCCTGCCCCCCCCCCCACGCCCATGTACTTTGCATTGCTTCAACTTTCATTTCTAGCTCGGCCCGCCCTTTCCTTTTGCAATAAAAAAATAGGTATTATATTATAAAAGACTCAAGGATTGGATTTTAATTCGTGGGGATAATCGCAAAAATGATTTTATACCACTTTCCTATTTAGTCTAATTTATCTTTTCCATTTCTATTTTAAATTGTTAGATTAATTCATCTACGTTGTTAAGAATAAAAAACTCATAAGATTAGAGGTACATATGTATTGTTGGGCTATTGTTTTCATTGAAACATGTGTTGACCTTGCAATTTACATAATCGCCCTAGTTTAGTCCTACCTCATTCATATAAATTATAACTGAAAATAAAAATACGACTACGAGGGATGGGATATGACTTAAGGGGGGGGGGGGGGGGGGGTTTAATTTTTTTATTCTCGAAAACATGGGCGTAGCCAGGTTTTGGATTAGGGGGGGCGAAACGGTTAAAAGTTCAATTTGGGAGGGGCAAAATAAAAAAATTATTAATTTGTAAGGGTTTTTTTACATTGAAAATTTTTTTTTCGTCATTCAGGGGGGGGGGGGGGGGAGGGCGAGTTATTGATAAAATAAATGTAGAAGCAATGCAAAATATTTAAATTAAAGTCATACACTTAATAAAATTTATATTAAAATAAGTCGTAGTTAGATGGTAAGATAGGACAAAAAACTTATATTTTTCCATATTTAATATCTAATAAATAAACAATTAAAAAAATTAATCCCAGTGTTAGCGCCGTGCTATAGGAGTAGCGCATTTAAGTGATATCGGCTATAGCTTTAGCACCTCAAACCTCCCATCTCCTATAGCTCATAGCACCTCAAACCTCCCATCTCCCATAGCTCTAGCACCTCAAACCTCCCATCTCCCATAGCTCATAGCACCTCAAACCTCCCATCTCCCATAGCTCTAGCGCCTCAAACCTCCCATGTCCCATAGCTCTAGCGCCTCAACCCTCCCATCTCCTATGGCTTATAGCACCTCAAACCTCCCATCTCCTATAGCTTATAGCACTTAAAGTGACTATGTGCTATAGCTTTAGCTCCTTAAAAACGCTATTTCCCCATCACTAGCTCTTATGTTGCCAGTGACATCATCATATACCAAACATTTAATTCAAGTTTGCATTTATTATTGATCTAGCCATATAAAATATGGGGGACGAAAGTAGCCTAATGTTTAATATTCTTGCCCGAGTCGAGAAAAAATTTAAATTTAAAAATCTACGAAGTGTCATATTTTATTAGATTGTTGTATATCAAGGAAAAGCCTCAATTATAGTGTTAATAAAGGAATCCCGAATTAAAATATGCGTTCAATGAAACTAATTTAAAAAAATTTAGTTATTGGTTTCAAGAGATATACATTAGAGCACGTAGTTATTAGAATACATGTTATAGCTAAAGCAACCATTATATTGTTCAAAGTGATGCTAAACAATGAGAATGAGCGGTGTATTATTAATTATTCCAATTTCAAAGTTACTTTAGTGGACTCTAAACCTAAGCAAATTTCTGAGAGGCATTGTCAATAAGTATTAGGTAAAATTAAAGGATCTTGTAATAATAGAACAAACTTCTCGATGTAGAAACAGCTTGTGAGGAAATTATTGAATATATATATATACTAGATGAACCCGGCAAACGTTGTTTTGCCATTTACCCGGGTGTATTAGCAGAAATATTATAGATAAATTTTAATAGATTAAGAATATATCAAATATAATTGGTAAATGTTTATTATGCAAAGATTTTTAAACAAATAGTTAAAGAGGGTCCAAGGCCCAGGCCCAACCAAGAGAGAAAACCTGGCCAGAAATCTATTAATTGCTCTGTTATCGGGATTTAAAAAAAATTATTTTTCGCTTTGGCATTTGTATAACCTTAAAAATTCTTTAAACAAAAAAATAAACAAATAAACATGCAATAATATTAAGACTTCATCTTTAGAACTACAAAATACATTAAAAATATTTTGACCATTATGCAAGGTGACATGTAGAAACAATTAAACATGTAATAATATCAATTCATCGTTGAAACTACAAAATATATTAGAAATCTATTAATTGCTCTGTTATCGGGATTTAAAAAAATTTACCTTGATTAAAGGCCTTTATACGTTATTTTCATATTTGATAATTAGAAATATTTTCAATTATATTAATTGGGTATTGTAAAACTTATTTATTTTAACGCTAATCAAATAAGTGTAGAGAATATATTTATTCTAGAAACTTTTAAACTTGTAGCTTTTACATTCTCGAAGCCCCTTGTTAGGCTTAGACGCGATAGTGTACCAGGGAAAGCTAAGATTGATGTATCATAGTATGTAACTTTAACTGAAAATTGAAAATGAAGTTTGAACATATAAAAAACTGACGTTAGAAATCTTTTTAAAAAATATATATACAATCTCATAATTACCTTTTAAGCCATGGAAAAAAGAATTAAAATTATCCAAGAATGAAAGAAATTTTATTTATTTCAGGTTTAATTTATAAATTTTATGTTGTCACCGTTAACCGTTCTCGAAAACTAATGGATCGATTTGGCTCGAACAAATCTTAAAACATGCTCCGGAGTGTCAGGAATAAACTGTGAAATTTTGAGCCAAATCGATCTGGTAGTTTTTACAAAAGTTGAGAATCAGGCACTAAACCGTTCTCGAAAACTACTGGACCGATTTGGCTCAAACAAATCTTAAAACATGCTCCGGAGTTTGGGGAATAAACTGTGAAATTTTGAGCCAAATCTGTCCGGTAGTTCTCCAAAATTGGTGGCGGCATATATATATATATATATACATACATACATAGTTTCATTTTTAATTGCTATGCAATTTATGGGCTCGTTTTTGGGTTGTCCGTCCGTTGTCCGTTGTCCGTTGTCCGTTACCCTCCCTATCTATTTGCATTGGGTATATTAGGTTATCGATTTTTTAAATTAATGCATGAGAAAGAGGTGCCCCACCCCTCATCTCTATCTCCCTCGCTGTGTTATTTTTTAAATTAATGCATAAGAGGTGCCCCACCCCTCATTTCTATCTCCCTCGGTGTGTTATATATAAGATTTGTTAAATTATCTATTGTATAATAAACATAGATAAAAGTTGTTTACTTTTAATGCTATGCAATTTAACTAGTTATATAATAAACACAAATAAAAGTTGTTTACTTTTTAATTGCTATGCAATTTAACTAGTTTTGGGGTTAGAATCCCGGAGTTTTTTTGACTCTTATGATTGTTCTTGTTACTATCATTGACAATAAGAATTTTTGGCCGTCCGCTGGCTGCTGACCAATGAAAAAAATGACCATTGGCCAAAATGTGAATCGAAATTATTTTATTCGTTTTTTTTGACTATTATGATTGTTCCTGTTTCTACCATTGCTATTATGACTTTTTGGCCGTCCGCTGGCTGCTGACCAATGTTATATAATAAACATAAATAAAAGTTGTTTACTTTTAATTGCTATGCAATTTAACTAGTTTTTGGGTTAGAATCCCGGGTTTTTTGACTCTTATGATTGTTCTTGTTACTATCATTGATAATAAGACTTTTTGGCCGTCCGTTGGCTGCTGACCACTGAAAAAAATGACCATTGGCCAAAATGTGAATCCGAGTTTATTTTTTCGTTTTTTTTTGACTATTATGATTGTTCCTGTTACTACCATTGCTATTATGACTTTTTGGCCGTCCGCTGGCTCCTGACCGATGGAAAAAATGATCATTGGCCAAAATGTGAATCGAAAATATTTTTTTCGTTTTTTTTGACTATTATGATTGTTCCTGTTCCTACCATTGCTATTATCACTTTTTGGCCGTCCGCTGGCTGCTGACCAATGGAATAAAATGACCATTGGCCAAAATGTGATTCGAAAACTTTTTTTTCGTTTTTTTTGACTATTATGAATTTATATCCACTTTTACCGTGTCCTGGCTGCTGACCAATGGAAAAAAATGACCATTGGCCAAAATGTGATTTGAAAATTTTTTTTCGTTTTTTTTACTCTTATGAATGTATATCGACTTTTACCGTGTCCTGGCTGCTGACCAATGGGAAAAAATGACCATTGGCCAAAGTGAGCATCAAAATTTTTTTTTCCATTTTTTTGGCTATCATTGACTTATAGAGTATCTGTTAGTACTGACCATAGAGAAAAAGTGATCATTGGCCAAATTTTTGATTTTTTTAATTAAAAATTGTTCAAATTCAACAAACATTTCTCCCAACAATTCTGCAAATTCTTAACATTGTGTTGTTTTATAATATAATGTTTGTTAGACCCATAATCAATAAAAACTAATGTAATACGCAACTAGATGCAAACACTAAATCTAACCCTAACCCTTGCCTATATTACATTTTGCCTATATCATTTGGCCTATAATGGAAAATTTGTATAAATAATTAATTAATCATTAGGCATTTAATACCCCCCTATAGGCATTCTCGCCCCTTCCCACCATTCTCGCCCATAAATTGCATAGCAAATATGATACATTTATACGAAGTACAGATGAGTCGTCCCCCCTTCCCTTCCCCTCTTCCCTTCCCTTCTCCCCCTTCCCACAAGGGCCGAAGGCCCGAGTTTTATACATAAGATATATACTAACTGTGCCCGGCCAAGCGTTGCTTTGGCTTAGTTATTTGGCTAAATAATTTGTACCTATTAATAGGAAATATATGAAAGAGTTTGGGTTAGCTTATTTCTAGAAAATACTATCTGTATGGGTATGTGGTTATGATTGAAATAAGAATGGAGCGTTGTGACAATGTTGGCCTATAAAATGACAATACACTAATCATAAATTAATTTCTTTATACTTTATTAAATCATTTTTGATACCTATATGTACATCAAATTATGACGATTAAAAAATAATTCATCGACAATCTTTAAGTGCGATGAAGTATATAATATTTTTGGGTAGTCCGTCTCTAGTCAACACGCAAACTGGATGGTTTACCCACGCGAGAACATGCCATATATAGCTGTTGGTGAGAAAAGCATGATGTGGCGAAATATAAGCTACAAATATACGTCGTTTGACCTTGCGCCTTATTGATTATCTTTGCGAATGCCAACCTACTTGGAAATTTAATGCGTTTGATTTCAATCGGCACATATGTGGAAATCATAGGGATTCGTGGCAGCATGCATGTTCACCTCGGAACTTGCCATTTAAAATTCTGACTTCAAGTTTTTCATTAATATTTCAATGACACGGCCAATGCGATGCCATTTTTGTATCGTATCTCGGCAAGAATTATCGAAATGAGAAATGTTTTGCCAGTTCCACCTGATGCATCCAAAAAAAGGAAACGCCTTGTCCTGCCGAAACTATCAGCATAATGGGTCGTAAATGGTTTTTTGTTCATGAGTTAGTGGTGGGATATTGCGAGTAACAATCGCTATTTCTAAAATACTGTACTGCAGTTCAAGACTCATATCAGTGTTGAGTAAATCAGATGTACATCGATTTGGTTAACTCATACCAAAATGACTAATTATAAAATTGGCAATGACAATACAAAGATTTTATAGCTATCAAAATGCTTCATTATACATTGCGTCGCTGAATGATAACGTTAGATCGTTGCACCTTGAAGGATGTCGATATGATCAGTCATTGAATCTATGCTTATACCACAACGTTTGTGCTCGGGGTGGGAAACATGCAGTTGACACTTTAGCGATTAGTAGACGATTTTGTGTTCCTGTACAGTTTAATGCTGCTTTAAGAATACTGTCGCGATGGTTGTCGTCTTCTAGCAAGCCTAATGTAAGGTATGCATCTTTATACGCTAGATACTGATGTCCATTTACTTTATATATATCGTGAAATGACAATGAGCCAGTGCCATAAACCAACAACAGTCGCAGTTGAAAGAACTCAGTCTGCCTTGGATTCACTTTATATACACGACGGCGATGATCGATTAAAATATCCACATGGGCCATGATTATGTTTGTAGTAACAATATCAAACAATAATTTATCAGCACGCGGATTTGGAATTTCTGCATAAATTAAACTATCTATATTTTCAGGAGGTATTTTGTCGATGAACTAAATCAAAATGTGAGCATGCGCTAATCCTCGCATTTGCCACTCATTCGAATACATTTAGCAACGTGTGAGGCCAAATATTATTACTGATATGTTAATAAATAGAATACTTTTAATAAATAAAATACTTCATTTTATATATGAAAGATTATTTACATTGTTGCATTTTACAGTATCACTATCCATATGACATCATGAGGTTGCTTTTGATTATAACTTGACTGTCTTATCACTTAGAGATTTCGAATATAGTTTAAAACCTATTCTCAGACCTACCAAATATTCACAGAAATTTTTATAAAAATCGGTCCAGCCGTTTCGGAGGAGTTTAATAACCCACACCGTGACACGAGAATTTTATATATTAGATATATATATATATACATGTATATTTTTTAATAGTCTTTAACTGATTCTGCATCTTTATTATTGCACAATTTTTTATTAGTCGATTGCAAATATAATGGTGCAGGGGCGTAGCCAGTAGGGGGGGGGGCCTAAATGGAAAAAATTTTTATACAACAAGCCTTAAAAATTAAAAAAAATTATGCTCTGCCCCCCCCCCCTCTCCTTTAATTCAACTTAACTTTAATATAGATATTAGCAAATTCACACGGATTTTTAAATTATTTTATTGAAATTAGATATTAATATGAATTACTAGTTGTGTTTGAGTAGTTATTCATTTATTTCTTACTTAACTATCATATTAAAATAGACATTAGAATTTTTTTGTAAATCAAATTATACGTTTTATTTCTAAACAAATAAAATATTTAATTTAAAAGCATTCATGAATATGATAATTTATATTGTAGAAAAAAGATGCATTTTAGGATTCATATTTAATATAAATTTTTTCCAAATGGTTTCGTAAAAATTCACTCTTAAATTCCTTGTACACAGTTTTATGTATTCACAATATTATGTATATAAATCTTACAAACATTATTAACATTATAGCCCTAGCGGACAATGCCTCACTTATTCTCTCACAAATCCATCCCTAATATAAACGTCATTAGAAGCCAGTATATAGTTTCTTTTTAAAATTCAAAAAAATCGTTTAAATTAATTAGTGATAATTTTTGGTGTGCGTTGAGGCCAGAGATTGTAGAGCAAAAAGTATTTTACAAACAATCTTTTTTATTTATTTACACCCCCCACAATTTAAATTTTATGGGCCCATGTCCTTATTAAAATTACGGGCTTTTATGCGGGCAAATTTCTAAATCGTTAAGCACAAAAAAATACCTAAAATTTTTAACTTTTGCTCAAATTTTATTTTGTCCACCCTTCTAACATAAAACTTGGTTCCGCCCGTTTAAACTTGTTATTCTTTGATTCTGATGTTCAAAAAACTCGCTAAAAGATTGGTCCAAGTTGTTTCTCTTAAGTTTGAACTTATCAAAAACATTGTCCACCATTGTTTACGAAATTTAGTTTTAGTTTTATTTGCCAAGAGAATAAACTCAGCGAACGAATCTGTTTGAAATTTATCATAGTAGCGAAAATATCATTTGTTAGTCCCTGCCATATAAAATAAATTCTTTCAGAAAAGAACTAATTGTCTGCTGCTTAACAGCTTTGTTTATATTAGTTTAGTATTTAATATTACACGTGCTATGCAAAAATTAAATTGAAGTACGGCAAGAAATTTTCAATACAAAATTACTACTTGACGAAAGTTGATGAGTAGAATAGCTTCCAATATCTTTCTAATTGCACAAATTGACAGCATTCCTACAAATCAGATTTCCTCCATATCATGGCAAAATCAAAAAATCATACCAATCACAATCAATGTAAGAATAGATAAGATATTAATATATTTTAAATATTACAGCTAGAAAGCAACATAGAAATGGCGTAAAACGTCCAAAAAAGCAAAGATATATGACTTTGTTAGGAGTAGGTTTATTAACTTCGTTTTAATATCTAATTTAGCGTGATGCCAAATATGTGAAAAATTTGAAATTTGCTAGAAAGCATAATAAGAAATCAAAGGATCAAATTAGCACCAAGATGGAACAATAAATTTGTGAATTTACGTTATTTAAATTTTACAATTGAATAAAAGATTTGGTACTTGTAAGTAACTCAATAAGCTATTGGATTATTTAAGAAAATATATGAACAAAAAAAATTTGTTTTAGGCTGCAACTCTATTAATAATTTTTGATTAATAGTTTTAATGTTTTGATTAATTAGTGTGTTAAATTGCCCATTAATATTTACAATTGTTCATATCAATTTGTTTTACAATGAGTAGAAAATTAATTTTTTTAATGTAATTTATTCATGATTGTTTGATTTGTAGGTTATGATAAATATGTTTCTAAATTTTAATGGAAAATAAGTTCTGCTAAATCTTTTTGAATTTATCTAATTTATAACATGTGATCAAATTTCTCATAGACATTTGAGTCTAAGCTCTGGCCATGGATCCATTATTCTAGTTTATTGACAGAAACTATCATAACTATGATTCAATTTCTGAACCAAATCTATCTAATATAGCCTCCATATTTTATATAAACCAAAGATTTTTAGCAAAAAGGATGTTATGAGATTTCACATTAGAATTTTTAGACCTGATAGTGTCCTTACTTAGTTTTTTAGTTAATAACCTACTTGGACATTTGTTTTCAATCCCAGATTTAATGTACACCTTAACCACTGACATCATTGCTTAGCTAAGAAGGCTGGTCATAGCTACCCCTCATGTAATGTTTTTTTATTTTATTTTACTAATCTTCTTACACTGATTCTTTATTTTGATCTATAATACAAAAAAATAAGCAAAAATTAACATGCTTTAATTTTTTAAGATTCAAAGGATCTATTGAATTAATATTTTAAAGTTTATAGTAATTTAATATTATTTTTTCGGCAAGCAATTTTAATTTTTTTTCTAATTCTCAATTGCAAAGCTAGTATTTGCACAACTACTGATGCGGCTAGTATAATCCTGGATGAGTACATAATGTTTTTAAATTTTGATGCCTTGCTATTGACAGCTCAGAAATAGTAGTTCTAGTTTTAATAATTTACAACAGATTAGTAATTTAAAGTTTTAATAATTTACAGCAGATTAGTATTTTAATTAATATCATATCAACTATGATTAATTGGAGTTTGCTTTTAATTGTGTACATTATATTTAATTTAATAGGTCAAATGTGATTTAAATATGCAAAAAATAATATTAAAAATTTTTTGTCCAATGTGCCGCGCAAAAAATGTTTTATGGTAAATTTTATATATCTAACAAATTTAAGCTTTATTAGATTTAATAATTATTACATTATTTAACCGATCTTTGTTATTAATAGTTTTATTCTTACCTTCTTTATTTATTACAACTGAATAACCTAATTAATAATGTCCGTAGCCACGCGAAAGTAAGGTTCCATAATAATAAAAATAATCCGATAAAGATAAACAGACGATGCGCCTACATATCCGCGAAAGGGATACAAAAAAAGATATTATGCCAAGAGTTTTACATTTATGGGAAAATATCCACTGTGAGTTAAAGTACAATGATCTCATGAATGCATGACTTGCCAGCGCAGCTGGCGTTAGTACGCGGCGTTTAACAAAATGAAAGGGAGAGGAGGAAGAAGGGGAGATAGAGACTAAACCACAACACCATACCCTTCAAGATAACTTCATCCGACCCAAGTGTTGACCTCTCTCAGCACGGTCGTCGGACCTGAGTCTCTGACCGCATACAATTTTTTATAGTCCCTTGTTCGGGCGTACGTATCGATTGTATTGAACGTTTTCTGGATCGTGATCTGGTTTGGTCTTTCAATCCGTCTTTTCGATGATTTCATTCACTAAAATTTAAATCGCACTTCCCCATCGAACTTGCTGGAGTTGGGGGGGGTTGTTGTAAGGTAACATCACATCGATGACTAACGATTGACCACGTGTATCTGAGCGTTATTGGGTTCAGGATATTCTATCCAAGTTTCGTTTAACGCAACCCAAAGAAACTTCGTTACTTTCCCCAAGAGAGCGAGACAGAAACCTCTTCGCCACCCTAAGTCGTTCAGGCCGCTCCTCAATAAGAGCTGCTAGCCTCTTAACCATAAGAGTACGGATATTTTTGTCAAATTATCGGTGACGTCGCTATACCACACATCAGCTATCGGCGCTGACACAGGCCCCACGACATCACTAAGTGTAAAAAAACTGTGACAGGCATATCTCGCATAAAACGCAACTCCGCCTACCATAATAACCTAGGAGCTATGAACTCAACAACGGTAACCTTGAACCTGATAACGATGGTATTACCTCTCATCAAACCACGTGCGACGTTCCGGTAACCAACCAAATGTATAAATCACACCATGCGCAATCGGCAAAAATATTTTGCCCACCCAGGAAATTCGACCTCATCAAACCTAATTAAAGGTGATACGGCGTATAGCCAAAAAACAGGTCATAACAGGCATTAAGCCTCCGAAAATAAATTCGCATCTGTATCACGTGCGCGCATGCAATACTAAATTTCATCCCCGAAACCTCGTACACGCATTGCTCTGTACTGGCAGATCCTTCGGGCTTGGCCCTACTGTCCCTCTGCACCGGCATTACCCTTCAGCGCATACTGACCACACTACCCTGTAGAGGCACTTTTGTGCATAACGTTACATAGGACCGCGTCATTTTGTCCACCCGCCATATTTCGATCATCAAGCAGGTACCGACAGAATTATTCGGAATCGCAATAGCAACAGCACCGGTACTACATACCTTCGACGCTCTATTATTGCACTGTCCGATACCAGCTGATCAATTAAGGACAATGACGGACAGCGATTGACGGTCACATGCGCGTCAATCAAATTCATAAATATTAAATGAGTTTCATTCAAAAAAATCGAAGGAATAAATCATGCACAATAAAAAATGTTTACCTTCGCGCGATTCTAATGGGACTTATGAACTAATTAATCGGATTTTAAAAATATTGCCATACCCTTATTACCCCAAAATTTAAGTTATTATAACAATCAAAGTAGTTCCGATAAAATTTAAATCTCAAAATATTATTCTTAATTTTAATCCAAAAATATAAAATCCAAAAATTTAGAATTCTTATTTTAAAACTTTTAAGTCAAATTTTAATTACTTGAATATCACTTTTATCTGACACCAATTTAACAAATTTAAGTTTTATTGGCTTTAACAATTGATTAAGATTTAACAATTTATACATAATTAGCCGATCTTTGTTATTGAAAAAATAGTTTTATTCTTACTTTCTTTATTTATTATAACTGAATAACATAATTCAAAATGTCCGTAGCCACGCGAAGGTAAGGTTCCATAATAATAAAAATAATTCGATAAGGATAAACAGACGATGCGCCTACATATCCGCGAAAGGGATACAAATAAGGATATTATGCCAAGGAATTTTACATATATGGGAAAATATCCACTATGTGTTAAAGTACAATGATCTCATGAATGCACGCTTGACTTACCAGCGCAGCTGGCGTTAGCACGCGGCGTTTAACAAAGCGAGAGGGGAGAGGAGAAAGAAGGGGAGATAGAGACTAAACCACAACAATATCTAAAAAGTATTTTTGCTTTACAGGACTTAAGAAAAAACATCATTGATCCTGTTATAATTTCGGCTAAGAATTTAACCAAATTAGCAAGCCGTCTAAGGTTAGGAAGTCAGGACGAGTCGATCAACTTAAAAAATTGCTGTTATCACAGACAAACGATCTTTAACGCGCATATTATTAAAATCATTTTATTTAAAATATCACTGGATTTCATATAACCATGTGGTCATTCCATTCACTATAAATTTTTTTTCGTTTTCTCGTAATCTGATATGTCTTGAAGGTTTTAACATTACCATGGGCGTAGCCAATCAAAAAATCTATTAAAATTATGGCTACAATTTCAAAAAATGATCATTTTGCCACTCCCTAAATCATTATTGCCCCCTTCTAATCCTAATGCTGATTACCCTCAGGAACATTACACATTATTTTGTGTATACAAAAAAGTTTGGGGTTTCTTGTCGTTTCCCCCGTCTTGCCCTCATTTTTTTAGTAGCCTTACCTAATCTATTTACATATCTTAATCTATTGGCTATTTAATTCCAAATTATCTTAATTTCTTTTTTTATAGCTATTTCATTTATTTTTTCCTACTTTCCCCAACGTTTTTTCTATCATTTCATTGCCATAAACGCCAAGTCTTTTCCCTTTACCGTATAGCATTCGATTCCGAGCTACATAATACCTTTGGCTATATAATTTACCTATAGAAGTGATATTTTAGTATTATTGGAAACCATGTGTCACAAAACCTTTTCCAGATGTCTCATTTATCCAGCAATCTCCCTTGCTTAGTTTTCTTAATGAAAACAACTGGCTTTAGGAGTAGATTTGAGTATCTACCTTTTTATATTATCATTTAACCAGATTTTTAATTTCTCGATTTTCTTTCTATCGACCCGACCTCTTCGATAGCATCCACTTATCTATATAAAAGAATAGACAATTGTGAGTCACATTTGGGACACAAATATTAAAGTCAGCAACCATTAGAGTCCAAGGTTCTTCGTATTATCTAATGGTTGACCTATGCAATTGTAAATATAAAGTCAAAACCTTCGAGCATTTAAAATACTCATCCAAAGTGCCTAGCCGGTTTGATGTTTCTTTTCTGCTATGCGCATCTCATTCTCAGCTGCACCTATGAATTTATATGTGCCGAAATTAGAAATTTATCATTTATTGATTTGTCTTATTTATACCCTTTCTAGCTTTATTATTAAAATCCGGGGTAAAATAGACCTCTTATTAGGGTGTGGCATGAGTTCAATCATAACTCTTAACAAACTGCACTTGTTTTGTCATATACATTACAATTACCATTATAAAGAGAGAGTTGGCAAGTATATACTAATCCATTGAATTTCTGTAATTGTGGCGATTTCGCAGTACACTAAAATATATAGGTATAAGCTTTACAATAAATAAATATTTTATGGCCAAATTATTTAAAAAAGGGATTGAGGATGTTTGGGCATATAAATAGGGTTTTTAAACTTATGTAGATAGCGGCGTTTACTTTTTGAATTCAAAAGTATATGTTATAAAATTTTTAACGTTCAATTTATTAAAAATTATGTTGATGTTCTAGTAGCAATGCTACTTTTATTGGTGTTTTTTCAACGTTATAATGTTTGCAACTAATTACTTATGTATGAATAATGATAAGAAGCATTTACTCGTACCTTTGTGGCTTCTATAACAACACAATAAGCATGCAATAAATTTTTTAAGAAAAAACTAGGGATAGTTATATCAGTGGCCTAAAACGTTTGCCTTAACTTATTTATATAATGGCTTTACTTATTTATATGAATGTTAACTAAGGGTCCCAGATAGTTCAAATATAACTAAGTTAAATACAAGCGCACCTATAATTTAATGCGCCAATCTATATATGGCAAATAGAATAGCTTAAATACAAATGTAATAATTATATTATTTAAATACTTTTCCCTTTTTATTAAATTTATTATTTTTATTAATTGTCAACTTCTTTATGCTGTAGAGTGAAATAATGTACATGCGATATTAATGACAAGTTTATAAAGGTATTGAATAAAAAATGGTTCGCCATTTTAATTTTTCAAAACTTTTTTATTTAAAATATAATTAAAATAAATCATGGTATAAATTTTTAGAGTGTGATTTTTTTTAAGTTGAGACATGTCGAGATTACTCGTGGAGAGGAAACGTTACCGAGATTTTTTAGGCCGAGACCAGTTTCTCATAATCGCACTCGAGACGAGATCGAAACACAACACATGTTTAACTTCAATATAGACCGGTCTTAAAATGTATTTGTAAGCTCCGCTCTTCAACCATATTGGCATCTAGTTGTCGCATATTACACAGGATAAACTTCGCCTTTTAAGCCATCCTTTTTATACCCGTACATTGACTAATGTTGCACAAACTCCCTCTTCATGTCATCGAGCTGAGGCATGTAAACCTGTCTACTTTTGGCTACTTTAGATGGTCAGCCAGCGATGGGGCGCCTGTAACGTTAATTTCCATGTCTTTCTATTGTTGACTTTTAACCCGTATCTAGCTAAGCGCTTTGACCACTATTCAGCTTCGTTAAATATTTTCGCATTTTCTCTTCGCATTGTACCATATAATAGGCTTATAGTGTACACCAAGGAAATATTTAGTTTGAACTTCGTTTTATAGCAAGAATTTGAGGTAGTGTTTTGATCTCGTCTCGGGAGCGTTTATGAAAATCTCGTATCGTCTCGGTCTATAAAAATCTCGGTCTCGTCTCGACCAGAATTCTCGACTTTTTAAAAAAAATTTATACAAAATAAAAATTTCTCCTGTTTTATTATAAATAATAAATAAGTGTTAATAAATCCAAATGACATGCCTTTATATTTTTTGAACAGCCTTAATACACAAACTTTTTAAAGACGTAGCGCGACACTATATCTCATTGACAATATAAAGGTATGAGCTAATTCATAAAGATACCATTTTCTATGGAAAGTGCAAAAACTATAAATAAATTTGAAGTATATAATATTAAATATACAATTCTCGCAAATTAGAACATATGTATCAAATTCACTGTGTCTGTCAAATATAAACAGACTTAGAATTATATAAGTTGACCTGTATTTGACTTAGTTAAATATTTTTGCAAATTGAGACACTTTATTAACCCTGGCTAAAGCCTCAAAGTAGACCTTAAAATATTAAAGGCAAACGTTTTAGTCCATTGATATAACCATCATTAATTATAGCCCATGGAGTTTATTGCATCATTACCATAGCGTTATAAACCACAAAGTGTGAGTGACTTTTGATAATATAATTATTATTACAAATTGATAAGAACTTTGTTAAACAACAATAAAAGCAGCATTACTATAGAAATAAGAACATAATTTTTTAAGGTTTAATTCAAGTGCATGTATTTTATTTTATGACAAAAGTCATTATAATCAAATTTATATGCAAAATAATTAACTTACATTTTTAACTAACTTTGCCATTAATTAGTTATCTATCTAATACAGAACAGTTCGTGTATTTATTTTATATTGCACAATTGCCATAATTATAGAGTAAAAATGAACCTGTCAACCCCCCTTTATAATGTGAAAAACAAATACATGTGACAAAACATTGTATTCAAATAATGTATTATTAAGGTTTAAGTTGAAGCATTAAAACTTCTAGAAAACATGGTACATTTGAAACTGGTACAAAGGCAGCTCGGGTGCTCAAAATATATCGAGCCACCTTAGCTTAACTTGTATAATTATTCAAACGAATTGACTACCAATTTAATATTATTGCATCATGCAGGATGCGAAACTGCGAAATTCAAATATGCTTTGGTAATATTTAATACTCCATAAGAACTTATTCAACGACTAAATTTTTATAGTACTTGATAATGCTATGGATACAAATATGTGATAAAAATATAATTAAATTAATCAAATACCCTAAGGGCCATCCATACATAAGTAAGTGAATGGATATTGCCAATATTTAATTTTTTTGCAATTTTTTTAATACCAAATATATTCCAATCATATTAATTTACATTTAATATCTTAAAGGTAAATCATGCAAATAAATATACCCATTACTAAAATCTAACTATCAATAAAAAGCCATCTCGCCGAAAAAATCTCGTATCGTCTCGTCTCGACATCAATCTCGTCTCGATCTCGGGTCAGTTTTTCAAATTCTCTCGGTTTTTCGGGACGAGACGAGACCACCGAGACGAGACCGATAATTTTCTCGGTTTTTCCGCATCACTATTAAGGCGTCATAAATATTTTTCATAAGCCGTAGATATGCGTCAAGGATATTTTTATATTCATGCACAACCATATTAAATCGCTATTAACAATGTCATAAGCTTTCTCCAAGTACAAAGAGACCATGTAAGTTACTTCTCTTCTTCCCATATACATCCATCATTTGTCTTAGTGCGAATAACGGGTCGATTGTGGATTTGCCGACCACGAGTCCTCATTGGTTAGCCATTATTTCCACATTGTTTCAGCCATGTTACTAAGATTCTTTTCAATAGTTTCGAGGAGTGGCAAGTTAGCTTAATACCTCTGTGATTGTCACACTTATAAAGGTCTCTTTTGCCTTTAGGAGTATAATCGTGCCTGCTGTCCATTGATTAGGAAATCGTTTTTCTATCATTGTTCATGGACTCCTTCTATGAACCCGACCCATGCTTCCAAAGGATCTCCAGCTTAATTATAAGCTTTTCCTTTTCCATCTTGTTCATTTGTTTCCTAACTACGTATGTTTGGCTCAATACCATGTTATAAATAAGAATAATTGCAAAAACATGAATGATATTATAGACTAAAAACAAAACGTTTAGAAAATAATTTAATCAAAGAATTTAATAGTTATTGAGTACTGTAACGACAAAGACGTGATTTAAAAATTAATTTATTTATAGAGTCACTTAATACTTTATTAACTTTAAAATGTAATCTTTTTGCTATTATTCACTCAGCTCAGTGGCGTAGACAGGGGGGGGGGGGAAACGGGAAATCCCCCCCCCCCGGATTTTTTTTTGTAAAAATTGGAAAAAATTAGTGTTTCGCTCCCCCCTAATTGAAATTAAGTTTTATGTTGGTTGAAAATTTTATTTCACGACCTTTTGACGCAAATTTAAATTATATAATAATTAAATATTGAGATAAGTGGTAGCGTTTGTGTTAGTTCTTTTCCTTCATACATTCGTTTTCATTCCCACCCAATTCAAAATTCAAATTATGGATATTCGTAATTTCTTTACAAAACTCAGTAAGTAAACTTCATTTTTTAATTTTTTTTATTAATATAAAATAATATTAAAAAATTATTATTTTTCTGACCTTTTTTTCTTAACTTAATATAATATCTAAATGTCTCTCTTATTTGTGTTCAACATCATATCATATATATACCATGGATTTTTTAAGTTGAGGTTTATTTTATAATATATATTTATATTAACAATTTATTTAGCAAATGAAAGAAATAATAAAAAGATTGTTACTAATAAATCAGTGGAGGAGTTTGAATTGATAGAAGTTGACAAAGTTTCAAGTTTAGGTAAAATAAATTAAATTAATGTTGAATTTATTTTTTATATTACTTAACTTTATTATTGTTTTTGTGGAGGGAGTGTATTAGCTCAACATGTTTTATGTTTTTATGACATTCAAGATTTATTTCATATTTATTATTAAAAATTTATTTAGCAAATGAAAGAAATAATAAAAAGATTGTTACTAATAAATCAGTGGAGGAGTTTAAATTGATAGAAGTTGACAAAGTTTCAAGTTTAGGTAAAATAAATTAAATTAATGTTGAATTTATTTTTTATATTACTTAACTTTATTTTTGTTTTTGTGGAGGGAGTGTATTAGCTCAACCTCAACATGTTTTATGTTTTTATGACATTCAAGATTTATTTCATATTTATTATTAAAAATTTATTTAGCAAATGAAAGAAATAATAAAAAGATTGTTACTAATAAATCAGTGGAGGAGTTTAAATTGATAGAAGTTGACAAAGTTTCAAGTTTAGGTAAAATAAATTAAATTAATGTTGAATTTATTTTTTATATTACTTAACTTTATTTTTGTTTTTGTGGAGGGAGTGTATTAGCTCAACATGTTTTATGTTTTTATGACATTCAAGATTTATTTCATATTTATTATTAAAAATTTATTTAGCAAATGAAAGAAATAATAAAAAGATTGTTACTAATAAATCAGTGGAGAAGTTTAAATTGATAGAAGTTGACAAAGTTTCAAGTTTAGGTAAAATAAATTAAATTAATGTTGAATTTATTTTTTATATTACTTAACTTTATTTTTGTTTTTGTGGAGGGAGTGTATTAGCTCAACATGTTTTATGTTTTTATGACATTCAAGATTTATTTCATATTTATTATTAAAAATTTATTTAGCAAATGAAAGAAATAATAAAAAGATTGTTACTAATAAATCAGTGGAGGAGTTTAAATTGATAGAAGTTGACAAAGTTTCAAGTTTAGGTAAAATAAATTAAATTAATGTTGAATTTATTTTTTATATTACTTAACTTTATTTTTGTTTTTGTGGAGGGAGTGTATTAGCTCAACATGTTTTATGTTTTTATGACATTCAAGATTTATTTCATATTTATTATTAAAAATTTATTTAGCAAATGAAAGAAATAATAAAAAGATTGTTACTAATAAATCAGTGGAGGAGTTTAAATTGATAGAAGTTGACAAAGTTTCAAGTTTAGGTAAAATAAATTAAATTAATGTTGAATTTATTTTTTATATTACATAACTTTATTTTTGTTTTTGTGGAGGGAGTGTATTAGCTCAACATGTTTTATGTTTTTATGACATTCAAGATTTATTTCATATTTATTATTAAAAATTTATTTAGCAAATGAAAGAAATAATAAAAAGATTGTTACTAATGAATCAGTGGAGGAGTTTGACTCGATAGAAGTTGACGAAATTTCAAGTTTAGGTAAAATAAATTAAATTAATATTGAATTTATTTTTATATTACTTAACTTTATTTTTGTTTTTGTGGAGGGAGTGTATTAGCTCAACATGTTTTATGTTTTTATGACATTCAAGATTTATTTCATATTTATTATTAAAAATTTATTTAGCAAATGAAAGAAATAATAAAAAGATTGTTACTAATAAATCAGTGGAGGAGTTTAAATTGATAGAAGTTGACAAAGTTTCAAGTTTAGGTAAAATAAATTAAATTAATGTTGAATTTATTTTTTATATTACTTAACTTTATTTTTGTTTTTGTGGAGGGAGTGTATTAGCTCAACATGTTTTATGTTTTTATGACATTCAAGATTTATTTCATATTTATTATTAAAAATCTATTTAGCAAATGAAAGAAATAATAAAAAGATTGTTACTAATGAAACAGTGGAGGAGTTTGAATCGATAGAAGTTGACGAAGTTTCAAGTTTAGGTAAAATAAATTAATGTATAATTTTAAATATAACATTTATTTCAAAGTTTTTAAATTATATTTGAATTTTTTGATTGAAGGGAATCGAAGAAAAAAAACAAGAGATTTTGAAGAAGACGATGAACCAGTTATAGGACCTTATGAAGGTGAAATTTTAAGCCTAAATAAAATATTTAAATATTGTCAATAAGTTAAACGTTTTAATACTCATTTTAAAATTTTTATTGCAGCATTTAAAAAAAAAAATAGAGTGGGTCGATTAGATATTGAGTCTGAAAGTGATAATTCGAGTTTAGGTAAAAAAAAATAGATTAATGTTTTTAATCTAATTTTGAATTTTAAATATAACTGTTATTTCAAATTTTGTATTGAATTAAATTTTGTTAAATTTTTAATTGCAGGAAGAAGTGTAAACAAAGATAAAGAAATTGTACCTATACCTTCATTAACCAAAGGTATAATAAGTTTTAATTATACATATTCTTTATCTTTAAATTAATGTAGAGTTGATTTTCTAATTTAATTTTTTTAAATAAAATTAATTATTTTAGATTCAAGTGACCCATTCCCCTATCCCTATGACATATGTTTATATTTAAATAATCAAAATATTGAGGAGGAAGATGATAAGCTATCGTTACATGATAAGATTTACCAACCTCCTATTTCGTTCAATTTTCCTCGGGATGCTTTATCTAAAAAACTTAAATTTCAACACTCCTGGTTCCAGAGATGGAGCTGGCTCGCATATTCCCCAAAGGAAAACGGGGCATTTTGCAAAGCATGTGTACTTTTTGGTCCAAGATTTGGTGGAATAAATGGAAACCAAAAGCTAAAGGCTCTAGTTGCCAAGCCATTTCGAAGATGGAAGGATGCTAGTGAATGTTTTAATATTCACCAAAGGAATTTATATCACGTGGGTTCATTGAAAACAATTTTATCTTTAACACAAATTAGAACCGGGAAAAAACTTTGCGTCATTAATCAGTTGGATACACAAAGAAAAATTCAGGCTGAAGAAAATCGTAGAAAGTTAGCTCCAATCATTGAAGCGATTTTGGCCTTGGGAATTCAAGGATTGGCATTAAGAGGCCACAAAGACTCTGGAGCGCTTGATTTAGATGTGCATGATAATAATGATGGCAATTTTAGGGCTATTTTAAGGTACCGTGCTAATGGTGACCCACTACTTTTTGATTATTTGAAAAATCCCCCCAAAAATGCCCTTTACTTAAGTCCTCACTTTCAAAATGAGGTTATATCGATTTGTAATGACCTAATTGTTAAAAAAATAGTCAATCAAATAAACAAATCTCCCTTCTTCACAATTCTTTGTGATGAATCTACTGATATATCAGGGATTCAACAAATGTCCCTGTGTGCTCGATATATTGACTCTTCTACATTAACAATGAAAGAAGATTTTTTACAGTTTGTGCCAGTTTATGATACGACTGGAAGAGGGCTAGGCGACTTAATTATAAAGAGCATAAAAGATTTTAATATAAATATAAATTTGTTAAGAGGTCAGGGATATGATGGAGCCAGAAATATGAGTGGAAAATTCAACGGCGTCCAGGCCTATATTTTGAAAACATACCCAACGGCATTGTATGTACATTGTGCTTCACATTCATTAAATTTGGCACTTTCAGATGCCTGTACCCTTCCTACTATACGGAATTGCATGGGTATTGTTTCCAAAGTATATGATCTGTTTAAATATTCTAAACGTCATCAAGTTTTAATTGAAATGTTGTCAGAAATGGAAGATAAACCCAATATAGAGAAATTAAAGCAAGTGTGTGTCACCCGTTGGGCATCACGGCACGAAGCTGTTTCCACACACATTTTGCTTCAAGATGCCATATATCCAGCATTGGAAAAGATATCTACATGGTATGATCACGATGCTGCAACAGAAGCTGCAACTTTGCTCACTGCATTACGACAAAGTGAATTTATTATTTCCCTTCTATGCCTAAATAAACTCTTTGGCTATACGTCCTTATTATGCAAGCAATTGCAAAAAAAGGACCTAGATCTACAGCAAGTCACACAGTTAGCCGAAGCTTTAGTAAATCAAATGAAATTAATAAGAAACAACGTTGATGAAGAGTTTCGGGAAATTTTTTTAGTAGCCGAAGCTAAGGCTAAGTTGTATGATTTTGACCTTAAGAAACCTCGATATGCAAAGAAGCAAACTTGTCGAAGTAATATTTTAACTGAATCCATTGAGGATTATTACAAAATAACTATTTTTATACCTTTGCTCGATATGTTCATTCTACAACTCAATGAACGGTTCGTGGACAAGAAACAAGTTTTGGGAAATTTCCAAATATTATTTCCTTCAAATTCTTTGATTGTTTCGCCAGAAACGCGGATGAAAATAAACTTTCTATGGGAGTTTTATTCCAATGATCTCCAAGGGACTAATGAAGATCTCATAGCAGAATTCAACATCTGGTATATGGCGTTGTCTCAGACGTCAGAAAAGTTTCGTCCAAAGAATTCCTTGGACGCCCTATCAGGTTATAAAATATTGGAATCTTTACCCAACATCACAACTCTTCTTTACCTGTTAGCTTGTCTTCCTATCACTACATGCACCAATGAAAGAAGTTTCTCAACATTGAGGAGGCTTAAAACGTATATAAGAAATACTATGTCGAAAAATAGATTAAATGGATTGGCCCTTTTAGCGATTCATCGGGAATTAGCTCCCACTCCAGATGAAGTTCTTGAGATATTTTCGCTGGGTAAAAGGAAATATAAAATTATTTTATAATAACTTTCTTTATTTAATTTTAATGTTGAAAGGAAAATGTTATAAAAAGGGCCAATCTATTTCATCTATTTTTTGACATAGTATTTCTTATATAAAAGCTAATAGGTAAAGAAGAGTTGGACGAAATCCTTCTATAATTTATTTTCATTCGCGTTTCTGGCAAGATTCAGAGGTAATATTATTTAAAAATTTGCCAAAACTTGTTTCTTAAGTTCAAAATCATACAACTTAGCCTTAGGTTCGACTACTAATACTAAAGTTTCTGCTAATTGTCTAACTTGCTGAAGATCTAAGTGCTTTGAAGTTGCAGCTTCTGTTGCAACATCGTGATCATACCAGCTTGCTTCAATTTCTCTTTATTTGATTTATCTTAAATTTCTGACAACATTTCAACTCATATTTCTGGCTCCATCATATCCCTGACCTCTTAACAAATTTATATTTATATTAAGATCTTTTATGCTCTTTATAATTAAGTCGCCTAGCCCTCTTCCAGTCGTATCACAAACTGTAAAAAATCTTCTTTTATTGTTAATGTAGAAGAGTCAATATATCGAGCACACATGGACATTTGTTAAATCCCAGATTCATCACAAAGAATTGTGAAGAAGGGAGATTTGTTTATTTGATTGACTATTTTTTTTTAACAATTAGGTCATTACAAATCGATATAACCTCATTTTGAAAGTGAGGACTTAAGTAGAGGGCATTTTTGGGACGGTCCGGCGATCTACACGAATCCGAAAACCTATAGAAAGATATGGAATAACTTAAGGGGTAGGAGATGTTATAAACTGCATACTGCGCGGTCGTATTCAAATTCTAATCAACATCACGCGTATCACCCCACCATCACGCGATCTTACCCTATATACACAAAATCGCTCTTAGTTATTTAGTTTAGTCTTTTCGTGTTTTTGTAATCGGAGTTTCAACAATATATATTTAAGCTTCAACACAGATGACGCTGGGAAAAAGAAAATATTAAATTATTTATCATGACTTTCTTTATGTTTTATACCAAATTTTATAATTTTAATGTTGAAATAAAAATGTTATAAAAAATTTTTGGAAATTTCCCCCCCCCCCCCCCAAAAAAAAATTTTTGGAAATTTTTCCCCCCCCCCGGAGAAAATCCTGGCTACGCGCCTGACTCAGCTAAAGCTTTATAAAAAATAATGAACTGATATTTTTGACATGCTGTTATAGCCAATTTATATTTATGTCTTTCCAAAGTTCTTTAATTAGCTCATAAATGTAAAAGGGATGGAAGGACATTTTGACAATTCCCAGTGGACACTTTATTACCATAAAGTAGTTATTTAACGCAAGGAAATTACTCTTGTTAAAGGAGGCCAAATGTATGAGGAAAAATATAGGAATTATTGGATTTTTGTGTAAGTAAATGAAGCTTACAACACTCTCATCTTTTATGTTTTTTACATTAGGAAAAAACTTGTATAATAAGAGCGTAGTCAGGGGAAATTTTATAAAAAATTAGTTAAAATAAAATCAACAATTTCCTCCCCTTTATTTAAAATCATGGCTCTTTTATAGTATAATAAGGAATAAAAAACTGCGTGCATAAGAAGTATAGTATAAAAACCAAAAATTGCAATAGAATAGAAATCATATAAATGTTTTAAAAAATTTGAGATCTTGATACTTATAAACGAATTAATTTTGATATGACATTTTATAATACCTTCTTATAGTAATTTAAATAATTTATTGTATTAACTTAAATCGCAGAGCGCTGATTAAAGTTAATATATAATGATTAAAATTGTCGTTTTTGTCTAAAAAACTAAGTAATAGCTAAATAAAAGTTCCTACATTCAAACTCCTTGTAAAAAACAAAGTGTTGCAACTAAAAGAACAAATGATCAACGTCTTACTAATATATTCTGTGAAGAAACTTAATTCTTATTAATTATTTCGCACCAAAACTATCAGGGGGTATGATTAAATTTGTCACGATATAGTCGCAAATAAAAGGCGCGAAAAACCGATAAAAGCGCGCCAATCATTCTTATTGCTATAAATTAACAAGGAACAAATCACCCATCTTTCGTCGAAAGGTCTTTAATCGAATCACCAAAAAGTTTTTCCCATTACATTTTGAAATTCGAGTGAAGTAATGTCGCCACCTCCTTTGAAAGAGCAAATTTTAAATGAATTAAAAAATCCCAAATTTGCAGCTTTCGAAGAATTTAAGGAATACCAATTTTGGAAGGCTGTCCGTTGTGAATTTTTGGGTGCTCTGTTACTTTTGATATTTTTAGTAGGTTCTTTTAACTTAGAATCTAGTGATTTAAATGTCGATAAAGAATTTAGCATTACAAATTTCAGTATATATAATTCTCCCGAACCCACACGAACCGCATATTATAAAGACGATTTCAGAGAAATTATGGTCAAAATTGAGGTAATAAATTCCCTGGGCGCTCTTAATTTTTCTACAATCACTGCCAATCGTAGTAATGGGAGCTTTGAAAATTTAACTCGTTCGTTGAATGATCTATTACGGAGTCTTAATAAATCATACGGGTACATCGCGCCTCAACCTAAAAGCATGCCAAAGGAACCATCGAAAATGCTCGACCTTGACTGCAGGAATAAAGTGTCGCCTCTTAAATTTGCTCTCGTATACGGTGGAATAACGGGGAGTTTGATTCAAATATTCGGACAAATCAGTGGGGCTCATACCAACCCCGCCATTACTTTAAGTCATTTAGCAACTGGACACATCACAATTTTTAGAGGAATTTCCTACGTCGTCGCACAAGGATTGGGTTCTTGTTTAGGAACTTTTATAGCTCAAGCTTTAACTAGTGGACGAGGTGGTAAAATAAGCTTTATCTCTTTAAACGCTTTCTCTCACGTTTCTCAAAACCCTGACTTAACTTTGATGCAGAAGTTTGGCATCGAATTCCTAGCTACTTTTACCATGATAATGCTAATTTTTTCATGTTTGGACCCTTTGAAATGTTCCAAATTAATAAATTCACCTCGTCACAAAGATAGAGGAGCAGCAACCTGGAATTTTATCCAAGATAATTCCGTTGAATTATACCAAACTAGGGAGGGATACAAAGAAATTTCTATCTCTGGAGTTTCTAACTTTGCCATAATGATGACCATCTACACCAGCGCCGCAACTATGTTTGGGGTCAGAAGTTTATTTTTATTTTGACTTACAATTTAATAAAAATTTAAAAGGTTATTTGATAAAACTAGTAAAATAACTCTTGTGTATGATTTTAAATTGGATTTTTAATGGCCTAAAAATGTTTTTCATCAAATTTCGAAGAAAATTTTTCTTTATTAATACCGGTAATTTGGTATTTGAAAAAAAAAACTTTCAAAATTATGGAATTAATTTTTTTAACTCTTTAAACATCACTGTTCTTACCTTAATTGCTAAACCACGAGTATATTTATTGATGTTTGTCTCAAATTTCGATTCACTCATTTTAACTATTAATTTTATTATCTTTATAATTGACTTTAAAATTTTTATTGGCCTTATGAAACAAATTTCACCTTTTTGATTTTAAACAGATATGTTAAACAAGTTTCCCTATATAATTAAAAAATTGTGTTCCTATTAAATTATAGGCCATAAAATTATCGTAATTATATTATTTTTATACCTTAAACCAAAAACTCATAATGTAAAATCTCTATTATAAAAGAATGCAATAAATTTATAATTGCCAATAATATTAAAAAAACTAAATTATTCATCATACATTATACAGTTGATTTCTTTGAAGAAGTATTTATAATTTAAATAAAGGAGGAAGGGACTTTTTATTTTAAACATTGAAAGATATATTCTTATCTTGATTAAAAATAAGTTTTAAATTTGTATCTAATCGATTTCTTGAAAAAAAAACTTATTTGATCGATGGGTGCAAACATCCAATTTAAACCTTAACGAAATGTAATTTGTTTTTTCTTCGTAAGATGAGACTGAAGAAAGATTACAAAAACTGTTAATTTGTTGTAAATTGTTTTTTGTCGATGCTTTAAATTATTTTTTAAATAAAAAACCTCATTTTTATTCAACTTTTTTTTTCTTTATCCGGGAGTTTATGTTGTTTGATTGGCTAATAAATGAGAAATACACAATTTAAAAATATAAAACTACCAAAAATTAATTTTAAGAGAAACTTAAGATCTTAATAAAAAAATTTAAATTTAATATTCAATTTAATTTGACTCCCAAAAATAATAAATTTATTTTAAAAAAAAAATTATCCTTCTGTATTTAATAGTCGAGAAGCGGGATGCCATTGGCCATCATGAATCCGATCATACATTTAGGGCCGGCTGTTTTATCAAATTGTTGGAAAAACCATTGGGTAAAATTTTAAAAATTATTTATAAATGGGCGTAGCCAAGGAGCGGCAGGGAGGGGCGGCTGCCCCCTCTAAATCTAAAAAAATTGTTAAAATTTATAAAAATTATGGCTAATTTAAAAAAATGATCATTTTGCCCCTCCCTAAATCATTATTGCCGCCCTCTAATCCCAATGGTTACGCCCGTGTATTTATATATAAATTTATTTATTACTAAATTTATGATTTCGCTAAAATTTTGTTTGAATTACGAAGAACACATCAAATGTTTTCCCATGATTTGCTTTTATGGCAAGAATGACCTTCCAGCATACATAATTTTCATTAAATAGATTTAGGGTAGAGTTAATTTATTAAATAAATTAATTAATTGATAAATTAGTTAGCAAAAATAAATTACAATAGTAGAAAACAAGAGAGGCCGGTTAAATTACATTATCACTAAACTGAGCATACTCTCCCTTTAAAGCTTCCATGATTGATTAAAAGTGGCTAAATCAATATTTAATCGAACACCTAAAGCCTAAAAATTAATAAGGTTGATACAGATAGGTATAACCAGGGAAGGGCGTGGAAGCTAACCCCCAACCCTAGATTAAAAAATCTTATGCTTTATAAAATTATAAGTTAACTGCTCAAAAATCCTTTTTTGCCACTCCCCAAATCATTCCACCTTTTACTAACCCTTTCCCTTAATTAGAAATTTCTTAAATAAAGTTCTTCAATATATAATTTTATTGGCAGTGTACTTATACCGTGACAAAAAAGCGGGGTCTTAAAATAGAATTTTTATTAATTTTTATTTATTGAATAATGCATATTTCCCTTAAATTCTAAATTTCTCCCGTTTAACGATTTTTTAAACTATATATTATCATAAAATGTCTTTTAATTCCTAATTTATTGCAAAGCAATCTTTCATTACCAACAAAAGAATGAAAATACTTATACAACAAACAGACCTTTTAAAAACGGCTTTATAATTACTGAAATAAGCGCCTATAATCTGCTCAGCATGGGCGTAGCCAAGGGGGGGGGCAGGGGGCGGTTACCCCCTCTAAATCAAAAATTTGTTCACATTTATTGAAATTATAGCTAAAATTCCAAAAATGATTATTTTACCCCTCCCTAAATCATTATAGCCCCCCTCTAATGTGAATGATGGCTACGCCCAAGCTGCTTAGTCCTTTTACACATTAATCTTTACGCTTTTGGTTTATTAAACATTTATTCTACTTAATTTTTAGATTTTAAGTTAAAATTTTTCAATTCTTTTTTGCACGAAAGATTCATTGGTTAGGACCTATGTTAGGAGCCATTATGGCTGCATTTACATACGAATACACTTGTACAGTTTCATCAGATACGGCCATTTTGGACTTCAAGAGGTCTTTTCGAAGCAAGAGGGAAGCAAGCAAATTATCTAAAAATCAAAAAACAGCTGATAACATTCATTCATCCTTAACCCACAAAATGGTACTCAGACCCGAAGTGGGCGGGGCTTCATGCAAAAATATGTTTAATGGTATGACAGAACCATTGGCGCATACAACTATGACCACTAATTTGTCAACTCCCGATCAAGATTTTCCCGAAAATTAATATCTCGCAATTCAAACAATTTACTAATTTTGTGAGCTTATTATTAAAAATTTACAATTAAATATGCTATTATTCGGCCTATACCATGGAAAAAGTTTATTTATCAAAATAGTTTAACAAACTTTGCTTCGAGCGATTAAATTTATAAAGTGATGGATTTTACATAGTACTAATTGTAAATTTTTTATCAGTATACGGTTAGTTTTTTTAATATTGATACATATTTTAGCCTAATTTAAATATCATTCTATTTTTGTAAGAGGTCTATTTTATTTTGATTTAAAAATTTGACACTTTTAATCTCTAAAATAACTTATGCACATTAAAAACAAGTTTAAAACTTAGCTTTAAAATTGGTTGACATATCTTTCAAAATTTGTCATCAGTCAAAAAACAAGTTACGGAGACGGAGCAAAAACAGATTTTAAATTTAACATAGACAGAAACATAAAGGTTCCGTCTTACATAAATTGCAATTAAAAGATATGGATTGTTTTATGCATTTGCTGAAATATTTTGGACTTTAATTATGCTTTAAATAAGCTCCTTAGTTAGGCCGATTGATTTACAAATAGTAGACAAATCCCTAAGGAATTGACATTATTACGAAATCGCTTGTCAGAAAGAAACCCAAAATCAATAGTGTCGTGTGTAATATGTATACAACTTTATTGGATTTTTGTGCAAATGAGGTTCTTCCATTCACTCTCGCCTCATGCCGTGCCGTCCACAGGCTTAATATGATTATACTTATGATAATATTATAATTTAATACGTTAGCAAAAGTGGGATAAATGGTTAGGCTAAAAATTGATAGGAGAGAGGATGGCAATATTTATAGCAGATTTTCCGAGCTTTGCAGATGTGAGATTCTTAAACCATAACCCGGCCCTAAAAATGTTTTGAATCAGTCTAACCGCCTCTTATATATTTCTCGACTATTTAAATAATACCCAACTCGGCTTGACCCAAATAAAATGGCCCAAATTTAATAAAGGCCAAACCATACGGAAATATCACCTAAATATAATTATAAAAATAATGCATCAATCACTTAAAAGTTTAACTTAAATACCAGTGTCATTAAAAGATATATAGAGCAAAAAATGTTTTTTTCACAAAGACGACAAACTAAGAATTATTTCATTATTCCGGCTAAAGTTTAGTAAGTTAAGACTAGAGTACTTAAAAAATTTATGTCTCAATTCGATCTAAATTTTCATATTGACCTTAATGTTCAAACTTGAGATTTCCGCGAGTCTTTAAGTATCAAATTTCTAAGAATTTTAAATTCTTATTGCAGTAACATTTTTAAGGAATTTGAAACTAAGTTTGGGCTGGAACGGTGATTAATTAATCTAATGGATAATAATGGCTCAATTAATTAGTATATCTGAAATGGTAATGTAAAAAGACACTATGACATTCAAAAAGGTACAAATGACATTTTTAATCAGGATTTAATTTTTAATTGTTATATTTATGGTTTATATTTTTGTATCTCAAACTATTTCATCCAAAATGCTTTTTCATCGCAAATAAACTGCTATAATTTGTGCCTATTTTTCCCCCAAAAACAATTTGAATAATACATATGGTTCATAATATTTTTTATGTTTGCAGGAAGCAAAAAATAGGAGGGAGGGGCAAAGTTATGATAATATGGAGAGAGAGACACACCTGGCTCCCTTTAGCTATGCCCCTGCTATTATTATAATTAAAATCACATCTTTTTAATTAAACAGGTGACCCCTCAAGGCTTGCGCTTTGAGAATAGATTAATGGGACGCGGCCCGGCAATTAAACATTTAATTACTTTTCAAAGTATTAAAGGATTAATCCTATAATAAATCTTGTCTTTTTCGGTTAAATTACTAATATTAATCGTCTTTAACCACATTTTTTAGATTTGTAACGTTTAGTATCTTTTACTTAAGTATCGTGATGCAAAGATTTTAATCCCTACATGGATTATAACAAAATCCTTTTAATCTCACGAGCATTTAGTTTCATCTCTCAGCAGACAAAAATCTATAAAAAAAACTAGCTTAGCTTGAAGCAATCAATTTGATTTGGGAAGGAGACAAGAGCCATAATTGGACTTGTCACGAAGCTCTTTATAGGACCGATGATATCACTGAGCCGGAAAACGATAATTTGGCGCCAATTAATCCCAATGTTAGATTTCCAAATAGCAAGTCTGGTTATATAAAGCAGAGGTCTGATTTGTTTGGAATTTTCTGCCCTCCGGCCCGATTCCATTTTTTAACTTCATTGCTTGCCCGGGCCTGCCCGAATCCATCTAAGTGTCCGCCGGGGCCCGCCCGAATCGTTGAAGCTGCCCGAATTGCCCCCCCGAAATATTAAATTTGTCCGTTAGTCCCGAATTTATGCGATCCCAAACAGAGGTCAGATTTGTTTAAATTTTTCTGCCCGAACCCGGCCGGGCCAAATTTTTAACTGAATTGCCAGCCTGAACCTTTTTAAGTGTCCGCTCTGCCATGCCCGAACCATTCGAGTTGCCCGGCCCTATTAATTAAATTTGCCCGTTAGACCCGAAATATGCAATTCCAAAATCTTTCAACCACTATTAAAAAATGGTCACACAATTTTAATAGATTAATTGCTAATGCATTTTAATAAAAATTATTTCAATTAGTAATATTTACTTTGCTATAGAATATAATGGAGAAAATTTTTATTCGAAGCAAAAAAAGAATGGTTGTGAATTAATTATCTATTATAAAAATAAATAGCATGGATAAGGGGATATAAAGGGCGAATGAAATGGGGAAGAAAAAGAATGATATGGAAATTAATTTTATATATAAATTAAATTAGAAATAAGTAGTAGCGTAGATAAGGGAATAAAAAAGGCGAAATGAACCAAATTTTATTTGTTAAAAAAATTAAATGAATTAGAATTAAAACATATATGTGCGTAGATTGTGTGAAATTGGATGAGGCCTTTGTTTTTAGTTTAGAAGGCACACATGTGTATTGCGAACAATGAAATGGCTCCATAAATATAAATATATATCAATCCTTCTCATAAACGTAGCCAAGAAATGGAGTCAATAAAAGATTTAATTTGGGGGTGGCAGCATTTTCGCGATATACAATCTAATAAAAAAGTAATAAGATAATATACTATGATTTTAATTTATATATGTCTAAATTTCCCAAATCTTATCAGCGTGCCCCCCGAAATTAAATTTTAACAGTTGTCCGGCCCGTGGGCCGGGCAGCGGGCCGGGCCGGACATTTCTGGTCTCTGATATTTACAAATAAAGTTATAACCATAAACAAGATATACTGCCTGTTACAGAAAATCTGTTATCATCCATTCTGGGAATGTAATAGAAATCGTATGATAGACCTAAGATATGAGTCGCTCAATGAGGGTACATCACGAAAACGATTTAGATCATCGTAAGATCCCTATAATCAACAGCAAGAATATTACCCGGGTATTACTAATACACCTTAATACGTGTACATGGGGGTAGCCAAGGGGTGGCAGGGAGGAGTGACTGCCCGCATCTAAATCCAAAAATTTCTTAAAACTGATATAATTATAGCTGTTCAAAAATTATTATTTTGCCCCTCCCTAAATCATTATTGCCCCTCCTTAAATCATTATTGCCCCCCCCCTTTAAATCTAATCCTGCTCCACCCTTGTACGTGTACAAATATTATAAATGAAAAAATACATTTATAAGATCAATATATAAAAACATAGGTAAAAAAGAAACATCGGGCCGGCTAGTCAAACTGGAAGTAAACTTGAAATATGGCGACATATGGTCGCGACGTTATTTTTTTACTTTTAAGTTACACTAGCAATCAATAGCCTAGTGAAATCGACCGAGACGGTTAGTACATTTTGATAGAGCATTTTGTTATAAACATGAATATTTTCTTGCTCTTTTTCTATGCCCCAAATTTTTAAAATAATTGGGTTCAAAGTTGCCAAAAACGCCTTTGCCCTTTTTTAAGATGTATTCTGCGAGAACAGCTCGATCAAAATCAAATATGGAACATCTAAATCTAACTAACTTATGATTTAGTTTATATTTTTTGCTCCGCGCAAATTAGTTACAAAATTTTTATTAAAAATTTACTTTAGAAATCGTTCGGATGCTTAAAAATGTTGAACCATTATAGCCAAAATTATACAATTGATTAATACCACAGATTCAAGATATCATCACATCAGACAATATGATATAATTGTTGCGAAACTTGAAGATGTCTTAGTAATATTTATTACTTCATCAGAACTCATTTTAGATAATGCTTATATTATATATTGATGCAAAACAAGCGCGTAGCCAAGGATGCAGAAAGCGGGAATTTTCTACCCCCTTGACCAAAATTTGAAATTTTTTTAAAGGTCCATGTCCTTTTTTAAGGTATAAAATCGATAGTAAATGATCTGATTAATGAAGAGAAGAGATTATTCCAAAGCTGGTTATATCCTTGAAGTTTCGCATATATTGTACACGAAGTTTATTTTTGTTACATTATAAATAAAAGTGCCGAAATTTTTTTTGAATTTTTCTTCCCCCTTGAGAAAATCCTGGCCACGCGCCTGATGCAAAAGATATAGATATTTAACAAATATAAATAAACTATTTACAATTCTTATGGCCGGCATATTTTATTGAACAAGCTAAAATTACTAAAATTTTAATTATCAGGGGATATAGATTTAATATATATTCTACTAGGGTATGTAAATTATCCAATATCAGATGTATTCCAATTATATTAATTTACATTTAGAATACTAATTGAGACATAAAATAAAGATACGCCACTTAATTTTCTATATTATGATTATAGTAGTCAAAAGCAGAAATTTTAAGGACGCAATTTTGCTTACAAAATCTCTTCTCGACGTCAAAATTCTCGTCTTGATCTTGGCTAAATTTTTCTAATTCTCCTCTCGACGCGTCTCGTCTCGTTTTCTCGGATTTTTTGCATCACTAAACATGGGCACTAAATACAACGGAAGAAAAGCTATTACAAGCCACGGAGATGAGAATGATATGGTGGAGCTTGAAGTATTATATTAAGCACAAGCACAACCATATGACGAAGGACTTTCTCATGACAAAAATGGGTATTCAACTTATGGCGAACATAATTAACGAAAATTGGCTATGGTGGTATGTTCATATATTATAAAGGGAGATTAATGATGTAAATCGATAAGTATTGGGCATGGAGGTACGGGGGAAGAGTGGTAGAGGACGACCTGAGTCACGTGGAGGGCAAGTCGACAAAGTTATTAAACTTAGAAGATAAATCAAGACATTGCACTTACCCGATTAAGATGGAAGAAACTTACAAAAGAAACCCCATGTCTGTTGGGCCGAATACTAGAAGAAGAAGAAGAAGAAGGTACATTTTAGAAGCTTTATTTATAAATTTGATGAAATACTTTTTGCGGTATTTCTTTAAAGTGGCAAAATCGTCAATTATTATTGCAACTTTGAACCCAAATAATTAAAATAGGTACAAAGAAACGAAAACATAATCATGTTCGGCACAAGAAGGCAAATCTGTTATCCTTTCCCACTTTGTATTTTGTAGACGCATGTAATCATTCACATTTATATTTAAGTCATGAGTTTTTTCAAACTGCTGTCTTTAGTCAAAATTGTTATCAGGTGGTAGTCTAAACTAAGTCACCAAAGTTATATTTTCTAAAGTCCATTTGCCTATATTTCACATTCAATAACTATATGAAAACATCCACACTAATTAAATAATACATATTGTCATCTGGCCCGAGATCATCAAAATAAAAATTTGTAACGTTTTTGGACATTATATTATAATAACACATTTAAAATTGCGCTCTGAGATGAATTAGCTATGCAAAATATGAGATGATATGCTATATTTTGGTATGAAAAATAAATACAAATTTAAAAACTCGGGCCTTCGGCCCTCGTGGGAAGGGGGAGAAGGGAAGGGGAGTAGGGGAAGGGAAGAGGGGAAGGGGGAACTCTTCTATACTCCGTATAAACGTAGCATATTTGCTATGCAATTTATGGGTGAGAAAGGTGGGAAGGGGCGAGAATGCCTATAGGGGGTATTAGATGCAAAATAATTAGTTAATTAGTTATAGGCCCTTGTAGGGGAGGACATAGGGTAATTATCAATGTTAACCAATTCAAAAACGAAAAAAAATTTCGATTTATTTGGCCAATGGTCATTTTTTTATTGGTCAGTAGCCAGCGGACGGTCAAAAATTCATATTATCATTGGTATTAACATGAACAAATATTAATTTAATTTAAAAAAATTAAAAAACAAAATTTGTCCCCTCCCTGACTTGAACCCCAACACCTCCAGTTCACAAGCCGGCGCTATAACCACTATACCATGGTGGCTTTAAAATAGTAGAAGTTATTATGTTATTTATATAGATAATGAAATAATAAAGTTGTGTTTTATGTTTAGAAAATCAATATATTTCGTCGGTCAGTAGCCAGCGGACGGTCAAAAAGTCATATTATCAATGGTATTAACAAAAACAAAATATTAATTTAATGTAAAAAAAAAATTAAAAAAAAAAGTTTTTTTTTAGTTTTAAAAAAGGGCTAAATTCTTAAACTACGAGCCCGATTCGCTCGAAACTTTACCCGTAGGTGCCCAGGGCGGCCGGGGGTAAAATAACCTTTTCAGATTCCTAAAATACCTTTTCATTTTAAAAATATCGGACATTTCCCTGCCACACGTGCGGTGTAATATCGATGACACGTAGAAAAATTTTACTAATTATATAAACTTACGCGCGCCATCTAATAAAGTACAATTAGTGTTTGAGTTTAATAGTAGATTCAATTTAATTAGAAATAACGGGCTATGATTATACCTTTGAAGGAGGTTTCGAATTTTGTGTTAGTTTCTATCGATATATTTTATCGTAAATTAGAATCTAATACCTATATTATTTTTTTAAATATTACTTTTTAGGTTTTCTATGAAATCACAATCTAATTAAATGAAATATATTAACCCAATAAAAAAATATATAAGCATTTATAAGGTTAAAAATATATATTACATAGTTGGCTGTCTGTTAGACCATCTATAATAAATTTTTAGGTTATATATAAAATTTGGCCAATGGTCATTTTTTTTCATTGGTAAGCAGCCAGGACACGGTAAAAGTGGATATAAATTCATAAGTCAAAAAAAACGAAAAAAAAAATTTTCGAATCACATTTTGGCCAATGGTCATTTTTTCCATTGGTCAGCAGCCAGGACACGGTAAAAGTGGATATAAACTTATAATAGTCAAAAAAAAACTAAAAAAAATTTTCGAATCACATTTTGGCCAATGGTCATTTTTTTCCATTGGTGCAGCCAGGACACGGTAAAAGTGGATATAAATTCATAATAGTCAAAAAAAACGAAAAAAAAAATTTCGAATCACATTTTGGCCAATGGTAATTTTTTTCCATTGGTCAGCAGCCAACGGACGGCCAAAAAGTCATAATAGCAATGGTAGTAACAGGAACAATCATAATAGTCAAAAAAAAAACGAAAAAATAAACTCGGATTCACATTTTGGCCAATGGTCATTTTTTCATTGGTCAGCAGCCAGCGGACGGCCAAAAAGTCTTATTATCAATGATAGTAACAAGAACAATCATAAGAGTCAAAAAAAACTTCGGGATTCTAACCCCAAAACTAGTTAAATTGCATAGCAATTACCAAAATTTAAATATAGATATACTTATGCATTAATTTAACGTAGCAATTTAAACCCGACCCCGCCCGAAAGCGAGGGAGATAGAGATGAGGGGTGGGGCACCTCTTGATAGAGATGAGGGGTGGGGCACCTCTTTCTCATGCATTAATTTAAAAAAGCGATAACTTAATATACCCAATGCAAATAGATAGGGAGGTAACGGACAACGGACAACGGACGGACGGACGGACGGACACCAAAAAACGAGCCCATAAATTGCATAGCAATTAAAAATAAAAAGTGTATTTAAACTTTAGATATTTAGTCTATGCAACTATAATTTTAATTTACCGCAATCACACACGGCGACTAAGAAATTTTGAATTCTAGAATCCAATACAATTTGATCCATGGCTCTGTGCCTGATCATTAATTCAATAAATTTTAGCATGTATTTTATTATGATTTTAAAAGAGATAAATTATCTACCTATTGAAAAACGCACAATTTGTTATTAATCATTTTTTTTCAAATTTTTTTAAAGGGAAAGGGCAGCCCCACTAGCTACGCACCCGTCATGGTCCTATTGGATGAATACCCTCTACATCAAATGTTTTAGAATATTTTAATTTTAAAATTTTGGCATAATTTATTAAAGACAATGTTTTAAATATGAATTATGGAAGTGTGCCATACTTAGCAAAAAACATTTTATTGTGTTATTTTACCTGCATTCCGTTCCTATATAGAAAAGTTTAAATATCAAATATTCTGCAGAGAAAAGTAGATGTTTGTACTCTTTATGGGATTTCGATAAACTAATTATTAATACCACAAATTTTGCTGAGTACAGCTTACACACAATCGTATATTATTTTAACTTATATTACAATGAAATTTTGACTCTTTATCATTGTTTAATCAAGGCTGTAAAATATATTTGTTGCTGCTCTCGTCCTGTCTTAATAACAAGGATGGAAAGTGGAGTTTAAATAAGAGAATAAATAGCGATATTAATAATGTTTATAAGACTTCATGTATTTAAATTACTATATTTAAATGTATATGTTGTAGGGGTGTGAATAGTGATGTGCTAATATATGTTGTATTTAAATTATTTAACAAGGGGTGCGAATAATGATGCGCCTAATATTTAAATTTTACAGGTGTCATATAATTCCACTCTCTTTTTGCAAGGAGTGCTAAAAATCAAGGTACTCTACTTAGCTAGTTAAGCTGAGCAGTGAACTTTGCGACCAGACTTGTTAGTTGTAGGTTTGATGTTGTCTGGGGTGGATGTAGAGAAAGAGGTGGAATGGTTAGTTGAGGAGGAGAGGTGTTTGCCTTGGTAGGATGATTCGTTGCAGTTTAATGGTAGGAAGGTGACCGTGAAGTAAAATTGCTCTACTAGCCCAATAGTGTGATGTTTGTAGGCCGAGGATGTTAGTGATGGTGGTCGAGTGATTGTTGAGCAGGGTGTTGATATGTATGATATGCTATTCAATGTGCAAATAAGATATGTGCGATGGTCCTACACATCTTTAATTAGAATCGCAATCGGCCACCAGCTATAACAGTTCTCGGTGGTGAGAATGGGTCTTTTGTTTTAGTAACCGTCCCATAAAATGTTGTTTGATATGTGTCATGCATTGACTTGCCAAAATTGTCTAAGTCCTTGCTCATAAATAGACATGGGCGTAGCCAGGTTTTGGATGGGGGGGGGGCAAAACGCTTAAAACTTCAATAAGGGGGGGGGGGGGGCAAAACTTAAATTCTTTTAATTTTTAAGGGTTTTTGCATTGAAATTTTTTTTTCGCCATTTAGGGGGGGGAGGCTCCCCCCCTGGCTACGCCCATGTAACTAGAGCCCGTGTAGGTGTTGAATTGTTGACTAGAAGATGGTTGTGAGAGTGGATATGAGTCCCCGGCAGACGTTACAAAGGTTAATGAATGGTAGGAGTGTAATAAGGCATCTAGGTCATCTTATTAGCAACCTGCAAGTAAGCAGCTTTAATCGCTCACAGCATTGGGACACGTATAGAACGAGATTTTTTGAGAGATAGAAGGTGTTGATTGTTACATCTCAATCGTGTCTTTGCCAGTGTCGTATTTAATGATGGTTCGAGAAAGTAGTGCCCAAAAATCCGAGTGGCATTATAATATCTAAGATAACCATGACGTCGATACTAATGAGAAATTTCTGGGGAGGAATAAAAAATGAAGCACCCCCTGAAATGCGGGGTCACCAGTTGTTGCTATTATTTTAAGAGATGTGAATAAAGATGAGCGTAATATTTAATTTTAACAGGTTCCATACATATATTAATTGCTATGCAATTTATGGGCTCGTTTTTTGTTGTCCGTCCGTCCGTCCGTCCGTCCCTATCTATTTGCATTGGGTATATTAGGTTATCGATTTTTTAAATTAATGCATGAGAAAGAGGTGCCCCACCCCTCATCTCTATCTCCCTCGCTGTGTTATTTTTTAAATTAAGAGGTGCCCCACCCCTCATCTCTATCTCCCTCGCCTTCGGGCGGGGTCAGGTTTTAATTGCTACGTTAAATTAATGCATAAGTATATCTATTCGTTTTTGAATTGGGTAACATTGATATTAATTGCTATAATTACCCTATGCCCTCTACTACAAGGGTTTGGGTTAGAATCTCGGATTTTTTTTAGACTCTTATGATTGTTCTTGTTACTACCATTGATAATAAGACTTTTTGGCTGTCTGCTGGCTGCTGACCAATGAAAAAATGACCATTGGCCAAAATGTGAATCCAAGTTTATTTTTTCTTTTTTTTTTGACTATTATGATTGTTCCTGTTACTACCATTGCTAATACGACTTTTCGGCCGTCCACTGGCTGCTGACCAAAGAAAAAATGACCATTGGCCAAAATGTGAATCCAAGTTTATTTTTTCGTTTTTTTTTGACTATTATGATTGTTCCTGTTACTACCATTGCTATTATGACTTTTTGGCCGTCTGCTGGCTGCTGACCAATGAAAAAAATGACCATTGGCCAAAATGTGAATCCAAGTTTATTTTTTCGTTTTTTTTGATTATTATGATTGTTCCTGTTACTACCATTGCTATTATGACTTTTTGGCCGTCCGCTGGCTGCTGACCGATGGAAAAAATGACCATTGGCCAAAATGTGATTCGAAATTTTTTTTTTCGTTTAGTTTTGACTATTACGATTGTTCTTTTTACTATCATTGATAATAAGACTTTTTGGCCGTCCGCTGGCTGCTGACCAATGAAAAAATGACCATTGGCCAAAATGTGAATCCGAGTTTATTTTTTCGTTTATTTTTGACTATTATGATTATTCCTGTTACTACCATTGCTATTATGACTTTTTGGCCGTCCGCTGGCTCCTGACCGATGGAAAAAATGACCATTGGCCAAAATGTGAATCGAAATTATTTTTTTTGTTTTTTTTTGACTATTATGATTGTTCCTGTTCCTACCATTGCTATTATGACTTTTTGGCCGTCCGCTGGCTGCTGACCAATAGAATAAAATTACCATTGGCCAAAATGTGATTCGAAAATTTTTTTTTCGTTTTTTTTGACTATTATGAATTTATATCCACTTTTACCGTGTCCTGGCTGCTGACCAATGGAATAAAATGACCATTGGCCAAAATGTGATTCGAAATTTTTTTTTCGTTTTTTTTACTCTTATGAATTTATATCCATTTTTACCGTGTGCTGGCTGCTGACCGATGGAAAAAAATGACCATTGGCCAAAGTGAGCATCAAATTTTTTTTTCCGTTTTTGCTATCATTGACTTATAGAGTATCTGTTGGTACTGACCAATGGAGAAAAAATGACCATTCGCCAAATTTTTGATTTTTTTAATTAAAAATTGTTCAAATTCAACAAAAATTTCTCCCAACAATTCTGCAAATTCTTAACATTGTGATGTTTTATAATATAATGTTTGTTAGACCCATAATCTCTAAAGGCCGTAAAAACTAATGTAATACGCAACTAGATGCAAACACTAAATCTAACCCTTGCCTATATTACATTTTGCCTATATTACATTTTGCCTATAAATGGAAAATTTGTATAAATAATTAATTAATCATTAGGCATTTAATAACCCCCTATAGGCATTCTCGCCCCTTCCCACCTTCCTCGCCCATAAATTGCATAGCAAATATGATACATTTATACGAAGTAAAGATGAGTCGTCCCCCCTTCCCTTCTCCCCTCCCCTTCTCCCCTCCCCTTCTCCCCTCCCCCTTCCCACGAGGGTCGAAGGCCCGAGTTTATATTTAGCTAATAAATCAAATTTATTTCTAATTTTTTATTATTATTTATTCAGATATCTGAATTTTATTTTGCCCTTTATAAACAACTTACACCAATTTCATATTGTGGTAGTTGGTTATTTTTTAGGCCTATTCAAATGAGTTTAGCGTGAGTAAAAGATTTAATTATTGTGGCAGCCGTGGTTAGGTAGTTAACTCACTTAACTTTTGCGCGCCTATGCTAATGAGATAGAGTCAAGAATAAAATGTAATGTATTTTGTTATGTGAATAGATGTGTACTAATTAGAAGCAGACATCGAACGGTCGGCATCCCTCATGGCTCATGCAAATTGAGAAGTGCATCGACAAGGTTTAAATAGCGAGAATTTGACAATGATAGGGAGTTATTTAATTTGGTATTTAGTCCTGCAGGAGAAGATATTTATTTTTCGTTCAGGACACGTTAGTCCTGCGGGAGGAGATGTTTATTCCTTATTTTAGACACGTGGGTCCAGCGGCAATTATCTAACAAGAGCCAGACGTTCCTACCTTCCTTTCGCTATAGACGGAATCGTATTCTTCTCTTCTTCTCTGCTAGTAACTGCGATTGTCCACGAAGAAACAAACGACCCTAACTCTATACCTTATTTGTTAACCGTTGACGTCCCTCATTCTAACCGATTGGTTACGCGAACACTGCTTCTCCACAGCCATCGTCCATTCCATACATTTATATATATATCGAGAAACTTTATCTGATTCATTCACTTATATTGTATAACCCAATCGTACAATTTGACTTATTAAAATAAAGGATTCAAAATGAGAAGTTGCGTTTATAAAACATAAAAGAGTTGGTTAAACAAATCATACAAAATAATATATATTGTATACAATATAGAATATAGATTGAATAAAATATTAGTCATTTTTAGTTATAAGAGTAAATTTATTAATACTTAGGTGATATTTAAATATATATTATAGCTTAGACTATTTTCCAGCTATATTTTATAATTTAATTCTAACCTTTCTTTATTTTAAATTAATACTAAAGACAAGCAAAAGAGATAAATGCAAATATCCACGAAAATTATTGTTATTATTAATTAATTTTTATAGATAATGATGGTAATAACACTTTGTTATTTTTTTACCAGATTTAACTAGTATCTTTAAGCGTTCCGGTTAGAGGTTTGTGCTTCAAGAATGAAAAAGACTAAATAATAGCGAACTATATTAATATAAGTTGAATAAAGTTTTCCTTAAAAAGTACATAGTGCAAAAAAAAAGATTAGCCAAGTTTTTTCTTAGTTTCTATTCTATGTTAAAAATTATATCAAATATTATTCCCATGCCTCTTAAAGCCTCTTACATTTAAAACAGACAACCATCTCTAAGCATTTTCATCTCTACTGCCAAAATGGCTTTAGTGAGAATGACTGGGCCGGAAATTTGAAAAAATATCTTTTAAGCGATATTCAACACTTATCCTATTAAAGTTAATTTTAACATATTTACATAATTCCATGCAATAAAGTTATTTTAATTATAAGAAAACTTCAGAAAATTACTTTAAATATTATTAATGACAAATAATGATGTTTTTCGAAGGAAATAAATGGGTCAATACCATTGGCCTTTTAGTGATTGAGTTTAGAAGAATATGTTGAACACCTATTTTGCTATATCACCAATTCAGTGGTGTTTGGATGAAATGCATGACAGTCTAATATATCCAAAGAATCTTTATTTAAAAGTGACATATCATGCGAATACAATTTGGAGATAAAAAGGACAAAAAGCGAGATTAAACATTTGCAGCGAAGATGTAGTAATAAAACATATAGGATAGATAGGTAACGAGAATAAATGGGATGAAGTAAAGTAATCCTGTGAGGATCAGAAGAATTACTGATCTGGTAATTCCAAATGCAGTGGCATAATATAGTTCCTAATTTAGATCCTCGAATATTCTGGAAATGGTGTAGAACAAACTAGAACAAAAAATCATCCGATTTTATCCAATTCGCTACAATTTGATTTTATCCAATTGGCTACTTAATGTCACCAATGTCTAAACACTACAATACTCCCCTTCCATATATATTTAATGTTTTAAATATGTCGATAAAAATTGGCTAAAAATTATGTGATGTATTCACGAAGATTTTTCGGCCAATGTACTTTTCTACCTCTTCTATTTACTTTGGCTGGTTCTTCCGCCTCTTGGGTCGTTGCTTCAGCTTGCGTTTCGTCGGCAATATGAAAGGGTGGTTCCTCTCTACTTAGATGACAGGGTTTTAATCGGTTTAATGAGACTGAATCTCTTTTGCCATTTTTTTCAAGAACGAAGTATTTTGGTTCACGTTTCAATACTTTGTAAGGACCGTCATACGTTGGAGAGAGTGGCTTAGGCACAGCGTCGTTTCTGACAAAAACGTGGGTTGCTTCGAACAGATCTCTGCTGACTTGTTCTTTTGTTGTGGCATGGTGTTTTGGTATGGGGTAAGGAATTTTCGCCATGGTCCTCCTCAGCTTGTCAACGAAATGATGTTGTAATGGGTCAGATTCGGTATTTAGGACGAAGTCTCCTGGTAGTCGTAAACTCGTACCGTACACCAATTCTGCTGTTGTTGCTCCTATGTCCTCTTTAATAGTTGAACGTAAACCTAATAATATCAATGGTAAAATTTCGTCCCACTTCGTCTCGCCGGCGGCTTTTAACGACTCTTTAATTTGTCTGTGGAATCGTTCGACGAGTCCGTTTGCTGCGGGATGGTAGGCGGTTGTTTTAATATGTGTGCATCCTAAGAGATTGGAAAGTTCGCGGAAGAGAGATGACTGAAACTGTGGTCCTCTGTCGGTGGTAATCGTATGCGGCACGCCAAAGTTTGCAAACCAGTGCTCTATCAACTTTTTCACGATCGTCTCCGTGGATGTATCATTCAAGGGAATAGCCATGGGCCATCTGGTAAAGCAGTCCACTGCCGTTAATAAATGTGTAAATCCATTTGACGGTGGTAGTGGTCCTACCAAGTCGATGTGTATGTGTGCGAAACGGGCGTCGGGTTGAGCAAAGGTTTTAGGTACCGTAACTGTGTATCGGTAAACCTTGCTTTGTTGACATCTTATGCAAGTTCTAGCCCATTTAACAACGTCTTTGTTTATTGACGGCCAGACCACTCGATTTGTAATTAGTTTCAGAGTGGCGCGTATGCCTGGGTTAGCGTGAAAATGGTCAAAAACTGTTTTTCTGGGTGTTTCTGGAATGACCGGTCGAGGTTTGGCAGTTGAAAGATCGAAAAGGATTTTTCTCTCGGATCCTGGAATTGGCAATAACTGTAACTTCAAAGATGATGAATCCTTTAAGCTTTTCAGGGATTTGTCATTTATTTGTTGTCTGCTAATCTCTTCTAGATCGGGCATTTCTGGTAACTTGATAGCATCCACTCCTAACCGATAAAGTGCGTCCGCGACTGAATTCGCTTCGCCTTTGATGTATTGTATATCTGCGGTAAATTGAGATATAAAATCCAGTTGCCTGGTTTCTCGCGGCGAGTATTTGTCAGGTTTCGCATTAAATGCGTAAGTTAAAGGCTTATGGTCGATAAAAACGGTGAAGTGTCGTCTAACATGTGTCTGAAGTGTTTGATAGATAGGTAGATGGCGAGGAGTTCTCGACTGAATGTGCTGTACCGTGATTGAGCTGGCTGAAGCTTAACCGAAAAAATGTCACAGGCGAAGTTTTTTATGCTACAGTTTGTTCCAACACTGTACCCACCGCTGAATTGGATGCGTCTGTCGTCAACGTAATTTTGGTTTTTGGGCTGGTGTCCAAAAAAATAGGGTGGTAAATTCGCCGAGCGCGGCATTAGCCTTGTCGAACGCTTTCCTCTGACTGTCGTTTAAAACCACGGATTTCCGAGAGTTCTTAAGTATGTCAGTTAATGGCTGTAGGGTTTGCGCCATTCCTGGTAAGAATCTCCGGTAGAAATTTATCATACCAAGGAATCTGCGGAGTTTTTTACTCGAATTCGGAATTGGAAAATTTTGTATGGCATCAATCTTCTCCGGTAGGGGGGTTATACCTGTAGAAGATATTCTGTGTCCAAGAAATTCTAATTCCTCCGAATTGGCACTTGGCGGGATTGGTCCTCAAATCATATTCTTGTAGACGTTGAAGAACGGTTTTTAGGAGCCTTTCATGGTCCGCGTCGGACGAGCTAGCTAATAGAATATCATCTATATATGCGTAGGTTCCTTCTATTCCTCTTAAAACTACGTCGATAAACGTCTGTAAGGTTTGTGCGGCGTTCTTTAGCCCAAAAGGCATTCTATGGAATTTGAAAAGTCCGAACGGTGTCGTTACGGCTGTCTTGCAGATGTCGTCTTGTGCAACCGGAATATGATGGTATGCGCTTACCAAATCCAATTTGCTAAAAACAGTTTTTCCGCATAGATTTGCTGTGAAGTCATTTATGTGGGGTATTGGGTTGGTCGGAAACCGTTACTTTATTCAAGCTTCTATAGTCCCCGCAGGGTCTCCAGTCGCCTGATTTTTTGACAGCCAAATGTAATGGGGATGCCCAATTACTTTTTGACTCACTGATGATACCTAGTTCCAGGATATATTCGAACTCCTTTTTGGCTGCACTTAATTTATCGGGCGCCAATCGTCTGGGGAGTGAGTGCTGGGCTGGGTTTTTTGTCAGAATGTGGTGTCGTACGTCGTGCTGTGGGATTTGACCCGTAAAGTTAAATGGTGATGTGAGCGACGGAAAGTCTTTTAATATGGCCTCAAATTTAGAATTCAGATGAGTGAATGCTACACGAATTCCAAGTGTTTGGTGCTGTGAGGCGAATCCTTTTGAGGATAGATGGGTCACTCCGTCGATTAATCTTTTGTTTTTAATGTCCACCGTTTGTGTAACACGTCAGCTCCTATAATCGACGTGTGAACGTCTGCTATCAGGAATATCCATTGTATCTCACGTCTTAGGCCTAGAGAGCTAAAATCGTTTGACCAAAGGTGCAAATGTTGCTTTTGTTGGCAGCCAGCAATACTGGACCATTTGAAATTTTGGGGATATTGGCTGGCGGTGGAATAATGCTGACTTCGGCACCGGTGTCGATAAGAAATTTTTGTTTCGACGTTTGGTCAATAATGTAGAATAGACGACTGTTTGAATCCGTGCCAGCAGTAGCCGTCGTCTGGGCCACCCGGCCTGTTAGTTTTTTAATGTCATCCGTGAAGGCGCAGGGCTTTACGCATTTGCGAGCCAGGTGTTAAATACTACTTGCCTCGAAGGTAAAAAGTTGCTAATTAATAACCTTTATTTCCTGGCTAAGGCTCAATAAAATGATAAAGTTTAATAATATCATCATATTTTAACATAATAAATTTATTGAGTTCTTATATAATAACGTTAAAATAATGAAAATAAGGACAAAAATGCGAGAGTTAACTTTATCTTTATTTATAATTAGTTATTATCTAAACATTGCAAATATAAAATAAATATTATTGTTGGAAGAACATAAAAGTTTTAATAACTTACGTTAATTGCACATATATAATTTAATTAAAGTTGTTAAAAATGAAATTTAAACAATTCTATCATAGTGTGACATCCCATTATATATAACTAAATATTTACGTGAGCCATTTATTATTAATTTTCGCATAAAATAATTACGTACTAATAAAGCCTAATTTTGCAAAATATACAGTGAATTTGAATGCATCTGCCTAGCCTACATTTTGACGTAAAATATTATAAATGTGATGGGTTGAAAATTGTTGAGCTGTGCCATGAGTTTAGGCATAGCAAGCATCTGACAGATTCATGAGTTAATCTATTACGATGTTTTCCAATAGTCAGAAACGCCTCCGAAAGCAATCTTTCGGCAGGCACCGAGGTAGCCGGAGTGCTCAGAAAATCACTGGCTGCTAATTAGGATAATTTTATTTGTTAATCAACTTCAACTAAATATATAATATATACAATTATTTAGTCATTTTTAAAAAATATGTTTGATATATAATAGCTGTTAAATGCTTAGATTTTCTGAAGCATCTAGGTTGGTTGAAAAAAAGTTTTTGGGCAGTTTAATTCCTTATTAACTTGAGTAGGGTAAAGGTTATAGTAATCCTTATGATGGTAACGTTTTAGATGTCGTTAAAGACCATTGCTCTCAGTCATTTTTAATGTTTTAAAGCACAATTTACACTTCCCCATTTTGTTTGCATCCTTGGATACTGTGAAATGTTTGAGCAGCTTGTTTTTTTGAGCTGGATTGAACTTGTTGCGCATAATCTCATTATAGGTCTAAAATTTTTATATTATATAATAATGCTATACAAATAAGTAATAAATACATTATTAATTGCTCATATACCCTAAGGGCCACTAATACTATGTCGTCTATTGAATAAGATTGTATTACAAATTTAAAATTTGCTCGAAGCGGATAATTAGGAGCCTAAGTGATTTAGTGTCAAAAGCTTCCAAATCATATTAATTTGCATTTAATATCCTAAATGCATATCTCAAATAATAAAAATACTTAATTAGTTAAATTAAGTCTCAATAGTTAAAACTAAAAATTAAAGCCGATATCTCGCTTATAAAATCTCGTCTCGTCTCTTTAAGTTTTTCGAGACAAGACGAGACCGAGATTTTTCTCGGTTTTTCCGCATCACTAATGGGCAGTGAGAAGAATTTTCTGTTATACTATTTAAACAACCCAGCTTATCAAATGTGTCATCAGTTTATATAAGAATCATCATTTTTATTGTAAAAACCAGTTTTTTTAAACAATTTGCAATAGTTTTTTTTGGACCCAGCCTAACATGGTGCATAATTAAAAATTAATGAAGCTAATAAATAAATAAATTTTTAGCAAAGTTTTGCCTATCTGTAATTTCTCATAAAAACTTAGGTTTTTTATTATTCATTTTAAAATCTATTAAACATAATATATAAAAATTATCACTCATAAAATTATGATTTTGACTTTAAATTTAATTACTTATACCATTAAACTGACATCTTCAATGCCTAGAATAATTAGAACTCAATTTTCTTATATCAAAAACCCAATCTCAAAAATGTATAGATAATAAACATAATTATTTAATGCAATGTAAAATTTTTAATAAAACGAGTTTTATAACCTCATCAAAATACTTAGAACGTAATGATCCATTTAATGCGCTTCTTTTTTTAAATTTTCTGCATACCATTCAATAAAGCTTGTTAATACCTATGTATTTTTCTACAATAATAAGTGAATTAAAAGAAAAAAATTTGTTGAGACATAAGGTATTAGAGGCACTGGGTTACAATTAACCTGCAAACCAAAATTTCTTCTGCCAATTTTCTTTTCCTTGACACTATAGAATATTTTATTATTTTTATTTTAGTTCAAAGGAGGGTTTCCTATTCATTTCTATTTTATTTAACAAGTTACTAAAAAACTCGTTAATTTTATTGTTAAAAAACAATATGCGAGTGTCATTAATTATCAATAAGGGTTTATTCACTTACATTTATTTAATAAATTTAAATAATTAATAAGAAGCCCAATAAACATAAATCGCACAAAGTAACATGAAAATTATAAATATCAAATAATATATATTTTGGGAAACTAAGGAAATATAGTATATATCGAGGGGGCCACAGTACAAAGAAAATTATTATATTTATATATGCAGATAGATGACGCTTTTTTGGCACGTAGATCCTTGTTGGGCTTTAAATATGAATAAATTATTGTGATTTATGCCATAAATTAATTAACTTAAATTTTTTAACAGTAGCTACTAATCTTATTACATTGTAATAACTATAATATATTATGTGTCACATATCTGGGTAGAAACTACAATTTACCAGCCATCCAAATTATTTTTGTTAATTAATATATAAATTAGATTTCGAAGTTGATTTGGTACCAAATATCCAAATGAGAGTTTTTATTCGATACTCGTGAAATATTTTTTAATTGACGGCATATATTCTTAGGTTAGTGTTTTAATAGCCATCCCTAAGATGAAGAAAGGTCGTAATTATAAATTTTCGATTATAAATTCGCCTGAGGTATTCGAGGAGGATCCAATTATCCCAGATATAAAGTCTCAATCATTAAGTCCCAAGCCCTTCAATAAGAGGAATGATAGAAAACATTGTAAAGATACTCATAATGTCATAGATAATCACTCAAAATGTGGGCATAATAACATTAGTAAAAATATTCATAGACAAAAGTACAAATTGAGAGATGTTTTATTTATGAATGATGCCCCTAAAAAAGAAAAGGATCCCAAATCATTAACACTCTTGGTCAAAGACAAAATAAAATCTAAAATACCATTCAACAGAAATGCCTCCCTCTCTCCTGTATCCAATCAAACTGCTCAAAAACCAGTTAAATTTGACATTTCTCCTAAACTAGTACAATCTATAGGTAATAAGTTAAATAAAAGAAGTAAAAGCTCAAGTTTAACAGAAACCTGTTACAAACCTCCCAATGGAACTGTTAAAATCAACAATGCTGCCATAGACTATTTGTTTTCAAGGAACACTTGTCAAGTTTACAAAGAAAATGGAGTTGTACCTAACCTTGCAACAGAATCTCAAGTCAATGGTGTGACTAAGGGTGAAACAACTCTATCAGCATTAAAAGATTCGTGTGAAGAATTAGAAGAAAAAGCTGTTGCCTATTCTCCTGATGGTAGATTTCTGAAATTTGATGAAGAAGTTGGTCGTGGATCATTTAAGACAGTTTATAGAGGGTTGGATACAGAAAATGGAGTATATGTAGCTTGGTGTGAATTACAGGTATAAATTTATTTACTTGCCTTCAAATTAATAACTTTACCGTATTTTAATATCAATAATAAAAAGTTTAGATATAGATTTAATTGATAATCATATTTTTAAGCTTTAATCTTTGAAAATTACTTTATATGATTGTTTTAAAATGAGTTAATACTATTTTATGTTATAATAACTCAAATTAATTACATTTAGATTCATATTTTTATCATTACAATATAGATACATCTAAATTTGAATAAAATAAACCTTTTTATCAGATGCCTTGTTAATTACCCTTTTTGCTCAAGTTTTGTTGGCACACTGACATGCAATCTTAAAACATTGCTTTATATTTTAAATGTCTTGCTAATTTAGTTTGTCCATGTGTTTAATAGACATTGTGAATTAATTGTTATAATCTAAAGTGCATATTATATCATATAAGAGTTATTGTGATAAATTATTTATTAATTATTGTCTAACATATAGCTTATGAGTTTTGTTTGTAATAATTTTTATTAGTAATCATAGACAACAAAGCAAATTAGCTAACTCCTTAATTGATATAATAATTAAATTGTTTCTAATTAACAAACCAGTATATATTAAGTCAAGATTTTGTTTCATAATTGTAGAGTTTTTTGTGGAAACCAATTCACCCAACTTATTTTCTTTTAAATTTGCCATAACACAAAAAATTTCAAATTTTTTTTTAGCTAAACTAAGCAAATTTTTTCGAATTTTATGCAAAACAATATGTCAAATCTTGTTAAAAACGCTTTTTTACCTTTGTATTTCAATATCTTTTCCATATTTCGTTGTTTAAAATATTTCAAATAAATCGATTATATTTAGAGCTCATATACTTTAATACTAAGTTATTGGCGCGTTTTAATTGCTATGCAATTTTTTCTTATCTAAACCCTCGCTAACCGCCCATATATGTTTACGTGACTAGCATCGCATATTGATCATTTTACTCCCTCCCCCATGGGCGAAGCCACGATTGAAATTAGGGGGGGGGGGCGCAATAATGATTTAGAAAGGGACAAAATAATAATTTTTTTAAATATTAGCCATAATTTAATAAAATCTTTACGATTTTTTGGATATAGGGGGGCAGCCGCCCCTTTGCCACCCTCTGGCTACGCTCATGCCCCCACATTTAAAACTTTTCAATTAAAATATCCTTTAATTTTTGTAATGATAAAATTATTATCGGGAAACCTTTTAAAATTTGTGTTAAGTAAGGTGAGAGATGTTTTATTTATGAATTATGGACCTAAAAAAGAAAAGGATCCCAAATCATTAACACTCTTGGTCTAGCCAGGGTTGGATTTAGAGAGGGACAGGTAATAATGATTTATTTTATAAAATTTTAGCCAAAATTTAATAAATTTACAAGGATCATTGGATTTAGAGGGGGGCAGCCGCCCCTTTCTGCCACCTCCTGGCTACGCCCATGTCTTCAAAAAATTAATATTCACTTCTTTTTGAACCCAACTCTAAGTTGTATAGCTAAAAAACAATTGGGCAAGAGTGTGTTTGGGTGGAGATGATACACGATTTTAATATTAACTGCTGCTACATTACATTGTTAGCAACTGACAACTTTTCTATCATATAATATGATGTGTGTGCGTTTTTTATTGTATATTGTTGCCTTTCGATTCGTTCTTTTTTGTTTTTAAAATCCTTAACCGATAATGCTGTCTAGTCTATGCAATTGTCTACTTTTCCTTTCAATTCCAAATTTTGATTATTGGTAAGGAGTAGAGGGGGGGGGGCGTTTCCTTTTTTTGATCTTACGAAATCCGATGTACTTTCTGTAAATGTATTTTCTTTTTAATTTCATGTATATATGGTATCGAATTGTACGTTAATTATATTATTTTCCCGCTCAGGGGGCTTTTTGATTATTATTATTGAACTTTAAAGCGTCGCGCAAAATAAGTTGTCCATTTGAACCGAGTTTTGTGATTTGTTTTTGAAAAAGTTTCACCGTAAAATTGATTTGAATGAGAGATAACAAAGCTATTGCCTATTGATAATATGTATTGGAGTGACAAGAAAAAATATTAATATTCGTCCTTCTTCAATAAACCATCGTGGTAGATCGTTAGATCTGCTTTTAAACTTAAAACTTAGGCTTTACTTTTGCTTTGAACTTAGAATCAGCAATTAGATATTATTAAATTTTGATAAAGCGCTCATTCTTGCTGATCCATCAATGAATAATAAACATTTTCAAAACACATGACACCGAATTATTGATTCTGACAGAGACCAGGGAAGCTTTCGGGCTCAATGAGAATTTTTATATAGTGTATTATTTTGTCACTTTATTGAACTAAATTTATTTAATAAATTCTTATGCAAAAAGTCAAGTAGTTTGGAAAATATAACAGGAATGCTTAAAATTTGAAAATCCTTATTTCGGGCATGGCCGGGCGGACAATTAGAATGTTTCGACCTCGTTAAACAAATCTGACGGCTGATTCTTAGTCCCTATTTCTTTCTAAGTTTTTATAAATATTACCCAGACAATCTGATTCATCAACTCACACGTGTACCGATTACTAAAGCCACCAGGGCGTCCGCCCTGCAGATGCTTGTTACTTAAACATCAATTATCTTTGATATAAACTACTAAACCTCGTCTTTTTTTACAGTAAACACATTTGTTGAGCTGATCACATACGATACGTGTGACTGCTAATTGTATGTTGGCACACCTAACGATCAACATTCGAATTTCGTCGCAAATGCGAAAAACAATTAATTTGTCGCCGTAAAATTAAGTAGCAACTCGGGGATCTCATTATGATGTCTGTTTTTTAAGTCCAAGCCCCCCGGCTAAGGTTATATATATTGATTTACGAGACTGAGCTAGGAGGCGGCGGCGGCGGTGGGAATTGAGCTAAGACCATCGACCTTCCGTGTTCTGGTTGTTAGAGTAGGATGTAATTATCCGTAGTACCGAACGAAAAACTTCTTGTTTTATCTTAAATACAGTTTTTAAGTTATAGACAGCTGACAGGGGTTTGGTTTTATTTTAAATTATGAAGTAGCACGCTAGTCTAGTAAGATAATTGCGAATCGGCTTAAAAGCGCATGATCATTTTTACTTTTTTTGTGCAATTTAAAATCGATTCTATTAGACAAAAACTCGGGCCTTCGGCCCTCGTGGGAAGGGGGAGAAGGGAAGGGAAGGGGGGACGACTCATCTGTACTTCGTATAAATGTATCATATTTGCTATGCAATTTATGGGCGAGAAAGGTGGGAATGGGCGAGAATGCCTATAGGGGGGTATTAAATGCCTAATGATTAATTAATTATTTATACAAATTTTCCATTATAGGCAAAATGTAATAAAGGCAAAATGTAATATAGGCAAGGGTTAGGGTTAGATTTAGTGTTTGCATCTAGTTGCGTATTACATTAGTTTTTATGGCCTTTAGTGATTATGGGTCTAACAAACATTATATTATAAAACAACACAATGTTAAGAATTTGCAGAATTGTTGGGAGAAATTTTTTGTTGAATTTGAACAATTTTTAATGAAAAAAATCAAAAATTTGGCCAATGGTCACTTTTTCTCTATTGGTCAGTACCAACAGATACTCTATAAGTCAATGATAGCCAAAAAAATTGAAAAAAAAGTTCATGCTCACTTTGGCCAATGGTCATTTTTTTCCATTGGTCAGCAGCCAGCACACGGTAAAAGTGGATATAAATTCATAAGAGTAAAAAAAACGAAAAAAAAATTTTCGAATCACATTTTGGCCAATGGTCATTTTTTTCCATTGGTCAGCAGCCAGGACATGGTAAAAGTGGATATAAATTCATAATAGTCAAAAAAAGAACAAAAAAAAAGTTTTCGAATCACATTTTGGCCAATGGTCATTTTATTCCATTGGTCAGCAGCCAGCGGACGGCCAAAAAGTCATAATAGCAATGGTAGGAACAGGAACAATCATAATAGTCAAAGAAAAACGAAAAAAATAATTTCGATTCATATTTTGGCCAATGGTCATTTTTTCAATCGGTCAGGAGCCAGCGGACGGCCAAAAAGTCATAATAGCAATGGTAGTAACAGGAACAATCATAATAGTCAAAAAAAAACGAAAAAATAAACTCGGATTCACATTTTGGCCAATGGTCATTTTTTTCATTGGTCAGCAGCCAACGGACGGCCAAAAAGTCTTATTATCAATGATAGTAACAAGGACAATCATAAGAGTCAAAAAAACTCCGAGATTCTAACCCAAAAACTAGTTAAATTGCATAGCAATTAAAAGTAAACAACTTTTATTTATGATTATTATATAACATTGGTCAGCAGCCAGCGGACGGCCAAAAAGTCATAATAGCAATGGTAGAAACAGGAACAATCATAATAGTCAAAAAAAAAACGAAAAAAATAATTTCGATTCACATTTTGGCCAATGGTCATTTTTTTCATTGGTCAGCAGCCAGCGGACGGCCAAAAATTCTTATTATCAATGATAGTAACAACAACAATCATAAGCAAAAAAACTCCGGGATTCTAACCCCAAAACTAGTTAAATTGCATAGCAATTAAAAAGTAAACAACTTTTATTTATGTTTATTATATAACTAGTTAAATTGCATAGCATTAAAAGTAAACAACTTTTATCTATGTTTATTATATAACAAAAACTAGTTAAATTGCATAGCAATTAAAAGTAAACAACTTTTATTTATGTTTATTATATAACTAGTTAAATTGCATAGCAATTAAAAGTAAACAACTTTTATTTATGTTTATTATATAATAGATAATTTAACAAATCTTATATATAACACACCGAGGGAGATAGAGATGAGGGGTGGGGCACCTCTTATGCATTAATTTAAAAAATAACACAGCGAGGGAGATAGAGATGAGGGGTGGGGCACCTTTTTCTCATGCATTAATTTAAAAAATCGATAACCTAATATACCCAATGCAAATAGATAGGGATGGACGGACAGACGGACGGACGGACAACAAAAAACGAGCCCATAAATTGCATAGCAATTAAAATGCGATTTTAGCCTTTTGGTGCCAATACAGCTGACTGGTTATTTGTTTGAGTCCTGAGGGTTATTATAGTACCTCATTTATGGCCTGGGTAGGAGTTAGGCATCGTTCTAGGTGCGACTTCTAAAACCCCCCTGCGCGATTTAGGCGTACATCCGGTAAAATCCGATGCACAATACCCCCTTCATTGTAAATATAGTCAAACTCGCAGCCTAGATACGCGTCCATCAATAAAATCATCGACGAAAAACATGGACGACGAGAAAAGATCAGACGGCGGCTACTTCGTGTACTCAACTTCTCGACCAGAAACCAAAAAGTCGGATAAATTCCTTTCTATCGGAATCGTTCGTAATACCGATGATGACCACTGTGTTGTAAAAACGGCTGGGTCTTGTTTTGTTTGGTTCCGACACGATTATGAGCGCAACCAAGCGAGGGGCGGCTGCTCCCTCTAAAATCCAATTTTTTTTTGAATATTATTGCTAAATTTTAGAAAAATATAATTTTGCTCCCTAAATCATTAGTGCCCCCCCCCCTCCAATCCCATCGCTTGTTACCCCCATGACTAATCAATTAAATTACATTCTGTTTTTTTTTATCGTGACCGTCGTGTCCAATTTGTTGGTTTATAGTTAAAATTTTGTGAGACTTGTCTAAAATCAAAAATCATTAGTGTCCGCTGTTCTTCGGGCCACCTCTACATTATTTGTAAACTCAACCGCTGACTGATTTGAAGCTTGTCCAACTTTTTTTGCGAACGAACATGATTAATTAATTAATTAGCAATATTCAATAGCTACATTTATTCTAAACGATTTAGCTACTACCGTCTCTAGTCTAGTGTAGTCTTACTTGCTGCTCGAATTATGGAATGTTAATATTATGTAAAACGATACCCCCTACCTCTCCCCCTCCCCCCCCCCCCCCCGGGCCATTGATTATCGTATTCGTATTAATTTCGTTAGTTATGTTTGTTGCTATTATATTATAATACAACACAACACACTTAGACATCATAGTATAGTAATACATGAAGTGTGAATTGTGAATAACTAAAATGCTGTCGTAGCCTATGGCTTTGTCTCTCTCACCCTAATCCCCTTCCCCCCCTCCCTCCCTCCCTCCCTCCCTCCCTCCCTCCCTCCCTCAGTCTCTTAACTATTTTTGCACCTCGGTATTGTTTCTGTCCCCCCCCGCCCCCCTCACTTCGCGGTTATACATTTATTATTATTACGTTCAAAAACCACATTCCTCTCGAGTTTTTACCAGACACGTGTGTGTCGCTGAATCGACTGACCTAATTGTGTCGCGCGGCGTCTACTAGTGTCGTAAAAACGGCTGGGTTTTATTTGGTCGATCTTTGGTTTCAGTCGATTAAGCATAAGCAGACCATAGTCGACCCCTAAGCTTAGTCGAAATTTGGGAAACAGACCAGAATCGACCGTTAGCCTGAGTTGAATCGAAGGTCGGCCAAGCGAAACCCAGCCGTTTTCACAACAGTAGTGTCTAGGGGTTGAGGAATAAAGGCCATTCCTCTGTCTTTTTTCTTTATATTTGGGCGCCGGGCCGAGCTGAAATTTCGTTATGCCATAAGTATAGTAGATAGTGGCTAAGATTACTTCTTTCAAACATGCAGTTTGTCATATATTGCAACCCGTGTATACGCCAAAACCAATCTTTATGATTAAGTTTTAGAAAAGTTGGTTATTATATAACTAAAACAAGTTGTACTATTGGAAAAAAAAGTTGTTATAAAGGTTTCCGGTCTCAGATGTGACAAAATTCTTAGTCCCATGATAATCGCGAATCTTTTTTTATAAGACCGAAAATCCGCATTACTATTTGCAAATATAATTTAATAGCAATACGGAATGTTTTCCAAAGGAATGGATTTAGAGGGGGCAATAATGATTTAGGGAGGGGCCAATGATAATTTTTTAGTAATTTTAGTCATATTAATATTAAATTTTTGGATTTAAAAGAGGGCAGCCGTCCATCCCTACCTTCCCTGGCTACGCCCATGATAATACCTACCTTTTATTTTTTTCTTCGTCTTCATAAATTAAGTATTTTTACCTCAATAAATCAAAATTATTTTTTGAAAAAATAGACGTGCGGGACGATGTTTTATTGACTTTTTTAAGAAATAATGTTGCTTTATACCGAGTAACAATATAAATTATTATTAACTAGGACTATAATATTAATTAGCTTTGTCGCTCTCGTTTGTACACCCATAGGTATCAATTAGTAATAGAAGAGGAATCGCAAAAAATTACCAAACTTCCAACATCATATAACAGACTTCTATTTTTTTGATTTTTCAGAGCTTCCGTTGTAATAGTCTCGATTCGTCGTTGTATATTTAAGATTGTTTTGTCTAAATTATTATAACATAGCCGCGTCTTATACGAGCGTCACGTCATTTTTGTCCTGTTTTTGTGTTTTTGCTCGTAAAACAAATATTTATCCTTAAATTACCCTTATTAATGCATATTCATATGGTAACTATACTAAAATTGTTGATTCCACGACATGTAAATCGCATATTTACACAAACAAAAATATGGCGCTTTAAAGATGATTCGTATATTAAAACGGACTTTTAAAGCGTTGACCTGAAACGCGTTAGTTTCGACGAAAAAGCATTAGAAAAATACACTCAGTGTGGCATATTTTATATTAGAATGGTTAAAAAACGCTAAGTTTACATTAATATTATGATTGATTTGATGAATAAATGATATTAAATTTTTATGAACCTTTTGTTTATTAATACATTATACAAATATACAATTAATAACGTTGAGGGCGTAATAATGCGACGATAAAAAAGTATCGGAAAATAACCATCTTTTTTTTCAAATAAATAATTGTATTTTTTTGTAAGCTGATAATAAATAAAAGTGATTAACGAAATACGACATCTAATTTTGTATTAAATACTCACAATTTTCTTTTGCACTCGATTAGATACCGTATTTTCCCTGATTAATGTCATATTTATGATTCGAATGCACAATGATACATTTCACCAAAAGGCCTCATTTCGGCCGGGTAAATGTTTTTTTTGCACTTGTTAGGATGTAGTAAGACACAGGTGGGAAGGACACTATTTACCAATGATTGCAAAACCTTGCTTTCTCGATCCCAATTTTTAATTTTTTTTACAGGGCTTGTCTTAATATCGGATTCAGATTCAAATGGCGCGAATTTATCTTTATATCCGATTCAATTTCATGTGTCAAACTCGGTTGTAATTATTAATATTTTGTTTTTTGACAGTTAAAAACGTTTATTTGTTTATTTCAACTCTTGAGATTAATCGTTGTCATGTTAATGCGTCTGAAATGTAAATCTGCTGTGAATTCGAGTTAAGCCACAGCTATGTTATAACCCGTACAACAATTTTTGCTGCGCAGCAAAAACCATCAGCTTTACAATTCAGACGCTTGACATAAAAGAAATTTTGTGAGATGCAAAATTTTTTGTAAGCTTATATGCAGTACGATTTGCAAATTTTTAGGTATCGGCAAAATTTGAATTTAATTAAAAATGTTGTAAACTTTTTAACAATCAAAAAAAAATAATATAATAACAAATTGAATCTGATATTTAGAAAAAGATAAATTTGCGCGATTCGAATCTGAATCCGATATTAAGAAACGCCCTAGGAAACCTGCCGTTAAGTGTTTGGGAAATTGATAAATTTTTGAGCGACATCTTCTAGTCTATTTAATTTTAGCAATTTAATTGAATATTAAAACGTGCGAAATTGAATTTTAACCACTGGCTATAACAGTTAATTCAATCAAAATTAATGTAGTATTGTCCAGCATAACATTGTGTGCCTTATACTGACTGAGCTGCAGAAATCGATTTTTATTTTATTAGATAGGAGGCTGGTGGGCAATTATGAATTTCGCAAAATTTTAAAATAAATGCGTTTCGGACTTTTTACCTTCGTGTTTTTGTTTAATTTGCTATGCAAATTATGGGCTCGTTTTTGGTTGTCCGTCCGTCCGTCCTGTCCAAGTTGTATATTATACTTGAAATCTTTCTTTTAACGGAGATTTAAAATGTGTAATTTAATATCGATGGTTAGATTAAAGTGCCGTCCTCTCCATTATAGCTTTTGTTCCGAGACCAGAAATGACCTGCGGGCCAGGCAACAGACTTAAATTAGGTTTTTATTCATGGAATGCTCATGTCATGGTTCATGTGGTAAAATCTTTATTTTTAAATCCACCATTTTAAATTTGACAATCTCTCACATCTTTCTGCAGTGTTCCCCGCAGTTTCATTTCGTTTTAAAAACTTTTTAATTTTCCATATTTCTGCACATTTCAAAATGGCGGAACGGTACACTTATTAACATTCTTGAGCAGTCTATCTAGCTATATTACAAGTTCGGTCTTAAGGAGATTTACTATGATACGCTATTTTGTTTTTGTGTATTATTTTGTCACTTTTTTATTTGATTGTATGATATTCCTTAATTGCACCACGCCTTATCCCAAAAAATCGAGAAATAAATTAGAAAACTTTCTAAAATATGACGAAAGTACTGCTGAAATATAAAAAATAATCATTTCGGGCCGGGATCGGGCAAAAAAATTCAAACTAATCTCAGCTCTGCTTTTAGCAATAAAAATTAACGACGGAGTCTTAGAAAACTCAATTACCTTTACACGTCCTCGAGAATAAGGGCTACTTTACACTCTAGTCTATGTTTACACCGCTACTTTTAAATTACATTAGTTAAAAAATAAAAATACATATAAATATTTTGTGAAGATAAATGAAATAATGGAACAAAAAATTAAGTAAATTATAAACATTTGATAAACATTCAGATTACTTAAAAATTGATATATATATTTTTCCCCAAAATTAATTCCTATTCTCATTTTGATCCTTTTTTCACGTTGTGTAGGAGAAAAAATTATCTAAAGCGGAGCGGCAAAGGTTTCGGGAAGAGGCGGAGATGCTGAAAAACTTGCAGCATCCCAGTATAGTTCGTTTCTACGATTATTGGGAAGTTTTGATGCCCAAACGCAAGTTTATAGTCCTGGTAACGGAACTCATGACCTCGGGTACCCTGAAAACGTAAGATCAATCTAATTTTTTAATCTATTTTCTGTTTAAATATTAGTATTTTTTATATTAATTTTTAAACGATAAGTTTAGCATTGACGTCTAAATTTATTTTGAATTTGATCGGAATTTTGCTGAAATTTGTGGCTTTTTTGCAAGTTTTTTTAGAGGGGGGGGGGCAAGTCTTGGGGCTAAACCCTTTTTTCGTGGTGTATTGTATAGAAATTTCGGAGAATTCTGTGAGAGAGGTTTAGATTTTTAACCAATAAAAATTACAAAAAATTCGAGGTCATCAATTGCAAATAACGTTTCATGCGACGCGTTCTGTTTAAAGTTGTTTTAAAGTTATGGGAAAGGGGTTGCCCTGAAATTTGGGGAAAAACGCTTTTGTGTTTGAGAAAGTAACGTTTTTGTAGGCTTTTTACGCGTACCTTTCGTTATTTTTTTTTAAAAGGCCCCGTAGGCCCCTAGAATCTTACGAAGTTTGGATTGCTTTAATTGAATTCTTTAAACGGTGTGGCGCGCGCGGTTATAGAAATAAAATTTGACGTAAATTATGTTAACGTCAAAACTTAATAAAAAAAACTACCAAAACCTTTGCAACTATTTATATTTTATTAGGAATAACTTTCAAGATTGATGGTGGTGTTGTAAAATGGGCTATGTTTTGTTTGCTTTTGGTCTGTTTTTTCTTAGTCGACCTCGAGGCTTGGTCAAAATTTGAAAAGCAGACCAGGGTCCGGTTAGTCTGAGTTGAACCAAGGTCGCTCAAACAAAACTCCGCCGTTTTTACAACACTACCAGATAGTAAGTAAGCCCGTACCCTAAACTTGGTACAGTTAACTTCTTTTGACCCTTACTTAACCCTAATTGCTCGCTATGTTGCCTTATCTTCCTAAGTTTTATTACTTCGTGGCCGCCACCAGACGACTTAATTGACTCTAATTTCTGCGAAGTTTAGTACATCTATGACGGGAACAATAAACTTTTATGGTATGAAAATTCATTCGAATGACGGCGGCGCCACCTGGATGAGTTTATAGCCATTTTCCTCCCATTTTCTGCGGGCGACTGACCCCTACTTTTTGTTTTAAACGGTAATGAGGCGCTGCCGCTTTAAACTGCAGTGTTTTCAAACTGTTTTAGCGGTTATTTCTTTAATGTTCCCCCCCCCCCCCCCCCTATAACTCATCCTCCTCTTTTTGATCTTGCTCTGCCATAGGAAAACGTTGTACTTTAGAATATTTAGATTTTATCAAAAATTAACTAGATTTTGTTTGAAATTCTAAGATTTTAACGCTTTTTGTACTTCTCAAAGCCTTTTGCATCGAGATCATTTTCATGGGGTAACTTATTATATTTATAACAAATTTTTTGAGGGTTGATTTTTACTTCTTAAAAAATATTGAATTTTTGTGTCAGAGTAGATAGTTGAGCTGCATATCAGATAAACTTCCCTTTGCATGTATCGCCGTCATAAACAATTAGGATTAACACCTCAACACCATTAATTATTACGTATTCCTTGGTCGTTTTTCCATAATTTTGTCATTTCCTTTCTCCTTTCTATTCCTCATAAAAGTTATACCTCTTTTAAAGTCTGCTTCAACATGCAGTAAAAAAAATATCTCAGAAACGGGGTGTTGTTTTTTTAATTCCAAAATTGGCATCCCTTTTTGACAAAGCTCGAGGCGAGATCATGGACCATAAACACGGCAGAGTCGATTAGTTGCAAGTCCGCTCTACTTTACCTATAAAATGTTTTTCCCCCGGGGAATCTGGTAAAAGATTGGTTGAGGAATATATTGACTCCGTTGACCCCTTACCCTTTTACATTTATTATATATGTGTAGCTGGGTAAAACAAACATCCAAAAATTGAATAATCGTGATTTAATACCTAATTTTTAGGGAATAATATCAAATCCATTGAATCAAAATCTTTTTTGTAATTGTGTTGTGCTAACTAATATTAATTGCTATGCAATTTATGGGCACGTTTTGGTTGTCCATCCCTCCGTCCTGTCCAACTTGTAATTTTTCGATAATTGCTGTGGAAACTTATTATACAGGTTTTTAATGGCTGTTGAGTGTTGACTTATGCTTCTCTAAAAGACTGTTATTCTGCTTTCGCATATAGACTAGCTAATGACCGCTGACTAGCTTTAATTTATTCGACCTCGCCCGACCCCAAACTCCATTATTGTTTTTGTGCCCGACTTATAACCTTTATATATATTTCTTTTGGCAATAAGTCTAGGTTGTTGCTTTATATCGGATAATTGCGAAACTGTCTAAATAATTCCCCGCAAATTAATGCTGACCGTTGCTTACATCTAATTTGCCTGACCCGGCCAGAGGCCAAACTCCTTGTTTATTGCTATCTATTTTCGCTGTTTCAAAAATTTCTTTCGCCAAATCGTCTAGTTTGTTGATTTTTTATATACACTAACCGGTGGTAGGTGGGTGGTATGGTCATTTCCATAGTTGAGCTTGTATGAGGCGCACATCGACTTATCAAGAAACATGTTTTCATTCAATTTTAAAGCTTGATTCCAAACACCTTTTCTACGTGATTGCCCTAGTTCTTGGTTTGACGTAATCTCCGTCTGGTCACCACCCGAACCATATTAATGCATCTAGCGCTCTTATTATCGATTTTTAAGGCTCCCCTGCCCCCCCCCCCGCTTGGCTTCTTATTAAATTAATATCTCACAAATTCATCTCCTCCGCCACTAGTAGACACTCCTTTGGTTCGGTTGGACCACAATTTTAAATAATTGTAAATTGGTCATTTGATTTGAAAGAAAAGATTTTTTTCACTTCGAGTCTTTAAATTTTGAATATTTGACTTATTTTCTTCGTCAAGTGGAGCATCATGTGTTTAGTCGATTAAAATCAAAGGTCGACCAAACAAAGCAGCCCATCCCTTTTTACAACATTACCATTTAAATTTATACGTGGTAAAATATAAGCTATTACGAATTTTAGTGGGGGTCCTAGCTGCCTCCCCCTGGATTGAAGATACCCAAAATTAGAAATAGTGATATCGACAGTTTACGCAGGGTTTTTGAAGTTTCTTCACCCTTAAAACCATCTTTGCATTACCGATAATTCTGCTATTTGACTCCTGGAGGTAAAATACAAATTTGAGAAAAATAACGTCAAAATTAAAAAATCAGCTATTATTGTATAAGACTATGCCCTTAGTGTACAGTTCAAATAAGCTTTGGGTAATTAAGGGTTACAATTTCAGGGCTATTAAAATCAAAAATGTTAGCCCGAGCCCGGCAGTGTTTAAAACCTAATGCGGACTCGTCCAAAAACGGAGCTCCTTACATTAAATTTCGAACATGCCTTGGGGGTATTTAACACGACCGAGGCAATACGTGCACTTAATAATAATGTCGTTTTGAGTTGTCGGAAATGTTTATTAGGCCAAGCGGTTGAGAACGATTTTATTATATACATTTGCCTAAACGCTTGTTGGGACTTCACGGCAGTAGATATATTTTCCAAATCGAACACCTCTCCCGACCTCATCTCTTCTACTGAGAAAAAGAAAGTGGAAAAATATAAATACCGCAACAATATCATTTTTGTACGAGTAGTGGCCACGACCCTCGGTATTTTAGGTCTCGAGGGCAGCCAATTCCTCAGACAAATATTAAAAACCCCCATTACACACGATCCCAAAGAACTCTTTTACATCAAGCAGAAAATCACCATGGAAATTGTAAAATCCAATACAATCTCAATCCATGGCTCGATGCCAGCTCATTAATTTAATATATTTTAGCATGTAACAAACATACAAAATCATTTGGAAATAAACTACTACCGGGGGAAAAAAATGCAAAATAGTTCAATGCTAAGGCATAAATCGATAACACTTCTTCTTTCTATCACTGTTTATCCCCTAGTCTGGTGGTCAATCCTTTCAACATTTACGTCAGATCTTTGTTTATCTTGTGCACTTTCATATCGTGCCTTATTTCATGATTCCACGTAGGCTTGCGTCTTCTTCCTCCTTTTCGTTTTTCTGCCAAATTTAACTTTTCAATTCCCTTTCCCACATAGCTATCGTCCCTGGCCTGGCGAAATTGAAAAATATTGATCCACACCACGTGTGTGTGTTTGTATTGAGGAGGCGGGGGTGCATGTCAAATTAGTCTGGCTGTTACGACACATTTTAACTTGGTGGCTTCGACAATTTTATAAAATCTTTTAGTCGAAACAAAATGGCGTGCCACATGTTCGTTTTCACTAACACAGTTTGGAAAATATCTCAAAATTTTAAGGGGGTGATATTATTCAACAACAAATTTCTCATTATAGGCGGGGGGGGGTGGGTGTTTGCAGAAAAAATTAAGTTATAAGGGCCGTCTTAAAATGTTGGTGACCTTTTTAATGTTCATAATATCTATGATGAGATCCTCCCTAATTCCCCCTTTTAAATTCACAATCTTAATTTGTTGTGCTAATAAAGCATGTAATGGCGACTGCGGACTGCGGTTATATAGGCCAATGCCAAAACCATCACTTGGCCGCCTCTACCTCGCTTCTATAGTTGCCAATGCTACTACGCGTTGTAAAAACGGCTGGATCTTGTTTGGTCGTTCTCTGGTTCTGTTTTTACTTAGTCGACCCCTAGGCTTAGTCGAAATTTGGAAAACAGACCGGAGTCGTCGACTGTTAGCCCTAGTTGGGCCAAAGATTCGGCCCACAAAACCCGGTCATTTTTAGACACTGTAGGTAAAACGTGTCGAAAAATGAAGCAAAATTTGCTAGATGGGTGTGAGTTTTTTCATGCCAACCTCAAAGCCTTGGAGTTAAGGCCATCATCGCAGGTAATGATTAATATCGTGGTGAGGAACATTAACGCATCGCAACAATTTCACGCGCTGTGTTGTGTTGTATGACACTTGTCACCTTGTAGAAATGAGCGCAAGATTTTGCACGTAAGCGTACTACAAGTACAACTAAGTAAGTTATATTTATTTTCGAGAAAAAGCACGTTGTGTAGCGGGCAACGATTGGTTGTGTCTTCGCAAGTTAGTCGACATTAATATTATAAATTTTGAGGAACGAAACTTTTGGATTGTTTTGTAACATTAGGAAATTATTTAAAATCGTATCTAGATTATGGGCCGACTTGGGTTGGGGGTAGGGTATCATTAAAGTTAAAGTACTTACATGGGCGTAGCCGAGGGGGTGGGCATGGAGGGGCGGCTGCCTCCCTCTAAATCCAAAATTTGTTGCAATTTATTAAAATTATGGCTAAAATTTCAAAAAATGATCGTTTTCCCCCTCCCTAAATCATTATTGTCCCCCTTCTAATTTCAATGCTGGCTACGCCCATGGGTAGAGCCCTGCAAAATGAATTTTTTTCTGCCCGAGCCCGAACGACTTTTTTATTTTTGGCCCGACCCGAGCCCGACCCGATTTTTTAAATAAAAAATGTTCATAAATTTTTTAAAATTTTTGAAAATTATTTTACCATATAAATACATAATGCATTAAATTGTTATTAATCGTAATTTACAATGAGGATAAGTTTGAAATAACATTTTAATTCACTCGCTACAATTTATTCAGCCAATAATTAAAACTGGAAATCTAATTTTATAAAATATTTTTTATCTAACAGTTCCAAACAAAATACTTTTTAACAAATTTCCTTATTTAATTCCAAAAATATAGCTACTATAAATTTATTTAAATACTAGAATAAGATTTGCAATTAAGATCAGAATATTATAGTCAGGGGGAAAAAAAGGAAGCTTGGAAGCTATATTGTGTATGGCGTACGAAGATAATTATTTAATATCGAGTTGAGTTTGTTTAAATCATATTTTATAAAAGATTAGTTTGCTTTAGTCATATCGGGCCGGGCTCGGGCCTTAAGTCGGGCCGCCTCATCAGGCCCGACCCGAGCCCGAGCGATTGTTTTATTAAATTCTGCCCGAACCCGGCCCGAAGCCCGATCGGGCCGGGTCGGGATTCGGACGGCCCGTGCAGGGCTCTACCCATGGGTACTGATTTAAAAAAAGCAGCATTTGTTAAAATTTCAATTTCAACTGTTTGAAGAGTATTTTGAAAATGGGGTTATCATTACATAATTTAAGTTTTATCCTACGCTAGAACCTGACTAAGCCCATTTTCCCAATTTCCTCGTTTCGCATTCTTACATAGTTTTTCTTAAGAGGTTTGAAGCTAACCACATTTAAATCGCATTAAACGGCGGGGCGGTTGTGTTTAAGTGTTTTTAACCTGGAAGGAAACTTTTTCCTTGAATTCAAATTAAATTGGTAGTAGGGCTGATTACATGCAACGGCACGATGTGTTTTTCCCCAAAATACGTGTTTTACAAGCCGTTTTACCACCTTAATTAGAGGGGGTTTTTGCCATACGCCTCGGATTTTTATTGCAAACTGTATTTAGACTTAGTCTAACTCCCGGTTAAACATAAGTTTCCCTAATTTGTAATTTCCTCGTAAAGCCCCTTTTCTTTAATGGCTTGTATAAAGAAACGGTAAATTTGTTGTTTATTCCACCATTAAATTGCGATTTACTGAGATTAAAAGTAGGCTAGCTTTATTGTTCAAAATAATTGAGTATATAAGTTTCCATTGCATAGCAATTAAAAATCCAAGTTGGACAGGACAGGACAACCAAAAGTGAGCCACTAACATAGCAATTAAAAAATTAGAATTTCGATTTTTTTTGTCTAGAGAGATAGGTCTTGCTTGTCATTCCAAAATATAATTTTATGAATAAGGGGCGAACAAATTAAGTTTGTTTTACCGAATTTAGCGTTATGACTCAATCTTGTATAGACCTATTTGTAACCCTAATAAGCGCCAAAAATCAGAAAATCAGTGGTTCAAATGAGCTAGTTCAGAATAAAGTTAATAGTTCCAACTTTCATCAAATTAGAATAATTAAGGGGGTAGGTCGAAAACGTGCAGATTTGATATGGAATAATGTCGCAATTTTAAATTAGCTATGTTGTAATTTTTTAAATATTAGATGATTTTATCTTGTTGGCACGATTTATTTATGTTGTTTTTTTCCCCCATTGCAGTTACATCAAACGCTTCAAGAAATTGAACATTAAAGTGCTCAAGAATTGGTGCAGGCAAATATTGAAGGGATTAAATTTCTTGCACACCCGAGATCCTCCCATCATTCACAGAGATTTGAAATGCGACAATATTTTCATCACCGGCAACACGGGATCCGTTAAAATTGGGGACTTGGGCTTGGCCACCCTCAAAAAATCGTCTTTCGCCAAAAGCGTCATAGGTATTGTTTATCGCATCTCCCCATATTAATATGTTGTTATAACCATGTAGGATACAAATTTGTCCGTCCCTAATGTTACAATTTTTTTTACTTAAATGTTCGGATTCACATCTAGCTAGAGCCTTGTAATTTACTAAATCAATACTAAATTTAAACACACTTTAGAAGCGCGTTTTAAAAGTGTATATTCGTACTATTTGCCTCACTGTATGGGACTCGTAGATCAAATTTTCTATTATTAGGCCAATGCTATCTACCCAAAGCTTTTCATGGAATACTCCAATAAATAATATATTGCACGCGAACCATGTACTTAGTCTAGATTTATATATGGATTTAAGATTGATTGAAAAAATAGCCTATTAAATAGTGATGTAAAGACGGCTGGGTCCAAAGGTGGACTAAACAAAACCCAGCCGTTTTAACAACACTACTATTAAAACACACACTTTAACTTAGAACTTAGTTAATTCATCGTCTTGAATACCTGTAGGAACTCCGGAATTTATGGCGCCCGAAATGTATGAAGAGCACTACGATGAGAGTGTGGACATATACGCTTTCGGGATGTGCGTGCTTGAGATGGCCACCGGGGAATACCCCTACGCTGAATGCCAAAATGCCGCACAGATCTACAAGAGGGTGACCACGGTAATTCTTACCTCCCCCCCCCCTTCCGGTCCAGTTTTTTGTTATATCTAAATAAGACGGGTCGGGTCGATAAGATGATTGGCCCGTATAACATATGATTGGGGCACGCCTTGAGCTTAACTATTTACCGACAATCGTTCTAATTTTACTTTTTTATAGAAAGTTTGTTGGTGTTAGGAGGGAAATACTTTGCGGATTGTATGAAATACCACTTTACCTGGTGGGAAAAAATATGTTTACACTTATAATGTAAATTTTGATTAAATTTACATTACTTTCAGAATATCCAAATTAACCTTTAAACCGAATTGTTTAAAAATAATCCTGGTTTTAGATATAACCGCTCCTTATAAGGGTATGACGTTTATATAGTATAAGTTAGTTTTGCTCCCACATTCTATCATTCCATTAACTTTGTGTCAGTTTGCGGCCTATGAAATGCTTTTAAATTTGTCATACCCCTTAGCTCATAATCATCCTACGGGATTTTTTCCTTATTGACTGGGTCGCATCTAGATTAAACATAGCACAATAAATTCCCCCTTTTCACAAATAATGTTCATTATTTGATTAGGGAGTCAAGCCCGCGGCACTGGAAAAAGTGGAACTTGTAGCACTGCGCGAAATAATCCAGGGTTGCATAGACGTCAAGTCTGACAATCGTTACACGGCTAAAAGTTTGCTCAACCACGAACTATTCGTAGAAGATTATGGATTTAAAGTATTTTCCACTTTTAATTGCTATATGTATCTTTTGCTAATCTATGAGCGGGCATTGGATTTTTACGGACAAAATCATTGGACTCTGTTAATGATTGGGGATTCTGGTTTTAAAGGGCGAAAACTTTTCAGTCGATCTTTGTATATATTTATAGTGTGTGTATCTTTTGTAAATATGAGCATTGAATTTTTATCTACAACATTATTTATAGGACTTTGCTAACAAGTATAGGTAGTATGGATTCGCATTTTGGTTTTAAAGGGCCAAAGCGATTTATGAAGTAGTTGTAATTTGACTATGCCAGTATGATTGCACTCTTGAGCTCCTAAATGTAGGTGGTTAAACTATGAAAATTGATCCCAATCCTAATATTTAAACTTTGTCAAAAAAGAATTACAAGCACGATTTTAAAAATTTGCTAATCAATTGATATCTTCGCGCGTCGCTTATTACAAAATCACGTCAAAAAATGTGGTTAAAGTATAAACTATTTGTTCATACTTTTTTGGCCGCTCGCCCTCTTATTAGAGGCTTTAAATGTGTTTAGGTTGAATTGGTGACACCCGAAGAGTACCCGACGGAGAGAAGCAACGGAGTCGTCGCCGGTGGGGGGCAATGCGTTCAATTGCGCCTTTTCGTCCTGAACCCGCAAAAGAGGAAGGACAAGTGTAAAACGAACGAGGCCGTCCAATTCGATTTCGACGTGCACCAGGATAATCCCATGGAAGTGGCCCAAGAGATGGTAAAACAACACAATGCACACCCACGCTGGTGATGTTAACTTAGTGTTGAACGTTGGATTTCAACATAATTAACGAAATCGTCAAATTTTTAAGCTTTCTTATTGCAAACCGTAGGTCTCACAATTAAAAATCGTTTGAAACTCTGGACATAATGTATAGGAATTTTGGAATTCGAATTTAGAGGGGGAAGGGGGGTGGGTTAGAAAGAATGTCAGTAATTTAGGTTTTTGTATTTTTAAACATGTTTTGTTAAATGTGAAAACGTTTTTTGATCTAGGGGGAGGACAGTCTGCTCCTCTTCTCCTAGCTACGTCACTAATGTTTAATATTTGGTTAGTAACGATAATTAATCGTTCATCTATTTTAGCCGCTTGTCAAAGAAAATGAGCGTCATTGAATCTCCTTTAAAATGTATAAAGGCAGCCACCTTGAGTAGGGTCATGACTACATATTAAGAAAAATCTATTCCTTACACTACATACCGACTTAATTGTGTAACCTCTTCATTTATTCAACGCGATGGATCATCGAGAGTTCACACCGCCTTAAACTTTATTTTTTTAAACTAGGCGAACGCCGGTTTCTTCCAAGAAGACTTGGAAAACATCAGGTGCGTAGCTAAGTTAATACGTGAGCGCGTGGCGTTAGCGATTAAAGCGGCGGAAAAAGAGAAGCGTCAACAATTGCTAGCTTCAAACGGTGCTCTCACAACGGCTCCCATTCCCGAGAGCGTCGCGATGCCCGAACCTTCTAACGCTGTGGCCAGCCCCGAAGCGCCAGCGCTCGAAACGCGCGAACCAGGAAGCGAAAACGCTCTCTCATCGCTAAAAGATACCAAAACACTTGACGACAAAACGCTCCTCAGTGCCGCTCCTACTATAGCGTCAACGACAGCATCTACTCAAGCGGCGCCGTTGCCGGCAGTATTCCACCCTCCTTCCATTCTCAACGCTGGCCCCTCTATCCTTCACCCCATCATAGAAGGTGGTTTTTAACGCTCCCGCTCTGAATTAAACTACTTTAGATTGAAAATTCTCTCTAGTTTAAATTATCTCTCCTTATTATCGATATAACCAGAAATGTGATAGTTTTTGCAGTGAAATTTGATTACCACATAGACACTCTAAGGGCTTGTCTTAATATCGGATTTAGATTCGAATCGCGCGAATTTATCTTTGTCTAAATATTTGATTCAATTTCATGATTCAAAAATATTTTGTTTTTCGATAGTTAAAAACGTTTTTTTGTTAATTTCAACTCTTGATATTAGATTTAAACTTGTTGTACCTAAAATTTAACAACATACAACATTTAAGCTTAGGAAAAAATTTGCATCTTACAAAATTGCTGTTTTGTTATGCGTTTGCAATGCAAATAATTGTGAATTCGAAGTTAAGACACGGCTATGTTATAACCCGTACGACAATTTATCTGCGCAGCAAAATCCGATATTAAGACAAGCCCTAAGATAACTTAATTATTATAACCTATAAGGCTGCAAAAGCTATATAAAATCAATGTTATAGCTATAATTTTGACACCCAGAATCGCCCGATAATGCGCCCACGCCTAACGCATTAGAAATCGAAAAATCCCTAGCGCCACCAGTGTCAGTCCCCATCTCCGATAATAATGTAAAATTTACTCTCGCAAATATTTATTCGCTTAATTTTGCCTTTTATTATCTCCCACGCTCTAGCAGTTAGCGGCACCCGTGAGCGTCACAGATAAAACGCTCTTGAACGGTGATTTGTCTGCTAATTCCGATCCCGAAATACCCATGGCCCTCACCGCCGGAATATCCGTCGAAACGTATGATTTATACTTTTATAAATTCAAATTTTCATGTTTGCGGCGTCATAATGGAAGTTTTAAGAAATGTTGAAATTAAAAGCTTACTCCTAGATACCTCTTTAAGATAGTTTAATGGCTTGCATTTGATTAATTAACTCTTTCTAAGATGACTTTTCTTGTTTTTTCTTTCTTTCTTAGTTATCCAATCGTGTGTTGTACATCCAGGTTCTGTAAAAAAGATATATAAAGATAACTTAGGTGCATTAATATTGACAATATAGGCGCGCTCTTAGAAAGGTAGAATTTTAATATCGTATTGAGTTTTAATGAAACCGGTTTTACCAAATTACGGTTTATATTAAACTTTCCTTTAGATGGTTTTGTTATCACTTGCCACAAATAATGGCATCCAATACTATTTAGTTGAGTCACATTAAATTTTTGCTCTCGAATAGATGCATGCTTTATTCTATGCATATAAGGAACTTGTCAAATATTAGCTAAGTAAGAATGATACAAAGATATACAAAAATAATTATAGGATAATATAAAATGCTTTTCTTGAAATTCGTCAAATGTCAAATGCCATGTGTCACAGAAAGATTTATAGTTGCATTCTGCTACTAAAAAACCTTTTTTGCCGTAAAATACTGGTTGAGTCTTTATCGATCGCATATTCAAGAATAATCACATGATAATATCCCACTTATTATAGGGACAGAGAGGGGCCCGTGAAGAGCGAAGAAACGGGGGCCACCAGCACGGTCAAGAAGAAGAAATCGACGTCGGATCGGATAACGGCTCTCTTACCACGCTTAACCATCAAGAGCGTAGACCCCGAAGCGGGGTTGGTTGAGCTGGTGCTGGAATGCGTCATAGATACGGGCAAACAAGTGACCACAACCTTCCAATTCGCCCCAGAAGCTACCGACCCCAACGATATTGCCTCCAATTTGGTAAATCTTCTTCATTATAACCACTTAATAATTACACTGAGCTGGCCTTTGTTATTTGCCTGAGCCAACAGTCTTAAGCGGTTTCGTTTTAAACTATGCCGTAATTAAAGGCGCTAGAAAATTTGTCAAATTAAAAACCTGACCTGAAAGTGTTGGCAAACTATATACCGCAAAAAAATTATTTGAACGAGTGAAATTTTAAGGGAGAAATAGAAATGGTTTAAATGGATGAAGTTAATAAAAATAAATATTATCTGTATTGGCATTATTTTTAAGTAACAGGTTTTTAAAATAAAATCTTAGCCTTGATATCAATAATTAGCTTATTAATAGATTAATTAAAGTATATATTTACATTTATGCTTAGTTTTTTAAAACGCTCATAAAAATTTATTAATCGATTCTCTAATTTTGGACAGATCGAACAAAACCTCCTAGCACCCTCTCACCTCGAAGTTTTTGTTCGGCAAATGGTGGATTTAATCAACGACGTGAAGGGTAAAAAAGCCGTTACAACGGTAGGAACGTCCGATCCAGATCCAGAAGCAACAAATCCTCCTTCGGCCGGACCCAACGGGCAAATTGAAGCAGAAACGGACAAAGAAAGCGCTCCTCTAGCACCAATGCTGACGCTCGACACTACAGCGTCACCGCGCTCGAGTAGCTCGTTGGACCTGATGGAGCAGAGCGTCGAGTCAAAAGTTTCAAGAGCGCCCGAAACAACTAGCGAAACGCCACTACCACTCTCGGAAGACGCGTCGCTGGAGTTGGAGCGCTCTACCGGCGGCAGCGCTGCCAGCTACCCTCCGACTCAAAATGCCGCTAATACTAGCTATCTGGAACGCGAAGTTATGCTCACCAACATCGCGATTCAAAAGTTGCAGCAAAAACTGCAAGAAATTCAATTTCAAATATATCGTCAATCCTCATCTACACCCTCCCTCGAAGCCATGAACGGCATTGGCTTCAACGGCGAAACGCCCTTCCCAAACGGAGATCGAATGGTAAATTAGTTTGTCTCGTGTACGCTATAGTTTTTGGCGCTTTGGTTTTTGCTTGTAACATCGTTTTGAGTGCCAGATCATATTGATACATGAGGGGCTATACATTCTAAATCGCTAGTTCAATATGTTGCATGAAATTTGATAATTATATCAGGCAAAAGACCACAATTTAAATCCAACACGACTTCCATACACGAGAATCAATGCAATCCGTTTAATTTTAGCGCGTTTTTATGGTTTTTTAGTGGTGAATGTAATTTTTTTATACTGTCATTCAAAATAATGTTTGAATTACCATTAAGTAAATATCGTGAATGTCCAACTCTACTTATTGTATTTATGTGAGCAGGAACTTAACGACTACTCCGTCACGAATCGGTTTTGGGAGACGGTGCTGTTCAACCAAGATTACTTCCTCAACAATTATTACATGAACGCCGCCGCCACCGCATCGGCCCAAGCCCTGAATCACAACAACGTGCACCTGAGCACGCAGGATTTGGCAGCGGCGCTCCTCAATCAACAACAACAACAGCCCCCGTACCATCACCCTTCTTTTGAAGCGGGTTCGACCGCGCCTCAAAACCCCAATCTGGCTGCCCCCTTTTATCCCAACCCATTCCTGTACCAAAATTACCTGTTGAATCAACTGGGCAAATACCATCCACCATCCTTCATGATGCCCCCCAATCATCTGAGGTTCTTATAAATACATATTAAGAAATATATGTATGTAGATGATAATGATAATAATAAGATGATCAGAAGTATAATCTGATCAAAAACTAAATAGAATAAGATAAGGATAGCTAAAATTAATTTTTATTGAATGATAGGGCCAGGTGTGGGACTCATGTATACAAAAATAATTAAATAGTAAATTTACATTCTAGCGAACAAAGACAAAAGAACAAAAACATATGGTTTTCACCAACTCGGGTTTGGCTTACAATATTAAAACATATAATTATAGCGATAATAAAATCTGTAGAAAATGATGCACTAATAAAAGTTATACTAAATCAAACTATTCTTCTTTCACGTATTCATATACGACAGGTTCGGACCGGGATCGGCTTATGGCAACGCCCAAACGGCGCCACAACAACTACAACCGCCCCCATACCAAGGCACCCGCTCGCTCAATCTCACTTATCCACCCAACCTCCCCACCTACGCGCCCGGAGCCACGCTTTGCCCCGCCGATCATTCGTCCACTGGAAAAACGCTCACCAACGACGCTCTCAAAGAAACTATCTCTAGATTGACGCCTCTCGACGTCGCACCCGCAGGAGTAGCTCGGCAAACGGGCTCCACTACCCTGCCACCCAAAGTTCTACCGGCGCACTTGACGCGTAACGGCGCCACACCGGCTTTTTACGATTCCTCTTCATCCATAAGTTCCCTCATTTCGAGCGGTAGTGGGGGAATCAGCAATAAAACTACCGCCGGAACCGCTTTCATGGGCAAAGCGCAGCCACACCAAGCGCCCGCTCGGCCCGCGAATGATACCGTTTACAAGGTGGGGAGCGAAGTGGAAGGCAAGAGCGTTGTCAATAAATCGACGCCCTTGCTCGACCTACAATCCTTGAATCACAAGCTCAACAAGGTATTCAACACGACCATGAATTCCTCCACCACCACAACCGTACCTGGGGGAGCTGCCAGTTTCAAAAAAGCTTCCTTACCCACCCTCAGTACCGGGCTGGTGCAGAACCAACAAGGCCCGCTCTCGAGCGTCAACGACGCTCCCGCGCTCCAACGTAACGCCAATGCCCCTACTACTCCCGCTTACAACAATGGCACCCCAACGCTAGCCAGATCGGCTAGCATACCTAATCGAGAAAGTAACCGTCCCCCCTTGCTTTTCAATCGCGGCGATGCCGGAGAGGTCATAGAGCCACCTACGCCACAGCGCGACGCTAACGAGGAAGCGCGTCGAGTCTTGGCGTCTCTCGATAACGCCACGCCGGTCAATAAGTCGCCTCAAAAGCAGAATTATGATACTACTAAATCGATGACGCCCGAGCGTAAAATAAGGCTAGATGATGTGGAGCTGCTTAATACGGCCGCGCTCGACGCTCCTAATGAGCATGAAGAAGTCGACGTGGCGATCAAAGTTGTGAAGCGAGGCCGTTTTTTCGTAGGCGCCGTTGCGGGAGGGGAGAAAGACGCTCAAGCGTCGACGCTCTTGGCACGAGCTTACGCTATCGAAGAGGAAGACAAATTGCAGGTTGTAACGCTGCTGCCTAGCAACGATGGCACAACGTCTAATGCCTCTTACATGACCTACGAATCCACCGGGTCGGATGATAAAGATAGCAAAAATTTTAATTGTACCCCCTTCAATAAAAAAGCCAAAGTAAGCTTTACTATATAAAAAATTTAATAATTATGAGTTCGTTCAATGAAAGTCGTTTATAATATATTCTTAACCATCTATTGAGTTTGAAACGCTGACTTGGCGACTAACTTTAAACTCGTGAAATTACGTGCAAAATATATGATTTCTAACTAATTCGGCAGCGAAAAGATAACCGCAATAACTTGAGGTTTTTATAATTTATTTCGATAGCATATTTTTGAACAAAATACATCAAAATCAAACAGGTTAGCCTATCACAAAAATATGACAAAAATAAGCGCGACTTAAAAACTATTGGCTCAAAATGGCTAAAATTTTTATAATATTATTGGCCTCTAATGTTTTGAAGATCCATGTGTATGACTCGGTTATAAAATTTAACTCGACGCTCTAGGACTCCTGCCTCTTCTCTATCCACTCCAGTCCCTTCACCATAAGTCGAAGTTCGAGCGCGCGCAGCTTGCTCGGGGACGAGGACGAGAAAGGCAATTTGGACGTCTTCTTCGCCCCGCTCAAAAACCGCTATCACAACGCCGACTTCCCCGACATGCGAACTTACTACGACGGCAACGCCTGCAGCAATAGCGGTAGAATGGAGAAGAGCGGCGTCAAAAACCGTCGCTACTCTAGCCATCAAACCTTTTCCTCCACTAGTCATTCTCCCTCAGCCCCGACTGGCGCTCCGAGCGGCGCGTTCAAGCGACCCCATCATTATCACGGCAAGTACGGGCCTTCCCAACGCTGCTTAAAAATTCACGGCGCAAACCACTTTTCCACTAGCCAATTGCCCCTCTTGGTCCCGGCTTCGAGACGCGGCGGCGCTGCATCCTCGTTCAAGCGTCGCGCTTATCGCAGCGCCGAAGACGTGACTAAATTGAGCAGGACCGCTGCCGAAAAAACGCGCCAACTCGCGGCGCAGCAGCTTAAAAAGGCGCTCTACGCCGTCGGACACTCATCGGAAGGGCATCCGCATAACTACAGTAACGCGCTGTCCCGCGTGAGCGTTATTAGCAGTAACAGACCATACGTCGAAGAACTCTTCCAAAAGAACTTGAGTGAATCGGAAAAGTTTTTGTGTCGGAGCTGTTACGCTAAGGTATAATTTGTATTTTAAAACGACCTTAGAAGCTAATCTTGAAACATGTAAGTGTAAATCGATATTTATTTAAGATGGGATTTCTGGATTTTTGCTTTTTTATAGCCTTTAACAATTTGCTTAACAGATTACCCAATTTTCCCCACAACCCTTGAGACCGTTATACCTCGAGGATTACGAAGATTTTGACGAAAATTATCAACGACTCCTAGCCAGGTATCTCTTACTTTTTGCATAACCATAAACTTGTATAACGCATTTTACCTCATCTGTCCTAAAGTTGGAAAGGTTCGAAATTCATGAATATAATTTGTTTTGCCCTAAAATGTTAGGCGTGGTACACTTTTCATTTTGTTTTATCTCTCTTTAATTTTCAAATTTCTCACGTTTGGACACTATTGGAACCAATAAAAAAATAAGAGCAATAAAAATAAATAGGATATTAGCTTTTTTAATAAATCTTACAAAGAGGCTGGGGAGGGCGTGAGTACTAGTGTTGTACAAACGGCTGGGGTTTTTTTGGTCGACCTTTGATTTTAGTCGACTAAACATAAACAGACCAAAAAACCTATGGTCTGTTTATGTTTAGTCGACTAAAACCAAGGATCAACCAAACAAGCCCTAACCGTTTTTAAACACAAGTGAGTACATTTAAGCCAAAGAAGATGTGACTTTCAATTAAAGCATATGTTTTGTACCAGACACAAAGCCGAGTTGGCAATCGTGCTTTACAAGCAACAAGCCGAGATCGAGCAATACAAACATTTGAAATCGTTTTATCGCCTCTTCAATTCGCAAGAAGATATGGGCTTTTAATCCGTCCCCCTCCCCACCCTTCTATAAAAGTATTATGCCCCAGCCCCCCCCCCCACATTCATTAGAGTATTAGGTGTCATATCGCCATCATGATTATTACCACATTTACACCAAAATCCAGTCGAAACTGATATATCCATCATGTGATAGTCGTATTAATATTACTTTTCATTTTTGCACTCGCGCTCACTTTCATTCTCATATTTTGTAAGCACTCGTAACCCCTCTTGATGCTTATAAAAACTTATAAACGTCTCGACTTTTCCCCTCGGCCTCTTCCCCAAAATAATGAAATACCACGTGGATATTATAATTTAGTAACCATTTGGCAATTTTCCCTTTCGACGCGAACATTGTCCTTTTTTTTCGTTGTTTTTAAAGAAAAACTCCTTACGCGATTACATAGTTGAGTGTAAACTATTTTTACCTTCGAGCCATTACGATGAGATATTGTATTTGGCACATTTCAAATGTTACTTCTCGAAAATGTTTATAAACCCTACATTACCTTCTTTCATCGCTTACTACATATGTATTACGTTGTCTAATAAATATTTTTATAATAGCCCCGTGGGATGAATTTTTTTCAGAATTTTTAGGTAAAATTGTATATTTTAGGCACATGTAACTAGCGTTTAGCTAAAGAATTGATATGGACGTTAAAGGGAAATATGTGATTGACTGTGGAAGGAATAAACCTTATTTTATAATTTATTAAGACACCTAGTTAATATAATCTGGTAGTGGGGTCTTTTCTAATGTTAAACCGAGGCTAAGCGAAGGATAATCTTTATTGAATTTGGAATTTTTATTGCATATAAAAGTATTAGTCTTTGATTAGATTAAAGCTTAGAATAGCGGGAAAAAACGAAGCTGAAGAAGATACAATCTTTAGGTACTGTTAGATACAGCGCATTACTTTCTCAAATGAAGTAGCTATAACGCGATGCATTTTTCTAAAGTGATGCCCCCTTAAGGGCCCGTCTTAATATACAATTCAACTTCATGGCGCCATATTTTTGTTTGTCTAAACGATATACATGTCGTGGAATCAACAATTTTAGTTTAGTTACCATATGAATATGCATTAATAAGCGTAATTAAAGGATAAATATTTGTTTTACGAGCAAAAACACAAAAACAGAACAAAAATGAAGTGACGCTCGTATTAAGACGCGGTTATGTTATAACATGCATTCGCTTTATGAATCTAGATTCAAAATTGCGTATTAAGACGCACCCTAAAATGTTTGATAGAACTAACGATTGTCCAAACATTCTCTAATTTTTAATATCGATATCTTCATCCATTCACTTAAACTTTTTGAATTAAAATTTAATTTTAAACCCTTAAAAATGTTGACCGTTAAAAAGTCAAAGGCAAATCCAATTTTATTCTTATCTTTAAATATATTTTTGATGAAAAGCTGATTTTCCCTTCTTAAGCGTGACTAAGATAAAAAGAAAAGTAATCATAATTTCATTAAGAATTGCAGCCTAACCTCTAGTGTTAAAATACATAAATATAAAGTTATTAGTATACAAGGTTAATATTTTCCTAAAGTGTTGGTTTTATATGATCATACTAAGTTTTAACATGGTTTTAATATTCTTTTTTGAATAAACAGCTTAAATTCTACAATTGAGAATTGTACTACTTAAAGTCATAAATGTTATACAAATTGTGGATATTTTATTACCTATTTATTGACCTTAATTGGTATATCTGTCTATTGACCCGACACGTATAATCACCATAATTTAACAGGTATTAATTGTTTTGAATTGCGATTTAATATTTTGTACATTTATTTTTTAAATTTTTGTAAATTTACGCTAAACATTACATTTGCCTCCAAAACTTTTTATTTTGCAGCCCACGATAGGCGGAATGGTGAAAGATTACCAATTATTTCAATGTGCATCTGTTTTAACATCAACAAAATTTAAAAGTATTGTCAAAAATCGTACTTATTTTAAAGGAATATCAGAACAAAACATTTATAAATAATTTTATATTTTAAGTTATCGGGAAAAAATTATAACCCCGCTAATATTTTCTTTTTTCCCCCTGTTTTTTATAATAAATTTGCAACGGCTTAAATTTTAGAAAGGAAAACTTAAACTCGGGCCTTCGGCTCTCGTGGGAAGGGGGAGGGGGGAAGGGGAGGGGGAACGAAACTCATCTATACTCCGTATAAACGTAGCATATTTGCTATGTAATTTATGGGCGAGAAAGGTGGGAAGGGGCGAGAATGCCTATAGGGGGATATTAAATGCAAAATGATTAGTTAATTATTTATACAAATATTCCATTTAATTAAAAAAAATTTGCCCTCTCCGGGATTCGAACCCACATTAATAGGCATAGGCTTTTGTAGGGGCACAGGGAACTATATAAGTAGAGGCATAAGCCCTTGTAGGGAAGGGCATAGGGTAATTATCAATGTTAACCAATTCCAAAACGAAAACTAAAATTTCGATCACAATTTGGCCAATGGTCATTTTTTTCATTGGTAAGTAGCCAGCGGAAGGTCAAAAAGTCATATTATCAATGGTATTAACAAGAACAATAAATATTAAAATTTAATTTAAAAAAAAATCATCTCCTCCCGAGATTGAACTCGAACCTTATGTTTACAAACCGTGCTCTATAAACACTCACACCATGCTGGCATTTAAATGGTAGAAGTTTTTATGTTATTTATATAGATAATGAAATAAAAAAGCAGTGTACATAGGCCACATTGAATACAAGCTTATTCTTATATCCACTGATGGCGAGAACACCGGCGCTGCCATATAATAAAGAGATGGTTTTAAAAAATTAATTATTCGGTATTTTAAATCTTAATGTTATATATATAGAAGAACTAAATACAACGTTTTATTTATGTTATCGTAATTATAATCATGAAACGATGTATAGAAAATCAATATATTTCATTGGTCAGTAGCCAGCGGACGGTCAAAAAGTCATATTATCAATGTTATTAACAAGAACAAAATATTAATTTGCATAGCAATTAATTCGTCCTCTCCGGGGATTGAACTCTAGACCTCCAGGTCACAAAGCTGGTGCCAATAACTTGGTAGACATCAACGGACAACAAAAAACGAGCCCATAAATTGCATAGCAATTAATATTTTGTAAACTCTATTTTTAATATTTATACTAATATATCTAATGTGAAAATGGTATTTAGTTCGTTAAATGATTTGCATATGTCTTAAACATGGGCGTAGCCAGGGGGGACGAGCTACGCCCATGGTGTTAAAGGTTAATAAAAAAAATTAATAAATTTATGGTTAAAAATAAAAAATGTCATTTGCCCAAATCATTATTGCCCCCCTTTAATTCCAATCCTGTATGCTTTTGTTCGCTCAAATGTCCATTTCAACGATTTATAACTTTATAATTGAATCCGCATTCAATACATTAAATTAGTATTATAACAACGTAAGTCGTAGAGGTTGCTGCTGTTAATGTTAAATGTATTTAACAAAAATATTGTTATTAAATTTAAAAGAAGATTTAACTATATATAGTAAAACATGGGCGTAGCCAAGGGGGGGGGGCAGAGAGGGGCGGCTGCCCCCCTCTGAATCCAAAAATTTGTTGAAATTTATTGAAACTAGGGCTAAAATTTCAAAAAATGATCAATTTGCTCCTCCCTAAATCATTATTGCCCCCCTCTAATCCCAATGCTGGCTGCGCCCATGTAGTAAAAATGGTAGGAGCAAAAAATTAGTAGTCAATCGCGAAAAGGCAATATATATGGAACACCTCGAACACCTTACTAGATAAATTAAGGCAAAGGAAATAGGGCATTGGTATGGTATTAAATGTTTTATCGTAAATATCCAATATTACAGCTCCTTGAGGGAATAACATATTATGTGATTGTTTCTCCCATATGGGGAATTTCAGTTTTTCTTACAAATCATCTAGCATTTAGATTAAAAATATTTAAATGTGATTTTTTCTAAAATGGGAGATATAGTTTTAATTAAAGTTAATTATCATGATTTAAATTATTAAAATGTTTGCTTAAAACTTTTTAAATCTAACTTTCCCTGCTAGCTATTGATTAACGCACTAGGCGCCATAAATGTAAAAATCATTTAGGTCAGGGAATTAAAGGTTTCTTTAGTGCAGAATTTTGAATGCAGAAACGTGAGATCATGATAACACAAATGCAGGCTATCAAAAAACTGTTAAATGGTGGTTATATAATAGATAGACTTAGGGGATAAAATTCATGGTAATGAAAAAGGTGGAGTGCAATGATAAGACTTTAAAATTTAACTATAATCCAAAAGTTATAAGAATTTTTTATAATTTGAGGGAAGGGGCCCTTAAAGGGGGATATTGTCACACAAAGACACAATTATTCCCCAAATCTTAAAGAAAATTTTTTAAAATTAAAACATTTTAATGTATTGCATAATGACAAAGACAACGCGTATAGATTAATTCAGAGTAATTATCAAGTGTATAGTTAGAATTTGGATTAAAGGGGGGGGGCGAAAAAAATAGATTGCAACAATTTTTTTGAATATTATTACGATTAATGCTCTGGCCTCAACCAGAGACCTGCAGGGGTGGCCCAAGGCCCGGACCAACCCGGCCCTTAGATATCATAGGCTTCAAATCCAGGCCGGACCATTATTTTTAAAATAGGCCCGGTGTAGCGTATGAGACGACGTAGCGTTTAAAATCGCGTAATCGTCAATCACGCCTCCACATTCGTTGAAAACACGAAAAAAGTACTTGTTTTGTCAATCACGTGATTTTTTTGAGTAACATGATTGGTTCAAATTTCGGAAAAACATACATTTTATTTTACGTAATGACATTCATTTGAGATCACGTAATTTGCAAACTTTTTTACCAATATAATTTTGTATTCTATAATAAGTAAGTTCCTAAGATTATAAATATAAACTAATGCAAAAGTTTGTTATTTACCTTTTTAGATGTATGCTTCTATAATTGTTAAAATTGTATTAAACTTTGTATTTTGTAATAAGTAAGTTCCTAAGATTATAAATATAAGCTAATGCAAAAATTTGTTATTTACCTTTTTAGATGTATGCTTCTATAAATGTTGAAATTGTATTAAACTTTGTATTTTGTAATAAGTAAGTTCCTAAGCTTATAAATATAAGCTAATGCAAAAGTTTGTTATTTATCTTTTTAGATGTATGCCTTTATAATTGTTGAAATTTTAGTATTTTGTTATAAGTAAGTTACTAAGATTATAAATATAAGCTAATGCAAAAATTTGTTATTTACCTTTTTAGATGTATGCTTCTATAATTGTTGAAATTGTATTAAACTTTGTATTTTGTAATAAGTAAGTTCCTAAGATTATAAATATAAGCTAATGCAAAAGTTTGTTATTTATCTTTTTAGATGAATGCCTTTATAATTGTTGAAATTTTAGTATTTTGTATTTTGTTATAAGTAAGTTACTAAGATTATAAATATAAGCTAATGCAAAAGTTTGTTATTTATCTTTTTAGATGTATGCCTTATAAGTCCCTAATATTATAAATATTAAACTACTTAATTTATACTTTGATTAATTTAGCATTTATTTAATAGAATGGAGGAATATAGTTTTATTGAGATTATAAATTATATGAAAAATGGGACTATTTCAGCAAACCTTACCTATAGACAAAAATTCTATTTCCTTGAAAAGACAAAAAAATACAAATTAGAAGAAAATTTGTTGTATGTTAGGAGGGCAGCTACATTTTGTGGCCAAAAAAGAGGTATTAAATATGAAGCATATTTTATTTTGTTAGATAAGTGGTTTAGGGTTGTTACAGAACCCGAAGAAAAGAAACAATTACTTAGTTTGTATCACAATGGTACTGAGGGAACCATCGTAGGACAAAGCCTAGGGTCACATCTTGGCATCAATCGCACAAGGCCAAGATCACTGAAAAGTATTAGTTTAATTGTTAGCAAATTAAATAATTTATTATAAATAGCTATTGGTGGCCACATTTATCTGAGGATGTGACAGCCTATATCAATGGTTGCAGTATGTGCCAAAAGCACTCTGGAAAAATTGATAAGGCTACCCCTCTCTTGCATCCTGTATCCATCCCTTCATCACCATGGCGACTTGTTGGGATGGATTTATGCAACATGCGACCCAGTTCGGAAGGTTATTGCTGCTTTCTAGTAGTCATTGACTACTTTACAAAGCATGTAGTAGCTAGAGCATTGAAAAGCCATACAATGCAAGAGGTGGGGGATCACCTTATACAAATTTTTTTTGAATATGGGTTTCCCGAGGTATATTATAAAGCAAATATGATGTAATAATAAACCATTTTTAATAGGCTGTAATCAATGACCAGGGTAGGGAATTTGTGAATTCTTTTACCCAGGAGATGTACACTATGGCAGGTGTACATCAGAGGATAACTACAGCTTATCATCCCCAGGCCAATGGTTTGGTCGAGCGGATGAACAGGACTATATTGACGAGTCTCATTAAAGTCCTGGACGGTAACTGTGAGCGTTGGGAGAGAGCGTTGCCTGGCGTGATCTAGGGATCAACGAAGATGGCACCTTTTTTCTTGATGTTTAATAGGTATTAACAAATCATGTCATAACACCAATTTTCTTTTTTATATCTATTAGATACGCCAGGCGAGTTTTAAAGAGCGACATGGAAATAGCTGCCGAGCCTAAAGAGGTTGCGGTAGAGGTCCCCTCTGAATCGGGTATTAATGCTGACGCGGTAGCCTCAATGGCTCGTCAAGCATACAAATTTGCCAGTATGAATATCCTAAAGGCACAACAAGTGCAAAAAAAATCATACGAAAAAAGGCATAAAACGTCATATGCCTTTAAAAAAGGGGATGTTGTACTCGGTTACAACCTTAGAAGGGCCGATAGGAAGGGAGATAAAACGGCGCCTTCTTGGTTGGGGCCCTATAAAATAGTCGATAATTTCAAAGGTATGAGATAAGTTATATTATTTATTATTATTAAGGTACATATTCACTTGAAAACATGTCAGGGCAAAGCTTAAAAAAAAATTCACGGGAGTTCTCTCAAGAAATTTAGACAAAATGGGGGTATTTAATATTATATATAAATTAATAAAATATAAAAGATTTGCCTAGTGACCTTTGGACCAAATCTGATTCTTTGATAAAAGGAACAGGTAGCTAAATGAACCTTTATAACGTTCAATAGATTATGTTTAATATTTATAAAACTTGTAACCCATTTTATTGTAGCCAAAAAAAGCCATCTAAGATGTGAATTTTATGTTGGATTTTTATACTACATCTTTTTATAAATTCTATAGGAGCCGAAAATGATAGAAATATAGGGGAAATCGATAAGTTGACGCATGATGATGGTAAAAAAATATCTAAAATATAGGATATTATATTGCTTATTATATTATTATAAAATTAAATATTTTATAGACGTAATTTACAAGTCGTCGATAGTGGAATTTAAGCTATCGTTTATTTTGCCAGACGTTTCCTGGAAAGAAAGGGCTATGGCTAGGTAATTTAATGTATAACGGCGATTAAATTATTAATAATTATTTTTTAGATTGGGTTATACATGCCCAATTGGCCATCAAACCTAACCTCCGAAGAAATTAGAACCAAATTTTGGGGTTTTTGAAGTCGAAGGCGACGGTAATTGTTTTTACCGTTGCATAAGCAAGGCAATCTATGATGATCCAAATCATCATTCATTAATCCGCAATTATATTTGTAATTATTATTCTTCAGCTCCTCCACCTCCAGAGGTGAAGGCTATGGTCGCACCAGAGACTATAGCAGAATATATTATTTCTCATAAATTAAATATTTTAAAAACTTGGTCTTCACATATCGATATTTTATTATTTTCTCATGCATTTTATATTTCAATTCATGTATATACTTGGCAGAGGCAATTAAACAAATGGGTATGGTTTTCTTACCCTCATTGTTTTTCTCCAGATAATTACGCAATTTATTTACAACATAACATTAATCATTTCAACTTTATTTTCGATTGTTGTTTATAATGTTTTCTTGTTATGTTACGCGTTTTATTATCTATACGATTTTGTTTATAATTATTGTTATACGTTCTACAATAAAGTTTTTATATATTACAAATAAATATAGTAGCAAATTTTTTTATTAGTAGATGATAATAACTTAAATTATAATTTAAAAGTTGATATATTTTATATAAATAACAAATATATTTAAAAAATATTAAAACAAAAAATATTAAAATTAAATATTTAATGAGCTTAATTTATATTATGTTAAACCTTTATTAAAAAATCTATTTTTGATTGACATTTATACCAGCCTATAATAATCTTTTACCAGTTTGATTGACATTTATACCAGCCTATAATAATCTTTTACCAGCCTATAATAATCTTTGTTGCAATTATAGTGCAAAAATACATGATTGACGTGTTTAATTGACTTACGCTATATCTAACGATACGCGAATTGAACATTACACCGGTGTAATATTGGAGTCAGCGAACGTTGTAAAATAGCGAAGTCAAATGTCAATCAAGCGTCATATATTATTTAAAATTGTTTAAATAGTTCTTATTGGCGGATAAAAACGTCAATCATCAATAATATTATGTTATTTAACATTACAATTTTAATCATATTATATATCATAAATAAATTAAGAACTTTGCCCCCCCCCTTATTTTTTACCCTCTTTATCACCAGGGAGGGTGTTTTGCCCCCGCCCCCCCCCCCGCTTATTTTTTATCCTCTTTCTCACCACAGGGGAGATGGGGGGAAGGGGGGGGGGGGTGTTTCCCCCCCCCCTTATTTTTTACCCTCTTTCTCACCAGAGGGGAGGGGGGTTTTGTCCCCCCCCCTCTTATTTTTTATTCTCTTTCTCACCAGTTTTTTATCCTCTTTCTCACCACAGGAGAGATGGGGGGGGGGGGGGTGTTTTGCCCCCCCCCTTATTTTTGACTCTCTTTCTTACCAGAAAGGAGGGGGGGTCTTTCCCCCCCCCCCATTTTTTATCCTATTTATTACCAGAGGGAAGGGGGGGGGGGTGTTTTGCACCCCTTATTTTTTATCCCTCTTTTTCACTGGTGCCCCCCCCTGGTAAGAAAAAGGGTAAAAAATAAAGGGGGGGGAGGCAAATCACCCCCTTCTCCTCTGGTGAGAAAAGGGATAAAAAATAGGGGGGGGGGGGGGCAAAACACCCCCCCCCCCCCATCTCCCCTCTGGTGAGAAAAAGGATAAAAAATAAGGGACCCCCCCCCCCGAGGAAAACTCTTCTCCCCCATCTCCCCTCTGGTGAGAAAAAGGATAAAAAATAAGGGAGGGGGGGGGCAAAACACTCCCCCCCATCTCCCTCCTGGTGAGAAAAAGGATAAAAAATAAGGGAGGGCTTTCTCACCAGGGGTGAGAAAGAGGGTAAAAAATAAGGTGGGGGGCAAATCACCCCCTCCCCTCTGGTGAGAAAAAGGGTAAAAAAAACTGGGGGGGGGGAAGCAAATCCCCCCTCCTCCCTGGTAAGAAAGAGGGTAAAAATAATGGGAGGGGGGCAAATCACCCCCCCCCCCTCCCTCTTGTAAGAAAGAGGGTAAAAAATAATGGGGTGGGGGGCAAATCACCCTCTCCCCTCTGGTGAGAAAAAGGGGAAAAAATAATAGGGGGGGGGAGCAAATCCCCCCCTCCCCCCTGGTAAGAAAGAAAATAATGGGGGGGGGGGCAAATCACCCCCTCCCCTCTGAAAAAGGGTAAAAAATAATGGGGGGGGAAGCAAATCCCCCCCTCCCACCTGGTAAGAAAGAGGGTAAAAAATAAGGGGGGGGGGGCAAATAACCCCTACCCCCTGGTGAGAAAGAGGGTAAAAAATAATGGGGGGGGGGCAAATCACCCTCTCCCCTCTGGTGAGAAAAAGGGTAAAAAATAATGGGGGGGGGGGGGAAGCAAATCCCCCCCTACCCCCTGGTAAGAAAGAAAATAATGGGGGGGGGGGCAAATCACCCCCTCTCCTCTGGTGAGAAAAAGGGTAAAAAATAATGGGGGGGGGGGGAAGCAAATCCCCCCCTCCCACCTGGTAAGAAAGAGGGTAAAAAATAAGGGGGGGGGGCAAATAACCCCTACCCCCTGGTGAGAAAGAGGGTAAAAAATAATGGGGGGGGGCAAATCACCCTCTCCCCTCTGGTGAGAAAGAAAATCATGGGGGGGGGGCAAATCACCCCCTCCCCTCTGGTGAGAAAAAGGGTAAAAAATAATGGGGGGGGGGAAGCAAATCCCCCCTCCCCCCTGGTAAGAAAGAGGGTAAAAAATAAGGGGGAGGGGCAAATCACCCCTACCCTTTGGTGAGAAAGAGGGTAAAAAATAGTGGGGGGGGGGGCAAATTACCCCTTTCCCCCCTGGTGAGAAAGAGGGTAAAAAATAAGGGGGGGGGCAAATCACCCTCTCCCCTCTGGTGAGAAAAAGGGTAAAAAAGGGGGGGGAAGCAAATCCCCCCTTCCCCCTGGTAAGAAAGAAAATAATGGGGGGGGGGGGGCAAATCACCCCCTCTCCTTTGGTGAGAAAAAGGGTAAAAAATAATGGGGGGGGAAGCAAATCCCCCCCTCCCCCCTGGTAAGAAAGAGGGTAAAAAATAATGGGGGGGGGGGCAAATCACCCTCTCCCCTCTGGTGAGAAAAAGGGTAAAAAATAATGGGGGGGGAGCAAATTCGCCCCTCCCCCCTGGTAAGAAAGAAAATAATGGGGGGGGGGTGGCAAATCACCCCCTCCCCTCTGGTGAGAAAAAGGGTAAAAAATAAGGGGGGGGAAGCAAATCCCCCCTCCCCCCTGGTAAGAAAGAGAGTAAAAAATAAGGGGGGGGCAAATCACCCCTACCCTTTGGTGAGAAAGAGGGTAAAAAATAGTGGGGGGGGGGGCAAATTACCCCTTTCCCCCCTGTTGAGAAAGAGGGTAAAAAATAAGGGGGGGGGGGCAAATCACCCCCCTCCCCCCTGGTGAAAAAAAGGGTACAAATAAGGGGGGGGGGCAAATCACCCCCCCCCCTCCCTCCTGGTGAGAAAGAGGGTAAAAAATAATATTATTCTATTTAATTAACTTAATATTTAATTCAACACAATTAGCATCTACCTTGCAAAATGTTATTAAGATGAATATAATTTATCTATCTCTAATTCAAATATGGGATAATTGACGTTCAAATTTAAAAACGCTATGGTTTAACAATGGGATCGTCAAAAGTAACAATGCATTTTCCCAATCCCCACCCAATCCCCTGCTAGTAAAAAAAGACGTGATAAACGTCAAAACTCATTATTTCGTGTTTTTAACCAATAGCAATTCGTATTTGATGTTCGCTATTTTACAACCTTCGACATTTCTGTACGCTACACCGGTCCAGCATAATTGAGAAGCAAGTAGGCTTTGATTCTGTTAAAAACAATATATCAACATTCATTCTTTCCCCGCTATTTTCCATCTACCACCATAGTGTTGAATAAACCAAAAAAAAGAAACCTTCTTCCTATAGCTAAAAGGATTCAAAGAAAATTATATACGAATACATTCTATTCATTTGTGTTTTTAACCAAGATGGAATAATCGTCTAAAAAATGCATGAAACATTCATAAATATTATTGAACTTAAAAGTGTACTTTTAGGCTCGACACTTATTTTCAAGGACCATAAGGTTAACAAGTTGTTAAGGCTCTAATCAAAGGTTTCTGGGATTGCCAGTGATGGGGTAGAAGGAGACTGCTTCTGCATTTGGTGGTTTTCTATTATTTATACCACGAATAAAAACAAATTCAAAAGCATCGTTTCTAAATGTTTAAAATTTTTACGGCCTAAGTTGTTTTTAGTCATTTATTAAAAAATATCAAATTTCTTATGCCCCCAATTTCAAGGCATTAAAATGTTAAACCCGATTGAGTTAGAAAAATTGTCAAAAATTAAAATTTTGTTTCTGAAGTTTATATATTAAAAATAAATTGGTGATATTGCCAACGCTTGTTCAGTTGAAGATAAATACGTAATACTTTAATAGCTCTTTTTACTTTTATATTTTTATTTATGCGTTAAATTATTAATTAAATATTTGTAATAAAAACATGTTTTATTAGGATTATTAGATTTCTATAATCATTAAAATTACGAGCCAGGCCCTATATATGTAAAAATTTGGGAGCCCTAGCCGGGCTTAAAATTATTTTATTTAAAATTTCGGGCCCGTATTAAATTATAATATTGAAATTAAAAGTTATATCATAAAACTCGGGCCTTCGGCCCTCGTGGGAAGGGGGGGGGGGAAGGGAAGGGGGAGGGGGGAAGGGAAGAAAAGGGGGAAGGGAAGGGGGGAAGGAAAGAGAGGTAGGGAAAGGCGAACTCTTCTATACTCTGTATAAAAGTAGCATATTTGCTATGCAATTTATGGGCGAGAAAGGTGGAAAGGGGCGAGAATGCCTATAGGGGGGGTATTAAATGCAAAATGATTAGTTAATTATTTATACCACTATTTTGCACTCTCCGGGATTCGAACCCACATTAATAGAGGCATAGGCTTTTGTAGGGGCACAGGGAACCATATAAGTAGAGGTATAGGCCCTTATAGGGGAGGCAAAGGGTAATTATCGATGGTAACCAATTCAAAAGCGAAAATTATAATTTCGATCACAATTGGCTAATGGTCATTCTTTCATTGCTAAGTAGCAATTATCAGAATTAAAATTAGGTTTTTAATTTTATCATAAATTACCAATTAATGTAGTTTGAAAAAATATATATACCTACAAAAACACAGGTATTGTAAGGATATCTCAAAAAATTTACAGGTGCTAAATTAAAACTTTTTCAACCACATTTTGGCCAAAGGTCATTTTTTTGCATTGGTCAGCAAACAGCGGACAGTCTATAAACACATAAGAGTCAAAAAAAGGAAAAAAAACTTCGTTTCACAGTTTGGCCAATGGTCATTTTTTCATTGGTCAGCAGCCAGGATACGTTAAAAGTGGATATAAATTCATAAGAATCAAAAAAAAAAAGAAAAAAAAAATTTCGATTCACATTTTGGCCAATGGTCATTTTTTTCCATTGGTCAGCAGCCAACGGACGGTCAAAAAGCCATATTATCAATGGTATTAACAAGAACAATCATAATAGCAAAACAAACGAAAAAAATAATTGCGATTCACATTTTGGCCAATGGTCATTTCATTCCATTGGTAAGCAGCCAACGGACGGCCAAAAAGTCTTATTATCAATGGTATTAACAAGAACAATATATTAATTTAAACAAAAAAAATAAAAAAAATTTGGCCTCTCCGGGATTCGAACCCACATCAGGAGAGGCATAGGCTTTTGTAGGGGGGGGGGGAACAGGGACCCATATCAGTAGAGGCATAGGCTCTGCTAGGGGAGGGCATAGGGTAATTGTCAATGTTAGCCAAAAAAACGAAAAAAATAATTTCGATTCACATTTTGGCCAATGGTCATTTTTTTCCATCGGTCAGCAGCCAGCGGACGGCCAAAAAGTCAGCAATGGTAGTAACAGGAACAATCATAATAGTCAAAAAAAACGGAAAAAAAACTTGGATTCACATTTTGGCCAATGGTCATTTTTTTCTTTGGTCAGCACCCAACGAACGGCCAAAAAGTCTTATTATCAATGGTAGTAACAAGAACAATCATGAGAGTCAAAAAATAACTCGGGCCTTCGGCCCTCGTGGGAAGGGGGAGAAGGGAAGGGAAGAGGGGAAGGGAAGAGGGGAAGGGAAGGGGGGACGACTCATCTGTACTTCGTATAAATGTATCATATATACTATGCAATTTATGGGCGAGAAAGGTGGGAAGGGGCGAGAATGCCTATAGGGGGGTATTAAATCCCTAATGATTAATTAATTATTTATACAAATTTTCCATTATAGGCAAAATGTAATATAAGCAAGGGTTAGGGTTAGATTTAGTGTTTGCATCTAGTTGCGTTTGCGTATTACATTAGTTTTTATGGCCTTTATTGATTATGGGTCTAACAAACATTATATTATAAAACAACACAATGTTAAGAATTTGCAGAATTGTTGGGAGAAATTTTTTGTTGAATTTGAACAATTTTTAATTAAAAAAATCAAAAATTTGGCCAATGGCCACTTTTTCTCTATTGGTCAGTACCAACAGATACTCTATAAGTCAATGATAGCCAAAAAAACGGAAAAAAAAATTTTGATGCTCACTGTGGCCAATGGTCATTTTTTTCCATTGGTCAGCAGCCAGGACACGGTAAAAGTGGATATAAATTCATAAGAGTAAAAAAAACGAAAAAAAAATTTTCGAATCACATTTTGGCCAATGGTCATTTTTTTCCATTGGTCAGCAGCCAGGACACGGTAAAAGTGGATATAAATTCATAATAGTCAAAAAAAACGAAAAAAAAGTTTTCGAATCACATTTTGGCCAATGGTCATTTTATTCCATTGGTCAGCAGCCAGCGGACGGCCAAAAAGTCATAATAGCAATGGTAGGAACAGGAACAATCATAATAGTCAAAAAAAAACGAAAAAAATAATTTAGATTCACATTTTGGCCAATGGTCATTATTTTCATCGGTCAGGAGCCAGCGGACGGCCAAAAAGTCATAATAGCAATAGCAATGGTAGTAACAGGAACAATCATAATAGTCAAAAAAAAACGAAAAAATAAACTCGGATTCACATTTTGGCCAATGGTCATTTTTTTCATTGGTCAGCAGCCAACGGACGGTTAAAAAGTCTTATTATCAATGATAGTAACAAGAACAATCATAAGAGTCAAAAAAACTCCGGGATTCTAACCCAAAAACTAGTTAAATTGCATAGCAATTAAAAGTAAACAAGTTTTATTTATGTTTATTATATAACATTGGTCAGCAGCCAGCGGACGGCCAAAAAGTCATAATAGCAATGGTAGAAACAGGAACAATCATAATAGTCAAAAAAAAACGAAAAAAATAATTTCGATTCACATTTTGGCCAATGGTCATTTTTTTCATTGGTCAGCAGCCAGCGGACGGCCAAAAATTCTTATTATCAATGATAGTAACAAGAACAATCATAAGAGTCAAAAAAAACTCCGGGATTCTAACCCCAAAACTAGTTAAATTGCATAGCAATTAAAAAGTAAACAACTTTTATTTATGTTTATTATATAACTAGTTAAATTGCATAGCATTAAAAGTAAACAACTTTTATTTATGTTTATTATATAATAGATAATTTAACAAATCTTATATATAAAACACCGAGGGAGATAGAGATGAGGGGTGGGGCACCTCTTTCTCATGCATTAATTTAAAAAAGCGATAACCTAATATACCCAATGCAAATAGATAGGGAGGGTAACGGACGGACAACGGACGGACGACGGACAACCAAAAAACGAGCCCATAAATTGCATAGCAATTAAAAACCCGGGATTCGAACCCAAAAACTAGTTAAACCATAAATTGCATAGCAATTAATTATAATAAGCGTTATGGGTGCGTTACACGTTCGGTGCGTTACCGTGACTTCGGAAAATCGAAAGCGAGCCCATAAATTGCATAGCAATTAATAAATCATTCTAAAATTTTCGGCGATTTTTTACTTCACCAACTTTCTGTGAACACTCATTAAATTAAACACAATTATTCAATCGATTTTCCGTCATCATACTACTCATAAAATTCAACTTTTTAATTATACATTTTTTTTGTCTGAAAACATAACTTAGATGATTTGCAAACAAAATTTCTAATGTTTATATAAATTTAAATTTAGTGGTAGGAAAAGCAATTAGTAATCTCATATTGATATTCAATTTCCCATGTAAATTTGCCAATGACTTCCTATATTAATCAATGTTAAGTTTATATAAGGGGGGGGGGCATAAGACAAAATTTTTTAGTTTTTGAGCTATGTATATTGGAAAAAAAATTTCATCCTAGGGGGAAGGGAATAGGGGGAAGGGGTCGCTTCCCTTCCCCCTGACTACGCCCATCGCTTGTTTAAAAAACGAACTTATTTTGATTATTTTTATTTAAATTCAATGGTTTGCAAGCTGACTGAAAATTTTTGGCTTAAGTATTGGTTAGTGTTGCATAGTATTTAATATTATGGCTTAGTGGTTTAGGGGAGTTTATAAATTTGTTGTTAAAAAGTGGGGATTTGAATATTTTCAAGGCTAAAGCCTTGCAAAATGGAATTGGCGAAGCCTGGCCGCCCATTTTTAAAATTTTTATTTAGGCAAATACATCTGATATTTTACCATATAATAGTAACTAATAACTATCAATAAACAATTTTAAACAAGGAAGAATCCTATTAATCTTGTTAGCATTTAATTTTATTGAATATTTAACTTAAATAAAATTATAATAAGGCTGTTAGATTAAGATAAATAATATAAATTTACAAAAAACACATTTTTAATGTCAATCAAAACATTTTTTTAATAACGCTAAAAAGGACCTTGCATATCTTTATCATTTATAGGATTTCCTCAATAACGTTTTGTTTGAAAATGTCTGCCAAAATCTTTAGCTCGTTACCTTAGTAGAGTTTTGGCATTGAAAAAAAGTTGAATTTAATTTGGTAATAATGCAAAGGGGATAGTATAAATTTGACTTAGTTACTCAAACAATCTCATTTAATGAATTCATTAATTAGAAAAATGCTAGATGGAAATTTAACCATTTTGGAAAGACAAGAATAATATGATGATAAGTATCAAGGATGAGCTAGTCTTGTGAAAATCTTGGCCATGCTTATCCCTACAATAGCAAACAAACATGGTCTTAATTTAGAAGGGATGATCATACAGAACAAATCTTTTAAATTTAACAGATTTTAATTAATTGACAAAAAAAATAATTCCCAGTTTTAAGTGGTAAAACTTGGTCATTAAAATGACTTTGCACAATTACATGGTGCAGATCAATATTTGCAAATTTAACACATTTAAATAATATAAATTTCATTTACTTAAAAATATAAACAACATGGGTATAAACATATTTCTTAAAGTGAACAATTTAATTGATAGGCTTATTTATTGGGGTGTATCCTTTAATTCAAGAACAACTCCATATTTCATATTTTAAGATTGAATATCTTCCTATTTTGCAACGAGATTCATTCACCAAAAATAGTATAAATATTAAAACATACAAAAGCAGGCTCTTCACACTCTACCCTGACGTGAACTGTTTTTTTTTGGCTTAAGCTTTAAGAAAATTTGCATAATATTATAATACTTTGGTACAGAAATATACGTGATATGTAAGTGCTTTAATACATTATGTTAAAACTCTTAATTATTTCCAACATTTTAGTCCTGCCTTCCTTTATAAAAAGTAAATAATTTAATTTTTGTCAATACCACTGAATACAAAAACCAATATCATGCTAACTAGATTTTGTGGCAAAAAAGTAATATTTATTTCGATATATATTTGATATGTTGTACAATAAATAAGGTTAAGGTAAGGTAAAGCTATAAACAACAATTAACCTTTAAGGAAGGCAATAATTTAACATAAATTGTAAATCTTACAAAACAACAGTATGAATTTACGTATAAAAATTTGCATTTACAATAATTAAAAAATATCATTATGTATTATATCTTAAAAAGCTAATATATAGATGTTAAAAACAAACATTAAAAACATATTATGCCAAACTTATTGAGACCAATTTAAGATGTTTTAATAGGAATTTTGGGTTTCCTAAAATATATAAAACATAAACAAAAATTATGTACCATAAAATGTAATTTATTTTTTCTCCAACATAAACCAGGGCCATAATAAATGCCATAATTGAAGTAAGAAAGAGCACAATTTGAATTGGATTTAAAATATCAAATATAGGATAGGCCCACAACTTTCCGACAACTTTTATCCAAACAAGCCTATATAAAAAATAACAATTAATCTCTACTAAGTCAATTTATAGCATTAAATAATATCTGAGGATAAATATTTACATTTACCAAATATAATAAAGAATAATAATATATAGCAATTTTGAACATCTATTCCTGTATGGGGCAAACTCAAATTTGCATAAATATGAGTCCAGGGTTAAGAAGACAATAGGCGCTGTATGCTAAATACTTTTTAATAAAGTGTCATCGTTATTATACTAGAATGTGATTATGCCAAGCCGGGATCAAATCATCTAAGTATTTTGGATAGACTAGTTCCCGATTTATATTGAATAAGGTCCAAAAAATAACACATACTGCCTAAAACATAGATAAAGAATTTAAATTTTTAACATACTGCTCCCAAAGGGAAGGCAATTGTAGTGTAGACAAAATCTCTCAACTTCCATAATTTATTTTGGTATATTGAATGTCTATACAGGGCCATATCTGCTAAGGATGCAATGGCAAAATAGAATACTTGGAAAAACTAAAAAATAGAGCAATATGTATTTTATTTTACTAGACACCATATTGTTAAATATTTATATTCCCCAGCATAGGTGTTTTTTGAGGGCATTTTTGAAAGAAAGATATGATATAAGGCATCAAAAAAAAATATAAAAAAAATTATCGAATGAGTTATCAAGCAAAATTTGTTAAACCCCTTTTTAACCTCCATATAGTTGTTGAGAATGGAACCCAAGGTTCAATCATCAACTGTTTTAAGTCTATACGTCAATTTGGTACGATTCCACGGCAGACAAATGCAAAATTAAGCGTCAAAGAGTAGGAGGACATTTGGTGTCTTGTTTCTTTGGCTTTGCTAGCTTAAAGAATATAACAGAGTGATAGAAATATTATACAGTATAATAGTATTTAAATTACTATGGAAAATGTTAAGAGTTGAAAGATTGTGATTACGTTTGTGTAATATTTTGATTTATGTATTATTTTATATTTCGTGATTCCTATTGTGACATTATTAGTTTCGTGATTCGATTGTTCCATTTTTTACTTCTGCGTTCGTTGAATAAAGTGTGATTTCATTGTAGGTGATGTTATTCTTTTATTGATGATCCCAGTCCTTCCCCTTCCTATTACTTCTAGCATTTTGGCGTCGTGAGTAGGATCTGATCTGAACCTACATGGAATTCTATAAATTGGGAGATTCGATTGATATTTTTCTTCTGCAATTTGAAGCGCAGTTCTCAGCCAAGCAATTCCAGCCACTGGGGCCCAAAAGACGTGCAAAATGCTGAGTTGTCTATCAACGAAGCCTTTCGGGTAGTGGCAGAGGATGCCATTCCGGATAACCCTATTGAATGGGCATTCGAGGAATTATCAGGCATGCTGAAGACAATATTCAAAATAAAAATTGCCCTCTGGCTCAACGATTCCGATTGGGAAACATCAAACAGATGGAAGGGGAGCCGATAACGCAATTTGTACGTAGACTGAAATCCGCATCAAGGAATTGCAATTTGACGAGCGGAGAGTTACCCAACAGGCTGTTGGACCAGTTCATTCTGGGATTGCAGAATCCTTAGGTTCAAGCCAGATTGATGGCTGAGGGTGAATTAAAATGGGACAGGACCATGGAGATAGCCCTGGTAATGAAAGCGATCGAAGAAGGGATAAGAAGGGTGCACGGGTCAGTAGAAGAAGCATTTGCGGTGGATAGGTCAAAGGCCGGCTATAACTTGACCAGGTTCACCCATGCTTTAGATATTTTAACTATCGTTTATATATTAATAATTTGGTGCAATTTTTTTGGACACCGGATCTTCGGGTACGATCGTGCCGGACAAGCTTTGGAGGGAGCCACTACCAACCGTATCAGAACCCACGCCCACCGTCTACGGATATGGAAAAAGGGAGATAAGGATAATCGCCGACTTGAAAATCGAGGCCCGACTAGGCCAGTCACGGAAAATGCTGCAACTGTTAGTGGCTGACGCTAAGGGACCGCCGTTGCTCGGTACTAATTGGATAAAGGAATTCGGGAAAGAGGTATGGTGCGATGGAATTTAAGAGTGGCGATGTACCGCTTTTGCGTGAATTTTATCGACGATCATCGTGGGGGACTCGGCGATAACTAGGAGCGACATCGATGATACGATTAGACAGATGGCAATTCAGAAGAATGCGTCTCCTCAGACAGTAAGAGGCCTAATCGATGTACCAATAGAAAACGGGGTCAAGCCAGGATTCATCACCGCGCGAGTTCCCTTAGCATGGAGGAGAGAGGTCGAGGAAGAGTTCGACAAGTGGGTGAAAGACGACGTTCTCGCGCCAGTCGAGTATATCCGTTGGGCAAGCCCGTTGGTGCCAGTTAGAAAGAATGACAGAAAACTTAGACTTTGCATCGACTATCGCTTTACGGTCAACAAATATACGCAAGGATTACTGTACCCTCTTCCCAAGAATGACGATTTGCTCACCAAGCTGGAAAACGCATCGTACTTCTCGAAAAGTGATCTTGCCAAGGCGTACTACCAATTAAGTGTGAGCTGGAAAACAAGCCTCTATCTAACAATTTCATCTCACAAGGGACTTTTTAGAGTCAAGCGAATGCCATTTGGACTTAATTGTGCGGTGGCCATTTTCCAGAAAACGATGGATCAATTATTTGGGGGCATGGAAGGTGTAGTGGTATACATTGACGATTTATTGATAGTGGGGGATTCAGAAGAGGTCCACAACAGCCGTTTGCATAAAGTGCTCACCATGTTGCACAAATGGGGTTTTAGCCCAAATTTTTCCACAAATGACGTTCTTGGGATACATCATCAGCAACAAAGGAATAAAGATGAATGACGAGAAGGTTAAGGTGGTCGTCGAACGGGGTCAGCTAACTAACTAGACGAAAATTAAATCCTTTTTGGGGCTGACATCGTACTTCGCAAAGTTTATCAAAAATTACGCCCAGTTAATACAACCCATCCAAAGGTTAACAAAGGAGAACGTAGTCTTGCACTGGGGTGAAGAGCAACAGTTAGCTTTCGGAAACATCAAGAATGCGCTCGTTACCGCGCCAGTTTTTGCCTATTTTAACGAAGATTGCGAGACAGGGTTAATAGTTCATGCTTCGGGAAAGGCCCTAGGGGCGATTTTGCAACAGCGACCGCCAGGTGGTGAGTGGAGAGTGGTGGCGTACGCATCAAAGCTCTAAGCGAGGTGGAGGGGCGATACTCTACGATCGAGCGCGAGGCTTTGGCCGTCGTCTACGGACTAAAGAAATTTCATGATTTTGTTCAGGGAAGAGAGATCATCATAATAACGGACCACAAGCCATTGATTTACATATTTGATCAAAGCAAGAGAGAGAAAGAACAATGGTCCCCTCGCCTTACACGGTGGGCGTTATTCGTATCGGGTTACGCGGCCAAATTCGCTTACAATAAGGGTAAGGATAACGCGGCCGACTTTTTGTCCAGGCGGCCAAGTGAACATGCCTATTAAGTTACCGAGGAGGTGTTGGGGTATGCCCCTGACTCATTTATTTCACTCCAGGTGGTTCGTAAATATACTCGTGGTGATACCAACTTACAACAACTAAAAGAATGGATAAAGGTGACGCCAAATGGTACAGTAGTCGCGGGTACTATGCGCCTCTACGAAAGGTACCTGCCAAAGTTACACGAGCCCAATGATGTTATTTTCTTCAATGAACGACGGGTCCTCTCCAGCCAGATAAAGGTACGCGGTGCTACATCGATCACACAAGGACAACGTGGGCGTAAAGCGAATGCAACAGGTAGAAGCTCAATATGTATGGTGGCCAACACTGATTCAGGATATCGCAAACCTAGCAAAAAGTTGCAGGGCATGCAACTACACGGCCGCAGCACCAATAAGGGCGCTGTTGATCAAGGGTGAACAAGACTTTAGGCCTTGGATACAGGTACACGTGGATTTGTTTGGGCCGGTGCGCGGCAAATCGTATTTAGTTTTGGTTGATAATAAAACAAAATACTTGGAGGTTTTCAAATTAGAAGATACGTCAACCGCAACCATAATCACAAAGCTGGCTGAGGTGTTCGCCAGGTTCAATAACCCACCAGTCCTTATATCGGATAACGGTCCGCAGTTTAGAAGCCAGGAGATTCGAGGATTTTGTAGGCGTAGGGGGATAAAACAAGGTTGGTCAGCACCTTAATACCCGGCGTCAAATGAATTAACGGAGAGGTACGTGCGGCTAGCAAAGAAGGCGGTGGTGCGCAACAATTTCGAAATTGATTTAAGCTTATTCCTAGAAAATTACAAGGCAACAATCCACCCAGCGACTGGGATAACTCCTGCAGAAGGAATGTCAAGGCGGAAAATTCGAACAGAGTGGGAGGTGTTAAGGGAAATCGAACCTCAACATTGGACGGAGAGCGGAAAATCGCCTAAATTCGGCGTAGGAGACAAGGTGTGGGTGCGCATGTTTTTGGGGCCCAGCAAATGGGTAGAGGAATCTATAACAGCCAAATCTGGTAGTCGCTCCTACATAGTGTGGGGTCAAGGGGAAAAACACCACAGACACCTGGATCAAATAAGAAAACGAAAAAAACTTGATTTACACCAGTCTGAGTCAAGAGAAAGGTTGGCTCAATAGGAATTTGCAAGAAGGCTCCCAGCAGAGAGTAGAAAGGGAAACGGCGGAACGAAATAAAACGGACCCATGGGTATCGGGAACATTTAGCCAAACGAGCCCAGGGGTATCGGGAACATTTAGCCAAAGCCGAGCTGATACACCTAGGGAGGATCCTAGATACCCACGACGAATTCAACAAGCCCCAGGATATCTAAAGCATTATAGCTGTGAAAGGGGGGAAGTGTTAAGAGTTGAAAGATTGTGGTTACGTTTGTGTAATATTTCGATTTATGTATTATTTTATATTTCGTGATTCCTAGTGTGACAATATTAGTTTCGTTGTTCGATTGTTCCATTTTTTACTTCTGCGTTCGTTGAATAAAGTGTGATTTGCTTTGTAGGTGATGTTAATCTTTTATTGGTGAATCCCTATCCTTCTCCTTCCTATTCCTTCTAACAGAATATGTCTTGAAAATAGCTAAGAAATTATTGAGAGTGGGGTATTGCCACATACCGACAGAATGTTATGCAAAATTAGCAGACAACAGTTTTCTAAACATAACACAAATTTGGGCTTTTTTATAAGTAAAAAACAATAATAAATATGAGGGTAAGATTTAATATCAGATGTCAATAAATTATTAAAGCGTAATTTGAATATTTATGAGAACAAAAATATGCCTCAATCTCTCCCATTATATTGACATACAAGTTTAATATTCCTCTGTTAGCTTGTTGCTTATTAAAATTACTACCTTTCTTGCGTAATCTATGGAATTACTTCTCGTTTTTCGAGTCTAATATAATACTCTTATTAGAGGTATATAATAAAGTGAGGGAAAAGATAAGAGTTAGTAAGTCATAAAGAAGTGTAAAACACTTCTTTATATAATCGCGCGCTAATCGAATTAATACATTAAGTTAATTAACATTTAGTGGCCGCAAGCTATATGTGATAGGTCAATTAACGTCGCGAAGAAGTATGCCGTTATTGAAGGTAATATAAATGAGTCAATTAAAGAAGTAATATGCCACGAGCAATCAATTAAATATTATTAGTTACTAAAAATATTCCGCTGGGTAGAAACAGAGTTCAAACAAAATTAACATATTTTTTGTTTGATGTAAGGGAGGTGTAAGTGATGTTCTTACTACTAGCCAGTTTTTTCCCGCCTACAGTGGTTGTTAGTGAGGTGGCCGAAGTTGTGTGTGTGTGATGTTGTTGTGCTATCCAATATATTTATAAGATACATGCCGCGGGCATACGCATATATATTGGAATCGCAATCGGTCATCAACTAAACCGGTCAGCGATGGTGAGAACGCTGGTAGTGGTAGGTGTCTTTGTTTTTGCCGAACGCAGACAGGCCATGCGGTGTTGGCTATATTGAGATGTGTTTTGTGATTAGGGCCATGTGCAGAGCAGTGGTGGGGCGTTCGGCAGACGTTGTTGTTGTCTATCTAGAGGTGTAGTAGGGCATCATGGTTTTCATCGTAAAAATAATCAGATAGGTAGGCAGCTTGTTTCCCTCACAGCAGTTCGGACACGTATTGCTCGGGGTTAGTTAAGGGGTTAAAGTTGGTTGTTGCAGCTCGATCGTGTCTTTACAATATTTAGATTGGATGCCGGATTGACAAAGCAGTGCTCAATTTCTGGGTTGCATAGTTTTAACAAAGAAAACCAAGACGCCGTTACTTAAGGGAGTGTTCTGGAGGAGGTAAAACAAACGGCTCCCCCGAAATGCGGGGTCGCCAATTATTGGGAGGGGGTACTCTTATTAGAGGTATATCATAAAGTGAGGGAAAAGAAAAGAGTTAGTATATAAAGAAGTGTAAAACACTTCTTTATACGCGCGCTAATTGAAATAATACATTAAGTCAATTAACATTTAGTGGTGAATCCGTGAGCTATATGTGTTAGTCAATTAACGTCGCGAAGTAGTATGCCGTTATATAAGGTAATATAAATGAGTCAATTAAAGAAGTAATAAGCCGCGAGCAATCAATTAAATATTATTGGTTACTATACTACACATACTTGTTAATAAAATATTAGATTTATGGATTAATTATTGCATCAAGTTTGTTAAATCAATAGTCCAAATTTGTCTATTTATAATGTTTTATATTATAATCACACTTCATATTTAAAATTGAGATGTCTTCGGGTCGGGTTCGGGTTAAATGATTTTGGAGGTCCGGTTTGGGTTGAAAATTTTGAAATTTTTTTGGGTCGGGGTGTATTTAACGTTTCGGGTCAAAGGTGTAAATCCTACATTACAAAATATAGGGGACATATCCAGTGATGCGGAAAACAGAAAATTCCCGATCTCATCTCGTCTCGAAAAACCTAGACGAGACGAGAATTTGAAAAACTAACCCGAGATCGAGTCGAGAATTTTGATGTCGAGATGAGACGATACGAGATTGTGTGGCGAGATCTCGGCTTTTTATTAATCATTCAATTTTATTGAATTATTGTGTATTTTAAGTTGCATGATTTACATTCAAGGTGCCCCCTCCGTCCCATTTTTAAACCTACCCCCGTGACTAAGATAGATCTTTAAAAAAACTTAATGATTACGCTATGCCTTTTATCCATTAAATTTCCAAGGGTAAGTTTTTACTATATTTTAGATGATATGTTAAAAACAATTATCGACGAATAAACGCCCCCACAGGGTAGTTTTCTATCATCCAGTGGTGTTTGGTTATAGAAACAGTTGTGCATCATATTCGCTAATGATATAGCAACCTAGGTAAGCCCTCCTTAGCCACATGTGTTTTCAAGAGCGTGTCTGTGATTTATTTTTTTCCCTTCTCTTTAGAAATTTATATTTGCCCACAAACGTTATCTAATTACCGAGCTAGGCTATGCGTAAGCTAGGGTAGAATTATGTAGTATGGCTGAGTCAACAATCCTCCTGGTGTTTTTATGTAAATAAACATACATATAAGAGCTTATTAATTGCTATGCAATTTATTATAAATCTATTAATGATTTTTTTCTTATTTTTCTATTGTTTTTTATATTTTAGATAATATGTTTAAAAACAATTATCGACAAATAAACCGCCCTAACTCGTAAACGCTAAACTTTGGCCGCCAAAAAACGCGAATATCGTACGCGCCACTCCACTGCAGAGAAGAAAACCGACGAGGCTCTAACTCTTAAACGCGAAAATGCGGGCGCCAAAAAACGCGAATATTGTGCGCGCCGCAAGGCTGCTGGGGAGGAAATCGGCGAGGCCCCAAAACGAAATCGCGCCCGCTTCCTTTTGATTCGAAACGAAATAAATCTTTTAGGGGAAACTGTAGGGGCCCGAGTTATATTTACTGTCTTCCCGAGTTTCCCTAACGTTCACATGTAACGAGTATGGCCACGTTTGTAACGGGCGTGTACGTTTATAGTTCCGTCGTGACCTTAGATGTGTCGGTAAAAAAATGCTTTCGTTATTTAGGGCTGAATTTCCCGCCGCGGATGTACCTTCATTAATGTTATGTCATACCTGCTATATATCGTTGTCTAGTGCTCGCAAACCTTTTATGTCAGAATCATATGTTTCGCCATACCCAGAGACTTTCCCGCGGTTAGATTGTGTTACACCAAGGCTGGTATCACCACAGTTATCATTCATACAGGCCAGATTAAAATTTACCCGCTGACATTAGTTCCATGGTGACGGCATTGCCACGTTCGGTCGCTGACGACTATGCTATAAACGTGCATAGTGCATATTAAAAAACATCAATCATACAAGACTTCTCAAAAAAGAAAGATGTTAGATTATGATTGGGCTATTTGTTGACAAAACCTCTCTATAAAGATAGCAACATTAATGCCTCCTTCTTCGAACCTGAGAATAGTACACCTATGCAACCGCCTGCGCTTTGCAAGTTGAAACCTTGCCAATCATCAACGATGCTGTTGACAAAATAACCTGTCAACAGCGGACAATGTTATGGAATGAAGAGCATTTTCTTTATCAGGCTCCTGGTCAAAACGAAATTCAACTTTGGCTGGGTTTTGACACTCATGCTAAAGAGCTATCATTTCTTAGTATATATCTTGGGAAGCCTGGGGTCTTCAAGCGAGTACCTCCTTTTGCTATGGCCACCAGTAAAATTTGGCGTCGAGACAGACGAGATGCTCTCCCAGAGCATATTTTGTATTTGACTGCTAAGGTGTTGAAACTACTTGTCACTGAATCGATGTATGATACGTAGAGATGTCTGATGGCTGCTGGTTGAGTAAGATATAAACTAACTGGGCATGGAGCAGAGTTGCTTGATATAAACCGTGGTATCGAGCATGGTCGTTTGAAACTAAACATGGTTTTCAGCAGATTTCATTATAGCGTACGAGCAGAGCAGGCAATTGGCATATAATGCTAATATAAACACAATTTTACTATTTATACATAATTGCTTATCTATATTATTTGAATTTTGAATAATAAATCAATACATTGAGGTGTTATGATATTATATAAAATAAAATGAAAAATATTTATTTTGCGGTTTTACCTTAGTGACATTTGTCGTAATTGCCATTTTTAGAGCTAAATAAAAAATTTAAACGAAAATTGGTGGGTTAGGGTGTCATAAAATTAATAAAAATAAAAAAACGTGTTTTGCGGTTTTACTTTGGTGACGATTGTCATAATTGTCATTTTTAGAGCTAAATTAAAAAATTTAACGAAAATTTGTGGGTTAGGGTGTCATAGGTACGTTCAAAAATATTTTGAGCAAGTCGTGTACTGTCAGTCGAAAAATGATCGGGACGAGGACTATTTCAAAAAAGTTTAGACACAAACTTAGGTTTTCTTAAATCAATACCGAATTCGGTCCATTATTGGTCTAGTCGAAAGAAAGATCTCTTTGACATGTTCGCAAGTTAGGCAGACCTAGTTTGTTTTACACTTAGTGCTTGTAAATTTATATGGCCAGATATTATACACGTGGTCTATGAATTAAAATACCCTAAGGCTTACGAAGGCGCTGACATAGTCGCAAGAGTATCCAATCTCGAGCGGAGTACACTGGTCAATGACGATCCTATAACCTTTTCTTTGTATTTTGCCAAATTAGTAGAAAAGCACTTATTGATACTTAAATCTACGAGGTGTTCTCCTTTTGGGCGTTACCGTGTACTAGATTATTTGAAACGTACCGAGTTTCAACCCCGCGGTAGTCCACACGACCTATTTCTATGGTTACAAAACGATTCGTTTGAAACGGTATCCGAGAACATGCCCCGTACAATACAGTTGATCGATACGCTCATTAGCTCTGCATAAAAATGCCTCGATGAGAAATTCGCCAAACCACAATTTCATAAACATACTTTCACTTGCTATAAAAAGATGCGTGGCCACCACGTCTGTCGCTTTGGTATACCGTTTGGCCTATGCTCAAAAACTGCAGACTCATACCCATGGCTAAAGAAGATTCGCGCAAAGATCCTTTAACCAAAAAGTACGTTGAGGTGAAAGCGGATATCGAGTCTCGGTGGCGGGCAATACAAGCTTTGACGAATTCCTCGACTTTCATCGTGTTTCCTCGTACGTCAATTATCTCAACGTATTGCGTGCAGGGATACACCGTCCTATGATATTCCTAAAACCAGGTGTAAATGAGCTATGGAATAATCCTATGAATCCATGGGTATCGATGACTCTTAAATCATGGACATACAATTTATCTTTGATGAATATTCGTTACACCGTCGAATACGTGAACAAGGCTGAGTGGCCTTAGCTCCTTTTATAGGAATTTACTAAAATCGCGGGTAGAGTATCCCGATCAAGATTGTATACGTGAACTGGGAACTCGCCCACTTTACGCAATTGAAATGAGTAATTAAGATGCAGCATGGCATTTATCGCGTTTAGGCATGTCAGTCTCGAGCCCTAAGATAGTTTACATACCCACGGTTTACACGATCCGCAACTTGTGGTAAATAGTCATTCTCAGAGGGATGCCAAATTACTTGATGCAAAATTCACGAATATTTGGCAAGAGAGTTTATTCGATCGATACGCGCGACGTCCCGTTGCTCTTGCTACCTTATGCCTAGCAGATTTTGTATCTTCCTATTATACACGTAAAAATGGTGAATATGTTAAACAAAATCTTCCTAGAATTATACGCTACGGACGCTATAATTTGAACGAACTTGCCCACTACAGTGAGATGACGCTCTTGTATATACCATTCCGTATCGAACGCGTAGATCTATTAGACAACGACAAATATCTTAATTTCCGACTCTCACGAGCGCAAAATTCTCGAGGCTCAAAAAGGTTACGAATTGGACGTTGATATTGAAATGACCATGTCCGAATATCGTCATTTGTATAATTGCGATGTCTGCCTGCCAAACAGCCCGACGCGGAGCGGCGCACTAGATTCGATGTTGGCACAGAGATGGTAGCAAGGTTGGCAGTCGTTGATACTAATGACATTTGTAAATTTGCTATGCAAAACACAGCGAACATTCAAAAGCGTGCTAACATACTTACCCACGAAGAATATTGTTCACAAGTTCGACGTGCTAACGCGCGCCAGTTGTCCTTGCTCGATCATACATCGCAAGTGGCCTAGAGGCAATCGTAACCCCTGCAGTTTTTTTTTAACATACCAGCAGGTAGTAGGAAAACCGTAATGCTCAAACTCCTTATGGATACATGTAATCGCTACTCGGAAGGTGTTGCTGGTTATAATGCGTTTAATAGCGGCTTTTACCGGTAGAGCTTCTAGTGCAATAGGTGGTGTTACCGTCCACTCTGCTTCGCACATTAAGCAAGTAGCTGTAAATGTTCCTAACAATCCTCTAGCGAATCACTAAATTCTCGCGTCGTTTTCCGCAGTATAGACACGATATTCCTCGATGAAAAAAATATGATAGGTACATACATGTTAACTAAAATTATTACTGATTACAGCAATTCACTTCGAACCATGACACCCTTTTTGGTGGAATGAGTATTGTCTTTTGTAAGCACGCATGATCTACCCTTATCGGTCCACTTCTCTGGCACTCTTTGGCTTATTATCCGCTTACGGAGATAATGCGTCAGGCAGAAAAAACCTTCTCCAATATCCTAACAAAAGCTGCGAATAGGTAGGTCTTAAGTTTAGATGAAAAAACTAATTGAAATCGTTGCTAACATGGCTATACCCCTGCTGAGACAGCCTTAAGAATTTTTTACATGACTGCAGACGTGGGTAAGTTTAATCAGAGCGCGTTTTTAGATGGAATGGTACACCACGCCCTTGATGTTTACTCCAGTTATACAACTGTGTCTCAATTAGAGAGTGCAAACATAAAGTCGTCAAAATGAAATTAAACGAAACGCTTCCGAGCGCTCTTATGTTAATGATAAATAAACAGTACATGATACGCAGTAATATAGATGTCAAAAACGGTCTTGTTAAAGGCACAATCGTGACGTTACTATACATTGAATCCTCAGATGATAATAATATAATTAGGTTTTGGCTTCAATTTCCTCCCAAATCTCGTGTGGACTTAATAGCTAACGCCTAGACCTCCAACATGTCAACGAGCATCCTTATTTACATAATTCATGGGTGCCTATAAAACAAAGAAACCGCGCATATTAATTTAAAGAACAGTGTGCGCTGTAAGCGAACTCAATTACCTTTTTAAAATTATTGAATTTACAAATATTACTATTATCTATATGATCATTACTATAATGTTATTATCAAAATGGTGGAAAAAAATGGTAGGCATTTTATGCGTTGATGAGCAGTCTATCTAATCTATGGCTACAATAAAGGTTTAGTTTTCTATTTACTAAATTAATATCTAAAATGTGTAGCCGCTCCACTAAATAAAAATAACAGTCAATTGAGTTTAAAAAGAACGAAACTCCGTAGATCCCATATTACTTAAAAAAAAAAAATATCCTACGCAATTAAGAAATTAATTGATTAAGCTAATATTCACTGCTTATTTGCTCAGGTTCCATTATCAAAATATGCTAGACCGAGGCTATAATTATCCTTTTGATATAATTACCGTTTTAATCATTCATACATTCCAAATACTGTTATTGTATAAGTTCGAAACAAATCATGTGCATTAACAAGAAAAAAAATAAGTTAGGCACGGGGCAGCTGCTTCCCCCCCCCCCACCCCCAAATTATAAATAAATTTGTGGTTAAGTTTTTAAAATCCTCATTCCACCCCCTCAAATTAAATTCTTTTTGCCCCCTATACATCTTTTATCTAATCTCAGCTATCGCCCAAGGAAATAAAAATAAAAAGTATTAAGCAGTCCCGCTTGTGGGATTGGTATAGCCCCGGGCATTCTTTTTTTGATTTTTTTGTGATTTTTTTTTGGTGTGGCCCGTTAACTTTTACATTTATATATGTAAATTTCTTTTGGTGATTTCTCTAGCCTTGTATATCTCTCTGACTCCCTGCTTGACCATTGCCTCCTCTCCCCTCATAGGCGTTCTCGACCCTTCCCCTCCTCCCCCATCTCGCCCATAAATTGCATAGCAAATTTGCTACGTATATACGGAGTATAGATGAGTTTTGTAAAAACAATACCCCAAACTAGGCGGATGCACCAAATCGGCCTAGTTTTGGGGTATTGTTTTCACCAGGAGCAAAGTTAAGAAGAGGTCCAATACACCAGTGTACGAATTTTTCAAATATATAAAATCTAAGGCGTCCATTTATTAATACCAATTGTAATTATTGATTAAAAATCTACTATAATTTTCCTAAATTAAAACTATTTTTTTTTCAAATTTGCTACTACCGTCAAGCGCCTTTTCAGTCTCGGTAAATTAATATTTAATGAAAAGTATACAAATTTATTACTCAATAATCATGAATGTAAGTTTTATTGACCATATAAGGAGCCTGTGATTCTTATACGAAAATTTAATATATTATATTGATAAATATCTATTATTAAATCATGGAAAAATTTAACTGCGTAACCTCACATGTAACTAGTTCCTGTGGGTTAGTAGCTGGAACTGTATTTAATTACTTTAAAAAATTTAACTGTAACCGTAATTAGTTATAAATTTTTTGAAAAGAGTTTTAACTTAACTAGTTACTGTGAATAAATTTAACAGCTCTAGTAAAAACATATTAAAACTTCATATTTATCCATCAACCTCTTTAGTACGAAGATCGTATCGATTGTGACCTTGCCGGTCACAAATTTGAATTTAGCCTACTTCGTTCTTGCCTTGTTACCAAGATTTTTAACATGAGGAATAGCAATTTTGCTTGATACCTTCGGAGCTGCCACACTCCTGAGTGTCTCCTTTGCCTCTAAAATGGGTGCAATCGTACGTGTTCTCCATTGATTGGAAATTCGCTCTTCTCCTAAAATCTTGTAAAGAGGTTTCTTGTGGTCGTGACGCCTACGTTCCGGCATCCCACCCATGCTTTCATAGGAAATCCATTTGATCCATAGCTTTTCCATTTTGAATCTTTTTTATTTTTGTCTTAAACATATTCTCTTGAATGAGTTCAACCAAATATATGTTTGGCTTAATTGTAGGAAGGGAATCTTTGTCATTTTAAAACATATTGAAATATCCTTTCACTTTTCCATCACGTCCTTCGGCCTAAATTGATCCAACTCGTTTTTGGCTACTTTAAGGACCCCTAGAATAAGATTTTTCTTATCCCTTATATGACCAATTTATAAATAAAGCTCTGCCCCTCTTTACAATTTAACTTGTTAGTCATCGCATAAACAGCATGCTTAGCTATTGATACGGCCTTCTTTGCAGCATTTGATGGTCCTTCAGCTTTTTAGATGCTATGGATACAAATATGTGATAAATATATATCAAATTTCACATACCCTACGCACCACACATACTTAGGTAAAATTACCCAAAATATGAATTTTTTGCAAAAATATATAATATTTCTTATACATGAGGGTTTTTTAATATAAAATATATTCCAATCATATTGATTTAAAATCAAATAAAAATACGCAATTTTACTAAAATTTTATGATCAATAAAATAATTTAAGCCGAGATCTCGTCAAAAAATTCTCGTATCGTGTCGTCTCGTCTCGACATTAAAATTATCGTCTCGATCTCGGGTCAGTTTTTCAAAATCTCGTCCGAGACGAGACGAGACCGTGATTTTTCTCGGTTTTTCCGCATCACTTGATAAATGAATTGATTTATATATTATTTTTTGTTACAAACAAATTAATCAGTATTTAATTTATTCTCTTATTCGTATTTATAAAATATATATTACACACTTAAAATGATCGTGGAAAACGTCCAATTATGTCATTATATGATTATTTGACAAATACACTATATATAAAATTTTTTGTTGATATTATGGTATTATTTTCTTTAAATTAAAGTATAAATAAAATAGAAAAAACAAATGCAGCATATGAATAATTAGTTAAATTTAAAAAGCAGCTAGTTCAAAATGATAAACTTTTACTAATTGATATGCATCAAAACTTTAATAGATAATGTTAATATTATTTGAAATAGTATCATCTTTTAAATACATACTTAAATTATCTCCTTTACTTGAATTCTAATTCATAATTTATCGTTTACTTCGATATTAGTGGTTACGATTTGAGATAAATATTTGACCAACTCTGATTTTTTATACAAGTTAAGCATTAAAAGCGGATATCTCCAAGCTATTAGCTATTACCTCCTAGGGCCCTGCACGGGCCGCCCGAAGCCCGATCCGAGCCCGCCCGACCCGATCGGGTTTTGGGCCGGGCTTGGGCAGAATTTTATAAACGTATTGGGCCTCGGGCTCAGGTCGGGTCTGATGCAAAAGCCCGACCTGAGGCCCCAGCCCGGCACGAATTGAAATAAAGCAAATTAATCTTTTATAAAATATAATTTGAATAAACTCAACTCGAATTAAATAATCTTCGCACAGCGTACCTAATATAGGACCAAGCTTCATCTTTTTCCCCCGTATATTATAATATAAATGATCTGTAATCTTATTATAGTATTTAAAATATTCATAGTAACTATTAAAACTTGAAAAATAATATAATTAAATATTTCAAAAGGTTTTTTATATGGAACTGATAAATAACGTATATTTTTTAAAGTTATTTTTAGTTTTAAATTATTAACTAAATTGTAACGAGTAAAAAAGGATTTTTTTATTTTAAACTTATCCTAGTTGTAAATTAAGAGTAATAACAATCTAATGCATTTATCTTTAGATGGTAAAATAATTGTCAAAAACAAAAATTTTCAAAAGTTTTATTTAAAAAATTGGGTCGGGCTCGGGTCGAGCCAAAAAGAAAAAACTTTCGGGCTTGGGCCGGGCTCGGGCATAATAAAAAGTAGAAGTCGGACTCGGGCCGCGCTCGGGCAGAAGAAATTCTATTTTGCAGGGCTCTACTACCTAAGACCAAATTTTCGAGCTAAGTATAAAGCGCTATTCTTAATCATATTTCTCTCATTTTTACCTATTGAAAAAAACAAATGCAATGCCCTAACTAGAATTTATTCCTAGGGTCGCGTCGTGTCTGGACACTTTGAGCAGGCTTTAGCCTATTTTCAAGAGTAAGGAAGAGTTAATTGTTATCTAAACATATTCCTAAACAAAGGTTAGGCATTCTCATTGCTCTTTAATCTAAATCAATCGCAATGACTATATTCGAAAGATTTTTTGATTGTTTTATATATTAGTTTTCTGCTTGACTCATTACACTTTAATGTTAAAGTATATGGATAAAAATTTAGAAATTGTCGCCAATAATTAGTTTTGTGATCCGGTATTTTGTTTTGTATTTATACACCAATCTTTAGTTTATTAATTATCTAACTTTGGTAATAAACTATTTATCTCTGTATCCCAACATTATTTGTTTGCCTATAATAATTTTGAAATTTGTGTATTTTATTTTAACATTGATAGGAAGTAATTATTAAAGAAAAGAATAATCAATTTCTTGGTGTTTTTATTTCGGGAATAAGGATTGAATATAATTTTAATTTTGATTGTGGCATAGTATAATTTATAAATATAACTTTTTAGGGTTATAATCAAAAATATTGAAGATCTTGTAAAAGGGATCAGGTGTAGGGGATGGAAGAGGGTATACATAAAAAAACAAATAAGTGTCAAATGTAAATCTTCCTTTATTGTCCCTTCTTCAAATTTGTAATTTTTTTAAATTATTCAACTCTAAATAAGACTCTAATAGTGAGAAAAAGAGTATTGACATAAAATACCCTGAAAACTAGATAGTCTCCGGATGTATATGTTTTTGTTTCAACAACTTTAATGTTTAAGAGTCAGGGTTACTATTTATAATAATGTTTGGACTAGGGTATTATAATGGTTTTATTAATCAGGATTTAAGTTCAACACGTAAAACAGGAAAACTGAAACATCAAACGTCTGGTGTCAATTTGGTACAAAATCATAGGAATAGGAGTATAGATGATTATACATGTACTTAATACAAACAATTGTAGTCGAAACATAAAGTATAATGTAACAGGTATGTATAAGATTTTATGTGCTGAATGGGCGTAGCCAAGGGGGGGGGGGGGGCAGGGAGGGCGGCTGCCCCCCCCTCTAAATCCAGAAAATTGTTGAAATTCATTAAAATTATGGCTAAAATTTCAAAAAATGTTCATTTTGCCCCTCCCTAAACATCCTTAACTCATTATTGCCCCCCTCTAATTCCAAAGCTGGCTACGCCCATGTGTGCTTGCATACAAGGCGATGATTTTGACCTACAAAGCACACATTCGTTTTTTAAATGAAGTCTTATTCATTCATTTGGAGCGGCTGGTTCTAAATGGGGCCCAGCCAGCAAATCTATTGTATATGTCGTCAAAATTATGGTGATAGTTTCATGATTGAATGCGATGCGTGTAAGGAATGGTTTCATGGAAAGTAATAAAACAAATATTTGTGTCTTACTTTCAATAAGATGTGTTAATATTACAGAAGCTCAGGCTAGTGAATTGGACATATATTATTGTCTTGGGTGTCAACGTATTCATGGAACACCCCCAAGTATTGCATATTTAATTATATTAGATTCATAAAATTCCCAAACGCTTTGTTTAAATTGATAATTATGTTCATTCCTTAATTTAAACATTTTAATGTTTTTAGTGTCTTAATCATGTTTCTGCTATTATTTGATTTACTAGATACATTTGTTAAGTTTCTCTCAATATATATAAATATAACAGTATTGTTTAATAGGGAAAAATGTGCAACAATCTGTTAAGCCATCACTTAAAGCAGGAACTGCCATGTTTGTTAAAATGCTTAAAGCTAGAAATTTTTCAAGGTAATTAAATTTTTTTCATTAGTTTTATGTAATATACCTTCAATTATGTGTTTAAATACCTAGTTCATCTCATGTTCTACGACGTTTGGAGGCATTTGAATTAACCCTAACATATTTTGAAACATATGGTTTTAATAATCCTATCTATGTGGAATGCAAAGAAGGATTGGGTCTTAATTTACCACCATCTACCTTTTCAGTAGCCGATATGACCAAATATGTGGGTAAGTTTTACTTTACCATGAAAGTAAGAAGTTTACATATTGCTTTTATGTATTATTTAACTTTTTTCAATGATAATAATATACCTTCATATTTTTAGATCCAGAAAAAGTTTTAGATGTCATTGATGTGTGTAAACAACAAGAAATAAAGATGCCTCTCAAAGAATGGATAGATTATTACAATAGTCCTTATCGTGAGGATATCTACAATGTCATAAGTTTAGAAGTCACTGATAGCCCGTAAGTTACGTTAACTGATTGATTGGTTAAAATAATTTTATAAATTCACTTTTTTGTTAATATTTACAATCTTATATTGAACTAAAATAATTCCCAAATTAGCCTAAAAATAATTTTACACTATGCCATGGGAAAAATTTTTAATTATACTTTATTTAATAATAATTGTGTCATGTGTGGATTATAAAATTAATATATAACGTTTTTGCTTAAAGTCTTTTTAAGTAGAGTAAATTAAATGTTATCATATTATGCTTTTAAATTAATTTTAGGACAAAAGATTATTATTAGAGGTTTGATTTAACAGTATTATTAATATTATATTTTTATTAAATGAATTATTTATTAATTAATTGATATTTATCAATGATTGACCATTTAACTCTTTGTAATGAAATCTGGGGCAAGTAGTTATTATCATTTGATAAAAGGCAACATAGTACCTGCATTGTATTTAATCATAGCTTTTTTCTTTAACCTTTTATCTTAGTTTTTCTCGTATTTTTTTTATCAAATCGTGGTTTTTTTTACTTTTTTTAAACGTTATAATGACACCCTAATTTAGGGTTTATCCACACCTTATTCACAACGGCAAAAAATTTAGAAAAATGGAAAATTTTTGGTTTCCTGAAATTAAGTACATTTTATAACGACCTTGTATCTTTAACTTTGCTCAAATCAAAGGTATTGATAATATGATGGCGAGTTAATTTTTGACTTTAACATTTTAACATGATCACCTTTCAAGATTGATTTAAAGGTTTAGTATATATATGACGTTAGACAATGATAAAATGAAATTAAATGGTATTATATTTTAATTTAATTTATACAGGAGATAAATGAAATGAATAAAAAAAGTTAAGTATTATTAATTTTTGCAAAACATTCCGTATATTAAACTAGTTGTATAATCGTTTCACTGAGCACCTATGTAAATTTTTAGCGATCTTTTTCACCCGAGTTTCGTGCGCGGCTCATTATTTACTTAGCCTGCCGCCATCTTCTAAACCCAGGCAAGGGCGAAATGTTATTTCTTCCCCCTATATAGCCTTAAATTCATTCACTTATTTCGAACGTATAGCTAAGATAGAACAACAGTTTTTTTCTTCGTAATAACAAATTAGTGACGTTCTTCTATTTAAGCTAAGCTATTAAGGCCAGTCATTAGAATTGAACTAATACTAGACTAAGTTAGAAACACGAAATTTGTAAATATTATATTTTTTAGATATCCTTGCTTATTAAAATGCTTATAGGCTACAGCCATAACCCATGGTAGCTCCTATGGGTTTTGGTTGTAGCACATAAGCATTTTAACATCTCTAGCCTAGGGTTGGGGTTAAAAATTTCGAGGCTTGAGGCAAAAAGGTTTTTATTTAAATTGCATGATCCTCGTCAATCTTTTGAGTTTTTTATTATACATTTAGAGAGACATGCCTTTAACACTTTGGTAAATTTTTTTAAGCCCAACCCCCTTCACTCTAAAGTCTTTGTTCAGATAAGTATTTTGCAAATAAAAATCATGCTCTCGTTTTTAAAAAATCCGTCTTTTTAAAGTTTTAACTAATCCCAATTTTCTACCAAATTAAAATGCCTTTTTTGGCTTTTGTTTTTTCCATATCTCGTCCTTTATATTTAAAAATCGACAACGTTAAATTATAAATAACTTGTTAAAATATATTGCACTCGGTTCTATATCAAATCGCCTGTCGAAATAATAAGGCTTATGATCATAAAAATACCTGATACAACTCTGGATAAAATAGCATAATTAAGTAAAATTTGACATGAACTTTTGAATACTTAGCCTAGTGTTGGCGTTTTTAGGTTTAATAATCTTATTCGGTTAAAATAATATTTGCGCCGATTTTATAAAAATACCTCGTGTATACGATGTTGCCTCTTTTAGAAACAAAAAAATCCTTGAATAATCTTTCAGCTTTTCACGAAATTTTTATTCTTTACTCCCTATAAACCTCCAAGGGATTACTAAATTTCTATAGTTCGATATTAAAATGAAAATAGAGAGATTTTAAATTTATAAACGATAATTTCAATTTTTTTTAATCAATTAACTTAAATTGTATAAACGATTAGGATGATTAATTCGGTTATACTCATCTTTAAAAAATGATCAAAAACGCATATTCTCTCTACTTTCGCCTATTTTATAAATTTTTTTTAACCTACGGAATTAAACTTAGAGCTGCAAACATTCGCTCTTGTAAATGTCTAAAGAACTAACCGGACAGTTAGATATAATTTAAAACGCCTAGAATGTTTTATTAACTAATTACACTGGGGTTGGATGAGGGTCAAATAAGTCTTTAACTAACCCTAACAAACCTTAGATTGTTGTAAAAAGACCTGGGTTTTGTTTAGTCGCCCTTTGGTTTTAGTCGATTAAACATAACCAGACAGACCATAGGTTATTTGGTCTGTTTTTCTTAGTCGACCTCTAGGCTTAGTCGAAATTTGAAAAACAGACCACAGTGGACAGTAATTTTTAGTCCAGCCGTTTTTACAACACTACCATATGTGTATAAGCTTTTTTTCCCGCCTACCCACCCCATCACAGGTTGGGTGGCTTGATAGAGGTGCCGGACATCGTTAAAAAGCTGAGTTGGGTAGAACAACTATGGCCCATGGTAGGTCCCCCGCATGCCACCACTCCCCATCAGTGCGATAAATCTTCGACCCCCAATCGCTACACCAATCGCGCCCTAGATTGCCATAATCAATATGGCGGCCACGGGGGGGCCGACGATCTAGCTTCTGCCGCTTTGTTCCGTCGCAAAAATGCTTCTTACCGCGAGCTAGACGAATACGAAGTAGAGGGCCCAAACCAAGGGGCCGAAAAACTGACTCCGCCCTGCGTGGAAAAGTATTGCTTGATGAGCGTCAAAGATAGCTACACCGATTTTCACGTCGATTTCGGTGGTTCCTCCGTGTGGTACCACTTGCTTAAGGTTGTCTCACGAACGTTTTTAAGAATTTCATAATGCTGGGGGGTCAAGTTCGAAAGCAGTTTTAGTAACGGTCATGGTGGGGCAAAATAATTACTATTTTAAAATCTAATCCTGATTTGGTTAAAATGTAAGAAGTTTGGACTTTTTGGTGGTGGGGGGATTAGACAATTGCCCCTCTCCTTGGCTATACCCATGTAAAGGGCCTTAGTCCGAACTCTTAAATAATGGCGTTACTTGTACCTAGTATGTGACTGGTAATTATAGCATATTGTAGGACTACGTTATATTTTCGAGTTAAGCACTCAACGAAAGGCTGGTGCACATTTCACCAAATTTTTGTTATTTAAAATTGTCTCTCTATGGCATTCATTAAATTTGTAATTATTATTTGATTCGCTAACTGGTAACGAGTATCTTGTCAACACCCAAAATACCACAATAAAGGTATTTGCAATAAACAAGTAGTAAGGAGTTTTGTGTTGTTTTCGTGGTTTTAATGGGCTAAAAATGTGGGTTAGTTGAAATTTAGACTTCACTTTTTGTTTAATTGCAAAGCCATGTACGTAACCAATATTTGAATTAGGTGGTTACGGTTGGTAATTATTTGGGAAGGGGCTAACGGGTTGTACAATAAAGCGGAAACTAGCGCGAAAGTATTAATATTTTAAAATGATCGTCTAAAACGTAATTTTGGGATCTAAATTTTGATATTTGCTCTGCCATATGAATTTCTAATTTAAATTATATTTAAAGTTAAACATATTTAAGGGTGAAAAGATATTTTACCTCATCCCACCTACCAAGTCCAATTTGGAATCCTACGAAAAATGGTCTATGATGCCCAATCAAACCGAAGTTTTCTTCGGGGAGATGGTCGAAACTGTTTACAAATGCGTTCTCAAACAGGTAACCCCTCAACGAATTGAGTTGGAATTGTTAATATAAATAAAATTGTTTTTTTAATTATAATCTAGGCAGTTAATATCGAGAATTATATATCAAGACTATTTGAATGTTTTAAATATTTTTTCTTTTTAAAGGGTCAGACGTTGTTCCTCCCTTCGGGTTGGATTCATGCCGTACTGACGCCTGTGGATTCCTTAGTTTTCGGAGGCAACTTCTTGCATTCGTTCAATGTTAAACTGCAATTCGAGTAATTCGCGCACTTTTTTTATTGATCACATCAGAAGTCAATTTTTACATAAAATTATTTTAAGTTTTGTAAATTATAATTTTAATACAGGTGAGGCCAAAATAGTTTTAAGAGTCATTGGTGGTTTCAAGTCCTTCATACGCACACTAATAGAATGCAAATTATTCTAGTTTTAAGCTATTACATTTTCCTGATCAATTATGTTTTTCAAGCTCGGTAGATTTTAGTATTGAATATGTACATATGCGATTTAAATTATTCCCTGAATCACGATTTTTGAAGGATTTACGATCTCGAAATTCGCCTGCAAACTTCGCCCCGATTTATGTTTCCCAATTTTGACATAATCAATTGGTACGCTGGCAGAAGCTTGGCGGAGCAATTGACAGGTATTTACAGGCTCAGAACAACAAATAAAATTATAATTTGTTATAAAAATTTGTCACCGCCCTTGAATTCTTTTTTTGTTAAATGATATATAGCCATTTTGTCAAAATATAGTTTATGAGTTACATGCTTTGATTGGCAGTAAAAAAACTAAATTTATGGATATTGGCTTACCTTAATCCGATCATTGCGGTTCGGAAGCTCAAGAAACATTAAGTTGTTCACGAGGTTCCAATTTAATCACCTAAGCATCTAATTTCTTTTAAAAACTTTGGGTTCAGGATTTCAATGTAAAAATGAGTAGAAGGTGAAAATTATTTTGAATTAGCCAGATCAAATTCTTGTCCGGAAAAAAAAATTATTAGATATTTAGAGTCATCTTAAAAACATTTTGGAGCGAAGGAAATTTTCTTTTTTGGGGGGACAAGCTAAATTGACATTACATGAGGGGCTCAATTTTAACCCGATTGTTTTTACATGTAAAATTTATAACAACCGTAATTGTTTCCTTTGCCCTAAGATTGCCATACCAGCATATGCCAACCCCCACAGTGCCTTGTTACCGGGTGTTTCGTGCTTTTCGAAAAGTTGAAAATCTGGAATAAAAATCCCGAAGTAAATTATACTACTCTACACCTGTGTGTAACCCATATTTATTGCACGAAACTTAGCATAAATTGACCTTGACTCCGGATATAAATACGTCTAAAATTTTGCGGGAGCTAGCTAGAGCTCTGAAAATGCTAAAGGTAAGTCATTCTAAACCGATTGATTCGAGACTGTTATTTCCATAGACTAATTATACTATAGACTGGCGAACATTTGATAATTTTTAAGTGAGGATGTTGTAGTACGTCATCATAGGGACATATTTCAACGAACTAACCGCTTTTCATTTTGCTGAAGATTAAAATTTATTTTCAAAAATTTATATTAAGATATTTTCACCGACAAAGCCCTTAAGAAATAAAAACTTATGCACGGTAAAAAAAATTTAAACTACATTGTAGACATTAATGTTGTAAAAACTACTGGGTTTTGCTACCCCGCTGCTTTTAAAACACTAGTAGACAGCAGAAATTGTATGGAACATCCACACCAACATATATAGTCGAAACTTCTTAATCGCAAATCGGATTATCGCGAAAATCTTTTAATCGCTAAGTTAACCGCCATTTTGTTTTTTTTAAACGATAATATTAACAAAAACATCGTTTATTGACAAATTGCTTAATAGTACAATATCGGATATTCGCAAACATTTTCGAGTCCTTAAATCAACCAGATAATTATATAAAATATCGTTTTATTGCGAAGCGTAAGAAATGAATATTTGATATAATGTACATATACTTTTATTTCCATCGTTTAATCGCGAAATGTCCGTTAATCGCGAGAAAAAAAATCAGGCCCAAGGCTTTGCAATTAAACGGTTTTGACTGTAGTTGTCTTTCATTTAAATTGGTGGCCTAAGTTGCTCTTAAAGAATTTCAATGTAAATAGCAGTTGTCCGCCAGCCTATAGTCATGTGTTATTAATCTACGGTTATTTCTGTTTTTTTTTTATTTAAAATATTTATTTTCTAGATCACGAGCATCGATGAAAAACCCATACCATACACGTTTGGGGAAAAGGTGTCGAAACAAAGCAATAGGAAAGGCTCCCAGGTCGAGGAGGACTCGCTTGGCGTAAATATTTTGTGTTTGATATTCTCGGCATGTGGGGTCTCTGAGACCCCAAGCCGTTCAAAAACTGTGGGAGAGGGTTGGGAATCTTAATTATTAATACATAATCATAACCACTAAGTCAAATAACCAAGGCGTTTTACGCTTATCAAAAATAGATAACCATTTTTTGACCTGGAGACTTGGTTGGAGAAGGTTGAATTCGATAGAAATACGCCAGAATCAACTGGCGAAGAAAGACTCCGCTTGAAAATTTTATTTTTTTAAAGTTATACATGTTTATTTATAGGGTTCTTAACAAGTAGTAGCCTCTTACAAGGCATGACATTTTTCCTAGAGGGGGTCAGCCTAAGAATTGCTTATGAGTTTCTACGTTGAATTATATGGGGGTGATAATTTTAATTAGTTTTTTAACTAACATGTACTTGGTTTTCAATAATAAATTTTTTAACTTTTGTTACGCTGATTAGAAGGATAAGAATAGAATCGATAAATATGGGGCAGATGCGTGTGGTGACAGCAATAAATCATCGATCAACGTATCATCGGGTATATAATTTTCCTTTTTTTAAATCATGATTTTCTTTTTTAACGTGTTGTCTATTACATTCATATCACAAAATTACAATTTCTAATTTTTAAAATGTCTCGCTGACTGCATATGCTAAAAATATATATATCTCTTTTTACCATCCTGAATTGCGGTAGTCTTTTTCTTATCTATTACATATGCCAATCTCATTTAAAATTTAAGGCGCATAATCGTAAGCGAGATATGGTAAATCATATTTTTTGATTTTATAAGATAGCAATTGCAATTATTATCGTTTTATAATATTATTATTAGCTAAAAATGATACAAATTTAAATACGTTGTATAAATTAAAAAAACTATTTTATAAACACTAAAATGTATTAGGTAATTACATATAAAGTATATACAGAATCATCAACATAATCTTATAAGATGGACATATTCGTCAAGATAATTTGATTTTAAATTTTATCAAGGTCTGTTTTATAGAGTATTAACATTAAAAATTTTAGCAAGTTTAAAAAGCTAAGTGTCTATATACTATCGTAACTCCCATTATAAAAGTCTGATAGAAATAGGAATAAGTAATTTTTTTGCCTTCTTCACTGCCCATCAAAATCAAGCAGATAAATGAAAAATAACACTATGTTATCGATATTATTGCTATAATATTTAAAGAGCACTCTAAATTCCAGGTGTTTGATTATGAAACCGGAATTCGTATTGTTCGCCTTATGCGTCAATGTACCTAGTTAAGGCCAAAATAATTTCTTGCCGCCAATTCCTTGTTGTATTAATGTAAGAATTTCTTACTCACAGCAATGTTATTATTATACAAAGATCTGGTGTTACACATGTTCAATTTTATGCCAAAAATTTTTAAATTTGCGGGGAGCTTTAATTATCCTCTTGGTAAATTATAGTGCTTGGAGTGATTAACAATATATAGAGTGGGGAATTTGCTGCGAGGAACGCTGAACGTGGAAGACAACCTTAAAAATTTGAAGACCAGGATATGCAAGCCCTGCTGTGGATGACGCTTAAAAGTTACAACAATATGCGGTACCATGAGATGTGATACGAGAAGGTGTTTCCATACGTTTGCAAGCCGTGAGAAAGATCTAAAGTTTAAATAATCGTCTCCACATAAATGAATGAAAGGCGGCGGTACAGAAAAACTATTTGCGAAATCCTGCTAGCCTTTTTCTCGCTCGAATTGTGACTGGACACTATAATAGGGTATATTTTGAAGATCTTAAGCACAAAAGATCATTAGTAACTCCACGCGAACCATCAAACTGTAAGGCTAAAAGGTCAGGTTAGTATACAATGCTCTCCGTTTGGTGGAAGTAGTGTAGTAAAAACGGCTGGGTTTTGTTTAGTCGACTAAAACCAAATGTCGACCATACACATCCCAGCCGTTTTTACAACACTAGGTGGAGCTTATGAGCTGCTTAAACCTGGTTAAACCGATAATACTGAATGCTACTAACAACAAATGATGGAGAATCAAGGTTTATGTAAAATACGATGAGAATTTTAGAAAAGACAACACACGGTGATTTCACTTGATGATAATGCACCAGAACCACAACAGAACTGGTCAGGAAACGATTGAGGCTTTTGGTTGGAAAACATTTTAGCAAGCCGCTTACTCACTAGATTTCGCACTGTCCGATCTCTGCTTGTTTCAATGGATGGGACTCGCATTTGCTGAGGTGCGCTCTTCACTTCTCACAAATATGTAGTAAGGAATTGACTTGATGCCTAGTTTGCTTCAGGTGAACCACAACTTTTTTTATAAATCCACAAGTGCCAGACAGGTGGCAAACATGTAAAGCTAGCGATGGTTATTACTTTATATAAAATAATTTGATCATAATTTATGCAATATCCATGTATTTTCTATATAAATATTTCGGTTTCATATTTGCACACCTAGTACATGGAAATTTTAAATAACCATTTTCTGTCTTCATGCAACTGGCGAAAAAGCAGAACGTATTAATTTAGAAAACATAAGCAGTGTATGTAATGTATGTTTTTTTAATAAATTTTTTAGTTATGTAATTTTGGTGATTTGAACGACTCTTTTAGAAGTAAAATCTTTGTTGCTAATCCGGCTAATAAGTATACAAGCCTTTCGAACTATTAAAAGGCTATATTACATATTTCAAATAAGGACTACATTACATTTTTCGAATAACAAAAGGGTTTTTAGTGATTATTTAATTTTAAATAATAATACAATTAATAGCATCCTGCCAAGCGTCGGCTGTGCAAAAGATCGAAGCCCCTATCAAGATAAAACTCAAGGGTAATAATTTTTGGAGTATAAATCAAAATGATCCAATTATTTTATGCCTAACTATATTATTCGCTATTTAAATCAAACTTCTTTCTAAGTTAAAAGGAAAGGAACATCACCTACAGACACTCAATCGGGTGTCGAATTTGACTCTAGCAATAATGAATTCAAGCCATCTACGATGTTCAGTCCAGAATATACCATAGATCATCAAGCTTATGCATACGAACCATTCCAGTAATTATGATGTTATGAGTTTTTGCCCTCGAGAATGTCATATTTTTTCCAATTTTAACAAGCATAAGTAGTTTGGATGAAATTTAATTGCATACAAAGCAATAAAGCCAGCCGCTCTGCTTAAAACATATATAATTATTATATAAGTGAAACGTTTTATCATTCCGTAGCCCGCAAATGGCAAATAATTTTTAATAATTATGTGCAAGATTTAGCTTAATTTGATTAATTTGTGAGTATGTAAAAACATTCAATGTTATTTAGATAAATATGAAAGCAACGAAACTTAAAAACAACAATTAGACTTTTGATAAAAATGTGTTTATGTCAAAATTGTAGGGTTTCGGACAATAATCATAAATCCAGAAACTTGACTAAGAAGAATGCCAGAGATGAAAAAATTGACAACGCGTTAATGGAGCATTTTAAGGGTTCGCGCTACGACGATGGAGACTTTGGTAGATCGATACCTTCTATTATTTTTGATTGTTTAAATTTTATTAAGTCAAAATATACGTGACAAAACTTGGCAAAAAATGTATGATAAAACTTGAATTTTAAAAATAATTGTGCTATAAAAAAATAATTAACTTTAAAAATACTAATCGACTGAATTGCAACGTTATCTTTATTTATAGTTTATCCGTCTAACATTGAGGAAGATGGCATCGAAAGCAAGGCTAAACGTATGACAAAAGTGAAATTAAAGATCGATCAGACGTCAACTCACAAAAGTATAACTTTTGTCTGTCGTCTATTCTTCATTCGTACATGTTAACTTTAATATATAAAATTGCACGTTGTGTCCGCTTGACATTTTTTTAGAATTATGTTCTTCATCATTCTAAGTTATTATAATAATATAATCGTCTTCGTCTCACAAGTTTACGTAAAACAATTAGTATTTAAATAGCGACGTACAATTATAAAGCTTTCTCTGACACGTGACCTTTTGTTATTTTTTGTACTCGTTTTTGTTTAAAAGTATTTAGAAAAATATAGAAGAACTCTGATTAAGGTCATGGACTACTAAATTAATATTATGAAAATATGTGCTGTAGCGCAAGTGACTATGCCAATAATGGTTGTAACCCTCTGGATTTCCTGAGATCTTGAACTTTTGCCAAGTATTTATTGTATCCAATTTTAGGGGACGTTCATTTTAACAATTTCTTCTCTTACATTCTTAGCCGTGGCGCCCCTTGCTGCAAAAGAGCAAGAATCGAATGCAAACAGCGAGACTAGAATTGACGAGTCCGATTCGCCCAACCAGCGCATTTTGGAAGAAATTAAGGTGCATTACGACAAAAAATGGAATAAAATTTTTTAATTTTTAATCGTGTTAGTTACTAGTTCTAGATACATTAAAAATAATTATACCAGGCAATAACCACCCAGCTTGTAATTAAGATTTTTTGGATTGGCTGTTATGTTTGTAAATTATTTGTATATTAGCGATCTCACGATTATGCTAAGCCTCAACCTGACCACGATGTTTCGGCCGATAACGGAAATGTGCTACCACAACAGAATATAGGTGGAACTGTTTGTATGGCGTGAAAAATTATGTTTTAACTAAGTTTTGGGCGCGTTTCATTCTTTTAGATTGACGATTTTAAAGGGGCCAGGATATTTGTTTAGATTCAAGCTAGATTTCGCAAAATTATGATTAAGACAAGATTTTTAAGAGTTTTGATATAATTCGTGTTGACTCACTATATGCTGTTGGGTTGTCATTAAATGCATTTCAAAAAATGTACAAGTGTTTTTTATCAACTCTGACATTATGAGGTTAACATCAAAAGACTGTTTTTATTCCCCCAAACGTAATATCCTTAAAAATAATTGTTATACATTATGATAAGACAACATTTTTAATTATTAGGAATATCATAAAATTTGGTAAAATTTATGGCTAAGCTACTAATTGGAATTTGAAAAAGTGGGGGAAAGATTGCAATAACAATTAAACTTGTATCGACCTTTCTATGCAACTCGTTTTATTATTTATTCAATTCACGTTTAGTTGTCAAGAAGGTGAAGAAAGGATTAAGTACCCCCAAGCAACGACTAGCCAAAATTATGAAATTACAAAAGATGGTTCGCTACTAATCTTAATTGCCTTGACCAACCAACATCTGTAGCGACGAGGCTCCTGTGCACTCCGAATGATTGTTGTATTCGAGTTTTTGTACGCTCTCAATACAACATTTTTCTTAATTGTAAAATTTTCTTAATTTGTCATGATTGTAAATGTCCTCTCGTAATTTTAACAAATTTATATTACACAATCAGCCAAATATCACACACACTACACCTACACCTTCTCATGTATTACACGAATATGCAAGTCGCTACACTAAGCCTCGAAAAATTTGGCATTTTATTTTAATTCAAAATATATTAATTATTATTTACTTCTTATATTTATGGTGAATTATTATTTCTAATTATTTATTACCTTCCGTATGGTGGTATTTGTACGTTTATATGGTTTGGTTTGGTGAATGTTGTTTGATTATTTAGCGTCCGTAATAAAAGCTGTTATTTATTGTCCGCTTAAATTAATAAAATTTTTACTATTACATAAATATATGTTTTTTTATGCTCTTTATGAAAGTGGAGCATGAGAATTTAATTTTATTGTCGCTTGATCATTTTAATTGCGTTATATAAAGAATTTTTAATTTTGCTAGTTTTTCTAGCTTTTATTTCATGAATAACCTAAACGGAATTAAATCATAAATAAATGATATTACAATTTAGTTACCTATTCAGTCTTAAAAACTTTACCTTCAGTAAAAAGTTGGACGTGCAGTATCTTAATTTTTCCCATTTAATCAATTACGTTTTCGCTCTTGATAAAAATCTCGATGTTTTTCTATTTATGTTAAAATTTTACTTGTTATGCCTTATTTAATGCAAGCCAAATAAAACCCTATTTATTCATACTTCCCTTATTTACCCGTTTTAAAAAATAATATTTTTCCATCTATAATAAAGAATTAAATATTCAAGTTAACAATAGATATTTGATCCCTTTAGACCTTTCATTTTAAATTTTTGATATTTTTAAATCCATTTATTTTAATGATATACTTTATATAATCATAATTTATGCTATATATATATTGGTATGCGTTTAATATAATCATAAACTATGATATGATGGTATAACAATTATTAAGGATGTAAATATAAATTTATAGATCATGAGGTAGGCGAATAGAGAGTATTTATTACACAATGTATACTGCGGTTATGCTATATTGTTGAATGCATTATATGCTCAATCAATGTTATCTTCACTAAATGTATACAAACAACGCACTTTAACGACAATTTGAATATCACTTTCTCCAAGTGAGTTAACCAAAATAAATCTAAAAATGAATGATTTTGAATAAGTGTTTTTAGATTTTGACTAAGGTGTATAAATTTGTGCAGAACATTCCACATTAAAATAATCCCTGAGTTGAAAGTTTATTGGATTGTATATTTAATTTATTGTATAAGATAAAACTCCTTAAATGTAAACTTTCGAGATAATTACATTAAATATAAAGTTAACGATCAAAATTCCTAGCTGTTCTATAATAGGGATAAGATCAAATTAGTAGGATGGCATCTCTATTTTAATCTCAGCTCCGGTTGCCTTGCAATCTTTTTGACTAAAATCCTCGAGTGTATCATAAGGATCGTGGAAGTGATGTGGTGTTGTACGCGATGACGTGTTGCCCTTAAATCATTAAATAATTTAATTAAAACGATCTAAAGATTAATTTGTGCTCCATGATGGCCACAGGCATAAGATGTTCAAAATGAATATTTTTAATCACCAATTTAAATAACATATTATAGATTGAATGGAGTGCAAACAATTAATAACCATTGATTTTTCTTGATGTCTAATTAGTAATTACATACCACAGTATTTATAATGCAGATGTATGGGCGTAGGCAGGGGGTTGGGCCCCCCCTAAATGACAAAAAAAAAATTTAAGGCAATAACCCTTACAAATTAAAAAAATTTATGTTTTGCCCCTCCCTAATTGAACTTTTGAAGGATTTGCCCCCCTCCCCCTAATCCAAAACCTGGCTACGCCCATATGTAGATGTCAAAGGATCAAAATACTAATAATATCTAAAGGATACATTTTAGGAAAACACAGACTAGACTAAATTTTTAAACACCAGATTATGAACATTTACATACATTAATCACTTGAGGATTACTATAGAGGATATATTTTAGAAAAACACACACAGACTAGACTAAATTTTAAACATCAAATTATAAACATTTACTTTATTAAATCACTAGTGGAATACTATAATTATTATTAACATAAAACCGCACAACTCCTTTAGCATTATTTATTTGTTTAACACACACAGCGTGCATGTTATGCAATAAAATAGGTAGAGATAAAGAAAGAACGGTAGTTTATTTACTTCATTTTTTTGCGATTTGAGCAATTGCTTGTACTCGGCGATACGTAACTTTTTGCCATCTATGATGCAAGTTCTCTTAGGCCTGGGCCTGTAACGGTAATCCGGATGCGTTTCCATGTGAAGTTTACTTAACCTGCTTTGTTCTTCATAGTAAGGCTGTTTCTCCCCGTTCGACATAGCTTTCCATCGCGCACCTGTAAAAACCACGTTATTTTCAATTAATGCCACTCGCATATTAATTGCTGTGCAATTTTTGTTTGGGTATATATTTTTTAAATCTACACTTCAAAATAATAGAACCTGCACTAGATAGCCTCAGCATAGAGTCTTGCATAAAAATTATCATTTTAACAGTGATTTTTACCCGACACAGATTTTATGTAAACTAAATTGAACAAACCCGACATTTTGGACAAATTGTCACTTACTACCGAAAAAATGAACCCCTAAAGAGAAAAATGTAATAATGGTTTTTCAAAGCAGATGCATCATATTTTTTAGCCGAGGCTGAGCTATATATATTCCAACATGAACCCTACAAATCTTACCAAAATTAAAAAAAAAATTTACTACATGTCTATGTAGGGCTCATCATATGACCCAAACCTGGCCACTATTAAATTATTAAAAACAAGTATTATTTTAAGTGTCCATGTATATTTTAAAGAGTAAATAAATGTTGAATCTAGCTTGTAGGGGTTTTTAGAATATTTACAAAAGTTAAATGAGTTTGACCCGCTACTAGTTTTGATAATAAAAATACTACATGCCTTGTGCATGATATTAGTAAATACCTAAAATTTTGCTGATGTTAGAGTTGTGGAGATCAGGACAATTGCCCAATATCTTTTTTCGTTCATCCTTTGCCCATACCATAAAAGCGTTCATTGGTCTTTTGACATGTTGTTTGGCTTCGATCGAGTCTCTACGGTGGCGTCCGTCACGAATCGGTCGAGGAATTTTGGGGGAAGAAAAATTGGGATGACCTGCCATGACAATTGAGCAAATTTTAAAAAATTGAAATAACTTGAAAACTAAAAAAGAGTGAACTTTTAGGATGTTAAATCTGAGGGGAACAATAGTAATAATGCTTATATTTCATACCTGATGATATGAGGTCGTTGTTGAGATCGGTTTTATGGCAATGATTTATAGAGATAGGATCGTTCATTCTTTCCGGTTTCGCACTGGGACTTAACTTTTTCGTGAAATCTAGCTCCTCTTTAGCACTTTTGGCATGTAATTTAGCGTTGATTTTTCGATGCACATCCCTATCTACCTTATTTATAATGCTACCGTCGACTCTGGCAATATTTTGGAAAGCCCGATGGTCGGATTGGGGCCTTAAAGTAGATTGAATCCATGGCTCAGTGTATTCCGAGGCACCGTAGGGTCCTTGCAATTTAGTAGGGTCGGGCATGGCCTGTGATTTGTAAGAATTTGGTGCGACCATAGATCTTTGAGAGGTGTTCCATTGCATGACGTAGTCGTTGTACATCTTAAATAGGTAAGGGTCGTAGAGGAGTGGGTTAGGTGTCAGGCCATTCATCCCTAGATGATCCATGATTAATTTCATGTATTGAGCTCCGTTGGGGGCTCCATTATTTTCCCAGGGAAAAAAGGGTTTACTATTTGCCGATTTAGGGCTACAGTTTGACTTAGGAATTTTGAGACTGGATGTTAATACGTTAGTTGCGGAACAGGTTGAAGGCGAAGCGATGGACTTTATCATTTTGGTCTTGCCATTGATTTCGATACCATGCTTAGGAGCTTCGTAATCTAGATGACGTGCATAAATATTTAATGTTTTTTAACGAAAAATAATCATACTTTTAGAGCGTATGTGTTCAGGCTTTGTGGAATAATTCAATTTATCGCGAAAAAGATCGTGTCCACTAGCGTTATGCTCACTGACGCCATTCAATTCGCAGGGTTTGTAAGATACGGATGATTTTGGAATATTGCGGTTATTAATCGAGTGTTCGTGACTTGGTTGACTCACTTCATAATTGTCGCATCTCGACCGTTTGTGTAGTAAAGGATCTGAGTAAAAATGAAATTCGCCAGACGCTCCCATTTGAGGAGCTAAATTGGCAGGCGGGGTCAACCAAAATGGATATTTTGGGCCTAATATCAAGTCGGCACTTTGCGGTCCTGGTTCGCTCGCATTCTTCCGATCTCGCTCGTTAAAAGTGTGACTGAAACTGAACGACCTCTGGGCATCCGGCACGATTAATTTCGTATCGTTGATAGGTAAAGAATTGATTCTGCGTCTTGACGATTCTTGCTTAACTATATCATTATCTTCAACAATTTCGATGGATTTGGGGCGATGAGCTTTAAGGTAGGGATGGTCGTCGCTGCTTGTGGGATATTGATAATTTTCGAGACGCATTTTTTTCTTGTGATTGAGGACCATGGCCGATTTTTTCTGTTCAATTTAAGCGTAGTATAATAGTAGTAAGATGATTATACAAATCTCACGCAATGATGACCTTTGAACCTCAGTGCGATGCTCAAATTAATTAATTCAGGTTTATCATTAATTATGCAAAGATTGTTTAGGCGCCTAGCTAATGTACACTTGTGTGGTGTTGGGTCGCGCGAACATTTATTTTAAAGTTTAAACGGTAGGTAGACTACTCTACTACTAATCGTTGTCTATTAGGTGTTGTCCTCATCTTTAAACAATAATCAAGATTGTCCGGACGCATTGTATTTGTATCACGCATAATAACAAACAACACATGCAAACGCCGTTCACACATGTCGTTACTTGTTGAGTTTATCATAACGGGTGTATACGACGGAAGTCAAGATAACAAAGAAAATTGATTATATTTCTTGGAAAGTGGACACTGGGGGTGAGAAACCTGTTTTTGAATAAATGCTCATTTGTTATCTCGCGTAATTCAATATGCTAAACTAACGCAGGGGAATAAATCTAAATGTACATATGGCATAATTGTGGCACTGGACACGGTTCGAACACACTCAAGTTTAGTTGACAACAATACATCAAAAAGTAACTTCCTTAGCTTTGTCATAATGGCTAGTATCAAGGGTCATTTCCCGTCAAACCGCGGTGTCATTTATCGTAATGAGGTAATTTAATTTGTTGTGAACTTGTTGAACAAATAATAATTAAAAAAGCTTTTAGTCATTTACCCTTAATTACAAATTTTGAGTAATTATTGTTGTGTAAGGTTTCCGGGATGCGTGTTCATAACATTTGTTTTATTATGCCGTTAATTTATGCCGCCTTACCTGACAACTGACAAAGACTTCCTTATTTGTTAGCTTTTTTCGCGATTAATTTTAGTTGAATTGAATGAAGGTAAATAGAAAATACCAACAAACAGAGTGACAAACAAGCACATTTTTTAAATCGCAAATATTTTTAGATCATTTCATAAAGGATAAATTCCTCCCTCGTGATGGCCAATGATACCACTTCAGTAAAATGCTATTAATTTGTAATTTTTAAGGCATACGCAACTCTGAATATACTTTAGTAAGTCCAAAATAATTAAAATTAACCAAACTCTTTCTTTGCTATTAATCAAACAATTGGAAATTATTCTTTATTAACATTCTTTAAAAATGGGGTATTATTAACTATATTAAAACAATTGCCTACTATTAGATTTAGATACTACTTTTCCTATAGCATTTTTTACCTTTATTCTCCCAATAAACCATCACCATACCTATCAAGTACAACAGAATATATAAGATATATGCTTATTATTAACGATCAAAGTATATTTTTTTTGTATTTAACCATATTTGGCCTACTAAAAAGCCAATAATGTATTACACCCTCAAATATTTCATTTATAATTATTGATGTAATTTAAATAACCAAATCAAATGCCAAGAGAGAGGTTGACTTCGCTTATCTAAAACAACGCCTTTTTGTATCTTAGCCCAAAGGGCATATCTTATCTCATTGTAATCCCCCTTAATGCCTCAGGGATCCATAATCATAAATAACAATTAATGGGTTTGGGTCATATGTATATATATAATGCATATTAAAAATGGCATTGGTAGCGAGGGTTATTCCTTGTCACGGATTATGGGGGGAATATGCTTTCAAAGAAACAAATAAAGGCCACCACATAAATAAAAAAAATTAAAAAGGCGTTCCTCTCAAGGGAATAGGTGTAATAGGCGGGAATTTTATATTTTATAACCGCCTACCCACTTCCCCTCGTATTCGATTTTGAAACAAATGTTATTATGGACCAATAATTTAATTAGGTATTATTCATGGGCGTAGGCAAGTAGGGGGAAGCAGAGGGGCGGCCTCCCCCTCTAAATCCAAAAATTAGTTTAAATTTGTTAAAAATATGTCTACAATTTCAAAAAATGATTATTTTGCCCCTCCCTAAATCATTATTGCCCCCCCCCCCCCTCTAATTCAAATGCTGGCATTCGTTCGTAAGGCTAAACTGGAAAAGAGAGGATATAATTAATCGAGGCTTACAAATGTCATATTCTCAGAGCCCTATCTCTCCCATCTATAAGCCTTATGCGCCCGCCCCTAATGTTTTTTACCATTTTGTTGTTATCGGAATGGAAGGACCTAATTAAAATATTGGTATTTAAGAGCAACGGATGGCTTTGTTTTTGTCAAATAACACATCCTTAAGCCCGTATGTTATATTAGTCGTATGGGAGAAGACACTTTCGTAAAAGGGGACGGGGGGGGGGGGGGCGGGGTGATGGAATATATTGATTGTCCCCTAACCAAATGAGCTTTTTTTATGTGAACAAAAATTTAGCTTTGATAAAGTGCCATCATAGCTTTTATTCAATTAGCGGCAATTGTTTTGCCTAGGCTACGCCTGACGCCCACACCCCAACAAATATCGATATATACAATTATTTATAAGAGAAGGGGGGTGTTATTATTGGGCATATAAATTTCTAACGAAAATTATTGTAATTTTTACAGCAAAATTAGTAGCTTATTAAAGGAACCCGACCGTTGAAAACTTTTGTTCTCCGGGTAAATTTATATATAAATTTATTATAAAACACAGTTTATTGCCACTATTTAATTAAAAAAAGATCAATCATACAAATCTATATGAAAGCGTGCGTTTATCTAAAGATGCTTGGCATTTGATGCGTTTAATAATGTAAAATAAATTATTTATAAACCAAAATTAATTAGTAGTCACAAGTTTGTTATGACCCACCCTTAGCTTTTATCATTAATTTCGTTGGAGGACTTAAACGTTTTATTTGCTAAATAACATATTAAATACTAAAGATTTAGAAACGATATGTCATTAATAAATAATTAATTTCTTAAATAATTATGCTTCCAAACAGATATACATTAAGGTAAGGTAGACAGGCTATTATTAATCCACTGCATGAGCGTAGCCAGTTTTTGGATTAAGGGGTGGGGGGGGGCAAAACGTTTAAAAGTTCAATTAAAGGGGGGCAAAACTTAAATTTTTTTAATTTTTCAAAGTTTTTGCATTGAAATTTTTTGTTTGTCATTTAGGGGCAGGGCCCCCCCCCTGGCTACGCCCATGATCCACTGCGTTACTTAATTTATCCTAAGGTGGTGGAGGGTGGTGTAAAAGTGATTTCACATTATAATATTACAAAATGTGGTCTTGATTACTCTAACTCAGAAGAAAGCAAACCCTAGCTAGAACCCTAAAATTTCAAACAAACAAAGTAAACCATCTTTGTTAGATCCTTCCTGAGCTAGGCTAAAGAGAAATTATAGACTCACAAAAACCACGCAACCCCCAGCTTAACTTGTTTTTTCATTCGTTGTTCATTAATGGAAAATATGGTGTTGTACTGGTTAGCTGTTGTTTTTTGTTCCTTCTGCCCAAGTAAATTATTATCATACATAGTAAGGGATTGTTAAAGAAAGCTCCTAAGTAATTTTTCCTTGGAGTTGGGGGAAGATAAAGGAAAAGATGAACAAAACGAGGTTATAGATCATAGAAAAGGAGATAGTTGGGGAAAACACAGGCGTTTTCATTCAGCTTGGAAATTCCACTTCCTCATTTAATAATGTGCTTGTTAATCCGATCTTACGAGCAGCTTAAGGTACATCAAAGATCAAACAATAATCAATGGAAGACCATCAGAAATGTTCATACAAATATCAACATTCATGAGATGGGCGCTTTAATAAACTTGAAATGTAGTAACTTAATTTGTAGTGGACGGACGAGAGAAGACCTGTGTCCTGCAAAGTCTATTTTTTACATCAATATAAATTTTTACCCAAACTTACATCCTAAAATTACCAACATTTATATTTTTATCGAGGGATTTTTTAAGACCAGGTAAACTGAATTAAGTTCTTTTCAACCGGCATCTTTTTGCTTTGAGGCAAAAATTTGGATAAAAAGTACGATTGATAAATTTCTATGTTATCACAGATCACATTCAGCAGACTATAAACATATATGGCGAATATTTTAGATTTAAACCATGATATATATCTTGTCTAACGTTAAATTATAGATGTGAATTAAAATGTTTAATATTAATTGTTTTTGTTGGGGGAAAAGCTCAACAAAAAAAGCTTATAAATATAAAAAAATGTCGGCGTATTTAACATGCCCACTTCGTCTAAACAACCCTTTTAAGAAACTTGGTAACCTATCAACTGAATTGCATTTAAAAGAGGTTAGCAGAGCAATTCAAAAAAATAGCCTCTTTTTTGCCTCCATTAGTTCAAAATAGTTAATAGTATGTCCAAAATTAATACAACTTGTTTTGCAGGCAAAACTTTTCGCAGTATTATTAAATTGGATTTATATTATTTTGTGAAATATACTATATCATCAACATTAGATCCTTGCACTATCACTTATTCCCGTCCGCTAATAATATCGTGGACTTATAAAATTTTGAAAGGTGACGTTTTAAATACAATACAAATAGCCAAAACTATAATTAAGCGTGAGTTTTTATAACAAATAAGATGTTATACAACTGACTCCGAGACCTACTGACAAACAAGGGTTCAAAAGGGTTTTAGAACAAAATCGATCTTCTTCTATATGGCTTGAGGGCAATTCCCCACGTTCCCTTGTTCTTGGGAATCAATCAGAACAAGTCACAATCAAGCTGAGCTATTTAGCGACAACAAAATCATAATTTATGATGTCCCCTCGCCTTGATCTCCTTTCAAAGGAGTCGTCGTTGTTGTTACGTCAACCATAATAATAAGTTTAGGTGCAGGGAAGGAAGGAGAGGGAGATTTGTTGCATCGCGCAAAAGAGAGATAAGAAAAGGGGCGAAACTATAAAGGAATGAGCGAGACAAAGAGAGATACTACTATGATAGGTATGAAATAAAACAACGGGCGACACTTATTAAGGACGCATCATTAAACCCCTATTATATGTCGGAGACTGAGATTTGATGATTTATAGAGAGAAAAAGAGAGAGAGACCATGGACTAAACCTGACATGACCCGATCTTCGATCATGGAGGAAAAACGAGGGAAGCTGAGTGGGTGGAAAGGACAAAGGATTGATCGGGAATGTAAAAGAGGGAGGGAAGGGAATGGAGGGTGCCCTTGTCAAATAACCACCTTAGATATGCGATTCTTGACTTAGAGAGGGTAATGTTAAAATATGCCCCGCCCATTTTGCCTTTTATCGCGAGGTGTTTTCCCTTATCATATCAATAAACGTTTTTACCTAAAAAAAGGGAGAGTCGAGGGGAGGTGGCCACTTAATGACATTTGATGCCGTCATAATTGTTTTTCCATTTTTTTAATCCGCTGCGCGAACAAATTTGTATACAAACATTCTAACAACTCACAATATCGAGGCTAGGGTAAGGTGTGGGATGGGAGAAAAATTATTTTTTAATTAATTTATTATCTCTAAGAGGGGAAATAATTACTATAATGACACTGGGTTGTTAGTCTATAAAACCCCTCTCCAATTCCCATTTTTGTATTGTCAAGCCCATAATGACTGTTTGTTACAATACAAGTGTCACTAATTAAGACCCAGTTTTCAGTTATATGCCAATTATTATTATTGAAAAATGATTGAAATGAGATGAGGTAGTGATAAGAAGTTTTCCATTAATTGTGCACTTTGTTTATAATTAATGATTGCATAGCGCGACATTTTTCGCGCTAGGCCCTAATGCTTTCCATTATTATTTATTGGGATTGGAGGGAACAAAGATTTATATATTGATTTGATTGAAGGACTTCTTATCGGTGTCAATAACGTGATTGACATTTCAAATTTTGCAGAAAACAATCACAAAATTTTCATGAAGTTTATAATAAAATGTCCCTCACCTGGATTTGGCTTAAAGAGCAGATAAATAGAGAGGGGGAGAGAAAAACGATGTTTTTTAGATTAATGACCGATTTTATATGTAAAAATATTTTATTAAAGGGGTGGGGATAGAGAATGGAGGTCAAGTAAAATTGTCTAACAAAACACTATCATCATCACCTCAGAAATATTCGTGATATATATCACCGCCGCTGACTCATTAAAAAACTGGCATATGTGATATTTTAAAGACAAACATCTAAGAGCTTTATTTTCATCAGCAAAAGTGTCGCACAGCTCAAAATATTTATGTTTTATTACCAAAAAACCTACAAAGTTGATTTTTTAATGGTAAATAAAATGATTATTTTATTTTTTATTTTATGGTAACATCTAAATGGACTAACTTTATATCACAAAGGCCCATAAAATATTGTGCAATGTTTTAACAGGAAATATTTCTAGGTGACTCATTATTACAATATCTTTATCAAATAAAAAGGAGTAATTGAGGTGGTTTGCTTGCTAATATTATTAGCAAACAAACCACCTCATATTAGCCTAATAATATGAATATTTGCGCTAAAAAAAGACGGGTAATCGTGGTGCAGCAATAAATGGCTTTGTTGTTGGCAACACTTGTCGCGCTGTATGCCAATGTGCATCGAATGGGTAATAGCCAAAATACACAAACTCTTCCATTTTTAGACCCTTCATCCCCTTGTAAAAGTTTGGGCAAAGGGGCGATGATAAACAGGTGCAGCCGCAATTTTTGTAAAAACTTGGCAACCTTTTGTATATGCACATAGCCAGAGTAGGTTAAAGACATACTTCAACCATAGCAATACAACATATTTGACGCTATTTTTGCAAAAATTTCAAACATTTCTGAATTTTTTTAGCTAGTGATATTTGCATTTGAAGCGGAATAAGCCAAAAAAATATTTTATAAGGTATCAAGCCCTCAGAAATGAATGTAAACTGTTATAACAGTATGGCCAACTATAACACACTTGAAACATTTCTATATTTATGATACATTGGAGTAGCTGAGGCAAGGACGGATAGTGTCCCCCTCTTAAACTTTACTATAGAATTAACAAAATTTAATAAAAATTTTAAAATCATTTAGTTCCTATATTCCCATTTTGTCCCTTCCCAAACCTTGACTACGCTTATATACTCGAATGTTCCAGGATATATAATCAATATAAATTCCACGTTCGTCTACATGATTGCAATTTAGCTTGGCCCCACATTGAAGAAAAGTATCGGCTGTTGTTGTGCACCTTATTAATGCTATGTTTTCCCCCCAACAAAAAACAACTCGTTACTAGGTAACTGTTTTCTCCGAAGGTGTTGTACGGCTAGCGAAGTTTTGTTATATATAACATCGATTATAATGATTATAATGCACCACTACAACTAGATGTTATATATATTCCCCCGCATAATATGCCCCATCGCATCGACTAATAGTGCACTAAAAGCTAGGAAAGGAAAGGGGAACATGGGCGTACGCAGGGGGGGGGGGCTGCCACCCCCCTAATTTAAGAAAAAAAGATTTCAATACCCTAAAAATTTTTAAAAAAAACATGGATGTCGAGACCTTTTTTTTGCTCTCAGGAAAATTCATGGATGTCGAGACCTTTTTTTTTTGCTCTTAGGAAAATTTGTGGATGTTAAGATTTTTTTTTTTTTGCTCTCAGGAAATTTTTTTTTAATCTGCCCCCCCCCCTCCTAATTCAGAACCTGGGTACGCCCATGAAGGGGAATGATGTGTTTTGCCATTCTGGCTCTGGGTTTTATTTGCACAAAAAGCTGAATCAATTAGGAAATTAGGACTTGGAGTAGTAGTAATTGTGGTATCGCGTTCGTTGTTTTATTATCACACCACCACACACATTTGCCATGTTATAAAAAAGGGAATTTTTGATGGGGTAAAGGGAAGGGCGTGTCGAGAGGTAAAGGTATGTGAGCATTATATCTCAAAGCCCGTGTGCGGTGTCATTTATTTTTTTATTTGTTTTGCGGCCTATTTGGTTTACCTTAGGACGGTTATGCGAGTAAAGATAGAGGCAGTTATACCTGCCGTTAAATTGCTTTGTTATGTAAGCTAAGCTACTACTACACCTCCTTAGAGTTGAACGATTCTATATTGACATATACAAATATTAGCTTATACATGTATTGAATTATAATATCGATCATAAATGAAATATGACTTTAGATAATGAACCACAGGGGTGTGTACAATGATGTAATTAAAAATTAGCACTTAAAGGCGATTAACTTAACAGAATGTCGCAAAGCTGACTGTTTTGATATCCGGTTTTATCTAAGAACAAATAAAAAGTTCTAACAATTGAGGAATTAATAAGTTGCAACAAATCCCCGTTAAACTTAAGCTTGGCAATCAGAATGCTTACTATCTACTATTTAGAAACTTTCATATTGCTTCATTAGAAACTGTAAAAAGTCTATTTTTATTATAGTTATCTTACCTTTAGAAAACCTTAACTTATATAAAATAAACTATTATGACTTGTCAATTAAAAAAAAATATGCAATGCCCACAAAAACTAGAGCACACTTTAAAAATCCGAATATTTATGACACCAAAATATCAATAGATTTATGATCCGGACCAGTGACTTAGTTCGAACAATTAGGGATTTTTAGGGAGGGGCAGAATAAACATTTTTAAAATTTTAGCCATATTTTAATTAATTAATATTTTGGATTTAGAGGGGGGAAGCCGCCCCTCCCTGTCTCCCCCCCCCTTGGCTACGCCCATGCGCGTGTATAAATTGTAATTTAAGCTTGAATGTTTATATCGAAATATTTAATTTTAAAGAGAAACTAATTAAACATCGATTCTATTAAAATCGTAATCTTTAAGACGCCAAAAAAAATGCATAGCAATTAATATATTAAGCAGAGAGCAAATATGAAATACTTAAATAATAATAAGACTGCCATTTTAATTTAAAAAAAACTTATTGGAGCAAAGTCGATTATTTAATAAAAGCGATAAAGACAGGGGCTGTATCTATCTTCCTCGAAACTGTATGTTATTTTGGCTAATGCTAGTACATTTAATTTATCACAACTTTGGACGAGTACAAAAATATAACTTCAATTTATTTAAATTCATTTATTTTAAGCTAAAGAATAAATATTACGAAAACACTTTATTAAAAGTTATGATTTTTAATCAATTTTTTTGAGGAAACTAATCTTCTATTCACGGGAGAAATAGTGTCTTGGTGGCTTTATCGCTCTCGGTTAGAAGGATCGGATAATTTATTACTTTTTAAATTCATAGTACTTTCGCCGTTCACTTAAATTTGTCCATAAAATTTATTGCCATTGTGCTTTTGGAACAACAAAATATCTATCTTATGATACTGACAAATTTTAAAGTCTTCTGCCAAAAACTAGAACTCGAGCAAAAACCATTTCTGCTCAAACTAAAAGCTGTTCATTTCATAAGCTAATATAAAATGCTTGATGTCTTGTGGGGTCAGGGTTGTTAGGGCAAGGGTTAGGGTTCTCAATTAGATTTGCTTGGCTTTTGAAATGATCAGCTTGTAGTTTGAATAAGAATCGCAAAAACTATACAGGGTGATGGCGCTAGAGTCAAGCTTATCAGACAACGAACTAGGGAATGGGTTCCTGAAACTTACAATAGAAGAGGGCATAAATTTAGACTTTTGATGAATCTGGCTGTATTGAAAACTTTAAAAGTTTGTACGTTAAATGAATAGATTATCTGGTTTGTATTTTTAAGTTTTCTGATCAGGTCAGATGATATTTCCCAATATACGTTTCATGTCGGGGTGAGTCTAAACTAGTGAATTGATTGGGTGTGGTCTTCCTTCAAAAATGCTGCCAGGCTATTAGGCCCAATATTGATAAGCCATAACCCCATTAGTCATTGTGAGCTTAAAGTTAGAACTGTTTTAGCCTATAAATTTATTTATGAATATCGCTTGTTTATCTAAACTATAACTTATGCCATGCCTTTATGAATTTTTTAAAGTTTAACGTTTAAGTTCTAGTTCTATTTATATAAAAAAGATTCTTTTACACAATTTTTAATGCATTTTTTACGGTGATCAGAGTTTTTCATCTCGACCGAACCCTAAAACGATATCCAAGTGCAAACACATATCTTAAAATTTTTAAAAAAAATCAAGGAAAAAAATGTATGAACTCACGTGCAACGGATGATCCTTGTAAAAATTTTCGGACGCGCTTGACTTTTTCTTGCATTGCTGCACCATAGCTTCGCAGCATTTCTTTTTAAGACTCTCAAGCCCCGCTATAACATAATCGAGTCTGCGACATTTTTCCTTTAAATTAGTCCGTTCGCCCAAAACTTTTTTAAGCAGGCTAGCTTTAATCACAACCAATCCTGACGACACCGAATCATTCCCAAATTTTGAATTCCCCATGGTCGTAGAATTTAAACGCCTCGTACAAGTTGTTGAGGGAAGTGTAATATTTTCCAAACGGATTCGCTTTCGCGAAGCTAAATGAGACGAATGTTGAATGGGAAAATTATTATCATCCGAAACCACGACGTCTTTTTGGCTAGGGTCTTTTACGTCCTTTTTGGTTGGGTCGAGTGCGAATCCATTACTAACATGGGGAAATATTGAATGGGGGACATGTGACAAACTGGTTGACGCCGCTTTGCCGTGATGACCGTTTGCGATAAATTGCGTTGTAACAGGTGGAGCCCCGACCGGTTCAAAAATAGATGGGGCTGCGTGTTGAATTTTATTGGGTATGTTTTTGCGTTTGTATGACATCCCTTTACAGTGGTGGGAGTCGGGGATGTTTATTAATTTTCTAGACTAGACTCTGATTGTTTTGCTCTTCTCGTTTAGGGAATATTTAGAGGAAGGATAGGTATTATACATATTTGACGAGTAATTGTAATTTCGCGATATTGTTTTCGCCCCGTATAAATTTTCGTATTAACTATACTAACCACCCTGGGGCCACAATTATTACACGTTACTTGTTGTAATAATTATACTCCCTCGATTAGTTTTATAGTCTCCGATATTATTACGGAGTTGAAGGTGGGGGTGAGCTAAAAAATTGGTAATTTCCCAGTAATCGTAAATTGATTTAAAAAGGGTCGCGAACAAGATCTCTGTCGATTTACTTATCCTTGCATCATCTATAAGGCTAAATGTCGTTAATATTTTTATATGTGACAACGCAAAAGAATTCGGTTTAAACGCGATGTATGAAGGAATTTAGGTTGTCAAAAATATTTTTTTGTTTTGGAAATCGGTCTTTCCCGATTTATTTGTAGGTAGGGGAGGGTATAAGGGGGAAGGGAGAGTGTAAGTAAGGTATGCACTATGGGGGGAAATGAAGAAACGGTTTGCACCGCGACTGTACCAATATTATGATATCGCACACCACAACCCATATCACCCGTATTTGCAATAATAACAAATCACTAACTGGAGGTGTTAACTTCCATCCAAAAACTCCTTCTGATAACTTTTAGGTATTCCTTAGCTTTGGTATGAGCGTTTATGTGATTTTTGAGAATTAATAGATCACGATTTGCAACCGTTTAAATGTAGGTAGAATCCATAAAGTGTGCTAAAAATTTTGATCCCACAGAATTTCCGTCACGGTCAACTATTTTTTATAAATATGATAATGGTTAACTTCAAAATGAAAGGCAGAATTTTAAAATTAAATGGCGATAGTAGAAAATTTCTCAAAAAGCGATGTCAGAATGAGGTTGAAAGGGCATTAAGGTAACAGCGGCGAAAAGAAGCATATTGAATGAGGCAGCGGCGCGTGTTGTATCTTAGATGGGGTTATGTTAATATTTTTTAGCATACATAGCAAAACAGGCAACTTTTACAATACCCATTTCGTTACTATTACATGGTAAATTTATGCAAGCTGCGGTCGATCTCCTTTAACATTCATGCTAGGAATGCAAAATCAATAATTATAACAAGTCGGACAAAGCAAGTAATGTCCCCCTAAATCAATCAAGACTTCGTATTTTGGAAATAATAGTTTCACCTTTTAGAACTATACAGGAGTATTTTATATAATAAAAATACATAGTTTTGCCATTTTGGCACTACTATGAAAAATTGTTAATGGAAAACAAAAGTTAGTGAAATTATTCTTTGAAGTGCGGGAAGCTACTTGAATGATTTCTTGCAAATCCAAGAGCGAGTGGCACTTAATTTATATATTCAAAAAAATCATTTTTGCCAATGACAATGTTTTTTACAATGCCACCCACATTTGTCAAGCTTCTTCTTGTTTTAGAAACAAGCTATAATCTCAATATATGAAGAATTGCATCTGCCGCCATTAATTAATTACCATCGATATATAAAGCATATGCCCTCTCTCCAAAGCTTTAGGTTCCTATTATTTGTAAACAACTATCTATTCCAAAAAATGCATTTGTATAATAGGAAAATTATTGTAGCTTTTCGTTTTTGATTAATATGACTTCTCTTTTAAAAAAAATTGTGTCCAAATATTTGTCATTCTCATGATTAAATTGTTTCTTTTCTCATTGGAGAACTGACGGGCTGAAGGGAGGAAGGGAAGTTACTGTTGTTAAGTAAGTCAAGGAACATAAAGCCCATTCCTGAAATTATAGTAAAGATAATAACAATCCATTAATTTCTCAAGCAGGGCTTCGAAATCGAATTCGTTAGGGATTCATTATGAATAATACGCGCAAAGTTGATAGGGGCGGGCGTTTAACATCATCCATCTGTCAAGGATATGTCAAAATTATTTAACTTCCTCGGGTTAAACAAATAATAATAGAGCGACTACCAATTCTTTATAATATATTATTAAAAAAATCAATCAGAGTTGATATAAAAATTGTCGATAAACAATGCTCGTCATATGCCTAACATTCATCATAAAAACTGGAGTTTGTTAAGATAAATTGCACTATGGACGGTGCAAATTTTAACACAATTAATAAATAGAAATTTTTGAAACTATTTAAATTAGTTTTTTGTTACTATAGAACAGTACGAGGACCTCTTCTCAGTAACATTTATCGCAAAGTAGATTTTGAATATATTTTTTCTTACCATTTTCCCATTTTTTCCCTAAACTTCCGGCGTCCTTTGGCCCATAATCTTGCCCCATAAAATAAATAAGTTAATTATTTCGAACAATTTGGTACCTTTTTTGTTAATCAATTTGATTACATTTGTATCAAATTTATAATGAATAATTTAGGTCATTAAACAATACTAAGGCCACTGGGATGAACAATATTATTTGATTTCATTTAACAACTAAATTATAAATAATGTTGGCTAAACTTGATGTGCTTCAATCAGGTTTAATTTAAATTATCCTATGATGGGTTTTGCACAAACTATTTAGGGGGGATAGTGGGTAAATTTTTTTAAGTTTCTCGAGCATTTAATTTTATTTAACCCAGATATATAGACTAGGCTCAAAGTACGAAAGACAAAATTTGAAAAAGCTCATAGACTCATTTTATCTGCTGTAAATTAAATTTGTGTCAACCTTTTATTTTGTACGATTAACAATTTTTCATAAAATAAAAACTTTTTATAATTCTAAGTTTAACGCAACTACATCTAATCTCTATGTCAAGCAAGGATGTACATGTACTTAATATTTATGAAATATCGACTTATTTGCAATTTTGATTGTTTTAATTTAAAGACTATTAACTATATTTTCTTTTACAAGAGGCACCCATGGGCGTAGCCAGGGGGGGGGCTATGGAGAAAAAAAAATTTTTCAATGCAAAAACCCTTAAAAAATAAAAAAAAATATACGTTTTGCCCCCCCCCCTAATTGAACTTTAAACGTTTTGCCCCCCCCCCAATCCAAAATCTGGCTACGCCCGTGCGGGCACCTATACTCTGCCTACTCTCCCGAAAAATTAACCATATCATATAATTTAAGCGGGTTAAAAATCATAATTAAACCACGTTATGCAAGCAAACGCGGTTATTTGGTGTCAATAAAATTTTTAATTTAGGAAATATATTGGCGGTTATGAAATATTCGATAAATTCACAGGGTCGGACGAAAACATAATAAAATCCTATTTTATTATATTTATACCCCTTGATTAAACAATATTAAATTGGTGGCTTCTATGACCCAATACGCTATACATCTTCTTACCTCGTTCTTATTCCTTGTATTTGTTATAATTAATATTTTTAGATGTATAATAAATTAGTTCATTTTCATCACCAAGGCTAAATTATTAGTTTTTATATATAAAAAAATATAATTTCATCATTATTGTCTTAAATTAGAACAGACCCATCTCGTACAAATTTGCATGCAATCTACCCAAAATAAGTGACCTGCTTTGCTTGCTATTTGAGATTTAATCCTATATTAAGAAGATTGGGGCTAGTTAGGGCGAATTTTGTTCATATTGTTATGTTACATAAATAACCACTTAAATATTATGATAACTTTTGCTAATTTAGAATTTTTAGAACGGCCCGTGCACGTCTCTAATGCTAATATTAATTCACTTTAGAGCACAAAATTTTTTATTAAGCATAATAACTGCATGTGAAACGTTCAGTTATTTTGAAAGAGAACATTATATTATTAAAAATGCTTATTAAATGGGGTGGAAATCGCAAATATATTTTGGTCTTTAATAAATAAAACCTATATTTTACTCTAATAAGGCAATTTATTAAAAAAAAAAGCTTATTTATATTAATGTTTAAATCAATTTGAACAAGGCTATTTTGGGCGTTTTAAGAAAGTATATTTGGGCAAAACTTAGGCGAAATAAACACGGGCCCGTATCTGGCTTAAACTAGCTAAAGAATTGTGCACGTTATTCAAATAATTGAAAGCTTAAATTAGGGTTCATGGAGCGGTTAGGCGCATGTTTGCTTAATTGCATCATTCTTCTGCATGTCCGCAACATTTATTTAAGTAATTTCAATTTAATTTGGCTCGTATACAGAAACTATACAAATTCATGTATTTTATCTAGTATAAATTTGGGAAAATTGTCTGAACAAATAAATTACCTACATACCACCCCTCTTATAATCTTCCGATATATATAAGATAGAATGGGGAGAGAAATATTAACGACACCCAGAGGTTGCGCGGGCGGCCCGAAGCCCGACCCCGACCCGATCGGGTTTCGGGCCGGGCTCGGGCAGAGTTTTATAAAAATAATTGAGCCTCGGGCGGCCCGACCCGAGGTCCGAGCTCCGCCCGAATTGAACTAAAGCAAATTAATCTTTTAGAAAATATGATTTAAACAAACTCAACTCGATATTAAATAATTATCTTCACACAGCGTACATTATATAGCGTCCAAACTTCAGCTTTTTACCCTGCCTATTATAATATAACTGACCTGAATTGCAAATTTATCCTAGTATTTAAATATATTCATAGAAGCCGTTACAACTTAAGAAACTAGATAGGTAAATATTTCAAAAAAGTCTTTTATATGGAACTGTTAAATAAAAATATTTTTTTTTAAGTTATATTTTTAGTTTTAAAGCTAAATAAATTGTAACGAGTGAAACCAAATTTTTTTATTACTAGTTTTAAATTACGAGTAATAATAATGTACTGCTTTTTATATTTAGATGGTGAAATAATTTTGTAAAATAAAATCTAAAAGTTTTATTCGAAAAATCGGGTCGGGCTAGGGCTCGGGTTGGACCAAAAAGAAAAAAGTCTCTCTTGCTCGGGACGGGCTCGGGCAAAATAAAAACGGAGAAGTCGGGCTCGGACCGGGCTCGGACAGAAGACATTTTATTTTACAGGGCTCTAACGACACTCCTAAAAACCGTTCTCGGCGATTACATTTTTTTACATCATTAAACCGGAGTCTTGAACCATGAAAAGACATTTTTTGCTTCACTAAGGTAAATATACGATAGTTAGAATCTCTCGAAGAGCTTAAAATAGTTACCAGTGAGATTCAATGGTTTATGATAATAATTTAGGCACATTTGTTATTTAAATCCAGATCTATATATCTATTTTAGTCCATGAACTAAATAAGTATATCAATTTTCTAAATATAAACTATTGATGTTCAAATCAATTTGGACAATACTATTTTTAGGCTTTTTAAGAATGTATATTTCGGGCAAAACTTGGGCAAAATAAACATGGGCTCATATCTGGCTTAAACTGGCTTAAAGCCTCTTATTTAAATAATTAAAAGCTTAAAATAGGTTCCATGCAGCGGTTAAATGCCTATGTTTGCTTAAATCTATATACATCATTCTGTATGTCCGCAACATTTATCTATGTAATTTGAATTTGATTTGGCCAGGTACCTCGTATTTTAGCGGAACTATACGTGTATATTCTCACGTATACATTTTAAAAAATTCTCTGAACAAATAAATTACCTACATACCCTCTCATGAATCTTCGAATATATAAAACAAGGTGGGCGAAAAATTAAACGACTCCCCTCCCCCCAAAAAAAAATCACTCTCGGCGATTAATTTTTTTTACATCAAAGTCTTAAACAAATGAAAAACATTTTTTGCTCCGCTATTGTTAAAATACGATGGTTACAATCTCTCGCAGAGCTAATAACATTTAGTAAGATTCAATGGTTTATGATTGATAATAGTTTAAGCACATTTTTTATTTTTAGTTCAGATATCTCAATCTATTTTAATCCATGAACTAAATCGAACGGTTTAATCATTTAGACACTTAAAACTGACGAATAATAATTTAAAAAAGCATCCTATTTTTTGTGATTTTGCCCGCAAAGACGTTTTAAGCAATGGTATAAACAGGTTAGGGCGAGGAATCCTTAATTGTTAAACTAGACTTGCCAATTTACCACTTATAAGGAATTTTATTATTGTTTATCCATTCTAACTGCAAAATGTATGTTAGTTGGGACTTAGCTATAATGAGACGGTTATGCGGATATAAAAGGTTAAGAGGGCCTGGCGGGCATAATTAAACTTTTACAATAGTCATAATAAGTTATTACTTTTTAAAAAACTTTTGCTCCCTCTATTAGAGTTAAAATATTAAAAACTTGCGCAGAATATTGGCAGAGTAACTAAACGATTGTGTTGGATTGGAAAAATTACACTTTTATACATTTAAAACAACATAAGCATGCTTTTTAAAAGTTATATTGTGACTGGCCATATAACATTTACATGCTTTTTGCTTTAAAACATTGTACATATTTAATTTAGCTTAATTCTTAACTAGGATGAAAATAATTTTGATCTGTTCAAACAGAGAAAATATGAAATTTTTTATATTATTATAAACAATATCGCTACATTAAACGAAATATGCATGTAGGTTAAAAACTTGAATATTATGCAATAAAATTTTATTTGAGTCTGTCTTTTAAACTAAAATAATAGGCTCTTTTCCATTCACTTATTTTATTCCCATAGTTTTTTGACATTCCCTTTTATTTCAATAAAACTCTCAATCTCAACCGCTAAAGTTTAAATTAAATCTTCTTCCGAATTCTGGTTAAAAATAAGTCGACATTATAATGGTTATATCAGTAAACCATCTTTATGAAAACGACTATTTAATTAATTGTTAATTTCTTAAATAAAATTATATGCGACCCAGCTATTATGTGATTTTAATGGATTTCGCGATTTTAGATGAATATTAATCTTTTTAAAAATGTCACTTTAACCTATTCAACAATCCACTTACTATTACTAAATTACAAGCTAGTTGCTGTAAAACGTTAATTAGTAAAAATATTTAACGTAAGTAACCAACCCGACTTCGTTACTACTTAATTTTATCCTTTACTTTATTGATGTAGTCCAGGGTGATTGTGCCATCTTGTATTTTACCTATCAATTACCATTCAAAGTGTATGGCTCATAGTTAACATATGGGTTATTGTCACATTCCATGATAAATAACCTATGCCAGGCGCGTAGCCAGGATTTTCTCCTGGGGGGGGGGGGGGAAATTTCCAAAAAAATTTTATAACATTTTTATTTCAACATCAAAATTATGAAAAATGGTATAAAACATAAAGAAAGTCATTGTAAATAATTAACTTAGTCAGTTACGTTGCACAATTATAAAATATAAACTTTAGATCTAAAATATTTTTTCCATAAAAAATCGGGCCCCCTCTTTACGTTAATGATATATACCCACCCCCTGACTGATGGCACGCCCGCTTAAATTCAACCTTCTAAAACGGCTCGCCTTATTGTAACTTTTTATTTTAAAATGATGATACAACTCCCTTTTATTTTATCCTACCCCCACAATGGAATGAATGAGAAGGAAGGGGAATATCGAGATTGAATTGGGGGGAATCACTCTTTTTTATAATGAGATAATTTTTCATTTCACCATTATCTCTCGATTTCACCTCACAACCCAAACTTTTCGGGTTATGCCGTTGTGAATTGTAACAGTGTGAAGATAAAAAGGAACGGGGGAGGGGGCTTGTGGTTACATTGAAAATGACTGATTACGTCGGCGAAAAATGACAATAATAAATTTAAAAAAATAACCAAGGCTTAATTCTTCTCCCCCCCTCCCCCTCGTGCTGCTGTGTTCACAACTATCACCACAGAATACACCGAGCTTAAAACCATGAATATATCGTAAAAATACCGATTGAGGTCGAATGTGAGAAGTAGCGGGTGAGGGACCTAAAACTTTTCGTATTAATTAAAGGAGCGATTGTAAAAATATACACAAAGTGAAATGAGGTTAAATTTACATGACTAAGCGCCCGTTATTTTACAGGCAGTAGTCTCGTAGGTACAAAACACGGAAATAAAGGTATGCATGTCGTTAATCAGTCAGCCCGGTTACATTCATTCATTATTTTAACTGTAGCAAATTGTTCGCGGGGAAAATAATGGGGAGGTTGGGAAGCGACTTTACATTGCTTTCACCTATTTATCAAGGTTAATTGCAAAAAAGACTTGTTATAGTGTCGCGTTAATCGTAAATTCTCCGAAAATAACAATAATCCCAAGACCCTGTGAATTATTATATGAAGGATAAACGAAAAACATTTAAAAAAAACAATAACATATTAACTGAAATTAAAAATGCATCCTTAGGCGCTTTAGTAATTATCCAATTAAGTATGATGTTGCTTTTCATAAAAAAATCCTCTATCGTGTAGTAAAATCGCTTAAAAATTAGTTTCCTAAAACAGATAGGAGTTACAAACAAATTTTCTTAGCGATTAAATTGTGATCTGCCTTTAAGGAAAATAACGCTAAGAACTTTTTTTTTATAAAAATTATAAAAACGAATCAAATCTGTTAAAAAATGAATTAAAGCAGAACTGTGCATTTTAACTAGTTTCTCATAAAATTTCCTATCGCAGCAGGTAGCATATCAAAAGTGATTTTTAAGCCAGGTTAATAAACTACTAGTAACTTTATCGCTTACCAATCAGTAAGCAAATACAAACTTAATTTCATATTGTTTTTCACCGTTTGTCAATCGTAAAACCGTTAGGTTACATAAATGGTAAATGCATTAACGTTTAACCTATATATACTGTTTTGAGGAAACTATAATCATAACTTGACATAACATAATATAGTTAAACTGAAGAATATGGTAAAGTCTTTTATTATGTATGTTGGGTTCCATGCATCCTTTATTAATTTATTGTTTATTTAGCAATATGCCAACTCTGTATTTGGGACACATATATACCCTAATTTCGATAACTTTTGTAGTATAATAACAATTCAGCGCAACCTACTTTTGTTAAAAATCACATCAAAACGTAGGGACTTCGCCCAAAATAAGTATGGTTTTTTTTCAAACGATAAAAAGATTTAGTTCATGGGCATAGCCAAGATTGAATTTAGAGGGGGGACAATAATGATTTAAGGAGGGACAAAATGATCATTTTTGATATTTTAGCCATAATTATATTAAATTTTAAAGATTTTTTAGATTTAGAGGGGGCAGCCGCCCCTCCCTGCCGCCCCCTGGCTACGCTCATGCTGTAGTTAAATGCAGTATATTTAATATTTTACGCAAGGGCCTCATCAGGAATGGAACTGGAGAAGGGGCAATAATGCTTTGGGGAGAGGGCAAAATGATAATTTTTAAATGAGCCATCATTTTACTAAATTTTATAATTTTAATTTAGAGGAGCAGCCGCCCCTCTTGGCCCCCACCTTTAGCCTTGATTATATTTTTAACTAGAAATATATGTTAACATATAAATAATATATTAATAAAAAGCGAGCCCATAAGTTGCATGGCAATTAATAAAGTGTTAAAGAAAGACCTTCGAATTAAATGGTAACTCTTTCATAAATTTCAATAATTAAACCCTTTTTTATATTAAGTGTATTAAATTAAACTATGATTATTATTACTTGTCTTGCTTGCACTTGAAAATTGAATTTGGATTACACGATAATAAAATAAATATATTTACAAATTTGAGGATGATTTTGTATTATTAAATTTTGTTTTTATAACAAACAATACAAAGTTAGTACCATCTTTTTTGTCTATTTTATTGGTTTGTCATATTTAAAATGGCGCACGCTATATTTTATGTATAATGCGGAACTTCTTATACCCCTTATTTTGTCTTAATAGACTTATCCTGCCTGTATGGACGGGGTGGGGAATAAAAGGAGCTTCTCTTTATTACCTTATATTGATCGCAAAACTCAATCCACATTTTATATTTCTCATACAAAGCTTCTCTTCCCCATCAAATTTTGTCTCTCTCTTCCTTACATAATATAATTCTAATAAAAGCATTCCTCTATTCATACATTTTTATTATTTCTACACACTTAAATTTCCTTTGTCTTTAGGGTTGATCAAAGTGCGCGTGTAAATTACTGCACGTTTTACGACTTCTCATAAAGCGAAGCGATAAAATTTTAGTCCAGGTATAAAATTTGTAATGAAATTCCACACTTTAATACTTACTCTAATTTACCACTTTTGCCTATCTATTGTAATGCCTTTTACGACGATTAAATTAATTAAACGAGCTTTTTTCATTAAGCCTTGATAAACAGATTTGAGATGTATATTTCTTCCTACAATTAAACGCGATAGCCATTACATTATATAATATAGTATTACCGATAAAATTTTTTTGCAAAATGTAAAGAAGTTATAACGCTTATCCCTACTTTGCCATCCAACTGTATATATACATAAATTTGGAATGGGATCATTATTTATACATTTAAGATTTAAATGATAGAATTGATATGGGATCATTAATATTTTATTTAAAGATTCTAACAAATTATTATTTCGCTTGGTTAAATCTAAAAAGTGTATATGTTTTTTAATTAAACCAATAATTTGATACCTCAATGTACTGGATTTTTATACATATTCTCCTAAATGGAATTTGGATGAAAAAAAATATTGCATGCCTGTGGTAGGGGCAACTAACATAATGTCATAATATTTTTTATAGTGATGTTACGTTTGGCATTTGAATATTGCGGGATCTTTTTTCGAAGCTCCCGTCACATTATTTGTTCGAAGTAAAATCAAACTAGGAGATATAAATAAAAATGGATCCTAGTAAATAAATTGGTTGAAAAGCTTTTATGAACAGAATTTGTTAATAAGTCTGAGTCAATTTTAATATTGGGATTGGAATATTATAAAATAGTTATAGAATCCAACTACTTGGGGCACCTTCTTACCAGTAAAATGGCATAAAATTTTTAATTTTAGAATGGATCAGACTAAGTGTTGATAAGTAGCGCATCTTATTAGACCTACGCTGTTGAAAGGAGTGAACAGACTTAGTACCATCACAAGAGTTTATCGTGGAAAGCTCTTCCCTCGTGTAAGGTCCCTTTTTAAACGATCTTCTCCATCACGGTCTTTAACCTTAGATAGAATTACTATGGGGCGAGCGTTTTTATTGTTATGGCACAACCACATGTGCCGTATTTTCTAGCTAAACTTCTGTTGCTTGGATTTATCTGATTCAGTTGCAATTGACCAAAGAGCAAATGACAAATAAATGTCTACGAAAATGCATTTGTCGATTAAAATGTGTGCATCTAATCCTAACCCAAACCTAAAACACTAACCCTAACGTTTTGTCTCTGTAAACCCCTCTCAAAAAGCATTTTCGTTAAATATTCATAGACATTCATAGATATTTGGTCAGTTAAATTTTGGTCGAATGCACCGATACGGATTTATCTAAACATGAGCACAGAACAGCACACAGCGTGTTGTGGACAATGTCAACTCGCTAACACCTGATAAGCATACATCAAACGGCACATCCGAGTCTCTATGACCAAATAATTTGGTTTGCATCACACCAATTGAAAGCCCTCAAAAAAGAAGACTCGCACTTATGATATGGCTGTTTAACGCACACCATAATCACCCTAGTAAACCCCTCGACGCGCCCGTTAAACACTGCTCAGGTGGCCTTGAATGTTTTCCGAACGAGTGCGGGTGGGTCGTCCTCTTAAAAATAACCCGTTACAGCCTCTGGTTAGCATAGAATAGTTACATAAGCCTCATTGCATTAACTTAAAAATAGGATTAATTAATTTTCAATTGGAATGCTATTAACTCTTAACCATGGTCATACTTTAACATTTTATTAAAAAGCCTAATCCATTTATGTAAACAATAATGATAACGTAAAAAACATAAATGCTAAATTACTATTACAAATATAAGGAGCAAAGCTTTAAGTATGTTTCTGATCCAAGGATTTTGTTGCAATTTCATCAATTTTTTCTTCCAATCTTCCCTACTTATTCCACGTGCCTGCAAAGCTTTTTGAATATTTGGCCTTGTATAGAGCAGGACTTACGTTGCTTTTATTCTTGATCATTGGAACATCTTCTTTTTTAGTAATAGTTGCGATGCAATCCTTACAAATCATGTTTTCCATTTATTATATCTCGTTATATAATGTATTTAGCTAAATTATTTATAAACCTTATATCAAACGTATTTGATGACGTTTATATTTTACAATTGTTTAAAACAATCAAAAAAAGAGGTGTGTTCATCATCTCCGCTTTAATAGCATACATGCTCCTTTATTTCTAAACATTCATATCATTATATAAAATTAAATATCTTTATTAAATGGTATACAAAAAATTACATACACGACTAAAAAAATATAAAAACGCGCTATAACTAAACCGATTTGAATACGAAGTTTTTTACATAGTTTTTAATTTATTAAGCTTTTTAATTGCGAATATTTATAAATACGAATTTGTAAAATAATTCGCTTTTGCCGTTATTTCAATGTAATGAGATTGTGTTTCAAATATTTGCACCACTACATGTACACTAATATTTTAGGATTCCGTGGATTTAACAGCTTTCCGTGGTCTTGTAATCGGATCGACATATGGGATCAGTTGACAGTCCACCGATTTACACGATTTGTACCTTACAATTCAATCATATACATAAAATAATATTAAAAACACATAAATAGATAGATAAAATTGAATCTATCCATTTCAATGATGGAACGAGCCATTATGTATCTCTAAGGATTGTGAAATAATAAATAAATAGAATACTACTTGTAGCGCAAACTTTTTTTAAGGATGTTATGTTTATGATTTATTTTAATCAGTTACTTATTAAGCGGTTAACAAAATAGCTACATTTTAAAACACACTAAAGTTAAGGATCTGCAAAAATATAATCCCTACACCTAAATGCTATAAGTTATTTATAGATTCGTTCTGATATTAATTTATTATATTTGAATGCATAGGCCAAAAACAGTTAAACTTATCCCCTGTCAAGGGTCCTGCCATGCCATTCGAAGCTAATTTTTAAACGACAATTTTATATAAGCTGGTCAATTTTTTTAAACATCTTTTAGACCTCTTAACAAAGTGTTATTACATATTGAGCAAATAATGTGTATCTAACCACAATGCTTCCACTAACAAATCCATCGCTCTTTTATCCTTTTCAAAAATATTTCGTGCCATAGTAAAACAACTTAAAAGTTCATCTTCGGGCATCAAATTAAATCGTATCAATTTTAGCACCTCTAACGATGCACCCTCTCTTTCCCGATGTTCGCTCTCTAACCAACGAACCGCAGCTTCAAAAATATCCAATTCGGATTCAGTTTGCAAACTATCAGAAGATAAAATTTTGATCAAAGCCTCAAGTGAGCAATCCAAGAAAGATTTTGTCGCGGAGAGCTTAGAGAAATTGCTGCCAATAACGCTCAACGCACGTTTTGTAATTTCAGGTGATAAGTTTGCGCCTTCTTGCAAATATTCAAAAACATTATTTTGTTGAACGTGGGAAAGAATGTGAATATTTGTCAAACTGGCTAGTAGGGGAAAACCCAACTTATGACTGGCTTTATACAAAGTTATAGCATTTGATTCTCGAATAATGATGGTCCGTGTATACATAAAATTCAGTATCGCTTCAATCTCTGTGCTACCTAAATCTTCGGTGTCTAAATTGAAAACAATATTTCGAGCAGATGGCAAATCACACATTTGAGACCAGGTAGATTCAAGTTTGCATCTGAAAAACGCTCCTTTAAAACCTAGAATTAGGCGATGCGCAGCAATATTATGGTCGTTGATTACGACGGTTGCATCTGTATTGATGGATTTAAGATAGGAGTGTCGAGCATAATTTAAAATTGTTTTTGTGTGCTGTTCGGCGTCATTTAATACATTAATTTCTTGTGTTTTAACCGATAGGTTTTCATCGGACGACATTTATACAGTTAATGATTTACTAATTTACGACTGCCTTTCTAGAAGGCGATTATCAACAAATATCAATCGTTTAGATAACCATTAGATAGCTATGCAATTAAATAACCTTTAAGCTCAAACTTTTTTTTTGATTTTCTAAGATGTCTGAATTAATCACGAGCTTTATGTCACCATATATAAAAGTTGTAAGATTATATTGTAAATAAACGAGTCTTAACGATATATTGTAACAAATGTGTACTATTTTTCTTTGTAAATCATCATCTAAACTTAAAGGTTTACTTTGATATAAATAAATTTGGTTAAAATGATAATTATTCGCGTTTAATGTCCTAAAGTAATGAAAATAGGGCGTATAATAACCTGATCGACTGCATGCTTAATATTTAAAAACTACAATCTTAAGTTGGGTTTAGAGTCATAAGTTTGAAAAACTATGGGTAATTTACATAAGTAAGGAGAATATTGAAAGTTAAGACAAAGATTTAAATAACACATTAAGCATTATCAATTGACATTATATTTATAATTAGTGGCATTTGTTTTTGACTGGTGAATAGGTAATAGTTTAACACAATTTGGCATGTGGTATGCAAGGCACATTTAAAGGGTGCAGAAAGTTGGTAGTTTTTTCTGTTAAATAACTTTGTTGTTGAAGTTGGTCAATCTTCGAGGTATTATTAATAAATATAACTGACAATGTGTAATGTACGCTAAAGTTCTATGTTGCAGGTGGAGTAAGACGATAGACCACGTGAATCGCATATTGTTCTTTTCCTTCTTCGTTCGAAGTGTGTTTGCGTTATCGCGTCGCGTGTTACATGTTTAATTATTTTGCGTATGTAATATCCCATTTGGTTTCGATAAATTCCTATTAAATTTCAATCCCGATAGCCTAACAGCTATGAACTAAGAATTTACACTTATATATAGCCCTTCCATGCTGACTTTATAAGGGATCTATTTTATAGCACACTCTGATTAAAATAATTCTTTTACTTGTTATCAATTATTTGTAATTACATTTAATGTTAACAAGTGGTAAGTTTGATGAAATGAGTAGGGGAAAAGAAAATTGATACCACTGTGTTCTTCTTTAGACAGACGTACGATGCCCATGATGAGTCTTTGTTCACCGGAAAATAAACATGCACTCAAATTCTTTATTTGTCTTTATTTGAATCGACTTATTTAACCCCTCTAATAACATGAATAATTCTTTATATTGTTGCCGAGGGGCATTTATATATCTTTGATCGCTTCGTATTGCGCTTGACCTTAAATACAAGAAAACACTATAAATAATTATTTTGAACTTTTATCGCCTTAGGAACTTGTTTTAGAAAGAACACTTGAGAACACAATATTTATTTTTTAGATGCTATGTGATTAACAACAAGGACAATATAAGATTAAATAATATATTAATAGCCAGAGTGACTGGTGCTTGAAGAAGAATTAGGATCCTCTATATTGAAGAATCAGATTTTGTTGAAGTTAAGAACAAACCTTAAAGTGATTGATCGCATAGAAGTATCAAAATTATTTCTTAATAAATAGACAATAATAAGAAAAACTTATTTTATTTTTTCTAACTACTTTAATGAGATGTTATAAATGCATGCTTCCTATATTTTTATTTAAATATCAAACACTAAATAAACCAAATTACTTAGGGTATAAGCTTAAATTTGGTCATCGTTAGTATTAATTTAGGGTATAGATATAATTGCCTATTTTATCATAAATTGTAATTACTAGCATAAGCTTAGATAGCATTTGAATTAGAGGGGGGCAATTATAATTTAGAAAGAAACAAAATAATCATTTTTAAATTTTCGCCATATTTTAATAAATTTTAACAAATTTTTGGATTTAAATAGGCATCCGCTCCTCCCTGCCCCCCCTGGCTTCGACCATGATTACCAGCCTTCCTAAAATCTATTCGATAAGCACAGAGAAAATTTAAAAATGACTGCATAAACAATATGGAACACATTCTCTTGTATACCAGTATAAAAGTGTGTTCTCCTTTACAACCCACGGCGAGAGGATTTTGGAAAGTTAGGATTTAAAAGAGAAATTAAAAAGGCAAACGCTATCAAACGATTATACAAGATTTTCATGCGCTTATAAATGGCCTAGGCTATGTATTCTCGATTCAGAGTGATAAATAACAAAACGTAAAACGCATTTCTTAAACGTTCCATTCCCGAGCGCAATCATCGCGTTCGTTAATTTGTGTGATATTGTTTACAAATTTTTTAAATTCGCCATTTTTGCTTGTTCTAATCCATATGGTAACAACAACATTTTGTGGCAATATAAAGGTATGATAAATAGATATATTAACTATTTTCATAGATAAATAATTTTGAATTTTTAATCTTTTCAAACAAGATTTGTTCATTAATTTAACATTTTGTGGCAATAAAAAGGTATGATAAATAGGTATATCTATTTTCCTAGATAAATAATTTTGAATTATTTCCTTAGATCAGTTGCAAAAGAGGTGGGAAAAATACATCAACCATTCAAAAGTTCAACATATTTGTCTCATTTACTAAAACATCAATCAATAGTTGATTCAAATACATCAACCATTCAAATGTTCAACATATTTGTCTCATTTAATAAAACATCAATAAATAGTTGATTAACCATTGTATTTAAGAATTTATAACATATATCTAATAGGTTTTTTTAATGAGGTTGGAAACCTTATTTGTTATCCGTGTAATACAATAAACCTTGTGTTGTTGCTTATATTATTGTTGTTAGTGTTTCAACATATTAATACTATTTGTGAGTCAGGGAGAGTTACAATTATTAATTGCTATGCAATTTATATTGATAAGAATGACCATTTAAGTATTTTATCAAATTTATAATATGATTTTCATTAGAAATCATTAGTATAACAATTTACAATTTTGCATACATATTCTGACAAATCCTTAAATATTAGTTTGTAAAAATCTGAATACATTTATACATATTTCATTAAGAGTCACATAATATAAGTGCTGTTTTCTTATTTTAAGAGTTAATTGGTAGTATTAGAATTCCTGTTTGTTCTAAAAGTGCAAAAGCTTTGTGCATATGGTTACCAACAATTTATTAATTCTATTTTCAAAACTTATTTTTTAAATGTTATAATCTAAAAGTTACTCAAGATAGTTACCAACAATCTTCTATTTCATTTTTTATAAAAGGCACATATAAAAATGTCAAAAGCATTTTCAATATTTTTTACCTGATGTCATAACCTAAAAGTTACTCAAGATAGTTACCAACAATCTTCTATTTCATTTTTTATAAAATGCACGTATAAAAATGTCAAAAGCATTTTCAAATCTAATTTTTTATAACATGCTATCTTAAAAAATACAGTTTATTTAAATTTGAGCCAAATTCAGCAAACCTTTTAGGAAATTTATTGAATCTCTAAAAAAACAACACTCAAATATGTCAGCTGCAGTTTATTATTTTTAAACAATAAGAAACAATGGTGAATCAACTATTGATTGATGTTTTAGTAAATAAGACAAATATGTTGAACATTTGAATGGTTGATGTATTTTTCCCACCTCTTTTGCAACTGATCTAAGAAAATAATTAAAAATTATTTATCTAGGAAAATAGTTAATATATCAATTTATCATACCTTTTTATTGCCACAAAATGTTGAATAAATGAACAAATCTTGTTTGAAAAGATTAAAAATTCAAAATTATTTATCTAGGAAAATAGTTAATATATCTATTTATCATACCTTTCTTTTCCCACAAAATGTTGTTGTTACCATATGAATTAGAACAAGCAAAAATGGCGAATTTAAAAAAATGTAAACAATAACACACAAATTAACGAACGCGATGATTGCGCTCGGGAATGGAACGTTTAAGAAATGCGTTTTACGTTTTGTTATTTATCACTCTAAATCGAGAATACATAGCCTAGGCCCTTATAAATTTTGAAATGATCGAAGAGAATGGTTTAGCGTTTAATCCACATCTTGAATCAAAAATATGTCGTATACTAGGGGTTGTATCATATGTTAAACTCATATCTAATGATGGTATCATTGGGGTTGGTGATGATAGGTATGCCTTATTTTAAAAGATAGAAGTTTAAGAATTTTAGAAATATAAGAATTTGGGTTAAAATAGATAAGGAACAATATAAATTATCTGTATGTCATATGATGCCAGGTAACATTAGCTTACAATCTCTATAAAGCATAATGTAGCAAATATTACTTCTTTTCAATTTTATGAACCCTCACACAAAATATTTGTTGGATTAATGATAGGCATTGTTGGGGTATATATTTGTATTAAACTTGCAATAATTAAATGCTTAAGGAATATTTTATTAACAAAGACTTATCAAAATTAATTCACATCAGAAATTACAATGGTTAGCATTATTGATTTAATTCTTATATTTAATTCTTAGGCCACAAATCATTTGTTTCTTGTTTGTTTTATTCTGCAATGCATGAGTTATTGATCTCTGGTGGGCAGGATAAAGCACTATATTGGCATAATGTTAACAATGGCATTGTAGTTGGAAGTGTGATTAACAAACATGCTTGTACATCATTAGAATATCCTTTACTTTTTATTATTTAAAAATTTAATATCAAACAATTACTTAACTCTCAGCTATACATTTGATTCTCCAACCAAATTGTTGTTCTTGGGTGATTCAAATGGAGATATTCATCTTATTAAAATACAAGATCAAAATGGTTATAAACCTGTTGTTGTCTTGAGTGGACATATAAGTGAGTAGATTTGTTAAAAAGTGAAGATATCAATTTTGTTATACTTATTTCTATGTTGAAATTAAACAAAATGCTCATCCACACCATTTTATAATTTTTTATCATATTATATATGCATATGCATATATAATTTACATTAATTTTTGTCAGTTGAATGATTTTAAATGACACAATTTCATATCCTTGTATTTAGTGCCTAAAAATTGTTTTTTTTAAAAACTTTGTAAAATTAAGTTATGGCTATTGTTTTTACCCTTAAGCATGAGCAAAAATATGAAATATAAATTTATTTTATTGCAAATATTTAAAATATTATAAATTAATTGAAAGTTGAGTTTGTGCAGATACCAGTTAATTGTTTAAGTTCAAGTTGGTCATTTTAATTTTTATATTCTCACCCATAGTTCGGTTTTGAAGTATGTTGACAAAGTGTAGTTAATATAATTTTACTATTTTTTATGTACTCTTAGCTTTAAATTAATCCCCAAAAAACTTTTTAAAAAATGCATGTGAAATTTTGCCAATATAATTAATTTATAATAATAAAATGTCCAATGTTTTTTTTGCATTTTAACCTTAAAAATACTTTTTTATTCCACTATTTTTTAGCACAAATAACAAGACTGGTTTGGGACCCCGAACGTATGAAATTGTATTCAGGTAGCGAAGATGGAGTTATTCTAATATGGGACATAGGGGGCAAAAATGGGAAATTGATACGATTAGAAGGCCACACGTAATGTATTTAGAATTGTTTTTTTTCAACCAAATTCATAATAATGGAAGTGGGGGTTCAGATAGCATTTAATCTTTTTTAAATTTTAATTGGGTGTTTTAGAAATCAATATGATATAATTAATAAATACATCATTATGCGACAGTTATCTGAATCCTCTGTCCTTTTGATTTTGCCAAAGAATCTGGGAATTTTGATTAAAAACTTTTAGCCCTTCAACTTCATTCAATAAATTATATTTTATTGTGTACTTGACTTAAACCAAATGCTACTTTTATTTTATTCTCGTTATGCCCATTCATTGGGACAAATTCACTGGTGATCTTATTAATAACCTTTTTGAGCTTTGTTTCGCTTGATAAATACCTTAATTATAGTAAATCTTAATAGTATTGAGGCAAGTTGGTTTTTAGTAATATTTATAAAGAAAAATCAGAAAAAGGATTCTTAGAATATTTATTAAACGATAGTTGCATTAAGGGTATGCTATGGTCAGAGGCCAGATTTGTTAGAATATTTCTGCCCAAATCCGGCCCGGTTCGATTATAAAATTGATCTACCCGCCCGAACCCGTCTATGTGTCCACCAGGCAATGCCCGAATTATTAAAGCTGTCCGGGATGTCTTTTGAAAATTTAAAAAAAAAATTATTTGATCTCTGATTTTTTTTGGATGAGCTAGGATTAACAACCATTATTCAATCAAATAAAAAGTGGCAAATTATACGCGAAAACAATATAGTACATTATTTTAAAAACACCATTGAGCCCCCGCCCCAAACGACAGATGCCAGGCCCATGGGCCGGGCGGGCAGGTTCTGGAAATATTTAAGTTACCTTTAGTACAATTTCACATTTATAATCTCTTTTTCAAAAATATTTTAGGCAAAAAATAACGTCCATCTGCTTAGGGTCATCGGGTAAATTCTGTTTGTCATCGAGTTTGGACGGCAAAATGATCGCCTGGAACTTGTTAGCCCCAAGAAAAGAAGTAAAATACAAAAATTATATTGTTAAAAATGTTGAGCTTATTTTATCCATATTTAAATAATTACTTCTTAATAATTTTAGATCATTATGCCCCCCCCCCCGTCTTCTTTATATTAGGTCCTAATTGAAGTGTCAATTTTTACCACTCTATTTGTGATCGATTATTGATTACTTTTCTAATAGTGGTTATAGTTTTTCCAAAAGATTAAATCTTGTTTGACCTTGCAACTCTGATTTAAACCGGCTCTTTTATATATATTAACAGAGCTCATTTGACATTTTATGTACGATATAGAAACAATTACAATACATGTATGAGTTTTTAAGTTCAGCTGATTTTGACAAATTTTGAAACAATTTTTCGTTTCATTCGATCAGTGCTGTAAAAGCGGCTGATGTTTGTTTGGTCGACATTTGGTTTTAGTCGACTAAACATGAACAACCAAAAGTTTGACAAAAACTTTCGTCTCTTTATGTTTAGTCGACTAAAAGCAAAGGTCGCCCAAATAAAACCCCGCTGTGTTTACAATACTACATTTGATTTAGTACTTCCGATATTTAACACAACAATTTATGTGAATCATTGAAATACCAAGTTTATTTGGCCAGGCTAAGGATTGGCACGAAAATGATGCCTGCGAAAATTGTCACAAACCGTTCTTTTGGAATTTCAAGTCGATGATCGAAGGCAAAATCATAGGTGTTCGACAGGTAAAAAATACTGACAAAACTCATATTTTTGCCAAATAATTTGTTTTTTATTTTTAAAATTGGCCTATATAACTTTGTTATTCAATAGTATGACAACTAAAAATGTTGTTATTAAGGATGACACTTGTTTAGTTAGCTTGAATAAAAATATTTATAGTTGATTGAAATTAGCCTAAGCCTCCTTTTCTCTGTTTAGAAATGATTTTTTCTATAACATGAACTTATAAAAGATATTAAAAATTGTTTGAAAGTCGACATGAAAATTTTGCTTAGTATTTATCGTTTTTCGTTGACTATCTTAGTTGGACTTTTATTTAATACAGTTGAATATTTGTCGCCAAAATTCCAAATTTTTTGTAAAAAACATACACCGGTGGACGTTGCCTCTTTAAAGCTTTATATAACGATATTTGAAAGTTTTTGTTTTATAAACGTTTGTCAATTAATTCATCATAGTTAAACTGTGTCAAAAAATTGTTTGATACGCGCTTAAGGCAGTAGAAGAAATTTAATCAGCATTAAACGATAGAGTTGTTATTGTGCTGATTTTGAAACATGCTGTGTGCGATTGTGATTTATTTAATAATAAATTTTAAACCCTGAAAAACTTGAATTTGTATCATGGAATTCACCTCTAAAATTGAAAACTTTAATGAGGGGATGTGGTATATATATATGACCAGATATTACAATCATATCAAAAGATATTCATTTTAGATGGTGCAGTTTTCAAAAACGGTTTGGAAAATAAATTTTGTTAGGGCTTAAAGTATAATCTCGTATTTAATATAGCACCATTGCCGAAGATGTGGTAAAGCATTGTGCGACGAATGCTGTAATACGCGATCTCCCCTACCTGACATAGGCTACGAAATACCCGTGCGGATATGTAAAGATTGCTCTAACCTAACAATTCCCCACGCAAACGATACTTCCGAATCAGCTTCCTATAAAAAGTGACTTCGATTTTATGCATTACAATCATGGGCTAATAACGCTTTACATGGGCGTAGCGAGAATTAGAATAGAGGGGGGGGCAATAATGATTTAGGTAGGGGCAAAATGGTCATTTTGTGAAATTTTAACCATGATTTTAATAAATTTCAACAAAATTTTAATTTAGACAGAGGCAGCCCCCCCCGGCTACGACCATGACGTTTTAGACAAACTGGCGAGCAGCTTGTTTTTGGCGTTAAAATTTATTAACTAACTTAGACCGCCATTTTCTGTTATTTTTATATGTGCTCACTCGTGCAGTTAAAAATTGAAAAAGTTATGGAAGAATGAATAATTATAACATTAAGAAATTAGTTTGTAGGTTTTAAAGAATTGCTTTTACTTTTTTAAGCTATGCCTCAAACATGACGTCCTACACGCCTTACGTTATGAAAATAATCATCAGCTGTTTACCATTATTGTAGTTTTAATTTTAGTCTATGGTTATATACCTTAAATACGAGTGATATAAAAGGCTGGAACTAATATCATGAATAAAATTTTTAATTAAAACTATATTAATTTCTTTGCGCATATCTAATCTTTTTTTGACGAGCTTATTCATAAACTTTAATACCATGGATAAAGCTATCAAATTTAAGTTTCAAAAATTTAAAGCATATTAATGTTGCGTTAGAATTTCTCTTGTAAGATGGTGTAGTAAATATAGACTTTTTTTAATAGCTTAAAATTTCACTTATTGACATTTATTAGGTGGGCCATTACCTTCGACTCTCTCCATCCCATAATTGATATGGATATGAACGAAGCCAGCAAAAGATTACTTACCTCGGGTGACGATAAAATAATAAAGGTATTTTAAAAATTATATACAAATATTTTTAAATTTATCCCTCAATTTTTGAATGGTTAAGCCTCTGAACTTATTTATCGAATACCCCATATTCGGTTCCTTTCGCTTTTACAATTTGGTCTTACCTTTAATTGAAACCTTTTATATTTCTGAAATTTTTAGGTACTAATAAGACTTTATTACCTTTATGCTAATTAAAAGGACTTGTTGGGTATATTTAAAATGGATGTATAAATATCCAATTATGCGTTGAATAATCAAAAAACGCTTGATTAGAACGGAGTTCCACAATTTGATTTAAACTTAATTTTTATTAGTGTACAAATTTGTAAAAGTTGCTTTATGCTAGAAAGTGCATCTTTTAATAAAGCTAGGGGTTAAAGGCCAATTTATATCTATTAATTTTATTATAATTAGATTTGGGATATTAGCCCGCTTTTTGCCTAAATGGCGTTATGGACATGAAACAAAGTCAATTAACACACGCTCCATCTTCCCCAAAAATTAAGCACAAAATCTACAAGTCACAACACTGCAATCACTATATATATATTTAAACCGTTCGTCGTTTTTGTACATCACACATTTTGAAATTATTCTCATGTATGAGATGTAAAACATTCCACATATTTAATTTAAGTAATAAATTATCACCTCTCTTATCAAATATTTTATTTAGTATCCATACCACAATCCGTGATTATGTGCAATGCCTCGAACTTATATTATTAATTTATTTATAATTTACCTACTATCATTTGTATCACAGGTATTTGATGTATACAAATTCAAATCTGTAAAACATTATGTTTTTATGTATATTTATGATGTGGTAATTAGTACGTAGTAGTATTTAAAAAACCAAAGTGTTGTATACCAAGTTGTGGATAAGACTAGGTCTTGGTCTATTTTTGAAAAACAACCAAACGCTTTTGGTCCGTTTTTCTTAGTCCACCTTTAGGCTGAGTCGAAATTTGAAAAAGACAAGAGATTGTTAATGTATCTCAATTTTTATAATAGAACAAATCTTTTTTATTAGTCGGCCTTTGGTTTGGTCTAGGTGTTTTTGGGTGGGGGAAGAAATTAAATTTGTTAGTGACTTTGCTAATTAGTAATATGCATAGCAATTAATAGATAAAGGCGACATTTTAATTGTATTGATTTGATTATAATCATGGTTAAGCGTGATATTTAAATTTGATGCCTGGCTGTAAAATATAATTATATAAAAAAAATTGTCAACCTAAGCTGGGTGAAGATTGTCTTGAGTTAAATAAAGTTTTAACGAAAATTGATGGGGCTAGGAGGTGTTTTAAAGTTAGATTAAATATAAAATTTAAATTTGTCAACCTAACTTAGTGGCAATTGTCAAAATCGTCGTTTATAGAGCTAAATAAATTCTTTTTAACCAAAATTGACTGGTCAAGAAAGTTAGTTTAAATATAAAAATTATATTTGTCAACTTATTTTGGTAACAATTGTAGTTTATGGAGCTCAATAAATTCTTTGGTGGATCAAAGTACCATAAGGTTAGTTTTAATATAAAAATTATGTCTGTAAATTGATTTTGGGGACAGTTTTCATTACTGTCATTTTCATAGTTAGAAAATTCTTTAAACAAAATTGGTGTGTCAAGGCGTCATAAAGTCAAAATCCTCAGTTGACAAGCTTGATTTTTTATATAGAAAATAGTCTTATGGCATCCAGACTTACCTATTTTCAATTGCCATCAAAATTAGTTGACAAATTTAGATTTTATATTCGCGACAACTTTATGGCTCACTCCAATCGGAGCTCCATAAAGGCAATTATGACAATTGTGAAAATAAGTTGGTAGACATAATTTTTATAGTTGAACTAATCTTATGACACCTTAAACGCCAATTTTCGTTAAAAATATTTATTTCGCGCTATAAACGACATTTATAACAATTGTCAATAAGAGAAGTTGGCAAATTTGGATTTTATATTAGCAGTAATTTAATGACACCCTAAACTACCAATCGTTAAAAGAATTTAAATTTTATATTAGCAATAACTTAATGTCACCAAAATTTGAAACGCGTTCGGGAGGGATTCGGTAAAAAAATTTAAACGCTTTCGGGTGGGGTCCAGGTTGAAAATTTTAAAATGTTTTCGGGCTCGGGGTGAAAAAGAGACTTTGCAGTTCTCTATTGATACTTAACAAAGGCTATAATGCAAAACGTCCTAGGTTTAAGATTGTACAAAAAGTTTCTGCACGTAGCCTTCAAACTCGTGATTTGCGACCCAAACTCAAAATTTATCTCCGAATAGATCCAGAATATTTTGGTTAGATTTTTAAAAAAATCTGTAAGTTCTTACCAATTAAGCCAAAATTTTTCATATTAAAAATTCAAAAATTATCTTTAACAAAGCAACACCATCATATTACACATTAAATTATATTTATATGGCCCAAATTTTCAAAATCCCTAGGATTTACGTAGATGCCCCCACATCTTAAATGTTCACCACCTATAGTTTGTATAAAGGAAAAAAACAACATCAAAATCCAGAAAACTCATTTTCCCAATTTTATAGCAAACCAAGCGTCAGTATACTCACGAAGATATATAATAAAGGCGTAAAATATGGTATGGTCGTGTATGCATGTATTATATATATGTAGAGATAAGTCGTATCCTTTTCCAAATTATGATGAGGTTTGACAAATGCATCAAAATGATTTTTCAAAAAATTTAAGAAATATATAAATATATATGCGTGTGTCGATAATGATAAGAGACGTTAATCATAATAGCCCTCAAAGTCCAAATTCTATAGCTTTTGGTTTCGGCAACAGCAAAAAAGTCCTACCTCACGCGTCATATCTCGCCTTAAAACGGGGTAGTACACGATTAGGTGAATGGGATGAGATTAAAATGATTTAAAAAATGTGGTAAAAATAGCGATACAGTCGTCGCTTGAAAAATAATCACTATAATCTAAACAATGATATTCGACGAAAACGACATAGTGTAGGATGGGGGCATAGATGCAAAATTTTCGATAATTTTGGATTAATGTCGGACAATTTGTATATTAATCATAGCGAAGGGGAATAGGGGGGGGGGGGGGTAAGAGGGGATTATGCCCATCCAAAAAGAGAAACCAGTGCCACTCGGTCGTAAAACGAAGTGGAATTAATGAGTAAATAAATCGCGAAAAAGTTGGGCAAATCAATTGGGTTTATTCGCGAATAAAGTGGCGCGCGAAGAGTGGTTTAGAAAGGGATACAGGCCCATTTCATGAAATATCCGACGGAACATGTGGGCACCATCAAGGTGTGCGACTTGATTTTCAAGTTCTGATCGTCTGATATTACATATAAGTAAATGATTTATAAGTAAATGTATATAAAAACGAAAATTTGACCTCTTTAACATTATAGGCAGTAGTCCTTAGAATATAAGAATATAAAAATATGTCATTAAAATGCAAAATAATTATTTTTATATAAACTAACAATGTTAAAAACACAAACTTTAACCATATATTCAAAATCAAAATTCAAAATGCCAGTGATCTTATTAAGCTGAAAATTTCTCGCAAACAAACATAATCAGTACAAATAAATTCACAAAATGTCCATTAAGATTCAGTCCCTAAACACTGAGAAATGCTGTATAAACTCGAACTAAAAATAGGAATCGGTCAAAAATCTGATCAGTGATCCTCTTACCAGTAAAAAAAACGACGTCTCTCTCTATTCTTACGGTAGAATTAGCCAGCATATCGGCTTGTTGCCGATTAGTGGCCAAGCCATCGAGCGCATTATTATGGTCTCGCCTTTGGGAAACGTTTGGTCGTCTCTGTAATTCGATAAGTTTCAAGCAGCCACGGAGAATTATATCGTCGTTCCTGGTGGAGTAGCCGCGATTAACCGATTTCCTAGCTACTTTTTAAAAAGAACAAGACGATTAGTTCTTTGCACTAAATAGGCATACTATAAGATGGAGGAGGGTCTGCATTAATTTATATATACTTAACATAATGTTTTTGGCGCTAAATCGACACACGCGCGTTTTAAAGAGGACGTTATGGCGCAACTTTTAAAAATTTAAGGTAAATTTACAAATTCCATCTTAATTTGTGGAAGAAGTGTGTGGCTTAAAACCATTGTGATATAAAATACCGACGCCCTATAACACTTAAATGCAAGCAAAACTTGAGACTGATTTATTTTTATAAAATTTGGTTCCATTAAAATGCCAGGTAATTTTCTCAACTGCACCGAATGTAATGAGATTAATTCAACAAAAATTACATAATTTATGCTTAAAAAACATTAATGTCAAGCGCGGACTAATAAACAATAAATTCTTCGAATGAACAATTTTTTTAGTTAGAAGAATATAACTAATTCCCAACTATTGCAAGGAAATGCTAATTTCTTAAGCTATTACTACCTAGTTATAGAAGGAAGTTAATTCAAAACAATATATTAAAAAGTCGTAATAAGCTAAAAAAATTTATATTCAAAAAGGTATAAATAACTCGGGCCTTCGGCCCTAGTAAGAAGGGGGGGAGGGCAAGGGGAGGGAGGTGCAGGAGGGAAGGGGGAACGACTCATCTATACTCCGTATAAACGTAGCATATTTGGCAGGCAATTTTTGGGGGAGAAAGATGGGAAGGGGCGAGAATGCCTATAGGGGGGTATAAAATGCAAAATGATTTGTTAATTATTTATACAAATTTTTAAAAATTTAAATTTTTGTAAAATCTGCTATTATTGAGGAATAGGTTTTCTTTCTTCATTCTTATTTATCAACATTTAAATTAATTAAAATTACGAAAGGAACGCAAATAGAGGGTATGACCTTGGAAAAGCCAATAGTCATCCTTCCAAAACGTACAACTTTTAATCTAGAGTTTTTTTGATACTGTATAAATTTAAACAATTTCGTGTAGGCGACCCATAATTTGAATTATGATTATAGACTCTATTCAAATCATGCGCATATGTATGGTATAAACAAGATATTAGAAAAATAAAAAAATTTTCCAATCAGACCTTGGCCATTGGTCATTTTTTCCAACACTTTAGCCAGTGGTCATTTTTTCTAATGGTTAGCAGACAGCCTAATAACTAACCATTATAATCTAGAAAAAAAAATCGATTTTAATCTCACTTTGGCCAGTGATTTTTCCATTGGTCAGTACCCAGCAGACTGCCAAATACTGGCCAATAATTATAAGCTAGAGAAAAATTTTGATCATAATCTCACTTTGGCCAGTGGTCATTTTTTCTATTAGTCAGTAGCCAGGACACGGTCAAAAAGGATATAAATACATAAAAGACGAAAATAAAAATTTCGATTTATACTTTGGCCAATGATCATTTTATTCATTGGTCAGTAGCCAGGACACGGTCTAAAAGGATATTACATAAGAGACAAAAAAAATTTCGATTTATACTTTGGCTAATGGTCATTTTTTTCATTGGTCAGTAGCCAGGACATGGTCAAAAAGGATATAAATACATAAGAGACAAAAAAATTTTGATTTATACTTTAGCCAATGGTCATTTTTTTCATTGGTCAGTAGCCAGGACACGGTCAAAAAGGATATAAATACATAAGAGACAAAAAAAATTCGATTTATACTTTAGCCAATGGTCATTTTTTTCATTGGTCAGTAGCCAGGACATGGTAAAGTCATATTACCAATGGTATTAACAAGACAATATATTAATAAAAAAAAATTTGCCCTCTCCGGGATTCGAACCAGAAATTAAGAATTTGCCCTCGCCGGGATTCGAACCCACATCAGTAGAGGCATAGGCTTCTGTAGGAGGGGGGGCACAGGGACCCATATCAGTAGGCATAGGCCCTTCTATGGGAGGACATAGGGTAATTATCAATGTTAACCTAATATACCAATTCAAAAACGAATAAAAAATTTCGAATCACAATTTGACCAATGGTCATTTTTTCATTGGTCAGTAGCCAGGACACGGTCAAAAAGTCATATTATCAATGGTATTAACAAGAAAAATATATTAATTTAAAATTTTTTTTTGCCCTCTCCAGGTATCGAACCAGCAATTAAAAATTTGCGCTCGCCGGGATTCGAATCCACATCAGTTGAGGCATAGGCTTTTGTAGGGGGGGCGGGCACAGGGACCCATATCAGTAGAGGTATAGGCCCTTCTAGGGGAGGGCATAAGGTAATTTTCAATGTTAACCTAATATACCAATTCAAAAATGAAAAAAAAAATTTCGAATCACAATTTGGCCAATGGTCATTTTTTTGTTGTTGGTTAGTAGCCAGGACACGGTCAAAAAGTCATACTATCAATGGTATTAACAAGAACAATATATTAATTTAATTTAAAAAAAATTTGCCCTCTCTGGGTATCGAACCAGCGATCTCGAACGTTGGACGGACGGACAACAAAAAGCGAGCCCATAAATTGCATAGCAATATTACCCTTGGAGGAGCCACCCTTGCTAACCCCTTCATCGCCGGATGAATCGGATAGTTCGGTGGTGTAATGCAAATTTTCCAACAAGTTGCCTCGGCCCGTTAGGATTAGCAGGGAACTGCAACGCGGAGCAATAGAAGGGCGTTTTTGATTGCCCGTCAAGTGTTGATGAATGAATTCAAGGGCTGCACTAGCACATTCGGCCGTATGCTGCTGAAACGTATCTTCGAAAACGAGAATAAAGAGCTATATTTATGGAATTTGTTATGAATTATGTGTATATTATTATGTATTATAGGTGCACACATGTCTAAGACAAGGTGTAGGAGAAGCCGATAAGCATGGGCGTAGCAAAGGGGGGGGGGGGGGGTATGGAGGGGCGACTTCCCCCCTCCAAATCCAAAATGTTGTTAATATTTATTAAAATTATAGCTAAAATTTAAAAAATGTTCATTTTGTCCCTCCCTAAATCATTTTTGCCCCCCTCTAATTACAATGCTGGCTACGCCCATGGTGATTAGTAAGTCATTACACTAAAGACCAGACTTTAATATGTTTTAAATTAAAATGTTAAGATTAAAATTTTAATTTATATATTTAATAAACATATGACAACATGTAAGCATCTAATTTGACGTAAAGTTCAGTTTTTAAATGACACTAAATCAAAAATCTTACAATAATATGGAATCATTAAGATTGATTTGAAATTAAGGCTCACAACTCCAATATTTATTAAGGGCGATCGGGGCAATAACAGAGAGAGCATAAAACAATGTCAAAGCTAAAACATGTATATATTAAATCTTATATTAAAAAGAAAGAGAGTATTTTTAAATAAAAAGATGGCTAAATGGAACCAATGGGAGATGAAATTGGGAAAATCTCATATTTAGAGTCAAAATAATTTACCATATTTAGCGTGGTGCTGATTGGAATATGGGTCGTTAGAGGCCGAATTCTGTTCGCCAGCCAACTTTTCCAATTCGTGGACCACAACCAAAGGAATCAGCAGGGTATATTGCATTTTAGTCTGACCCTTGATAGCACCATGATGAGACGCTGATTCCCCGGCCCCATAACCATTCTGCGACACTGATTTTACCCCTATATTCGTAATTTAGGATAAAAATATTATTTGTAATCAACGAAGAAATTTCGTCTTACACCTAGCTGGTTTACTATGGAACGACTCCCAAAAAACTTTTAAAGCATCTTAATTGTTAATAGAAGGCACCTTGACCGATTACCAAACATTTCTCATCTAGTTTTAAGAAAATAATAATAACTTCTTTTAATTAACTATGGCATACTGATGAGCTCTAATAAGCAAAAACGTTATATGTCTGTATCATTTACCAGTCACATGCCAAAGTAGGGATATATATAGTCAACATAGTCTCTAGATAATATCGCCTATTGGCGCTATAGAGTATACATTTAAGTTAATTGCGGTACTCTTGAAAGGGGGTATATTATCTTCTTAAAAATAAACCAACACGCAGTGGCGTAAATACGGGGGGGGGGAAACGGGAAATTCCCCCCCCCCCGGTTTTTCTGAAAAAAAATATTTCAGATCAAAAGATTATATTTTATGGTTGTGCAACGTAACTGATCAAGTTAATTATTTATAATGACTTTCTTTATGTTTTATACCAGATTTTATAATTTTGATGTTAAAAAAAATGTTATAAATTTTTTTTTGATATTCCCCCCTCCCCTTCCCGGGAGAAAATCCTGGCTACGCGCCTGCTAACACGATGTTTTTTAATTATAATTTCAGTTATAATTTCTCATCTACTTTTTACGAATTGCTATGCCATTCTTACGGAATTGTCAAAGATCTCACTACAAATTTTGCTTGCAACTTACAAGTTTTTTGTCACAATAACCAAGCGGCTATCCAGTTCGAAAATTTTATATTTAAACTTAAAATTAATATTATATTATCTATATAGCCCTTAAGAATTTTTTAGAATTAATTATAAATTTAAAATTGGCAAGTTATGCCATCACAATACCTTGATCGTCGCTGTTCCACTTTAGGATGGCTTGGAGAGCCACTAAATGGTCGATTAGGCAATTCGTATCGCATACCAAGTATCGAGGCCTGATTTCTATGATCGTGTGCTTGGAGTGGGTCATCTTCAATTTTTGCCTAAAATCTTCCATCTTAGCCTTAAGCTCGGGCTCTTGTTGCTGAGTATTCTTGAGTTGCATCTAAAATTTGTGACAAAATTAATAATAAAAGGCTAAAAACTATAAACATCTATCGTCGCATCCAGACATAACCCCAAACCAGCCCCGCCCAAGCCGTTTTGATTAATTTAATATATTCATAAGGGGAAAACAATAAACGGTAGTTAGGTAAGAGTAACACACAAACGTGTATATATAGGTAAAACGGGATGGGTTAACCTTGCTAATTGAATACACATTTCGAGGCCATCACAAACCAGTTACAATCGCATTAATGTATTAAACGATACTAATTGGAACACATTACAACTATCGATAATTCCTCTAAGGAGCCCAATCAATTCGTTTTGAAACCCAGGATCTCGTTAAGGGATAACGAAAGGAAAACCAAAGTGTAAAATGTCACAAAACGACTACACGTTAAAAAAACCTTTTCCATGGCGTTGCCCAGCGTTGTTTGGTGCAAGTCCGCGAGGGAATCCAATTGTTCGTGAGTGTAAAGTTCGTCCAAATTTTCCGTCGGAATTTCATCGTGCTGAGATGGTGTGCGGTCCACCCCGATCAAAGAGACGTATTTGCCCGTGCCTTTGTCGTAATCGAGAACGGCCGGGTCCAAGCCCATTAACACGTCGCCAAAGGGTTTGATCTACCGTAAAAGTATAAGGTGTCTCGAACGAGTAGAAAAAAATACCCGTTAATTCACCATGTGGTTAGCCAAATGGGCCCACTGAAATCCTAAGCTTTTTAAAAACTAGGGTCGGATTTATCGATTAGAGATAATGGTCACAATTCACCAAATCAAATAACGAAATTAATAGAGCAATTTAAGTTGTATATAATTCTTCGTATAAAATAAATGGGGTTTGATTGATAAAAAAGGAACGCGATATTTCGGGCAATTGCTTATGGATTGAAAGTACAATATATAAACAATTTGAGCGTTTACGTTAAAACATTACGTAAAATTTGAAAAGTTAATATTTTAAAAAGGTCCTGTAATTATCGTTATAGAAAAATGGAAAGTGAGCCCATAAATTGCATTGCAATAATAGTCGCCAAATCAATAAAGCAATTTGCGTATTTAAGTTAACCGCCTCTCATCACCTTGAATTCTAGCCTCAAAATTTGAATAAATGTTTTAAAGATGTTTTGCTAAACCCCTAACAAGAAAATTATCAATCTAGGTTTGAGGCACGATTAAATCTATATACACCACATTTAGTAATGCGACAAGCTAAAATAAATTTTTTTAGAGTAATCAGCATGGACGTAGCAAAGATTGGAACTAGAGGGGGGCAATAATAAATTATGGAGAGGCAAAAGTAAATTTTTTGAAAATTTATTGTTATATTAGATTTTTACGAATTTTAGGATTTAGAAGGAAGCAGCCGCCCCTCCCTGACTCCCCCTGGCTACACCAATGTAAATCAGATAGTCATTTATAAAATAAAATAGCAAGGAGGGAATTTCCTGAATTATGACTCAACGCTTATTCATATGACCCCGTAGTTTAAATCTTTTATTCGAGCATAAAAGCTAAATCAAAACGAATTCATATTATTTACCCAGATAAAGATGTGAAAGGCAAATTTACACTCAAATATTATTAACTCTAATCACCTTTTCAATCCGAAGGGCCGTTTCGTAGTCGATTTTTTGCGCTTCGGCGCCGTTTAAAGCTTTATCAGCGTTACCGGACAAGGGTCCAGCGCTGCGCCCAGCGCTTGTAGGAGAGCACATGAGAAGCGGAACGAAACCGCGCAGCATGCAATCTTCTTGCAAAAGACGCGCGCTCTGAGCGCTTTTGAGTAGCTCGAAATCGTCGCGTTTAGCAAATTCCATAGATAAAGCCACTACGCGATTGGCGAATGTCGCCATGGCGTTACCGAAATCGCTCTGCTCTAGTATGGGGCCGGGCAGCGGGTTCCACACCGAGGTGTTGCCTAGCATCCAATCGACCCATATACGGGCGCAGGGTAGTAGCTGCTGTTGACGCTGTTGCGGGAGCGTTCGATTGCCAAAGAGCGCAATTACGGCAGCAAACATTTCGACCGAGAGTTGCAAGGCGCGCTCCAACACGAGCGGTCTATGGGCCGGATCGTAGAGGGTCAAAGAGCGCGACGCGGCGGAGCAACGCTCTACCGCGAACATGTTGATTGCGAAAATTTGGAGCAAGCGGGTAGGCGTTAGGAATTGAGGGCTACCAGCGTTCAGAGAATTACCGCTTGATGGCCCTAAGTGTATATATAAACATATAAAGAGAGTGCAAGTAGCTGTTTAAAATTACTGAGGCACCTATTTGTCACTAGCTTTAGCTCACTTTGATAATTTAAGGTCTGACAAATGGTTCCCTTTAGGTGTTTCTTAACTTTGACCCAAAGTCAAACCATTATCATTTAAGACGAAACAACAATTAAATGAGTTTTTTGTGGTAAAAATGATAAAAACCCTAAATTATGTCGCAGATCACAAAATTAAGCTAGATATCTAAAATTGTTATTTTAAAGACGAAATAAATAATACTAATAAATCTATATTTAATAGATCAAAGTAAATTAACACTTCATTTATTCCTAAATCATTGCAAAATTCAATTGCAATTGCCAAATTCGAAAACTTAATATCCAATTATAAAGTTGTTACGACTGCTTCGCATACCTAAGTTCAGGAGAGCTTGGAATTGAGTCAGAGCGTCGCGCGCTATAACCTCGAAGGACTCGACGTCGGTACGAGTGTAGAGCTTGGCGTGGCAGTGTATAAAATTGAGGACGAAACAACGCTTAAGCGTATCGTAAGCAGGCGTGCCTAGGGCTAAGTGTTCGGTTTCGGGCAAGCCCAAGCTTGTGAGTAAGCCGGGCGGCGAGTGCCCATTTTGGCTTGGATTTTCGCAGCCGTCGGGTCTTATCCAAATTTCGGTTTTAGTCTTGGTCAGCAATCGCTCCAACACTGCTTGACCTTTTGAGTCGGGGCCGGGCGGAGGCAATAGCTTCGCGTGGTGACGAAAGGCTACGCTCCGTCGCCTGGTGTTATTAACGTTAATCAACAGTTATAAGCGACTTAACATTCAAAGTGCGCCTAATAATTTTGAGCTTAATTATTTTTAATGTAAGCCTTAATCCGTTATACAAGTTTGAAAAACTATCATTCATTAAAATCCTTAAAAGCTCAAGGAAAGTTCGAAGGCATCGCTTTAGAACTCTTAAAAGATTTACCTGATATCTTCGAAGAGCGCTTGTAAACTGTGGTGTGCGGATTGAGAGGGGAAGGGAGCAGCCAAGCTCCTGGTAAAATAGTAGAGAGCGTCAAGAGGTTTGCGCGCCGAGACGCTCACGACGCCCATTTGGTTGTAGGCGTGACCCATTTTGGGGTATAATTGAATGGCGGCGTTATACCATTCAGCCGCTGCGCTGGGGGGTGCATCGGGCGCGTAACGCGCTAGATCGCCCTGTATTTTTAAAAACACAATATCTTTTTCACCGCATTTATGTAGGTTTTTTTCACTTTAAGAATAAAGGGTCATTTAAATTAGAGCTTAAGTTCGTGTAATAATTTTAACTTAAAAGTATACACACTTATTTATATGGTTCGGATTTTGGGGGGAGGACAGTAAGTCAAATACTTTTTTATAATGCGTTCCTTAAAAATAGTCAAATAGATGTAGATGCATAAACTGAGCACAACAGCTAAGGGTTTTAGAAAACCACGCGCGAAAAAAGTTTCAGCGAAAGTATTAATATGGAGATGGGGAAGTTCTTGTAAGCCCCACATTTTTGGCCCCTTCTGTTTAATTAATTAATTTATTTTGAAAATAATTAATCTTAAAAATAAAGCTGCTATATCACTTTGTAAGCCACGTTTTCCAAGTTTTCTATATTCTATATGATTAAAGGTGTGGCAATGGAAAATTGTTTTAATTCAAATATATAAACTTGTACCAAACTACTTTGAGAACTAGAGCTTTATTTTCAATATTTATAAGCAAATTTTCACAAATGAGAATTCGAATTAATAAAAAAAACCTAGTTACCTGCCTGATTTACAAAGTTAGGTTTATATTATTAAACAGAGGTCAGATTTGTTTAAACTTCAGCCCAAACCCGGCTCGGTCGGATTTTATATCTAAATTGCCCGCCCTAAACCTTCTAAGTGACCGCCCGACCACGCCCATATCATTGTAACTACCCGGTCCAAAATGAAGATATTTAATAATGATTTTTTAATAATCCAACAACTCTCGATTTTTTTTGATAAGAACTATGATAAATAAATATTAGACAATTAGTAAAAAAGGTGACAAATAGTACACGAAGACAAAAAAATACACTATTTAAACAAAGCTTATTATGCCCGAACTCCCCGAATCATGTTAGGGCGTTAGCCCGAACCCGCCCAAAAATCGAAATTTACGACAGTCCCGTGGGCCCGATTTTTCTTGTCTCTGTTATTGAAAAACAATAATTTCAGGCTACGTATTAACGCAAAAACATCCTTTGAGATTAAACCTTTATGGCATCGAAAAATCTCATTTTAAAAATTAATTTAAGGTAATGAATACTCTGGCCACGGCAATCCAGTGGGCTAAAAAGATGCAGAGCTTTTGGATTCTCTCATTGCTAGTGCCTCCTGCTATAGCAATAGGCTTGCGGGCTGAGGGAGAGACAGAGGAGTTAGAAGGTGCAAAATGGTACACGGAACTTAGGACGTCGCTGAGGGCTTGGTAAAATTTATCGTTGTCAGAGAGTACAGAAGATAAGCACTCAATTTTGAAGGAGGCTTGTTCTTGATTTTTGCCATCACCGGGGTTCAACTTATCCAGCAGCGAGTAGCACAAAAATTTCCAGTATATTCGTTCACACCGATGCACCTATAAATAGTGGTAGAATTTCGCATATATTGTGTATCATAAAAACTTAAAATCGAATCTCAACCTTTATTCTAAAATTTAATAAGATGCTTACTTGCACTAAAATTTATTTTAACAAGATAATTAAAATCTTTAGCCAGACACACAATGAATTAGTCCAATAAACATGGGCGTAGCCAGGATTTGAACTAGAGGGTGTAATAATAATTTAGGGAGGAGCAAAGTGATTATTTTTTCAAATTTTGGATAATTACATTGAATTTTAAAGATTTTTAGGATTTAGAGGGGGCAGTCGCCCCTTCTTGCCCCCCCCCCTGGCTAAGCCCATGTCAATAAATAAATAAATAAATTAAAGGTGGGACTAGAGTCTTACAATAATGATACGCGTAAGGTTCTCCTATTTTGTCCTTATATTAGATTTTCTCCATTAGACACATAAAACCTTTACTATAAAATCAAAGTTGAAACTCAGAAATTTTGGCTTATATTCCAAATTTCCACAAATTTTTGTATTTCTCAGAAAAATTGAATCGCTTCAGTGACTATCTTCTCCTACCTGAAAGTACTCGAGATCGACGCTCACAATTTTGAGTAGGAGCGTACGGGCAGGTGCAGCACATTCCCGTTCAAATTCTTGTACCAGCGTCGTGGCATCGTTAGAACGAGCGTTGAGCGATTCTAATTTACGCACTGCTTTAAGCTCAGCTATAGCTTTGAAGCGCTCCAAGTATGAGTCGAGCGCGTGCTGCTGATTTTGAATTGTTGAAGCGTCAGGGATAGTGAAGGGAGATTGTCTGCTGGTATAGGCGCTGCTAAGGTGTCCGTCATCAGGGCCTGAGGGTGATTGAACATTTCTTGAATCTAAATATAATTATTGCACATTTTGTTATTAAATAGACATGAGCGTAACTAGGGGGGGGGGGGCAGGGAGGGGCGGCTGCCCCCTCTAGATCCAAAAATGTGTTGAAATTTATTAAAATTATAGCTAAAATTTCAAAAAAATTTCATTTTGCTCTTCTTTAAATCATTATTGCCCCCTCGTAATTTGAATGCTGCTACACCCATGCAAACAAACTTCCAATAGTGGCTTAGCTTAACATGTTATCCCGGTAATAAATCATATATTAGCTAAAGTTTTATTATGCAATTTTTAAATTATTTGAAAAGGTACAAAATCAAGAATAATCATAATTTACACAAATCATGACTAAAATAATTTTTAACAATCACCCTAAATTAGTGTAATAAAATGTGAGGATATTTTATGTAAGATGTTTACAGCAATGAGCTTGATTACGATTGTACTGCTGCTGTTGTTGCTGGTGATGAGGGATATTACGTACCGAAGGAGTGAAAGAATTATCTGAATGACTAGTGCTGCCGCCCCTCTTTAGAGCGGACCCATGGGAGACCGGGTTATTGGTATATTTGCTCCCAAATCCATTTTTATTAATATTCATACGTGTTTAAGAAGCGTAAAATGAGAGTGTTGTGGCACTAGATGTTAGTCCTTTTTTAACTTAATATATCCCATAAAATAAAATATAACAATTAGAAATTCATATAAGATATAAAAAGGTAAATTATGTTTATTTTCTTTAATTACAAACACTAAAATTGTGATTTTATATTTCTTTGGATAGTGTAAAATATGTTTAACATGCTGTATTGGCATAAATGTTGTGTGTTCACTATAATATCATAAAATTATATACTAGGGTTCAATAGAAATTAATATATTCATTTTCATAATAAACTTTTATATGTCATAAATTAGACTGGCCCTATGCAATGTAACAAAAGATACCAAAGAGTTAATTTAAAAAAGCAAATTATGTTGTTTACATTTCAAGACATAAATTAAATATACCCTCTGCTAGCCAATTTAGCATAAAATACAATTTACTATACATAAAATTAGATTCATAATGCAAAATATCATAAATAAAAATTTATAATACAAAAAAGTTAAAATACCTATAAAATGAGAAAAATTTGAATGTATGGCTGGCCCTGTTTATATTTCTAATATGAGTTGTTGACAAAATCATATAAAATTTCGATAAAGATAAAATAATTTCCGTTTAAATTACAGCTTACTATACAATAAATATATAACTAACAATTAATTAACTATGATCAACGACCAACTCATGTATATACTGGTAAAAACGTTATAAAATTAAGATTATGTAATCCTAAAGAATGCTTATAACGTATCTTAATTTTGAGCGCTGGGTTCAGTTATAGCCGTAGTCAAAGATCACCTTGCTAATAAAATATTCTTAATAATTCAATTTTCTTTAGCTGCCTGGGGCTACAATTATAATGGCCTATTATGTAATAAAATGCTGCACATAATGGTGGCTTAGACAGGATTGCTTTGGGGGTGGGGGTGGATCTCAATTTTTGTATAAATAATACTATTCAACAAAATTTCATTAAGGTTATATGCACCAATAGCCTAGCCACGATTGCCCAAACGGGGGGGGGGTGTTAACTTTGTTTTAAAATTCATATTAAGCAAAAATTGATTAAAATTGAATAATCTATGATGGGCTTTTAATAAAAAATTCATTAGTTAGTGTTATTTTTGTACTCAGAAGGAGCATTAACAGTTAAATTATAGATTTTGTAACCCAATTTCGCCTGTGGTTTTTCTTCCAAGAAGACAATTTGCAATGAGCTCATTTACATTTTTTGGAATATGTCATCAAGGGTCATTGTTTGAACTAGAAATATGCATGGGCCGTTTTTGCTTAATTGGCCCTTCAATTCAAAAAATTTAAAACCCGGCCCGGACCCGAGCCGCTGGGATTAAATTATAGGCGCGAGCCCGGCCCGCTAACCTTTTGCAAAGCAAAGGCCCACTCAAGACCCTTCTTTTGAAAATCTTCTACTGTTGCTTTCCAAATGCAAATATTATGTTAATATTAAAACTATTAATTATTTATATGTTAAAAATATGCAATAATAATTATGTTAAAAAATTATCAAACAGGTTTTAATTTCTTTCAACAAGCGACTCGCCGTTTAATTTTCACTAGTCGCACTTGTAGCTGCATTTAGTGTTTCGATCTCGTCTCGTCTCGGTCTCGAAAACGAAATCTCGTCTCGTCTCGGGAGCGATTAAGAAAATCTCGATCTCGTCTCGTCTAGGTCTAGAAAAATCTCGGTCTCGTCTCGACGAGAATTCTCATCTCGTCTCGACTTTAAAAAAAAATATATTCGGAATAAAAATTTCTCCTGTTTTATTAAAAATATAAATAAGTGTTCAAAAATCCAAATGGCAAATTTTATATTTTTCGAAAAACTTTAATACACAAACTTTTTAAAGATTTAGCGGGACACGACATCTCATTGACAATATAAAGATATGAATTAACTCATAAAGATAACATTTTCTATAAAAAGTGCAGACTAAAAAAACTATAAATAAATTTGAAATATAAAAAATTAAATTTTATTGTTCTAGCAAATTATAATATTTGTATTAAATTCACTGTGTCTGTCAACTATAAATGGACTTCGAACATTATAGGTTTGGTTATAGTTGAGTTAGTTGCATAATTGAGCAAAATGAGACCCTTTTTTAACCTTTGCTAATGCTTCAAAGTAGACCTTAACATATTTAAGGCAAATGTTTAAGTCCATTAATATAACCATCATTAATTTAGCCCATAGTGTTTATTGCATGTTTACTATAGCGCTATAAACCACAAAGTGCGAGTGACATTTAATGATGTTATTATTATTTACAGAATTGATAACTAGTTGCACAAATTAAAACGTTGTTAAAACAACAATAAAAGCAGCATTATTATAGAATTAAGAACATAAGGGTTAAACTTTAAATTAATGAGTACGTATTTAAATGTATGACAAAATCAACCATACTTAGGTAAATGATTGCCAAATTTTAATTTTTTTGCAAAAATATATAATATTAACTACACTTGGGATTTTTTTTAATATCAAATATATTCCATACATATTGATTTACACTTAATACCTTAAATGTAAATTAAAATACACAATAATTTACTAAAATCTAACGATCAATAAAAAGTCGAGATCTCGCCGAGAAAATCTCGTATCGTCTCGTCTCGACCTCAAAATTCTCGTCTCGATCTCGACTCCATTTTTCAAATTCTCGTCTCGTCGTCTCGGTTTTTCGAGACGAGACCGAGATTTTTCTCGGTTTTTCCGCATCACTAGCTGCATTAAGCCATTTATTCCAAACACAATTGGAAACTCAATGCTAGGTGAATACTAATACCTAGTTTTGTGAATTTTCAACTTTATATAAATTGAAACTTTCCGGATCCACATATTTAATGGCATGATTCAGAAATAGATGTCGAGAAAAAACTTACAGTATTAAATCATCATTGTAAAAATTGAATAAATCATAAAATTCGATAAATATATACATTATTTAAATAATTTTGCTAATCGCTTCCTGGCCTACTTATAGCTAGGCCCAGCCCGGACCTGTTTGATTGCCTAAAAGCCCCTCTGAGCACGCTCCTTTATTTTTTTAGCAAAAAGCCCACCCATGCCCGGAGCCTTTATAGTGCATCCGGAGGCCGACAATTTTAATTTTGGAGATGCCAACTGTATTTAAATTAATAAAGTCGGCTATGCCATAATCATCTCAAATTAGAATTTAAAAGTCGAGTTACTAAACTAAGAGGACTATTGATTTTTGATTAAACAAAAATTGTAAATTAACTCTAAATAAGTATGTTAAAAATTTAGTAAATTAGATTTTTAACTTGATTTCTAGGTATGACCTGCATTATCTTAAAAATTATGGTAGTCTTTTAGGGGAAATATTTTAAATTCAAAACACACACTCGGCTGGAAATTTTTTGTGCAAATGGTATAAGAATTAATAGATTTTCTTTAAAACAAAATCTCAAATCAATTAAGGTGATAAATTAACTATCAGCACAACACTAACAACTGTCCTATTAATATCATTGAGCTTTCCCTTATAATTTGAAAACAAACTAATTTTTTTTGTCAATGAGGAGGGGGGGGGTGAGTACTAACCCGAAACCCATCATAAAGCCTTCCAAAATTTTTATACATTCATGCATTTTGTCGATTTAATCCTTCATATCACTTTTTGATTAAAACAATGTAAAACTTAATGCGCTTCAACATTTTTTTTATTAACGCCATTAAAATCAATTAAAAAGAATTTTACAATGATATCAAATATATATGAAATATAGTAAATAAGTTACTTTATTTGATAAATCAGCAACTGCAGCTCATAGAATATGTCTAGCGGTAAGGTCAAGATTTTATGGTACAAAGAATAATCAGCTTCTTTTTTTTTTATCTTGGCAACCCTCACTCTTATTCAGACCGAGGGGTGATATTCTTTAAATTGTAAATGCAAATTTGCTTCTTAAAGGTAGTCGGCATTAAGAAGCTGCATAGTTTGATCAAGTTAAGAACTTAACCAGGAGGGATGTGCTGAGTTTTATTAAGTTTATTAACTTTCCCAAAGCTAAATTTTTATATTTTCTATCAACTAATAACCCAACTCATGGGCGTAATCAGGGGGGAGGGGCAGGGACAGGCGGCTGCCCGCCTCTAAATATTGCTAAAATTTCAAAACAAAATTATTGTGTGCCTCCCTAAATCATAATTTCTAAATCTAGATCTAATGCTGCTACGCCCATGATCTTACTGTTAGAATTAGTACTATTGCAAGTTGATAATAATTGGAGAAGAGTGAAAAAATACAAGATATTTAAACTTGGAGCAATTAAACAAAATAAAAGAGTGTCTTGAAGAGTTTTTGATAGTGCTTGTCACTTATTAAAGCTTCTTCTAGTTGTAGTGAAAAATTAAAAAAGCTATCAAGAAGATTAAACGGCGGAATAAGGAAAAAGAAAAGAGGCCGCGGGAACACGATTTAAAATAATTTGAAGGGAGAATCAGGTATAAATTGGGATATATCGGGAAGACGACAGGTCAAAGATATAAGCCTCTCCGAAGGGAGACTTACTTTTATTTCAATACGCTACACCTTTATTATATTAAAAACTATGTTAAAATCCAGGAATAAAATAATGAATCAATCTATGAAAAGTTATCGACGCGTATACAAAATTAATGATGCGTGTCGTGTTGACCAATAATATATATGGGGAAGAAATAACAAATACGTATAAGCGCGTGGGGGAAGGGGAGGGAAAGTCACACACACGTAAGTAAAATTAAATGTAAAGGAAAAGACGTCCACAACCCTTTTAGCATTTATTGTACTAAAGTTATTCCAAATATATACACTATTACAATAGATTAACCATGAAAGCCTGTTGACATAAAAAACATTATTTTAATGCAAATAGTTTATTGTAAAGATAAGATAGACCTCTAATAAGATCATTATAATGAATTGATTTTTTAGGTAAAATAAATCCTAGATATATTCATTCTGATTGAACAACACATTTAAATAAAATTTTTAATTATTTATTGCCGTGAAAAATTTTAGGAGTTTAAGTTGTTAAGGTTCTTTACCCACAGGAATAGTTCAAAGTATCTAGGTACTTTGGATAAAATAACTTAACTACATATTTTTAAAAATGAGCCATAAGAAACTGGAACTAGATGCTGACAGAATAACGTTTTTTAAGCAAATTTACGATTTCATGCTAGGTGAAAGATTAACTTGGCTCATTTTAAATCGACAATAAATCAATTACTTTTACTTATAATTTAAATCTCATAAAAACACCAGGAAATTACATTAAAGCAGGCTTTATTGGAAAACTAATTAGATAATATATAAAAAAAATTCGCATGGGCCTAGGCCAGGTTGTGAATTTAGGAGGGGGGGGGGCGAAACGTTTAAAAGTTCAATTAGGGGGGGGGGGAACATAATAATGTTTAATTCTTAAGGGTTTTTGCATTAGAATTTTTTTTTCGTCATTTAGGGGGGGGCCGCTTCCCCCCATCCCCCCTCCCTGACTACGCACATAAAAATTAATTAAACCCTTTGTTGCGCGGATCATTATGACATAATATAAAATGAGATACTTATTATAACTCGTATTACAACTCGAGTTTATACTATTAATTTATTAGAAGCGCGATAAAACAAACAATGAAAACAAGATGGCGAAAATAGAACATAAGAAACGATTGGTAGTCTCGTTTGGGAATACATATTAAAATACAATATTACAATAATAATTATATAACATAAATACCATATATAACACATCTCCTCCCTTTCGTTGTGGCTTTTAATTATTTTTCCTCGATAAGTCTTGCAGGGGGACGAACATCGCGTTTCGGGCGAGACGTTTGACCTAAGTTAGATTGACTCTCCTCCCCGGCGAAATCCGTCTATTCTCCTGGCGTAATTGACGGTTCTAATACCGTCTCTTCTCCTGGCTTTAGTGACGGTTCTAATACCGTCTCTTCTCCTGGCTTTAGTGACGGTTCCAATACCGTCTCTTCTCCTGGCGTAAATGACGGTTCCAACACAGTCTCTTCTCCTGGCGTAAGTGACGGTTTAAACTCCACCTCTCCCCAAGGCGTAACTGATGCGTGTGGAGAAGAAGATTGTACAGGCTCTTGTCTTGAATCTACGAACCTATTCCTTAGCTGGTCGGCATGCTTCCGCAATTTCTTTCCATTCGCTTCCACTGAGTAAGACAAGGGCCCCGTTCTAGTGATTATCGAACCTTCACGCCATCAGGGTCTCGTTTCATTCCTTACCCATACCGGCTGTTCTGAAAGAAATTCCCGAGTCTTTAATCCTTTGTTATGCCGCTCCTCGGTTGACCAAACTTGTTTTTCCAGTTTTGACTTAACCGGAGATCGTGCCCAATCCCAAGCCGTTTTCATATGTCGTCCAAACATTAGCTTATATGGTGATGATCCTGTTGAATTTAAAGTGCTTATTCGGTAAGTCATCAAGACCTCTGACAAACATTTATGAGGGTTCGTCTTCTGCATTCTGGTAGCCGCGTACCTTTTCTTCAAAGTTTGAATTCCTCTCTCTGCTAACCCGTTAGTCTTAGGATGATATGTAGAAGATTTCATGTGTATGATGTTATTCTCCTTGCAAAAATTTTGAAACTCCAACCCCGTGAATTGGGGTCCGTTGTCCGAAACAATTTGTCTAGGGACCACGTACAGGGCAAACCACTTCCTAAGGATTCGAAGAGAGGCCTGAGTTGTTGTTGACTGTAAGAGTTCAACATCCATCCATTTTGAAAATCCGTCGACTACTATTAACCACGAATAACCATCGATTGGTCCCGTAAAATTGATATGAATTCTTTCCCAAGGAAACTCGGGGACATTCCACGAAAACAATGGAACTTCCTTAGCGTCCCCACGATTCTGTTGACATGCTTTACAAGCGTTCACAAAATTTTCAATCTCCGAACTCAGTTGAGGCCACCAGCAATAGAACCTCACGATAGATTTCATAGCCGATATACCGGGGTGACCTTTATGCAGATTAATCAACACTCGCTGCCGAAGGGATTGTGGTATAACCATCCGCCCATCCATAAATAATAAATTGTTTTCACAACTTAGCTCTGTTCTGCGATTATAAAAGACCACAAATTCTTGTGGAATATCCTCTTTGCGTGAGGGCCAACCTTTATTTATAAAGTTCTTTATTTTACGCAATTTAAAATCCTTATCAATTTCTTCACTAATTGTCTTTCCCGATAGTGATAACTCATTAAGGAGGATGTTTTTTTTCCTAAGCATTGATACATCATCGCTGTTGTGAATCTCTTCTGTAAGGGGTAAGGGCGCTCTTGAAAGTGCGTCAGCTACTTTATTCCGTTTGCCTTTAATGTACTCCACTGAAAAATCGTAGGCCGATAGATGATAAGCCCAGCGCATCAATCGATTATTTACTATTCTCGGAAGATCCCTATTTTCCCCAAACAAACGCACTAAAGGTTTATGATCCGTTCTTATAAATTTCCTTCCATAAATGTAGGTGTGAAATTTTTGGACCGCCCATAGAATGGCTTTAGCTTCCTTATCAATAGTAGCATAACTTTCCTCGGCGTTTGAAAGTGTTCTCGAAGCATACGCAATAGGACGCAATAGTCCAGCCTCACATGCATGAGACAACACTGCCCCAAATCCTTTCTCCGAAGCGTCGGTTTCCAGCACCAAGGGCAAGGATGGTGAATAAGGGATTAAGGTATTGCAATTCTTTAAAATCGATTTAGCTTTTAAAAATATTTGCTCCTCAACCTGTGACCATACCCATCTAGATTTCGTACCAGTGAGTCGGTGCAATGGTGACAAAATACCATGAAGGCTAGGAATAAATTTTTCCTGATAGCAAAGCATCCCAAAAAAAGATTTTAACTCGGACCTATTAGTGGGTCTTTTCATATCTAAAATGGCTTGTATCTTTGATCCGGATTAAACTGTGCTTTAATCCCCGAATCTTTTAATTTCATTAAAACTTTATTGACGTTTGCAATTTGCTCCTCATCATTTTCGCCGGTGATTATTATATCATCAAGGTAAACTCCTGTCTTAGAAAAATCTTTTAGTAAGTTGTCCATAAGCCTCTGGAAAATGGCTGGAGCTGAGGACAACCCAAACGGAAGCCGACAGTATTTGTAATAACCCAAACTGGTTGAAATAACTAAGAGATCTTGTGATTTCTCGGAAACAGGCATTTGCAGATATGCATCTTTAAGATCAATTTTCGTGAACTTCCTTCCTCCCGAAGTTTTTGCGGCAACATCTTGAAATGTTGGAATATGATGGTAATCTATAATTAAATTTGGATTCACCGTAACCTTGAAATTGGCGCAGATACGGATGTCATTATTAATTTTCCTTACGATTACAATTGGAGTAGCCCATCGAATGGGTGTAATGTTGGGATCCACTGGCTTTAACACACCTGCGATAACCAATCTTTGGAGCTCTTTCTCTAGAGGGGCTCTCAAAGGAACCGGAACCCTCCTAGCTTGCCAAGATCTAGGAGTTGCATTTGACTTCAAATGGATAATTATTGGTTCGCAAGAATTTATTAATCCTAGTTTCCCATCAAAAATCATACTATATTTATCTTCAAAATCTCTAGTAAGCGAGTTGTTAGCACTACTTACCTTATGAATTTCAACCATCGGGGAAGTACTAAGTTGAAGGCTAAACTCCGTGGTAGTCTAAAAAGTGGTACCTCCTTACCCTTGCTAACTACCACCGTTAAATTTTTCATTCGATTTTCCACCTGGACTTCACCGTCGATTTACTTAATATTTTTAGGGGTGTACAACCGTACACTAGCGGTGGTATGGCCTTCCTGAGTACGTTGGCCGATTTCATCCCACAATGATGCGTTAATTACCGATACTTGCGCACCAGTGTCGAAATCCATCACTGTCCCGAGACCGTTGATTTTCACCTCAATCGTGGCCCGACGCCCTCGGCGATTAATTTGGCATATTGAGTCCATCAAATCGGCGTCATTATCTTTTTCGGAGGTCATACATACTTGTTGTACCTTGTAACCACCTTTGCAACATCGAGCGTAATGCCCCTTTCTGTTACACTTCCTACAATACGCCATAAAGGCGGGACACTGATTCGGCCGATGACTACCGCCGCAACGTTGGCATTTAGAATACCTGTCGTCTTGTGCCCTCGATATCTTTTGAACAACATGAATATTTTCCTGAATATTATCCCGAGTCTCTATTTCAGCTCTTTCTAAAGTTAGAGCCATGTCCATCACCTTCTCCAAGGTGAGTGGACTTCCGTCCTTTTCCTCCAGATTGGAATAATTTGTACGAATCTCCAGTTCTAACCGTTGCATATCCACTCCGAAGATCAGCTGATCTCGAATCCGAGCTTCAATGTCAATTTTATAATTGCAATCAAGCATTAACGCATTGATTTTCCGATAGTAGTCCAGGACCGATTCCCCCGGGGCTCTTTTCGATCTCATGAGCTCCATTCTGGCCGCCACCGCCGACGTCGTCTTCTTAAAAACCTTCCGTAACGTTGAGGCAACTTCATCCCATGTGGTTTTATTATAGAGTTTGGGATATAATATTTGAGACAACTTCCTAAGATTGTCCGTTCCTAGGAATGCCTTGATTAATTTCTTTCTAGCTAAATCGGAAGAAATTCCTAAAATATTCAAACGTGCGTCGAGATGATCCAAATAATCTTCAATATTTTCCTTAGTAGAAACGAATTCCTTAAGGAATATTTTTTCCAATTTGGAAAAATCAGGTTCTAACGACATTTCAGAACTCGCAGCGCCAATATTATAACTCGTATTACAACTCGAGTTTATACTCTTAATTTATTAGAAGCGCGATAAAACAAACAATGAAAACAAGATAGCGAAAATAGAACATAAGAAACGATTGGTAGTCTCGTTTGGGAATACATATTAAAATACAATATTACAATAATAATTATATAACATAAATACCATATATAACAATACTAAATGTAGATATTCGAATGGCTCTATCTATTTAAAGTGTTTGCCTTTTGAACCTAATAGATTACAAGATATAATGTATTGATTAACGGCTTAATCTAGTTGTGAGACTTTAATGTTTTTAATATTAAAGATGGCTTAGTATAGTATGATTTGTGAAAAATAATGAGGAATATAACAGACAATTTTTCCTAGTTTAAGCACTGTTTTATCCTCATGAGGATTTTTGCTTAATAACTTTCCCTCACATACTTTCCCACCTTTTTAAATTCTCCGAACTCCTGATAAATATAAATGTCACATGTTTTAATTAAAAATTAGAATTTTGGTTAATATTTCTTAAATTTTGATAGTTTTTTTTAAAATTTGGGAGTGGAAATATAAGTCATTGTTAGAGCTTTTTTAATAACTAAATTATTTGCTAAACATATGAAAATTTCACGGGCCTTTATTGTTATTTATAAAAAGAATTAAATGAATTCTGACCTTAACCCTCTACTGTATGAACTACGTTAAAATAATTTTTTTTTTGCAAACTAGATTTTTTATTTGACTCGATACTATTGATAATCTCATGGCTCACTTTTTTTAAATTTTTTTAAATATCTTAGAAGATGAACGGTATGTAGATTCGAATACACATTATGCAATTAAGGGTACAAATTTCAATTTGTCCACAATAATTTTTATTATACTCTAAACTATAAATATGTATAATTTCATATAAATAAACACATATTAAATGTTTGAACATTTTATATTTCATGAAAATCTATAAAACAATTATTTGTGGGCGTAAAACATAAATATACACCACATTTTTGGAAGATACTTTTGTAATCCCTCTTTGAGCGAGTACGACTTGCAAATTTGGTGAACAAAACCAGTCATCAAAAAATAATTTACTATTAATTTGCTGCGGTATATAAGAAATTAAACGTAGCACAGCATTGCTTCGAAATCGGGTCGGGCTCGGGTCGGGACTAAATAAAAAAAGCCTTTCGGGCTCGGGCCGGGCTCGGGCAAAATAAAAATCGAGAAGTCGGGCTAGGGCCGGGCTCGGACAGAAGAAATTTTATTTTGCAAACACTTTTTTAAGTTATTTATTATAAATATAACTTTAAAACAGTAAATATTAAGACAATGAAGCGATTGTAGCCAAATGGCCATAAAATATTTTTAGAGGCCTTTATTAAATATTAAATAAGATATAAATCAAAACTAATCTAAATTTAGGGGTTTCGTGGCAATATAGCCTCAAAAAAAGGTTAAAATGGGCATTTGTTGCACCTTCAACCCCGTTTATCTAAAAAAACCGGGAGTTTTGTAAATAAATTAAAATAGATTATTATTCAGCGCAAAATTCTCTATTACAAAGTCAATATTTGTAGACCAGTGTATTTAGCCTGTTCGCACTTATCCGTTATAAAGCAACAAGCTTGACAAGTTAAAATTGGTTAATATATAAACGTTATCAGCAGAAGCACAAATTAAAATTGAATTTGGGCGAGGTCGAAAAATTAAAGCCCACCAGCGGTAATTAGCTAGGCTTTATGCCAAAACCAAATAAAAGTCTTTCACTGAAGCATAAGTTTCCATAGCAATTAAAACTTGCATAAATTGCATAGCAATTAAATAGAACCCTAAAATTTTGATCTTAACCTATTGATGGCTATAAATACAAATATATTACCTAATTTGAACGCAAAGATTCATATATTCGAAACGTTAAGTGTTAACTATATATGATTTAAAATTTACGAGTTAAACTTTTAGGTCGTATTAAACTTAAATGAGCGAGATAAATTTTAATTAAGATTTTCTGATTAGACACGAAAATTTAAGGTGAGTTTGGGTGAAGAATGAAGAAATAGAAGGATTCGGATATCTTTATGAACAAATTTGTTTGTTAATATTTATGTCACAAGAAATGTATCAAAAATGTAGTACTTCTTTTGACTCAGAAAATTTATTTTAAAAGATACTAATAAAAATCATACAAAAATTATAAATAATTTTGTCAATTTAATGACAACAGCAATTCATCTCAAGATTTTTTTAATTAAAATTAAATGTCAGTAAATGTTGATTTTTTTCTAATAAATCGTCTTTAAGAATTTTTAGTTAACGACTTGTTTGAGAAAAAAAATTACATAATAGATAAACATTTTTCAAAAAGATTTTAGAGGGAATTGAACTTGAACACGTTTATAGTAAAAAAATAAAAACTTGAATCTAAAATATTTTCCTTTTGAGGCAAGGAATAATGAACTGGAATTAATAAGTATCAGCTCTTTGCATTGTCAAAATCAATCCTCTGTGTACTTTAGGGTTAAGAAGATTTCCTCCATCTGTAGCGGGAACTTGATTTCTTCTACCCATGTGTTAAGAAAATCTATAATCCTGGTATAACCTTATATTTCCATCAATATGGAAACTAAAAAAGTGCCCACTTACTATATTTAATGGGCATGATTATACATTGTTCCACTCATTAGAAAAATGACTTTTAACACGAAACAACTGGTATTATTAGCGCCTGCAAAATTCTGGTATGCCATTAGGCAACCAAGCTTATATAAGAAAATAAAACTTTTTATCCTCAGTTAAATTTCCCAACCATTATTAAGAGGCCGGAATGCATCTTCATCATCCATAGAATTGCGAGTGTAGACTTATCCAACAAATCCACTGATACCGAAAGTCCGTTCTACTTCTTTATCATGTATTAGGTCCCACAGCAGTGGGGTTTGTTTTGATGCGTTTTTCCATCTTAATCGGGTAAGTGCCATGTCCTGATTTATCTTATTAGATATCACTCTGTCTACTTGACCTTTCCACGTTACACAAGGTCGTTTTCTTCAGACACCTCTATGTCCAATACTTTCCGATTTACATAATTCGTCTCCCTTCTTAGAATAAGACTAACCACCTTAGCCGATTTTCGTTCATCTTCTGATCGGTTTCTTGCCAGTATACCCTAAGCTCCATCTTATCATTCTCATCTCACTGGTATTAATAGTTTTATTCCTTTGTGTTTAATGCTCATGTTTTACTTCCATAGAGTTAAAGCAACACCGGTCTTATGAAGGGCTTGTAGGCCTGATTCTTCAATCATATTAACATTTTCTTTCGTCTATTACACCGGATATATTTCGCCATTTAAACCATCCTTTTTGAATTATGGCATTGACTTCTGCTGCGCAACCTTCCTTCTGATGTAACGCCGAGCCGAGGTATGCAAATCTCTCTACTTTTGGGTACTTTATATGATCATCTAGCGATGAGGTGTCTGTAACGTGCATCTACATGTATACCGTTTTTTGATCGTTGACCATATCCAGCTAAACGCTTTGGCCACATTTCGGCTTCTTCGAATACTTTCTCCTTTGTCTCTCGCATAGTACTATATCATCGACATATAGCATAAACCATGGCAATGACTTTTGAATGTCTCTCGTTAATGTGTCTAAAATTACTGCCCCCCCCCCCCAGAAGCTCGCTTAGCTAAACAAAGTGCCTGCCTCACATATGTCTGGTTTAAATTATCATACACTACGATTATTGCTCTCTTATACTACGTATAAACAAAGCACATTTGCTATGCAATTTATGCTTAAATCGAGAGGAGAATCGTGGAGAATTGAATATTGGAAAAGGCTAAGGGTTGAACGTGAGATATATTCATGCCCGACTTGTGTGCAATCCAGAAAACAGGGACAGTTGCTAAAGTAAATCAATTTTTAGCTACTTCGCCCCTAACCCCACCCTGGGGGCTCCGTTTTTACAAAAAATTATATTCAAATCACACTCCATTGGGAATTTTTCCATTTCTCACAAGCGAGCAGACGGCCAACTATTAAAGTTATTAACAGGGACACCTTGAAAATTGTTGTGATATAAAAGACTTTCGGGTGGGGTTCCCGTTTGTTTAAAAAATGTTGGGTTTAAAGCTATAAATAACCTATCTGTGGAAGCAAAGGCCCTTATAAGGGAGGGTGTACGGTGAGGCGTGGAAAAGAAATTATATAGGGGCATGACACTTTAAACATGCTACTCGTAGCAGCGACGTGCAATGCTCCGCTATTGCATGTACCGACCGCGCATTGGTCAGTAGTCAGCAGACGGGCAAAAAGCGTATAAATACATAAGATCCAATTATAAAAAAATATAAAAAATTTCAATTTACACTTTGGCAGTGGTCATTTTTTTCCATGTGAGGAGACGGCCAAACAACGTATAGTTATATAAGGACAAAATATAGAAAGGAAAAATTTTTGATTCACACTTTGGCCAATGGTCATTTTATTGGTCAGCAGCCAGGAGACGGTCAAAAAAGATATAAATACATAAGAGCTAAATATAGCAATTAAAAAAACGAAATAAAAATCGACTTACACTTGGGCCATTGGTCATTTTTTTTGGTCCGTAGCCAGGAGACCGTCAAAAAGGGTATAAATGCATAAGCGCCAAATGTAGCAATTAAAAAAACAAAAAAAAATCGATTTACACTTTGGCCAATGGTCATTTTCTTTTGGTCAGTAGCCAGCGGACGATCAAAAAGCCTATAAGAAAAATATATTATCAATGTTAGGTTAATTAAAAAAGCAACAAAATTGCCCTCACTGAGATTCGAACTCATATCAGCAGAGGTATAGGCCCTTGTAAGGGGGGGCACAGGGTATCATACTCAGGATGGCTTAATCGAATTTTAAGTGGTCGCATTGGTAAAAACGGCGAAATATGACGTCAATTTGACGTAGGCAAATCAGGGCAAAATCAAAAAACGCGGCAATTATTAAATAAAAAAACATAGTGGAGCAGCAAAAAGAGCAAGAGGCCGAAATTTGCAGTGGTCAACAAACCCCCTCGCCGACTCAGCGAAGAGGGGAAAAAGCAAAAAAACGGGATAAAATATAAAAAAAGCGTTACATTACGGTAACAAATGCAAAGTGAGCCCATAAATTGCATAGCAATTAATATAATTATATTAAATAAAATGGGACTTAGAGCAGATCCTTGATGTAATCCAGTTTCAGCCCGAAAAGGTTTGTCTCCAACTGTCGTCCTAACACACGAATTTGAGACTTCATAAAAAATTTTCATAAGTCGTATATATGCGGCAGAGATATTTTGTCTTATCAAGCAACACTATATTAAATCGCTAAGGACCGTGTCATAAGCTTTCTCTTGGTCGATATCATATACAGGTCTCTAGTCTTTTCACCATATTTATCCATCAGTTGTCTTAGTGCGAAGATTGGGTCGTTTGTGGATTTAGCGGCCACATATCCAAATTGGTTAGCCGATATTACCTCATTTTTTTACCCTTGTTACCAAGATCCTTGTTTAAGCTTCAAGGAATGGTAAGTTAGCTTAATACTTCTGCAATTCTAGGGTTTAATCGTGCTTGCTCTCCACTGATTATAAATTTCGTTTTTTGCATAGTTAAAGAGGTTCGCCATGGTCGTGACTCTTTCTTCTCGGCATCCGATTCATGTTTCAATAGGAATTCCATCTGGGACATTCGCTCTTCATTTTCCCATCTTGTTCATTTACTTCCTAACTTCATCCTCCCAAAAGAGTTGATATACTTGTGTTTTGCTCAATAACGGGAAGGGAAACTTTGTCAATTGCAATATTAATAAGTTCCTTGAAATACTTTCCATTACTCCTTCGGCTTGAATAAGGTTTGACCTTTCTCGTTTTCCTCTATATTAACTCCCACACAGCGACCTTTCTTCTCACTTATCTTGGCTACTTTGTACTTAAGCCTTTCGCCCCCTTTATGGTCTAGTTTGTTTGCCATCTAGTAAACGCCATTCTTTGCTATAACAGCGGCCTTCTTCGCGTCCCTCTTTGCCTCCCTATATTCTTGATACTCCTCCGACCTTTTTGATTTATGCCACCGTTTATATAGAATTTAATTTCTTTCATAAAAATCTCTAACCGATTGACCCACCACCATAATTTTTTTATTCATAGATCTGCCTCCTTTGGTCTGTCATAGAGCCCCAATCGCCGTTTTCTTTATGTCCATAGCTAAAAGTCCGTTAATTTCATAATATCGAGGACAAGTCATTAATGTCCGAGCTTCATGAGGCATCTTTAAAGGAATGTTGCTAGCTTTGTCTCAAATCTTTGACCCTTTCCACTTAATTTATCAAGCTAATATTCTTATATAAATATACAACTCGTTTAACTGTCCATAACCCCGATCCATTAACAGTACGCCTCTGGATTTAGAATCGAAAATTTTCGGTATTCGATTCGAGATTCGTCGAATATTATTTTAAGGATTCGAATTCGATTCGAAATAAATTTAAGGATTCGAAATCGATTCGAATATGTATTAAGTTTTTTTTAATTATTTAAAATCACAATAAAAAGGCTACTGTGATTTTTAATTTGCATATACATTTGAAAAATTTATTTGAAAGATATTTAAAAAAATACACACATTGAAAATAAAAATATTAATGGATAACAAAAAACTATGGTGATATGTGTAAAACGATCAGGAACCGTTTTTAGCCGACTTATAAGGCAAATTATCTTCCTAAAACATTCTTCCTGTCTGGTCATTAAATTGGTTCCGGTTGAAAATATTATTTCACACTGAGTAAATGATCCAGGTATAGAGAGATGATTTTTTGTCAATTTTTGGATGGCTGGAAAACGATGTTGATTCGACTTCCACCATTGTAAAGGCTCAACATTGGAGGCCACACGTGATTTTTGCAAAAATGTCTCCAATGGAGACTTCGCCTTGCAGCTCTTAATTGAAGATCCAGTGTTGATACCTTGTTAGTTGATTCAAATCGGGCTTACTTCCTATAGCAGTTTCCAAGTCATCTTTAATTTCTCTAGAGGATATGCCATGCACTGGTGAAAAACACTCAAATTTTGAGCCTTAAATCGACGACACTCGCTAATAAGGTTACCCTCTTATTGAATACCATATATCTTCTTCTGTTTGGCCATTTTGACAGCATAATCTTCTATGCCTGGTTGATAATATACCGGTAATACCAAGTTCATTGTGGGATTTGCACCCCGGATATCAAATAAGTTGCACTGTAAAAGGGAAAAACTATCAATTTAACCCTTCACTTTGTTCCCATTCAATGGTGGATAGTCATTCCTCCTAGGAGGAATTAGCAAAATCCAAAGCCTGCCTTACTAAAATAGCCTTTTATATCATTATAAAAGTGCTGTTCCACTTGACTATTATGTCAAGTTTTGCCTTTATGTAATTAATTGGTGGGTTCAATTCTTTAGGTATCCTTTAATCGTGAAATATATCTGGGCTGTCTTGCAATTTTTTTCAAAGTCCATAATTTAATTAAATTGTGATCCACGTTCCCCACAACTTATGTAAGTTTGAAAAAGAAAATTTTTAAAACTTTTTCAAATTGTAGCAGGAAAAATAACTAAAATGCGGTAAGATAAAAACAGCTAAATATTTGAGTCTCGTCTATTTAAATTAAACTTAAAAAAATGAAATTCAATTTTTTCAAAGATTCGATTTGGATTTTCGAATCTTATCAGCGTAAATATTCGATTCGAACTTACACATATGGATTTGAATTAATCTCGAATATTTCCCACAGGCGTAATTAACAGCGTAGAATTTCCTTCCACTGACACAATGATCAAAGGTAAAACAATTTCTTACAATCGGCATGAACTTTTGTGTATTAGAATCTCTTTTGGGCCACTAAACTTAAAAGGAATAATATATATAGAGTGGCCTCCAAATCCAGCATAACATTTAATTTCGTTATCTTCTCAAATCTGGCTGATAAAGTGGAAGTAAATTGTTTAAGGTTTAAATCATAAGGATAACTGTTGAACACCCTTTTCAAACGTTCTATTAATACTTTCAGGTTCTCGACCGCCTCTACCCAAATTCCGCGGGGGTAAGCAGAATAACATTGATTTCAATATCCTTTTCTATATTGTATGATTTATTATTTTTACTTTCAATCCCTACAGCGAAGGCTTCTAGTCTTCTCTATGAAGGAGACTTGGAATAATGTATTTGTTAATTAGTTTGTTCCAGCAAATGTTCTACTTCGTGTTTGGCAAAAGACATTTCACCTCAATCATATTAATATTTTATCTGGGAAAGACAAATAACAATGCTTATTTACAATAAATCCAAAATTTTAGTAAAAATGATTCTTCTTACTCAATTAATGCTCTAATAAATTTTGTTCTTTTACCTAGCAAAAAATATTACAATTTTGCACACTAGATTTTCACAGATTAATCTTAAATATTTGTAGGAACATGTAGTAACAATACAATCTTAAAATAAAAAACAGCACTTAGATACATATAAGTGATTCCTCCTACTCCATGTTGGATGTATAAATGTATTCTGTTCTTTTACATAGCAAATTTACAATATTGTACGCTAGCTTTTTACAAACTAATCTTTGATCTTTTGTAAGAACATGTTGGCAAAAGAGCTAATAAATTAAATGATTTATTTGTAATACATAATGATTTAAAACATAAATCAACTTTTATTTCAAAAACCAAAATACTTATTTAGCCATTTGTACTAATATAACAATAGTATATGTTTTCTGCCTCATTCATTAGTAAAATAATTTGATCTAAGGAATAGTTTTAATACATATTTATTATACCTTTAAAAAAATTATAGCACAAACGGTTAATTTATTGTAAAAATAATATTTGATATATGGAGTAGAGTAAAAATTCAAAAATGGCGGATTAAAAAAGAAGTTATATTATTTATAAACAGTAGCAGCAAATTAACGAACGCGATGTGTGTGCTCGGAAATTGAACTTTTAAGAAAAATGCGTTTATACGATTCGTTATTTATCACTTAGAATGGAGTATACATAGCATGCGCCTTTAACTTAAATTGGAAAGAGGCGGAAGTGCAACATTTAAATTTTGTAAAATGCAATTTTTTGTATGTGAATCTAGTGAGGAGTAATAATCTATGCCTGTGCATTTAAAAATTTAGAAGGGAAGAAATTGAAAGACCAAACCCAATGGATTTTAATAATAAACAAAAAGTGCGGAATTTTGAACATGAAGCTGGCAATTGGGCATCATATATATTTTGTCAAGGTATAAGCATATATTAATTATTATATATATCAAAGGAATTATTGAACCTGATAATCACCTAATATCAAAAATTAATAATATAAATCAAAACAATTGTTTTCAAAGCATGGGAAATGATTTTCACATTAGCCTTACCAACACATTTGTTGTAAAATATCATTGGATGGATTCTTTTATAACGGCAATGATGGAGCAAGCTAAATTTTATTTGAAGTTTTTCTCATAGTTTGTTATGATATATTTTGTATGCCTCAGTATAATATATTATATTAACCCAAATTATTATTTAAACTATTAGGTTTACCTGTTATTTAGGACATCCTTTAATTTATGTTAATGAGGATAAAACAAGGTAAATTTTTTAATGTTATCCTTCTAAATAATTACATCTAATTAAATTAATTTTAGGACATTTATAGGATTGGAGATTACATCTGGATTTCAAAAATTGCAAGAGCTTTCTACTTCAATTTATAATTTTTTAAATAAGTTTAATATTGAGTCACAACTATTTAAGGTAAATACAGTGTATTTAGAAGATTGTAATATTTAATTAGGAACCATCCTTCCATATAAGCATTTGCTGGGCATTTGGTGATGTGAGCTCTCTAATCACGGAGGTTGAATTAAAGTTAATACAGGTGCATATAACATTTTTAATTTTCTTTAATTTAAGTATAAAAATAGTTATTTTTAGGAAATCTGTGACAAAACCTTTTTGGGTGAGAGTATATATATCGAAAGAATAAGTTGCAAGCTAGGGAATAAATTATATCATTTTGAGCTGAAATGATAATACACGGAAACAAAAAAGGTATTAATATTATGTTCACTCTTTTTATCTTTTTTTGCACTCGTCTAGCCCTTTTTATAAAAGAGTTAAAAGTTGAAAATTTTTGGAAATTTTAAATTGATTGAGATGTTTGATATTATAACTATTGATTATAATCAGGAAGTTGATTATATAAATTTGTAATTTTATTGAATATAAAACATAGCAATTAATATTTGGTGTGATTTATTCACAGAAGATATTAAATAATTGCATTTTATAATTAAGTAACAATTGGTCTATTTTTGAAAATGTTCTATGCCTAATATCTCATTTGTACATTGTAATTAGTGGTCTTAATTATTTTTAGTTCAAGTTTTACAAATCTATAAAAGTATCCTAAGTTAGTATAAGCCCTATTGTTTTTCTCATTAGTCCATTTTGAAAAATTATATTTTAACCTTTTTAAAAGCTTGAAATTATTTGTAAGCTTTTATTTTATATTGTACCTGTGTAACCATTTTATTTTATTCAAATTCTTTTAGTTTATAGTTTAAATAAGCTAACTTTATGAATACCACTAGCTATATTTAGTTAGTAATTACACTATACAACATATAATGGTCTTGTGTAATCAACGCTAAATTTTAATTTTCGGGCGGTAACGTTGATAAGATTCGGCAGTCATGTTAAGGCTCCTTTTTAAAAGTAGCGACTCCCGCTCCTACCTTCTCAAAAGGAGCGCCCGCTCCCGCTACTACATATTAAAAGGAGCGCCGCTCCATAACCGCTCCTTTGATTTTCATTTTTTTAAAAGGTACACGAAACAAAATCATATTTTTTTTATCAAAACGTTTTATTTATATTATATGATATATCAAAATATGGTTTTTTGACTAAAATTTAATATTGACTGTTTTTTCTCAGGCTAATATCTTTGTTATTATAACTATTGATATAATTTGCAATTTTTGAATATTTGATTATTATGTAATCTCTAAATATAAATTAAATTAAAATTTATTTTATAAAAATTAACTTTATTAACTGATAATCTAAAACATCAAATTATTAAGGTAGATTATTTAAATAAGAAATTCACAAATATTTAATGAGCAGTATAAGTATCTTTTTAGGTACTTAATTTTTTTTCTTGTTATTTTGTTTTACTTATTTTATTAATATAAAATAAAAATAAATAATTATTTTCCAAGTTTATTGATCATAATAAAAATTTTACCATAGTATATTTTTAATTTGGATGTTACAATTGAATTTAAAAAAATACTTTAAATCTAGAAAAAAATGTATAAAAAGGAGGTTGAACATCTAATGACAAAATTAAAATAAACATAAAAATATAAAAGAGCATCATATCTGACAACCCAAGCTCAACTGTAATGAATTGCCCAAAAATTATTAAAACCATTTAAAAAAAAATTATTATAAAATAAAAGGTGTTTTTTAAATTAAAGCTGCTGATTTTAGAGAAAGAAATCATTTTGTTGTTAATGCACAATAGGCATTTCGCCTTTAAGTTGACTTTATCATCTGTATCATCTATAAGCTTGAAATATTTTTTGTGTGGTGGAAATGGAAATTTGGTTTCTTCTTCTATAATCTCTACTAAATCCATAATAAAATTATTTTTTATTATATATCTATAAAATGAATATTAATATGATTCTAATAAACTAAGGCACTAAAGAAGTTTTGATTGTTATTCTTGCTAGTCGATTGCAAAAATTCCACGAACTGGCCCTGCCAACCCGCCCCCGTATGTTAAAAACAGCCATATTACCTGTTTTCCTCTTTGTGAAAAATGGTCCCTAAATGGCCCGGCTCTCAAAGCAGCCCAGATTAAACAAAATGTTGAGAATAATTTGTATGATATTCTACACAGATGTAATTAGCTACCCAAACCTTTAGACCCTTTGTAAAATCCCTCCCATCAAGAATTGTAATAATATCACGGAAGTAGAACTTCCCACCCCACCAGACTAGATGCAACGAAGTAAGGAGAGGGAAAAAGCTTTTTCAAAAGCTATGATTAATCACCCTTTTCTCTCCTACTAGCGTGCAGGAGGGGAATCAAAATGTTCTAATTGAAAGAAAAACGCTAAATCATTTTTATGAAGCCCTTAACAATAATGATGAGGCAAGACTAGGCTAGCTAGCTAAGCCCCCAACCCATTATATAAAGTTTTTCGATCAATTCTTTTTGTGCTGTTTATTAACGTTAAATAACATGTCTTGTCACAATTTCCACTCTACAATGGATTAACCCTTCATTCACCTTTCATTTTTACATCATTCGTTCGGATTTTTGGGTCTATATGACCCATAACTTTAAATCGCTACAATTTCTAAAGTACTAGGAGTTAAAATTTAAAATTTTAGACATATATTAAATGATCTTTTGCCAATAATTTGAGCTCTTAAATTTATATTTTTGTTCATAACTTTTTATTTTATCGCTAATTATAACCGACCCGGTAAAATTTTAAATTATTTTTCACTGTGTATACTAAATTTTACTACAAAAATCTATCCAATATTTTTAGATATTTTTTACATATTTTTAAAATATAGACTTGAAGCAAAAAAAAACAAAAAAAAATTATTTAAAATAAATAATGCGAAATATAGATATTTCGGTTTAAATACCATCAACATTAAATTTACATATTTTTTCATCAAAATATTGGCTAAGTTTAAATTTATATATTTTTGAAAATAATTTAATTTAAGATATAATTTTTTTTTCATTGATTAATATAATTTTCCTCTTTAATTTAAACCATTAATATAGTTTCTAGCCCTCTTAGTTTTTGTTTTATAAAGTTTTAATGGGGCGCAATTTTTTTGAAGAATTTTTAACAGTGTAACACTTAATTTTTCAATAAAGCCCTAAAAGCAATTTTTAAAAATTAAACTTTTATATTATTTGGAAGTTGCACACAATTAATTTTACAATTTATTGTTTATTCAATAATATTATCAGCGTCCTTACAATGCAAACATGTCAGATACATATGAGTTTTACAAATATATTTTTTACAAATAGCGCAATAAGTGCTATGTTTGTTGTGATTTTGACATAATTTGCAACGACCTCTAGCTTTTTGGGGGGGGCGATGAGTGAACGTCCTTTGTACCCAAGAGTTGATGAATCAATAGTTTGGTTTTGTACCTCAAAGAAGGTAGAGACAATCGATCAATCAAAAGGGGCTTTATTAATTCTAATGCCAATTCTTTTAAAAACTTGCTCCTCGTTAGTTTTACACCACTATTTGCCAGATAAATTATTTGGGAATTTATTCCAGCCACATTGAGTATATGAAAAAATACCGTCAAAGGCCATCGTCTAGAAATTCTAGACACAGAATAGCTTGAAGCCATCTGATCAACTGTATCAACGCCTCCTTTAGTTGCATTGTAGAAGGTGACGATTTCCGGTTTTAGGTGATTTGATAAATCATTATTATAATTAAAATGGAAAGAAGATAGCAACAGGACATTTTTGTTTTTTTTGGGACGTAGGATAAAAGAGTTTTATTGTGTTTAAATCCAAATATTGTAGAAGGTGCCGGTCTTGATTTAATAATTAGAAATTCGGAGGGTATTTCTCTCTTATTTTTTTTTAAAGTCCCCACTAATGTTAAATTATGATTATACAAGGTGTCAACTAGTTGACAACTAGTGTACCAGTTGTCAACAGTAATATTGCGGCCACTTTTTGAAATGGGCGTCACGAGCCTTTCGACTATATCGGAGGCTTTAAAGCTTATTTTGAAGGGCCCCTCGGGTTGGCAGCCCGTGTAAATCTCCATATTCAGGGTATAAAAAGTTTTGGCGCAACACATGGCAAAGAATTTTATGCCATATTTATTTGGTTTATTAGGGAGGTATTGCCTAAAGCAGCACCTCCCTCTAAAACCTGGCAGCATTTCGTCAATTGTGAGGTATTTGGAGGGGGTATAATTTTGGATGCAATTTTTAACAAAAGCTTCAAAATCAAATCGGATATGGGTTGCTTTATCCGTGATTTTTCTAGCAGCTCTTGTTTCACTATCATCAAATCTTATCATCTTTAATAATGACTCAAATCTTTTTTGAGGCATGGTGGCTCTAAATATGCTGGGTCCTAGGCCTTTCAAACTCCAAAAATCTTTGAGGTTTTGATGGTTGGCCTTATATACACCTATATAAAAAATTTATGTAAATTAAATAAGTAGAAAAATTTTATTAAATCAATTATTACCTAACAAAAATAAAAGTCCTAAAAATGCATCCAATTCTTTAGAAGAAACTAATGGACCTTCATTAGTTTGCTGGAATTTTTCGTTGGTAAATTTTATAATTTCCTCAAGTATATTCGTTGAAACAAACAATTTAAAACAATCTACATAGGAAGTTGCACCCCTAGCTATTGGTTTCACCCCTGGAAGGTGTAGCACTATATTACATTTCCGCGTTCTGATGGTTTTCATGGGGAAATTAGAGTCCCATTTTGTCTTATCCTTCCCTGAGAATAAAAAAAATATTGATAGTCATAACTTAACTATAAAATAAAGTTTTGACAATTTTTTATTTGTTTTAATTTATATATCATGTCTAAATACCATAATAATATTTTCCCCCGCCTAAACTTGGCTCTCCTTCATCTAACTCCGATTCAGATTCACAACTACTAATAGATAAACAGTCATCAGTATCACTTTCTGAGCTACCTAAAAATCTTAAAAACCAAAAAAAAATGTTACTTCCCCAATCAGAATAATCAAAAATATCCGAAATTTTAAAAGATTCCATGTGAAAAGAAAAAAAGAAATACGCGGGAACAAATCAGCTGCTAAATATTGGCATGGATAAATTCCACGAGGAAACAAAAAGTCAAATTTAAAATCGTCATAATTTACAAAATATATGAGCTAGAGAAAAATTTATTTTTTCGATATCATTTGGGTATTAGTTTTTATCATTTAAGCAAAAAAAAAAATTTTTTTTTTAAAAAAAAATATCCTCCGTTCGCTTTAGGGGTCAATATGACCCAAGACGTTCAAAAAACCATGATATATTTAGAACCAATGGGTGAAAACTAACCAAAATTTGCAGAGTTGTAATATGATAAAATTTGTTAAGCTACTGAAAAATCTGAAGCTCTATGTTCATTACTTTTTTTTTCTTGCATGTTTTTAGAAACCCTCCGTACGCTTTTTGGGTCAATATGACCCAAGCCTTTCTAAAAACATGCAAGAAAAAAAAGTAATGAACATAGAGCTTCAGATTTTTCAGTAGCTTAACAAATTTTATCATATTACAACTCTGCAAATTTTGGTTAGTTTTCACCCATTGGTTCTAAATATATCATGGTTTTTTGAACGTCTTGGGTCATATTGACCCCTAAAGCGAACGGAGGATATTTTTTTTTTCAAAAAATTTTTTTTTTTTGCTTAAATGATAAAAACTAATACCCAAATGATATCGAAAAAATAAATTTTTCTCTAGCTCATATATTTTGTAAATTATGACGATTTTAAATTTGACTTTTTGTTTCCTCGTGGAATTTATCCATGCCAATATTTAGCAGCTGATTTGTTCCCGCGTATTTCTTTTTTTCTTTTCACATGGAATCTTTTAAAATTTCGGATATTTTTGAAGATTCTGATTGGGGAAGTAACATTTTTTTTTGGTTTTTAAGATTTTTAGGTAGCTCAGAAAGTGATACTGATGACTGTTTATCTATTAGTAGTTGTGAATCTGAAATCCTACGTCCCAAAAAAAAACAAAAATGTCCTGTTGCTATCTTCTTTCCATTTTAATTATAATAATGATTTATCAAATCACCTAAAACCGGAAATCGTCACCTTCTACAATGCAACTAAAGGAGGCGTTGATACAGTTGATCAGATGGCTTCAAGCTATTCTGTGTCTAGAATTTCTAGACGATGGCCTTTGACGGTATTTTTTCATATACTCAATGTGGCTGGAATAAATTCCCAAATAATTTATCTGGCAAATAGTGGTGTAAAACTAACGAGGAGCAAGTTTTTAAAAGAATTGGCATTAGAATTAATAAAGCCCCTTTTGATTGATCGATTGTCTCTACCTTCTTTGAGGTACAAAACCAAACTATTGATTCATCAACTCTTGGGTACAAAGGACGTTCACTCATCGCCCCCCCCCCCCCCAAAAAGCTAGAGGTCGTTGCAAATTATGTCAAAATCACAACAAACATAGCACTTATTGCGCTATTTGTAAAAAATATATTTGTAAAACTCATATGTATCTGACATGTTTGCATTGTAAGGACGCTGATAATATTATTGAATAAACAATAAATTGTAAAATTAATTGTGTGCAACTTCCAAATAATATAAAAGTTTAATTTTTAAAAATTGCTTTTAGGGCTTTATTGAAAAATTAAGTGTTACACTGTTAAAAATTCTTCAAAAAAATTGCGCCCCATTAAAACTTTATAAAACAAAAACTAAGAGGGCTAGAAACTATATTAATGGTTTAAATTAAAGAGGAAAATTATATTAATCAATGAAAAAAAAATTATATCTTAAATTAAATTATTTTCAAAAATATATAAATTTAAACTTAGCCAATATTTTGATGAAAAAATATGTAAATTTAATGTTGATGGTATTTAAACCGAAATATCTATATTTCGCATTATTTATTTTAAATAATTTTTTTTTGTTTTTTTTTGCTTCAAGTCTATATTTTAAAAATATGTAAAAAATATCTAAAAATATTGGATAGATTTTTGTTAAAGTAAAATTTAGTATACACAGTGAAAAATAATTTAAAATTTTACCGGGTCGGTTATAATTAGCGATAAAATAAAAAGTTATGAACAAAAATATAAATTTAAGAGCTCAAATTATTGGCAAAAGATCATTTAATATATGTCTAAAATTTTAAATTTTAACTCCTAGTACTTTAGAAATTGTAGCGATTTAAAGTTATGGGTCATATAGACCCAAAAATCCGAACGAATGATGTAAAAATGAAAGGTGAATGAAGGGTTAAAGTGATGTTTTTCCATGTGACCAAAAATATGGGATACATTTTTTTAACATGCATTATATAATTAATTTTTAAAGAGGATAATAGATGAACCTAGGAACTCATAATTCTCCTTCCTTTATATAAACTCCATCTCATTCCTCTTCTAGATATTTATGGACACCACCAAAAGTATAAGAAAATGCCGAATTTGTGATAAGTTCTATAGGAAAGGCATCAACGAGTAAATTTTATATTATATTTATCATAAAATTTGTAAATGAATATATCTTATCTAAAAAACAATGTTTTTTATGGACTTATAGAATTGATATAAATTGTTTTATATATTAATACACTTTTTAAATTCAATGGCTGTGTGGTGTGTTCATTATTAACTTTAGAATTTGTTAAATTTGAATTTGCGAACTGTAATAAATGTGAGATAGATTTTAATCAAGCCTTAAATTTTTTGACAACCCCGGCTTAAACCCTCTTGTGCCGGGATTTAAGGAGCGGGCATGAAGGGTTTACATGTGACGTCACTAATATTAATGATCGTTTTCAATTTTTTGTCATTCTAAATGGTATATACTAGGTAATTTGAAATACCCTTACTTAACATGTCGAGCGAATCTACACAACTCATCAAAAATCCGATTTTAAAAGGAAATTTGTCTGCAGACAAAATAAAGAAATTAACCTAATAACAATGTTGATTATAAAAAAGGCTCTTCATTTCGCCTTTTTGAGAGCAAAAACTTTGAAATTATCTTTGAGCGCATCGACGGCTCTTTATAATATCAAGACCTAGCTTGAGCAACAACATTTAAAATCTTTAGGAAGAAAAGTTATTATTCGAGATATTTTGAATCACCGATTATATATTCAGAACATTGGGTTTATGGTGAAGCATCCAATGTATATCTTATATGGGTAATACTGCTCATATAATTGATGAACATTTTAAATTTAAAAGTTTTATAATAGAGATAATCAGCCTACCATACCCACTTGCGTGTAGTAATATCGGACAAAATGTATTGGGTATCCTAAATAAATCTAATATTTCAAAAAAAAGTAGTGGCTCCCACTACGGATAATGCCACGAACATGGTGTCCGCGTCTAAATTTATTAACAAAGCGAAAACAACCAATATACATCGCATTAGATGCTTCGGACACTTTATAAATCTATTCGTAAAGGCGGGCAATTAAAGTGCTCGAAGAGGTATACCTTTCCAAAATTAACCCGACAGGTACCAATGTAACTTTTAAGTTACACCTATTTAAATGTTGTTTATTCAAAAAGTATTTATCGAAATTAAATTTTTTTAAATGAATTCAGCACACAGCTGTTGCCCAATTAGCTCACATAACGCTTATATCCTCCGGATTTATCATTCTTAAAATATTCTATTCCAAAGTTCACGATTTTTTCATTTTTTCAACCCTCTCAAATTATTCAATTTTATGGAAAAACAAACGTAAGTTATAAATTTTTTTTGCATGTTCTGAAAGATTAATTTCTGCCTATTATTTTGATATAAATTAATTTTTATAATTATTTTTTTATCCTACCTTTTTTTAACTTTTAAATTTAATGTCACCTAAAAGTGACATTGGGAAGGGCATTTTTCGCCTTTGTTATTCAAGTATTTATTAACCTTATAAACATTGCCTGTTAACACCTAAACTATTAAAAATTAATTTAGGCTTGTGTAAGCCATCTTATAATAAATATTTCTCATCTACTCTTGATATTTAAATCCACAGAGACAAAATATTTTGTAGGAAAGTAATTTTGTGCTTGAAAAATATGGTTTTCAATAAACTTTTTAATTAATTTTTAAACAATTTTTAGGACATTGAATGATCTGCTAGAGGAATTGGAATGCCCTAACTTAGATATTGAAGAAGTTATTATTTTTCCTCCAATTGAGGAAGGTGACACGGATCAGGAAAGTGGAGATGAAATAGAAGCCGATCTGGATCATCTACCGAGACCAATGATTACCTCTAGTATAGAGATAATTCGTTTATCCGATCTAAAAAGTTCATCTTTCCAAGGTGATTTGAGTTGGCACGACGATGAAAATTTATTTATTCCATGTGGTCGCAAAGAAGATGATAATAAAGACGTCGATTTAATTGATCTGCCCACCCCTGAAGATTATTTTGAGCAACTTTTTTCGGACGAAATTGTGACACTTTTGGTTGAAAGGACAAATCTATATGGCATCCATCATAATGTTAATTTAAACTTTACAAAGGAGGAGTGTAAAGTCTATATTGCGATATTACTCCTCACAGGATACCTAACCCCAAAGAATATAAAAATGTTTTGGGAACTGCAATCTGATTGCTACAATCAAATGGTCTCCAACGGCATGCGCCGTAATAGATTTCAAGAGATAACAAAGTACCTACATGCATGCGACAATTTGAAGTTGGACTTAACGGACAAATTTGCCAAAGTGCGAGAGTTTTTCAATCTCTTGAATAAACAATTTCAAACATATTTCAAATATGTTAAGACATCTAACATTTCCATGGACGAAACCATCGTCCCCTATTTTGGACACCACACCACCAAACAATTTATAAAAGGAAAGCCAATGCGGTTTGGATTTAAATTATGGTCAGCGGCAACAAGGTCTGGGTACCTTACGGCTTTTGATGTTTATCAGGGTGCATCGTGTATTTTACCACATCAAAAAACCCTGGGTTTGGGGGGAGCTGTCATAATGGACCTTCTTGATAAATTGCCGGAGAAATATTCTCCATATAATATCTATTTTGATAATTATTTTACAAGCACAAAATTATTAAATGCACTCTCAAAAATAAACGTTGGCGCTACAGGAACTGTCCGTACAAACAGAATAAAATGTCCGCTAAGTGACCCTAAACTTTTTAAAAAAAAGGAACGAGGTTATTTCGAGAAAAAAATTGCATCAAATTTAGTAGCAATACAATGGAATGACAATTGTGTAGTCAAGATGTTATCTAATTGTCATGGAACCCACCCTGTAAGAAAAATCGGCAGAATAGGTTCAAGCAATAAAGTGAAATCGAGAATACAGGTTGATTGCCCCTTTATGGTGCAAATGTATAATAGATATATGGGTGGGGTCGATAGATTCGACCAAAATATCCATTCTACGAGGATTTCTTATAGGGGGAAAAAATGGTATTTTCCTTTGATTGCATTTGGCATAGATGCGGCATGTCAAAATGCATGGCAAATATACAATTTGAACAATGAATATATTTCTTTATGCACTTTTAGAAGGTCAATAGTGGTGTCATATTTCAAAAAATATGGTAGTCAACCGAAAAGAAGTGTTTACGCTACGTTAACAAGATATAAACCGAATATTTCAAAACATCAAAAAGAAGCCTGTTTACAGAGGCGCTGTAAAGTTTGTAAGAAGGCCACTCGCCTTAAATGTTCTTATTGCAATGCCGGATTGCATTTAAAATGCTGGGCGAATTATCATAACTCATAATTAATTTTATTGTAATTGATTTGAATAAAAAATAAAATGTTGCATTTTTGGTGTTCCCATTGTCACTTTTAGGTGACACCCCCCTAGCTCCTCGAGTGCATTTTTTTTCAAAAAAATTTCAATTGACTTTTCTTAACTAGACCTTAGGGATGCTAAATAATTATTTTTTAACAAAATTTGACCGGCCAAAAATTAGTGGTACCTGGCGGGTTAATGCAAAAATTTACGGATATAGCCGGGGTTAAAATTCGAATAGATATAGTAACTAGGTGGAATAGTACCTTTAATATGCCGAGGGTGTTTAATAAGGTGAATTAATATATTAATTTTTATTATAATTTTTTAGAATGTTGGTGTTATTAATACATTTGAAGCAAACGATGGATGGGCTTCGAGTGGCCCATGCTCGGAATAGAAATAGGATTTCTTAAAGAAATCGAATCTTTTCTATCTGCATTCGATGTTATAACCGAATCCTCTTCTACACAAACGACTTTATCGTTAGGATTATGCGTCTGCTATGTCGATAGAATTCAAAAATATCTTAATGGTTTTAAAACTAAGAGCCCCCAAATAAATAAATATGCGGAAATGATGTTAGATAAATTGAATGAATATGAATGTTTATATAATTCCTTTATTACGTCGGAGTTCTACTTAACCTAATCCTCTTCTGTACATAATGGGCTATCCGATATAATACACCCATCTTTAATTCCAAGTGAATTAATTATATGAATATTTTAAAAATTTAGAGAAAATTAATTATTAATTTACCTTATTAAACACACTTAGCATCTTAATGTTCTATTCCATCTTGTTACAACATCCAATGGAATTTTGACTTCTGCCAAATCCGCAAACTTTTGCATTAATTTTGGGGAAGTATGTAGTTTCTTAGCCCATTTGGAAACCTTAATCTTCTTCTCCCGATTTTACGACATCGAATGTGATATATTTCTTCGGTTTTGGCTTTATTAATAACATTCATTGCTGATATTAGTGGCATTGTCGGTAGTGATAGCCACTACTTTATTGGATATATTAAATTTGTTTGTAATATTTATTATTTTTGCCTTTTTTATTTCCCGTATGTGGGTAGGGGATATTTGAAATCTCCAGGGTATAACTTTTCAATTCAAATTGTCCATTTATAACATGGGCAGTTATGCCAATATATGGTATAGAATGAACGCTTGACCATAAGTCTAGCGTTAAAGCAATATGGTCATTTTTATTTAAAATATTTTGTATTATAGGGAGTTTTATATCATACAAATTTTTGATATGACTCATTAATGAGGGTCTAGAAATTATTTTAATGGAATTGTTAATACGCTTAAAAAGAGCTCTGAACTTTTTATTTTCTATGAGGCGAAATGATATGCCTTCTTCTATAATCAAGTTTATATTCCATTTATTTATTTCATTATTGTCGTCCGCTGACATATTTCCTTTCAACATTTGCTTTTTTGATGTGTCATTCACATTTGGGTGGCCTGTTGAATAATGATATTTTAGATTACCTAGTATATATTATTTTAAATGACATTTAATTTAAATCGTTAATTAATATTAGTGTATTAACAATAACAGACCTCTCAATGACAACCTTAAAGCTCGATCTAAATTTTTCTAATTTTTAGGGTTTTTCCAATGAAATTTTTTTTATTTAGGAGGGGGGCGCCTCCCCCGCCTACGCCCATGTATAATAATATTTATTAAAATCCTAGTATTATAATACAATTTATAAGTTTTCAATTCAAAAATATGAAACAATGTCTTCAATCAAAAAAATAATGGTTTTATTAGTTAAATCAAAATTAATGACAATTAACAAATCCCCACTTTCAAAATATTGCCACACATTTTAACCAAAAAATCAATAGTAAATTTTAATAATTACACAGGTCTACAAAAATAGAAATTGGTTCATTATATGACTAAAACAAGTTTTAAACTCGAAAATAATATTTTTTCACGTGTTCAATGTGAAACAGGTGACAAATGCCAAAATCTTTAATATCTATTCAAATGAATTTTTTTTTAAAAATAGGTTGTTTATTAAAGGTCTAAAACAAGTTTTAAACTCGAAAAAAATATTTTTTCACCTTTATAATCTTAATACTTATTGAAATGAATTTTTTTTGAAAAGTTAGTTTATTATAGAGTAAAACCAGCTTTAAAGTCGAAAAAATATTTTTTTACCTTTTAAAGGTGAAAGGTGACACCTGGACATATAAAAATTACTTTAGCATAATCTTGCTAACTTAGGTTGTACATAGTAATTTGAATTATTAATAATCATTTTTAATCTTCAAACTTATAATATCTTCAAAATTTAATTTGCAATAACCCCACGATAATTTAACAAGTATAAAATAAAAATTTATTAAATAATGTCATAAATTATAAATTTGCCTAATCTAAATATAATTGACACAAGAGGACGAAATCTGGTTTCTTTTCATGGTGACTATGTTCGATGCAGCAGAAAACAATCTCTCAGCAGGAACTGACGTGCCTTGTTGAGTTAGAAATTTTTTGGATAGTTTGGGATACTTCTTTTCGTTCTTTGACCACCAATTCAAGATGTTTTGGTCAGCTAAATAAATTATTAATATATTATATACCAATAAATAGCAATTAATATATTACCATCTAGTAAAGATTGATCCAAATATGTATTTAATTCTTCACTATTCGGTTGGCTATTACTTTTTAATATATAATTAATAATAATTTAAAAATTCTCTTCTAATAATTGAAATGCTAAAGATGTTGAAGATAATGGCCAAGTTGTTTCAGTTGTAGACGTAGTCGTCGATGCTAAAAGAACCTCTAGTTCCATTTCATTGTCTGCCGTAATGAAATCCTTAGGCATTTTTTGCCTTTTCAATCTAGGGTCAAGTAAAATCCGGATATAAAAATTAAAGGAATTATAAAAACATTCATATTGCTGTAATTTTTCGAGCATTAATTCCGTTGAATTTTGTATTTTAGGGCTATCAGTTCTAAAACCAGTAAGATATTTTCCGATTTTATCGACATAGTAGGAGCATAGTCCTAACGATGGAGACGTTTGTGTCGATATGGATTCGGTCATGACAGAGAAAGCAGATAGAAAGGATTCAATTCTTTTAGAAATCGAATTTCTTCTTCCGAGCACAAAGGGCCACTCAAAGCCAACCCATCGTTTGCCCCTAGTGTGTTTATAACACCTATATTCTAAAAAATTGTAATAAAAATTAATATATTAATTTGGGACATTCCATGTCAAATCGATCATAAAAAGGCGTTTTTCGGCCGACCCCCTCAGAATTTTATAAAATTTGATGGAAATGTTAAAACTAGTAAAATTATTAATTTATGAGAATTTTAGCTCATTTGGGCCACTACTTTTCGAGTTGTGGGCGCTCAAAGGTCGAAAATTGGGCTTTTAAAAAATCGGTTCGTAACGCTATAATTAATAAAATTTATAGGTTATTGGTCCCCAAATCATAGAATCTTGTTGTAGAGATAGGTAAGACCTATCTCTATAGAAAAAAATCAAAAAAATTTTTTGTTTATTGATTGGTTATCTCATAATGGTCGAAATGGCCAAAATAGCATAATTAATGATGACCCCTCTCAAACCGTTTCAAATTTAAGACAAATATTTTATACTATCTATTAATCAAATTAAATAAAAGAAAAAGTTGGCCGGCCGTCTTGAAAGGGTCATAAATTGTTAAAAGAGTTATTTTATTATTTGGCGTTCTTGAAAAATTACAAGTTAGGCAGGATGGGATGGACGGACAACCAAAAACGAACCCATAAATTGAATAGCAATTTATTAGCTAGCCCAGTCGTGCCTTCTCATTAAAGCGTCATAAAAATTATTTATATATCTTAACTTAAATGTTGGGGGGATGGTGTTTTGTCTAAGGGTGCGTCTTAATACGCGATTTTGAATCTTGATTGAAAAAGTGAATGCATGTTAAAACATAGACGCGTCTTCATACGAGCGTCACGCCATTTTTGAAGTTTTGTTGTTTCAACTAGACCGCGATCAACAAGATGCAAGCTATTGAGTAAGCTATTACTGTGACCTAATATGTTTACATAATTAAACAAGAACAAGTAAAAACATCAATAAGTGTGGAAAGGCACATGAATAATTGAATGAAAAAAGCCTGGGGTTTGGTGGCTACATAATGCAACTTGGCTGGTAACTAGTATCAATTAAAATACTAACTTTAAAAGTGAATTATTGCAAAACTAAATGAAAACACTCTGTGATAGTTTTAGGAAAGAAAAATTGTGCTTATCATATAATGAAAGTGAGCCTGATAAGGAAAATTGTAATAAAAGAAAAAACTCTATTTTGTGTGACCAAATAAACAGGCTAATGGATATAGAGTCAGAGAAGCAAAAAACTTCTCAGGATTCGGAAAAGACATTCCTTGATTCTCTTCTTGAAGTTTTAAAGGCTCATCTGATCCCAATAAGTTTTTATTTAAAATAAATGTTACAAAATTAAAAAAATAATGTATCCTATGTAATTTGTATTTATATATGAATAAATTTGTTTTTATAAGTCTAAATTTATTAACCTTATATCAATTTAGTGAAATATCTAAAATTAAACCATGGTAAAGGAAAGGCTGATTTTTATACATCAATATCTTAAAATATGATATAAAATTACAACCATGGTAATATTAATTTTTAGAATAAGAACAAATATCTCTATGTTGGGTTGGAGTATATATCAAGTTTTATTTGCTTATTGTTATTGTTAATCTCATAATCATGAATAGGCAAATCTTTATTATCAGTACATTTTGTAGTGTACAAATTTCAGCCTTTTTGAACTTTGTTTTTATAGGAGTTTTAATTTTTGAACTTTGTTTTTATAGGAGTTTTAAGTATACTAAATCTTTTGGATAAAATGCTAAATATTCCAGACTTTAAGTCTATGAGTGAGGCTAATAAATTTTATGTCATCATTAACCTTTCAGCTGGACAAATCCATAAAACTTTATCATTTGAATGATTAATATACTTTTCAATATAACTTAAGATATAATAAAAGGTGCTTTGCTGCATCCTATTATAATAAAAAAGCAGCTTATCATCCTTTAAATTCTTTTTCATTATATTATCAACTCCCCAAAATTATGTTTTTGTTTATATAGAACATTTTTTCCCTTCTCATCTTTTTTTTAAAAACATAATTAGAGAGTAAAATGATTAATTAAAAAATTGTATCCGTGAAACGTGAATTGCGTATTTGGACAGAAAAAAAATAGCGGGGTAAAGTTGAATCGCGTATTAAGACAGTCTAGCCTGTAGATTAAGGGTGCGTCAAATGCGATTTTGCAGCGATGCAAAAAACGAAAACACGTTAAAACATAGCTGCATTTTAATACGCGCTTCACTTAATTTTGGTATGTTTGCTGCTTCATTTCAAATGCGATACAACACTCAATGCAAAATTTAGAGTAAGTTGTTAATATGTAATAATAAATAATTTAATTAGACAAGAATAAACCAAAGCTTTTATTAAAAGCTTATAATCCCATACAATTATTTGGGATAACGCCCACCAACTTCACATGAACAAATTTGAAGTTGCAAAAGGGTGGCAAGTAGTGGCCTTTGATCCAAGTAATTTATAACAATAAATATTATAAATTTTATAGTGGATCAATGTAAATCTAAATGGAAAACACTTGGGGATAGTTTTAGGAGAGGGAAAAGCAAAATAAAACATCAAGTCAGGGTTTGGGGCCCTTGCCAATATTTTGTTGAACATAATTTTTTGTTTGTGAGGAGCTTGAATAAGTTTTAAAACAAACTCGGAAACCTTAAAAGCTTCATCAGCTATGTACACATATGGGACTTTTTTATGACTATTAGTAAAAAAGTGTCAGGGGTAAAAATTTTATACTTTCCTGTATTTTTCTATACAGAGAACACTGTTTCTAAAGCCCTCCATCACTTTGACGTGCTAGAGCTCCTACATCAATTTAAATATATTTATATTTAGCATCTAAGGCTCCGTCTTAATAATTCAACCACAACCCCGCCATTTTTTCTGTCCAATTAGGGGATTCACTTTTCATGGATTCAACTATGATATTAATCCTTTAACTATGTGAGTATGCCTTGAATAAATCTACTTGAAGAAAAAACCTCTTCTACGAACAAAGACATGAGTTTGGGGAATTCCATCATATAATGAAGAATATTTTAAAGATTGAAAATCTATTTTTTGCTTATACTCGTATGCAACCTACCACATTTTATTTTAGCACAAATTGAAAAAGATATATATCATATTAATTCTATAGTTGATTGTATATCTCTAGCAGAAAGGTTGATGTTAACATTAAGGTATGTTATAGTAAAAATCAATTAGCATAACCTTTTTATTTAGGATATCAAGGAGTTCTGTTAAATATATTGTTCATGAAATTGTATCAGCCATAATCAATGTTTTAATAAGAGATAGCACTTTCTTAATGGCTTAGGGGCAATAGATGGGAAGCATATAAGAAGAATCTATTAATATTGAGGTGGATGCCCTTGGCCGTCAAAGTGAAGGAGGGGTTCACTGTATAGAAGAATACAAGATCTTAGAAGCTTTATGATTATATTTAAATACTAACTCTTCCTTATGTATTTATTGCCATTCAATTGTTGGATTTTCTTTTGAAACCTTTTTCAAACTCATCAGTGAATGATGAGACCATGATAAACAAAGATTGGTCAGAGCCCGCAACTGGTGGAGTGTTCTTTTTGCATTCTATCCAAAAGATTTGGTGTACTTGGAAGTACTATAAAAACAAAGGCTAAAAAGATAGTTCAGGCTTTTTGTACGCTACATAATGTACTGATAGATAAAAATTTGCTTATATGTGATATGAGATAAATAATAACAATACTCAGCATATAACACCTGATAACAACCCTTCAATCCAATAAGCGAAAGAGATTAGAGACATTTTTGTTACTTTAATAATTTTACATCACCACGGTGTAGTTTTATTTAACTTCATCTACTATATTGGTTATGGCACTTCTTTATATTCTGAATCAAAAAGCTAATTGCCTAAAACATTCTCCTGTTATCAAATATCTAAATTGGAAATTAAGGTTAATGTGTTATTATAATATACCTTAAAGTTACCATCAACCTTTCAGCTGGACATATCCATTCAACTTTATCATTTAAATGATTTATATTCTTTTCAATATGAGTTAAGATATAAAAGAAGGTGCTTTGTTGCATCATAGTAGATAATACAATCGGGGGGGGGGGGCAAAACACCCCCCCCCCTCCCCTCTGGTGAGAAAGAGGATAAAAAACAGGGGGGAAACACCCCCCCCCTCTGATGAGAAGGAGGGTAAAAAATAAGGGGGGGGGCAAAACCCCCTCCCACCCCCCCCTCCCCCCTGGTGTGAAAGAGGGTAAAAAATAGGGGGGGGGGCAAAACATCCCCCCTCCCCTCTGGTGAGAAAGAGGATAAAAAAATAGGAGGGGGGGGGGGGCAAAACAGCCCCCCCTCCCCCTGATGAGAAGGAGGGTAAAAAATAAGGAGTGGGGGCAAAACAACACCCCCCCTCCCCTCTGGTGAGAAAGAGGATAAAAAATAAGGGGGGGGCATAACACCCGCCCTCCCCCCTGGTGAGAAAGAGGATAAAAAATAAGGGGGGGGGGCAAAACACGGGACAAATAAAGGTAGGGGGGGGGCAAAGTTCTTTATAATATATTTTAATTTTTTAATCACCATTTTTGGATTAATATATGATTGAAAAATATTGATTAGCATTATATGGCAGCTACCAACTCTATAAGCTAAAATTAAATTTGCTAAAAGTCACGTTTAGTTTAAAACACCCCTGCTCAATACCACTGTTTCTATCAATCCAATCTGCCAAATGCCCGGTTACTTACATCTCTCCCAACCAAGTAACCATGGCAACTTTAATCTGTCATGCTAGTAACCGGGTTATTAAGCAGCATGTGCTGCTTAATAATGATGGTAATGGTTGTAGATATGTGCCATTACCAGGTTTAGCACTAAATCAGCACAACCAATTCGAGCAAATTAACAACACTAATATACACAGCTTAAATTTTTGCGTTAACGGTTTCGTTTGAGACAATCATTAGAGCGAAAAACGTTTAATTATAAGCCTAGACTAGTCTTTAGTAAAAAAAGAAATTTAGAGGAGAATTATTTTGTTATATAAATTAAGTAATTTATTATTGAGCATAATTTTTTGGGTTGGGAATCAAATTTATCTCAATTTTGTCTAATTATTTCGGTCGTAATTATTCATAAAATAAGTTTGTTACTTTAAGCCATAAATAGAGCCCTGCAAAATAGAATTTACTCGCCCCTATCCCTACAATTTTTATTTTGCTCGAGCCCCAAATTGTTTTTTGCTTAGGCCCGAGCCGCCCTTTTTTCAAATGTAAATTTATAAAAATTTTGATATTTAGATTAGCATAAAAATATTTTGTCTCCTTTCAATAGCCTACATAGCAAAAGAATTAGTAAAAACTTTCAATAAATCAAACTTGTAAACACTCTGGTAGATCAGCATTAGGAAAAAGATGCATATAAAATACCTAGGACTTTGAATCATAATTGATGGGATATGAAATCGATAAGAAAATTAAAATTATATATATATATAATCTTTTGAACATTACATTAGCCCTTCAAAAAAATTATTACCATCTGGGTGAGACAGAAAATTCAAAAATTTATAATTAACCCTCGAGAGTATTCCTGAAAATCCCGAACGCGAGAGCATTCGTGGGGTATAATTTTATCCCACTTTTTAACTTCTTATAACTTACAAAGTATTGAATGTATTTATGTACTATCAATCCATTATAATTTATAAAATTAGTTTCCAATAATGGTAGTTTAGGATTGATAAAATGCGAGGGTGGAAATGGGTTTAGATATTTCGGTCGTCCAGCGACCATTATCAATAAAAAAAAGGTTACTTTCAAGTGATGTGAAATACCAATGAACGAGAAGGTGTCGACAAGTTTTAATTTATAAACACGACCGAAATATCTAAACCCATTTCCACCCTCGCATTTTATCAATCCTAAACTACCATTATTGGAAACTAATTTTATAAATTACAAAGTATTTTTTAAAACGTTTCACAAATGGCTATTTGTTATGGATTTATATTTTTTAAATCGAATTTTTTCGCAATTTTCTTTATATATGGCTAAAATATATTTTTATATTAAAATTTATTTTTTATACATGCCAAAAATTTATTTAACCCGCGAGATTATTCGTGGGGTAATTCTATACCCCACGCAAATTATAAATTAAAATATAAAATGCAATTTAAGTCTAATGAATTTGGTCTTTTCAGTAGCTTAATATTTTATCAAGAATTAGGTTAGGTGAAAATTTCATAGGTTTGGCTTAATACTTTTTAAAATATAGAAGCTTTTTTGGCTCGTGGGGTATCATTTTATCCCACGAGTGCTCTTACGTAAGCTTTTTTCTGTTTAAAAAAATGTATGTATTTTTTTTGTTTGATGATATCTTTTACAATTTGTGTTTTTAATACATTTTGAACATTCTTTTAATAAAATATCACGTTAATTTGATTTATTTTAAGGTATATGATGTCAAGAGGTAAAATGAGGGGAAGCTCTAAAATAACCCAATTAAAAATGGGGTCCAGAAAATTGTTAATAAGTTTTGTAATGTTGAATAGATTCATATCGAAATTTATACCATCAATCTTAAGACCTTTATAAACACATGTTTAAAATTTGAAACGTTTTAAAGAATACTTTGTAAGTTATAAGAAGTTAAAAAGTCGGATAAGGTTATACCCCACGAATGCTCTCGCGTTCGGGATTTTCAGGAATACTCTCGACGGTTAATTATAAATTTATGAATTTTCTGTCTCACCCAGATGGTAATAATTTTTTTGACAATTTTAATATGGTTTAACTTTATATTTTATCGTTTTTAAGAACAGGTGTAAATGTTATAATTTTATTAAAGGTGCGAACTAATTTTTTTTCTCGATTTTCATTATATATATCTTAAATGATTTTTAAGATTTATTTTTTATAAATGGCGAAATTATGGTTTATTGTATAAATATTTATTTTGACATTTTTAATATGACTTAATGTTTCTAAATTTGTATTAATAACATTTTTGTTCAGGTCACAATGCAAAGTTTTATAAAAAGTGGGAAATTTCGCTTTATAGAATATTCTACATAGATGGCTAAAATCTGTTTCAAAATTTACGCCTTTATACATGCCAAAAATATGTTTTATTGTTTTAAATATAAATTTTTGATTATTCTGTCTCACCCAAATGCTAATAAATTTGTTGACATTTTTAATATGGTTTTTTAAGCCAGGTTACAATGTGATAGTTTTATAAAGGTGTGAATTTATTTATTTTAGCAAAAGATTTTGAAATTTTTTGTTTAAAACATGGCAAAAATATTTTTATTTACGTATATTTTATTTAGATGTCTTACATCTTTTTTAATTCAAATTAAAGTATTGACACCAAATCACCATTATTATTTTATTAAATAGGTTAAGCGAATAATAAAATGGGGAGAGAGGAGGACTTTTTAAAATAAAAATAACAACGTTTCATGCTATGAGAAATAGGGAAGAGGGGGTAGGCGATATGTCACATAAGACATAACTAATTTACACATTTGCTGAGCAGATTAATTGCGAATGTCACATAATTAATTAACACATTCGTTGAGCAAAATGGATGAGCAACTTGCTATCAGCAACTGCTCGTTCAAAACTACTTTTATTTAATGTTGTTAACAAATTAATATCCCTACTGCTTGAGCTTGTATTTGTTGTTACAACTTAACATCTTAAGCATTTTACCCCTCTTGATGACAAAGCTTATGCGTCCGAGCACATATGCTAGCTATGTGTTTACGACCAAGTCGGAGCTTTAGAGCAACTTAACTCCTATAGCTCTTGCAAAGTTTGTTAAAAATATCCATAAAGGTACAGGATATCATTATAATGATGGGTATGTAAAATATTGTATAAAAATGCTATATTTATAATGTGGAAGTAATTAACATTCAATTATATAACATAAAACTTTGTTTCAATTCATCAATAAATAATAAAGTATACATTAATATACAATAAGTAATATTATAATGTTTAAACTTAAAAGATAATGTGGAAGTAATTAATTCAATTATATAACATACAATTAGTAATATTATATTGTCTAAACTTAAAAAAGTATTAATAATTTTCAAAAAACTTTTAATATTTATTATTTATCTTAAATTAGTTGATTCTGACATAGTGGCTTTGCTCTTGCAAAGTCTGTTTCTACACCGAAAATATTTCTTGTATTGGTATCTTTTATTAATAGATAATGTTTGTTATTATGTATTAAGACTATCTTCTTATGTTTGAAAATGGTATAGGATATCATTATATACAATGAATTATGCAAAAATATTGTATAAAAATGGTATATATATTTAATGGGGTGATTCACATTAAAAGTTGCACCCAAGTTAGCTCTTGAATTGATTGAAAGTAATAATTTTTAACATTAGTGTACTAAATGGTTTATTGTATAAATTTAACAAATTAAATGTGATTCATACATAAATAATTTGTAAAGGTTGCATCTAAATCTAGCTCTTGAATTGATTGAAAGTACATAATATTATCGGGGATATGACAGAACTTTAAAATTAAAAAACATATGGAATTTGAAAATCGTATCATTATCGTAGCTTCGGGATTTTGCGTTTTCGGGATTTAGCCTATATCCCCATTCAATTATAATTTTATTGAATCTGACGCATAATGTGGAAAACCGATAATAACGAAAGTACTTACAAACAAGATATATGATCTAAAATATCAAATTAAAAAGAGTTAATTACATAATTAAATATAACAATATATATAATATATTATATATATAAATATGTGCTGTATATTACATACATTATAATATACCATAATTATATCGTTATTACATATATTAAAACCCATCTATATATTCCTAAGTATATAAACACTAAAGATATACATTTATAATTATATAGCACAATATATGATTATAATTTTAGAGATACATATAAAATATGAATAATAATATTAGAGTATTATATTTATATATACATTTATATTAAGGATAGTTTAAAAGTACTATATTTATTTTTATATTTTTTATAAAATAGCCATAGTGTATTGAAATACTATAACTATTTCTATTCATTATATATATTTACTTGTACATATAGAACTATATATAATGCTATGCAAATTTATTTATGCTTATATATATAAATACATAATTTGAATCTTTTAAATAATATTTATGTACAATGCATATTTACTTATATATATGTAGGTACTCTATATATTATATGTCTATATAGATCTTACTATCTAGTAAATTAGTTTATCATGTCTGGATTTTAAAGTTTTTGGGTGTCCCAAATACTATTGGGAGTGGCATCATCCCAAATAAAGTCCCTCTTTTATTGCCCAGCTTTTTATATTAAATAGGCAGAACTTACCATCTGTTAGGTTTTTTTTTATTTCTAGATTCTAAAATTTTAAAGGTGTCTCTCTTTTTAGTAATAAAATAACATATAAGTCTGTGAAAACTTCAAGTAATAAAACAGCATATAAGTTTGTGAAAAATGATTGTTGCTTGACATAATTAGGTTTTTTTACAATGCTAAATATTTTGATTTAGATAGTTATCTTCAATTAATAAGTTTGACATAATTAAGTTTTTTGTTTTTAAAATGCTAACAAATTTTGATTTAGATAGATTTCTTTAAGTAATAAAGCAACATATTTCAAACTTATTTGTGCATTTTAATTGAAAATCTTATATAATATGTACATATTACATGTATTACAGTTTATTAAGTGTCTTTATATGATGTAAATATAAAAATCTATATTTATAATCATATATCATGCTTATATAAGTGTAAATGTATATATTTAATGCTTATATACCTAAAAATATATAAATGAGTATAAATATATAATACCTTCATATAATTATACTTCTGAATGTTATTTGTGATCACATAAGGTGATAAATGGTCAAAGCATTTAATTGGTTTTAGTATTTTTATTTAGATATTTTCCTTCAAGTAATATAAAACATATAAGTTTGTGAAAATGATTGTTGCTTGACATAATTAGGTTTTTGCTTTTAAAATTTTTTGATTTAGATAGATCCCTTGAAGTGATATAACATAAGGTTGTAAGTTTGTGAAAAATTATTGTTGCTTGACAATTGTTTTTGCTTTCAAAATGCTAAGGAATTTGTATTTAGATAGATCCCCTCAGGTAACAAACAACATATAAATATGTGAAAAATGATTGCTGCTTGACACAATTAAATTTTTGCTTTCAAAATGCTAAACATTTTATTTTTGATAGTTACCTTCAATTAATAAGCTTGATATAATTATGTTTTTGCATTTGAAGTGCTAACAAATTCTGATTTAAATAGATTCTTTCAGTTTCAAGCAATAAAGCAACACATTTCAAACATTTTTGTATTTACAAATCAACTAAAAATAATATTTATTAAAGTGTCTGCATAAGTAGCTATGTATAGAGGTATAAATTTATAATAATAATCATATATTGTGCTTATATTAGTGTAAATTTATATATTTAATGCTTATATACCTATAAATATATAGATGAGTTAAATATATATAATACCTTAATATAATTATACATATGAACTCTATTTGTGATCACACATAAAGTACTTAATTGTCAAAACATGCATATTGTTTTTAGTTCGTTTGACACATATTCTGCGAAATTTACAATGCATTTGATTAGTTTTCCGTATTTCCAGCTTTCCACATTTTGCGTGGAAGTGATTTTATTTCATCAATTAATAATAAAGTTTACATTTAAATTTAAACTTAGATGCTAATATATATATAATTATTAATATTATAATGTTTAAACTAAAAAAATTATTTATTATTAATTGTTATTCAAAAAACTTTGAATAAATATTATTTATTGAAAATATAGAATTTAAGTTTTTGTCTTGTTTGTAATTCAGTTATTTTGATATTTTACCTCTCTTTTTGATTGGGTTATCTTTGTGTCGCACGGATGCCTAAAAACCTAATTTTTGATTACAAGAAATAATAATTGTATTATGAATCAACTGTCCGATCTAGCCTCAACTGAATAGTAGTGTTAGAGGTATATAAAATTTACTATTAGAAACCTAGCTGGGAATATTTTTATAAAAATGAATTGGAAAATTTTTATGCCACAAAGGACGTCGGTGAAATTTGGTAAGCATAAATTGGCAATTAACATATTTAATCAGGTTTGGAAAATCTAATCTAAATAAAATAGTTAAATGGATAAGTGATTTCCCAGAATTAAGTAAAAATGATGCGATAATTGATATTGGGTCAGGAAATGGTGTGTTATTATATAATCTTGTAATAACTTTAAAATATAAATTTGTGATCATTATTTTATATCTATGCTTATACATGTTAATCATTTGTTGTATTTAGTATGAAAAGGGGTATAGCAATTTAACTGGATTAGATTTTAGTCTGAATGCTGTCAAATTAGCCCAAGAAATTGCGAATCATTTTCAGATGAATATTCACTATGAGGTAAAAAAGCAAAGGGTCAAATACTTTATATATAGGTTATAACCCTATATTTTGAACATCTGACATTATGAAATTAAGTTTATTGTAGATACCATCAACCTTTCATTATTTATTTTTAAACTTATATCTTTATATTTTTACTTAACATAATATAGAATAAAATATCTGACAATGATTATAACTTATTTTTTTTTTATAAATTACATAGATTAAATCACATTTAAATGGATGCTTATAAAATTTATAATTGAACTATATCACCTGTTTTATACCTATGTTATATGTAAATTTTATATGTAAAGAATAGGGTTTAAATTAAATAAAATGTATCATTACTAAATTATTTATAAATTTTAGTTAAATTAACTTGATTTTTTGCTTAGTAAAAAATATTTATAAAACTCTAATAAATGAAAATATATATTGAAGTTTATTTATATTGAATTTTATATGTTAACATGTTAGAATTACTTTTAATTATCAGCAAACATGTTTTATTTTATTTAACAAATATTTTTATAGGTGAGCAATTTTCTTTTAGATCCCAGCAGACTTTTAAACCAAAAATATAAATTATGTATTGACAAAGGAACGTTCGATGCCATAACTTTGAATAAAAATCAGAATGAATGCATATCCAAATATATAAATTCATTAAATCAACTTATTAGCCCATGTGGGATTTTTTTCATTGTATCTTGCAATTGGACAAAGCCAGAGCTGCAAAAAAATTTTAAAAATGGTAATCCTTATGTATTTAACATGGGCATTTGATCATTTTCTGAATTTCTAATTATATAAAACTGGTTAAAATTCTAAATAAAAATCTTATTGTTTTGAATAATAATTTGTGTACCTTCTTATAAACTACTTTTTAATTATTAATTAGATTTCGAGATTATTGATGAGATTGCCACACCAACATTCACTTTTAGTTCATCTAAAGGAAATACTGTAACATCCTTAATTCTTAAAAAAAGGCATTGAACAAATTTATATATCATTGTTATTGTAATAATAAAATAAATTTGAGCAAATGGAATCTGTAAGATAATATATTTCATGAGGGTATACTATGTGATGAGATTTAAATCGTTGAATTCCTGATGATTCTTGAATAAATCTAAATGGTAACTAATATATTTGAGAAATTTCTAATATTTTAATATATTACATTTATTTGTTTGTAGCTGTGATTGTAGGAACCTAAAATTTCTTTCAAATCACAGTTTCATAATTCTTCATAATCAAAAAGAGATGTTGATACAGAATTATCCATTATTTGATTAAAATCAGTTATCAAAATGTTATTTTTCTTTTCACGATATACATCAAAACTATCTATAATATAAATAAAATGAACAAAAATTGGTGTCTAACAAAAGTTGGAAGGAAATTTTGTTGCAACATGCTTTTTATAAAAATCTACAAATAGTCTTGAAATCACTTTTATAAACGTGAGATGTATCTTTTTGGGAAACTAAAAATCTAGTAAGAGGATAACTGTTATATTATTACCAAATTTATTTTCTCTAACAAAGCATCTAAATTCATATCCTGGGTTAATATCAATCCACCTTTTCAGTATTAACACATTACTTATAATTTAATACAAGTTGGAATAAAAAAATACTTGTAGGAAGGATCTAGTGTATCTTGTATAATACTTGAAGCCTTTAAAATTAGCAAGATATCATCCAGGCAAGAACACATTAAACTATGATTCAAATTAATTCATTTTGCATCAGTTGGTGCTATATTATTAATTTTAGGGAATACATTGCCACCTAGTGTGAAGTGAATATAGCTTCTTTTATAATGCCCTTTAAATTTTTAGAGATCTATGGGTTCTTCATCATTATCCTTATTTTCAAAATCTACAATTGTTAATTATGGGTAAGTTTTATGATACCTTTTAATTCAAAAGACTTATCATTTAAATTATTAGGTAGTTTAAAATCGGCCTCAGTTAAAAAATATAATAACTTGTTACATATTGATATAAATTTGCTACATATATTTTTTATAATGGTTAATTATTAAAAAAACCATTCTATGGTTATATCCCGAAAGATTTCGTACCAACGGTTCGTCAAAAAATTTTGAACCCAAGACTTAAGTAGTCTTGGGTTCAAAATGTCACAGTCCAAAATGTCACACGAATATCACGAAAAATTAAATCTCAAATGTGGAGGGAATTTGATGTACATCTAATCCTAACCCAACCCCTAACCTAAAACGCTGACCTAAAACACTACCCAATGGAAATTATGCGCTTGCGCAATGAGTAATTGCGAATCTTACGATCGTGAGATTCGCGAATCTCACGATGTGGCTTTGTTGCATTTTGGACTGTGACATTTTGAAACGATACCCTTAAGTAGTTCGCATGTTAAGTACATGGTAGTCACTCCAACATCTTGTCGAATTCACCCTGGGACATTGACGACCATCACCAGTATAAAGAAGCCCCTAAATTGAGTACATTTTAAAAATAATTATTAATTTCAATTTAGAAAATACCTAAATTTTAACTTTAATCCAAAATTTAATAGGCTTTTTTGTTGGGGTACATTTTCAAATTGGGGCTTATTTTTTAACCTTGGAACATTCAATTCGGCAAGTTGACGGGCCATTGTCTCTCCCAGTTGGCTAGTTTTTATTTTAATGCACTTTTTGGGCTCACTTTATGTTAAAAATGTCCAGTTGTGTATACTTTGGGTTTACAATGGTACAAAAATGATTATGGAAACGATTTTTGCCTCCGAATAAGGTCTAGCTAATGACCTGGTTGGTTTTAAATTTTCTGACCATGTCCGAGCCCAAATTCGCTTTATATTTCGTGCCGTGATTGATTACTTTTATAAATCTAAACCGATTCTTTATACAGCTTGTCAAACTTGTTGCATTAAAGCGTATAACGAAACTTGTAAAATAATTGCCTACGAATGAATAATGAACTCTGCTTACATTTTAGCTAATGACGGTTGGCATCTGACCTCTGGCGGATAAGTAAAATTTCCTTAAAAAAACGATGATCTAATCCCGGCCATTTTTGTGGCCTCACTTAATTAAGTTTGTAACCGACTTTTTTTAAGTTTTTCTAATTTCGGTATAATGACGAACTCGTGGTTGGCTAAATTTTTGTCAAAAAATAAATAATGACCGCTGTTTGAATATAATTGTTCTGACCTACTGCTTATAGTTTGACCATTTAACACAATAATGATCTTCCCCCTTCATAGGCATTCTGCATCCGCCCCTAGCCCCCCCCCCCCCAAAAAAAAAAAAAAAAGTATTTGGTTCCAGGCCAGGCCCAACTAGTCCCTTTTAAACGTACCTTTGGGCAATAGGCATTCATAGAAACCAGTTTTTGCAGATATATTTCGTAGCTTAAAGCAACAACCATAAATGTAGCCAGGCCTTCTACCCTCAATTTACGCTCTGTTTCTTTTCCCCTGCTTAAATTGCATAGCATATGAACTGCTTCCATTCTAAATGTAGAAAAGCGTAGAGATAAGACTGAACAAAGACGATACATGCCCCGAGTCCCTAGGGGTTCAAGGGGAGGAGCAAATTGCGTAGCGCCGAGGGGTGGAACATCTGACTCTGTTCAGATTGTTAATATTAATATATATTAAATTTTACAAAACATGCTTCCTTCGTTAGTTATAGAACAAAGTTTATTCTATGATGATAATTATAAAAAATGTCAGTTATCAAGAATTGAAAATTGCTCTAATTAACGTGAAACTCAACCTAAAACTCATTTCTACGTATTTTTTACTTTATAACCTTTCATAATAAGTTGGAATAAATGTTATCGACTTTTAAAATTATATGAAATACAAGGGCAACATTCTTATTGAACCTGTATAAATATTAAAAATAATATTACCTAATGAAAAATATTGAGGTCAGATATAAATGTTTACTTGAGTTTTTTTATTTTTCCTTAAATTATTGATCAACATTCGTATGACAAAAATACAATACATGTTTATAAATCCCAACTGAAAAGATTATGCTTTATGGTAATTTCAAAGGAAGATGCTTTCAAATCCGATTGCTTAGAAGAGGCAGAAGTGTTGGCAAATTTGGTAATGTTTTCGACATTCTTCCGAGTAAGGGCTTTTTGACTTTCATTTGAAAACATCATATCCAATTCCGAAGTGTTAAGATTATCACAAGATTCCACGGGAACTTCCCAATCAACGTTCAAATTACAGGAATGATTAGCCAGGGCGCTATATAAACATATGACTTAAAATTTATCCTTTAAAGCATATATAATGACAACTATAATTATCACCTACGCATCTAGGTGAGGAGCCGCCCCCTAAATCCAAAAATTCCTATTTACCTAATGTAAATGTGGCAAAATTTCGTAAAAACACGTGTCCATTCTTTTAATAATATCATAATTTCCCACCGACCCAATTCAAATATGGGTGTACCAAAGAGTAGTGTTAACGGCTGTGTTTTGTTTGGTCGATTTTTGGTTTTAATTGACTACTAAGAATAACAGAGCAAAAAAGCTTTGGTCTGTTTATGTTTAGCCGACTAAAACCAAAGGTCGACTAAACAAAATCCAGCCGTTTTTACAACACTACCCAAGAGTACCCACGTGGAGTACAATATAATGACGTGTCTTTAACATTTTACGAAAGGAATTTTGTATGACGACATTGAATCTGAGGTACAATTTATAAATTGATAAAACAAAATGCTCAATTAAAAAAAAAATAAAAAGACAAGATACATTTTTGTGAGTGTGAGTGGAACTTGATAATTGATTAAATTATCACAAATACATTTTATATTATTAATAAATCGAATAATAAATAGTGGATTTGTTTACTGCAATTCAACTTTAATCAAATTGGTGACCGGCGTCCTAAGGAAGGCAGTAGGTGTATACCATTTTGATAATAAGGACTCGTTGTTGATTATACACTCGAACCAAGCGTGAAGCAAATGCTGACTTTAAAAAATCAAGACTCAATGATATCAAATAAAACTCAAAAAATATTTTCAACCATACACTAATAAAAAGAATCCAGTTTAAACTCAAAATGACGTGTTACCGGCATCTTTATGTCACAATAAAAGCTCTTCAGATCAATATATTTTAGTTTTACAATTAATTTTAATACTTTCGCGGTGATTCATAAAGCACATTTATATATCATAAGATAACAGCAAGTGCTAAACAAACCATTCACTATTAAATGGAAGTACAAATTTATTAATAATAAATTAAATCAACTTATAAAAACCAAAATAGAAATTAAAAATTACTTGAGACCAGCACATATCAAGGAACGAAATTTAGCATCCATCGAAAGCTTTTGATTATCATGACTCTCATTTATAGATTGAGTATACTAAGGATGCAAAAAGAGGGTAACTTTACTAAAATTTGTTGTTTTAAAATTTTATTAAAAACATATCACGCCTCCAATAGAATTTTTACAAAAATATGCACAACAAAACTCATAAAAAATGACAAATTGTTTGCAAAAGTCTAAGAATTTATGACAAATCGTTACGTAATACGCAATAAGCAATTTGACCAAAAATATTTTTATGGTAAAAATGTCTATAAATTAAAATAATAAAAATATAGGCATTAAAAGGTTTGGGGTGACAAACACGACATCTAATAACCCGTAAAAGGAGTTCTCGAGGTGTTAATATGTTAGTTTCCTCGTCGAGGCTGTAAATTAAAGCGGTCATTAAAAGCTTTTACAAATGGAATCATTTTAATTACCTGAATGCGCGACATAGGTATAGCCTAGAACGAATGGGCTTGTTGCCAGCTTGTGTGCATTTGCTAGCCACCTAAGAGTTAGTTAAAATTATTTCTTTAGCTAATACACAAAATCAAATTAATAGTTCCGAATATTTTTTGGTAATAGGGTGGCATTGAAAAATTTATTTTTAAAAATTAAATATATATATGAGAATAGTAGTGATGATCTCCGTATAATATGACGATTCCATAATGAACATTATTTTTAAGTCATTTAAGCCGATTACCAGAGCATTGTTAATGGACCAAATGCTTTATCAAATAATTGCGGCATGTTTTGAAAAATACAAAAAGTTATTACTGGTAACTTATAGGCATATCTGTAAAACCCTATAATATTACAAGGTAACATAATTTTAATATAGTTTTTGACAATACTTCTTGTATATATTGCCAGGGGTGGCGTGGATTTGCAAACAGGGAAGATTGTTCCAAAAAACCGTGCATAAAAATGCCTTTGAGCGAAGAGCACAATCTATAAAAACAAAAAACAGGCTTAAAAAGGTTAGAACGCAAAATATAATTTAGAAAAAACCTTAAATAAAATTCGCACAGTGGTGTACTTACGGGCCCCGTACTAAGTGTGTAATAATTTCGTTCACGGCATCATCTCCAGCAGGGCAATACTAAAAGTAATAAAGCAAAGTTTTTGTTTTTGTTGGAAAATACAAAATCCTAAATGATAGGACAAAAAGGCGATTTTTGGCTACATAAGCTTCGTAACGCTTAAACCTAAATATTTTTACGGGTAGGGGGCAAAACTACTAAACAACGTGACCTTTATACTGTAATCTTAGTATATCATTGTTACTTCTTTATCTAGCTTAACCCGTGATTAGAATGAAAGGATTACAATGGTTCTTCTAACATCATCAACCCCTTAGTTCATTCATACACATCTAATATGTAGGGGAGTGGGGTATTATAGTCGCGGAAAGGGGAATAATAGGATCACGATATTAACCAAAAATAATCTAATCTTATACAACAAAAAAATCCACAACAGTTGAGTAACATGCAGATAAGAGGTTTTATACACATGTAAATTAGTGGTGACATTATCGGATTTTGTTGAGGAGCACAAATCGTCGCACGGGGTGTAACACAGCCGTGTCTTAACTTCGAATTCACAGCAGATTCAGAGGCATAACATAACAGCGATTTTGTGAGATGCAAAATTTTCCCTAAGCTTAATTGTTGTATGTTTTTAAATTTTTAGGTATCAGCAAAGTTTAGATTTAATCTCAAGAGTTAAAATAAACAAAATAACGTTTTTAACTACCAAAAAAACAAAATATCAGTAATTACAACCAAGTTCGCATGAAATTGAATCTGATATTTAGAAAAAGATAAATTCGCGCGATTTGAATCTGAATCCGATGTTAAGACAAGCCCTAACATGTAATGGCGGCGCGTGGATGTTATAATATGCAAATAAGTGGTTGCGGTTAAAACAAAAGATTTATAGCTAAACAGAAGATTTATTAAATGAAAAAATGAAGAAAACCATGTTAGAAAAAGTCCATTATCTTCATGAAAATGAAATCTAGGAGAGTAAAAGAGAATCATGAATTTAAAATTGCCTGCATATAAAATCAGTGATCTACTTCTATCCCTAATAAAAATTATTCGACGTTAGTTAAAACACTTAACAATTAAAAACCAACGAATTTGGAAAGGTTTCATGCTTCTTACCATTTGTATTCTTTCGTCCAATAATTGCACAAATTTGGATGGAAACCAGCCTTTGATGCCATTCATTTCGCCCAACCAACAATGCTGATCTTTTTGGCTAACAACCTAAGATTTAAAATTCCATAATGGTTTTAGAAACTTTATAAGCCATATCATAAGATGTGCAAAAACAATAACAAGCCTAAATAATGAGAAAAGTGGTATTATATATAACTCGAGCCACAGGAAAATTTTGATATACACTTTATAGTAAATGAAATTGATGCCTTAAAAATTTTGAAAATTTGCAAAATATATAGGAAAAATGAGACGGAACTGTTATAACATCGTTGCGATGGAATATCAATTCGTCGCTATCGTGTCCTTCAAAATCGTATAAAGCCTTGGCTCTCTTAGCAGTCCTCACTGATATGCCACCATTTTGGACTGAGCATTCTTGTGAGATCGTTTCAGGAGATGCCATTGACACATTATTAATCTAAATATGAACAAAAAAGAATTAATGAGGTTAATAGGTGGTATGGGCATTCGACTAAGAAATAGTGCTAAAACGGCTGGGTTTTGTTTGGTCGGTCTTTGGTTTTAGTCGACTAAACATAAACAAACCAAAGTTTTTTTTGTCATTTTTCTTAGTCGACCACTAGGCTTAACGAAAACAGACCATAGTCGACCGCGTAGTTGAACCAAAAACCACCAAACAAAACCCAGCCGTTTTTACAACACTACTTAGAAGGGAGACGAATGATGTTAATCAAAAAGTAATGAACATGGAGGTACCGGGGAAGAGAGGAAGAGGACGACCCCGTGTCACGTGGAAAGGGCAAGTCGAAAGAGTTATGAAATCTAAGAAGGCCAATCAAGACATGGCCCTTATTCAAACAAGATAAAAGAAACTCATCAAAACAAACCCCACGATAAAGAAGAAGAAGAAATATGAAACATACAAATACTGCTCAGAGGATTAGAAAGGGTTGGTTTTAAAAAAATAAGTTGCAAAGATAATTAAGTCACCATATTATTTTCATCATATAAAAATTTCATCTATTAAAAATTGATTGCCAATTTACAACTATATTATCTAGTTCACTTTAAATATGAATTAGCATTAAACTATAGAAGATATTGCTAAATCCAATCAGCAAACTATTCACTCGATCATAAAAACTCTAATAGACGCATATTCTAAGTTAAAACTTCTATAGTAATCTAATAAGTAGTCAGAACGTTATAAATGTCTAGATGATCCGAATTCCATTGGCAGTTCAATTAAGGTTAAATGCTGCAAAGGCCAAGTTAACCCATTACCTTATAATTGTCATCATAAATTATTATTAACTATTTCTCAAATGATTTTACAAAACAAAATTTTCGCAAATCACTATATTAAGCCCGTCCGATTAATGTAAAACACTTTTTCGAGTACCTTTCACCCAAAATGTGTTAAAAATTTCGCTCATCAAATGCCACTAAAAAGTTCTGATAGCGGTACCGTTAAAAATTTAATAATAATTTGAAGTCGAGCAACTTTAAGAGAAAAGTTAACATCCAATTCCACAAGGGCTCAATGGAGAATCCTATCTCCGGCATACTGCCTAATTTATACCCAATGATTGAGATATTAATATGCTAAATGCTACAACCCAGCATCAAGGGTAGCCTGCGTTCGCCACTTAATAACTTGGTTAAAGAACTAGTAGAAGAGAATGCTTAAGGCTTTCAGTCGTGGGAAGTAAAAACAAACCATGGTATTTACCAGTCTTACTATATTCTCTCAAAAGACCGTATATTAGTGTTGCAAAAACGGCTAGGTTTTGTTTGGTCGACTAAACATAAACAGACTAAAAGTTTTTTGATCTATTTTTCTTAGTCGCATAAACAGCCCAAAGATTCCTTGGTCAAACCTCCTTTGGTCTGTTTATGTTTAGTCGACCAAAACCAAAGGTGAACCAAACAAAACCCAACCGTTTTTACAACACTACAGTATATTTACTTCGTTATTACATCCACCTGATCATATCGCTATTACAAACAAAATTTTTCTTTTTAGAAAGCATGTGAAAATCCAACTAACTTTGTCACCACGGTCCGAGTGAGATGGACAATTACAGGCCATAAAATGAGCAGCAATTTGAAGGACGGATTCGCGGAGACATAGTAATTTTTCGCTTTGCATGATGTTGCTATGCGATTTCTCGCATCGGTTAGGACGTAACGTGTTCCAAAAATATTTTTTACCGCCCTCATTTTCGTTGGGCCCGCTTTCTAGGCATTGGAAAGCCTGTGATAATAAAAAAACAAGCTTTACATGTTTTTTAATGATGTCTTCATGGTTTTTAAATAAGAGTTCAAATGATAAAAAAGATAAAAAAAAAATCTGCAAAACGAAATTTCATTAAAAGGGGAAGGGTTTTTAATTAAAAAAAGTTTGAGTGATATACATTTATATTGCTAAATTTAATTATAAATAGTACAACCCCACCAATTAAACCGATACCAAGCAGGTAATAGAATTTAAGCTAAGAATGAGAATTGCTAAACAATCTTTAAGGAGTCAGTTATTCATAAAAAACGCTATAATTTAACGCTGAAAAGTAGATGCTAAATAATAGATCTACGACATATTAAATTTTCACGTGGCGAGTTCCTATCCCAAAAAATTTCAAAAAGCTTTTATATCTTCTTAATTTTAATAGGCCTAGGAAGTTTAAAAAATTTCCTTAAACGTTTATTTAAAATAATAAATTATTAGATAATCGTAGGTTACTAACGCCAAATGAGAGAAACGTAAATACAAATTTTAAGCTATATCAACGTAATAAAATATTATCATTTTATTTATATTATTAATCATTTTCTAAATAAATATTAATTAAGCGCTCAAAGTATTGACAATTCGGACTTTTACCCTGATCTTGATGTAAGATCAAAATGGAAAATGCCTTTTAGTTTTGAAGATTCTACACAATTTCTGATGCGACAAGTTAAAAATTGAGCTTTACAATAAAGTATTTCAATAATCGCAGCTCGTTATCATGAGTTAGATGGATTTAGTAAGTTACCCCTTTAACAAAATATAATTTCTAATTGTGAAATGTGCTACAATTCATTTTAAAACATTTGTCATTGGAATGCTTCTTTTAATGATTTAATGGAATACAATTAGTCTTAATTTGAGTTAAGGTTAAAACCATCATCCTTTGAAACAAACAATTTTAATTCTGTTTTTTGCGTTCAAAATAGTACTATAACTTATTAATTTATGAGGAGGGCACATTAATAAGAAAGCCCTTAAGGGGGGGGGGGGGGCGGGGGGGGGGTTGTGACAAACAGATCCATGGGCGTAGTCAGGATTGGATTTAGAGGGGGCAATAAGGATTTTGAGAAGGGCATATGACAATTTTTTCAAAGCCATAATTATATTAAATTTTAAAGGATATTTGGATTTAGAAGGGGGCAGCCGCCCTCCCTGCCACCCCCTGGCTTCGCTATGAACAGATCAGTTATGATTGGGGATCGGACAAAATAATAGTTCTTATTAAAACATTTAATCAAACCAAAGAATTCATTTTTTTAATTTACAAGTTCCTAACATTAGTTTAGTTTAGTCTAGTCTATAAACTTACGAAACAATTTAGGTTACAAATGGGACGCAAAAAACACTACCATTACATTTTCCATTGGCACTTCTTGGAAATGTCCCATTTCAAGAAGCCTGTCCTGGAGGTAGCGTTGTCTCAGCTGAAGCACCAATGGCTGGTCGATCGAGGCGAGCTTTGAATCGGCTAACTAATAAAAAAATTCTAAAAATAGCTTACGAGAACGTACTATTTCCCTTTTATAATGACGAATTGTTTAAAATTAAGGTAAACGAACGGTATATACTGTTCTGTTTAACAAATCCATGTTAATAACAGACTGCGTTGCCACTTTAAAATATCATCCGTTTCCGCGACAAAGTGTGACAAAAAGGGTTGTAAAACCATTAAAAAGAATGGTCACGCACACAGGTGATAGTAATTTTTTTCAATATAATTACACGACAAACTTCAATTAAAAAATTGTCTCAATCGATAAAAATGAAATAAGTAAAGTAAATTAAGGATTTTTCACGACTTAAATCAATATTATTATAGATAAATTTGAGCATTATCAAGATAAACCAGCAAATCGATGTCGGCCTGAGTGTATAATGTACGTGTATACTGTTGCACGAGTTCGAGCATTTCATCGGTACTTGAGGAATTCTTCATCGCCTCATGCTATACCAAATATACTCAATGTCTCAAAATTGTTAAAATAATAGTAAGAACCCTAACGATTTAAAAAAGAAGTGAAATTACAACTTTAAAATTTTGTAAAACACACGATGCAGCTTAAATTTTTGCGACTAGAACTTCACACAACCTTAACTGACAAAAGATGCAATCCAATTTTTGTTAACAAACCTCAGATGAACTGTTTGTTTGAATGCAATATTTATGTAGGTTTTTTTTAGGTTTTACTCTGAAAGCCGCCCATTGCCATCCAATATCCTTTAACACAAGTTGTAGAAGACTTAACTGGCTTGTCTACTGATATAAATGCTTATATATGAAGAATTTAGAGTTATTTAAGTTTAAAAATTAAATCGGGCGTTTATGAAAATAGTACCAAAAGTTCAAACTCCGTCGTATTTTAAAACAGCCATTCCTTTAAATACTATGTTAGTAATCATTAAAATAATCTCCCGATAAATACCTGTTTTACTAAGATGGCCACTATTATTTTAAAAATGACGGATATTCCGTGCAAGAATACGAGGTCCCAAATCCTCAGCAAAGCCCTCAGGTTGCCTAAATGACCGGCAAACATGGTTGAAAGCCACGAGGAAACGACCTTTCGGATATCTAAAACAAACACATTGTTGCGACAAGAATTCGAAAATAATAAAATCTAATAACACTAACGATTAGTATAGATAAAACTTAATAATCTAAAAAGTCCCTAATTTCACGTGCTATAATGATCGCTTTAAATAATATCAAGGACTCTTTTAGATAAAAACTCTCATACCCAATTATACAATTTCAATTTGTTGGGATATTAATGCCAGTACGAGTGGTAAATTATACAAATTTTATAGTGATTAAAATTACTCTATCCAAGCTCAAAACAAGATAAAATGTTTTAACTAATTTGGTTATAAATGTTTACTAATGTTTTTTTTACATCATTTGAATATAAAGTCAATATTTTCCATGGAACATTTACCTAAAGATTTCAACGCGAGAAAGGTATGCAAATCGGGGGCGTGTAATTTCACTAATTGAAGCACAACATCCACGTCTGCCTACATACACATGAATTACAGAGACCATTACAAAATTAACATACACACACAAAAAAACAATCCATTTTATAAAATAGCGTGTAAAATGCAAATTTGCCAATTTTCTCTGTCTTTATATAAATTCAAAATAACTAAATTTTACCTACAGTGAAAATTAAGGATTACGTCATTTAATTTATCAATTTAATTGTTACTTAAAATGCGGTATTATTGCCTCTTAAAGAATCGTCACATCTGAGTAAACGATTCAAACTAGTTGTAATAATAGATGCAGCAATTTTTACTAAAACGAACCACCCTCGTCATAGAAATAATTAAGAATTTATTTAACTTTAAATCCAAATAATTTTGATTTTTGATCTCGATAGGTATAAAAATCACAAGGAATTGCCAGCCTCCTTTTTGGATCTTAATACAAACCAGTTATGCATCGGCAACACCCCTGGTTTTATTATAGTAAAAATTCGAAAAGGAATCATCTTTCGCGAGCATATTAACATTTTACAGGCCCGACCTTAACGGTTTCCCACTTAACAATTCCACAATTACGTCGCAAAATACGAGCAAAAAACGCACTTTCAAGCCGGGAGGCAGAGGCAAAGTCTTTTCCACACCATGACCAAGGTCGCGATTATTGTTACGGCAATAATTGTATGGGCAAAAATGGTAAACGCCCAACAGGGTTTCTGCCACGTATCGCAGCAACCAAAAACACAATGCTTCATCGCCCACAATCAAAACGAGGTGAGAGGCTATCATGCATAGGGAAGGTGCGTAAAATATGCGGGTCGGGTAGTGGTAAGTTATAAAGGCTCGCAAAACTTTTTTGAGCTGCGCCGTACCCGTGGCTTTGAGCCCGAAACAAGCGTTGTTAGGCATGACTCCGTTCAAATCCTATGTTTTTTGGAATGAATAAAAAGGCAATTTTATTTTCATCTTTTTAAGTAAATTTTCATAACTTTTTTTGCGAGATAAAGTTAGTTGATTGATATATATCTAAACATAATATTAAATACTACAATTAGATAATAATAATAATATTAATATTAAATAACATTATTTGATTAATATGTCTTTCTTCCTCATTTAGAAGAGGCCAGGAATCCAAAAAAGATTTGAAATTCTATGCAATTATTAAAGTCGCCCCACTTTTCTTAATGTTAGTATATGCTCTAAAATCAAACAAATTTTAGAATGTTTAAAAAGTGCATTTAAACATCCGAAAAGAGCCTTTAAATTTACCCAGAATCCGAAATTTTGTTAAATTAATATTTTTCGAGACCTTATGATAGTTAGAAGGAAATTTCAAATAACTATTATTTTTCAAGGTTTACCCTTAATCAATATAATATTGTCACTATTTCTTAGTTAGCCTAAGCCTATTTACCCAAATTTTACAGTAGCGTTAGTAAAATTACCTTCTCCAAAATTTGGAAAAAATAATTGGTGTCCCCAACTACGGTCTTGTTGAAAGCACCAATTTCTGGATGGTTTTGCCTATTTTTCAAAGCCGGTGTCAACCTAACCCATATATGACGTCTTAAGGCGTCCGGTACACCGGCCTGGACTAAACCAACAATTTTTTCCCATGATTGATCTGTCCGTAGGAAATATGCCTTGATCTAAAGGCGATGAATAAAAAATGCGAAAATTTACAATTTCAAGCTAGTGTCAAGTATTTTTGATTGTACAATAATTATACGGTTTAACAAGAAATATCGTCCGGCAAACTGTTCGCAGATTATGGTAGAGTTTTTCGCGGTAAACATAAATATATATTTTGTTTTTTTCCCTGTATACGTCAAGTTTTTGAAATATTTGCTGTCAAAGTTGCTAAAAACAGCGAGTTTAGCGTTTTGCAAACGTCAATAACTTAAAATTTATATTTATAAATTTGTTTTGTGAATAAAGGGGGGAGAAATCCATTAAAAATTGTTATTTTAACAAACATCAAGTCTAATTATAAATTGGCACATTATAAAAACCAACCATTGTTTATACTTTATAAATCACAAATAAAAATTTAATTGATTTTGAAACGGGCTTTTAGCGGGCCTTACCAATATCTAGGCCCACCCTTAGCTCGTTAAATTATAACTGCCCGTTCAGTTGTTTTATTTAAAGCAGAACCCCGTCCAAGCCAGGTAGTGCAGATCTCTAGTAGTTGTAGTGTAGATTAACAACAACACGCTAATTTCTAGTGTTGAAGGGAAGTGTCAATTTAAAAAGAACAAGTTAATTTTAAACATACATCAAAAATAAAAAATGCTAGGGTAAAAAAAATTTTCCACAGATTCTTCTCCCCTTTATTCATAGACAAATTTATTAAATTAAAATTTTATCTATTAGTTTGCAAGTTATTGACGTTTGAAAAACGCTAAATACTATTTAAAAACTTGACGCATAAGGAAATACTAAAAATATATTTGTGATCATCATAAAAAAACTACCAGAATCTGCAAACAGTTTGCAGATTTATTTAATAAGTCCATTTTGATGACCAGTGTTATTAGTAGTCTTTTTTGGGGCTGTTTGTTATTGTGGGACTTAATGGTTACTGGTAGAAGAGGAAAGTATTTTACAATCTTAATACACTACATAGATTGCTTACCGGCATTGCTTAAGTATGAGAAATTCAGTTAAAATTGACTTAAAATAATTATATATCCCCTTGAATATATTCAGTCTATATATATTGATAACGTTCAGCACATAGAAGGTATTGGGTTTGAAAATCTTTTGTAATAAGCTGAATTTGTTAACTAGTGTTTGTTGTGAAGTAAATTAATTATTTTTTAAAATCTCTTTAGAACGTAGGTAAAAAAATAGGCCAATATGACAGGGAAAATCTAATGCTAATCTTATCACATGAATTAAATATTGAGCTTTTACTTGAAGTTTATATATCATATTTGTTCATGTCTTAAAAAAATGGGACAAAATCTTAAATAAAATAATTTATATTTTGTTTATTCTTTCTTATGTGAATAAAAGATAGCAAACATTTTTGCAGCCAAATTTTAACTTTCTTGTATTATATATTTATTTTTAACTTTTAATATTATTAATAATCTAATTTAAAATTTTTTTATATTCACATGAATGAAATGTCCATAGGCATAGCCAGGATAAGGGGAGCAATAATGCTTTAGGGTAAGACAAAATAATAATTTTTTGAAATTTAAGACTTGTTTATATTGAATTTAAACAAATTTAAGGATTGAGAGGGGGGCAGCTGCCCCTCCATGACTAGGCCCATTGGAGGGTCTTAATAAATAATAATCTGACAGAAAATTACAAAAAGTTGGGGTAATTACCACATCAGTGCTAACAATAATTTTAAGCTTTTAAATATAGATAAAAGTAGAAAAATATCATACATATTCCCAAGAAAATGGAACTATTGGGTTTGTGCTTTGTGAATATTCAAGAAACTTGATCCAATCTTTTTCCAATTTAATTTCTTCTTCAGTAATAAACCACTTTAGTTCTATATTATATCATGCATAAGTTAGTGATTAAGATCATTATAAATATTATCAATCTAAATTTTAAATAATTTGAATTTGATGTAATATTAGATATTATTTAAAATTATAACATATTACTATTTTAATTTATAAATTACCTTCTGTTGCTAAGGTTTTATATCCATATTGGTCATAGGTAAAATCACACTTTAAAAGCTTATTCTCCTGGATCTAAAAACAATACCAGGTTGAACCAAGTTACAAAAGAAGGAAATTTTATCAACAGATCATCAAAATGTCCACTTACTATTGTTAAAATATTATCAATGTCTGGCCCTTGAAGGCTAGGAGGAATATAATAAAATGGTTTACATGTTGACATTAAGGCTGCAACATCTTGTAGAGGAATCCGGGTCAAACGTTATAAAGTCAAACGTTTCATAGTACCGCATTTAGGTACATATTTAAAATATAAAAATAAAGATAAAATAATAGACAATATTTTAATATAAAAGGTATTATATAAAAAAAGGGTGCAAGGATATTATAATATATCTTTAGCATAAAAAATTAATTTAATTATAATTGCCTAACTCTAATTGTATTAGTTTATTTATATTAGTAAAGTTTATTATATAATAAAAAATTTAAATTGGCTTAGATATAATTTTTGATTGAATTGGAAATGTAGTTAAGGTTAAGAATTGTAAATATTTAGTCTGTTAAAGTTTTATTAAAAATAGAGAGATCTTTTCTTATTACTGGGCATATAAATTTTATTTTGAGATTTTATTGTTTATGTTTGTAAATAAACATTATCAAATGATCTTTTAGTTTTATTTCAAGGACTAATCATAATAAGCAAGCAACATTTATTTTACAGAAAATTATTTTATTAATTTCTTTTTACAAATAGATCCTTGAAGATAGTGATATTTGATTTCCTTAAACCTAAACTAGAATTGGCAATATTTATTAATAAGATTGTGATTAATAATTAAGATGAAAAACACACCTTACTATAAAAATTTATAAAAAACTAGAAATAAATTTTATTTATATGGTTGTAATTGATTCATGAGAATGTAAATACATATAAACGGATACACTGTCAATAGAAATTATGATATAAGTTTTTAAATTAAATAACTCAAATGGGATATAGGTAGATTTGTTGCATCATAAGATGATTGTATAGATCCACTGTCTATAGAAATTATGATATAAGTTTTTAAATTAAATAACTCAAATGGGATTTACGTAGATTTGTTGCATCATTTAAGTAAGATGATTGTATAGATCCACTGTCTATAGAAATTATGATATAAGTTTTTAAATAAAATAACTCAAATGGGATATAGGTAGATTTGTTGCATCATTTAAGTAAGATGATTGTATATATCCACTGTCTATAGAAATGATGATACAAGTTTTTAAATTAAATTACTCAAATGGGATATAGGTAGATTTGTTGCATCATTTAATTAAGATGATTATATAGATCCACTGTCTATAGAAATGATGATATAAGTTGTTAAATTTAATTACTCAAATGGGATATAGGTAGATTTGTTCATCATTTAAGTAAGATGATTGTATGGATCCACTGTCTATAGAAATGATGATATAAGTTTTTAAATTAAATTACTCAAATGGGATATAGGTAGATTTGTTGCATCATTTAAGTAAGATGATTGTATAGATCCACTGTCTATAGAAATGATGATATAAGTTTTTAAATTTAATTACTCAAATGGGATTTAGGTAGATTTGTTGCATCATTTAAGTAAGATGATTGTATGGATCCACTGTCTATAGAAATGATGATATCAGTTTTTAAATTAAATTACTCAAATGGGATATAGGTGGATTTGTTGCATCATTTAAGTAAGATGATTGTATAGATCCACTGTCTATAGAAATTTTGATATAAGTTTTTAAATTAAATAAGTCAAATGGGATATAGGTAGATTTGTTGCATCATTTAAGTAAGATGATTGTATAGATCCACTGTCTATAGAAATGATGATATAAATTTTTAAATTAAATTACTCAAATGGGATACAGGTAGATCTGAAGGTATCAATCCATAATTAGGGTACTCTATAATATAATAAGTAAATTAATATTAAAATACTTTTATGTGGGAGATTGTCATGTGCACGTGTCATTGTAAACCTTGCATCTGAATAGAAGCCACCACAATCATTTACTCTACATCTGTAGTAAGATTTTGTAGCTGTGCCATTATTGACGTTTATATAATGATAATTTTGATAAACTAAAATTGGTTTTCTTTTTTGGGATTGAGTAAAATGAACGTGATTCATATTACAATAGGTGTTTTTAGGGTTTTTAGTTATTTTTAGTTATTATTAGTTATTTTTAGTTATTTTTAGTTATTATTAGTTGTTTTTAGTTATTTTTAGTTATTATTAGTTATTTTTAGTTATTTTTAGTTATTATTAGTTATTTTTAGTTATTTTTATATTTAGTGTCTTTATAACGTTTGACTTGGTACGCTTGTAGAGAACAGCTGGTAAATATCAGGTAAAGGACAAATGTCCGAAAGTACAAAATATTCTCTTAAAAAGTAATTATTCATGTGCACCTAACATCATGAGCATAGCCAGCATTGGAACTAGAGGGGTGGCAACATGGGCGTAGCCAGGTTTTGGACTAGGGGGGTTTGTATTGAAGAAATTTTTTGTCATTTAGGACCGCCCCTGCCTCTGGCTGCGCCCATGGTGGCAATAATGATTTGAGGAGCAAAACAATTATTTTTTAATTTTAGCCATAATTTTATAAATCTCAACTAATTTTTTGATTTAGAGTGGGCAGCCGCTCCTCCCCTTTGCCACGTCCATGCCTATAGTTGGTGGCCCGTCAACTTGCCGAAAACCATCTCGCCGAATTTAATGTTTCCGGTTAAAAATGGTCCCCTGGGGGACGATTTTAAATTAGGGGACTTTTTTTAACCGGGGGACATTAAATTCGGCGAGATGGTTTTCGGCGAGTTGAAAGGGCATCCCTATAGTTGTATGGTTATAGTTTGTCTAGTTGATTATACAGTTACTAAATAATCAAAATAGTATATTCTTGCTCAAATATAATTATTCTCAATAAAAAGTCAGAATTGATAGACTTAAGTCATGTTCAAGCAGACCATGCAGTAATATTTTATTAAGAGGTAAATTTTGCAATCCCTATTACTAAATTGTGCCCTCACCAAATGGCTTTCTTTACGTCATTTTTATCATACAATTTACTGGTCACCAAAGGACCCTGAGAGTAGCTAAAGAGTTCATGAAATTATAATTTATCTTAAATCTAATATATCACTAAAGAGATTCTTTAGCTAATGACCTCTGCCTTTCTGCCCTCATTAATTTATTTTTAGAATCATAAACTAAAAATCCAAATTATATGTATTGAGACAGATTTAATATTTAAGTAAAGAATAGTTAATTAGGATTTCTGTTGCGTCTGCTATTTTTTAAGTGGTAAGGTGCTTGGGAAGATATTTTTGCTTATTGCAGTATTTAGAAAATATTTATATTTTGCTTGTTCCCCTTTATTCTAATATAAAGAGGTTATATCATTTTAAATTTCATAAATAATTTTAAGTTATTAAACAATTTTTACCCTATGAGGCGAATAATTATCTGCGCACTTTTAGTTAGATAGCACTCGTGTCTTTTTAATAAAAAGGAGTAATATAAGTCCCCCTTTAATTTATATTATCATTGAAAAGTAAAAATAATTCCTTCTACTATTTATCCCATTTAATTTTATTTTATTTTTATTTTTCATACCAACAAATATTTTAACTCATATGGCTTTTTTGACTTGAATTAAAACTAAAGAACATGTAATTTATGTGTTTAATGATAATAGCGTTTTAACATATTTAAATTGCAACTAAAAAAAATTGCTTGATTTTCAAACCTATGCGTTTCAGGGATGTCTATCCTATATAATCCTCTGGTTGTTTAATTATAATACATAATGCCACTTAACTGTTATATAATATTACAAAACGGTGCAAAGAAAATTTGAATTTTGTCAGCGGAAAACGTTTTAAATGTTAAATTTTCACTCGGGATAAATGAATTAATTGATAAAATCAAAACATGGTACGTTAAGAACATTTAGCCTTATCAAAAATATAAATTAAGGCAGATATTTTTATTAAAAAATTAGGTAGGCGCCGATCGCATTTTTTTTCGTAAAATAATATCCTTAATTTTAACAATGAATACACTTTTGTTTTATGAAAAATATTTTAAAATTAAATGTGTTAGCCACTTAGGCTAAAAATTGAATATCAAAGTTGTACAAATGTAATATAAAATGTGTGGGGTATAAATATTACAACAATACAACAAAATAATTGTGACTGAGATAGATGTTAAAACATTTGTGACGAGAAAATTTTATAGCAAATGTTTTAACAAATAATTTATGGAAATAAAATTGCACTGCTGGGTGTTTTATATGGACGTTTGGGAAGGTTGTCAATATTCAAAAATGAAGATTTATATTCGCTAATGTTATTTTCCGATTTAGATTTTGAAGAAACATTTTCAAGTTGGCCACTACATCTATCGGCTGTGTCGTTTTCGCAATAGAGTATTTTTATGTGGTCCAATAGAGCTTTTTCCCTGTTTTGCATGTAAAGAGCACGTGACACTTTTGGCGCAATAAAAAAATCATTATCTGGAACCATTCCATAGGATTTTTGATATTCCGTTTTAACTTCCCCATTTTTAATGCTAGTCATTAGCCTAGTAGGGGACATGAGATGGTCCTTGCTGAGTTTTTCTTTTATTTTTTTGTAAGATGCTGCTTGCCCGTTGGACCTTATTGGTGCTCTGCTGTATTTTAATGAGCGCCTTTCTGGAAAACACGGTATATGTAAAGAACAAAATTTGGAACCGGTATCATTAACATCGCTATAATTGTGGTCATCAGAGCTTTTGGCTGTTTCATCAACTTCGTTCTTTAAGGTAATAGGGTCTGTTTCAATTGCAGAGCCATCGTATTGTGCTTTAATGTGGTCAACCTTGAGTTTTCTTTTTATAAAGTCAAATAATTTTTTATCGTCATTTGCACTGGTTTTAGGGCGGGTAGCAACAAATGATATCTTATATTCGCTCTTGTTGCCTTTATCAGGTTCGCTAGAATTTTTCAAGTTTACGGGCTCATCAAGCACTCTTTGCTGTTCGTCATTGACTTTGTTGTTATTGACAGTATATTCCTTTTGAACCTTTGAAGGGGAATCCATATTTGTTTTGTACAAAGACATTATGTATTCCGTTGGCTTTTTCATAACGTTATTACTCATTCTCCTTATCAATTCTATAATGTGATCCTTAGATCTTTTTTCCTTAATAGATCGATGTCCGATATCAGTATAAGACTCGCTTAAATTGCTTGATGGGTTTAAAACATCGCACATTGTTTCATTACTGATAAGTACACCTTGTAACAAAGAAAATAGTTATTTTATGGTTATATAGATAAAATGATAGTAATGTGTTTTAAATATCACATAAGAATAGATATTACCTTCCGAAGCATTAAAGTTATATTTCGGTATGTCATCATTATGGAAATTTGGTATATTTGGGCCTTCCTCTAATTTTTTTTCGCCGATGATAGAAATCCTAGCAAATAATATAAATTGTTTGATATTATAAGCATAATAAGATTCTTTAAAAAAAAGTTTATTTTTTGTTTAGGGTAACATGAAAAACCTATAAATGGTCTAAAATTAACTGCAAGATTTCCTAAGGTTGCAATTTATAAAAAATTTAATATTTAAGATATCTAATTTTGTAAACATATTAAAGGTATAAGAATAGAGCAACCAATCACCAGACCTTATAATTTAAGACCCTCACAAAAAACTTCATGCAACATTGCCAAGTTTTGTATTGTATCTAATTTAAAATAATTATTAGTACATTAATTTGCAAATATATATTTAATTGAATTAATGTTTATTTTGCAAGAATATCTTCTAAGTTTGATTTAATATGTGGAGAGAGACTTGTGCTGATTATAAATCGATTTAAATATGTTATATTTTACTTTTCTTGTTCGAAGTTCAAACATTCTTTAATACTCATGACAGGGGGCTGTTCGGGGTAGTACAAGTGGACGTTTCTACTAGGCAAATGATGAATATCAACTTTGGTTGACTTCGTTTCCTTCTCATTTTTAGCAACATTTTTTATTTGCGTGATAGGCGAGCTAAAATGTAACTTAGTATCTAGTCTTTTTTTCAATATATCACTTCCCGAACTTTTTGATCGAGGTAGTGGTTTGAGTTTTTGTGACAATTTTGGGTCATATTTTGTTTTAACCTGTTTTTTAATTTCTTGCTTAACTACCAACTTGGGACTTTTTGTTAACTTTGCGTTGATGGAGCCAGACTTTGAGGTTGTTCGCGATGAGAATGACAAATTGCGACGTCTATTCCCTTTAGTAATTGCTTGAGATTTTGCCTCGGGTGCTGATTTTAATGTTTTTTCTTGTGTAGATTCCTTTTTAACATCACTCTTTTGAATATCATTTTTTTGTTTTTTTGGGGTCGAACTAGAAGGATGTGCTTTAGCAGTGATTTCTTTTACGTCTGATGCTGACAACGCTACATTTTTTAAGCTTCTTTTACTATCCTTCGATAGATTTATTAGCTCTTCACATCCCATCGCTACTGCGTTTTTGGGTAAAGGTAAAGACTTTTGTTTGGAGACAGGATTTTGATCTGAATGAATATTCCGTTTAGGACTTAAAGTTTTCAGCTCTAAAAGTTTTATATTATAGTTAATTCTTTAAAGTAATACTTTTAGGTGTCAGTTCAAAATTCTCTTGTTTTCTAGTTTCCTCGTTTTTAGGACGAATTTTTGCATCGTGGTCTTAGGTTTATAAAATAAATGTTTAAAGCAAAGTTATGGGCAAAAATTATAGGAATAAATCTTATAAGACACCTAATTTACTATAACTATATAAAGTTATGCCATAAAATCACTTAAATATATTACGATGATCTTTAGTAGGTTTTTTATTATAATGACTATTTATGGGTGTATGACTAGGCTCTAGACCTCCTTGCTGAGAATTTAAATCAGTCAAATTGCAGGCTTTATCCCAAAGTATTTCGCCCATAACATTTTGATTATGCGTTGAAGTGGAACAATCCAGCTCATCACAACTATATCTAGAGTGAAGGGTACATTCGCTAGGACTCCTGGAATTCTTAGTTTTAGACGAATATTCACTTTCTTCTATTATAGTGGAGACCAGAGGTGAACTCACAACCCGAGTTTCTTCTGGAATGATATGCGACATCGAGGTGACACTTTTGAAAGGCTCCACGATATTAAAATCGTAAGGGGATGGCGTTCTTCCTTTGCTTCTCAAAAATGTGTCGTCCGTCAGGGTTTCATCGTAGTTTATACAAGACTTAGAACTGAAACTTCGAAATTCAGGAGTATATGCCCTTTTATCCTATAAATTTTAATAAATATGACTTCCTTACAATTATTAAAAATATATGGTTCATTCGTTTAATTAACATTTAAATATTTCATATGTAGAGTAAACGATATTTTTAATTTAATGACTTTAATTATTTGTAATAAATTAGCGCAAAATAATCAAGATCGAGAGTTACTTACTAGACTAATTTTTTCCTTTAGGTATTGATAAAAATCTACTTTTCGAACATCTTCTAAACTTTTGTATTTCTGAAATAACTTAAGTTTGCGACTATCTTCATCCTGATCGTTTATGGCTGATTGAAAAATTAAAATACACACTAAGTCTTATGAGATTTACTTAATGTATAAGAAATCGGTAACTTTCTATTGTCTCCCATCGTCGGCATCGTCACCAAATTGCTCATCGAAAATGATCGAAAATTTTCTGTACTATAATTGGCCAGTTGCGTCATCGCCTATCATAACAGTGTTATATGCTTGTATTATTTTTTAATGTAAAATTTTTCTCCTAAATTTTGGATAATGATTAATTCTTTGGAATTATTAAAAATAACTAATAAAATTGTTACTTGTTGCCAAAATTTGGCTTTTCTTAAAAACAATTAAAATTTGCAATTTCCCTATAACCCCGCATTCGTGATGACGCGCGAAGCGAAAAAAGCGAAGTGTGTTTTTGTGCTAATTTAATAAACTTTTCATTATTTTTCTTAATATCTTATATTCATCGTGAATTTTATAATATATCACGAAAATAACAATTGTAAATATGAGGTGTACATAGTGAAACCGCAGACGATTATTTTCGCCTGCGACAAAAAGCGAACGAAAATTAAGATACATATCATTTTGAACTTTTCGCGCAATGGTTAAAAAATTATATTCGTTCGCGAATTGCGTATTTTTGGGATCTTATGATACGTACATAGACTAATAAACATAGACAGCCGAACAACTGTTTCTTTGTAAGACAGTAAGAAGGCAGCCATATCTTGAGAGTACAATCAGATCAAATCGACCTATATATAAATCTAATGAAATGAGCTCAAATTTATAAATAAATCAAGAAAATTAAATTTTTTGGGGGTTAATTAGGACATACAAAAATTGTTTCAATTTATAAAAGCTTAAAATAGATAAAATTTAAGTTTAAAGACTAATTACTAACATTTAATTTGTAATGTGAACAAATAGAACTATAAATTTAGCGCCATCTATATTACATTTGAATTTCAAATTTATAGTGATAATGCTTGAGCATTTTTAAGGCAAAGTTTTTTTCAGGAACTTATCTGTGGGAAGTATTTTAAAAAAGGGAAAGGGACGTATTTAAATTTTTTAAAACTTTTAACATGAATAAAAAAGATCCTGTTATAGAGCAAATTACGCCCTTCGGGCGTAACTGGGGGCTTCGCCCCCAGACCCCCTTGGGGGCTTCGCCCCCAAACCCCCTGCTGGGGGCTCCGCCCCCAGTCCCCCGTTGGGGGCACTGCCCCCAAACCCCCGTTGGGGGCTACGCCCCCAAACCCCCATCTCCTGGGGGCTCCGCCCCCAGACCCCCGGAGAAGGGGGAGATGGGAAGGGGGGGGGAGAAGGGAAGAGGGGACGACTCATCTATTCTACGTATAAATGTAGCTTATTTGCTATGCAATTTATGGGCGAGAAAGGTGAGAAGGGGCGAGAATGCCTATAGGGGGGTATTAAATGCAAAAGAATTGGACTGACGGGCATAGGTAGGTATCAATGTTAGCCAAAAAAACGTAAAATTTTATTTTGATTTACAATTTGACGAAGCGGGAAAATATAAATGAGTTAAGTGTATAAATGTCGGCTGGATAAAGTATATAAATATCATCTTTATTTTTTATTTTTTAATAAATGAAATTAGATTAAACATTTTAGGTTAGGAGGGTGAAGGGGCTAAAATGTAACTCTTGGAGGAAGCTTTATTGAAATTTTTTGTCATTTAGTGGGCCCCCCCCCTTGATTGAAATTTTAAAGTTTCGCCTCCCCCCCCCCCCCCCAAACCAAAACCTGGCTACGCTCATGTCCCTGTCTGATCAATTAAATTTCATTTTTGATAAACATATTTTTACGATAAAATGTTTTTTAAAAGTGTAATGTATTATAGAGTTAGACGTCATTTATAATAAGGAGGCTGGATTATTACCAAAAGTTCCGAGAAGATTGAATACATTAAAATGTAAAGCTAGAAAAAATGCAACCATTTCATTTTTAAGTTAAACTGTTTGAACCAAAACAAAATCTAGTGGAACGTTATTGTAAGTAAAGGAAACCTTTAAATTAGTATGCCCTAATTCGCAGTTAATTAAATTAAAGATTAATTTTCTAATTTAAAAGATTTAAAAATTATAAACAGCTGACTTGGCGCTCTAAGTGTATTTGCCTGAAGTGAGGGGGAATAGAAGAGTAACTACCTCCTTCCCCCCCCTTTCACTCCGTTAAAACTAAACGCGCACACTATCCCCCCTTTCCCTCCGTTAATTTGCCAAAAGCATATAAAAATCAATAATAATAAAAAGGGGTTGAGGGATGATCTCCTCCACTCCCGCCCCCTAATAATACCAACTCAGCGGTGGAAGGGTAAGATAGGGAGGGGTAGGGGTTTAACGTATAATCAATATAAAAATAGAGGTAATTTTTATTTAGTATGGTTAGTAATAATGGAAAACTTTGTTAAAAATAGTAATTAATTTAGGCGTCCTGTTACGTCTGCTCATCTAAAAATGGCACAATTACCAGCGATATGCAATAGCTCCGCTATTGCCTGTTACGAACGCGCATCTAAAAATGATAAAATTTAAAAACTTACTTTTGGTTAAGGTAAAATGTTATTAAATTGGGATAATTCCTATTGTAGCTTATAATAAAAAATTGCATAGAAATTATTAAAAATTTTTACATAGAAATTAATGGGAAATAATAATAAAAATTAAAAAAATCCTTACGACGAAACTATCAGCGACATGCAATAGCGAGCTATTGCCTGTTACGACCGCGCATCTAAAACTGTCACAGGTATCATAAAGATAAACCAAAAAATTTAATTGGGATAATTCCTATTGTAGCTTATAATAAAAAATTGCCTAGAAATTATTAAAAATTTTTACATAGAAATTAATGGGAAATAATAATAAAAATTAAAAAAATCCTTACGACGAAACTATCAGCGACATGCAATAGCTCCGCTATTGCCTGTTACGACCGCGCATCTAAAACTGTCACAGGTATCATAAAGATATATCAAAAAATTTACATATGCTAAATTGTTCCATTGGTCAGTACCAAAAGACAATCTATTAATACATAAGAGTCAAAAAAAACTAAAAAAAATTTTCGATTCACATTTTGGCCAAATGGTCATTTTTTTCATTGGTCACTACCAACAGATACTCTATAAGTCAATGTTAGCCAAAAAAACGAGGAAAAAAATTTTACTTCATACTTTGGCCAATGGTCATTTTTTTCCAATGGTCAGTAGCCAGCGGACGGCCAAAAAGTCATATTATTAATGGTATTAACAGAAACAATCATAAAAGTCAAAAAAAACGAAAAAAAATTTTCGATTCACATTTTGGCCAAATGGTCATTTTTTTCATTGGTCACTACCAACAGATACTCTATAAGTCAATGTTAGCCAAAAAAACGAGGAAAAAAATTTTACTTCATACTTTGGCCAATGGTCATTTTTTTCCAATGGTCAGTAGCCAGCGGACGGCCAAAAAGTCAGATTATCAATGGTAGTAACATGAACAATCATAATAGGCGGAAAAAAGCGAAAAAATAAACTTGGATTCACATTTTGGCCAAATGGTCATTTTTTTACAGTGGTCAGTAGCCAGCGGACGGCCAAAAAGTCATATTATCAATGGTAGTAACAGTTACAATAATAATATTCAAAAAAAACCCCGAGATTCGAACCCAAAAACTGGTTAAATTAACAAAAATTAAAAGTGCGTATCCACGTTCGGTTCGGTGCAAGACATCCACGTTTTTTTCAATGGTCAGTAGCCAACGGACGGCCAAAAAGTCAGATTATCAATGGTAGGAACATGAACAATCATAATAGGCGGAAAAAAGCGAAAAAATAAACTTGGATTCACATTTTGGCCAAATGGTCATTTTTTTCCAGTGGTCAGCACCCAGCGGACGGCCAAAAAGTCTTATTATCAATGGTAGTAACAGGAACAATCATAATAGTCAAAAAAAATCCCGGGATTCGAACCCAAAAACTGGTTAAATTAACAAAAATTAAAAGTAAACAAAACGGTGCGTGACATCCACGTTCGGTGCGTGACATCCACGAAAACGGTGCGTGACATCCACGTTCGGTGCGTGACATCCACGTTCGGCACGCCGAATAGCGTGACAAACAAAATGGAAAGTGAGCCCATAAATTGCATAGCAATTAAAAAAGGTCTATATTCATAAAAAGTAAAATCCTTTATTTATAATATACTCCTCTCTCCCTGTCACAAATCTAAATATATCTTCCCCTCGTTCTGCTCCTCCCTCCCAAAGAGTGCAGTTAATGCGAACTATCTTATAGAACTTAAGAGCTTGCGTCTAGGTTATGGCTTTTAATTTATATAATATTTTTTTTCTCTCTTTCCCCTTTCCCCCCTCCCCCACCAGCGTCTACTATCCAGAGGTTTATTGAAGACATAGTCAGAGGAGAAATGTTATTATACGTAATTATAAATCAAAGTCCTTTAATTTAATGAGGATTACATGTCACAAATAGTAAATAAAAATTAGGGGACCTTTGAAGAAAATATATACAATCTAAATTTTGCCTATTATTCCTTAATATTTTTTTATATATAACTTTCACCCACGCTTTTAGTCTAACGCCCAATTCTTTGCATCTAGGATCGATAGCGCTTTTGTGTAATTTTTTTCCTCTTCCCACTCCCCTACCATAACGGTTTTATTTAGAGATGCGCCGATACCAAGTATCGGCATGGTATCGGCGCCGATACCTTGCCAAAAGTATCGGCCGATACTTTGCTAGTATCGGCAATTACCAAGCCGATACCTTTTTCAATATGAAACTCAAAAAATAATATTTTTAGTATCTCCTACCATTAAAAAATAGAGGACTTTTTAAATTTTTTGAAAATTGTTTCATTTGATTGGCTATAAATATTTCTATGTGGAGTATAATAAACTCATTGACCATCTGTTCCGAATAACTGCGCTTTTAAGTAAATATTGTTTTATTTTAAAAATTATTATATATTAAGCCTTAGATGGATTCTTTAGATACACTAGGAGTTATTTAGTTGTGTCAGCAGATGAAAAAATTGTAATCTGTGACTTATGCAAAGCTAAAATAAGTCTTGGGGGCAAAGACGAACATTCCTTTAATACTTCAAATTTAAGGAAACATTTAAAAACTAGACATCAAATCGAATTTCGCAGTGTTCTTAAAAATGAAAGTGATTTTATTAATCACAATACTTTTGAATTAATTAATAATAAAATTTATTATTATAAATTAATATTATATTACAATTGTTTTGTCGTCAAAATTCCGATCTACCATAATTTGGATGTGACTTAATTTATAATATTTAATTTGCATATATTTTTTAGTATAAAATTTTTTTATTATAAGTATCGGCATGGTATCGGTATCGGCAAAAAAATCTTAAGTATCGGCTGGTATCGATCGGCACAAAATAGTGGTATCGGTGCATCTCTAGCTTTTATTTATAAACGACTCAGTCAGCCTTAATGGATCCTAATAACTATTTGCTAAAAAGGACAAGTTTTTACGAATTACTGACATCCTGTAGATAATCCTCATAATGTTTTTACTGAATTACTTTACCTCTCCCTCCTTGTCTCCCTTTTTTCTATGCTAACGGAGGCGGACATTGGTACCTAAATCAATAAGTTCAAATGTGAAGTACCTCGGCAACAATTGTGAAAATACGTCCTAAGCAAGCTGAAATCCACAAAGTTGTGGCTGAATTCTCTGTCGTGATGAAAAGAAAAGACTCAACTCCCCACAGCATCTATCCATTAGCCTGATGCCCAAACTAGTGAACCATAGAGAGCCTTCGAGTCCTGCCACAGTCTCAAGGGAAAATCAATAATTAATTACGCCTTTACATATTAACACACTAACAAATGAACACGAAAGAATTAAACGGCATAGTACTTCAACCCGACCAACTCAATTCTTTTTTAGACAGGAACGTGTGGAAAATGTTTGTCACCAATCACCTAGTTTACAAGTTTTCTGTCAACACGTCAAGAAAATTAGTTACCATTCGTAAACCACCAAGCCCTCTTCCCGCAGTCTAACAATGATTCAAGCAGGTACCAGTGTGCAACCGAACGAAGTAAAGTATCTCCTATCTCCAGTAATCGCCGTAGATGGTATGTTAATTTTTGTTTGACTTATGATTTTATATAAACCGAGTGTGCTGCCTACTGACTTGCGGCACCTCTATGCCTATGCCTGCACTATTGTGACTTCTAGTCCAATACAAGTAGGTGTCAGATAAGACTCAATCTTAGCTTGCCGATTTAGCTAAGCTATAGAATGTCATCGGGGCAAATACAATTTACATTGCATAATCAATACATTTGTTACAGGAATAAAATCACACGTTAGCAATAACGTGGCCTTATGCGCCATTTGGCGTGAGAAGGGGCTCAACCTTAGATTGCACTTACTAAGCTCTTGGGCGTCTTCGGGGCAAAAAATACATACAAATACATATATTCGTTCGCTTTTTGACGCAGGCGAAAATAATTGTCAGCGGTTTCACTATGTACACCTCATATTTACAATTGTTATTTTCGTGATATATGATAAAATTCACGATGAATATAAGATATTAAGAAAAATAATAAAAAGTTTGATAAATTAGCACATTCGCGCGTCATCACGAACGCGGGATAAGACTTATAGACTCAAACCTAACCCAAACTATCCATAATATCGGATCTACACTCAACCTATAAACCAATTAAATCGTCAATATATATTAAAAATAGGAGTATATTAGTGATAATTTATGTGATAAACTTAAATTAAAGACGGAATTGCATAATAAAACAAATGTCAGAATGAAGCCACCCGACTAACACTGGCTTGTCATTTAATCCATGCAGAAAACTGGCTCACAACACATGTGCCTTATTAGAAAATTATAACAGATAATTTATCAACACCTATACATTTAAACTCGAAATACCCTATTATTAATTAAACTTCTCTGTATAAGGAGAATAGAGCAAAGACAAATTGTTATTGTGTGCTTCTTTATATATTAAATAATTTATAGCGCATGAATAAATTATGTAATGCAAGTTCGTCCAAATATTATCACAAATTACGCTTAGTATATATTTAAGTATTAGCTTGCAGTGCTTGAGACCTTATCAAGAATGTGATCAAGCAAGTTATGCCATTTTTTGAGAGATCCTCTAATATGATTAATCTATATTACTATCTAGATCTGTGGTGGCAATGTTATCCATTTTTTTTCTCTAATCTTAAACATTATGCCCCATTACCTCCTCATTCTATTATGTCCCATAATTTGTAAACAGAAAAAATGTTGAAATAAATAGATAAATATTATGGTATAAATAAAGTATTTACAGCATTCGATATATATTAGATACAAATTAAGGCCTTCTGGCTGTACATGGGCGTAGCCAGCATTTGAATTAAAGGGGTGCAATAATGATTTAGGGAGGGGCAAAATGATTATTTTTTGAAAGTTTAACCATTAATAAATTTTATCAATTTTTTGGATTTAGAGGGGGCAGTCGCCCCTCCTTGCCCCCCCCCTTGGCTACGCCCATGTGGCTTTATAAACATTTCGAAAATGCCTAGGACGATTGTCCAACTTAGCGCTCAATACATAAAATGCTCTATATCCAATGAATTTTCATGCTATTTTAGCAAATCGATGCTTTCTATTGTCATAATTCGTATTATGAAATAAATTTTTGTAGTGTGTGGATTGGGAGTAAATAATTTATTAGTCTTAAAATCTAGATCCTAAAAAATCAATAATCTTGGTTAAAACTACCTTACATCTGCCCAGCAACGTGTTAAAACCTTTTTGCGAGGACACAATTAACGTTCATTAATGCTAAGATACCGTATTAGGCTAGTTAGATACATGGGCGTAGCCAGCATTGGATTTAGAGGGGGGCAGCCACCCCTCCTTGCCTACCCCTGTCTACGCCCTTTGTTAGACAGACACGAGAGGAAGCTATATTTTTGTCATGTTAATTATATTAAACCTTTGTAATTAAGTAAACGGACAATCTAAATAGTAAATATTTTACAAAAAAAAATATATGCAACATAAATTATTTGGCATTTATAAGCAACTAAAGCATAGTAAATTAGATTATAAAAATTCAATTGACTTGGGTGAAGTTTCTCTTACCTCAAAGGGAATGGGGGGAGTAAGACGTGAATTATGTAAAAAGAGGGGCATACAAATTAAATGTTTTGTATTTAAAAGTTTTCCGTACTTAAATAAAAGCTTACTTCTAATTGTTAATTCCATTAAAATAAATTTGTTACTACATGATATTAAAGAGGATCTAAAAGAGGAAGTAATAAAATAATTTGTATGATTTAAATAGTGCTCAGGGTCATGTAAATAGGTGTTCGAAACCGCATAACATCTAAATAAAAATAGTTATTTAAGATATGCTAAATATGCAACATTTAATTTTCATGTGAGTGATCAGAGATTTAATTCATCTTAAAAAATTGCAAATTTGATTGAATTGAGACACTCGATACATAGATTACTCCAAATATTAGTAATGTACCTTCTCAACTTAAGAGTTAAGATAAAACTGACAAATAATAATTTAAATTTAAGAACATTAACATTTAATATATTAAATGTAAGATCATAAAAAAATTAAAGGATTTACTACCAAAATTTCCAAACGACCTGAAATTTGCTTAAAGCTGAGCCGAGGAATGATTGAATCGCAGGCGAGAAAGAATCAATAGGACAAAATGAAAAAATATAATAAGTAAGGCTGAAACGGGGGTGGGGAAGGGGAGGGCTCTCTTTTGAATGTAACAAGAGGGTTGGACAAGGTAATATTATAAACACCGGTCGGTAGGTATAACAGCAACAATAAAAAGATTTAATGCGAAACTGTTTAGCTTAGCTGCGTGGGATTAAATTGTACGTGCTAGCCAGAACCCTTCAGTCCCCTTAAAAGGGGCTACCGGCTAAAAATCGATAAATTATTATGTGCACTGTCTAAAGCATAAATTGGTCGTGTTTCACTCAAAGCACTCACAATCGCTGTAAATGGACTTAACAAAAATTTTATCTAAAAATTCTTTAAAATTAATTATGGGAAGAAATCATTATATATTACCAATTTAAACCATATTTATTATAATATTTAAACAGGTAATTAGTGTATTTAAAAATTTATTGTGAATAGTTGGATCTGAGACATTCTAAAAGGTATAAAAAATTATATAATTGGGGCTGTCTTTATTTAGCAGCAAATATTTTGATACTAATATAACAGAATTTATCTCCTTTGCAACTCAAATGATCTATAATTAATTATTATGTAAGTTGATATTAAATTTATCCGTTAATTTTATTAAGCATGCCACAAAAGATTTAGGCTATTTGAGATCTTCATACGCTGGCCCTAATAAAGCAGTAAAAAATGTGGGGACCAGGCTTGGGCCTGGATATTTAAAGAATTTAGATTTATTTGGCTTAATTCGAAAATTATAAATAGGAACAAAAGTATGCACTTAATAGCTTGTAGGTAAAAAATAATATTTATTTGAACTAATTTCTGGGATTAAAGCATAATAACGGGAATAACCCATAGAAAAATTAAAATTTCAATATTATGCTCTAGCTTATTTACTTTATAAGCTAGCTGAATGTTTTTTGTATAAATAAATAATTTTAAACAACGTCCACTTGTTTTTTCTACGGCGGGCCTGATGCGGCGCAATTTTGGGGTCTTAACTACGGGCTGGGTGAGGGCCGAAAAAGACATTTGTGCGGGTATGGGCAGGGCCTGAACCTTTTCGGCCCATGCAAGTCTCTAGGCTAAATCTTATATGGCTCAATTGAACGTAACAATAGTATAAGCCTTAATCTTCAAAGGTGCATTTCTAATTTTATAGTATCACATCAGAAAATAGCGAATGTTTTAGTCAGTGTAATACACAATTTGGACACCGTATTACCCAAGCTTTAAGTATTTTTAAACGTATCACGAAAAAATATTTAATTCAATTAAATACATGGAATTAAAAATTTTCCTGTTAGGGAACCCGCGCGATAAAGATGTTAAAAATTTTAAAGTAATTTTTCCAAATTTCTCATCAAATCTTTTTTTACACATTTAAAGGGTCAATACTTATTTAATCCTGACAAGGCTTTGACAACTCATACTGGTGGCATAGTGAAATTAAATTCATTTACTCATAAATAAAGACGTATTGATTTTTCGAGGCAAAGCCTATAAAAGGTGGCGCCATGTAAGGTGAAAAACCTAAAAAGCCTTATCTAGACCATATATTATTTGCTATTTGAATTTCATGACGGGGCTGATTGTTGAAATATGTCTATTAAATTCTTGAATCTCGGAATAAACAAATTGAAATTATAGCAAAATGTATGATTTATAATAATTTGGCAGTTATGTAATTCTATTAAGGTCTAGTCATCCACTAACTGTTACAGCTTTGTGTTTGTTTAATTTGTAAACACAAAATTTTATTCTAGGTTTTAACATCACTAGGATCAATGTAAGATAATATAATTGACTTATTTAAAAACAAGTTCAACCATAGATTGTATAAACCTTATATAAATCTTAAAATGTATTTTTAATTATTGTGCTTATCTCTGTATCAAATTAAGTGACATAAACTACAATAACTTAAATTTATTCATAATGTGCTAGCATTTTTGCCCTTGTCACTCCCCATCATTATTCACCAGAATGGTATGTAATAAAGTAGTGTTGTAAATGAACGCGTTCAAATTTTTTGAACGCGTTCATGAACGGCGTTCTTTTTTTTGGTCAACTTTGAACGTGAACGCGTTCCTTTTTTTGATGAACGCGTTCAAATTTAACGTTCGTTCAATTTAAAAATTTTTTTTTTTTTATTTGAAAAATAATGTTAATTTGAATTTTTTAACAAAAAAGTCTTATATTTTTTAATCAGCTGTTTCTGTTTCCTATTACCAATTCCGAAATACTTTTAACATACTATAACGTGCAAAACAAGATAAGAAAGTTAATTAATTTGATATTATTAATTATAGTTTAAATTATAGGTTAATATGGACAATCATAATATTATATCGTCGTCATCTTCAGATTCTGAATATTCAAAATTAGAAGATGAATTGAAATTGCCATGGCCAAAATATGAAAAATATTTTTCACTCGTTTCATATAAAGGATCAAATTCAATAATTAACAAATGTAAAATGTGTCCAAAAAGTATGATATCTGTATCAAGAGGCTCGAGCTCAAATCTAAAAAGACACCTTATGGTAATATTATTATATATATAAATATATATCTTAGATACAAATTTTAATACCTTTAAGACACTTTAATATTAATATTAGTTCATTCTTAGCATAGATATGGAAGGGAGACAAGTAATTTTATGGGAGCTATTGTTTGTCCATATATTTAAAATAGGGAATAGTACAAGATTCTTGCAAAAAATAAGGTATCTGGGATATGTAAAACTTTAAATAGCCTAAAATATGGTCAACCATTGATTGACGCTGTATTAAATGGGATTAATAAAAGGTAATAAACCTATTACTATCAAATTAATTACATATATTTTCTTTTTTTTAAAGATTTCAACATATATATGAAGAACAATATCTTCTTTCAGCCATTGTACATCCAATGTTCAAGATTCAATGGCCTTGGATTAAACTTTAAGAAAATAAACCTTTAAAGAATAAACTTTTAGTGTTATTGAAAAAAGGGATTGAAACCCCTAATATTGATAATCGAGCTGTCAATTCCGAGATATCATTTTTTGACGAGGAAGTAGAGGGCGGATCGGATTGGAGGATGATATTTTTTCGCAATTTTTTGAAGCGAGGGACAAATTTCTTCCTTTAAAAAATTTGTTTATTAGGTAAATTACTTCAATCCCCTCATCTGCCCCTGTGGAGCGGGTTTTTAGTATAGCTAATGCTGTATTAACTGCCAAGCGTTTCTGCTTATCAGATGACAATTTTAAAAGACAACTATTATTAAAAATCAATAAGAAATTTTTTTTATAAATAAATAATCTTTATATTCGCTGTATTAGATTATATTGATTTATAATTATATTGTCGAAGTAAAACTATTATTTTTTATCATGGCTATTTATTGTATTAAAAAATATAAGACATTTATTTATATTGAATTATAAAAACATAAAATTTTAAAGGAACGTGAACGTGAACGCGTTCCTTTTTTTATAAAACGAACGTGAACGCATTCGATTTTTGTTAATGAACGTTGAACGCGAACGCGTTCGATTTTTTTTTAGAATGTTTACAGCACTATAATAAAGCCATTTCTAATTTTTAAATATTAGGCTAAAATGGTCCTATACAAATTTTAATGAGGAGTTTAAAGGCGTAGGCTAATGCGCCTTTTAATAGCAGAAATTGTTGTTTCCCGTTGTCTATAAAGCTGTTTTATCTGCATTATACAATATCTGATTTTCTGTAAACAAAAAAATAACCAAGAATTTCTATGCAAATTCTTATATGCCAAGGTAAGTTGCGTATCAGCTCTCATAAATTTCCCTGCAAATTTATGGAAGATTATAAAAGTAATTAGATACAATTTAAAGATAAATCTGATTATATTTTAAAGAGTTAATTCAAATAAACTAAAAAATAGAAACGTGATCACGTGACCCGTCACTATTAAATCACGTCGCTCGTTCTTATGCATGTTAATTGCCTCAACTTGTTGTCCCCTCTCATTACTTTAGTAACTAGTATTTTAGTATTTTATTCCACAAACTCTTCTTTTCCTCTAACCTCCACTTCCCGGCCAGTCTATTTTGCATACAAGTATGCTAGAGACCAGAGCCCAAAGTGACACCGGCTAATCAGAGGTCCTGGGGAACTTTTCACACCTGACAATTCTATAAATGGGTTCTCGGGTAGCCCAACCCGAAGCACGCAACAGGCTAACACCCTCGAAGGGGTAGTAGCCCCACTTTCTGAACTCTAGCGGGAACAACAACAAACGAATCGGGAACAGATGGAAGCAATGAGGCAACTCATGCGTGAGATAATGACAATCTTGTTAATTACCAAGCCGGCAGGTCCGCCGCCTCTTCAATCGACTGTGCAAATCATAGCAACTCCAGACCCCCCGAGGACCCCCTAATCGGTCCTGGGGACATTAGCAAACTCTGCGAAGGGCTAGAAACTCTTCTAAAGACCCAGATTAAAAAGTCTAAAAACGGGATAGACACAAAGCCAACTTCGCAATCAAATTGGCAAGGCTATGCCTCTCTCCTTCAGACCTAGACCTATTAATATGTGCAGACGACTAGCTAAAGACGTTCTGTCTTGCCATAAAACACAATTGGGCCACGGCAGACAAACATGATCAATAGTGGCTAAATGACATGTAATTTAAAAATATGGATATAGGAGTTAACCAACCAAAAAAAGCATATTTCGGAGCGCTGGGGTAGAGGCTCGAAAAAGCACAAGGTCAAGAAGGGTGCGGCCCCTGCCGTGCGTTAAAAATTTCTCATGCAAACTGACAATCAATGGGAGCTCAGGCCTGTCGGCTTACCAACTCTCAACGGAGACTCCAACCTGAGCTCTCCTCGCTGGCTCTCTATTATTAAAAACATAATCAATGAGAGGCGCCGCTAGCTGTTTTCCACAGTTTTTGATCCTGACAACATAAACCTTACCCCCCCCCCCCTTTTGCCACTTCCTAATAGAGGCAACGATGCCCCTACTTTGCCAGCAGGTAACTCAAATCGCATCTTTCATTGAAAACTCCTTTGGTCGGGGACAGCGCCTCGGGTCAAATCCCAGCCGTTATTGCAATCTCTTCAAATGGGATAAAAACAAGGCCTGCCTTCGATCGGTACTCTCGACATTCGGACCTCGCGTCTAAAACCGCACCCCCTTATGTCTCCCTTCACACTAAAAGTTGCCCTCGAGGACTACAAACCTTTCCCCCTCGACGTAGCGAAAATCTATGCCAATAATTAGCTTTTCAGACCTCGGGACGCAAAGTAGTGTCCAAAGGCTCCCCCGCCTACTTTACCGAGATGGTCAACGAGGGAATAGTGTCTCACACAGAACCTGTCCATAACATCAGCCACATTCTTTATCGCAAAATCAAACTAGGACGCAAGAGTAATTACCGACCTCTTTGAGGCCTCTCGTAATTTCAAGCCGCATTCCTCTAACTGGCGACTATTACGCTAACAGCCAAACACTTGGCAAAAGCAAATTATGCCGTTGAAATCGATCTAAAAGCAGCTCTTTTCTCCAAACCCATCGACAAAAATTCAAAAACGTACTGCGGTGATAAATGGAATTATAAACTGTATCACTACAATGTGATACCTATGGATGCTTCCTTCAGCCCCTTCGCACTACAGACAATAGTAGCAGATCTCACTTAAAAAGCAGTCACACGCTCCCGTTACAACGTCTACCTGGACGATATCATCATATAAGACGAGGATCCGGACAACGTGACGCTCGACCTAGACGACTTCGCCGAAATAGCTAGGGATTGGGGGCTCACCATTAACTTATTTTAAACCAGTTTAGCCCCAGTCGAGAATATTGAATACCTAGACATGGTCCTCAATCTAGCCACGCATTTGATCAAATGCACAACCGACACCCAAACATAAGCTACGCAGCTGACATTGCCTTTTAGCTGCTCGCCACCAAACAGAGTCCACACGGATTTTCCCTGCTAGAAGCCTTGTGGACATTAAACTACTTATTCTACAACCTCTCCAGAATGTCGAAGCTTTTGCCCCCGTTCTATGCAATGGCTGCGCCTCATGGGCACAAGCACGATAAACTACTGGCCAGAAACAAACTACTCGGGTGCCTAGCTTTACTCAAGAAAACCGTACCTCTCTATAACCCCCAGACACCCATATTTGGGCAGATGCCTCTGATAGCCACATCGGAATTACCTGGGCCAATGACAACTTCTCTATAACCTTCGAGGAAGCAGCTAGAACCATGGGGCTTGCCTGGCCGCGGAACGCACACATAACTGCAGCAGAAACACTCGCGGCTATCTATGCCTACCTTCACGCTTCCACAATGGCTTCCGCTTCCTACATAGGATTTCAGATTGCATTACAGACTTTTTTGTTCTTAAAAGGAGGGTCTAACTCACCTGTGGTAGAGGGAATTCTCAGATCAATACCTACGACCTTACACACCTTCTGCACCTCCATTTCAACCTAAAATGGACACCCACAGACCGCAACCCGGCAGACTGGCCATTGCGAACTTGGTTACCACCAAGCCGATACTCAGTCCCATATTCATATACAAACTTGGTCCCTGAGGGTTTTACGATACCTGAATCAGCCGATGAAGCCGACATTGATCTGAAATTTTGGGAAAACGAATTCTTAGAGGAGACAGCTGAGGATGAACAGAGCTAAATCTCTCAACGGGTAGTTGTCAAACTAAACTTGTCAACCAGTTTTATTTGTTATAAAGCTGCGGTCGTACGATAATGTCATATTTATCTTGATAGCAAATACAAATATGTAATTTTAGATATTGTTTTATCAAATCGCGGATTTTACTGTGTAACATTGTAGCTAGTTCCTGAAGGAACTGGCCCTGTATTCAGCTACTTTATATAATGTAACCGTGACCGTAATTAGTTGCATATTTTCTCAAAGTAACTGCAACCTAACTAGTTACTGTAGATAAGTAACTTTAACACCTCAAGTGTTTTTTCACAACTCACCGCTACACTAACGTTTTCTGCAAGCCCGCCAATTGTATCAAACGCTACTCCTTTCATTTTTTCCTATTTAGCCAACTATGGCGTACATGCAATGGGCCCTTTAGGCGAACGCTCAATCTCAAACGGGTTTCCAATAAGTGTCCCGCCGTAAAATATTCACTAATGGCACTTGAAGTCCGGCATAAAACCATTTATGCTAACTATTATATAAATTATACGTTATGCAAAATTTATTTACCAAATTACATTGCTTTTTCAATCTTTTCGTGATTGACTAATTTTGAAATGGCAAATTTTATGAATAAATGATAAGAAAAATTAATATTGATTAAATCATTATCGTAAAATTGAATAAATTATATAATTTATTTTACGAAGACAATTAATTAATTTATTCTCAATTACTTTAAATACATGCTAAAATATATTAAATAATGAGCATGCATTGAGCCACAGATAGAAATTTATAGGATTTTAAAATCTCCAGTGATTTTTTGCTTAAGATTAAAAAAATGTTTGGGTCGAGTATGATTGCGGCTAAGAATTTTAATATTTGTTTAAGAAGTTGGCTACCCTGGGGTTCAGTTACCGAGGTGGTGAGTAGCTACTAGAACTTTGAAAATAAAAGAGGCAAATATTTCAAAAAATTTATAGATTTTTAACTGTTTATTAAAATGTATTTTATAAAGTTAAAACTTAACATTAAAATAAGTTTTAAACAAATTTAAAAGAAATTGGATTCTTTATTCCAAACTTATCCCTATTTTAAATGGCGAGGCAAATTAATAATAATTGTATCCAATAGTAAAATAATTATTAAATTTAAAATATGCCTTAAGATTTTTATGGACCATAAATAAAAGAAGCATTTCTGGTTCGGATAAATCAAAAAAATAAAACGTACAACTCGGGCCAAAAGAATTCATTTTGCAGGGCTCTAGATAAACTGAGTTTCTTTGTCCCATCCTCAAGTAAGCCAGACCACCCCTTTGTAAAATTGCGAAATGTGGCATTTCGTATTGAGACGCAATCTTAGGGGATTCAGAATAAATTTAAGCTAAATTGAGCTACAAAAAAATATGCTCGAGCGGTCTAAGGCACCATACCCAATTACTAGTTTTTAATTATATATGAAAGAAGCTTTACCTCATAAAAATCTCAATGGATCCCTTTTTTCCTCGAAGTTAATTTAATAATAAATATTTCAATAGTATTCATCACTTTTGAACTTATAACCTATGTCCACTTTTCTTTTAAATTTTTTTACAAAAGTTTATTAAAACTTTAGTGGCGAGACATATCGATCGTCATATTCATGCAGGCACATCACCCAACCAAAAGGCCTTAAAAATTAATTTTAACAAAATAAAAGGTGAAAAAAGGCAAATGTGCAGTTTACAAAAAAACAGCGGTCAATAGGGAAAGAGGCAAAAATTTTGATTAATAAAAATGTTTAAAAATATTGATTTTAGGGGGCAGTTGCCCCTTATTATTTTCTAACTAGCCCATGAGAACATCATCAAAAGCTTATCTTTTTTTTAAAGATGAAGTTAGTTTATTGATATATATCTAAACATAATATTAAATGATACAATTATTTAAAAAAAAACATCATATGAGTAATATGTCTTCATCTTCCTCTTTTAGAAGAGGCCAGGAATCCAAATAAGATTTGAAATTAAATTTTGCAATTAAGATAGCTATTGATTGTTTCAATAAAAATGCAGGGGAATGTTTGGAGGGAGGGAGGGTATGCCTGCCTATTTCTTTGAATAAAGCTAACGCCATTTTCCCATAGGATCCTTAACAGGAGGAAACTATTGGGATAAAAATACTAGAGTCCAAAAGGGCCTTGTATTTTTGGAGCTTGCGTTCTTCAGCGAGGGCCATGGGGTCATAATTAAGATTAGAGGGGGCAAATAGGTCTATGCATGTAAAATCCCACTTTAAAAAGAGACCATTTTCCCATGGGACTAACGAGGAACCGTCAGGACGCATTCGACCTTCAAGGGCAGGATCTGAAGGTTTAAGTATGGAGGGAATATGGGCCTTTCTGAGGGCTGGCTGGGTAATAGAATTAATTTTAGAGTGTCGCAAGTGTCTAAATTTATTTAGTCTGCAGTGTAACGGGTGGCGTGCTTCTTCATCCACTGGCATGTTGCAATTTTTACAGGCATATGCCTTGGTGTGTATTTTATTCCAAGGCGTAGTGCTATATTGTAGGATAGCTCGCAATCCTCTAACATCATATTGGAGAACTTGCTAGGATACGTTTCTAGCCATTCATGTCCAGATTTATCAAACACCAAAGATCTAAGGTTGTAATGTTGTTTGGTATCGCAGCTCGAAACGAGATAAGCAACGGAGCGCGAAACCAAACATGCATCCCAATCCTTTTGATTAAGTGTTTGTGGTGGTGAGCTTTCTGGTAGAACATTTAAGTTCCAAAGGGATAGGACCTGTATAAATGTTTCATCGATGGATTTTGAGGATAAGGAGCTTGGTGAACGAATTCCCAGACCCCCAGATTTTGTTGGTAATGTGGCTTGTAGCCAGGTGTTAGTCTCGAATGATAAGTTCAGGGTCGATTCGATGACAGAGTTTATGTGGGTTTCGAAATTATGTAAAAAACTCGGGCCTTCGGCCCTCGTGGGAAGGGGGAGAAGGGAAGGGAAGAGGGGAAGGGAAGGGGGGACGACTCATCTGTACTTTGTATAAATGTATCATATTTGCTATGCAATTTATGGGCGAGAAAGGTGGGAAGGGGCGAGAATGCCTATAGGGGGGTATTAAATGCCTAATGATTGATTAATTATTTATACAAATTTTCCATTATAGGCAAAATGTAATAAAGGCAAAATGTAATATAGGCAAGGGTTAGGGTTAGATTTAGTGTTTGCATCTAGTTGCGTATTACATTAGTTTTTACGGCCTTTAGTGATTATGGGTCTAACAAACATTATATTATAAAACATCACAATGTTAAGAATTTGCAGAATTGTTGGGAGAAATTTTTGTTGAATTTGAACAATTTTTAATTAAAAAAATCAAAAATTTGGCGAATGGTCATTTTTTCTCCATTGGTCAGTACCAACAGATACTCTATAAGTCAATGATAGCCAAAAAAACGGGGAAAAAAAATTTGATGCTCACTTTGGCCAATGGTCATTTTTTTCCATCGGTCAGCAGCCAGCACACGGTAAAAATGGATATAAATTCATAAGAGTAAAAAAACGAAAAAAAAATTTTCGAATCACATTTTGGCCAATGGTCATTTTTTTCCATTGGTCAGCAGCCAGGACACGGTAAAAGTGGATATGAATTCATAATAGTAAAAAAAAAACGAAAAAAAGTTTTCGAATCACATTTTGGCCAATGGTCATTTTATTCCGTTGGTCAGCAGCCAGCGGACGGCCAAAAAGTCATAATAGCAATGGTAGGAACAGGAACAATCATAATAGTCAAAAAAAAACGAAAAAAATAATTTCGATTCACATTTTGGCCAATGGTCATTTTTTCCATCGGTCAGGAGCCAGCGGACGGCCAAAAAGTCATAATAGCAATGGTAGTAACAGGAACAATCATAATAGTAAAAAAAAAGAAAAAATAAACTCGGATTCACATTTTGGCCTATGGTCATTTTTTTCATTGGTCAGCAGCCAACGGACGGCCAAAAAGTCTTATTATCAATGATAGTAACAAGAACAATCATAAGAGTCAAAAAAACTCCGGGATTCTAACCCAAAAACTAGTTAAATTGCATAGCAATTAAAAGTAAACAACTTTTATTTATGTTTATTATATAACATTGGTCAGCAGCCAGCGGACGGCCAAAAAGTCATAATAGCAATGGTAGAAACAGAACAATCATAATAGTCAAAAAAAAACGAGAAAAATAATTTCGATTCACATTTTGGCCAATGGTCATTTTTTTCATTGGTCAGCAGCCAGCGGACGGCCAAAAATTCTTATTATCAATGATAGTAACAAGAACAATCATAAGAGTCAAAAAAATTCCGGGATTCTAACCCCCAAAACTAGTTAAATTGCATAGCAATTATAAAGTAAACAACTTTTATTTATGTTTATTATATAACTAGTTAAATTGCATAGCATTAAAAGTAAACAACTTTTATCTATGTTTATTATATAACAAAAACTAGTTAAATTGCATAGCAATTAAAAGTAAACAACTTTTATTTATGTTTATTATATAACTAGTTAAATTGCATAGCAATCAAAAGTAAACAACTTTTATTTATGTTTATCATATAATAGATAATTTAACAAATCTTATATATAACACACCGCAGGAGATAGAGATGAGGGGTGGGGCACCTCTTTCTCATGCATTAATTTAAAAAAGCGATAACCTAATATACCCAATGCAAATAGATAGGGTAACGGACGGACAACGGACGGACGGACGGACAACGGACGGACACCAAAAAACGAGCCCATAAATTGCATAGCAATTAATATGTGTATGCAAAAATGCGCTTGTAAATCGGAAGAAAATAAATAATAACTCGGGCCTTCGGCCCTCGTGGGAAGGGGGAGGGGAGAAGGGGAGGGGAGAAGGGGAGGGGAGAAGGGGGGAAGGGAAGGGGGGACGACTCATCTTTACTTCGTATAAATGTATCATATTTGCTATGCAATTTATGGGCGAGAAAGGTGGGAAGGGGCGAGAATGCCTATAAGGGGGTATTAAATGCCTAATGAATAATTGATTATTTATACAAATTTTCCATTTATAGGCAAAATGTAATATAGGCAAGGGTTAGGGTTAGATTTAGTGTTTGCATCTAGTTGCGTATTACATTAGTTTTTACGGCCTTTAGTGATTATGGGTCTAACAAACATTATATTATAAAACATCACAATGTTAAGAATTTGCAGAATTGTTGGGAGAAATTTTTGTTGAATTTGAACAATTTTTAATTAAAAAAATCAAAAATTTGGCGAATGGTCATTTTTTCTCCATTGGTCAGTACCAACAGATACTCTATAAGTCAATGATAGCCAAAAAAACGGGAAAAAAAAATTTGATGTCACTTTGGCCAATGGTCATTTTTTTCCATCGGTCAGCAGCCAGCACACGGTAAAAATGGATATAAATTCATAAGAGTAAAAAAACGAAAAAAAATTTTCGAATCACATTTTGGCCAATGGTCATTTTATTCCATTGGTCAGCAGCCAGGACACGGTAAAAGTGGATATAAATTCATAATAGTCAAAAAAAAAGGAAAAAAAAATTTTCGAATCACATTTAGGCCAATGGTCATTTTATTCCATTGGTCAGCAGCCAGCGGACGGCCAAAAAGTCATAATAGCAATGGTAGGAGCAGGAACAATCATAATAGTCAAAAAAAAACGAAAAAAATAATTTCGATTCACATTTTGGCCAATGGTCATTTTTTCCATCGGTCAGGAGCCAGCGGACAGTAAAAAAGTCATAATAGCAATGGTAGTAACAGGAATAATCATAATAGTCAAAAAAAAATGAAAAAATAAACTCGGATTCACATTTTGGCCAATGGTCATTTTTTTCATTGGTCAGCAGCCAGCGGACGGCCAAAAAGTCTTATTATCAATGATAGTAACAAGAACAATCGTAATAGTCAAAACTAAAACGAAAAAAAAACTTGGAATCACATTTTGGCCAATGGTCATTTTTTCCATCGGTCAGCAGCCAGCGGACGGCCAAAAAGTCATAATAGCAATGGTAGTAACAGGAACAATCATAATAATAAAAAAACGAAAAAATAAACTTGGATTCACATTTTGGCCAATGGTCATTTTTTCATTGGTCAGCAGCCAGCAGACGGCCAAAAAGTCATAATAGCAATGGTAGTAACAGGAACAATCATAATAGTCAAAAAAAACGAAAAAATAAACTTGGATTCACATTTTGGCCAATGGTCATTTTTTCTTTGGTCAGCAGCCAGTGGACGGCCGAAAAGTCGTATTAGCAATGGTAGTAACAGGAACAATCATAATAGTCAAAAAAAAGAAAAAATAAACTTGGATTCACATTTTGGCCAATGGTCATTTTTTTCATTGGTCAGCAGCCAGCAGACGGCCAAAAAGTCTTATTATCAATGGTAGTAACGAGAACAATCATAAGAGTCTAAAAAAACTCCGAGATTCTAACCCAAACCCTTGTAGTGGAGGGCATAGGGTAATTATAGCAATTAATATCAATGTTACCCAATTCAAAAACGAATAGATATACTTATGCATTAATTTAACGTAGCAATTAAAACCCGACCCCGCCCGAAAGCGAGGGAGATAGAGATCAGAGGTCAGATTTGTTAGAATTTTTCAGCCCGAACCCGGCCCGGCCCGATTTTATAATTAATCTGCCCGCCCGAGCCCGCCCGAACCCATCTAAGTGTCCGCCCGGGCCCGCCCGAATCGTTAAAGCTGCCCGAATTGCCCGGCCCGAAATATTAAATTTGCCCGTTAGTCCCGAATTTGTGAGGTCGCAAACAGAGGTCGGATTTGTTAAAATTTTTCTGCCCAAACCCGGCCCGGTCTAAATTTTTAACTAAATTCCACGCCTGAACCCTTCTAAGTGTCCGCTCAGCCATGCCCAAACCATTAGAGCTGCCCGGCCTTATTAATAAAATTTGCCCGTTAGACTAGAAATTATCCAATCCCAAAATCTTTTAACCACTATTACAAAATAAGCATTAAATAATGGCATATTGTTCAGAACAAAGATGACAATATTTTATTATTCATAATTATTATGTAAAAATAACAAATCGTCGACAATTTCCGGGGATAATCTTGTGCGTCTTTCCTCTATTAATCTTCCTGCGATAGAGAAACTTCTTTCACTTGCAGCACTCGTCGCCGGGATGGCAAAGAGTATTTTTGTTAATCTTGCTAATTTAGGATACCTAAAATAGTTATAATTTTAGATAACTTTAATGTGACTTGTTTTCTTTATTTTTCCACCATATTAAAAGGGAAAATTTTCATCCACGTCCTTGTCTAAAACATCATTCAAGTATGAATTGATCTCATCTAATGCTGTATCATCTTCATCATCAGCCCATAGCGAATTTTTCTTTTTTCGAGGAAAATCAATTTGATAAAATTTTTGGCATGCCCGAATTGCCCGAATCTTATCAGCGTGCCCGCCCGGGCCCGTCCGAAAAGTAAAACTTAAGACAGTTGCCCGGCCCGGCCCGGCCCGTGGGCCGGGCCGGGCGGGCCGGGCAGCGGGCCGGGCCGGGCGGGCCGGGCAGCGGGCCGGGCCGGGCATTTCTGACCTCTGATAGAGATGAGGGGTGGGGGACCTCTTATGCATTAATTTAAAAATTAACACAGCGAGGGAGATAGAGATGAGGGGTGGGGCACCTCTTTCTCATGCATTAATTTAAAAAATCGATAACCTAATATACCCAATGCAAATAGATAGGGAGGGTAACGGACAACGGACAACCAAAAAACGAGCCCATAAATTGCATAGCAATTAATTTTGGCTATATTAAAGTAGTTTTTCAATATGTAAAATGCGTGATGAGCGGGTATAAGCTTAAAAATTTCATTTTTAAATTTTTAAGGTTATCGTCGAGATAACTTCTTAAGCATTCAGGACCGCCTATTGGAGAACCTAGTAAAAATACTTCGTCCTTCTTAAGGCGTAGAAAAGATGCAAAGAACGGGTGGATGTCAGTTGTGCTGTCAGAATAAATTTCGCATTTTGTCGCGCTTAAAGATAGGTTAAGTTTTATGTAGTATTCATTAATGATGTTAAGAGCTTTGATTAGCTCTTCCATGGTGCCTGATAGAGTGGCATCGTCGAGTTACCATACGTTTAATTTTAAATTGCATTTTTCGTTGATTTCATCTATTAATGGTTTAATGGCCATACAAAATAAGGGGGGGGGGGGGGCCAAGGGGGTCCCCCTGTTGAATGCCCTCCGCTGAATCAATTAAATAATGCCCAAATTTTAGGATAGAGGGTGTCCCATAGGCAATAACTTAAAAGGATATAATTAGCATATTTAGGATAAGTCTCGATAAAAAGTTTTAATAAAAAAATCTCTGTTAAAGTTTTTTAAAATATTGATTTTAGGGGCAGTTGCCCCTTATTATTCCCTGACTAGCTCATGAGAACATCATCAAAAGCTTATCTTAAAGTTAGCTCATGTAAAAACCTTTTGATTGGTAACTTTGCAACACAAAACTTGAACTGGAATATTTTCGAATTTAAGGGAACAAGAGTTTTTAAATAAAACACTATTAAAATGCTTGTAATCTTGACTTTAATGGTAAAGAGGTCCCTAAATGTTTAAAGAGCTATGTCATAATTACTTTCATAATTGCTTCTTTAAACTTTGTACATGTGTTTATTAACTTCAAAACATAAATTGTCTATTTTAATATTTGATTCAGTGGTCATACATAACTTTTAGATAGATAAAACTGCTTAAAATTTTTTGGCCCATTGCTCGACCAACAAAGTGCCAGACTTAAGGTATAATTTATAATATTTATTAATTTTAGATACCGTTAGTTATTAAGAATTCAAAGCTACCCTAAAAATGAGAGCCTGTAAACCCTAATAGATTTTTTTAGCTAAATTAATGCTGTGTTTAAGTGAAATATGAAAAAAGCAAATTTAAACTGATATTTATTAATAAAACATATATATTCTAACATTAAGGATGCGAGATACATTGGAAACTATGTTACAATAGTTTTTATATGTAAACAATAACTTTACAACAAGCTATCATGACATAAAATTATAAATGAATGATAAATGTGTAGCTAAACTTTAATCAATTGGCTTATTCAAGTCTCTTTATCTCCTGTAATTGTCATTTCCCCATGAAGATCTTCCTCCTACAAAATGTTAAATGATATAATAATAATTTGTTTCTAAATAATCAAGCTACAGCATATATTTCATTAAAAAAACATACATAACATCCAGCAAAATTTATTAACAAAAAAAATCACAAGCCCCCTGTCCAGACATATTTGTTTTCAAACAGCAAACAGGTAATACTCAAGCTAATAAGCAATATGATGGTAGAGATTGTAGTAAAAATGACTGAGGTTTAGTCGACTAAATATTGATAAACCTAAGGTTTTTTGGTCTGCTTTTCTCAGTCGACCTCAAAGCATAGTCAAAATATGTAAAACAAAGAAGAGATGACTCTTAGTCTTAGTTGAACCAAACAAAACAAAGCCATTATTAGGGATCACTGCCATCTGTTTAGTTTTAGCGCGTTTTCATAGTTTTTTTTGGTCTAGAACATATTTTTTTCGTTTAATTTTTTTTAACTATCAGAAAAAAGCAACCCAAAGATTATAAGTCTCAAATCAAGTATTCATAAAGGGTAAAAACAATAGTTGTCATTACTGTTATTACTGCCATACCCTCCCCCACCATATCCACCTCGACCACCACCCCCACCTCTGCCAAATCTCTGGCCCCTACCACCACCACCACTACTACCACCGTATGAACCATAACTTCCAGCCATGTTAAGGAGCTCTTGGGGAACTTCTTGCCCAGCCTCGGTGAGAATTCTTTTAATCTCGGGCAGGAATCTAGTATTTTTGGGGGTGAAGAGGGTATAAGCTGTCCCCGTTTTGCCACATCTAGCTGTTCTGCCTATGCGATGCACGTAATCCTCTATGCTGTGGGGGAAGTCGTAGTTAATGATGTATTCCACATCGTCAACGTCTAATGCAAATAAAATTGCCATTCCCGGAAGGGAAAAATTAGTGAGAGCTAATGCACAAATGGGGTGGGTGGGTGTGAAAGTGGCAAATGTTGTTACATTATTAAACATGTATGATGATGGTATCAAGAGGAAAACAAGCGTACGATTTTGTTACACACACACTTAACTGGGCCCAAAACACTGGTCCAAGCTGTCAACAAATGTATATTCTTCATTGATCAACTTGTATGCGCGTTCTGGACCCAAAATTGAAAGGAGAGTACGCTCGTGTGTTTTACATACATAGAGATAGATGTTTGTCTCGCGAAGTCAGGGCAATTTTCTCAGCCGCCAAATGTGGAGTTTAGAGAGAGCTTAATATTTAAGGGCGGCGACTGACAAATATTACCCTGTAAAAGTAAAAAAAATACAATTAGTGCTATTGACGTTTCATGCAATGAAAAATAGGGTAAAATAGTAGTGTACTACTGCAATGAAGATGTAAATTTATACCTAAGCCTCGGGCAGCAACATCTGTTGCAATCAATATTGGGCATCTTCCCTCTCTAAAATCTGAAAACATGACTTAAAAATATTCATATTTAAAAATAATACTTTTTAAAGTCCTCTCTCTTTCGGATTGAACCTTATCTCCATGTATACAATCAGAGGGCCAGCTAAATAAATAATGTTGAGATAAATTGTAAAAATTATATTACCCCATCTTCTGAGCTGAACGATTCATCATATCACACGCACGCTTGGTTTCAACAAAAATCAACATTTTGTGCTCTCTACCATCCGAAATTAAATCCTTCAAAATATCACTCAACATTTTATCTTTTGCACCTTCCTACACAAAATATTTTAGCCAAGAACTATTTCAATACTTCACAAATAACAAAATTTTGAGTAATGTTTTTATTGGCAGTAACTTCCAACGAGCCAATATTGGTTTGTACATAATTATACAGGAAATCATTAGCTAAAGCATGAACTTCTTTTGGCCAAGTTGCACTAAACATAAGGGTTTGCCTATTAGGGTTCTAGATATAATTTTTTTAAAAAAATCCATTAAAATTAAAAAAACCGTGATTTTTGTGATAATTTTTCTTATTTGAGGTTCAAAGCCCATATCCAACATACGATCAGCTTCATCCAAAATAAGAAAAGAACATCTGCTGAGATTTATTTTTCTACCTTCCATAAAATCAAGAAGCCTCCCAGGACATGCAATAATTATTTGGGGACCTTAGTTATGTTTAAATATTAGAAAATAGATTACTTCTCTCTAACTCTCTTTGTTGCATATGCTTTGGAGCCCCACCATATATACAGGCATTCCTTATTTTAAAAGGTGTTCCAAAGTCATCTGCTACAGTTTTTACTTGAACAGCTAGCTCCCTAGTAGGGCAGAGTACCAAACACTAGTAATGTTAAGAATTTTTATATGTGCAAGTTACTATTGGTCCATCATTTCTACCCAAAGGTGGGGAGTTACTGATGTGAATTAAAGCAGGAATAAGAAACTAAAGAAACATAATTTAGCATAAAAACACTTAGTTTACCCCTAAAGTTTTCCCAGAACCTGTCTGTGCAATAGCAACCATATCACGACCTGATAAAGCAATAGGCCAAGATATAGATTGTATTGGAGTAGGTCTATCCCACTGTTGGGCTGCAATTGTTTGCAAGATAGGGCCTAATGAATAGATACTAGTTTCAATAATATATATATACCTGGAAAAGGGGCCTCTTCAAATGTTAAAAGGGGATTAGGAACATTATCTCCTTTTACAAAAATTGATTTTTGCGAATAAAAACTTTGAACATCATGCTAAAATTTAACAAATGTTTGATAAGCTATAAAAAATTTACCTGACTCCTGCTTTGTGTAATTTGAGATGGAGTGTAATAATTAGGTGGATTAGGAGTATGACTAGATTTCAAAGTTTTATCAATTTTTGTATAGGGTTGATACCGATTAGGAGTAAATGATTTCTTCTCGTGTGTCATGGTCGAATGATAATCCTAAATTTATATATGTAACAAAATAAATATAGCATACATAGGAATAAGACGGGTTAAAGGACATTTGCCCGTTGGATTGATGGTTGGAATAATTCATGGAGCTTTGATTATAATTCATTTCTAACAAATGGATGCCAAAGGTAAAATTACAAATAAACTAATGTTGATAATTTGTATATTTATATTAATTTCAAATATAAAAAATCAAAACGGGTGTATTTAAAAAGTTTAAATAGAAAGAAGTCAAATAACTATTAGCACAACATTAAAAGATAAACAAAAAAAGTTCTTAATATTTCTACGCTATGGTAATACATGATATTTTATTCTATTTATCCTTCACTAGGTAAAATTTTTATTTTTAAAATAAGGTAATGCTTAACAATGATATCTACTAAGTATAAAATGAGCAAATCGATAAACATAGAGAATTACTTATTAAACATTATACAGGTTGCATGCATATAATACCATTAAATAATGCCAAACTTTTGGATATTTTACAAATATTTTTTATAAGCACTTGATATCTAGTAAAAAGGGTTAGTAGTGTATTTTATTATATCGAAATTATTAAATAATAATGAATATATAAACCGCACATTTATATATCAGTAAGTGTTGTAGTAACGATAAACATTCATATTCAAGTTAATTATCCTCACGTATTCTTTCTCTTTTAACCTTGTGCGTATCCCTATCAAATCTCTTTTGAGGTAAATGAAGTCGTTTAACTACAGATATAAATCTTTCAAAATTCAATCTGTAATTTAATGAGGACCATAGTGTTTTAAAAATAAGTTTTCCATCATTTTTTAAAACCCTTTCTGTATGGCAACAAACGATTAAATATTAATGTCTAGTTAAAATTAAGTCTTATCTGTGGCATTATGAAAGTATTGAGAATCTACAAAAGTGGACACAAGGTAGCTATTAACTTCTATCAAATAGTGGAATGTTTTAGTTCTGTTCATTGTTTATGCACCGGTTTACCCTTACAAGTGTGAATAGGCTTTGTAAATCCGGATGAATTTGTATATGTTAGAGCCCTGGGCGTGCCAGCATTGGGATTTGAGGGGGCAATAATGACCTAGGGAAACGCAAAATAATCATTTTTTGATTTAGCCTTAATTTATAGATTTTAGCAAATTTTTGGATTTAGAGAGGGGCCGCCGCCCCTCCCTGCCCCCACCCCTGTATATGCCCATGGCTAAGCTGTTAAACACTAAGGTAGAGAGTTAAGGATCAAGTTGTTAATCAGATTCTCTATCAGTATATCTTACGATGATTTTAAATATGGTTTAATTATCGTGATTTGCTTGCATATACCATTTAAGCCACTTGAATTAACTTAACACTGTCGTTTTCATATATTCAAAGTAATGCGTTGTTTCCTTTTAAAATATAACACCGCATCTAGGTCTTTATAGTTACCCACTTTAACCAGTTGCGCCATTCAATAGTTGCCGTCGGAGAGTACCTACTTGATAAAAAGTACTATAAAAAAGTATAGAAAGATTCCAAATGCAGTTCCAATAATGTCACTGCCCAAGTCCAGCCATTAACTGATTACAAGAAGGCTGATTTTATATTATACAGTCTCATTGTAGTTGGGTAAGCATTCCAAGTATAAGAAATATAAATTTTTTGGCCCGATTTTTCCGATATTGGCGCTGTATCAATTATGCCATGGAAACAATTGGTACCATTCAATAAAAAGCCCGTGCCTTTGGTGTATGCTTACGATCACAAGGAAATATAGGACGTATCGAAAGTTCATTGGAAACTTTGTTTCGCTAGTACGAATAAACAGTCATTATTGCTGATGGACTCGGGACGACCGCTGCCTGAAATCTATTAAATCATGGGCTCGATATTTGACAAAAGATGCGTTTAATGGTTTCGCTGTTAAATTTGCGGAGAAACCTTATGAAACATTAAGCGTAATCTTTTATATTATGAAGCAATAAACATCTAAAAGAACGAAACCCTAAAAGCGGCTAAGGGAATAGTGGTGTAAGTAGCGTTAAAAATTGTCCAGGTGCTTATCTATATTCTCATCAAGGAGTGCAGATAACTTGCAAGAACTCAACAAATGGGGTTGGTGCCCGTGAAGAAAAAGGCTAGAAGTTTACGGTTATGAATCTATTTTTGTTTAACTATAAATAAATTTGCCCAAGGATCGATGTACCCCTTACCAAGAAATAGAGAGTGGGAGTAGTGTTTCGATCTCATCAAGTCTCGGTCAAAACAAAATCTCGTCTCGGGTGCGATTTTGATGATCTCGATCCAGTCTCGGTTTGAAAAAATCTCGGTCGTCTCGACTTGCTTTGCTAATAAAATTTTTTTCTAATTTATTTCCCCTATACTTGTTTATCACACTTAGTGGTCTCATTCAAGTAATTTCTCCACGTATTCCTGCACTTACACCATTCGATTTAACTCGTACCTTCTCAAGTCCAAATCTATTTTATGTTCCCATGTCAGCTTAAGCCTCTCTCTCTTTCGCTAACCTTCGACTTGTACTTTTTTATACGTTTTGCCAGGTGACTTTCCTCCCGTCTCTCTAAAATGCTCATACCATCTCAATCTTCTTAAAACCATCTTTCTCTGAATCGGAACTATATTTAGATTATCTCTTATGTCTTGATTCCTTATACGGTCTTTAATTATTATAAAGAATAAACTTCAAAAAATAAAAAATGACAAATTAATTTTTTGAACGACTTTAATACACACACTTGATAAAGATTGAATGCTATATGTCATTGAAAATATGAACCAATCAATGAATATAACATTTTCAATAGAAAGTCCAAATTAAAAAAACCAAAACGTAAGGTATAGATAATAATTAGACTTTTTAGTTTTGGCATTTATAACATTTGTATTAAATTCTGTGTCCGTCAAATATAATTTTTTTAGAAATTTGTATGTTTACCTATATGAGCTAATTGAGACCCTTTATTAACATTGCCAAAGCTTAAAGCAGACCCTTGTTTAACTAATTTAAGGCAGATGTTATAATCCAGTAGTATTTCCATCGTGTATCCCTTTAATAATGAGAATATTATTTAAAAAATTACAAACAAATTGCACAAAGTAGCATTATTATTGGAAGAAGAACATAAGGTTTTGCACATTATTTTGTTTTACAACAAAAATCATATAGTAATCAAAAAGCAAGCATGGTAATAAAAATTTAAAAGATTTTGCCACTCGTAAAGTTTATTTTCATCCCTCGCAAAAATTATTTTTAAGATATTTGTGAATAAATCTCTAAAAAATATGATAATATATGTTGTATACTGGAGTATACACGTCTTTTCAAACACGTCTTTTTCTTTATTTAATTTTCCTTACGGTTACATGTGTGATACTTCCCCCCCCCCACACGCGCTTATACGTATTTGTTGTTTCTTCCCCATTGATCAACATGAACACGCATCAGTGATTTTTGATATACGCGTGTGTGATCGTATTGATAATTGTGATATCGTACATTATTTAATTATTATAGTTTTTCCGTCTTAGGTTGAATAAAATATGTACTAAAGTCGATAAAAGTACTTTATATTGAGGCGGTGGAGACGTGTAATCTTGTTGTCCACCGCCGGTGCATCACCCAATTTATTCTGTAGATTCAATTTAAATGCCTTATGATCGCCATAATAATATTCCCCTATCCGTCCTCGATAATTACTACTGATGATTCCCTTTCATTCAATCCTCTTTTTAGTATTTAAATCGTATTCTCCAATACGATAATATAGATTAAGGTCTTTTTATTCCTAAAAATTATCTTCCCTTTCTAACTAATTGGCATTAAGTAGTTATTTTTTAATACAATATAAGTTCGTGTAATTTTATTGAACAATTGCCACATTTATAAAAATTATGAAAAATTTGAATGCACCTGCCAACCCCAGTTTATAACATGGAAATTAATGTTATACAAAACAATGTAATAACATGTCTTTTAATTTGGAAGTTTATTATGAGTTAAAGCATAAAAACTTATAGGAAATTAGTGCTTTAACTATTAGGTATTATCAAAAACTCAAATATACTTCTGACAATAATCGTTTGGCAGAACGGATGTCGCTAGGGTGCTTTAAATGATTCAGTTGCAATTGACCAAAGAGCAAATAACAAATAAATGTCTACGAAAATGCATTTGTCGATTAAAATCTGTGCATCTAATCCTAACCCAACCCCTAACCTAAAACCCCGAACTAGAACACTAACCCTAACGTTTTCGTCTCTGTAAACCCCGCTCAAGGAGCATTTTCGTTAAATATTCACAGACATTCATAGATATTTGGTCAGTTAAACTTTGATCGAATGCACCGATACGGCTTTAAATAACGATAACCACCTTAGCTTAAGTTGGATAATTGTTCAAATTAATTAACCACCAGTTAAATATTAGCACATCAAGGATGAGAAATTATAAATGCTTTAGTTATATTTACTACTCCATCAGAAATCATTTTAAGCCTAAAATTTTGTAATATAAAATTATGCAATGGATACAAATATGTGATAAATATATATTAAATTGTTCATTTACACTAAGGATATATTTAGGTAAAATTACCCAAAATTTAAATTTTTTTACAAAAATATATACTTATTATACATGTTTTACTATTAAACATATTCCAATCATATAATTCACATTCAATACCTTAAATGTGAATCATACGAAATAAAAACACGTTAAATTTTATGGTAAATTAAATAATTTAAGTCGAGATCTACTCTCGTCATTAAAATTCTCGTCTAGATCTTGGGTCAGTTTTTATAGATTTTTCGAGACGAGACCGAGATTTTTCTCTGGTTTTCCGCATCACTAATTGGGAGGCAGGGCCAGTAGTTTGATTACATAGATGACACATTAATAGAGAGTCAAACCAAGAAAATACATAACGAGCGGGTGCTCAAGGCATTATATACTTACAAAAATGTGGCTCAGCGCCATACATAACGAAGTGCGTTTCTTGGGTTGAAAAGTGATATTTTTAAGCACTTGATCAGCGGTAAATCATGGACACTAAACAGAGAATAATGAAAAAAGTCAATAACTGGGGAAAAGAGACAAGCTGCTTTTAACGTTATTTCTCACTCACTAAGGTAGCTGTAGATGTAGACGATGAGACCGTGGACGCATCATTATTTATACTTTTTATATATGATATTTATTAAGTCCTATTTTTATAAGGGCGCTATAAATTTTTTAAATATAGCCAACCAAGTTATATTATAATTTCAACAAAATAACAAGCCTTACTTTGCATAAAAGATTTGTTAGGCATTTACCGAAGTGAGATAATTTCAATACCTTTTTACCAAAGATATTTGACTCGATAATTGATAATAATGTCAACTATCGTTACAATGATTTCTTTTTTCTAGTGATCCCTGGGCCATATCACAAATTAAAAAGATGTAGCTTTCTTTCATTAAACAACCTAACTTGTGGCACTTTCCCGATCATTATTTAGTGCAATAAAATAAATGATTTTGGTGCAACCAAATTCCCTTCCTTCCCAATTTCTTTAGCACACCGAAAAGACCATTAAGAAAACTAACTTTCTTATATAATGGATACAACCTTTCTAAGTTTATTTGGGTAAAACTAGTTCTACATGCGCATTCAAAGGCAGTTTGGAAATTTAGACAATATTTTTAAATGCGATTAATGTTATAAATAAAAAGCGCGTCGCCTATTTTTTGTGCATATCGTTTATAATGTCTGGATTGAATTGTGAATTATAGTAGCGGTCGTTGTCGATATGATTTGTTTGCATAGAGGGTGGTAATATGCCTTCGGTTCTCAATAAATTTTCAGCCCTAGTTCTTTCGCGATTTTCCCTTTGAATCCTTTCCAACCTAAGTTTATCCAAATATACTTTGGAAACCTTTTTGGGGGGAATGCTATCTATTGAGGAGCTAGATGAACGTCTTTTTGACCTTTTTTTGATCTTGGAGGATTTTTTCTTCTCCTAAAATGATAAAAGTAGTTTAAACACTGTCTCTACCCCCTAAAATATATATATGATAAAATTCTCACAGCATCGAAATGTAAAATTTTCAAGTTCAAACATTAAAAAAGTACAATTTTATACCGAATTTGTACTACTTTACTTATTTAATTAAAAAGGAGAGCCGAATTTATGTTAAAAAAAATAAATCCTTAGGATCAACAATTTAAAATAAAAACTAATTGTAGTTTTAAGCAAATATTTTATAGCGCTATATCCAATAAATGTTGTGCCTTTTAAACCTTGTAGCAATCTTCATTAGACTTTGCAGATTTTATTTTTTGGAGATATGAAAGAGTTTCATCAAAACTTGTAGATTGCTTTTGATTGTTCTTTGCTAAATTACCCATTGGTTTATCAAATTGCTTGGATAAAGCAAAATGTGTCTCCTTCTTTTTTTGAGTTGCGGCTGAAAAAATGTGATCAATTTCTTTGCTAGAAAATGAAAATAATATACTTAACTAGTTCCTTAACTTTTGGTATATAATATTATAGGAAAAAAGATGAAACTTTTGTCAGAAATAATGCTTTAAATAATTGGTGTTGGTTACTCATTTTCAAACTAAATTCACACAATGTATAATAGAGAAATTGTTAGAACGTTATGATTATTTAGCAAAGCTGAAACATTTTAAAGTTTTAATTTTAAATTAAAAAAAAGTATAAGCAAATTTAATACTGCTTTCATACAATTCCAAATGTTTATTTATATATATTATTATAGGGATTATGACCCATTTTATAAAAAAAATTCAAAAGATCTTTAATTTTTTTTAAAATGAAAATAATAAAAAAAAACTAATTTGCAGAGATTATGACCTTAATTACTTTTAAATCTATATCATTTCTATTAACTATTCAAAAATTTCAATATCCACAGTTTAATTACTTTTTTCAATTTAATAGCCTTTATTATAGATTCAAATATTATATTATATTACATTAATGAAAAGACCTTAGTTAATATTTTACTAATTTAATTGATAAATATTAATACTTAGAAAAACATTCAATTTTAAGATTTGTGTGATTTGAGGATGTCAATTTGTGCACTGCACATAGGTTTGTTACTAAGGTTTTTTAAAACTATTTAAAAAATGGGGTTTATAATTTCCTAATCTGATGCATCATTATGCATTATTCAATAATTATTACATATGATGATATCATTCTTTTTTCTAAAGTATATTTACTAACCACTTAAAAAATTGATAAGAAATCACTAAAATTATATACCATTCTCGTAAATTTTCTTCTTTACGTGAAATCTTGTCTGGCTTTTTGAGATACCATGGTGTATTTTCTATATCCTAATATAAATTTATATAATGACAAAATTAAACTTTGGCCATCAACCACACTTTGCCCCAAATATGTCAAAATTCCCATCTTTTTCTCCCAATTTTCAATTTCTTTTTTTTTCTCTTGTTCCTTCTCTTCATTTACAAAGTTTTCTAATTTTTCCTAAAGAACAATACATATTAAAAGTAACACTTACTTATATAAAATATGTTACCCCTTTCTCAATATTTTCAAAAAAATTTATATGAGAACCATTCCAAGTATTCGAATTTTCTGCTGGTTTAAAAATTACTTCCGATGAGGATGCTTCTCTAAGAGCCACTAATTTTGATTCAGTTTCCTAAATTAATTTGACATAACCAAAAATAACTATAAACATATTGAGCTCTCCTTTTTTGTAATTCAATTTCCTTTTCCAATGCTTGAGCCTCATCCTTTCTCACTCTTTCTATATTATGCTTTCTCCGAACGTGCCAACTATAACAAATATCAAATCAAAATGGAAAAAACGTACCTTTTCTTGGGCAATATATTCATGTTAATTTAGAATTTACAGATAATGGTGACTGCAATTCGGAACACCACCGCAATAATATTCCAATCCAATCATTGACTAATAAAACCATAGACTGCTGAACAGCTTATTTATACTTTTAAATTCCAGAGCAAAAGCAATAAAAACGTTTTTTAACTAAAACTTATGACTCAGTATATTTCCAGCAATAAAACAGTTTTTTACCTAAAACTGAGTAAAAGGGGTGATAAAAAAAACGTTAAGTAAAATTATGAATAAGAGGAAGGGGGGAACACCAGGCCTAGGCTATGTATTCTCGATTCAGAGTGATAAATAACAAAACGTAAAACGCATTTCTTAAACGTTCCATTCCCGAGCGCAATCATCGCGTTCGTTAATTTGTGTGTTATTGTTTACAAATTTTTTAAATTCGCCATTTTTGCTTGTTCTAATCCATATGGTAACAACAACATTTTGTGGCAATATAAAGGTATGATAAATAGATATATTAACTATTTTCCTAGATAAATAATTTTGAATTTTTAATCTTTTCAAACAAGATTTGTTCATTAATTTAACATTTTGTGGCAATAAAAGGTATGATAAATAGGTATATTAACTATTTTCCTAGATAAATAATTTTGAATTATTTTCTTAGATCAGTTGCAAAAGAGGTGGGAAAAATACATCAACCATTCAAAGGTTCAACATATTTGTCTCATTTACTAAAACATCAATCAATAGTTGATTCAAATACATCAACCATTCAAATGTTCAACATATTTGTCTCATTTAATAAAACATCAATAAATAGTTGATTAACCATTGTATTTAAGAATTTATAACATATATCTAATAGGTTTTTTTAATGAGGTTGGAAACCTTATTTGTTATCCGTGTAATACAATAAACCTTGTGTTGTTGCTTATATTATTGTTGTTAGTGTTTCAACATATTAATACTATTTGTGAGTCAGGGAGAGTTACAATTATTAATTGCTATGCAATTTATATTGATAAGAATGACCATTTAAGTATTTTATCAAATTTATAATATGATTTTCATTAGAAATCATTAGTATAACAATTTACAATTTTGCATACATATTCTGACAAATCCTTAAATATTAGTTTGTAAAAATCTGAATACAGTTATACATATTTCATTAAGAGTCACATAATATAAGTGCTGTTTTCTTATTTTAAGAGTTAATTGGTAGTATTAGAATTCCTGTATGTTCTAAAAGTGCAAAAGCTTTGTGCATATGGTTACCAACAATTTATTAATTCTATTTTCAAAACTTATTTTTTAAATGTTATAATCTAAAAGTTACTCAAGATAGTTACCAACAATCTTCTATTTCATTTTTTATAAAAGGCACATATAAAAATGTCAAAAGCATTTTCAATATTTTTTACCTGATGTCATAACCTAAAAATTACTCAAGATAGTTACCAACAATCTTCTATTTCATTTTTTATAAAATGCACGTATAAAAATGTCAAAAGCATTTTCAAATCTAATTTTTTATAACATGCTATCTTAAAAAATACAGTTTATTTAAATTTGAGCCAAATTCAGCAAACCTTTTAGGAAATTTATTGAATCTCTAAAAAAACAACACTCAAATATGTCAGCTGCAGTTTATTATTTTTAAACAATAAGAAACAATGGTAAATCAACTATTGATTGATGTTTTAGTAAATAAGACAAATATGTTGAACATTTGAATGGTTGATGTATCTTTCCCACCTCTTTTGCAACTGATCTAAGAAAATAATTAAAAATTATTTATCTAGGAAAATAGTTAATATATCAATTTATCATACCTTTTTATTGCCACAAAATGTTGAATAAATGAACAAATCTTGTTTGAAAAGATTAAAAATTCAAAATTATTTATCTAGGAAAATAGTTAATATATCTATTTATCATACCTTTCTTTTCCCACAAAATGTTGTTGTTACCATATGAATTAGAACAAGCAAAAATGGCGAATTTAAAAAAATGTAAACAATAACACACAAATTAAAGAACGCGATGATTGCGCTCGGGAATGGAACGTTTAAGAAATGCGTTTTATGTTTTGTTATTTATCACTCTGAATCGAGAATACATAGCCTAGGCCGGAACACCACATATCCCCTTTAACGAGAAGTTAGATGAATGCGTCCCTCTCGCAAAGGCTAGGAGCGGGTTGTCGGTGCTAGATTGTTGTTATTCTTTTTCTTTTTGCGGCGCTTTCTTTCGTATGTCGTGTTTGTAAGAATATTTCGGATGTCGCGTTTGTTAGAATATTTCGGATGTCGCGTTTGATAGAATATTTCGTAAGTCGCGGGTTTTCTTCTTTCTTTTTCAGATGTCGCGCCTCTTTTTTTTTGGATTTTGGATAATGAACGTGTATAAATGAGGCAATAATAATCGTTACAGAAGGGTAATACATATCTTAGAAATACATGATTCATCATAAACAAAATTAGAGTAAATCTATGCGTATATGTGTATGTGTGTGTGTGGGAGGGGGGGGGACAAACAAACAAAAACAAATAAGCTAATCCCCGCCCTCTAACGAGAACTCGAAGCGGCTGCCCCATCGAGGTTCAGGACTTCTAAAGCCCCCTCAATCTGAACTGCCGGTTCTCCCACCTCACGGACCGGGACTATCGGCCTATTGAGCGCTTGGGGCTTAGGGGACATATCGGATGTGGTGCCTCCTCCTGCATTCCCAGCACTTCTTCCCACGAACCACAGTTGTCCCGGCCACCTGGCCGTCACGGCGAGTGACATCCCTCTGAGAGGCTGGCCCAGATTGTATAGACCCGGGTGCCCCAGTACCTGGAGGTGTAGACCTCGCAGCCGGTTGGCTGTTCCCGATTGGTCTCAACCTAGCCATCTCACGTTGTGGTGCAACAACGGGGTGTGTTAAATTGGCCACCCTTGCTCGCCTTGTCGGCTCGATCGCGAACGTAACTAACATGGGCCTTCGAGCATGGACGGGTGCCGTCGGAACCACCTCCAGTCGTACATTGCTCCATGTTGTAGGGATAATCATCTATTGCAGAATATAGAAAATAAGATTTAACATTTCATATATAAAATTGTCTTTCAACTATTAAGCATTGTACAATTTAATCTGTGCCTCATGCCTAGTCTCAATCTTATTTGTTTCTGCGTTTTTAATCTTATTAATCTTTGAGCCTATTTGCTCTACTATCTCGCCAGTACACACCTAGGTTCCTTCAAGTAGTTCCTATACCAAACCTTTTGAGCTTTAATCTAAGACTACTTGAACTAGTATAATAACCTAAGTTATTATTATAAAGACAATGTTTGTTTCTTACCTTACAATTACTTTACTCATAATTTATTTCATAGATAATTTATTTTCCCAATAAGAATCGGCGAGGAATATTATATGTTATGGATAATCTTAGAAACGAGAAAAAAACTACATCATATGTTATGTTGTGAACAAAAGATTATAATTGACCAATGAAAACGCGCGTATGGATATCTACATCTACACGTGATGTATATCTACGCGTCTGGATATAGATCCGAGTTAAAATGCGTAAGAGCAATGGGGAAGAGATATAAGCAACTGTTATTCGTGTAGGACTACAACACCATACCCTTCACGATAACTTCCTCCGACCCGATTGTTGACTTCTAGACACGGTCATCGGATTTGAGTTGTTGACCGTTGTTCATTGTTCGGACGTACGAATCCATTTGTATTGAACGTCTCCAGGATCGTTTTTTCTGATTCGGCCTTCCGATTTGATTTCGTCGTTGGCCGTAAAAATTGAAACGCACCATACCCTTCAAGCTTGCTAGGGGGAGAGGGTTTTGTCAATGTATTCGAGCGTTGTTCGGGCGTTGTTGGGTTCGGGATAGGATACTTCACCCCAATTGTTTCTTTGATTTTCCCCCATACGAGCAAGACAGAAACATCTTCGTCACTCTAAGTCGTCCAGGCCGCTCCTCTATAAGAGCCGCTAGCCTCTCGACCAAAGCGTACGATATCTCCGGTAAATTATAGGTGACGTCGCTATACCACATATCAGCTATCGGCGCCGACATAGGCACCAGCGACATCACTAAGTGTAAAAAAACTGTCATCAGGCGTATCTCGCATAAATGCAACTCCGCCTACCATAATCACCTGGGAGCTATGAACTCCATAACGGTAACCTTGGACCTGACAACGATGGTATTAACTTCCCTTCGCACATGCGAGGTAATTAACTCCAACAAATTAATCAATCATGCGCACGGGCAATTTGCCCACCCAGAAAACTCGACCTCATCAAACCTAATATAAAGGTGATAGGGCATAAAGCCAAAAAAACAGGTCATAACAGGCAATAAGCCTCCGAATTAATTAAACACGTCCGTAGACGTCGCACCCGTAGGCGCCACACCCGAAAGTGTACCGACGATTAACGTCGAAAAACTAATTAATTCGCTTCTGGCTATACGTGCGCTCATGCATATCCGAAACCTCGTTCTACACGTTAAATACCACCGCGTCATCTTGTCCACCAGCAGTACCGACAGAATTTTCCAGAACTGCAATAGCGTTCTACAGCACCGGAATTATATACTCTCGGCACTCTATTTCGCACTGTCAGATACCAGCTGATCAATCAAGGACAATGACGGATAGCGATTGACGGTCACATGCGCGTCAATCATATTTAAAAAATATTAAATGAATTCCATGCGAAAAAAGCAAAACGAAAAAATTTGAAGGAATAAAACATGCATTATAAAAAATGATTACCTTCGCGCGATTCTATTGGGACTTAAGTACTAATTATAAAATTTCATTCTGGTCCTCGAATGAGGGCGTGGGTTCAGATCCCACTTCTGACACCACTATAATAACCTAAGTTATTATTATAAAGACAATGTTTGTTTCTTACCTTACAATTACTTTACTCATAATTTATTTCATAGATAATTTATTTTCCCAATAAGAATCGGCGAGGAATATTATATGTTATGGATAATCTTAGAAACGAGAAAAAAACTACATCATATGTTATGTTGTGAACAAAAGATTATAATTGACCAATGAAAACGCGCGTATGGATATCTACATCTACACGTGATGTATATCTACGCGTCTGGATATAGATCCGAGTTAAAATGCGTAAGAGCAATGGGGAAGAGATATAAGCAACTGTTATTCGTGTAGGACTACAACAACTAGGTAGTTTTGGTTCGAGATATTGAAACAAGTCAGGCTGGTATCTCGACTTTCTGCTTAAAAATACCTAGCCTACAGATGGACAATCAGGAAATCTTGGAGCCATGTTATGATATAATCTTAACATCCATCTACCTCCCTTCGTCTCTTTAGCTACTCTTAACCATTTTTTAACTATTCCTACATACCTCTCCACCTGCCCATTTGAGCCAGGGTGATAAGGAGGCGTTAGTAAATGGTTAATCTTAAATTCTAAACAAAACTTTTTAAATTCTACGCTTACGAAAGTTTTCCCATTGAACCAATGTAGGTAGGTAACCCGTACGCGCCAAATAATTCTTTTAAAATATTTATTGTTACTCTACCTGACATGCTAAAAACATTTTTAAATTCCGTTCAACCGGAATATGCATCGACAATTAATATAAAACGTTTCTTGTCATACTCAAAAAAATCAACACGAATCCTCTCCCACGGAGATTTGGGACGTGGCCATCTGGCCTTTTTATTTCTTCGCGGCATTGGTTCGTCAAGCTTACATAGCCCGCACTGCCTGACGAAGTTCTCGACGTCTTTGTTAATTTTAGGCCACCAGACATATTGTCTAGCTAGTCCCTTCATCTAAACCATCCCTGCATGACCTTGATGTAACACATTTAACACATCATGGCGAAGTTTACTAGGAACCACTAACCTTTCCTGTCTCTTAAGCACGTCATCTTCTAAATACCTTTCGTTTAAGACATGTTTAAAGGGTGATGGTATGTCAGTGTCATCGTCTAAGCCAAGTAAAATATTTGTACCTTAATTGTATCAGGGTCTGCATTACTCTCGGTTATTATGTCATTTAAATCCAAAATTTTAATTATGTTTGTGACCTCTCCTCGGACAATCTCGCGAGATAAAGAATCGTTATCAGCTTCGAAGTCCTCCGCGCACAAACGCGATAATACATCAGCTAAATGATTGTCTTCACCTTTGCAATATTTAAGAGTTAAGGTAAAATTTCCTAACATAACTAGCCAACGCTGTAATCTACCGGACATTAGTAGTTGGTCGTTAGCCTTTTCAAATAAAGCAACCAGAGGTTTATGATCCGTGACTACAGTAAACGATTTACCGATTAAATCTTCTCTACATCGCTGTAATTCGTACATCATCGCTAGAGCATCTCGTTCAATAACAGAATATCGGACCTCTGTTTTGTTTAGTTTACGTGAAAAATACAAAATAGGGTGTTCAATATTATCCTCGACTTGACATAATACGCCGCCGATGCCTACATTCGACGCCTCGACTCTTAAAATTTGTTGCTTGTCGGGGTTGTAACACCTTAACACGGGTTTAGTTAGTAAAACATTCTTTAAATAATTAAAATTATCTGTATGAGTTTCGTCCCGTTTAAATAAAACATACTTTTTGGTCAATTCATATAATGGTCCAGCGAATTTCATATAATTATATTAATAAAGCGACTATAATAATTCATTACGCCCAAAAAAGACGAAAGCTCCTTTTTATTAGTTGGTATTTTAATATCTTTAATTGCCATAACTTTGTCATACTTACGTTGAATATTACCATCACTTAAAATATGACCTAAATATAGGATCTGCTCAGTTCCAAAAGCGCATTTTTTAGCCAAAATTTTTAATCCTTTTACTATTAATTAAATCAAGATCTGTTTGATTTTTTTGTAGATTTTATTTTGCCTTTAGTATAAGATTGTTTCGCCGTCGGCTTTTGATAATTTTGTTTCCGAACCTTTCTCTTTCCTTAGATGGGGAAAATTGATACGATGTGTTCTATTTAATGAGGGTTTGGGTGGGTATATTCTGACACCACTTTTTTGTTTCAATTCGGATTCTTTATTGTCTATATCTATCAAATAATATTTCGTAATTTGGAACAGATAATATGATTTCGTAATTTGGAACAAATAATATGATTTCGTAATTTGAAAAGGAAACGAAAAGGATGAATGCCTTTTCTAAAAAAGGGATATATATATCACTATGGCTCGTCAAATTATTTAATTATGTTTTTTCTTTTAATTTAGTTTTTTTTATATGCGCGCTTAACTAGCGATTTTTTATTAACACGATTACTTGGCACATTTCCAGAGTAAAAGCAATAAAAACGTTTTTTCAACTAAAACTTCTGAGTAAAAAGGGGTAATAAAAAAACGTTAAGTAAAATTATGAATAAGAGGAAGGGGAGAACACCACAATAATAATCAAATTTTCTTAATTTTTTTTACAAATTTTCGTCTAATCATTATATTTCTTTGCCTAACTTATATTTTTTTATTTAATAAAAGGTTTTGCTATGATTTATTAGCTTAATTTATCAATTAAAAAAAGTAAGTAAAATAGAACAATAAATTATGTTGAGTTCTATTGTTTTGCTACAATTTCCTTCAAAATAGCGCCTTCTATATTTGCTAAAAAATTATCAGCTGTTCAGTAGTCTATGGTCTTATTAGTCGTTTCAATCTGCTTTTACATGTACTAAACCCTATTTTTATATATAGATAATATTCCCAAAAATAAATCTATGAAGAATAGCAATTTGATATTTAAGATCAACACTACCTACGACGGCCCCAAGTCCGTGTGAAGAGTTGGGATCAGGCAGAGACCAGAAAAAATTGTTGAAAAATTTTAAAGATTCATGCAAATCGGGCAATAGCGCTTAATGCGATTTTTTAGGAGTAATCTTCTCTTACTTTTTTAGTTGATTGTATATGGAAAACGCTAAAAAAAGTCAAGAAACTTCATTTTTCCACCCGTCCCCAAGTTATTTTTATAAACTTTGCCCGAACTCCTCTATTTCTTTTATGTCCCTAGCTACGTACATGGAATTGAAATATTTATATTTATTTAGCCCTTTCACTGTTAGTAATTCACATGTGCCGCCTAGACATAATACAAATGCATCATGCCAAAAATCACACAATGCATGCAAGTGTTAAATTTCATTCTAAAATAATTTAATTTTTTTTAATCAAATTTGGTTTTACAAAGCTTCCCCATATCGCAATTCGCTTTTTTTATTCCCTTATCACTCGTCGCTATCGCTAAGCTTTTATTTATTTTTATATTCTTTTTTGCTCTAAATAAAATTTTTTTTAGTAAATTGCATTAAAATTTTAATATTCAAAATTAGGAAGGTAATTTGATGATAAATTATTGTTTTTTTTTATCAAAAAAGTAAGCATTAAAGCACAGAATTGGACTAATTTGACTCATTTTCTATGTAGGGTAGGTAGGTTAATGGGATTACCCAAAAAGAGAGTCGAATTTTGTTTATTGTAAGATTATTTATAAAATATGTATATTTTAAACTTAAGTAAAAAATTGCTACATAATTATTTTCATGGATACCGGCTGCAACAAAATAGGATTCTATATATTATAATGGTATGAGGATATGTCCTCTAAAAATGTTTAAAAGGCCATTATTTGCACCGTTTACCTCATTTATCACAAAATCTGGACGACTAGGGAGAAAATTAAATAAAATTCTCTATAATTGTTAGATCACGCGGGATATAATCACAAAGTTCATATTTGTTCACCTGTGTAGAGATGGCAGTATAGGAAAATTTTCCGGGAAAATTGGGAAATTCCCACGGGAAATTTCCTTGGGAACTTTAAATTTCCCGGCAATTTCCCCTATAGCTAATTACATGTGATATATCAAATATTATGTTTTTAAATTGTTAATCGACTATGCCCCGAGGCTATTATGCAATTAATTTTGGCGCTTAAAACATCCTATTTTTTAAATTAAAATAATCAATTTAGTAATTAAATTTTCATATCATGTCCAAGATTTTATTATTTGTTGGAATAAAAATTGAGCTACAAAGGCCTTCTTAAAAAATTCCATGAAAAATATGTTTAGTACTCCTTTTTTAAAACATTATTATGTTAAAAAAATGCGGAAATATGACATTAATAAGTGATGGATGGACTAATTTGCGTGGATAAAAGATAATCAATTTTATAGTTTTGACTCCGACCCCTAATACAGGTTTTAATTTTTTTGTGAAGAAATAAATAAAATAATACAATCATAGACTAGATAGACTGCCCATGCCATATGTTGCATATAGTTAATTGTGTGTCGGATTTTCCTCCATTTTGAAGAGGGCAATTGGTGTATTTTAACCATGCAATTTTGCCCTATAACAGTCAATTTACCTTCTTCACTAGTTTATAAATTAAAACGAACGTAAATAAATTAATATTATACAAAATAGCAATTAATATTGATGGCGCTATATTATTAAACAAACTTTAATCGCATTTTGTACATTTTTAATTTTTATGCATTTTTTAAATGATATTTATTTTAAAATGCTGTTTTTGATATCTACCCAATTCAATATTTTTTATTTACCTCTTTAAGATTATTTAATTTGCGAAAATTACGAATTTCTATATGATCACCACTTTACAATGTGCCTCTCAAGTAGTGATGTTATGGGGCGCGCCATTTTCCACTCACGCCTTAATAGAAAGAAAGAGAGTAAGAAGCCACACCCTTTTAAAGGTCCATCGTAAGACGCCTTGCCTAGTGTAAGGTCCCTTTATTTTACTAATCCCCTCCCCCATGGTCCTAAATTGTAGAAAATAGAACCGCCACATGTGCCTTTACATTAGTCACATTAACCATCACATTGATGAAACAAATAAGGCATGAGGGGGTAAATACTTTTTTTAACATAAAATAGCAATTTTCAATCCGTTTATATAAATTTCATTGTATAAATACGGTGGATTTTGATTGATAGCGTAGGTAGAGGGAAATGGAACGCAATATTTCGGACACTTATAGTCCATCTTCAGGAAAAAAAAAAGGAGAAGATGAAGTCTCAAAAAATAAAAATGAAGTAAAGTGATTATAACAACGATGATATAGATACCAACAATTTTTAGACTTGGAGAGACAACAACAACAAAAAAAAAGAACACTGACACAAAGCTCCAAAAATGCGCGACCTACTCCGCCTTACCCTAAGCCTAACTATCGTTAAAGATTCAACATGGCAGATTGGATAACTCGACTGCCATTCACATAGCGTGATACAACAAAGGAATTTCGTAGAAAGCGTTTTAATCGACCGCGTCAAGCCTAAAAAACAAACAAACAAAATCAACGACCATCCAATTTCATTACCACAAGCCCATACATCCACACATATTTTTATATTATTCACTATGTCTACCTACCCGTTCAATACTCAAAACTATAATTTGTTAAGCACAGTTATTATATTTATATATTAAATAACTCTGTTCCCCCCTTTTCTCTTATTATTTGGCTATTTACTTTTTTCGCACCTTTTTCCTATCTCCATATGTATCTACTCTATTCTTATAAAAAACATCCATCCCTACAATCGCTATTGTTAATTTCTCGCTATAACAAGTTTTTGTAATTTTTTTTTTTGGTATCTATATCATCGTTGTTATAATCACTTTACTTCATTTTTATTTTTTGAGACTTCATCTTCATCTTCTCCTTTTTTTTTTTTTTTTTTTCCTGAAGATGGACTATAAGTGTCCGAAATATTGCGTTCCATTTCCTTCTACCTACGCTATCAATCCAAATCCACCGTATTTATACAATGAAATTTATAAAATAGCAACATTGTGGATAAATCAGTGGCGTAAATGAGGGGGAGGGGGACGGGAAATTCTTGAGAAGTTTTTTGATTAATAACTAAATTAAATGGGTTAAAATATTATAGTTTAGTTACATCAAAGACTTTAAGACACTTATAAAAACCTAGAAACATAAGAAGGATTTTTTGAAGGAGGGGGTTATAAAATTTTCATGGTTAAATTTTTTTTGTAACTATTTTATGGATAAAAATATTTTTTTTTTGAAATAAAATGTTTGTTATGCTTTTACTTGTTACAGATAAAAATTAGACGAAATATAAAAATATTTTATAATTTGTGTAAAAATTACAAGGGCTTAAGAACATTACATTTTTGGAGGGGCATAACAAAAACACCAAGCTTAGATACAATTTATTTGATATTGTAACCCTCCCTTCCCCTTACACCCCCCCCCCCCCAAAAAAAAAAAATTATACAATCCTGCGTAAGCCCCCGGCTTAATTTTTATAATAAAAGTAAGAGTTGAATGTCCTGTCCAGTACTTAGCAAAGTCTTTAATTTAATATGAGTTTATTTAAATTTAATAGATAGGATAGCTTAGATTAACAAATTTGACTGCACTGCACGCACAACAACAGTACACATCGTGTTGATGATGATGACAATAACAACTAGCTAATAACACCCCCTTAGCATATATCTAATGGTCCATCGGGTCTCTATGAAAAAATTATAGACTAGCTAGTGGTGGGTATTCAACACACCTACACTGAATGTCTTTAACAGAAAAGAAGACTAACAATGTTGGTGTGGCTGTTTTTCATAAGACTACAATACCCCCTCAACACACCCTAGGGCGCGCTATCTAGCGCGCCCGTCACAACACTACTCTCAAGATGGCGGAAAAAAGGGTACAAATTTTGTGCGTTGATAAGCAGTCTATCAAGTTTATGAATACAACAAAGTGGCAAAGATAAATTTGCTGTTATTATAGATAATGTAGCCAACATTAATAATTGGGAGCTTTTGAAAGCTAATTACGCCGCACGAATGTTTTGGGTGTGCAGCCCATCAAAAAATTTAGTCATGCATAGTTTGATTAATAAAGCCAAGAATATTATAAATATGAAAAGCGTAATGCAATTCTTACATGGATTATAAAAGAAGAACAAAGGAAAATCAGTTTCATTGAAAGTTTCAGGCCATAATAGATGGGGTGGGGTAGTTATAATATAATGCCTGAGAGCTTGATTTTGAATAAAGCTATTTTTCAAGAAATGGCAATCAGTGAAAGTTTTAAAGATGAGAATTTTGTTTGATAACGAAAACTTTTGAAACTTATTTATATTATTTTGCCCTCCTAGGCCTTATGTATTCAAAAATACTGCAGGTAGAGGGGTACAAAGCATTTTTGTCCGATGTAGTCGAAGCATTTTTTATAATATACACATCGTTGAACGAAGGGTCTGTTACAAGAGCAATGACATAAATCATCTAATTAAAAATATATACCATTTTTGTTTTCAAGATCTTCTGGCCGCATATTTGCTCGATCCGAGTTATAGTAAACTCAGGAACGAATTCGCTAATGACAAAATACGCATAATTGTGGCCATAAAATACAATTTATACCTTATCAACCGACTAAACCCACCCGATTATTATGTAATGTCAGATTCTACAAGTGGAGATATAGAAAAAATTTAATCATATGTCGAATAACGTTGATTTGTTTATATACATAAAAAACTCGGGCCTTCGGCCCTCGTGGGAAGGGGGAGAAGGGAAGGGGAAGGGGAGGAGGGCAAGGGAAGGGGGGACGACTCATCTATACTCCGTATAAATGCATCATATTTGCTATGCAATCTATGGGCGAGAAAGGTGGGAAGGGGCGAGAATGCCTATAGGGGGGGGGGTATTAAATGCCTAATGATTAATTAATTATTTATACAAATTTTTCATCACTTTGGCCAGTGGTGATATTTTTTAATGGTTAGCAGACAGTCTGGTATTAACAAGAACAAAATATTAATTTAATTTAAAAAAAAAATAAAAAAAAAATTCCTTTTAGTTTTAAAAAAGGGCTAAATTCTGAAACTACCCGCCCGATTCGCTCGAAACTTTATCCGTAGGTGCCCAGGGCGGCCAGGGGTAAAATAGCTTTTAGGAACACGTAGGAAGAGGTAATTATTAATTTAATCTTTTTCCCTTTAAATATAGTAGGCCTCTCATATATATGTGGTATATTTATAAACTCCCAAAATTAGTAAAGAATATACATTACTTTCGTAAAAATCATTACATTTGGCCTATGCTCATGCATATATAAAATAAATATGTCAATATCTTAGTAAGCCATCAGAATAATAAAAAGGAAAAAAAGAGTTGACAAAATTTTGAAATCATTATTATTCACCCAAAAGGCCTTGTTGGTCATTTTTTACGGCTAAAGATTTACCTGCTCTACACTAATTATAAATTTCGATTAAACCCAAACCCTTAAGTCTGTTTAAAAGATTGATAAAAATATTTATATTTACACTACAACCTAAAGGCGCGCAATTTTCATCAATAAATAGTGAAGCTTTAAGTAAAAAAATCAATAAACGCCCACATTACATACTCTCCCCCCCCACTCACTTGAGCGCAAATATCAAAACAAACGCCTTACCTTCTTGCCTGGATTTTATTATAGTAAGCAAGCATTATTATTATTTATTATTTTTTACCTACCCTAATTTATTATAACCCACGCGATTTTGTGTTATATACCCCCTCTTCCCTTCTCTCTCTCCCGCCCTTTTTACGATAGGGGACGGGGTTGTTGGATTTAATTTATCAATAAAGATCGCACAACAAATTCAAGCGTAGAGTGTGTGCGTGTGTTTGTATAATAATATAATAACCCTTAGTAAGCACAATTTCTCATTCGCACGTATTTATTTCTCCCTTATCAATATCATCCTCCATTTTCCCTCAATTTCAGAACGTATTTAAAAGAAAAATACGCTATAATTATTATTTAGAAAGCAATTTGTAATGGATGGGGGAAAATATAAGCCACACAGGTTAAAAGTTGTTTGATCAATAGCAATTAATAAGTCACATAAACTTAATACTATATAACAAACTAATAAAAGGGTCATGGGCGTGGTGGCAGGGGAGGGTAATTATCAAAAGATTTAAAATGTTTTAATTAGTTATTATTAACCACAACGAATAAGAAAGATAAAAGAATCACGTTTATCTGGCTTTTAGGCCCATACTCGGGCAAGGAAGGGCCGTGCAGGTCTCTAAACTAAATTATTAAATAAATGAGTATGACCTAAAACCTATATTTTTTTTAACTATTACTTTTTAGGTTTTCTATGAAATCACAATCTAATTAAATGAAATATATTAAACCAATAAAAAAATATATATGCATTTATAAGGTTAAAAATATATTACATAGTTGGCTGTCTGTTAGACCATCTATAATAAATTTTTAGGTTATATATAAAATTTGGCCAAAAAATTTTTGATGCTCATTTTGGCCAAAGGTCATTTTTTTGCATTGGTCAGCAGCTAGGACATGGTAAAAGTGGATATAAAATCATAAGAGTCGAAAAAAACGAAAAAACATTTTTGAATCACATTTTGGCCAATGGTCATTTTTTTCCATCGGTCAGCAGCCAGGACACGGTAAAAGTGGATATAAATTCATAATAGTCAAAAAAAAAACGAAAAAAAATTTTCGAATCACATTTTGGCCAATGGTCATTTTTTTCCTTTGGTCAGCAGCCAGGACACGGTAAAAGTGGATATAAATTCATAATAGTCAAAAAAAACGAAGAAAAAATTTTTGAAGCACATTTTGGCCAATGGTCATTTTATTCCATTGGTCAGCAACCAACGGACGGCCAAAAAGTCATAATAGCAATGTTATTAACAGGAACAATATATTAATTTAATTTAAAAAAAAAATAAAAATTTTGCCCTCTCCGGGATTCGAACCCACATCAGTAAAGGCATCTGTTTAAAAGACGGCGCTATAACCCGTCACACCATGCTGCTTTTAAAATAGTAGAAGTTTTTATGTTATTTATATAGATAATGAAATAATATCATAAATTGCATAGCAATTAAAAGTTGTGTTTTATGTTTAGAAAATCAATATATTTCATCGGTCAGTAGCCAGCGGACGGTCAAAAAGTCATATTATCAATGGTATTAACAAGAACAAAATATTAATTTAATTTAAAAAAATTCGTCCCCTCCCTGGCTTGAACCCGACACCTCCAGGTCACAAAGCTGGCGCCAATAACTCGAAGGTTAACGGACAACGGACAACGTAAAATCAAAAACGAGCCTATATAAAAAACGAGCACATAAATTGCATAGCAATTAACACATTAGTAGAGGCATAGGCTTTTGTAGGGGCACAAAGACCCATATTAGTAGGGGCATAGGCATTTGTAGGGGAGGGCACAGGGTAATTAGCAATGTTAACCAATTCAAACACGAAAAAAAAAATTTTTGATTTATACTTTGGCCAATGGTCATTTTTTCATAGGTCAGTAGCCAGAACACTGTCAAAAAGTCATATTATCAATGGTATTCACAAGAACAATATATTAATTTAATTTAAAAAATAAATAAAAATTTTGCCCTCTCCGGGATTCGAACCCACATTAGTAAAGGCATAGGCTTTTGTAGGGGCACAGGGACCCACATTAGTAAAGGCATATGCTTTTGTAGGGGCATAGGGATCCATATCAGTAGAGGCGTAGGCCCTTGTAAGAAAGGGCATAGGGTATTTATCAATGTTAACCTAATATACCCAATTCAAAGACGAAAAAAAATTTCGATTTATTTGGCCAATGGTCATTTTTTTCATTGGTCAGTAGTCAGCGGACGGTCAAAAATTCATAGTATCAATGGTATTAACAAGAACAAAATTTAATTTAATTTAAAAAAAAAAAAATTCGTCCCCTCCCTGGCTTGACCCGACACCTCCAGGTCACAAAGCTGGCGCCAATAACTTGGTGGACGACGGACGGACGACGGACGACAACCAAAAACGAGCCCGTCCGTCGTCCACCAAGTTATTGGCGCCAGCTTTGTGACCTGGATATCCCGGGTTCAAGCCAGGGAGAAGACGAATTTTTTTTTAATTTTTTTAAATTAAATTAATATTTTGTTCTTGTTAATACCATTGATAATATGATTTTTGACCGTCCGCTGGCTACTGACCAATGAAAAAAATGACCATTGGCCAAATAAAGCGAAATTTTTAATTGCTATATGCAATTTATGGTATCGTCTTTGAATAGGTTAACATTGATAATTACCCTACCTTTCCTACAAGGGCCTACGCCTCTACTGATATGGGTCCCTGTGCCCCTTACCAAAGCCTATGCCTTTACTGATATGGGTCCCTGTGCCCCTTACCAAACCCTATGCCTTTACTAATGTGGGTTCGAATCCCGGAGAGGGCAAAATTTTTATTTATTTTTTAAATTAAATTAATATATTGTTCTTGTTAATACCATTGATAATGTGACCTTTTGGCCGTCCGCTGGCTACTGACCAATGAAAAAAATGACCATTGGCCAAATTATAAATCGAAATTTTTTTTTCGTTTTTGAATTGGTTAACATTGATAATTACCCTATGCCCTCCCCTACAAGGGTCTATGTTTCATTATGGGCTCACTTTCAATTTTCCGATGTCTTGTCACGCTACCGAATGTCTTGCACCGAATTTATATATTGTCACGCTCTTCGGTGTCTTGCACCGAATGTCTTGTCACGCACCGAAGTCTTCTCACGTTGTTTACTTTTAATTTTAATTAATTTAACTAGTTTGTGGGTTCGAATCCCGGAGTTTTTTTTGACTCTTATGATTGTTCTTGTTACTACCATTGATAATAAGACTTTTTGGCCGTCCGCTGGCTGCTGACCAATGGAAAAAAATGACCATTGACCAAAATGTGTATCGAAATTATTTTTTCGTTTTTTTTTGACTATTATGATTGTTCCTGTTACTACCATTGCTATTGTGAATTTTTGGCCGTCTGTTGGCTGCTGACCAATGGAAAAAAATGATCATTGGCCAAAATGTGATTCGAAAATTTTTTTTTCGTTTTTTTTGACTATTATGATTTTATATCCACTTTTACCGTGTCCTGGCTGCTGACCAATGGAAAAAAATGACCATTGGCCAAAATGTGATTCGAAAATTTTTTTTTCGTTTTTTTTGACTCTTATGAATTTATATCCACTTTTACCGTGTCCTGGCTGCTGACCATTGGAAAAAAATGACCATTTGCCAAATTGTGAATCGAAATTTTTTTTCCGTTTTTTTTGACTCTTATGATTGTTCCTGTTAATACCATTGATAATATGACTTTTTGGCAGTCCGCTGGCGGCTGACCAATGGAAAAAAATGACCATTGGCCAAAGTGAGCATCAAAAATTTTTTTTCCGTTTTTTTGGCTATCATTGATTTATAGAGTATCTGTTGGTACTGACCAATGAAAAAAAAAATGACCATTGGCCAAATTTTATATATAACCTAAAAATTTATTATAGATGGTCTAACAGACAGCCAACTATGTAATATATATTTTTAACCTTATAAATGCATATATATTTTTTTATTGGGTTAATATATTTCATTTAATTAGATTGTGATTTTATAGAAAACCTAAAAAGTAATAGTTAAAAAAATATAGGTATTAGATTCTAATTTACGATACAATATATTTATACAAACTAACACAAAATTCGAAACCTCCTTCAAAGGTATAATCATAGCCCGTTCCCGTTTTTTCTAATTAAATTTAATCTACTATTAAACTATTAAAACACGGATTGTACTTTATTAGATGGCGCGCGTAAGTTTATATAATTAGTAAAATTTTCTAAGTGTCATAGATATTACACCGCACGTGTGGCCGGGAAATGTCCGATATTTTTAAAACGAAAAGGTATTTTAGGAATCTGAAAAGCTATTTTACCCCTGGCCGCCCTGGGCACCTAAAAGTTTCGAGCGAATCAGGCGGGTAGTTTCAGAATTTAGCCCTTTTTTAAAACTAAAAGGAATTTTTATTTTAATTTTTTTTCTTTAAAAATTAAATCAATATTATGTTCTTGTTAATACTATTGATAATTTGACTTTTTGACCGTCCGCTGGCTACTGACCGATGAAATATATTGATTTTCTAAACATAAAACATAACTTTATTATTTCATTATCTATATAAATAACATAATAACTTCTACTATTTTAATACCAGCATGGTGTGACGGGTTATAGCGCACGGCTTTTAAACAGGGTGACCTGGATATCCCTGGTTCAAGCTCGGGAGAGGGCAAAATTTTTATTTTTTTTTAAATTAAATTAATATTTTGTTCTTGTTAATATCATTGATAACGAGACTTTTTGATCCTCCGCAGGCTACTGACCAATGGAAAATATGACCATTGGCCAAATAAATCGAAATTTTTTTTCGTTTTTGAATTGGTTAACATTGATAATTACCCTATGCCCTCCCCTACAAGGGTCTATAACTAATTATTTTGCATTTAATACCCCCTATAGGCATTCTCGCCCCTTCCTACCTTTCTCGCCCATAAATTGCATAGCAAATATGCAACGTTTATACGGAGTATAGATGAGTCGTCCCCCCTTTCTTTCCCCTAGTCCCCTTCCCTTCTCCCCCTTCCCACGAGGGCCGAAGGCCCGAGTTATATGTAGTTATTAAATTATTGAACCGTTTCTTATAAATTTCTCTTTTAAAATCGAGTTAAATGTGTTGTTTTTAGTGTTTATATTATTTTTTTAAGTTGTTGATTCACCATGCATAGGGTTTTGTTAAATTCCCCTTATTTTCCCATTATTAATTGCTATGCAATTTAGGCTCGTTTTTGGTGTCCGTCCGTCCTCCGTTGTCCGTCCGTTACCCTTCAAGTTATTGGCGCCAGCTTTGTGACCTGGAGGTTCGTGTTCAATCCCAGGAGAGAACAATTTTTAATTGCTATGCAATTTATGGGCCCGTTTTTTGGTGTCCGTCCGTCGTCCGTTGTCCGTCCGTTACCCTTCAAGTTATTAGCGCCAGCTTTGTGACCTGGAGGTTCTGTTCAATCCCAGGAGAGGACATTTTTTTTTTTTTAAATTAAATTAATATATTGTTCTTGTTAATACCTTTGATAATATGACTTTTTGACCGTCCGCAGGCTACTGACCAATGAAAAAAATGACCATTGGTCAAATAAATCGAAATTTTTTTTCCGAGTTTGAATAGGTTAACATTGATAATTACCCTGTGCCCTTCCCTACAAGAGCCTATGCCTCTACTGATATGGGTCCCTGTGCCCCTACAAAGACTTATCCCTTTAAATGTGGGTTCGAATCCCGGCGAACGTTCTAAATGGTTCGATACCGGGAGTGGACAAAAAAAATTATTTTTTTTTAAATTAAATTAATATATTGTTCTTGTTAATACCATTGATAATATGACTTTTTGACAGTGTTCTGGCTACTGACCATTAAAAAAAATGACCATTGGCCAAAGTATAAATCGAAATTTTTTTTTCGTTTTTGAATAGGTTAACATTGCTAATTACCCTATGCCCTTCCCCACAAATGCCTATGCCCTACTGATATGGGTCCCTGTGCCCCTACAAAGGCTTATGCCTCTACTGATGTGGGTTCAAATCCCGGAGAGGACAAATTTTTTCTTATTTTTATTATTTAATTAATATATTGTCCTTGTTAATACCATTGATAGTATGACTTTTTGACCGTCCGTTGGCTACTGACCAATGAAAAAAATGACCATTAATCAAATTGTGATTCTAAAATTTTTTTTTCGTTTTTGAATTGGTATATTAGCTTAACATTGATAATGACCCCATGGCCTCTCCTACAAGGGCCTATGCCTATACTGATACGGGTCCCTGTGCCCCTACAAAGGCTTAGGCCACTACTGATGCGAGTTCGAAACCCAGAGAGGGCAAAATTTTTATTTATTTTTTAAATTAACTTAATATATTGTTCTTGTTAATACCATTGATAATATGGCTTTTTGGTCGTCCGCTGGCTGCTGACCATTAAAAAAAATTGACCATTGGCCAAAATGAGAATCGAAATTTTTTTTTCGTTTTTTTTTGACTCGTATGTATTTATAGACCGTCTCCAGGTAATGACCTATGGAAAAAAATGACCATTGGCCAAAATCAGATTTGTAATTTTTTTTTCGTTTTTTTTGACTCGTATGTATTTATAGACCGTCTCTTGGTGCTGACCAATAACAAAAATGACCATTGGCCAAATTGTTTTTAAGTAAAGGCTAAAGTTTCAAAATGCTCCTCCCAAAATCATTATAAAATACTGAAACAAATTCTGGAATATTTCATAATCAAAAACGTCTATAAGTTTAAAAAATAATTTAAATTTTTCCATCTAGGAACTTTTCAATTTAAAGTCAGTGTGGAAAATAAAATTTATCTTCCCTTTTTTGTCCATCCATACGCTTTCTAACCCCGCTATACAATTAACTTTTTATTATTATCACGCATCAAAATTTTCTAAATATTCCAAAATTCGTCCTGCAATAATCTCATGTTTATTTCATAATCACGAGATGAGTAAGTCGCTTTTGATTTTTTTAAAATTTTTGATCATGGTGACAGGTTGCATTATTTTTTATTAAATTTTAAATATATTTATTAACTATCCAAATATTTTAAAAAATTTGTGAGAGTGAGGTTTGCTTCGAAAATCCTTCCCTCCGCCCGATAAAGAAACTCTAACAATGTTGCTTTTCTAATGTCTTGCTCTAAAAACAAATTTTGTTTGATGATATATTTTACAATTTGTGTTTTTATACCCTAACAAGTTTAGCTACGATTTAATAAGAGTGGGTGAAATGAGGATTTTAAAAAATCATCAAAAATTCATTTACAATTAAATTAATTTTGTTTCCCTCCCCAATCTATCAAATAAAATCAATAATATAAATATACTTCGTGGGGGTATTCGTTTTCCTTACCCATGTGACGTAATCGATTGAGGGGTGGAGACGTAGTTTGTTTAACAAATATTGATAAAATTTACTACATATTTATCATTATTACTGTTATTTTTATATGCCAAGGTTAAACTACATTTTATTATCCTACCCCTATCTTACCCTCTTATCCGCCCACAGCTGACTTGGCGCTCTAAATGTATTTGCCTGAAGTGAGGGGGAATAGAAGAGTAAACTAAAATTAATAATAATGATATAGATAGCACGCGCTCCATATCGGCAATAATATTAATTTTAATTCAATAGCGGACTCCCTATCTAGAAGGTGCACTGTCTCTACATTATATCACTTATTATTTGCCTTTTAGATTAAAATTATAATTGCTATTCAGAATTATTCAACATTCCACATAAATTCTTTACAAACTAGGCCAAAATAATTTATCTAAAATGTCTAAAATGAGCTTGGATATAGTTTCTGAAAGAGGAAATTGGACTGGAAAATTAGATTTTATCCTTTCTTACATAGGATTTGCCATTGGGTTAGGAAATATTTGGAGATTTCCACACATTTGATATACCAATGGAGGAGGTTATTTTATATAATTATCTTAATACCAACTCGCTCTATATCTATGGTATTCATATGTAAATTACAAATTTATGTTTAATCTTTATGTTAAAGCCAATAAATAGATGAACCTTATTATATGAATCCTTTATTTACTTATCTATTCTCCTATATGCTAATAAATTTTGATAATTGCCCATTGCGCAGAAAAAAGTTGAAAATTTAGGTTTATTTTTAGTCCAATATTATATATTTACCATATATTCTTTAGATATTTGCAATTTGATAATAAACAAACATAAGAATATGTTCTAGTGATAATTAATTTTGTTTATACCACCATCTTTAAAATATTTTTAAGGGAATGAAATTTTTCATTTATTTAAAGGGTAAAAATGACCGCAAATGTTTGAGGTTTAAATTATTTCGATAGAGAATTTTTTAACCAACTTGTCTATGATATTCATATGTAAATTACAAATTTATGTTTAATCTTTATGTTAAGGCTAATAAATAGATGAGCCTTATTATATGAATCCTTTATTTACTTATCTATTCTTCTATATGCTAATAAATTCTGATAATTGCCCATTGCGCAGAAAAAAAGTTGAAAAATTAGGTTTATTTTTAGTCCAACTCGCTTTTTGTTGTCCTTTGTCCGTATGTCCTCCAACGTTCTGACTTGCTGGTTTTTAAATTGGTATATTAGGTTAACATTGATAATTACCCTATGCCCTTCCCTACAAGGGCTTATGCCTCAACTGATATGGGTCCCTGTGCCCCCCCCCTACAAAAGCCTATGCCTCTACTAATGTGGGTTCAAATCCCGGAGAGGGCAAATTTTTTTTTTTAATTAAATTAATATATTGATTTTGTTAATACCATCGATAATATGACTTTTTGACCGTCCGCAGGCTACTGACCAATGGAAAAAATGACCATTGGCCAAAATGTGATTCGAAATTTTAATTTTTGTTTCGTTTTTAAATTGGTTACCATTGATATTTACCCTATGCCCGTCAGTCCAATTTTTTGCACTTAATACCCCCCTATAGGCATTTTCGCCCCTTCCCACCTTTCTCGCCCATAAATTGCATAGCAAATATGCTACGTTTTTACGGAGTATAGATGAGTTTCGTTCCCCCCTCCCCCTTCCCACGAGGGCCGAAGGCCCGAGTTTTCCCCTTATTTTCCCATCCCTTATTTCCCATTATTTCCCCAATTTCCCCTTGGGAATTTCCCCAATGCTTGCGTTGGGGAAAATATGACATCTCTACACCTATGTGATATGTACTTCAAGACCGTGTCAAGGTCAGAGCAAAGATAGCCAGAGGAATGTAGAAAATGATATCCCTTTAAATCCGAAAAATCTGTGACATAATAAAATGATCCATATGTACGAAATTCTATTTAGGGACCCATTTAACCCCTCAAATTAAATGCAGCTACGCTATGGGTTAAAGGTTTGAAATTAATTTTTCATTCGCTTCAAAATATCAGGATATCATATTAGTTTTTAGGGTATAGAGTGTTTGGGTTTCAATTTAGGTTCCCAATAAGGGTATTAAATTGTCGCTGATAAGTATAATTTTTATATAATATCATTCTAATTTAGTGCTTTTGATTTATAATAATGGTTCATTGAACATATAAAATCATGTTATCGCCACAATAACGTATTTGAATGACGAATAACTTAACTTTAATTATTTTCAACCATCCGCTAAACAAGCCCTCCATGGCCGATGTTTGTTTACTTATACGGGGTTGTGTTAATAGATATTTGCTCGCATTTTAATAGTACACAATTTTAAATTTCCGGGCTCGATATACAAGCCAGTGCAAGTTTATTCTTCAATTGTTATCACACCATTTAAATGGTCTTGGAATGATTATGACTGGTTAGAATGCTAAGTCACTGGTTAATGAAGCTTCATACCAGACGTGAATTCTTTGCATTAATCATTTTCGTTGTTTTCGTAATTATAGCAGTGGGCTATTATCTCAATGACGATTCGCTTTCACTTTATTCCTTCAAGTCTAACAATGCCTATCTTAAAAATCCCAGCGAGCTATCACTCCCAACCCTTAGTTTTAACTTTTACACCGATTCACTGGTATTCGTACACATTCAAAAAACGGGTGGATCACAATTCGAAACCAAGCTAATGAGCAACATCATAGCTCCAATACCTTGCAATTGTACTTCATATCATATAGATGAACCAATATGGAGCCCGTATACACAAAAGTTCATTCAGACGCGAAAATTATGCCTATGCCCAAGACCGAGACAAACCAAGGTTAAAGGTGTCAATGGGAATTGGCTTCTGACTCGTTATACGCATAACTGGAGATACTGTGGAGTCCACGCTTCTTTGCACCGTCTTATCCAATGCGCCAAATACATCGAACCATTAAATAACCTTTGCGGGAGTATGAAGAGTCATCAATTTGACTTATTCTCTTCTTCGTGTTTCCTAAATAACACCTATAATAACATCAAATTATGTGACTATCTATGGAAACAAGGTTTGACTTCTAAAAATGGGATATTAATGGTGAAAAACTCTCAGAATTCTAAGAAGTCAAGTTTAGATGGTAATAAATTATTCAATAAAATTATTAAATTTTTTTTTCATTTTAATGGCTAACTTTATTAAAACGATATAAAAAATTACATTCATGGTTATAAAACTAAAAAACGAGCTAAAACTAAACTGATGGCATTGATCCGTATATAGAAATCATGTTAGATTTAACGATTTCCATTGTGATCTTTTGCCTAATAAAAAAGTACTCTAGCAAATCTAATAAGAATTTAGAGATCGCTTTTCCAAATTGTTTCAAGAGAGCGAGAGCTTCAATAATTTCCGATTGTGGTTGCCACTAAGGGAATGAATTTTGTATCCACAAAGGAGGAATATTTGGTTGTCTTTCTATTCTCTGCGCTGATTATAAGGTCGGGAGAGGAGTTGGAAGGGGCAAACATGTCGACCGTGGTAAAGTCCCAAGAGAGATTCAGTCCACGGGACCATGGAATGAGTGTGACGCCGTCTGGTCTTCTCCCGTCAGATGTGCTAAGGCCGATAGGCAAGGTGTTTGGGTAGCCAGCCCTCCCAAGGTACTGGTTGTTGGTTTTGTTGATCGCCGTGTATGGGGTTGCGGCCTTTGCTGTATTTGCAGTGGAGGGGATGATGTTCATTGGGTTGAACCGGCTGTTTGCAGATATCGCATATGAATGGGGATACGATGTCACCGAGACGGAGGCCTATGGCAATCCGTAACTCCTCACCGGACATATGGAGTCCCAAATTCCTGCTTTGCTTCGAGCCATTCGTTACCGCTCTTGGATGAGGCCCAATGGAAAGGAGTTTTCCCTGAGATAGTTCGTTCGAAGAAAGATAAGCTACGGAACGTGCTATCAGGGGAAGGACTCATTTTGGGTCACTCCGAATGGTCGTTCGGCTGATTCGAGCTTGTCCGCGTCCCACCTGTGGAGAGCCTCCTGGAGGGGTGCGAGTCAGTCAAATTAAAATAATTAATTTTGTTGCGATAAGAATTATGACTTTTGGTGGAACAATGATAATTAACGCAAGCAATTTTTAAGGGCATTGCTTAGTCACCTTGTAAAATAGAAAGTTAACAGGAGGGTAATGCGTGGGGATTTAAAGTCAATACTATATCGTCTGTAATTACACACGTCTACTAATATTGACTTTGTGATTCTATCCCGCAATCAGACCAAGAATTCTGATAACTTCGCGCTGATTAATGATATTTTTTTCCCCAAAACTTCTAGTTTTATAGATAAACAAGATTGAAGGTGCAAAAGATGCCCATTTAACCTTTTTTGAGGCTATATTGCCACGGCATTTTAATTTATACTAATAATTTATTCCTGTAGATTCGAGTTTCATCTATAAGTCCATTTTTATTTTTTTGCTTCACCATTAAAATTATTCGCATTTAAGTGAACCCCTTTCCCTTAATAAAATTCGTCCCACTATGTCTGGAAAACGGAGTACATTAGAGTATATACTACACACGCAATGTTTACTGACACATCTATCTCTTCCTTTCTCCTTCTCTTCCACTCCCACCATATATATATCCAAGCACACAAGAAGGGGGCGGGAGTGGAAGAGAATGAGAGGAGAGTAGGTGAAGGGAGGGAGAGATGTGTTAGTAAACATCGCGTGCGCAGTATGTACTCTGATGTACTCCGTTTTCCAACCACAGTGAGACGAATTCTAAAAAGGGGAAGGGGTTCACGTAAATGCGAATAGATTTAGTGATGCAAAAAATAAAAAAATGGACCTATAGATGAAACAGTAATCTACAAGAATAAATTATTTTTTCAGTATAAAGTAAAAATGCTGTGGCAATATAGCCTAAAAAAGTTAAAATGGGCATCTTTTGCACCTTCAACCTAATTTACATAAAAAACTGGAAGTTTTGGGAAAAAAGCGCAAAATTTCTATCAGAATTATAGGTCCGATTGCATGATGGGTTTTTTGTAGACCTGTGTTATAATTTAATACTTAAAAATAACATATAGGACGTTTTGACAAAATACATTAGTAATCTTTTCGGTATAAGGGTGAATTTTCTGTAAATTTTATAAAGTTTTTTCCCGTAATCTATATTACCAATTGTATTCCTATAATATGAAAATTTTCTAAGTGATAAAAAGCTTGTTTTGCTAGAACATGTTTAACTGGCGATGTAGCAAAAATTTGGTGAACTTATATTTGAATTTAATCTAAACTTAAATGCATGTCAGTGCAATATCTTGGCTGCCTGAAATTATTTTGATTTATTGGATATGAAGCTTTCTTCAAGTTTATATTAATTAAATTTGTTGGTTCTTTTAAAAGAAATCACCTGGCGATAATATTCCTCTTTACAAAAGTTCATATGTAAGCGCGCCTCCCCTCTTCATAGAATAGTCGCTTGGAGGTGCTATAAGCTGTAGCGCATAGTCACTTGGAGACGCTAGAGCTATAGCATATAGTCACTTGGAGGAGCTAGAGCTATAGAGCATAGTCACTTGGAGGTGCTAGAGCTATAGCGCATAGTCACTTGAGGCGCTAGTGAGTGAGGCTAACATTGTTATGAAATTTTTTAATTGTTAAATTGTATTTTACAATTCTGCGCAACATCACCCTCAATTGTAGGCAAAGCTGGCTAAGACAAAAATATTAATTTTCTATTAAAATAGATTAAATATTAAAAATTTCAATTTTGCACCTCCGTTACACTTCATCCTTTTTAATGCAATCTTTTAACTTCATTTCTCCATCACTTAATCAATAAATTCCGCGCTAATTACACTAGTCAACAAATAATAGTCTTGTGATATCAACTGAAAAACGATTAACATATTTTTAAAGAAATTTTTATGGTGAATACGAATACATTTTTTTGATTTTTTCATATGCGTCAAGTTTTAGAAATAATTGAGTATAAAGTTGCGAAAATGAGCGTTTTTGCCCCTTTTTGAAGGTGTATACCGAGAAAACCAATCGACAAAATTTTAAAAAAATAATTCTTGGTAGTTAAATAAATATAGAGAAAGTTCAGACAAAAGCAATTTTTCACGCAGATTAATTAATTTTTCATTTATTCTTAAATTCCACTTACTCCCTATATTTAATATAAAAAAATCGCCCCAGACTTATGGTCTCCTTCTCTTCCCAATCCCATTGGTTTTATGCATGTATAACAAAAGCATGTAAGCTACTAATATTACTTACTACTACACTTCTTTTGTCCTCTCATGGGCGTACGCAGGGGAAGGGGGGTGCCCCCCCCCCCCCTAATTTTATAAAAAAAAATATTTTCAATACAAAAACCCTTAAGAATTAAAAAAAAATATGTTTTGCCCCCCCCCTAATTTCGCTCTGCCCCACCCTAATTAGGCTCTACCCCCCCCCCCCCCTCCGGATAGTTGGAGAGTCGAGACCTTTTTTTTTTGCTCTCAGGAAAATTTGGGAAAATTTTTGGATTTGGATAGTCGAGAGCTTTTGTTTTTTTTGCTCTCAGGAAAATTTGCGAGGAAAATTTTTGGATTTGGAGAGTCGAGACCTTTTTTTTTCTCTCAGGAAATTTTTTTTTTAATCTGCCCCCCCCCCTAATTCAAAACCTGCGTACGCCCATGTGTCCTCTCATCAATCAATCTCCCCTCACCCTAATTTAATACCTCTCGCTTAAAATCTCTTTTGTAACATTTTTTTTATTAATTGCTATGCAATTTATGGTATTAGATAAGTTAGAAATTTAAATTAAAAAAATAAAAGGTGTAAATATGTCTATTAAACCTTATTTAAAAAACATTAAATTTTGAAATTTAATAAATATGTGTATGAAATTTCATAAACATTTTACCTAAATACAATTTTATAATCTTGAACTGTTTTGAATTTAAAATTTTTATGTAAACTTTTTTCGAGAATGACTGGTACTTTTTACCTTAAAAAAGCAAATCTTTAATTTTAAATTAATCAACTTTTTAAAAATAAAACGTCTCTTTTATTTTTCTATGTTTTATTTTCTGCCCAATTTTCCGCTTTTAGTTTTTTTTCGTCTTTGATTTTAAACATTTAACGACGGTCCCAAGTCCGTGTGAAAAATATGGAAGGTTGGCGTCAGGTCAAAAACCGGCTATAAAAACCAACTCCAAAATCATGATAGTTTCAAACAAAATTTTACAAGAGAAAGCTAGGGCGTCCTACAAACAACGCGCATGGCATACTCTGCCAGTGCAATGTGAAAAATACACTAGTGTTACTACCCACTAACAACGAATGCGGTTAAGGAAATTAGTTGTGGAAAGAATGCGAATAACGTGCTAGAATATGGAAACCTTGAAGGGAAAGAGCATCGAGGTCGCACAAATGCTAAAATGAAGAAAGGTACACATCGCCTGCCTACAAGAGACGAGGTGGAACGGAACGAAAGCTCGGGAATTAGGAGAATGATACAAGCTTTTCTACAGTGTGTCACTAAATCGTAGAAACGGGGTCGGTATCGTTCTAAGCGAATCATTCAAGAACAAGGTGGTGAAAGTCAAGCGTTGTTCCGACAGGCTAATGTGGGTGAAGATTGCAGATCAAGGGGGCCTCCTAACCGTTATGTGCGCGTATGCTCCCCAAATTGGGTGTTCGGAATCAGAGAAAGACATATTCTTCGATTCATTAAAATAGGAAATACATAAAATAGGATAGGAAGAAAGGCTAATTGTTGGGCAGATTTCAATGCTCACCTAGGGAAAGATCGCCTCGGGTATTAACGCAATCATGGAGGCTAGGGGCATGGTCTGGAGAACAAAGAAGGGGAAAACTTCTCCAAGTATCCCAAGAATATGACATGGCGATCGTTAACACCTATTTTCAAAAACGCGAAGATCATAATGTGACTTATAGAAGTGGGAAGCATTTTAGTCAAATACATCTGCTCATTCGGCAAAAGGACTTATGGAGTATAAAGGATTGCAAAGTAATAATGGGAGAAGAAATCGGCTGGCAACATCATCTTCTTGTTATGGATCTTGACAGAAGAGCATTTTCCGAAAGAAGAAAGGTCTATGAACCTCGAATTCGATACGAAAGGCTAAAGGATACGTCGACGAACGAAGTAAACCATCAAAGAGCCTCGTCACCCTTGGGTGCAAGGATGTTGCAAAGGGACGTAGACGACGATTGGGAGACGCTAATTAAGGACATAAAGGAAACAGCGATTCGTGTTCTAGGACAGACCAAAGGAGGCAACATTATGAATAGGGAACTATGGTGGTGGGAACAATCCGTTAGGGATTTCATCGCAAGAAAGAAAAATCTATATAGACGGTGGCATAAATCAAAAAAGTCGGAGGATTATCATGATTTTAGGGACGCTAAGAGAGCGGCAAAAAAGCCGATGCTATCGCGAAGAATGCCGCGCACACTGAGATGGCAAACAAACTGGACCATAAAGGGGGCGATAGGCTTATGTACAAATTGGCCAAGATAAGGGAGAAGAAAAGTCGCGATGTCGGAGTTCTTAAAATAGTCAAAAACGAGAAGGGTCAAACCTTATTCAAGACGAAGGAAGTGATGGAAAGGATATTTTAATAAACTTATGAATATTGCTAATGACAGAGAGTCCCTTCCCGATATTTAGCCAAACATAAGTATGGTCGAATTCTTTCAGGAAGATGAAGCTAGGACACAAATGAACAAGATGCAAAAAGGAAAAGCTGATGGTCCAGATGGAATACCTATGGAAGCATTGCTTTGATGTCATGAAGAAGGAGTCACCACCATGACGAACCTCCTTAACAAGATTTTAATAGAAGAGAGAATTCCTAATCAATGAAAAGCAATCACAATTATATCCTTATTTAAAGGCACAGGAGACCCTCAGGACTGTGGCCATTACAGAGGTATCAAGCTAACTTGCCACTCCTTGAAGCTTATGGAAAGGATCTTAGTAACAAGGCTGAAAAACGAGGTGGAAATATCGGCTAACCAATTCGGAGCCGGCAAATCCACGATCGATCCAATCTTCGCAGACAAATGATGGCTAAATATGGTGAAAAAAGAAGAGTCCTACATATGGTCTTTATCGACTTGGAGAAAGCTTATGACCCGGTCCCTCGCGATTTAATATGATGGTGCCTGAGGAAATAAAATATCCCTGACGCATATATAGGGCTTATGAAAAATATTTATAAAGCCTCAAACTCATGCGTTAGAACGACAGACTTTAAACCTTTTTGGGTTAAAATTGGATTACATCAAGTATCTGCTTTACGATAACGAGAGACATTCAAAACCATCGCCGTGTTATGGTGTATGCTATATGCCGATGATATAATACCATGCGAGGAAACAAAGGAGAAAGTATTCGAAGAAACCAAAAAGTGGTGAAAGCGCTTAGCTGGATATGGTTTGAAGGTCAACGATCGGAAAACGGTATACATGGAAATGAATTAAAGGCAGCCTATCGCTGGGTGACCATCTAAAGTAACCAAAAGTAGACAGGTTTACATACCCTGGCTCGATGCTACATCAAGAGGGAGGTCGCGCAACAGAACCGGATTTAAAAAGATGGCTTGTGCGACAAGGAAGTGCCAATATGGTTGAAGAGCAATACAAATCCAGCTTAAGATCGGTGTTACTCTATGGAACTGGGTAAGTGATAGGGTAATAAGGGGGGGGGCAAATAACCCCCCCCCCCCCCCCCGGGTGAGGAAGAGGGTAAAAAAAGGTGGGGGAGGGGGGGGGGGCAAATCACCGGGAGAAAAAAAGGGGGGGGGGCAAATCACCGGGACAAAAAAAGGGGGGGGGGGGGCAAAGTTCTTAATTTATTTATTATATATAATATGAGCAAATGTTTAAAGTTACTAAATCGCAGCAATTGCTTCTAATAAATCTGCTATCTGCTCGAGTTTCTCCTCGGGCAATCTGCTCAATGCTTAAACAGATTTTGTTGTTTCGACTAGCCGCTCGAGCAATTTTATGTGCTACTGTTCTGCCAACAGTGACAACAGCGAGCACGGATTGTGCTAACGCGCATATTAAACAACTCTGTGTGGGTGCTCGAGCAAAGTACATAGTGAGCATTGCTCACGCGAGCAATTTAAAAACTTTAACTATACCCACATCACTTAGGGTATTTACATGCTTATACATGCATAGAAACCAATGGGATAGGGAAGGGACGGATCCCAAAGTCTAAGGCAATTTTATATTAAATATAGGGAATAAGTGGAATTTTAAAAAAAATTAAAAATAATTAACCTGCGTGAAAAATTGCTTATTTTCTCTATATTTATTTTACCACCAAGAATTATTTTTTCAAATTTTTGTCGCTTTGTTTTCTAGGTATACACCAAAAAGGGGCAAAAACGTCATTTTCACAACTTTGAGCTCGAATATCTCAAAAACTTGACGTATAAGAAAAGAACGAAAAACATATTCGTGTTCAATTTAATTTTTGACCTTCGTACAGAATACTTTTAAGAGATTTATTAACAGGTGCATTAGAGGGAGTTAAAAAATAATTATAATTATTATACTATTCGTCCTATTCAAGGACATCGTCAGATTAGAGCAAATTTAATTGATAAATCCCTCTAATGCTCCTGTTAATAAATCTCGTAAAAATATTCGTGTTCACCACAAAAAACTTTATAAAACTATGTTAACCTTTTTCCAGTCAATTTTGTTTGTAGACCTGTGTATTAAAATCTTCATAACAATGTTATGGCCACGCTATAGCTCCAGCGCTTTAAGGGACGATGCGCTATAGCTCTAGCCTCTAAGCGACTATGAGGTATAGCTCTAGCCTCTCTAAGTGACTCTCCGCTATAGCTTATAACGCCTAAAGTGACTATCCGCTATAGCTTTAGCGCCTACCAAACGCTATTTTCTCATCACTAAGTCTTCGCAGTTGTTCGAAAAATTTAATTAAAAAATAATTTACTTTAATAATCTAGTCCTAAAAACACAACATTAAAATCAGTGGTAACAAATACTATTTTTAAAATTTAACACAACGAGGTGGGAACTGTTTTCTAAACTAAACTTCCTAAAGGGAGAGATAAACATTTATTTTTTGTGATGTGTGTGTTATTTGCGTATGTTTAGTTGTGTGCATGTGTTTCAGTGTATCATTTAAAATCGAAGCCGAGATAAATAGATTATTAGCTCAGCCTAGAGCCCTGCAAAGTCACTTTTTTTAACCCGCACCCGACCCGAATGCGTTTTAAATTTTTCAACACAAATCCGATTCGACCCGAAAGCTTTTTAAATTTTTTAACCCGAACCCGACCCGACCCAAAAGTTTTTTAATCCGAACCCGACCCGACCAGAAAGTAAAAAGTTAATATTGTAGAAGGGATTTTGATGGCTAAATGGCAACAAAATATTATCATAAAAAATGCAAAACGTTATATGTCTATCATTTTCGGGTCACATGCTAAAAAAGATAGGTATATATATAAAATCAAATTAGTCTCTAATTTAAATTGCCTATAAATGGCCCTTATTAGAGTATACTTTTAAGTTAATTGCGGCATTCCTAAATGTGTATTATCCTCTTCAAAATATTAACGAACCCGCAATTAAACTGATATTCTAGTAAAAATGAGTCTGTCTGTATTATCAAGCAATTTTGATTTTGATGCTAATAACGGTTGTGGCAAAATTGTGCGAATAAAGGAGAAAATTTGATTATTTTTTTTCAAAAACTCTAATTTTTTGGATCATGTTTGTAAAATACTGTTTTTTATACATTTTAATCATTTGTTTATTAAATAATCATGATAAATTAATTTTATTCTAGTGTATATTATGTTAGGCGATAAAACAAGTTGAGACATTAATATTTAAAAAAGAAAAATGGGAGTTTAGAAAATCATAAGTTTTGCGATATTAATTGCATATCATAATTTATAGCATCCATCAAGTTATTGTACCTTTCTGAGTTCAAAATTGCGCAATTCAAAAATACAGATATAACTTAAAAGAAATTAGTTTAAATGAATGTATGAGATAAATTGATCATACATTTTGATATTATTTATAAAATATTATATATAATGGCATTAATTTAAAAGATATGTCTATAATATTATGCAATAAAAAATTCATAACCTTCGACCCGACTCGACCCGAGTCTAAATTCAACCCGAACCCGACCCGAATGTTTTTTAAAATTTTCGACCCGAATCCGACCTGACCCGAAGGCATTTTAAAATTTTCAGCCCGAACCCGACCCGGGTTTCGGGTCACTCCTGCAGGGCTCTAGCTCAGCCATAGCCTATTTAATTACTTATTATATATAATTTCAAAAAATAAATTGTATACTATATTTCCGCCATTTTAATAAATTCATTGCTATGCAATTTATTTTACTTCTATCCATTGACAATTAATTATTTAAATGTTCTTAAGTATTGAAAAATTCATAGAGCAAGTTTTAAATGTTGATCAATAAAAATGAATATTAAAAATGCATAACTGGGGGCTTCGCCCCCAGACCCCCTTGGGGGCTTCGCCCCCAAACCCCCATCTCCTGGGGGCTTCGCCTTCAGACCCCCGGGGAAGGGCGCCATGCCATGGTGGGAAGGGGCGAGAAGGGAAGGGGGGACGACTCATCTATACTCCGTATAAATGTAGCATATTTGCTATGCAATTTATGGGCGAGAAAGGTGGGAAGGGGCGAGAATGCCTATAGGGGGTATTAAATGCAAAATTATTATTATTATTAGTTAATTATTTATACAAATTTTCCATTTAATTAAATAAGGATAAAAGAGCGCGGAGAAAGACTTTAGTGATTGGATGATCTTAGCGTCAAGGAAAGTAGCATAAAAACCATAATAAGCATATTATTAATAATATAAGCTGCATAGCAATTAATAATAATAAAATAATTTAGAAACCCAGACAATATAATTAATAAAACTTAATAACAAACATAAAAAGTTGCAAATATCAATAAAGGAGAATAATGAAATTTAATTGAATAATAATAATGGACTTGCGACGTAACAAGCAGCGACATGCAATAGCTCCGCTATTGCCTGTTACGACCGCGCATCAAAATGTCATAATGAGCAGCGACTTGCAATAGCTCCACTATTGCCTGTTACGACCGCGCATCTAAAAATGTCACAGGTATCATGAGAATATCTCAAAAAATTTATATGTGCTAAATTGTTCCATTGGTCAGTACCAAGAGACGGTCTATTAATACATCCGAGTCAAAAAAACGAAAAAAAAATTTCGATTCACACTTTGGCCAATGGTCATTTTTTTCATTGGTCAGTACCAAGAGACGGCCTATAAACCAATATCAGTCAAAAAATATCAAAAAAAAAATTTCGATTCAGCCTTTGGCCAAAGGTCATTTTTTCCATTAGTCAGCAGCCAGGGGACGGCGAAAAAGCCATATTATCAATGGTAGTAACAAGAACAATCATAAGAATCAAAAAAAAAACGAAAAAAAAATTTAGAATCACACTTTGGCCAATGGTCATTTTTTCCATTGGTCAGTACCAACAGATGATCTATAAACCAATGTTAGCCAAAAAATCGAAAAAAAAAAATTCGCTTCACATTTTGGCCAATGGTCATTTTTTTCCATTGGTCAGCAGCCAACGGACGACCAAAAAGCCATATTATCAATGGTAGTAACAAGAACAATCATAAGATTAAAAAAAAAAAAAAAAAATTGGATTCACATTTTGGCCAATGGTCATTTTGTTCCATTGGTCAGCAGCCAACGGACGGCCAAAAAGTCATAATAGCAATGGTAGTAACAGGAACAATCGTAATAGTCAAAAAAAAAAAAAATAAACTTGGATTCACATTTTGGCCAATGGTCATTTTTTCCATCGGTCAGCAGCCAGCGGAGTACCAAAAAGTCATAATATCAATGGTAGTAACAGGAACAATCATAAGAGTCAAAAAAAACTCCGGGATTCGAACCCAAAAACTAGTTAAAAAGTGAGCCGATAAATTGCATAGCAATTAATAAATTAATTGGCTTATTAGAAGTCTCAGTGGTAAACATAAATAAATTAATTTGTAAACATTCGGTCACATTCGGTGTGACTTCGGTCACGCTCGGTGTGACACGAATAGCGTGACAAACAAAATGGAAAGTGAGCCCATAAATTGCATAGCAATTAATATATAGATGACGCCAAAACATTTGATTAGTTGACCTAAGATTTTATTATTTCAATGTCATTTAATCTATTAGCTATTTGCCTAAAATGTAAACATAAGGTTAAGTTTTATGCCTGATGAGCAATCTATGGCTTTAGCTTGTAATGCTTAAAGGACCGTGAGTCCCATCTCTGTTTTAAATGCTTAATCTTACAAGGGGCTATTCAGAAAACATTCCTAACTCTACTATTTTTTTACAAAGTGTATTAAAGTTACAACCTAACTTAAAAGGGGTTGTTTGCTATTTAATAAACTATCACAAATGTAGTTTAAAAATTGTTTTGCCCGATTGATACTAAATAAGGAATATTAATGTTTTTGAAATTCTACTAATGAAATTAATATATTTATGTAAGATCCAGTTTCCAGAAAAATTTTATACGATGTGACAGATCCATGGACGTAGCCAAGGGGGGGGGGGGACAGAGATGGGTGGCTGCCCCGCTCTAAATCCAAAAAATTGATGAAATTATTAAAATTATGGCTCCATTTCAAAAAATGATAATTTTGCCCCTCCATAAATCTTTATTGCCCCCCTCTAATTCCAATGCTGGCTACGCCCATTCACAGATCTAAAGATCACTTATTTGTAATTAATTTTCCAAAGCATCAAGTTCTTAAGGGGCTTTTTTAACCGAGAATAACATATAAGCTAGTTATAAAATAAATTATATTTGAACAAAAAATCTAGAGATTGATTTTTGTTTAACAATTTTTAAGGTATATAAGTTTGATTTAAAATTTATTTTATAAGTAATGCTGCAATTTTACAAACTTAATAAATTTTTGAAATAACAAAGGTTATTAGATTATTATTTTAAAGATAGGTTCTTCTACATTACATTGTTGAGAGATCCCGTCTCAAGATTTTTAAGCGAGTTTTACTTTATCAAGAATGGTGCAAATTGGGATAAAGCCTATTCCGCCTGTCACAACGAAATATACAAATTCAACACATACCAAGGCACATCCATGACAACATTAAAAGAGTTTACTTCGCTCACAAATAACTTGGCCATAAATCGTATGACGCGCCATCTAGCTAACGAAGAAGCTTATGGATGTTATAACAAGTAAAAAAAATCAGCTTTTAATCGTATGGTCATGGTTGCTAGTGATGGGAAAACGCTTAGCATAGCGCGCTTAGCATCTCCCCGCTGATGGGAATAGCCTCTTATATACGCTATGTCTACTAGCACATAGTCACTTTAAGTGCTATAAGCTATAGGAGATGGGAGGTTTGAGGCGCTAAAGCTATAGCCGATACCACTTAAATGCGCTAGAGCTATAGCACGGCGCTAACATTGATAATAATTTTTTTAATTGTTTATTAGATTTTAAAATACATCTGTTGTGCGCCACCACCCTTTCTTTTATTTCTATATCTATTTACAACTTTTGCTGTATTTAAATTAAAGTCATACAATTAATTAAATTTATATTAAAATAAGTCGTAGTTAGATGGTGAGATAGGGCAAAAAATTATATTTTCACAGCAAAAGTTGTTAAATAGATATAAAAATAAAAGAAAGGGTGGTGGCGCACAACAGATGTATTTCAATATCAAATAAACAATTAAAAAAATTATTATCAATGTTAGCGCAGTCGCCGTGCTATAGCTCTAGCGCATTTAAGTGCTTTCGGCTATAGCTTTAGCGCCTCAAACCTCCCATCTCCTATAACTTATAGCACCTCAAACCTCCCATCTCCTATAACTTATAGCACCTCAAACCTCCTATCTCCCATAGCTTTAGCGCCTCAAACCTCCCATCTCCTATAGCTTATAGCACTTAAAGTGACTATGTGCTAGTAGACATAGCGGCATATGGTTGCTATGTGCTATAGCTCCTTAAAAACGCTATTTCCCCATCACTAATGGTTGCGTTGAAATTTTATAACACTATTATCAATGGTAATATAATCCTACATAATATGGTGTCTGCTAAATTTCCTTATAAATTAATTCATGTTGTCTATTCAAATTTATAGTGTTCAGTGATTAAATATCAAAAATAGCATATTCCTTGTTTTGCTTGACATAAAATAAGATAAGACCTCATGTTCATATTAGAGGTGTGCACGGATCAAATTTTTTTGATCCGATCCGAGGGGTTTTTGAAAAATTTTATATCCATCCGATCCGAGTTTTTTAAAATCTAAATAAGATCCGATCCGAAATTTTCAAATTAAAATTTTACGAACAGAACTTTTTCTTGATGATTAAATTCAAAATACATTAAAATAAGGTATAGCAATTTTAATAGACCTGAAATAAATATAAAATTTTATTTGACTAATTATTATCATATAAAAATTATAAAGAATCTAAATTTTCTGGTTTAATTCGCGTTCTTCTTTCTCCTAATGTTCTTCCAGCCACCGAGAAATTTCTTTCCGAAGTGGTAGAGGTAGCAGGTATAGGTTAAACTTTATTTGCCAGCTTATAAAGCCTTGGCAGGACTGTTTGATATGAACCCCACCATTTCAGCAAATCTTTTTTTGAATCATATTTGCAATCTTCCTTTTTTAACGAAAGGTAAATTGTGATTTCATCGGGGGCTTTATCCCAATTCCAACACCCCCCCCCCCCCATTATTTTTTCCCCTCAAGTCGGCGTGACTCACACCAGACAATACCCCTGCTGCACCATGGAGATTGCTTCTAAGAAAGAAGGCAAGGCAAGTTACATCATTCATGATTACCCGAAATCAAGAGGGAAAGGAGCTACGCGTGTGCTTTAAGGAAAGGGGAGAGTGATTGATGATTTTCGGAGTTGAGTTGAAATGAAATAGAAAGAGATGCGTGTCTACTACGTCTAGCTAGGGAAAACGCTAGGGAAATACTGATAAATATATTAGGGTAAGTAAGGGGTGAGGAGGTGGTATTGGGCATCAAAAATGGTATAGTAAAAAAAGAATGCAAAAATAATTATGAAAAGGTATACTAAAAATGATTAATTTATATTATTATTGTTTATTTTAAATTTGAAAATCCGATCCGATCCGACTAAAATAAAATGTTGATCCGATCCGACTTCCAAAATTAAAATGTTGATCCGATCCGTCCGAATCCGAGTTCGGACGGATCGGATTGATCCGTGCACACCTCTAGTTCATATATGTCATATACAAAAATCACTTTTTCTTTTTTTTCAAATAATTCTTTCCTTTTTAGTTTTCTTCTAACATCAGAATATAATATCCAGAATATTATAGATTCAATGTTAAGAGATTATATCGGGGCAAAAACTAAAAAACGCGGCAATTATTAAATAAAAAAACAGAATGGAGCAAAGGCCAAAATTTTTATTAGTCAACAGGACAACATCCTCACCGACTCTGCGAGGAGGGGCAAAAGCAAAAAAATCGGGATAAAAAAAGTAGGACGTGACGTGACAGTAAACAAATGCAAAGTGAGCCCATAAATTGCATAGCAATTAATATGACAATATACATGGGCGTAGCCAGGTTTTGGATTAGGGGAAGGGCGAAAGTGTTTTAAGTTCAACTAGGGGGGGGGGGACATAATTTTTTTTAATTTTTAAGGGTTTTTGTTTTGAAATTTATTTTGTCATTTAGGGGGGGGCCGCCCCCCCCCTGGCTCCGCCCATGATAATATATATAGGAGTCATAGCAATTAATATTTTCTATATTTTGCCTTTTTTTAGTTTGTTGAATTTGTCAGTGAAAGATTACGAAAGTAGGATGCTTAGTTCTGCCATAGAAGCATTAAAAAGTAGTTTGGATTATTTCGGAATTCTTGAATATCCTGAAGAAAGTTCATTTTTGTTCAAGAAAACGTTTAATTTTAAATTGAACGGTACTTTGTTTGATGACCGAGCCAAACGCGTAGACTATCTAAAAGAAATAGATTCCGAAACGTTATCATTCATCAAAAGAATTAATAATTTGGATGTAATACTATACGATTACGCTAAAACTATCTTCTTTAAACGTCTCAAATTGTATAATTAAAGTAATGAAACTTCAGAGCCACAATAAAAGTTCGCGTAACATAAAAAAAAATGTTATCTATCATATAAGCTTACCATGTAAAATATATATTCTTTAAAGATTAGTATAAAGGTGTTGTCCACATTACATGATTTACATTAGAGACCTGCACAGGCAGACCCGGCCCGCGGGCGGGTACGGACGGGCTCTGTATCATAAAAATTATAACGGGCCGGGCCCGGAGGGGCTTAACAATTAATGGAACGGGCTCTGGCGGGCCTGTAATTTTTTTAACGGGCCTAACATTTTATAAACGGGCGAGAATATATAAACGGTCATGGAATTACAAAGGTCCTTAAGAGTCAGACAATTATATAAATAAATGATTTTTATTAAATATTTAGATTATTAATTGCTTAATGTTTTTAACCTCTAATTTTGTATATCCTGTAGCATTCATTTCTTTTTCAAGCGCTAAATTTGACTTTAACACATTTTTATTCTATTTGCTATAGATTTTCATTTACATAATTCTTTTATAAGTACCCTTAGTTCAATTACTTAATTACAATGCACCAAAATTTTTGTGTTTATTATCACAAATTTTATTGATATAATTATTATTAGGGCCATATAATTTAATAAATATTTTTGTTCTGATCTAAAACTTAAGTGTATTAACTGATTTGCCCCCCCCCTTATTTTTTACCCTCTTTCTTACCAGAGGGGAGATGGGGGTGTTTTGCCCCCCCCCCTTATTTTTAATCCTCTTTCTTACCAGATGGAGGGGGCCTCCCTTGTTTTTTATCCTCTTTCTCACCAGATAGGGGGGGGGGGGTTGTTTTGCCCCCCCCTATTTTTTACCCTCTTTTTCACCAGAGGAGAGATGGGGGGGGGGGGGGGTGTTTTGCCCCCCCCCCTTGATTTTTATTCTCTTTCTCACCAGGGGGAAGGGGGGGGGGTGGTATTTCCTTCCCCCCCCCTTATTTTTTATCCTCTTTCTCACCAGATAAAAGGGGGGTGTGTTTTGCCCTCCCCTTATTTTTTACCCTCTTTCTTACCAGAGGGGAGGGGGGCGTGTTTTGCCCCTCCCCTTTTTTTACCTTTTTTCTTACCAGAGGGGAGGGGGGGGGTTTGCCCCCCAACCTTATTTTTTTACTCTTTTTCTTACCAGGGGGGGGGGAGCAGCAGTAAAAAAGAGTGATAAAAAATAAGGGGAGCAAAACACCCCCACCCCCCATCTCCCCTCTGGTGAGAAAGAGGATAAAAAATAAGGGGGGGGGGCAAAACACCCCCCCCCCCATCTCCCCTCTAGTAAGAAAGATGATAAAAAATAGGGGGGGCCAACACCCCCCCCCTCCCCTCTGGTAAGAAAGAGGGTAAAAAATAAGGGGGGCCCCATCTCCCCTCTGATGAAAAAGAGGGTAAAAAATAGGGGGGGGGGCAAAACGCACCACCCCCCCCCCCCCTAAAAAGTTGCAGATCTCTAATTTACAATTCTATTAATGAACAATAAATGTTTTGTGCATTAACAGCAGTGGCGTAGGCAGGGGGGGGGGAGGTTTTCTGGCTTAATATTGAACCTTTTTAACGTATAAATAAACGAGTGTTTTAATATTGACAAAAATTTTGCATCATGTTTTTTAATTATTTTAAAAAATAGGCTAAATAAAGAATTAAATATTTAAGCGATTCCATAATGTTGTCAATAAATCAACGAATTTGTCTCAGGTTAATTTTATTAATTGACATGCAAATCATGGTATTTGTTTAATTAAGGCAACAAATTTTGCTAAAATGTATTAATCATAGGCATAGCCAGCTGAATTAGAAGGGGAAAATAATGATCTAGGAAGATGGTTAATTATCTTGAAATTTTGGGGGATGCAGCAATCCCTACCTGGCTACGCCCAAGGATATAATTTATCTTAACAATCCATTGGCTTGAGAATCTCTTACAAAAATTTAGTGTATCATAATTTCATTTTTGTAGCTCTAAAATTGACCATTGGGTTATTTTACTGCAAAATTTAACATTTATTAAATTGTTTCACAGAATGTTGGTCTCTTGTACTGATTAACAAGTCTTACAGTAAAGTGACCTTGTGTTCATTGATAGTGTTTATTAAATATATAACAATGCATCTTATGTAATAATATAATGTAAATTAAGAGAATTTTAGCTTTCATTAATTATCAAAGGCTTGCAAATAATTTCTGCAATTAAAGCCAAAATTTAACAGATTAATTAAACTTTATGCACATAAATACACCCCTTTTATTAAATTATAGATATAAAAAAAATAATAGAAAATAGATTTGACACTTCTTCAGGGATTTTGGGTCTTATGAAATTATAGATATACTTTCATTAACCAAAAAAGTAAATATTATTATTTGATAAATAGTGTTTAGTATTTATAAAAAAATTGAAAATTTTTCCATAGCTTGTGTCTGACCATCTAAGTAAAATGTAGAAGTTTAAACATAAAAAATTTGTGACATTACTATTGTAGTGATGTCAAAATTTTTATTATTATAAAAAAATAGTAAATTTTTACTTAATAACTTGAATTGTAATCAGTATAAAAAAAATTGCCATATTAGAAGCCCCAGTAAAAAGGTGAGCATGGGCCACAAGAAAACATGATATCACATAAATTAAATTCATATTATCATATATTTTTTAATAAATTTAGAATTATACTAGAATTATAAATTACCGAGCAATTAATATTTTCAGATGTAAGGTATGAAAATTTAGACACAAATGTTATTAGTGTTTCAAAAACATTGGATTTCTCCAATTCCTTTTTGTAGGTAAAACTTTTAATGATACTAATTCTCATATAAAAAAAGCTTCAGCAGCACTCTTTTGCTTAGCAAAATCAAAACGGGCAAACCACACTTAGTAAAATTTTTTCCAAACAATATCTAACGGAATATTATAAATATGATCAAAATAATATGAAATAATGAATAGACATTTGCTACTAAAACAGAATACAAAATTTGGAATTAAAATATAAATTCAAACACAAATAAAGAAGTTATAATATATTAGTTATATTTAAAATTCTACACCTATGAATATAAAAAAACCTTGAATGGCTATTATATATACATAGACTTACAATTAATGTTTGTCAAAATAAAAAGTAGCCAATAAGGCTATCATTATTATAATAAATATTAAATAATCTTTTTCCAAGGAAATTTTTCTTAGATAATTTTTTCGAACACCTTAAAAATATGATAGATCCATAACTTATATACCTTTTATGAAGTTATTAGATTTTTCCTCATGAACATTCCCGAATCTCTAAATTATGCAACTTTTTTTAAATTACTATTTTATACTTGATTAATCTTTTGAGATTCGTTTAAGGAATATCTATAGCCTTTATCATATTCATGCTCCGAATCAGAAAAATCATTATTTCTTGACTTATTGTATCTTGTGCGCCTGCCCTCCATAAATCTTCGTATTGTATGTATGTATGAATACCCGTCAAAGTCGCAGAATGATGAAAAAGTGGCGAAAAAGTCGGGGGGAGGGAAAATGCGAAGCGCGTAGACATTTTAGAATTATACGACAAAACAGCATATATTTAATTGTTATTTTCATGTCTTATTTCAAAGAATTTGTCTCATTTTTGAGCAAGAAGAGAATAAGTATACAAAATATAGATTTTAATGCATATTTGATTAGTATTTAAAAATCTTCAACAAGTGGGCAGGTACTGACCCTTGGTCAATATTCTAACATCTGAGCTAATATGGGTAAAAATCATCAGACCTATTGAAGATGTAGAAAAACTAAATGTGGCGGGAAAGGAATCCTTAAGCATGAAAATTTTTCAATAACTAAGGATCATACATGTAGTACAACAATGCCATCCACAAGTAAGCTTGCAAGTTAGTAGTTATTATATACATCGCACAGGTAGTTCAAACATTACAAATGAATTCTTGGAACCTCCTATAAACCATGACCTACCAAATCTTGACATGCAACTCAGTATTTTTTGCAACAAATGTTTTATGGGGAAGATATGAAGAGACAAATCTCCCAAGAACCAATGATCACATAGAAAAATTACACATAAGAAACTTGTAAAGGCTTCCCATCCCAATATTTATCTATTTATTGATTATCTCAAAAAGATACAGAAAGAAACTAACTCAAATATCTATAAAATAGACCAAGGAAAAACAATAAAACCAAAACCTAAGAAAGAAATCTACAAAGAATCTTGTATCAATAATTTAAAAGAACATTATACTAACCAGGGTTTCTTTCAGGGGGGAGCCCGGGGGGGGTATTACCCCCCCGGGCAATTTCAAATGCCCCCCCGGGGAGTTTTGATTGAAGAAAGCATGATTCATGAACTCAAGTTCCATCATGAAGTAATAAATTATATTAATAAGCTAAAATTGAAATTCAATAAATTATTTTAATTTGTCAATAAAAAAATATAAAATTGGCGAAATTAAATTTTTTTTACAAATCAGGTGGTAATCATTCATAAACATAAATAAAATTTGAATTGCATGTTTGGAAATCATAAAAGAACTCTTTTACACTACTTTAGTAAAAAGGAGAAGCCTAATAAAAAGGATGGTAAATATGATTTAATTTGGAATAATTTTAATTATGCAACAGGTGAAGATGTGAATAATAGTTCTGTAGAAAAAACTCTGGTTTGTTCCATTCAATGTTATAATGAAAAGGATGGTATTTATATTTATATTGGTCATTTTAAATGTATATTAATATTAACTAATGATAATTTGCTTGCAAGTTGCAAGCATATAAAAAAGATCTTTTTTGCTTAATAAATTTATGTATTATGAAAAGGTGAGGATAATTCTGTGGAGAAACTGGTTTATTCCATAGATTGTCAAAATGAAAAAGATAGTATTTACATTTATACACACAAAATAATGTTTATAACTAATGATAATAGCTTCCAGCAGTGAAATTTACAATAACATGAACTCTGAAAGAGGCAAGAAAGATTAGATTTTAAGTATTATATATATTTTCATGTTTTAGGTCAAGATGAAAATTGTAATTCTGCTGGAGTGGGGAAAACTGTCTCTTCTTTTTCTTATGATAAAAATGCTGGTAATTAAAATTATGCAAGTTGTTTTTATTTTATTAATTTATATTGATAAAGATGAATGTATTGGCAGCTCTACTAATTGCTCAGTCTCTGAAAGTGAAAAGCATGGGAAAAATTTAAAACTTAAACCATCATATAAATTTATGATTTCATGAACATCTAAATACAAATGGCTAATTTTTGATGAAGCCTTAGGTGGGGCTTTATGCTCTGTCTGTTCGATTTACAACAAAAACGATTTATTTATTCAACAAAAAACAAAGGGTGTGTTCATTAATGTCCCGTTTACAAATTACAGAAAAGCGACAGGAGAAAGAGGAAAGCTTTTAAAACATGAACGATCTGAATACCATAGAAAGGCAATGGCCTTTGAAAATATGCGCCATAAACACCAGCCGGTTCATGCTATCCTTAATCATCAATCTGATGCTGAAATTGCGGAAAATAAGCAAGCTTTCAAAATATTGATGAAAAGTCTATACTTCCTAATCAAGGAAGATGTTTCCTATACAACGAAATATGAAACCATTATAAAAAATTTGATGGCCCCCTGCATTTCAGACTTAGCAAAATGGTTAAATAAACGAAGTGAACGTTCTACATATTGTAGTAAAGATACCGCCAACGAGTTATTGCAATCAATGGGCGAGGTTCTTGATAAAATAATAATTGCAGAACTTAAAGGCAAAGATTTTTCTTTAATAGCAGATGAATCAACCAATATTGCCAACCAATCCGAACTTTCGATATGTGTTAGGTATGTCTCTGAGGGTGCGATTATAGGAAAGTTTTTGTGTATAGTCCCCCTTTTAAACACTTGTTCGGATACAATTTTTAATTGTATTAAAAATCAAATTAATAAAAGGGGCCTCTCTCTATATAACATTGTTGCTTGTGGATTTGATGGGGCCGCAAACTTTTCAGGCTGTATTTCTGGAGTACACAAACTGATTTCTAAAAAAATTGGGAGAGATGTCCTTTACATTCATTGCAGAGCCCATGTCTTATCTCTTGCAGTTACAAGTGCAAGAAATAAATTTCCTTATGTCAAAAGATTTTTTTTATCGTGAATGACATATATAAACTCTTCCATCAGTCACCTAAAAGAGAAAATATTTTTCATGAAATCCAACAGATCTTGGAAGAACCTATTCTCAAGATTCCCCAGCCTACCGATATACGTTGGCTCAGTCATTACAATACTCTAAACGCCATTAAAAGAGCTTATGGGTCTATAATGATGACCTGTGAACATCTCCATAAAGATGGGGCAGATTTAGCCTCCTTAGCAGGAGGCATACTCCTTGAAATGCGGAAATCCAGCTTCTTATTGACGCTTTGTTTGTTAGTTGATATATTGGGTTCCGTATCTCAATTAAGCAAATGTCTACAAAAAGCTGACCCCAGTGGAATCCCTTCCGTCATTAATAACGTCGGTAACGTCTCATTTAGAATCCATTTATGACAATATAGTAGGACTTGAAAATAATGATTTTTTTATAAATTATTATGCCTTAATGACAAAAGTATCACTGAAATGTGACATTAGTGAAAATAAAGCCTGCAAAGAATCTCTGGGAAAGTTTACTAAGACTATTATATCTGAAATTAATAATAGGTTCAATAAATCTGCAGTTGAGCTTATTTCAGGATGCTCATTTTTCCAGAGTTTTGAAAGGCTCCAACAGATCCGAGAATCTGACGTAAAAATGATGTGTCGTCATTTTCACGACGTTGACGAAGAATATCTTTATGCCGACATAAAATCATTCAAATTTCTTGCAGCTACTTTGAATGGACCAGAATCAGAAACACTTTTAAAATTTATTCAAAAATGCAATTTGGGTTATGAAGAGTTGAAACGGTTCGGTGCCAAACTAATGACAATACCTTTGTCAACGGCGACTGTTGAAAGGTCCTTTAGTGCAATGAACCGAATTATGGTTGCATTAAGAAACAGGCTAGGGGAGATATCTTTAGACCAATGTATGAGAATATCTATAGAAGGGGCTGACCTTCCTACTGAAGAATATCTAGATATGGCGATGAAGGAGTATGCCTTTAAAAAACAAAGAAGAATTCGGTTACTTTCTTAAAAGAACACTTGCCCGTTAAAATATTACATGTAGAACATGTATTTATTTAATGATTATGCGTGTATGTATCTATTTATATATCACTTATATCACCAATAAAAATCAGTAAATATTATACAAAATGGTTTAGAAATTAAAAAAAATTTTACCCCCCCCCCCCGGAAATTGAAAATACACCCCCGGAGCATTTTTTCTGAAATAAACCCTGATACTAACAGTAAAATAGACCCATCTCAGTTTCTAAAAACAATTTCATTTTATCTAAAATATAAAGAAAGAGATGCAATGTTAAATATAACCACTTGATTATTGCATTTTATAATTTAGAAAATATTAACAAGAAACTTAAATGAGTAGTGTAAAGGCAAAACATTTTAATAAATTATAGACCCATCTCAATTTCTAAAAACAAAATCTTATAGCCTAAAACCCCGACCTAAAACACTAACTATCGTATCCCTTGATACGTGGATTCCCCATTTCCCCCAACCCCTCGTAAAACAGTGTATTTCATTCGATTAATTACAACATTTATTGTTAGATTTCTTAACATTGTGGGATCTTTTGATCTTATATCTTATACGACTGAGTAACCCCTTTTCCTGTAACCTTAAGTTCATAGTAATACTTTTACTTTCTATTTAATTTCAATACGTGTGTTACTTTACCCCCCTCCCACCGACGCGCTTATACTTATTTATTCCTCCCCATATTTGATTGTTTAGCAACATGAACACGCATCAGTAATTTTAATATACGCGTGTGATCGCATTGATAATATTGATATATAAATTTATTCTTGGAGATAAATGAAATATATAAAGGACCTAAAGAAAGAATTAAATGTGAGTCCCCCCAAGGTTTATCCCTTTACGGCCCAATATATCTTTCTATCTTTCCATTCAATTCGCCCAATAGGACAAGAGTATCCGATAACAAATGGCAAGACGCACCGATTAAAGGATTATTCGTATATAATATTACGCGAGGTTAATTTTTATAATAAGTATAATATTGTTGATATATTATATTATGGCGATGATAATATCGTTTATATTGTAAGTCTGTCGAATTTAGCAGATAGGTTTGTCTATAAATATCTAACCCTGGGCCTAATTTTTGGAAAAAGGGAAGGTATCGTATCTCTTGATACGTGGATTCCCCATTTCCCCCAACCCCTCGTAAAACAATGTATTTCATTCGATTAATTACAACATTTATTGTTATATTTCTTAACATTGTCGGATCTTTAGATCTTATACGACTGAGTAACCCCTTTTCCTGTAACCTTAAGTTCATAGTAATACTTTTACTTTTTATTTAATTTCAATACGTGTGTTACTTTACCCCCTCCCCCGACGCGCTTATACTTATTTATTTCTCCCCATATTTGATTGTTTAGCAACATGAACACGCATCAGTAATTTTAATATACGCGTGTGATCGCATTGATAATATTGATATATAAATTTATTCTTGGAGATATAAAATATATAAAGGACCTAAAGAAATAATTAAATGTGAGTCCCCCTTTGGTGGGGGGGGGACAAGGTTTATCCCTTTACGGCCCAATATAGTTTATCTTTTACGGCCCAATATTTCCCCCAATTCAAGCCATGATAATTCCCCCTTCCTTCAATCCTTTTTTATTCGAAAACAGAATACTAACCCCGACCTGAAACACTAACCCTCCTGACCAATTTGTAAATAAAACAATAAAACCAAAACCTAATAAAGAAATCTACAAAGAATCTTGTATCAATAATTAAAATAACATTATACTAACAGTGAAATATACCCATCTCAGTTTCTAAAAACAATTTCATCTTATCTAAAATATAAAGAAAGAGATGCAATGTTAAATATAACCTCTTGATTATTGTATTTTATAATTTAGAAAATAATAATAAAAAACTTAAATGAGTAGAGTGTTAAGGCAAAACATTTTAATAAATTATAGACCCATCTCAGTTTCTAAAAACAAAATCTTACAACCTAAAACCCCGACCCAAAACACTAACCCTCCTGACCAATTTGTAAATATCATATCCATGGAAGTATTAGTATTCAACATCAATCTAGTCACACCTGTAAAATATTTCTCTTAATAAATTCATTAATATAATATAAATTATGAATAAGAGTAAAGTATTGCATAATTATAAGTTAAAATTTAAACTAATTCATCATATCAATAAACAAATTTAACAGGCCAAAGCTCAAATTTATTTCCAAATTTGTAAATATTATATCCATGGAAGTATTAGTATTCAACATCAATCTAATCACACCTGTAAAATATTTCTCTTAATAAATTCATTAATATAATATAAATTATGAATAAAAGTAAAGTACTGCATAATTATAGGTTAAAACAATTCATCATATCAATAAACAACTGACCAATCGTGATCAGTTCTGACCAATCTTGATCAGTTCTGAACAATTTGGCTGCTTTTTTTCTGCGACTTTGACCGGTTCCCGTATGTATGTATGTATTTTTTGCCCCGAAGACGCCCAAGAGCTTAGTAAGTGCAATCTAAGGTTGAGCCCCTTCTCACGCCAAATGGCGCATAGGGCCACGTTATTGCTAACGTGTGATTTTATTCCTGTAACAAATGTATTTATTATGCAATGTAAATATGTATTTGCCCCGATGACATTCTAGAGCTTAGCTAAATCGACAAGCTAAGATTGAGTCCCATCTGACACCTACTTGTATTGGACTAGAAGTCACAATAGTGCAGGCATAGGCATAGAGGTGCCGCAAGTCAGTAGGCAGCACACTCGGTTTTGTAAAATCATAAGTCAAACAAAAATTAACTTACCATCTACGGCGATTACTGGAGATAGGAGATACTTTACTTCGTTCGGTTGCACACTGGTACCTGCTTGAATCATTGTCAGACTGCGGGAAGAGGGCTTGGTGGTTTAAGAATGGTAATTAATTTTTTTTACGTGTTGACAGAAAACTTGTAAACTAGGTGATTGGTGGCAAACATTTTCCAAGCGTTCCTGGCTAAAAAAGGTCGCATCTAGTTGGTGGGGTTGAAGTACTATGCAGTTTAATTCTTTCCTGTTCATTTGTTAGTGTGTTAACATGTAAAGGCGTAATTAATTATTGATTCTCCCTTGAGACTGTGGCAGGACTCGAAGGCTCTCTATGGTTCACTAGTTTGCGTCAGGCTAATGGATAGATGATGTGGGGAGTTAGTCTTTTCTTTTCATCACGACAGAGAATTGAGCCACAACTTTGAGGATTTCAGCTTGCTTAGGACGTATTTTCACAATTGTTGCCGAGGTGCTTCACATTTGAACTTATTGATTTAGGTAACAAGTCCGCCTCCGTTAGCATAGAAAAGAGGGAGACAAGGAGGGAGAGGTAAAGTAATTCAGTAAAAACATTATGGGGATTATCTACCGGATCTCATTAATTCCTAAAAACTTGTCCTTTTTTAGGATCGATATAGGCTGGCTGAGTCGTTTATAAATAAAACCGTTATGGTAGGGGAGTGAGACGGGGGAAAAATTACACAATAGCGCTATCGATCCTAGATGCAAAGAATTGAGTGTTAGACTAAAAGCGTGGGTGAAAGTTATAAATATATATTAGGGGAATAATAGGCAAAATTTAGATTGTATCTATTTTCTTCAAAAGTCCTATATTTTTTATTTACTATTTGTGACATGTAATCCTCATTAAATTAAAGGACTTTGATCTATAATTACGTATAATAACATTTCTCCTCTGACCATGTCTTCAATAAAACCTACATATAAGCTATAACTGTAACTAGAGCTATTTGATGAACCAACTTTTCTTATTATCAGCTATGTAACGAAGTGGCAAGTATAGGAAAAACGCGTGTATTCAAATTGCAACTTTGCATGCCGCTACACTACAAGCTATTATGTAACTATATCATAAGATAAGTATGTACTGTACATTTGCATAAATAATTGTAAAAATTAAAATCGAAAAAAAAATAAAACAGTAATGATGGTGCGGGATTCGATCAGGGCAAAATAAAAGAATTTTGTACTGGAGGGAATTAAAATAAAAATTATATTGCATGGCTTAGCAATCAATAAGTAAAAATTAATATTTGCATGGCTTAGTAATCAAACAAATAGTTACAATAGTCGTGCACATTATAGAGAAGAAGCATCGAGAATGGGTATATTTTTTGTGTGGGTTCCAACAGAGATCAAAATGCCCGGCCCGCTGCCCGAACAGGCCCGGCCCGTGGGCCGGGTCGGGCCGGGCAACTGTCATAAATTTTTTTTTCGGGCGGGCTCGGGCGGGCACGAAAAAGATAGATTCGGGCAATTCGGACTTAATGAGATTTTTTAGATAGTGTATTTTTTTGTTTATTTTCATTAAATTGCATATGAAAATGCTAAAAAATCGCCATCAGTCCTCAAGTCATTTTTACAATTTTTGCCAGAACCCCTTTATTTCCATCAAGTCCCTAGCTAGGTTATGGAAAGGATTAAAATATTTATATTTATGCAGCCCTTTCGTTGTTCGTAATTCGCATGTGCCGTCTATACATAGTACAAAATCGTCACGGCCAAATTGATACAACGCCTGAAAGTGTTAAATTTCATTATAATATCATTTAATTTTTTTAAACGAATGAATTAACAAGGCTTCTCGAATTCGCTCTTATTATTCCATTATCACTCATCGCTATCGCTAAGCTCAAATATTTTAGAAAGACCAAATACTACGTTTTTTGACCAATTAGGATTAAAATTAAAGTACAAAAGTTTCATTTGAAAAAATCATTCGACTTTTAAATATTGAAAGAATTTGAGGTCGCAAAATTTCGAGCCTAATAGGCAAATTTAATATTTCGGGCCGGGCATTTCGGGCAGCATTAATGTTTCGGACGGGCTCGGGCGGACACCAGAAGGGTTCGGGCGGGCAATGAGGTTAGAGAATTGAACCGGGCCGGGTTCGGGCAGAAAATTCCTAACAAATCTGACCTCTGGCTTCCTAAACTGAAAATTCGTTTGTTTTAGGCAAGGATTATTTATTTCCTTTCTTTTGTTTATAAGTCAGAGGCGAGCTCTGAAATTCAGACAGTGGGTCATGATTAGTTGTATACCTCTGGATATTAGACGCTAGGTGGGGGAGGGGGGAAAGAGAGAAAAAAAATATTATATAAATTAAAAGCCATAACCTAGACACAAGCTCTTAAGTTCTATAATACAGTTCGCATTAACTGCACTCTTTGGGAGGGAGGGGCAGAACGAGGGGAAGATATATTTTAGATTTGAGGGGGGGGGGGGGGGGGGGTTGCATTTCCGACTGCACTGTGTTAGCATCGCATGCTTCGAGATATGATGATATTCTGGAAGTTCAGGGTATGAGCGGTAGCGCCAGACAAATAACAAAGCAGGAAGGCGATAAGGGGAAACATATTTGGTGAGAAATAGATGCGGGGGGTAACGGGGGCGGGGTCAGGGGTAACAGCATTAACGCCAATAGTATGATGGAAACACAAGAGTTTATTTTTAGAACGACGGCGCCAGGCAAATATCAGACAGAGGAGGCAATAATGAGACGTTATTATACAGAGATCTGCTTGCACTCTTAAAATTTTAAGGAACAGGTATTATATATACGAGGGAGGGAGGGCAATTTAACAAGTAAGTGGGTGGTCCTATGCATCAGGCTATCTTTCATTTAAACAGAAGGGAGAAAAGAAAAAAAAAAGTTAGAAATAAACAAGGATTATTTATTTTAATAAGAGGAAAAGGTCACTTAGCTTTTTATAAGATGCGATGGGAAGTTTAAGCAATTTTATTATTAGTAACACAATATTAAACCATATTTAAGGGAAGGAATTAAGAAGAGAGTGATTTAGCTAATTAAAACATGCTATGTGCATTTGAGGGATTGTCAAGTAGGTTCAATCTTCCAAGCTTAAAGCAATAATTGTCAACAATATCTATTTATATTGTAGTCATAAGATTTAGAATAAACAAAAGTATATAGATATACAATAAGTAAATAAAAGGATTAATAATTCTGGTAAAACATTATAAGTAAAAAAAACATAAGATAAATTTTGTTATTCCATTTTATACTAAATGTTATTAACTCAATCTTAATCTACATATGAGAAGCAAGTTGTGGCTTAACCACCATCAAATATGAGTCTATTTTAAAAAATGACAGAAATTTGACTATGGGATAATAAAATTTTGTTATATATGATATAAAATACCTAAGTAACAACAAAGCAGAAATTGGTAAATGGTCTTTATAAACAAAAATCTTGAAGGTTTAAAAATAATAAAATTTATAAAGTCTAATAATTTAGTATTTGTTATATGATCTGAACCTTTGCTTTAAAACTTAGAGTTAGCAAATTTAAATTGTAATTTATTTAAAAATTTGTTTTTAAAAGTTTTAAAGTTAAAAATGAATTTGGATATGTATACAATGAGTTTGTGCAGCAAAATGTTCAAGATACAAAATTAAAACTTAACCTTTTTATCAAATTATTTGGCCAAAAAATAACTTTGGTCTGATAGGTTTGCAAGATAGAAATTTGAAAATCAGTTATGGTTGAAATTTACATAATTACTAAAAATATTTAGTGGTAAGCATATAATAAAATGGATATATATTTTTTAAACAAGTCGAAATATCTTAGTTTGTCCTACTTAAAATGTTTACATTAGTATTAGGTTTGAGTCTTGGGTTCATTAGTATATAATTAATAAAAGTAAATAATATATTTGTAAATTGTGTATAAATCTATATGAATATTAAACTAAATTATTATCAACATAGCAATAAATAAGCATATCGTTGATTTTATATAAATAGAGTATATCCATTTCTGGATTAATTAGAAGAGCATAATCTTACAAAATGAATAAAAGATAAATATTGTTGATAAACCTGATGTGGATGGAGCCATATAAGTATATTTATCAAAAAGAAGTGATGCATTTGTTTATCCAATATCTCCCCTGAATCAGCCTCTTGACGCTTTTACCTTTTGCCTCATACAAGGTCTCGTATACAAACAAAGAATGCAATTTGCATATTTTATTGCGAAGCATCCTAAAAATTTAAGTTTATAAATTTACTTGGGGAAGCCCTCGAGAAGGTCTCGTGCGCCGTTGCGGTAAAGTCTGTTTTTTTCACAGGGTCCAACCCCATGATAATTCGTTTAATGTCACCACATTTTGAAAATAAGTCATAGTATATGATTGTGGTGAGCTGCGTCGTTTATAAAAGCGTATCAAAACCCCAAAGTATGAAAGAAAGATAACAAAGCGAAAAATAGAAAATATACCTCTACCCTTAAATTTAATTTTACACTATTTTTATTAATTTTTAAGTCATTTATAACAATTTACAAAAAAATGTATAGAATTTATATCTTTTATTTCCAGTGTGGCGGTATTCAATCGATCGCCATGTTCATAGTATCGAGCTTAAATTTGGGTGATTACTAAATGAGTTTCATAATTGCATTAAGACAGTATAGAACGAACCAGGCTATGTATTCTCGATTTTGAGTGATAAATAACAAAACGTAAAACGCATTTCTTAAACGTTCCATTCCCGAGCGCAATCATCGCGTTCGAATTTGTGTGTTATTGTTTAAAAATAATCCTTTCAAGTCAAAATTATCTTTAAGGGACAGGGTTAAGGTTCGGGGTTAGGGTTTTAGGTCAGTGTTTTAGGTTAGGGTTAGGATTAGAAGCAATGGAACGTTTAAGAAATGCGTTTTACGTTTTGTTATTGTTGTAGTCGCTGACTACATTATGAGTAGAAAGCACAGCTGCGCTTGCAAGAGAGTACGGGAAATGTATGCTCTTTGTGGAGAATGTTGTATCATGGCACACTCACACAAAACCCCCCCCCCCCTCATCTTATTTTGCATATTTATTAAAGTCGGTATACGCGTAGTTCCTCTCCCCTTCCCCATTGCTCTTAGGCATTTTAACTCCGATCTATATATAGACGCGTAGATATACATCACGTGTAGATGTAGATATCCATACGCGCGTTTTCATTGGTCAATTATAATCTTTTGTTCACAACATAACATATGATGTAGTTTTTTCTCGTTTTTAAGATTATCCATAACATATAATATTCCTCGCCGATTCTTATTGGGAAAATAAATTATTCTATGAAATAAATTATGAGTAAAGTAATTGTAAGGTAAGAAACAGACATTGTCTTTATAATAATAACGTAGGTTATTACAGTGGTGTCAGAATAAAAATGGATACATTTTAATTTATTAAGCTTTAAACATGAAAAGATAATGTTTATTGTGTTTATTTATTTTATTTTTGGTTGGTGTAATGTTAATCCAGAAATATTAGGATTAAAATATAAAGAATGCAACGATTTAGATTGCTATTTTAACATTCATTTTTGGGTATTAAGAAGGGTGTGGCAATATTTTTAATTTTTAAATACGATGAGTATGGCAGTATTTTGAAACTTTATAAATTAGTGCTCAAGTCCCAATAGAATCGCGCGAAGGTAAATTTTTCATAATGCATGTTTTATTCCTTTAAATTTTTCACTTTTGCTTTTTCGCATGGAATTTTTTTGATTCATCATCCGTCATGGTCCTTGATTGATCAGCTGGTATCTGACAGTGCGATAATAGAGCGCCGAGAGTATGTGATTCCGGTGCTGTGGAACGCTATCGCAGTTCTGGAAAATTCTGTCGGTACCTGCTGGTGGACAAGATGACGCGGTGGTATTTAACGTGTAGAACGAGGTTTCGGATATTAATGTATTTTTGCATGCGCGCACGTGTATCCCAGAAGCGAATTAATTAGTTTTTCGACGTTAATCGTCGGTACACTTTCGGGTGTGGCGCCTACGGGTGCGACGTCTACGGACGTGTTTAATTAATTCGGAGGCTTATTGCCTGTTATGACCTGTTTTTTTGGCTTTATGCCCTATCACCTTTATATTAGGTTTGATGAGGTCGAGTTTTCTGGGTGGGCAAATTGCCCGTGCGCATGATTGATTAATTTGTTGGAGTTAATTACCTCGCATGTGCGAAGGGAAGTTAATACAATCGTTGTCAGGTCCAAGGTTACCGTTGTGGAGTGCATAGCTCTCAGGTGATTATGGTAGGCGGAGTTGCATTTATGCGAGATACGCCTGATGACAGTTTTTTTACACTTAGTGATGTCGCTGGTGCCTATGTCGGCGCCGATAGCTGATATGTGGTATAGCGACGTCACCTATAATTTACCGGAGATATCGTACGCTTTGGTCGAGAGGCTAGCGGCTCTTATAGAGGAGCGGCCTGGACGACTTAGAGTGACGAAGATGTTTCTGTCTTGCTCGTATGGGGGAAAATCAAAGAAACAATTGGGGTGAAGTATCCTATCCCGAACCCAACGACGCTCAGATGCTCTGGCCAAAACGCTCTCCCCCTAGCAAGCTTGAAGGGTATGGTGCGTTTGCGTTTCAGTTTTTACGGTCAACGACGAAATTAAATCGAGAAGACCAATCAAGACCGAACAACAAAACGATCCTGGTAACGTTCAATAGAAATCGAGGTCAACAGCTCAAATTCGACGACAGGGCTTAGAAGTTAACGATCAGGTCGGTGGAGGTTATCGTGAAGGGTATGGTGTTGTAGTCGCTGACTACATTATGAGTAGAAAGCACAGCTGCGCTTGCAAGAGAGTACGGGAAATGTATGCTCTTTGTGGAGAATGTTGTATCATGGCACACTCACACAAAACCCCCCCCCCCTCATCTTATTTTGCATATTTATTAAAGTCGGTATACGCGTAGTTCCTCTCCCCTTCCCCATTGCTCTTAGGCATTTTAACTCCGATCTATATATAGACGCGTAGATATACATCACGTGTAGATGTAGATATCCATACGCGCGTTTTCATTGGTCAATTATAATCTTTTGTTCACAACATAACATATGATGTAGTTTTTTCTCGTTTTTAAGATTATCCATAACATATAATATTCCTCGCCGATTCTTATTGGGAAAATAAATTATTCTATGAAATAAATTATGAGTAAAGTAATTGTAAGGTAAGAAACAGACATTGTCTTTATAATAATAACGTAGGTTATTACAGTTATTTATCACTCAAAATCGAGAATACATAGCCTAGGCCGTATAGAACAATCTAAAGGAGTTATTTCGCTTTTATTAGCTATTGTTTGAATTTTGACAAATATTCAAAACTGTAAAGGGTATTCAATCAAAGCGAATAAAGCTAACCCATTAAAACCGGACCATATTAATCTTCACAGATAATAGTAAAATTTGGAATTCCTGATTGATTTTTCATTAAAAGAACATATTGAGAAAAAATGTTATTACTGCCATTTTTAAAGTTTCGTTTATTTTATACGATAAGATAATGTTGTTTAAATGGCTATATAACAAACGCAACTTTTAAACCACAGCCACCCTATTTTCTGTATAATCATAGGCATAGGTGGAGGAAAACAGGCAAAGCGGATATCGTCTTACTTTCTAAGGCAAAAATTATTTATTAAATAAAACTATGATTATAATATAAAAATAGAATAAATTTAGGATTGGAGTAGCTGGGGGGGGGGGGGGGGGGGGGGGCGCGGGGCCGAGGCCCCCCCCCCAAGCAAAAAATAGGCCCCAAGCCCCCCCCCCCCTTCCTAAGGAAAAAATCTTGGGCCCCTCGGCCCCTTCAGCAATTTTTTTTAATTTTATCTTAATTAAGAAACAATATGATGATTATAATTATTTGCTATTGAATAAAACTTTTAATTATATTACTAGCTGTGCCCGGCCAAGCGTTGCTTTGCCTTTATTAGCTAAATAATTAGTATGAATTAATAAAACATTTATGAAAAATTTTGGGTCAATCGTTTATGATGTAAAAAAATATAGGAAAAGGCATACTTATTCATAATTAAATAGATTTGTAATGGTTAAAAATACTTATAAGGTATATGCATAGTTGGGTAACAAATAGAGTTTCTTTCAGGGGGTAGCACGGGGGGGTATTACCCCCCCCCCGGGCAATTTCAAATACCCCCCCCCCCCCCCGGAGAATTTTGATTGAAGGAAGCATGAACTCAAGTTCCATCATGAAGTCATAAATTATTTAATGATTATGCGTGTATGTATCTATTTATATATCACTTAAATCACCAATAAAAATCAGTAAATATTATACAAAATGGTTTAGCAATTAAAAAATTTTTTACCCACCCGGAAAGTGAAAATACCCCCCCCCCCCGGAGCATTTTTTCTGAAAAAAACCCGGTAACAAAAATTTATAAACCACTGCACTGGTGTATAAAAGTTAGTTATAATGTTAGACAATGTATAGAAAATATTTTAGTTCAGCGTTTATAGAAGTGTAATGTCATAGCCTAAAATCTATATAGTATCAAAATGAAAAGCTATTAAAAAATCTCCTTCAAATTTGGTTAAATGAAGGTTTTTATAATATTTGGTTGAACTGAGAAATAATTAGAAATTATACAAATTTCCGCGAGTATAATGGAAGCGAAATATTTATGTATGAGAAAAAAGTTAGAAATATAGTTATATCGTTATACCTAGTAAATCATTGATCAGGTGAAGGTGTTATAGGTGAGGTATGATTATAATAAAACCAGTATAAAGATAATGACTTAAAAAGTATAAAGTAAAAAATTGATACAATAAGTTTAGACCTGCAAGTGTAGTTAAAGTTTAAAAGGGGACTTATGGTATATTTTTAATGGTAACCAGCATTGGAATTAGAGGGTAGCAATAATGATTAAGGCAGAAGTAAAATGATAATTTTTTGAAATGTTAACCATAATTTTAATAAATTAAAAAAAATTGATTTGGATGGGAGGCAGCCACCCCTCCCTGCCTCCCTTTGGCTACGCCAATGGGTATATTAATATTTTGATTGTACATATACGGTTTTCACTTTATCCGAGAGATGTTAAGATATGCCCGACCCGTCAGGCCAGGTTCGGACCTGGCTTCAGACGGCCAAAAGAAAACTATGCTGGAATTTACTTAAAAATAAGTTTGAATAAGAATAAAACTGGGAGATTAGTATGGTTGGTGGGGAAGAAACATAATGGTATTAGTAGATAGGCTAAAATGAAAATATTTACAGCTATAACTGTTATGGAGTTAAAAATTGAAAAATGCACATGTCCAGTCAAAATCGTGGCCTCTTCAACGTTACACATCAAGCGTTTAACAGCGAGCCGTAAACCATTGCAAAGTTTGGGCTGACTGAAAATGCACATCGCGATACTTGGTACGCCAATTTTCAAATGCAAGATGTGAGGTGGCATCCCTGTCAGATCATTTGAATTGAAAGATTCGATTGGATAATTTACGTCATCAATAACAAAAGCAGTGTCAACCGATTTGTAAGTAATTGGATTGCCTTAATGTTAGGCATAAGGAGATTGTTAAGCTCGCGGACGTCATTATTCTTAGGGGCGAGAATAGCCCGTTGGCGGAGCTAAAGTCGATCATGATGGGCGTTAATATTTGGAAACACTTTATCAACCAAGCAGTTTAGATGGAACAAAATTGCAAATGTTGGTAGAAAAAGAAATCCGTCCTGAGCATATATTAACGTGGACGGTTCCCTTCCCAATTTCTAGCAATTAATGGGAGAATATCTCACATGCAGGATGATTTTAAAATACTACACGCATATTAGTAGTTAGATTTAATGTTTTGACATAAGGCAACAAAATAGAATATTTTAGGCAGGCATTAATTTCGTCCGCATAGGTAATCGTAAGAGAACCGGTAAAGTTTGCCTGAAATCTCTTGCAAGCAATAACCTTGCGTTACCAACAGGTTTGAGGGTTCTTTGTAAATCTTGAGATTACCGATTAAAGCGATTTGTCATAATCCATTGTTCATTCATCCCAAATGATAAGTTTGCACTCTGTAATACTCTACCCATTCCATATGTTCTGGAAATGTTGCACATTGAGTTTCACAGTAATAAGCGTTTAAAGGCAATTTTTATGCTGAATGGGCAGTTTTTCTACCGGGTAAATATGTGACAGCCCTTCCGGAAGACGATAGAGCCACGGCTATATTAATTTGGGAACGAATAGTTGTCAGAGCAATGTCAGTAGGAAAGTTTTACCAGTTCCTCCTCAAGCATCTAAGAAGAAGACTTCTCCTTTACCTTTATTAACAGCAAGCATGTTACGCCGCTATCTTTGGAACATTAGATCGCATGAAAGACAAAAGTTCTTCTTGGTTGTATTTTTGTTTACGATGTAAGTCTATATAAAATGGAGCAGCAGCAGATCGACATAATGCTGGCATACCCAGTTGGTTCTAAGCCTTTTCGAATTTGTAAGCTTAAATCTTATAATTAATTTTGTAGCATTTGATCCATGTTTATATTGTGCGTTGTATACTTGTATTAAAAGACAGTCCAGGTTTTGGATTAGGGGGGGGGGGGGCGAAAACGTTTTAAGTTCAAATAGGGGGGGGGGATTATTTAAAATTTTTTTGTCATTTAAGGGGGGGGGCATAAACCCAAGGGTTATCTACCTAGACTATTGCGTTCCGCAGTTGAATGGTTGCCACGCTACCACCATCCTCTGTTGATCTTCTTTTTATAAAAGATACCCATCACTGCCCGTATTCTAACTAATGTGGAGCAGACGTTCCGATTCAATTTTGGCTAACATATTACATTGATGGAATAATTGGCCGCATTTTAAATATGATTATCTTCGTGCTCTCGAAGCATTATTCTGTTTGAATAATAGCTCATATAACTGCATTTCAAGTATGTCGGTTAATTCCTGTCTGCATTTATCAACTTACCGTTAAAGTAATCTTTTTGAACTTTTGATATAGCCGAACTTCATAAAAATAGCAAAAAAGCACGAAACGTGGAAACGTGGCTAAAAGCGCGCGTTATATTTATTTAAAAAAATGGGGAGGTTTTACGGTATCGAGAATATTTTAATTGCTATGCAATTTATGGGCTTGCTTTTGATTTTGTTTACCGATGTCTTGTCACGTCCGCGTCCGCATACACCCTCCCTATCTATTTGCATTGGGTATATTAGGTTATCGATTTTTTAAATTAATGCATAAGAAAGAGGTGCCCCACCCCTCATCTCTATCTCCCTCGCTGTGTTATTAATTTTTTAAATTAATGCATAAGAGGTGCCCCATTGATAATATGACTTTTTGGTCGTCCACTTGTTCTATTATTGTTTCATTTTATTAATTTTATATAAACATAAATAAAAGTTGTTTACTTTTAATTGCTATGCAATTTTTAACTAGTTATATAATAAACATAAATAAAAGTTGTTTACTTTTAATTGCTATGCAATTTAACTAGTTTTTGGGTTAGAATCCCGGAGTTTTTTTCACTCTTATGATTGTTCTTGTTACTATCATTGATAATAAGACTTTTTGGCCGTCCGCTGGCTGCTGACCAATGAAAAAAATGACCATTGGCCAAAATGTGAATCCGAGTTTATTTTTTCGTTTTTTTTTACTATTATAATTGTTCCTGTTACTACCATTGCTATTATGACTTTTTGGCCGTCCGCTGGCTCCTGACCGATGGAAAAAATGACCATTGGCCAAAATGTGAATCGAAATTATTTTTTTCGTTTTTTTTTTACTATTATGATTGTTCCTGTTCCTACCATTGCTATTATGACTTTTTGGCGGTCCGCTAGGTGCTGACCAATGGAATAATATGACCATTGGCCAAAATGTGATTCGATTTTTTTCGTTTTTTTTGACTATTATGAATTTATATCCACTTTTACCGTGTCCTGGCTGACCAATGGAAAAAATGACCATTGGCCAAAATGTGATTCGAAAATTTTTTTTTCGTTTTTTTTACTCTTATGAATTTATATCCACTTTTACCGTGTGCTGGCTGCTGACCTATGAAAAAAAATGACCATTGGTCAAAGTGAGCATCAAAATTTTTTTTCCGTTTTTTCGGCTATCATTGACTTATAGAGTATCTGTTGGTACTGACCAATAGAGAAAAAATGACCATTGGCCAAATTTTTGATTTTTTTAATTAAAAATTGTTCAAATTCAACAAAAAATTTCTCCCAACAATTCTGCAAATTCTTAACATTGTGATGTTTTATAATATAATGTTTGTTAGGCCCATAATCACTAAAGGCCATAAAAACTAATGTAATACGCAACTAGATGCAAACACTAATTCTAACCCTAACCCTTGCCTATATTACATTTTGCCTATATTACATTTTGCCTATAAATGGAAAATTTGTATAAATAATTAATTAATCATTAGGCATTTAATACCCCCCTATAGGCATTCTCGCCCCTTCCCACCTTTCTCGCCCATAAATTGCATAGCAAATATGATACATTTATACGAAGTACAGATGAGTCGTCCCCCCTTCCCTTCCCCTCTTCCCTTCCCTTCTCCCTCTTCCCACGAGGGCCGAAGGCCCGAGTTATTTGTTACAGCTTTATATATTGTAAAAAAAGGGCGTAGTTGAGTAAAAAATTGAGACACAAATTACAAAGCAATTGTGGGGAAAAGTTTAAGGCAAAAAGTAGCACCATAACGATAAAGAAGTACAAAAAACGTAGTATAAATAATCCGCTAGATGGCGGTAAGCACTTACAAAAAAACAGGGTTACAGCTGTCGCAGGTCGATAAAAAGTGTATATATAAACCATCTAAGATGATAAGGCAATTATCTGACCAAATTTGGTGGCATTCGGTCGAGAACTTTAGGAGTTATTAGAGGACAAAGAAAACGGAGTTACATTTATATGTATACTAGCTGGCCCGGCAAACGTTGTTTTGCTAAAAATACAATTTTCTTTAATATAATAAAATTCGAGAATACTTCAGCCTTGTATGTTTGACGTCATTATTGTAAATGATGCTATAAATGAAACTGGCCGAGAAATGTACGATATTTTTAAAACGAAAAGGTATTTTAGGAATCTGAAAAAGCTATTTTACCCCTGGCCGCCCTGGGCATCTACGGCTAAATTTTCGTGCGAATCGGGCCGGTAGTTTCAGAGTTTAGCCCTTTTTAAAAACGAAATGTCCCATATTTTTAAAACGAAAAGGTATTTTAGGAATCTGAAAGATCGACCACCTGATAATAATGGCAAATATTGCATTTTATTTATTTAATTTAAAATAATTTTCACCGTATACTGTAACATTTTTATTATACTTTTAAATATCTAATTCGAGAAAACTTCAACCTTGTATGTATGACGTTATTATTGTATATGATGCTATAAATGAAACTGGCCGGGAAAAATCCGATATTTTTAAAACGAAAAGATATTTTAGAAATCTGAAAAAGCTATTTTACCCCTGGCCGCCCTGGGCAGCTAAATTCGCGCGAATCGGGCCGGCAGTTTCAGAGTTTAGCCCTTTTTTAAAACGAAATGTCCGATATTTTTAAAACGAAAAGGTATTTTAGGAATCTAAAAGATCGACCACGTGATAATAATGGCAAAAATTGCATAATTTAAATTTTATTTATTTAATTTAAAATAATTTTGACCGTATACTGTAACATTTTTATTATACTTTTAAATATCTAATTCGAGAAAACTTCAACCTTGTATGTATGACGTCATTATTGTATGTGATGTTATAAATGAAACTGGCCGGGAAATGTCCGATATTTTTAAAACGTTTACCCCTGGCCGCCCTGGGCATCTGCGGCTAAATTTTCGCGCGAATCGGGCCTGTAGTTTCAAAGTTTAGCCCTTTTTTAAAACAAAATGTCCGATATTTTTAAAACTAAAAGAAATTTTAGGAATCTGAAAAGGCTATTTTACCCCTTGCCGCCCTGGGCATCTACGGCTAAATTTTCGCGCGAATCGGGCAGGTAGTTTCAGAATTTAGCCCTTACACACATACACACATACATACACTCTACTTTTAATCGTATATATATAGATAGATTAAATATAAAGATGCTGTATAAGACAATAAAGGATAAAAATTTTATAAAATTGTTGAGTCGACATAATTCCATTCTTTATAATAAGGCGAAAGATTTAGCTTCAAATTTTGATATTTCATTATTACCGTCTGAACGTATAAAATCAAAAAATTAGGACACTTTTTACTCTTTTAATTCTACCAATTCATTAACTGATTTCAAAATTGATTTATCCTATCGTATCATCGATAGAATAATAGCAGAAATAAACATAAGATTTTCGAAATTAATTCTATCTTTAGAAGGTTTAAACCCTTCATCCCCTTTTTTGCGATAAATCTCTTATATCATATATAAATAACCATTATGAGTTAGAACTGCAAGATGCCGAAATAATAATGGCAAAAAATTATGTAATATATTTTAATTCTTCACCTTCAAATAAAATAACATGCAATGATTATTTTTCACTTCTTAAATTTTGCCCTCAACAGTGTTTCCAAATTTTATTATTTTCATTAAAATAATTTTAACTATTCCAATAACTTCGTGTTCATGCGAAGGATCGTTCTCTTTAATAAAACGGATTAAAACATATCTTCGTTCCACAATTGGACAAGACAGGTTATCTTCTTTAACTTTATTGAGCTTAGGACATGACTTTATAGATATTATTCCCACGGATGATATTATAAATTCATTTGCAACATCGAATAAAAGGCGTAATGAACTACTATTATCTAAAGACTAATAAGAAATATCTGGGATTTAAAACTCGTATAAAACTTTTTAAAACTTTCAAATATATTAAAACTAGTGATGCGTCCTCTTTTTCGAGACGATAATTTGAAAAACGGACCTGAGATCGAGACGAGAATTTTGATGTCGAGACGAGACGATACGAAATTTTTTGGCGAGAACTCGACTTTTTATTGGTCGTTAGATTTCAGTAAATTATTGTGTATTTTAATTTGCTTGATTTTTATTTAAGGTATTAAGTGTAAATCAATATGTAGGGAATATATTTGATATTAAAAAAATTTCTAAGTGTATTAAATCTTAGATAAAAAATTCTCGTGTCGCGGTGTTTGTAATTAAACTCCTCCGAAACGGCTTGACCGATTTTTATGAAAATTTTGCGAATATTTGGTAGGTCTGAGAATCTCTAAGTAATAAGACGGTCCAGTTTTTTTGTTTTAGTTTTGACACTTAATAAAAGTCAATCAAACGCAACCTCATGACTTCATATGACGTCATACAGATACTGTAAAATGCAACAATGTAAATATTCTTTCATATATAAAAAGGGCTGAAGTATTCTATTTATTAAAAGTACTCTATTTATTAACATATCAGCAATAATATTTGGCCCCGCACGTTGCTGGATGTTATGGAATTTTGTTGATATAAAGATTTATAATACGATTCCGGTTTTTATAAAGAGGGCCTGATTTACGACGGGTGGTAACCGCGAATCAAATAAGAATAACTCTAATTTATATGCCATCTAAGACACATTTTAAATTAGAGACTAATTTGACTAAATTTTTTTTTTATTAATATTTAAAGATTTATTAAGTTATTGGTATCACATGGGTAAAATACACTGGTAAATAAAATACTAAAAAGAAAACGCGTTAAAATCTAATTGGGTGGCATTGATCCGTGTATGGAAATCGTGTTAGATTTGACGATTTCCATAGTGATCTTTGCCTGATGTAGAAGAATTCCTTAGGTTCTAAAGAAGAACTCGTCACAGCTTTCCCGATTAGTTCGAGGAAAGCGAGAGCCTCTGAACCTAGGTTTCCAATAGTGGTAGCCACCACGGGGATGAAAATTGTATTGGTGAGAGTGGAATATTTTTCGGTTTTTTTCCTCTCTGTGTTAATTATAAGGTCAGGGGAAGAGTTTAAGTGGGCGAAGATGTCGACCGTAGTAAAATCCCAAGTGAGAATTAGACCGCGGGACCAAGGTATGAGCGTTAGCCCGTCTGGTCTTTTCCCGTCGGTCGTACTTAGGCCGACAGGCTCTAGGGTATTGGGAAAACCGGCTTTTCGAAGGTACTGACTTATGATTTTGTTAATTCCCGCATGTCTGGGGTTGCGGCCTTTGCTGTACTTGCAGTGAAGAGGATGGTGTCCAATTGCAGAGCTCGCACATATATGGGGAAACGATGTCGCGGCCGAGGCGGAGGCCTATGGCGATGCGTAACTCTTCACCAGACATATGAAGACCCAAATTCCTGCTCGGGATCGCTTCGAGCCATTCGTAACCGCTGTTGGAGGAGGCCGAAAAGGAGTTTTCCCTGGCATAGTTCGTTCTAGAATGTGACTTGAAAATAAAAACACACATATAACGTTTTCGCTCTTATTGGAGCTCATCAGTATGCCTAGTTTATTTTCTAGTCACATAGTAATCGAGATAGCTATATATAAGTATTCGAATGAATGGCAAATGCGAGGATTAGCACATGTTAAAAATTTTGATTTAGTTCATCGACAAAATACCTCCTAAAGACACCGATAGTTTAATTTATGCTGAAATTCCAAATCCGTGTACTGATAAATTATTGATATTGTTACTACAAACATAATCATTGCCCATGTGGATATTTTAATCGATCATCGCCGTCGTGTATATACAGTGAATCCAAGGCAGACTGAGTTTTGTTAACTGCGACTGTTGTTGTTAATGGCACCGGCTCATTGTCATTTCACGATATATGTAAAGTAAATGGACAACAGTATCTAGCGTATAAAGATGCATGCCTTACATTAGGCTTGCTAGAAGACGACAACCATCGGGGCAGTATTCTTACTGAAGCAGCATTAAACTGTACAGGAACACAAATTCGTCTACTATTCGCTATAGTGTTGACTGCATGTTTCCCACCCCGAGCACAAATGTTGTGGTATAAGCAAAGATTCAATGACTGATCATATCGGCATCCTTCAAGGTGCAACGATCTACCGTTATCATTCAGCGACGTAATGTATAATGACATTTTGATAGCTATAGGATCTTTGCATTGTCATTGCCAATTTTAAAATTAGTCATTTTGGTATGAGTAAACCAAATCGATGTACATCTGATTTACTCAACACTGATATGAGTCTTGAACTGCAGTACAATATTTATGAAATGGCAGCGATTGTTACTCGCAATGTCCCACCACTAACTCATTAACAAAAAACCATTTACAACCGCATTATGCTGGCAGTTTCGGCAGTACAATTTTTTTGGATGCATCAGGTGGAACTGGCAAAACATTTCTCATTTCGCTAATTCTTGCCGAGATACGATACAAAAATGGCATCACATTGGCCGTGTCATTAAAATATTAAAGAAAACCTCGAAGTCAGCATTTTGATTGGCAAGTTTCGAGGTGAATATGTATGCTGCCACGAATCCCTATGATTCCCACATATGCGCCGATTAAATTCAAACGCATTAAATTTCCAATTAGGTTGGCATTCGCAATGACAATCAATAAGGCGCAAGGCCAAACGATGTCTATTTGTAGCTTAGATTTTGCCACACCATGCTTTTCTCACGGACAGCTATATGTAGCATGTTCTGGCGTGGGTAAACAATCCAGTTTGTTTGTGTTGACTAAAGACGGACGACCCAAAAATATTATTACTTCATCGCACTTAGAGATTGATGATGAATTATTTTTTCGTTATGTGCAAGCCATTTTTGGCAAATTATTGGCTTTATATGTGCATGTGGTACATAAAAATATGAAAGATTAAACAATAGGCGGACATTAAATTGAATCCAGGATGAGATTTTCGTGAATTTAATAATATTTTCAAATATTTTGAAAGTGGTTTAAAACGAGTTTAAAAACCCAGATATTTTTTCATTAAATATTAAAATTAGTCTTTAGATGTAGTTAATTACGCCTTTTAATCGATGTTGCAAATGAATTTATAATATCATCCGGGGGAATAACATCTATAAAGTCATGTTCTAAGCTCAATAAAGCTAATGAAGATAACCTATCTTGTCCAATTGTAGAATGAAGATAAGTTTTAGTCCGTTTTAGCAATGAGAACGATCTTTCGCATGAACACGAAGTTATTGGGATAGGTAAAATTATTTAATCAAAATAATAAAATTTGGAAACACTGTTGAGGGTAAAATTTAATAAGTGAAAATATATCATTGCAATGCCTAGGTGAAGAATTATAATAATTTTTTGCCATTATTATTTCGGCATCTTGCAGTTCTAACTCATAATGGTTAATTACATCTAAAAAAGATTAATGACAAAAAAAGGGGAAGAAGGGTTTAAACCTTCTAAAGCTTTATATAAACATAGACTAGATAGACTGCTATGCCATATGTTGCAAACGGTTAATTGTGTGTAAATTTCCCTCCATTTTGAAGAGGGCAACTGGAGTATTTTATTTTACCCATGTAATTTTGCCCTATAACAGTCAATTTACCTTCCTCACTGGTTTATAAATTTAAACTAAAGGCAATAAATTAATATTATACAAAAAAGCAATTAATATTGATGGCGCTATATTATTAAACAAACTTTAATCGCATTTTTTACATTTTTGATTTTTATGTATTTTTTAAATGATATTTACTTAAAAATGCTGTTTTTGATATCTACCCAATTCAATATTTTTAATTGCTATGCAACTTATGGGCTCGCTTTTTGTTGTCCGTTCTCCGTCCGTCCTTCCAACGTTCTTAATTGCTGGTTCGATACCCGGAGAGGGCAAAATTTTTTTTTAAATTAAATTAATATATTGTTCTTGTTAATACCATTGATAATATAACTTTTTGACCATGTCCTGGCTACTGACCAATAAAAAAATGACCATTGGCCAAATTGTGATTCGAAATTTTTTTTTCCTTTTTGAATTGGTATATTAGGTTAAATTGATAATAATTACCCTTTGCCCTCCCCTAGAAGGGCCTATGCCTCTACTGATATAAGTCCCTGTGCCCCCCCCCACAAAGGCTTATGCCTCTACTGATGTGGGTTCGAATCCCGGAGAGGGCAATTTTTTTGTATTTTTTTTTAAATTAATATATTGTTCTTGTTAATACCATTGATAATATGACTTTTTTACCGTGACCTTTTTTTTTCTTCTATATTTTAAATATAGGCTATTTGGCCGTTTGCTGGCTACTGACCAATAAAAAAATGACCACTGGCCAAAGTGAGATTAAGATCAAAGTTTTCTCAGCTTATAATTATGGGCCAGTAATTGGCAGTCTGCTGGTTACTGACCAATGGAAAAAATGACCACTCGCCAAGCGCGATTAAAATCGATTTTTTTTCTAGATTATAATTACAGGCTAGTTATTTGGCTGTCTGCTAAAAACTAGAAAAAACGACCACTGGCCAAAGTGATGGAAAAAATGACCAATGGCCAAGGTCTGATTTGAAAATTTTTTCGTTTTTTTAATATCTTGTTTATACTATACATATGCGCATGATTTGAATAGAGTATATAGTCCTAATTCAAATTATGTGTCGCCCACACCAATTTGTTTAAATTTATACAGTATCAAAAAAACTCTAAAGATAGTTTATGTTTTGGAAGGATGACTATTGGCTTTTCGAAAGGCCATACCCTTTATTTGCGTTCCTTTCGTCATTTTGATTAATTTAGAAGTTGATAAATAAATAAAAGAAAACCTATTCCTCAATAAATAAAGTATTAATGAGTTTTTTATAGCAGGTTTTACAAAAATTTAACTTTTTAAATATTTGTATAAAACTCGGGCCTTCGGCCCTCGTGGGAAGGGGGAGAAGGGAAGGGGAAGGGGAGGAGGGGAAGGGAAGGGGGGACGACTCATCTATACTCCGTATAAATGTATCATATTGCTATGCAATTTATGGGCGAGAAAGGTGGGAAGGGGCGATAATGCCTATAGGGGGGTATTAAATGCCTAATGATTAATAAATTATTTATACAAATTTTCCATTTATAGGCAAAATTTAATATAGGCAAAATGTAATATAGGCAAGGGTTAGGGTTAGATTTAGTGTTTGCATCTAGTTGCGTATTACATTAGTTTTTATGGCCTTTAGTGATTATGGGTCTAACAAACATTATATTATAAAACATCACATTGTTAAGAATTCGCAGAATTGTTGGGAGAAATTTTTTGCAAAATTTGAACAATTTTTAATTAAAAAAATCAAATATTTAGCCAATGGTCATTTTTTCTCCACTGGTCAGTACCAACAGATACTCTATAAGTCAATGATAGCCAAAAAAACGGAAAAAAAAATTTTGATGCTCACTTTGGCCAATAATCATTTTTTTCCATTGGTCAGCAGCCAGCACACGGTAAAAGTGGATATAAATTCATAAGAGTAAAAAAAACGAAAAAAAAAATTTCGAAACACATTTTGGCCAATGGTCATTTTTTTCCATTGGTCAGCAGCCAGGACACGGTAAAAGTAGATATAAATTCATAATAGTCAAAAAAAACGAAAAAAAAATTTTTGAATCACTTTTGGGCCAATGGTCATATTATTCCATTGGTCAGCAGCTAGCGCACCGCCAAAAAGTCATAATAGCAATGGTAGGAACAGGAACAATTATAATAGTCAAAAAAAAACGAAAAAAAATTTTCGAATCACATTTTGGCCAATGGTCATTTTTTCCATAGGTCAGGAGCCAGCGGACGGCCAAAAATTCTTGTTATCAATGATAGTAACAAGAACAATCATAAGAGTCAAAAAAAACTCCGGGATTCTAACCCAAAAACTAGTTAAATTGCATAGCAATTAAAAGTAAACAACTTTTGTTTATGTTTATTATGTAACATTGGTCAGCAGCCAGCGGACGGCCAAAAAGTCATAATAGCAATGGTAGGAACAGGAACAATCATAATAGTCAAAAAAAACGAAAAAAATAATTTCGATTCACATTTTGGCCAATGGTCATTTTTTCCATCGGTCAGGAGCCAGCGGACGGCTAAAAATTCTTATTATCAATGATAGTAACAAGAAAAATCATAAGAGTCAAAAAAAACTCCGGGATTCTAACTAAAAAACTAGTTAAATTGCATAGCTATTAAAAGTAAACAACTTTTATTTATGTTTATTATATAATAGATAATTTAACAAATCTTATATATAACACACCGAGGGAGATAGAGATGAGGGGTGGGGCACCTCTTTCTTATGCATTAATTTAAAAAATCGATAACCTAATATACCCAAGGCAAATAGATAGGGTAGACAACGGACGACGGACAACCAAAAAACGAGCCCATAAATTGCATAGCAATTAATAATTAAAAACTCGGGCCTTCGGCCCTCGTGGGAAGGGGGAGAAGGGAAGGGAAGAGGGGAAGGGAAGGGAAGAGGGGAAGGGAAGGGGGGACGACTCATCTGTACTTCGTATAAATGTATCATATTTGCTATGCAATTAATGGGCGAGAAAGGTGGGAAGGGGCGAGAATGCCTATAGGGGGGTATTAAATGCCTAATGATTAATTAATTATTTATACAAATTTTCCATTATAGGCAAAATGTAATATAGGCAAAATGTAATATAGGCAAGGGTTAGGGTTAGATTTAGTGTTTGCTTCTAGTTGCGTATTACATTCGTTTTTATGGCCTTTAGTGATTATGGGTCTAACAAACTTTATATTATAAAACAACACAATGTTAATTTGCAGAATTGTTGGGAGAAATTTTTTGTTGAATTTGAACAATTTTTAATTAAAAAAATCAAAAATTTGGCCAATGGTCACTTTTTCTCTATTGGTCAGTACCAACAGATACTCTATAAGTCAATGATAGCCAAAAAAACGGAAAAAAAAATTTTGATGCTCACTTTGGCCAATGGTCATTTTTTTCCATTGGTCAGCAGCCAGCACACGGTAAAAGTGGATATAAATTCATAAGAGTACAAAAAACGAAACAAAAATTTTCGAATCACATTTTGGCCAATGGTCATTTTTTCCATTGGTCAGCAGCCAGGACACGGTAAAAGTGGATATAAATTCATAATAGTCAAAAAAAAAACGAAAAAAAAGTTTTCGAATCACATTTTGGCCAATGGTCATTTTATTCCATTGGTCAGCAGCCAGCGGACGGCCAAAAAGTCATAATAGCAATGGTAGTAACAGGAACAATCATACGAGTCAAAAAAAAACGAAAAAAATAATTTCGATTCACATTTTGGCCAATGGTCATTTTTTCCATCGGTCAGGAGCCAGCGGACGGCCAAAAAGTCATAATAGCAATGGTAGTAACAGGAACAATCATAATAGTCAAAAAAAACGAAAAAAATAATTTCGATTCACATTTTGGCCAATGGTCATTTTTTTTATTGGTCAGCAGCCAACGGACGGCCAAAAAGTCTTATTATCAATGATAGTAACAAGAACAATCAGAAGAGTCAAAAAAACTCCGGGATTCTAACCCAAAAACTAGTTAAATTGCATAGCAATTAGAAGTAAACAACTTTTATTTATGTTTAGTATATAACATTGGTCAGCAGCCAGCGGACGGCCAAAAAGTCATAATAGCAATGGTAGAAACAGGAACAATCATAATAATCAAAAAAAACGAAAAAAATAATTTCGATTCACATTTTGGCCAATGGTCATTTTTTTCATTGGTCAGCAGCCAGCGGACGGCCAAAAATTCTTATTATCAATGATAGTAACAAGAACAATCATAAGAGTCAAAAAAACTCCGGGATTCTAACCCCAAAACTAGTTAAATTGCATAGCAATTAAAAGTAAACAACTTTTATTTATGTTTATTATATAACTAGTTAAATTGCATAGCATTAAAAGTAAACAACTTTTATCTATGTTTATTATATAACAAAAACTAGTTAAATTGCATAGCAATTAAAAGTAAACAACTTTTATTTATGTTTATTATATAACTAGTTAAATTGCATAGCAATTAAAAGTAAACAACTTTTATTTATGTTTATTATATAATAGATAATTTAACAAATCTTATATATAACACACCGAGGGAGAGAGAGATGAGGGGTGGGGCACCTCTTATGCATGAGATAGAGATGAGGGGTGGGGCACCTCTTTCTTATGCATAGCAATTAAAAAGCGATAACCTAATATACCCAATGCAAATAGATAGGGAGGACAACGGACAACGGACGGACAACGGACGGACAACGGACGGACAACGGACGGACAACCAAAAACGAGCCCATAAATTGCATAGCAATTAATAATAATCATTTTACATTTTATACCCCCCTATAGGCATTCTCGCCCCTTCCCACCTTTCTCGCCCACAAATTGCATAGCAAATATGCTACGTTTATACGGAGTATAGATGAGTTTCGTTCCCCCTTCCCTCCTGCACCTTCCTCCCCCCTTCCCTTCTCCCCTTCCCTTCCCCCTCCCCCTTCCCCCTCCCCCTTCCCCTCCCCCTTCCCCTCCCCCTCCCCCTTCCCCATCAGGGCCGAAGGCCCTGGTTTTTATTTAATCGACTAGTCTTGCGTTTTTTTGTAAATTAAAAGCATTAATGGAAAAACCAAGAACATTTTGAGAATTTTTAAAAATTGAACACCAAATCTCAGACTTTTCAAGAAAAATATTTTATTTACTTTTATAAGATTATTTAATTTGCGAAAATTAAGAATTTCTATATGATCACCATTTTACAATGTGCCTTTCAAGATGGTGGAAAAAGGGTACATGTTTGTGCGTTGATGAGCAGTCTATCTAGTCTATGTATATAAATTACAATTAATTTTCGAAAATCTCATGTCTATTTCTGCTATTATTCTATCGATGATAGGATAATATAAATCAATTTTGAAATCAATTAATGAATTGGCAGATTGGGCGTAGCCAGGTTTGGATTAAGGGGGGGGGGGAAAGTTTAAAAGTTCAATTAGGGAGGGGCAAACCATAAATTTTTTTTAATTTTTAAGGGTCTTTGCATTAAAAAAATTTTTTCGTCATTCAGGGGGGGGGGGGGGGGCGGCCCCCCCTGGCTACGTCCATGGGCAGATTTAAAAGAGTAATTATTATTTATTTATAGTTTAACTTTGAACCTCTAAGTCTCAAAAAATTTGCTACTCATATATTTTAAATATTCACCTTTCCAGCAATAATAAATTAGATTAATAAGAAAATAAACAAAGTAAATAGATGAATATTTTAAAATGCACGTTTATATGGTGTCATTTTACTTTAGAGCTAGTGACAAAAGGTTAGTACATAATTGCGTCGCTGAATAGGTCTAGGTAGATCGTCCTCATCCTTTCTAATTATCCATACATGAAAAAATAAATACAATTGAAACTCTGCACTATTTTTTCAATGTCAGAAAAAACAGCAAATGGAGGTCATCCCATCAGTAAGATAATTGTTGTTTTGCAATTGACAAAATTTTCAGTATATGAATTGCTCAGGCGACTGTGATAAATGTTTCATTCGGCACAACTTTAATTTATAAAAAAAAACTTTATATCCCTAAAGACTTGCTTCCTTACATTGAGATGGGTTATAGCGATAGTCTAAGCATAAAAATCAATGATTCAGATGGGCAAAATATTCTAAAGCTCATTAATGTTACATACCGGACCCTGATCTTTCGGTAAAATTTCTACATACTTATTATTATTCTTCGACCTTATTAAGAAAAAAGATTAAATAAATTTTGTTTATTATCAAGAAATATCACACGAGATTCTGGGGACAAAGTCAAAAACACTTTGAAACATATCAATTTGAATTTTAAAAGCGGTGAAATGTCTATCATTCTAGGTTCCAGAGGTATGCAAAAATGTTAATGATACTGATAATTATGTAAATTACATTTGGGTTATTATATTTTATTTAATTTTAATATAAAATTGGGTAAAATGGAAAATAAGTTAATCGTAAAAATTAATTAAACGTAAATTGTTTTAATTTAAAAACAAACATTGAAGTACAATTTTTAATATATTAATTATGTTTATTTGAATGGACAATACAGGTTCAGGGAAATCGGATCTCTTAGATATCATAGCTCAAAAATTTGAGTCAGATTATAAAGATAGTAAACAGAACATTCACCTCCGTGGTCATATCAAGTTGAACGGCGTACAAATGAATAAAATTATGTTTAATAAAATTGGGACTTACATTAAATGTCATAAAGATGGTAGCACTTTTGCTTGCCGTAATGATTTACTTGCTGTTTCTCAACTTACTATTCGAGAGGCTTTAGAGTATAAAGAACTCCTTATGGGCACAAATCACACTTTGAATCAAGTAGCCAAAACAAAATAAATATCTAAATCGAAATCATTTTATTTAAATTGAATATATTTTAAAGTTTTTCTGGTTTTAAGTACTTATGTTTTAATATTGTTATCTCAGATTGAAGATCTCATGGTGGATTTTGATATGCGTTCATGTGCAGAAAAAAAATTACAGGATCTAAATTACTTCGAACTAGTAATGTTTGACATCATCTCACATCTTTTAACCAATCCAGGTATTAAGTTCTTGTAAAATTTAATCTCGTATGTTGAAGCTCTATTTATATTTTAATCAAAATAAATCTTAGTTAAATAGATATATTATTTAAAAAAAATATGACTAATTTTAATATTTAGCACTAATTCTCCTGCAAAACCCCATTGAAAACCTAGACTTTTTTCCAGCCAACACATTGATATCTTTGCTTTCAAATTACGGCAAAAAGTGTAATAAAATTATCATTACGACTTTAAGACGACCGCGTTCAGACCTTAGCCATTTGATCGATAATGTGGTCTACCTGAGCCAAGGGGAATTAGTTTATCATGGTTAGTAATTATATAACAATAAGTTTAAATATGTTTTTAAATTATTATAGGATCCGTCAGAAACACTATTCAATATTTTTCTTCCATCGGTTTTAATTGCCCAGAATTCGAAAATCCTCTAGATTATTTCCGTAAGTATATACTTATTGCTATGAATTTTAAAAATATTAATTTGAAAAGTTTTCATAAAAATTAATATATATTAGTAGGCTAAAATATGGCTTATTTAAATATTTCGTTTTTGATTTTATTTATGCAGTAACTCTGTGTAGTATTGACCATATTTCGAAAGAGAGCTACGCCGAAACAGTTTCCACGGCTAAAAAGTTGATAGCATTTTATAAGGTTTATAACGAAAATAAAGAAGACAGGGATAGCGATGTGAGTGGGAAAAGTGATATTTTTTCCAAAATCCATGATGACGTAAGGACAGAACATTATAAAAAATCAGGACAAAGGAGACATAATAGTATAATTACTTAATAAAATTTTTAAAACGGCTACGCTCATTGTAGTGTTGTGAAAACGGTTGTCTTTTGTTTGGTTGACCTTGGGTTTTAGTCGATTAAATAGATTAAAGGATTTTGGTCTGCTTTTCTTAGTCGACTTCTAGGCTTAGTCAAAATTTCAAAAACAGACCAGAAGCGACCGTAAGTCTTAGTAAAAACAAAGGTCGTCCAAACAAAACCCAGCCGTTTTTACAACACTAGCTCTGCTTACACTTTATATAATATTTTAGAGCAATTGCAACAAATCAAATTATTCGACCGTATCTATCCGGTGCACCTGGCAACAAAACCACCCTTCCTGCAATCTCTCTACATTTTGATGTGGTAATAATCCCCAACGCAAGAAATATGAGATTACCTTAATAAGCTTTCAAAGTTTTAAGTTTTTCTTAGTTTTCTATGTTTTTTACCTCATTCTCAGCTTTTTAAATGAATTTTTTTTTAAATATTGACTTTTAAATAATGTTTTATTTTATTAAATTTGTTAGTCGTTATTATACGGATTTGTTGAGAAGATGGACTAGGCTTTCCATGAGACTATTCCTTTTCCCCCTCTTCATGCTGGTTTTGTTAACCTTTCAAGTTCAGGCTGATAACTTGGACTTCAATTACAGGCATGATAATCAAAGCGGATTTCAAAGTCGTATAGGAACATTGTTTTACGTGCTCTTTATACAAACGGGTTTAGCCGTCTTGAATACCGTTTATTATTGTAAGTTCATAGTTAAGCGATGTCAACACTTGTAATTTATAGATTTACAAATTTATAAAGCTAACATAACTGTAGTATTTACCCAAAAATTACGAATTGCAGTTATGATTACTAATTTTACCAAATACTATTTAAATGTATTTCAAAGGTATTTAGATAAAAAGGATAAATTAATTAATAAAATTATTATCTTTCAAGCATTATTTTAAATATTTTTATTTTTTGTTTATAATTTAGGTTAAATAATGTATTTTTGCAGTATTAAAGTTATAAAATATTAAGTTAAAATTTAATTTGTAAGTATCTGAGTTAATTTCTGAGGGGAAATATTTTTTAGATATAGAACACGACAGTGACAAATAATACGGAATACCAACCTGCAAATTACACTTTTTTGATTGTCATTTTGTTCTTTAACATTAAACCTATCCACTTGCGCATAACTTACTCCTATCGTGAGTGGTTCAAGCTTGTACAAAAGCCAATGTTTTAATAAATAATATGATCTTAGTCAATTGGATAGGCAATTAAATGTTATAATTATTAATTTATTAATTTAATATTCGAAGATGTGTATTCTAGAACTTTTTAAACCTTTACTTAGGTCGTATTCGTCCTTTTCACTTTGTAATATTTAAATTGACATGCTTTGTATACAGATGAATTTAAGCGTATATTTTCTGACTTTTGATTAACCTTATTTGTTTAAAAAGATATTATGTCCTAAACTCCTGGCATCTTTAAATTCTACCCCGAACTTTCTTCCGCATTCATAAAAAACCTTCTTCATGTCCTTAACGCTATTGACGAAGTGTATATAATTATATTCTCTTGTCTCAACTATAAAGAAATTTACACGTTATCGTATAAAAATCTTTTTACTATAATATATTTTTGTACAGTAAATTGATGATTTTGGAAGGTTTTGACTGAGGGATAAGTATACAATCAATTAAATAGACAATTTGACAAAACTGATGAATAGTTAAGAACTATTAAAGATAAAGCGACCGCTCGTGGTAGACAGGAGGAATTTTTTGTAGAAATTTAATGAGAAAAAATTAGTTTTTTAAGAAAGGTCATACTATCTATATATATAAAGTAAAGTGTATGTATATATGTATGTAAGGGCTAAATTCTGAAACTACCGGTCCGATTCGCGCGAAAATTTACCCCTAGGTTCCCAGGGCGGCCAGGGGTAAAATAGCTTTTTTAGAATCCTAAAATTCCTTTTAGTTTTCGAGATATTGGGTTTTATGCGTTTTGACGTTCAATAAAATGTCAATCAAACGCACCTCCTCGCGTTCGTCGAAAATTTGAATATACAGACGGTTCTGTAGTAAAAGTGTATCACTTAGAGTAGTTTGTAAAACGTAATCTTTTCTTAACACGGTGACAACATAAAATTTATGAATTAAATTTCTTAAACGTCATCTTTTCTTAACGGTGACAATATAAAATTTATGAATTAAATTTCTTAAACGTCATCTTTTCTTAATGGTGACAAGACAACATAAAATTTATGAATTAAATTTCTTAAACGTCATCTTTTCTTAACGGTGACAACATAAAATTTATGAATTAACCTGAAATAAATAAAATTATAGATTATTTGAGAAAATATATAGGTGAAGAAGATAAATTTTTCTCATTATCATTAAATGAGATATTTTAAATGAGAAAGATGAAAGTATATATATTTTAAATGTAATATAAAATAGTCCAACGTTGATTATTCTGAGTAAATGCTATTTATATATAAATGTCATTATTTATCTATCATTAATTTTTATTAAATGAGATATTTAAATGAGAATAAATTCTGAAACTACCGGCCCGATTCGCGCGAAACTTTACCCATAGGTTCTCAGGGCGGCCAGGTGTAAAATACCTTTTTCAGATTGCTAAAATTCCTTTTAATTTTAAAAATATAGGACATTTCTCGGCCTTTTGGTTTTAAAAAAGGGCTAAATTCTTCAGATCCGATTCGAGCGAAAATTTAGCCGTAGATGCCCAGATAGGCCAGGGGTAAATTAGCTTTTTCAGATTCCTAAAATACCTTTTTGTTTTAAAAATATCTGACATTTTCCGTCCAGTTTCATTTATAGCAGCATATACAATAATGACGTCATACGTACAAAGCTGAAGTTTTCTCGAATTGGATATTTAAAAGTATAATAAAAATGTTACAGTATACGGTTAAAATTGGTTGGGGTTTAACAGACTAAAATTAAATAAATAAAATTTAAATTATGCAGTTTTTGTCATTATTATCACGTGGTCGATCATAGAAGCATATTTTTAATAATTATCCATCCTTCAATTAATTATTTTATTATATTAAAGAAAATTGTATTTCAAATAAATCAGCTAACTAGAAAAATAAAATAATGGTATTATTGTATAATAAGTAACAGCATTAATAAGACATTTTTTCAAAAACATTTAATTTTAGTCGGATTTGATGACTAAAACAGAATTTGCATTTGGTTTGTCTAATTATATAAATATATACTAAAAATAGTGGGTTCATAAAATCATTCGGACCTTTCACATTATAAATTATTTCATATATAACCCCATTTTAGATAAGTCTTATTAATAGCTTATACTTAATTAACCACTTAAGGACTGAGCCAAAGCAACGCTTGGCCGGGCACAGCTAGTAATTTATAAAAAAAATAGTGAGGTTTTATGGAAATATAACTTATTATACTAGAAATTTTTGTGAAAAAAGGTTATTTAACCGCGCTTCGTTTGTTTGTGTTACATTTTTGTTATCAATTTCGCAAATTAGTCAGCGAGGCTAGGCAAATGTATCGCACCGAAGCCTTGGACAATATATACGGAGGTGCCACGTTTTGCCTATCACAGCTTCTCAGCCACGCTCCAATCAACATACTTTCAACATTTTTGGGATCATCCATCATTTACTGGTGATAAATAATAATTTATGATTAGACTTACTATTATAATCGTCTACTAACACTAACTATAAAATGATGAATTTAAGTTATTGGTTTACAGTTAAGATGATATTATGTTTATTTATACAGGTTTAGCGGATTAAATCCCGAGTCCGATAAATATCTCACATTTGCTTTGGTGTTATGGCTTGTTTACACGTTCGTTGAATTGAGCACATTCCTAGTAATGAACTTCTTAGATGATTTATACCTTTGCTTCCAAACCAGTCTCCTGATCTCAATGATATGTCTCGTAGCTGGCTCTGGATTTTTGAGGTTATTACTACTACGCTATGCTTAGCCATCATTATACTAAGTTTAAAAGAATTTTTGGTTTTAGAGAGCGGCGGCATCCACCCCTCCCTGCGTCCCCCCGGTTACACCCATGCACATAATTAATGTTATTATTATGATTAGAACTAATGCAATGTTCAAGTTTTTTATAAATTAGAAATTTATAATAAATTTTATAAAGGACTTTTATGTATTATTAAAGTAAATATTTTGATCTTTCCCCAAAAAATTTGCAATTGACCAATTTTGTGACTAATTAGTTGTTCGAGACTTTTGCGGAACAATGAATGCTAGAAATGCGCTAAATTTAGTCGTCTTTATCCTTTTTAGTGGATTGCTAATGGATTACATCGTTTAATAGATGGCATTGTATATGACCACTTTCTCTCAATTTCCTGTTTTGACCCCTTGAATCTTATTTATGGGCTCACTTTCAGTTAAAAATGTCCTGTTTTGTCGTGTCCTTGGGTAAAATGGAAAACTACAATTCTGGAAAATTTGATTGAAGATAAAAAAATATATAACGCTTTGACTTTAATTTTTCTGACCCTGCCCAGAGTCCAAAATTCTTTCTTATTTTTGGACCTCAAATCATTAATTTTGAAAATTGTCCAGATTGTTGGTTTTTGTTAGTATTGCTTTTTGCCTGACTCTCAAACTATAATAATAATAATTAAAGAGAGTCTAATTTTACATTTTAAAATTAATCAAAATCTACTCCATCATTTGTTAGGGCATCATTTAAGAATGACGATTTTTGAATAATATCTCGCTAAACTTTTTCACCTTTTTTTAAAACTTTTTATTACTTTTTTCATTAAGAGTCCTGAACCATTTACCCGGAGCGGTCAATATCGCGAGCTACGTGACGATTTATCGTTACGTTGGTCACGTCTTATCCAACAACGAATTCAAAGGCATGTACACCACTTGCGACACTGACTGTCACGAGCCTAAAGAAATTCCAATAACAACTGGGAATAACCGGGAATATTTGGGGAATTTGGAATTAAATAATGCTAAAAGAAGAATGTCGTCAAATGCCCCGTTTAATTCCGTGAGAAATCGTCGCTATACGATTGATAAGAGACAAGCTGGTGGAAAAGAGGACCTTAAATTTTGTCCATTTAAAAGCGGAAACGATTTTATTGATAAGAGTTATGGTAGTAAACCTGACAATTACGTGAATATTTTGATTATAGTGATTTTTAATGCGTTAGCCTTGATACTCGTCTTAATGTCGTATCATTTTAAATTCAAAAAACTCTGAATTGTATTTCGCAACTGTGATTGTTTGGAAAAGATCTCAACTTTGTAATACATCGCTAATAATTATATTTTTTTATGCAGTTAGGTGTTTAGCATCATACTACAATAATACTGATAACAATTATATGCCTAAAATGTACTGAATCTTAAATACTTTCCCTAAAAATATTGTTCAAGAAATGTTAAAAAAAAACATGTAAACTTCTATTTTCAAAACGTAAATGCTTAATGGTTATGCAAAAATTCGTTTTCTATGTTAACTTAACACAATTACGATTTAGACTTAAAAAATTAGATAAGATTTTATAATATAAATTAAACGACAATATTTTGTAGAAGTTTATTTGCAATATATGCCTTACTCTTAACTTAATAGAACAAATCAGTTAATTAAGTTGGTTTCTGTAAATTTAAACATATAAAGTAATATTACTTAGCAGTTCTGCGTCAGCTACTTTATGATTTTTAAATATACTTTATTTTAATGCAATAATTTAAGCTTTAAGTAAATATTAAAATTCAGGTTTTAAATATAGCTTTTTCCCCTTATAAATTATCAATTTTAGTTAAAAATAAATTATAAAAATTAGTAACACATTAAATGAAGCGTGAGTTATCTTTTTACAAGAATTCAGAAAAATCTCAATTTAAACCCCTTCAACTTTTGCTTTTGAATATAACTTATAATTTTAAATTTAGATCTAATATGATTTTTTGTTTTGTGTCTAAGTAAAATAAATTATTGGTATTGCCCTAACCAAATTTTAAAATATCAATTTAAATATTTTATATTAATTAGACGATATATTATTATATCTTGTACATCTTTTTCTGATCTATCAATTAAAATAATTAATATATTCCAAGAGAACATCCCTTTTAAACTTGAAAACTTCAACTTTCACATTGAAGACGGGGCATAATAAGCAAATAATGCACTTAAGGGTCCGAGGAAGTCATTATTTTATTGCATTTTTAGGCATTTCTAAAATGCTTATTTTATATTCGAACAAACTAGTGAATTTTGCTTTCGGTCGGGGAAATTAAAATTCAGAACGGCGACGCTCATGTCTAAATTTTAGCTATAGCTTCCTTCTGGGTTTGACCATTAAAATGGAATTATGTACTAAACTTCGGATTTTAATTAAAAATAAAAAGTAACCTATATTTTATTTATATGAAGCACGTTATGCATCGAGCATTAGCGTATGCAAGGGGGGGGGGAAATTAGGTTTAAATCCTTCCTCGCGGACTTTGAATAGAAATTTATTAAATTAATGTATACAACACAAGATTAAATTTTGATATCTTTTCCTATAAATTAACGAGAAAATTTGATAAAATAAATTCCAGTCTTATATTACGTAAAAAAACCTTATTTTGGACGTAAGAGGACGTCTGAAAAAACAATATTAATAAATTGACAATTGTTATAAAAGTAGGAATTTAAAATAAATCAATTATATATATTTTTGAGGACAGATCGGGCATAAAAAAATTCCAGTATCGACTTGAGTTTAGGCTACTACAATTATCAAACTTGATTGACTATCCCGATTAGATATTCAACTAACTCTTTAAAAGTCATCTACGCAAATTATATTAGCAGGTGTTATTAATGACAATCTTAAAACCGATTTATAAATATAAACACATAGACATATCGCAAGCATTAGCTATCAAGTTGCTAAGGTTAAACCAAGATTTCTTCTGTCCGATTTATTGCTATTTTTTATTTCGTATGAAATCTCTCTGATCCCTATTCTATTTATAGTCTGGGGTTGAGGGGGGAATTTCAAAAAATCAAAAGCAGGGGCTGAAAACGACAACTTTCATCGGATGAATACGGCTGAAAGAAAAATATGTGAAAAATTTTGAGGTAAAAATATTTATTTTTTTCGATTCTATGGGTTAAACAGTTGAAAAATTATTTCATAGAGGAAATTTATATTAGAGTGGTTATTAGGGGAGATAAAATGGTTCTGATGATTCCTAGAACAAATTCAAGATAATCACAAAGTGAGGCCACGTTAACATAATAATATGTCGCGTTACTATTTTGAAATTATATTTTAGGAAAAAGGATAACATGTTTTTTACCGAATTAATTTATACTTTTAGATTCTCTCTATTACATGCCCGTTACGCCAGTGTCAGTAGAATGTAAAACTATCTAAATTTGGTTCGACAAACTCACAACGTTGTTACATATAAAAGTTTTTTATAAATGTTCCAAAATTTTAATTTTATCACATACAGAGCCCTGCCAAATGGTTTTTTTCGGCCCGAGTCTGGCCAGATTTATCATTGTTTTAATTTTCCCGACTAGAACCCGAGATGCTTTTTAATTTTTAGCCCTATCCGACCACTAACCTGGCCTGATTTTTAATAAAAAAATTAATGGGCGAATTTTATATTTAAAAATATTTTACAGTATAAATATTAAATGAATTTGATTGTTATTATTCGTAATGTAAAACATATATAAGTTTGGTATAAAGAATTTCTCTTGGTACAATTAATTCAACTAATAAATTTTAACGTAATATTGTCAATTTATTAAAATAAATTTTATTTAACAGTTTAGAATAAATAAGCCTTTAAAGTGTTTACTTACTTTAAATTTAACATTATAATAGCTACTGATTTATATAAAAACTAAAATGAACTTTACAATTTTGATCAACAAATTATTTTAGACAGGGGGCAGGGGCTGGAGAAGCTGTCTTATGTACGCTGGGCGAAGGTATTTATTTTAAATCGAGTTGGTTTTTTTAAAAATCATATTTCATAAATTGGTTGCCTTGGTGTAATTTGTGTCGAGCTCGGGCCTCGGCTCGAACCTTTGCCCGAGCCTGACCTGAATCTCTCGGGCTCGGGCCGGGTCAAGATTCGTGTGCAGCGCTTAAATCTTATATAAAATTAACAAAATAGAATAAAAAATTTAACCCACCGCCCAAGTGAAATCCTGCATACGCACATGGCACTAAGCGATAAACAAATTTTACTTGTGTGATGTTATAGCAATATAAGCTACAAAACGAAATTTAATAATGCAAGTATTTTGATTAGCTATAAAAGTGTCAACGATTTCTAATTAGACCGACCAACCTTATATTGGAGAACGTTTTATAGTATGACCAAAAAATTCTCTCAGGTTTTGATAATTAAGGTAAATAAAGGCACACTTCTAAATCTGGAACATTGTCCTAGTATAAATAGAGTTTTATGCTAATCTAATATTCAGAAAGTAAAATTATTAAAGTTATAAATTATTCGCAAAATTAACATGATTAAAACGATCGGTATTTTAATATTTTATTTTTCCCTACTGCAAGTAATAATTGTTAATTTATTATAAAAATGAAATTTTTAACATATTTAGTTAAAACGTAATCATATTATTTTTATATTATGGATTTAACAATGTTTAAAATAAAGTATTGTTATGGAATAAATGGTCATCGACACCTAAGATCAGTCTTTACTGGTGCTGGAGATTCGAGGAAATGGCAGTCGCAGCCTATCTTGTATTCATACGATCCGACACTAAATACAGGTAATTAATTAGATATTTAATAATTGATATTCAAAAGTTATTGCTAAATATAAGTTGATTAGAATCTTCTATTTTAGTTAATACATCATATTGTGAGGAACCCTATTATGTGGCCCATATAATGCTTGGAAATTTTGAGCTAATAAAACTTAGAATTATTACACTCCCTTTAAAAGTAAAAGAAATTATCAAAAAATTAAACATCTTTCTCGTCATTTTACGGCATTCGTTTTCAAAATCCCCAAAGATTTATGAGGCATGGGCGATGAAGCTCCGGGAGAGATAGAATCATAATAATCAAAGCCAAATTTTATAAATATTCTAAATAAAATTGTTAAAGGAAAATTTAACAATAAATTTTATACGTTGTTAATGTTCTTAATTGTATCTTATAATTTTGGTTTTTACATGACCGAAGCTAAGATAAAATGAGTAAGGGCTTCGACTTCCACTCAAAATTATGCTTAATAATTTTAATAATTATTTTTTTATTCCTTCATAATTTAAAAAGTAAATTTCTAGCTATATCAAAAATATATATGAAATTTGTATTATGGAAAAATTACTATATTAATAAAAACAATCAAATATTTTACTAATTGCCTTTAAATTTTTATGTTCAACATATTCTTGTGTTAATACTCGGATATGCTTGAGGCCTTAAATTAAGACTAAATGGTTCCAAAAAATATAAAAAAAATTTGGTTTTAAAAAACTTTGTCGTTTTCTATTTTTTAATCTATCTTACACCTTTATTACGACACATAAATTTAATGGTTCATGATCGTGTGCTCTTATGTAATAGAACCAATAGCAAAATTGAACACTTTGCTTCAAGTTACAAAATAACGAAAATTAAAATAACGTGGCTTCATTGTATTTCTTTACACTTTTTCTTATATGTTTTTACAGAATTGCAAGTTGAAGAGCACCAAAATAACAGTTTTTAAAATAGAAACGAACAAATATCAAATAAAAGCTTGATTCTTATAACAATTATAAACTATATCGGTCCTTTATAAAAGGTGCTAGAAGTGGATTAATCGCCGCCATTCTTTAGCAAAATTAGAGTTGGATTTAAATATTTGCAAATTAACAATTGGTGCATCATAACTTTTAAAATTTAGAATGGCCCCAAACACCTTTTAATTAGTATTAGTATTAAAGAGGACGATGGTGAAGAAGTTTACAAACTACGACTTTATAATAGTGTGTGTATCTTATTTTCAAGTCACATGTTAAAAAGATAGGGATAAATTTAGCCAAATTGTCTCTAATTTAAAAATTACACTATATGGCATATAAATGAGAGATTATTATTTGATTCGCGGTTACCACCTGTCTTAAATCGAGACCTTACTTCACAATGCTTAAACTAAAATCTTTTTACACCCTCATTTTAATATAACATTTTCATGTGTAATTAATTTTTTGCTTGTACTTCTTTGTAAGGACAAATATTTTTGGGTTAAATTTGTAATACCAATTTTATCTTCTTATTAGTCTGAAGCAAGCTGGTACTTGCGTGAAAGAAACTTCAATTATTTTCAAAAAAATGAATTGTAAGCGGGATATGTAAAACAAACAATAGATAAAAAACACTTTTGTGTGTGTCCGTATAAGTATTATCTATCTATCAAAATCTATTTTGAAGTTTAGAGGCTCGATGGTTTGATGTGTGTCTCGCTTCTATAAATAAAAATTAATTTAAAGCACAAAATAAAATATTATTAAAATTACACTTGAATCGAATATGGTTTGTCCATAAAGATTTATAAAATGCTTCAACACACTTTATTATAGTTCTGGACGTTACGACACGGATAGAGCAAAGTTTGGAAAATTGGTCTAAAAATAGTTGCGTTCGTTTTAAAAATACAAATAGTTTCAAAGATGTCGATTACATATCGTTTGAAAGCTCTCCCAGCATTACACAGTGAGCGCTTTGGTTAAACTAGATTTTTTTAAATTGAGTTGATGCACACAATATATTTTAGGTGTAGTGCTTCTTTGGGTAGACAAGGTGGCAAGCAGATCATTAGTATTCGTCCCGAATGTACTACGGTAATATAATTTCAAGCTTTAGCGTATTTTAAACACATTTGAAATATTATAAAAGGATTTTCAATTTTCCATTACCTTTAAATAAATTTATTCCTTTCAATATGATTAATTTTCTAGTAATGGAAATTAATATAATACATGATTTAAAAATGAATTAATTTAAGCTCACACATAAATTGGTATTAAGATAGGATTTAGAGCAAAGTAACTACTATGAAGGAAATTTTTTTGATAAAATTCTGTTAATAATAAACAACATCTTATTTATATCACCAGATGACGTTATGTGAATGCTTTTATTTTGTCGTAACTCTTATGAATCTATATTATTAAGGTCTAAGGTCAAACAATTCCTAAATTGGTGGAATATCAGTGGACGGTATCCAAAAGAGCTCTATTTAACAATATACAAAATTTTATTGAATGTAAAAACAAATTAAATTGGCAATCAAATCATAGCATTAAAATTACTGCCTTTCGATTACAATGCTCATTATACATTTATACACTTAAAGGTCAGAGCTATATCAATGCTAATAGGAAGAACTTTAGGGCTAATCTATGAAGTCGAAAGGGAAGATCGTGACGAATTTATTATCATAAATAATCTTAAGGTTTATTATTAGCAAATTACTGACAAAAATGTAATGGTTATCTTATGCAATGAAATTGTTATTTATTTATTTTAATAATAAATTATGTAACTTCGTTTTCCTAAACAAATATATTATTCGATTTTTAAGGATTGATATATATAAAAATAAAATATTAAGGCCTAATTAACTTTTTATTACTATTTTAATAGCTTAACAGCAGTTTGCAAACGGACACAAAGATGACTATGGCTCAAAGTTTTGGTATCCCATATGAATACGGCAGTCTCATGCAGTTTTACGAGGAGGTTATTTATATTTTATAATATGACATGAGTTTAGATGAATTCTTGTAAGTTTGGAAATCTCATTTATTAATAAAAAAAACATAATCAAATGGATTATTTTGAAATTATTTTATAAGCAAACTTGCATTTATTAATTAGACTATGTAATAACTTAAATATTTATCAATTTTAAATTTACAGGGTTCAGAAATTCTAAATTTAGAGTTGTAGTTATTGTACTCTCTATTTTTGTTGCTATATACTAGGAACTTAGGTTGGCTAATACCACAGGTCCCGTTTTCATAGCCAAAAATCTTGCTTATCAGGGTACTATTGGATCATCTTTCGAGCCTACGTTCTACGATTTGCAAACCTTAAACAGATATTATTGCAACAGTAATATAAAATGACATATGAGCAATATTGATTAAAGTTCGCTTTAATTGCTTTAATAAAGTGTGAGCAAACATTTGTTAAAATCAAAGCTATTTATTAAAGATACGTGCACAACGCTAAGCCAATGTTTAAATTCTGGGTACACAAATCCTTCGGATTGTAGAACGTGTCTTTGCCCAGGAGGCTATGGTGATGCCCGCTGCAATGAAGTAGAGCCTAGTACAACGGGTATTTTGTTGAATAATTCAATAAAAAAAATAATTTTTTTAAGTAATCTTTGATAAGGGGTTAACAAATCGCCTTTGTAAAAAAACCTAAGCGTTTATCTATATTTTGACACTTATAAGTGTGATGCACTATTATCTGGAAATTAACTTTTATGACCATGTCATAAAAGAATTTTAAATTTTTGCAATAAAGATTTTTGATAAAATATTACTTTATAAAGAAAGGTTTTTTAAATAGTTTTACACTAATTAAATTGTGCGTTAGTTCATACGTTTTACATAAATTATTCTATAAATGAAAAATCAGAAAATTGAATTAATAGTTTTTAACCTGCCTGAATTAATTAAATGTATACCTTTTTGACATATTAATTTTTTGGGGAATGCTCCTATAAACGGAGTTTTATAGCAAGTTTTCATATGTGTAATGTCTCTATTCATTTGAAAAACGTTAAATATCAAGATTTAAAATATTTAGAAAGGTGAAATGCAAAAATATAGTATTTGAGTATGCAAGAGACATATTTAAATGTAGAAATTAATAACTCTTAACCATAAAAAAGAGAGAGGAGTTTTTATTTAAAAAAATATATCCATCTATCATATTAAAATTAAATATTTCTCATTTTAGAAAACAATCTATGCCAAAGCGGGGTAGGAAAGGTAACTATAACAGAAACTACGCCTCCATTTTCGATTAACAGCGTGGGTTGGCCTAGCCAAAGTTATTCTTTGGGTGCCAAATGTGTATGGGTATTCAATGTAAGTATCCATTTGATTATTTCAAAATTGATAATCCTAAAAAGCAAAAATCAAGTTTAAACATTACGCATTAGAATTTAAAGATAAGGTCGGCCTCAAATTTTAACCGTCGAACCCTCGTCATTTTATTATTGCAAACCCTAACTTCTAAAAACAATCTTTTTGCTTATTGTATCCGACTCGTTTCAAATTATTATATTAACTTATATTCAGAACCCAGCACAGGAGAATTTTATGAACTTAAGCGACACTAGTATAATTTAATAACATAATGTTTTACATAACTAATTTTCTCAGGCATATAATTTATAAACTTTTTCCTTTGACCCGTGCTCTTAAGGCCCAATTCATTACTTTTCCATGAGGTAGGTCTAATCTTATAATTCTAAACATTTGTGTACGTGAAATGTTCTAACTTCACTTTTGTATATTTTTAAAGAATTTTCAATTAAGTAAAATAATTTTGTTATACAAACTTATAATGTATAATTAATTTCTTTTTTAGTATTTTACCTTGTTTTGCATTATTAGTTTAAAAGTAATTTTGCGCAGGCACTTTGCAACAACGGTAGCATAGGTCGCTTACAACTCGAAATAAATGCCACCCTTTTCAATGTTACCAAAGCAACGACAGGGCAATGCTTACATTGGCTTGAAGTGAAATATAAAAGCAACCAGGCTCTGACAGGAGTTAGGTGCGTGCCCAATTTTTTGTTTTATTACAAAATATAAGGTAAATTATCTATAATTGCCTAAATTAAATGTCCCCATTTCCTGGGGGCTCCGCCCCCAGACCCCTGTTTAGCCAAGGACTTTCGGCTTAACATATTTTTGCTTCACATCCTCACACACATAGATTACTCTTTTATACGTATAAACAAAGCATATTTGCTATGCAAATTATGTTAAATAAAAATTAATTGAAGGGCTTGCGACGAAACGAGCAGCGACATGCAATAGCTCCGCTATTTCCTGTTACGACCGCGCATCTAAAAATGTCACAATGACTACCGCGCTTCTAAAAATGTCACAGGTATCGTAAGTATATCTCAAAAAATTTACTACAGGTGCTAAATTTCAACCACACTCTGGCCAATGGTCATTTTTTTCAATTGGTCAGCAGCCAGGACACGGTAAAAGTGGATATAAATACATAAGAGTAAAAAAAAACGAAAAAAAAATTTTGATTCCCATTTTGGCCAATGGTCATTTTTTTCCATTGGTCAGCAGCCAGGACACGGTAAAAGTGAATATAAATACATAAGAGTCAAAAAAAAACGAAAAAAAAATTTGATTCACATTTTGGCCAATGGTTTTTTTTATTGGTAAGCAGCCAGCGGACGGCCAAAAAGCCATATTATCAATGGTATTAACAAGAACAATCATAAGAGTCATAAAAAACGAAAATAACATTTCGATTCACATTTTGGTCAATGGTCATTTTTGTCTATTGGTCAGCAGCCAGGACACGATAAAAGTGGATATAAATACATAAGAGTCAAAAAAAAAATTCGATTCACATTTTGGGCAATGGTCATTTTTGTCCATTGGTCAGCAGCCAGGACACGATAAAAGTGGATATAAATACATAAGAGTCAAAAAAAACAAAAAAAAATTTCGATTCACACTTTGGCCAATGGTCATTTTTTTCATTGGTCAGCAGACTGCCAAAAAGCCATATTATCAATGGTATTAACAAAAACAATATTTTAATTCAAAGAAAATAAAAAAAAATTTGGCCTCCCCTGGATTCGAACCCACATCAAATCGGTCTCAGCGGTAATCACGACGAAAAACGTGACAAGACATTCGGTGCAAGACATTCGGTGCGTGACAAGACAAGACATCGGAAAATGGAAAGTGAGCCCATAAATTGCATAGCAATAATAATCAGAATGTATGGCATTTTTTTAACAAAAGCATTAATTCTTGCATGAATCCACAATAATAAAATTATTTTACTAATACATCTTCAAACAGATTGTTATATGTAATAAAATGCGCGAATTAAAATGCTTAATGATGTTTTTAAAGATTGTGTGGCCTATTGCCACAACAAATAGTTTTGAATTCCGAATCTGATAAAATGGTAACCATATTTGAGGCCAAAGCAGAATCATTAGGAAACTTTAACCAAGCTCTTACGGGGACCGGGTTTGAAGCCACCGTATCGCTTAGTAAATGCTTAAAACTTAATATTCTATAAAATATTCCTCTTTATTTTAACTATTATGCTTATTTACCATACCCATGCATGAAACGCTAGATATTAATAAAACAATGTTTAATTGTTATAACCTAGTTCCCAATTCTTGTGGGGATAATGAAGATTGGAAACAGAGTATTTATACGCCCTGGTCCAATTGGTCCCCCTGTAGTCAACCTTGTGGTGGTTGTGGCATTCAAAAAAGGTTCCGACAATGCATGATATTCTGTTACAACGAAAAGTAAACGAAAATCTATATATATGTATTAATTTAACAAAATATAGCATTTATTATATAGAATGGATGCACTTATTTTATGCTTTAACAGTTGTTTCCATGTTTGCTCGATTGAGGAGGTCAAATATCCGACTTTTATTAAAAAGACGCTTTAATTAAATAATTGTTTTTTGTACACGCAAGTAAGCTTTTTTAGCTTATAAAACGAACTTGTTTTTCCCACATGCTTTTCTAACATCAATTAATAAGCATACTGGTATAATCTACATTACTATTGTGGGACCTTCAAAGTTAAGAGACACTTTTTAAAGATACTATGCTGTAGAAGAATTAAACACATATTTAATTTGTCTTAAACTAAAATATATATTATTAGCATATTTTTAAAATATATTTTCCAGGGATGATAGAGAGCGATTAAAACATATTATAAATAATAAAATATTTTTGAGGACGTCATTATAAATAATGATAGTGCACAAGCACGAGAAAGAACCCTAACTTAAATATTAATCAATTTATTCCAAATCTCTTGGCCAAAAAACATGCCTCGAAAAGTTAAACTTTTGATGCGGCACTCCTAAATGGGGTATTTATTATCTTCTTCAAATTATTATCCAACCCACAATTTATTAATTAATTTCGAATATAATATAACAAAATAATTATTATCTACCATAATTATGAGGGTTACTCCTTAACCACCATAAGAATGGGTTAAATCTAATTTGGGTCTTATATATACCTATCTCGCTTAAAATGTGCCTAGAAACTTAACTATGGCATACTGATGAGCTCTTATAAGAGCAGCGTTATATGTTTGTTATCATTTTCGAGTCACATGCTAAAAAAGATAGGGATATATATAGTCAAATTAGGCACTAATTAAAAATGCCTATAGATGGCGCTAATTAGAGTGTACTTTTAAGTTTATTGCGGCACTTCAAAATGGGGTATCTTTTATTTTCTTTCATTTATTATTCAACCCGCAATTTATTAATTAATCTCAAATATTAATAACAATCATGTAAAAATAATAAATTATCAATAATTTTAGGTCAGACGAATTCTTTTATCTTTTAAGAGGCGACCTAAAATGGAAAAAAATTTCCACTAGTGGCACTCGTGGCACTTCAGGGTACATATAATCGTATATGCCAAATAATTTTTAAAACCCCTATATAAGGTCACAATGTTTCTAATAAAACTTGGCTTCTTTGCTTTTCAACTATCATGACTCTATAAAATTATTATATGGATTAAGGAAACAGTGATATTTTATAGAGGAAATTTGAAGAAAGGATAACTTTTAAAATTTGTTTTTTTGATTTTTTAATGAGTTTGCGTATATATAGAAAATCTTACATAAACTTGTAATAAGGCTAACCTAGATATTGAATTGATTAACTCTATATCGGTAGCCGGGCAGCTGCCCTCCCCCCTTCCCCTTATACCCAAAATTTCTTGATCTAAAACATTTTTTGCCTTTCCCTAAATCATTATGGCCTCCTCTAATTTGAATACTGGCCACGCCCATGGGATCAAGTGTATATATGATTTCTAATTAACACATATAATGTGCGTTAAGATATTGATCAATGAATAAACTAAGATGGAAATATAATTTAATTTTCCTCGTTAAATTAATAAGCACTCGGAGAAATGTTAAAGTACTTCAAAGAGCACCTAGGTGCAGAATAAAGTCTCAATAACGTCCTGATGCTATTCATATAACACTGTTTTATCGTATAACTAGCTGTGCCCGGCCAAGCGTTGCTTTGGCTCAGTCCTTAAGTGGTTAAATAAGTATAAGCTATTAATAAGACTTATCTAAAATGGGGTCATATATGAAATAATTTATAATGTGAAAGGTCCGAATGATTTTATGAACCCACTATTTTTAGTATATATTTATATAATATGACAAACCAAATGCAAATTCTGTTTTAGTCATCAAATCCGACTAAAATTAAATGTTTTTGAAAAAATTGCTTATTAATGCTGTTACTTATTATACAATAATACCATTATTTTATTTTTTTAGTTAGCTGATTTATTTGAAATACACTTTTCTTAAATATAATAAAATAATTAATTGAAGGATGGATAATTATTAAAAATATGCTTCTATGATCGACCACGTGATAATAATGACAAAAACTGCATAATTTAAATTTTATTTATTTAATTTAAATAGTCTGTTAAACCCCAATAATTTTAACCGTATACTGTAACATTTTTATTATACTTTTAAATATCTAATTCGAGAAAACTTCAGCTTTGTATGTATGACGTCATTATTGTATATGCTGCTATAAATGAAACTGGACGGGAAATGTCAGATATTTTTAAAACAAAAAGGTATATTAGGAATCTGAAAAAGCTATTTTACCCCTGGCCTATCTGGGCATCTACGGCTAAATTTTCGCTCGAATCGGATCTGAAGTTTCAGAATTTAGCCCTTTTTTAAAACCAAAAGGCCGAGAAATGTCCGATATTTTTAAAACTAAAAGAAATTTTAGCAATCTGAAAAAGCTATTTTACACCTGGCCGCCCTGAGAACCTGCGGGTAAAGTTTCGCGCGAATCGGGCCGGTAGTTTCAGAATTTATTCTCATTTAAATATCTCATTTAATAAAAATTAATGATAGATAAATAATGACATTTATATATAAATAGCATTTACTCAGAATAATCAACGTTGGACTATTTTATATTACATTTAAATTATATATACTTTCATCTTTCTCATTTAAAATATCTCATTTAATGATAATGAGAAAAATTCATCTTCTTCACCTATATATTTTCTCAAATAATCTATAATTATTTATTTCAGGTTAATTCATAAATTTTTTGTTGTCACCGTTAAGAAAAGATGACGTTTAAGAAATTTAATTCATAAATTTTATATTGTCACCGTTAAGAAAAGATGACGTTTAAGAAATTTAATTCATAAATTTTATGTTGTCACCGTTAAGAAAAGATTACCTTTTACAAACTACTATAAGTGATACACTTTTACTACAGAATTGTCTGTATATTCAAATTTTCGACGAACGCGAGGAGGTGCGTTTGATTGACAGTTTATTGAACGTCAAAACGCATAAAACCCAATATCTCGAAAATTAAAAGGAATTTTAGAAATCTGAAAAAGCTATTTTACCCCTGGCCGCCCTGGGAACCTAGGGGTAAATTTTCGCGCGAATCGGGCCGGTAGTTTCAGAGATTAGCCCTTACATACATACATACACTTTACTTTATATATATAGATACAAACAGGTCAGAAAGTTGATCCACTTGTATTTATGAAATATAAAACTATTTTAACAGAAGGACGTCATAATCGTTTTTTCATAAGGCGATTAAGCCAAGCCTTCATGAAGATATGGGAATATAACCTCAATTTTAATTTTTCCATAGCTCTACCTCGTTTTTTGTTCTATAACATAATATATTTGGTAAATTTAGTATTTATTTGATGATTTCATTGAATAGGACGAAATATTTATACAGTAATAATTTATATTTGTTGCCCTCTTTCATGCCTAAAAATTTTGATAAGATTCAAAATTTTATTGAACAATTTGTATGTGTTAACGTCTTGTTCAATCTCATAAATCTTAGAGAGTGTCCTTGTCGTCCAATTGAGACCGAATTTAGAGATTGCAACCCCTACATATGTGACATCAGTGGAAAATATGAATATGACTGCTTTGAGGATTCGTTGAAGTAAGTGGCAAAATTTTCAATAAATGATTTAGCTGTATTTTAAAAATAATTTAATTCATAAATCGCTTTTTATATTTCATTTAACAAGCTTTTGCAATAATTTATTAGATCTCAAACTCGAATAAATGACGCTCAGAAATGTAGAAGGACAAAATTGTGCTGTGATAACTATTTGGCCTTTAATTCTGTGTGCATCCCCTCGTTTCTACTCTATCCCTTTTCCTATAAATTTTAAAAGCATTTTCTATGCCCCTAAGTCTGATGATAAAATCATTTTATAATTTTATATTTTTAAGAGCCATAATTCAAAAATCCCATATGCACATATCTTTTATAAATTACTACCCAATATTTATTCTCTTTTGTGTAAATATTTGTTAGTTTTTCCGATATTAACATCTATTAATTATTGTTAACCTTTGCCATTTAAATCTGCAACATAATTTAATTCCATTTTCACAAAGAAATTTGTTGAAAACAAATACAACTGCTAACAGTTATCAAATATAAAACAATTTCCGCAAATTATAGATTTTTGTAACTTGTCATTTAACTCACTAAGAATTCTCAAATCTTATAACAGTCTTAAAAATTGGAGGTATTATATCCATAAGATTAATATTCTTTATTATAAAGATTACTAAAAAAACTACTTGAAATTTTCATATTACAGTTAAAATCGTATGAATGATAATCGGATAAATAGTAATGTTTTTAAGTGATAAATAACCGCGACATTTTGGGCACATAAACCATAATTTACGCTAAATTTCCTTATAAATGTTAATTGGATAAATGTAAATTATCGGATGAGTGGTAAAAATTCCAATACGAATTATGATTTTCATATGCATATTTTGGTGCTTAAGTAAAAATACTAATTATTGTTATTACTTAGGGAAACCGGGGCTATTCGTAGCTCGTGGTCACTATTATCTTTGTATTTAAAATAATAATGTTAGATAATTATAATTTAAACCATATGTGTATTTTTTCATAAGGTTTAAGTAAAAAAATTTTGTTTTGTAAAAAAAAAAATTTAAAATTTTTTTAGAAGAAAAACGATTTTTGTATTTTGCACATAAAAATTTTTGGCTGTATATTATTGACTAATTTAAGTTTAACCTTATAAAGGGATATTTTGTTATATAAAAACCGTCTAATTATTAAATTTTTATTCGCAATATAGCATGTTAAATTAATTGTTTATAAAAATAGGGGTCGGGTCTAGTCGGAGAGACGCTAGTTATAGCCATTTTTCATTGTGTTTTACAAATGACAAGATTTAAAAAACAAAAATTTTGTTTATAATCTAACTTAGTGTAAGTTAGAATATAAATGGACTATGATTATTCTTTAAAAAAGGACTAGAAGTTCTTTTCCATTGCAAAAAATTACCGCACTTTTGAGGGTTGGTAAGATAATTTTTTTACAAGTTGGCAAAAAAGGTGAATACAAAGTTTATTTTAGCAATTTTAAAAACACCATATTTATTACTTAAAATTGATTTATGGGTTTTTAAGTTTCAAGTAAAAAGCATAATCTAAACTTGCATAAAGTGCATTACATATAGCATTACCCAATTATACGCAAGTCCAAAATTGAGCAGACGTACTTGACCTTTCTTTTCCTTTACTAATCAATGATTCAATACTAAAAAACCTTAAACCTTTATCTGCAAAATATAAAAAATGAAAACTATTTGGTTTTGTGATATATACAAATATATAGTTTTGAATCTATATCAAAAAGTTGTTTCCATTTATATGAGATGCATGTTCTATGATGAGTTTTTTTGGCTTTATTTATTTTACTTCCCTCATCGAGATCGATGATTCTTTTATAATTCAGTAGGATTAATTTAAATTTTAACAATTTTCCTTCTCGACCGCTAGCATTGATTGGTATTTGAATATTTACAATTTTGTATCTCAGCCGCCAACTTACAATTTCTTATCTCTTGGTTTGAATGATTTATTTATCGTATAATTCAAATTACTATAAGTGTCTATCTCTCACTATATTAGATTTTAATGAATAACAGATGAATCACTCTCTACTCTTCACTTCAACTAATATAATCATTCATTTTTCTCACTTATATTGCCAATAAATCTTTACAATTATGTCTACAATTTAGAGTTGAGCTTATTATAGGTCTTTCGAAATTTAGTGAGCTATATTTATTCGCCGTTGTTGCAATTTATAAGTGCATTTGCAATTTTATATATAATTGGCCCTCAAAACGCGTTGAAGATGTAGACTTGCAATTAGGTTTGATACATGCGGCGGTATTAACATAAACTAAATTTCTAAAATTTGTATGTATGACCTATTCATCGGTAATTCATATTTATTTATTTAGTTTAAATTAGCACCATGCTTATAATTTTATTATATCTCTAATTAATAGCATGTATTATATAGTTTTTCTACAAATAATGATAATTTTTATATTAATTACAAAGGATTAACAATTAGCTTGTTTGAACTTAATTGTAACAACTATTAAAGATATATGTATATTAGTTTACTACTCGAGGAACTAAGAATTTAAAATTAAATGTAAATATTTCTTAGGATAAATATTTTACATTAAATTAAATATTAATTGTTTTAATTTTATTTATAACTTTTAATTCTTTAGTTATCAAACCCATTATTTAACTCAATCTTTGGCTATATCAGCCATGTTTGTCCACAAGCTTTTAAACCTATCATACTTTCTGATTTAAACCCAAAACTCAATCAAAAAATTGACAAAACATTTGATCAGGGTTATATAAGTTATCATAATAATAACTTAAAAAACAAAAATTCTGCCACATTGATTGTGGATGGAACACGAATCTATGATATATTTTATAATCAAGATGTGGATTGGGTATATGGTGGAGATTATATAAACTTAATATCAAATGTAGCAACATTCATATGTAGACTAAGAGAAAACAACATAGAGCCTATATTTTATTTTGAAGGAAGTGGTACACCATCTGTGCCATTAAAAAATAAAGCTAGCAAAATATCAACTTATGTCCATGAAATATTAGAGTTTATAAGAGAGAAATATGATTCTAGTGATGCTTTTAACTTTAAAAGAAGGTTAGATTGTGACGTTGGTCGAATCATATACCCACCCCATAAAATGGCTTTAATTGAAATTATTTTGCGTTATGAATGCAATGTTGAGACTCGTCGCAATTTGCGTCAAGAATTTATGCATGAAATAGTGCGAGATTATAGAACCCTAATTAGTAATGGTGAAAACAAGATCCTGGGAATTTTGAGCGCTAACATTGAACTCATGTTCCACATACCTTCTATCAATTTATTTTACGTCCATATATATTCTGAGGGCCAATTACTTTTAACCAATCTTCAATGTAAACTTTTTAGTCAAAGCAAACTAGCACAACACTTAGAACTTCGATTCCACCAATTACCTCTCTTACTGGTATTCTTACATCACAATTTACACACAAAGTATCCAATTCATTGCCCTTTAGTCAAAACACTATTCCCCGCCCTCCCTCAAATATCCTTAAACACATTGCTTCCAGGCTTGTCACAATTTATAAGGACTCATTTTGACATGCAAAGTCCGAGGCGCAGTTACAACGGGCTCCACACTCTATTATTTGGAAACTCAAAATATCCTGACCAGCCTGCAAACGATGTTGGATTTTTACAAGTCCATTGTCGAAGATACATGATAACTTGGTCTGATGAATTAGATCCTTACAAAAATATTCCATACGTCAATCCCTTCATTTTTTCTCTTATGAAAGGCTATTGTATACGAAATTCCGTGTTGCTAGAAAGTAGTGTACATACCGGGATACCATTAACTTATGCGACTTATCGTGCACTACTTAGAGGCTTGATAGGTAGGGAAGGCTAACGGTTAAGTCTAATTACCAGATATATGCCCTTTTGTCGTCATTTTTCCATAAGATTCGTTATTTATTGTTAACATATATTACCTTTCTATAATTTTGTTTGAAATATTTAGCGGTTCAACTGGTGTTGTAAAAACTGCTGCTGGGTTTTGGTTGGTCGACCTTTGGTTTTAGTCAACTAAACATCAACAAACCATAGAATTTTTGGTCTATTTTCCTTCGCATTTATAGACCAAAGGCTTGACCAAAAATTTAGTCTATTTATGTATAGTCTATTAAAACCAAATTTCGACAAAACTAAACCCAGCCATTTTTTACAACACTAGGTTCAACTATAGTAAATTAGAGTAACAAATGGAACTTTGCTAGAGGCAAATATGTTTGAAATGTTGTTAGTAATTTCCCTATCAATAGGTGTACTATTATGGTTGGGCCCGTCGTCTCGCATAAACGAAACTGCGGGCTATGACGGCCATACATTTTACGAATATCATTTGAACGAGGCTGAAACGAAGTATGTCTTAGACCCTGTAACTCCCCTTATGCCAGCTGCCTTGAAAGGTGTCGCCAAACCTAACAATTACGACGATATATGGACCGTTGAAAGTGAAGATGTATGCCCTACATTATATCTCCAGGATTATTATCTTTCTAACTCCGGGTTTATCCTTAATTTTAATTAAATCTATACTACGTATAATCGAGCGAAGGTAATAATAGTCAATTGCATTAGAAAATGCTTGAAAGGCTGGAGAGTCTATATAAGTGAGACCCGGTTGGATGCGCAAATTATTTTATTGTAAGTGTATAGTATATAGACGTGTTAGTTTTCAGGCTTGATATTAAGTTTTGGGGGGAAAGGGTAACCTTTTAAATAAGCCAACGGGTTCAGTAATATTTTAAAGTGTGTGGCACTTGTAATGAGAAAAAACTGTTTTCAATTTGGTTTCTTGATGATTTAGGACGTAATATAGCTAAACGCTTCAAGCGCAATTACAAAAAATTGGCTTTCAACAATGATATTACCTCTACTAAGATCAGTGTTATTGTATTTGCACCTCTGTTTCCATATTGTAATGATATATGGGTTTAAGGGCGGTACCTATGATTTATGCATCTTGACATATTTTCTTAGCAAAAAATAGGTAGAGTACTTAAATTTAATTACTAAATTATATTATATCATAGGTATAATAATTTTAAAAATAAATTTTTTGAGTAAGTCGTAATATATGAATTTTACAAATTAGATCTCAATCTTGAGGTGGCGTTTGCTGCTAGCTATTTACAGCTCCAACATACCGTTGGACGTTATTATGAAAATCGAGCCGATATACGTTCCTCTTTGCCTCATTATCCATTACTTAATATCTCGGCATTGTTACGTAGCTGAGCATCCATTGTTAAACCCATTAGATGTTAAAGCCCTCTTACTCCAAGCAATTATCATCCGCACCCTTCCTCAAAGCACATGGAACAATGAAGTCTTTTTGAACGTATTCATCATTTTTCCATTGCAACAAGAATTAATGATGCTAAAAAAGGTTCCATTGTTTAATTATTCCTATGCAATTTTTGTAGCATTAAATGATGTGTTTTCTGTCTCTTAGTTGAAGTGGCCTAAAGTTCGAACCATCGGTTTGGCAACAACTTTCGTTTACGGCGTCAAGATGTTTTACACGGCCATAGCCTTGTGCGGCTATCCCGTACAAATGTCAAAAACGCTCATATGGCACTTCTTCGACGGGAAACTCTTCCACGCCATTTCTCAGCAAGTAACATACCGTGCGGGCAATTTTTAGTTAGCCAATAAGATTTCTGATAAAAGAGGTTATTTTAGCAGCTTGGAATGGAGCTGACCTTAGTAAATACAAAAAGTTGTTTTTAACGATGAATTATGTCGATATATCTTTCTTTCTATGACTGTTTGTCACCTAGGCCGGTGCTCAGTTCTTTCAACATTAGTTTCCAGTTGTCTTTATATTTATATAGATCTTTCTTTATCTTGAGAATTTTCATATCGTGTCATGGGCGTACGCAGGTTTTGAATTAGGGGGGGGGGCAGATTAAAAAAAAAGGTTTCGACTATCCAAATCCAAATTTTCCTGAGAGCAAACGCAACTCCCCTAATTAGGCAGTGGGGGCAGTCAGACCCCCTGCCCCCCCCCCGGCAAATTAAGGGGGGGGCACCGGTTTTTTTTAAATTAGGGGGGGCAGCCGCCCTTCCCTGCCCCCCTCCCCGCGTACGCCCATGTATCGTGCCTTATTTTATGAATTCAAGTAAGCTTGGGTCTTCCTCTCTTTCGTTTTCCTGCGAAATTTATCTTCTCAATTTTCTCCCGACCTAGCTTAGCTATCGTCTCTTCTCTCGACATGGCCATACCATCTTAGTCTGTGTGTTAGGAACTTTATCTTAATGTAGATTTTATATGCGATGTGGTCAAGAACACTCGCCTAAACAAAAATAAAAATATATTTAATTGGGCTGGTTGACCAGTTATCTCTTCATTATTGCCTGGATAAATTTGACTAGTATAATCAAAATCATGTTTATCACTAATACACTGGCGGTTAACTAATTTGCTCGCGGGTTATGAAATTGGGAAAACTCGTAGGTTTTTTTATAAAAATATAGAGCAGCATACACTATGAATGTATCACGTTTGGAAAATCGTTCTATCATTGTTTAAATATCAAACTTTAAAAAGCCTTCGTTAAAAGAATTTTAAAAACGGCATACTTTCGAAGGTAAAATTGAGGACGGACAGTTTTTTTTGTTTATCGGCATTTTTTTTCTTATACAATTGATCTAACATAGCATCATGCAAAGTAAAAATGATGAGTAGAAAACCTATAAGCTAAGTTAGAATGGTTTAAAGTTTGTATTGCAAATATTATGAGAGATTTATATTAAGAAATTTATATTCAAATTTGGCTAAATCTAGCAACTGAGAATATACTAGAAGTACCCCTCTATTTTTATTATATTTTTACGACATGAATTTATTTAACATTTTATATTAATTAGTTAAATGAAGGCATTCAGGTGGAAACGATATGTTTGGGCAATGGTGCAATCATCCAAAAATTAGCCGACTTAGAAAATATTGTTTACAATCGTGAATAAATTTTTTTATATGCAATTTAATTTGTTATATATTTAGTTTTTATAAACTAATACAAAAATACCTACTAGCACTTGTAATGATTCGTGAGCTCTCTAAACTTATTATAAATTAATTGACCTGCTTCAGAGCAATTAGTAAATTAAATCATATTACTTCTCTATTGGTATGAAATCTTTCGTCATGGGAGATTGAAGTTAGTAGGAAGGATGGACATTGACGGTTATTATAATAATAATAATGGTGGCTCGAAATTTAATTCATACTTCAAAATATAAGGTAGCCAGCATTGGAATTAGAGGGGGGCAAAAATGGTTTAGGGAGGGGCAATAAAATGATTTAGGGACGGGTAAAATGAACTTTTTTTGAAATTTTTATCTTGATTTTAATAATTTTCAACAAAATTTTTGATTTAGAGGGGGGCAGCCGCCCCTCCCTGCCCCCTTCCCTTGGCTACGCCCATCTGCTTAATAAAAGTCAATCTTACAAACGTCATGAATAATTTTCTCGATAAGCTCCCATGTTTAATGATATGCAAAAGGATTTTATTCGGGCCCGTGCCCGACCTTCCATTTTTTAATTTGCCCCACCCGTGTCCAAAATGCTTTTTTATTTTTGCGCCTGTCCTAGCCTGATCCAATTTTTTCAAATAAAACTTTTAGGCAAATTTTATTTTACCTAAAAAATGAATTTGAATGTTGTTATTCGTAATTTAAGTTCGAATTAATAATCTAATATCTCTTGCTACAATTCATTCAACTAATTTGCTTAAAGGGCCCCTGCATATCTCCAGCTCTATTTAAAAAAATACAGACCTCAAAGCAATGTGCGTCAAAGGAAGACCACAGCCATAATTCGGTCACAAGTCACAAAATTTAAATAATTTAGTAGGTTTATGCCATCAAGTACAAACATAATACTGGAGATATTATTAATATATTTTTATCAAAAACCCATCTTAGATATTAAATATATATATTAAATTAAACTAATTTTGGTTTAATCTAACTTTTTTTGCAACCCCCCGGGCAATCCTGTATGTAATCGTAAACAAATTTTATTTAATAATATTATTTATAGAGCTGTTAAAGGAACTAGTTCCAAGAAGTTCCTTTTGCCAATTTCAATTTGCATTAAAAATTTTTAAATTAATTTATATATTATTTTATTTAGTATTTTATTCACGGTAGTGTTTGTTAAATAAATTTTTCGACTTATGGTAATTTATATAAAGTTCATTTGTTTTTAATTTTTACCATATTCCTTTTCCTAGTAATAGTAAGTTTATAAATATTAAATATATAATCTTTTGATCATTTATATGATGAAAAGAATGAATAAATTAAACGTTTTTTGCTTTCTAATAACCGAAATTTAAGTCTTTTAGACAGTTTTTTCCATTTAAAAAAAAACTATTTATTAAATATAATACGCCATTATTATCAAGTGCCCCTGTGGAAAGATTATTTAGCTTGGGCAAAATTTTATTTGGAGATAAGCGAACATGTCTTTTAGATGACAACTTTGAAAATAATATTTTGTTAAAATCAAATAACATTTATTACCTGATGATTTTTATAAATTGTAATATATAATATATTGGTTTTATAGATTAATAAAAGATGTTTGTACATTAAAAAAAATTAAAAAAGGAACTGGAACTAGTTCCTTTTTAAAATGAGGAACTAGGAACTGGAACTTGTTCCATTTTAGGCAAAGTAACTGGAACTTGGCAAGTTCCTTTTTAAAAGGAACTTTTAACAGCTCTAATTATTTATCACTCATTTTCAACACCCCCACCCCCGTTAGGCAATCCTGCCTATGCCAGTGATTTTAACTACTATATCGCAGAGTTGTAAGTAGAAACTATACCTTTCTCTGAGCGTCGAAAGAGGCCTTTATTAAAACTAACAAGAGCCATATTTAGTGTTGTCTACTATTAAAAAGGCAACAAATTATTTTCCATAGTTTTTTATTCAAAGTGCAAAGTTTTTTTTGCCATTTTTCAAGTTTTTTATTCAATTTGCCAAGTTTTGAATAAAATGTTAAGTTTTTTATTAAATGTTTAGATTTTTATTAATTTGCTCAGAGATTAATTACACTTGCCAAGTTTTTTTATGCAAAGTGGTTTTAATTTTTAAATAAAACAGATAGGTGGGGGATTCGAACCTACGAGGTTTTGAGATGTATTGACGCAGGTCACAAATTCAATCCACTACGCCTCAAGGTCAAGACCTCAAAATATCTCTTGGATTATATCACTTATATATAGCTGCACTTGTTAAAATTTATTAGCTACACAGTATTATATGAATCAATTTCTGATAGGGTTATAATATTTCGGTCAACTTCATCACATACACACGATGAACTTGATATTAAGGGTTCAAAATTTGACAGAAGCGAAATTAAAAAAATGGTTTCAATGGGCCTTAAACCAAAATCTATATTCAAGAATCTTCAAAAATCAGAGCAAGTGCCATCTATAAATTAGTTAAGGAATTACCTAAGTGGTTTAAAAAAAGAAAAATATGGCCCAACTTCTATAAGCTTGGGAGAATTAAAGCATTGGCTCATTTCGAAATCCTCATTACCTGATGACAATGATATACCTTATATCGTTTCTTACAGAATATCCTATGAGAACAGTACATTTAAGTTTTTTAATCAACAAAAAGGTAATATATATTGTGTCATATTAAATAAAATTAATGTAGGCTGCTCTTAAATTCACAATTATCAAAATTGTTGCATGCTGATGCAACATACAAGATCACATGGCAAGGCTTTCCACTTTTAATTATTGGAACAACAGATTTAGCCCATTAAGGCCTACGGTCGAATACATCATACGCAAAAATACCATATTTAGTATAAAAACTCGGGCCTTTGGCCCTCGGGGGAAGGGGGAGGGGGGAAGGGAAGGGGGGAAGGGAAGGGAAGAAAGGAAGGGAAGGGCGAACTCTTCTATACTCTGTATAAAAGTAGCATATTTGCTATGCAATTTATGGGCGAGAAAGGTGGGAAGGGGCGAGAATGCCTATAGGGGGGTATTAAGCAAAATGATTAGTTGTTATTTATACAAATATTTTGCACTCTCTGGGATTCGAATATAAATTCATAAGAGTCAAAAAAAAACGAAAAAAAAATTTTCGATTCACATTTTGGCCAATGGTCATTTTTTTCGATCGGTCAGCAGCCAAGACACGGTAAAAGCATAGACTACATAGACTGCTCATCACGGTATAAAATGTGTGTGTTTTTTTCCGCCATTTTGATGAACAATACCGTCCTATATCACATAATGGCGTTTTGCGCTCTGCCGTTTTTTTCGAACAGGAGAGGTAAAGAAAAAAGGTTTTGATTCCATAAATAAGTAAGATATTACTAAATATATGATATTTTTAAAAAATTTTAATAACATTACAGTTTTTAATTTTTATGAAATGTGTCAATAATAAATTTTTTAAAAATATCATATCTTAAGTAATATCTTACTTATTTATGGAATCAAAACCTTTTTTCTTTACCTCCCCTGTTCGAAAAAAAACGGCAGAGCGCAAAACGCCATTATGTGATATAGGACGGTATTGTTCATCAAAATGGCGGCAAATTTCACACACAATTTGCCATATGGAATATATGACATGAGCAGTCTATGTAGTCTATGGGTAAAAGTGGATATAAATTCATAGAGTCAAAGAAAACGAAAAAAAAATTTCGATTCACATGTTGGCTAATGGTCATTTTTTCCATTGGTCAGCAGCCAACGGACGGCCAAAAAGCCATATTATCAATGGTATTAACAAGAACAATCGTAATAGTCAAAAAACGAAAAAAATAATTGCGATTCACATTTTGGCCAATGGTCATTTCATTCCATTAATCAGCAGCCAACGGACGGCCAAAAAGTCTTATTATCAATGGTAATAACAAGAAAAATATATTAATTTAAACAAAAAAAAATAAAAAAAAATTTGTCCTGTTCGGGATTCGAATCCACATCAGGAGAGGCATAGGCTTTTGTAGGGGGGGGGGGCACAGGGACCCATATCAGCAGAGGCATAGGCTCTGCTAGGGGAGGGCATAGAATAATTGTCAATGTTAGCCAAAAAAAACGAAAAAAATAATTTCGATTCACATTTTGGCCAATGGTCATTTTTTCCATCTGTCAGCAGCCAGCGGACGGCCAAAAAGTCATAATAGCAATGGTAGTAACAGGAACAATCATAATAGTCAAAAAAAACGAGAAAAAAAACTTGGATTCACATTTTGGCCAATGGTCTTTTTTTTCATTGGTCAGCACTCAACGGACGGCCAAAAAGTCTTATTATCAATGGTAGTAACAAAAACAATAATTGCATACTTAAAGACCTTTTGATATTATCAAATTTAGTTTTTATTAAAACTTAAGATGTGATTTACATTATGAACTAATTTTATTATGTGTGCTAATTAATTAACTTTCTTTTTTTTGTAAAAGAAGGGACTTTTTATAAAATAGTGTCCGGTCTTAATGAGGACAGGTACTTTCACCTTCTAGGAATTTGTCAGTGTACCAACGAGAAAGAAGAAGATTATGAATTTTTATTTAAAAGTTTGGCTAGTGGTATTAATGTATTAGTCGATGTAGAGCCAACCTTTAAAGTATTAATAAGTGATACGGCTAGCAAAAAAGGTTTATTTACAACTTAATTTATTGACCAGCAGCTACCAATGGGCTAATAAAAATAAAAATGATATATCCCTGGAAACCACAAACCATATTGAATATTAAGTTCCTTCAGGCACCAATATTATCAATAAAGATGATATTGAAATTAATAAACAAATTAATTACAGCTCTTTTGATGTATATACAAAGAATATTTCAAAATTTTGGATTGTTAATATGGCAATAAATCCTCACCAATGGGATAAGGGAATTTGTAATTGCCCTGTATTTTTCAAGCAATACATTTGTAAACATGTGGTAGGACTTTCAATCAAGCTTAACACTTCGTAGGTTGGGTCAAAAATGCTAACACGGATGATATTTGGGGTTATAATTACCCCAAGCTTTAAATAGCTATAACTTAATGTTTTAGTATATAAACTTGTCAAAATTTGCAAGAATAATATTTCAACTCTTCTACATTCAGTAATATATTAATTTGGCTAATTGATCAAGTGGTTTAAATTTTTAACCTTTAATTAGAGCAACCCCCAAAATATTTCCCCTACTGACTATTTTGGTTCATACCAAAAAAAATATTTTTTATTTTATGGTTTAATCAACAAGATTATATAAAAGAAGGTTGAAACTATAAATGTGGAAAATTTGGTAAAAAATAATCCAAAAACAAAAAAAATAGAGATGTTCAAACTTAGGCAATTTTTGGCTTTTAATTTTTTAAGGCAAAAAAGTTACTATTGGTCTCAACTCATACTTTTATAAATTTAAATGTTATTAAAATTTTTCATATAGATTTATAATAAAAGATTATAATTAATGAAAAATATTTAAATGAAAAATGTTATATAAGAAATTCTATGAGGCTATAAAAATAGTTAAATATACATTTTCTACATATATTTATATAGTCATAAATTTGCTAAATTTCACTCTACTCTTAATTATTTCATCCGTAATAAGTAATTTAAAACAATCAAGAAGAGTTTTGGTTGCCCATTATAGCTTTACTCCAGGTTAATGAAATCTAGCATTTTTATTAGGACAATTTTTGTGGCACTTAGTATTCCTTTGAAATATATCATATAATAAAAGCTTCTAAGTTATTTCCTATAAAAGTAACTAATTTTTTTAGGCATATCAATTAACTCTTCTTCATCTTAATCTCCTGTTAACTCACTCACAGATTTATGACTACTCTAGTATATGTAATCATAGAAACATCAAGAACTTTATAAAATGTTATAACTGTTATGTTCATATACCATCTTCAGACGAAGAACTATAAAAAAACTGCACTTTTTAATATTAGACTTATTAAAAAATCAAAAAATGCAGGAAAAATCTCACAAATAAGCACTTTGAAATGCCACGCGGAAAATTTAAGATGTTAAAATCAGTGTTTAAAATTTGAATATTTTAAATAATAAGAAATTTACACAAAAAATTTCTTCACAAAAGGGTTTACAATAATGGTTTTTAATAATATATTTCAAAAAAAATGTTGAAAATTTTTTTTTCTTTCATTTTATGGAAGGTGGGGTCGTGGAAGACCCTGGGCATCTAAAACACTCTCTATCTTAAAAACTATTCGATAAAAACTAGCCAAAATTTTCAGAGATATTCGGGGTAAAATTTGTTAAGCTACTTAAAAAATGAAATTGTAATATTCACTAATTTATTTTGTATAGCATTTTTAAACGGCTTGGGGTCATTATTACCCCACCCGATTTACGAAGTGTTAAACTCTGCAAGCCTCCTATAGAAGCCAAAAATATTAGCATTGGTCAAAAAAGACGAAGAGTGCGACCATCAAAAGCTAAAAATACCTTAATTATACAATAATTTACTAATGGATTATACATTTTATAGCGTTTTTATATATTTTATTGTATTTTAATAAAGAATTATTAAAAGCATCATTTTGCTTGTTTTCAATAAACTTTGATTTAAATTAGGTACTTAATATAAACATAATTTTTATTATACAAATTAAGAGTATTATTTTACAACGATTATAAAAGCTCTCAAGGGTTTCCATAGATAAAAATTTTATAAATATACAATTTAAATTAATAATTTATAACGATTATAAGAGTTCTAGTGTTTCCACAGCCCAATAATATTTTTTTAAACTTGCCTATAAGGCCTTTAAAAACAATTAAAATTTTAATGCTGCAAAAATTAATGAACATTCTTCTGTTTAAAGTTTTTTTAATAACAACTGAGCATATTTCGAAAAAAAACTGAACATTTTTTGAAAAAAAAACTAAATATTTTTGAAAAAAAAACTGAGTTTTTTCTGAAAAAAAATTGAACATTTTTTTAAAAAAAACTGAATATTTTTTGAAAAATTACTGAACATTTTTTTATAAAAAAATTGAGCACTTTTTAATTAAAATCTGAGCATAAAAAACGAACATTTTAAATTAAAAATCTGAGCAAATTGAATTAAAAACTGAGCACAAACAACTGAGCATTATGGAATATTTCACTATGCACTTAAATAACACCCTATTAAAAATAGGGAGGCGCGCGTAGCCAAGATTTTCTCAAGGGGAGGGGGAAGGTGGAAGCCAATTTTTTTACATTTTATTTGTAACTAGCCGTACACCTCAACATAAAATGGATTAGTACAACAATAACCCAGCAGATCCCTCTTGAACCTGACGACAACCAGATCGATCTCGGATTTTGGAACAGCGAAACCCTTGAGGAAAACCCAGAAAGAGAACCAGAACAAAACCCCATCACGTGATTATGGGTATATAACCACAAGAATGACCTGGGGGATACCACTCTCTCATTTTTCCAACGCTCATATTACTCCCTGGCCACTTTCTGTCTCACTTACTCCCTCGTTACCTCATAAATTTTGCTGTTTTTATATTACACTAGCTGTGCTCGGCCAAGCGTTGCTTTGGCTCAGTCCTTAAGTGGTTAAATAAGTATAACCTGGGTCATATATGAAATAATTTATAATGTGAAAGGTCCGAATGTTAATGCAAATAAATATCCATAATATTTATTTAAGAGCGATATAAAATATTTATTAATTAATAATTCATAAGAGTATATAAGCATTAAATATAAAATGCTTATAATAATGTATGGGTAATAAAGAGCTGTATGATGATTTTGGCTGAAAGTATAATGTAAAAAATGATGTAAATAGTAAAATAAAACCTGCAAGGGAAAGTTGATGGATAAAGGGTAAATCAAAGATAGGTCTTATGAAGGATAAGGTTATACACGTACAGCAGTATTATAGCTTCTTGTGAATGTCTCGTCAAATTTGGTTATAATACTCTGGCGTAATAAAAAGGGCAGAAATGCTAAAAGAAGCTTCTATGATCGACCACGTGATAATAATGGCAAAAATTGCATAATTTATATTTTATTTATTTAATTTAAATAATTTGTTAAACCCCAATAATTTTGTACGTATACTGTAACATTTTATTATACTTTTTAATACCTAATTCGAGAAAACTTCAGGCTTGTATGTATGACGTCATTATTGTATATGATGCTATAAATGAAACTGGCCGGGAAATGTCCGATATTTTTAAAACGAAAAGGTATTTTAGAAATCTGAAAAAGCTATTTTACCCCTGGCCGCCCTGGGCATCTACGGCTAAATTTTCGCGCGAATCGGGCCGGTAGTTTCAGAATTTAGCCCTCTTTTAAAACTAGAGGGAATTTTAGGATTCTGCAAAAGCTATTTTACCCCTGGCCGTTCTGGGAACCTACGGGTAAAGTTTTGCGCAAATCAAGCTGGTAGTTTCAGAATTTAGCCCTTATCCACATACATATATACATACATACATACATACATACATTGAATGAACGCGTTCAAATTTTTTGAAAAATATATGAACGGCGTTCCTTTTTTTGGTGAACTTTGAACGTTAACGCGTTCCTTTGTTTTGATGAACGCGTTCGAAACGTTCGCTCAATTTTAAAAACCCTTTTTTAGTTTTATTTATTTGAAAAATAATGTTAATCCGAATTTTGTAACAAAAAAAACCTTATATTTTTTAAATCTGTTTTTCCTTTTTCCTATTCCGAAATACTTTTAACATACCATAACGTGAAGATAAGATTAAATATTAATTTGATATTATTAATTATATTTTAATTTATAGGTTAATATGGACAATCATATTATTATATCGTCGTCATCTTCAGATTCTGAATATTCAAAATCAGCAAATGAATTGACATTGCCATGACCAAAATATGATAAATATTTTTCACTCTTTTCATATAAAGGACCGAATTTAATAATTACAAAATGTAAAAAAAAAACTTTTAACTTTATTAAAAAAAAGGGTTTGAAACCCCTAGAATTGATAATGAAAGAACTGTCGATTCCGAAATATCTTTTTTTGACGAGGAAGTAGAGGGCGGATCGGAGGATGATATCTTATCGCATTTTTTTGAAGCGAGGGACAAGACATTAAATGTTTTTAATAAATTTCCTGCTTTAAAAGAGTTGTTTAGTAAGTATAATACTCCAATCCCCTCATCTGCCCCTGTGGATCGGGATTTTAGTATAGCTAATTCTGTATTCCAAGCGTTTCTGCTTATCCGACGAAAATTTTGAAAAACAATTATTATTATGAATAAGAAATTTTATAAATAAAAAATCTTTATGGGCGCTCTATTATATTATATTTATATTGTCGAAATAAAACTATTATTTTTTATCATGGCTAATATATTGTGTTAAAAAATATAAGACATTTATTTATAATATATTAAAAAAAATTATCATAAAATTTTTTGTGAATGAACGTTGAACGCGTTCGATTCTTTTAAAAATGTTTACACAGCACTATTTTAATTCATTGATTAATAATCTCTAGATGAATCTCACCTATAGTTATAAACAATGATGTAGTTTTCAGTGGCGTAGCCAAGGTCCCCTCCCCCCCCCCCCCCCCCCTTAGCAAAAATTTAAAAAAATTGATATAAATAAAATATTAAATAAATTAATTTTCAGCAAAAAGCTTTAACCACTTTGTCTTCTAAACACTACATCCTTCAATGATCGTTGTTTTTCTATAATCAAGAGATTAAAAGCCTATTCGAAAAATAGGTGTCAAAATATCGATTAAAAATGAATTGGGAATATTAATTAATCATAGGTAAATTTAAGGCATTAATTTCATCCTATTTTGGAAAATTTATTAATTCTAGAATATTTATAAATAAAAAGTGACAAAAAATAGCAAACCATATAAAAATCTCATTGTTATGGTGCCCGCCCAGGCCTACTTGCAAATCATAATTTACGACGGTTGCTTGCCAGGCCTCTTGGCCGAGTGGGTCCTACTTTTTGGTTGTAAATTTTAATTTGTAATCTATATATATAAAGTAAAGTGTGTGTATGTATGTATGTATGTATGTATGTATGTATGTATGTATGTATGTATGTATGTATGTATGTATGTATGTATGTATGTATGTATGTATGTATGTATGTATGTATGTATGTATGTATGTATGTATGTATGTATGTATGTATGTATGTATGTATGTATGTATGTATGTATGTATGTATGTATGTATGTATGTATGTATGTATGTATGTATGTATGTATGTATGTATGTATGTATGTATGTATGTATGTATGTATGTATGTATGTATGTATGTATGTATGTATGTATGTATGTATGTATGTATGTATGTATGTATGTATGTATGTATGTATGTATGTATGTATGTATGTATGTATGTATGTATGTATGTATGTATGTATGTATGTATGTATGTATGTATGTATGTATGTATGTATGTATGTATGTATGTATGTATGTATGTATGTATGTATGTATGTATGTATGTATGTATGTATGTATGTATGTATGTATGTATGTATGTATGTATGTATGTATGTATGTATGTATGTATGTATGTATGTATGTATGTATGTGTATGTATGTATGTATGTATGTATGTATGTATGTATGTATGTATGTATGTATGTATGTATGTATGTATGTATGTATGTATGTATGTATGTATGTATGTATGTATGTATGTATGTATGTATGTATGTATGTATGTATGTATGTATGTATGTATGTATGTATGTATGTATGTATGTATGTATGTATGTATGTATGTATGTATGTATGTATGTATGTATGTATGTATGTATGTATGTATGTATGTATGTATGTATGTATGTATGTATGTATGTATGTATGTATGTATGTATGTATGTATGTATGTATGTATGTATGTATGTATGTATGTATGTATGTATGTATGTATGTATGTATGTATGTATGTATGTATGTATGTATGTATGTATGTATGTATGTATGTATGTATGTATGTATGTATGTATGTATGTATGTATGTATGTATGTATGTATGTATGTATGTATGTATGTATGTATGTATGTATGTGTATGTATGTATGTATGTATGTATGTATGTATGTATGTATGTATGTATGTATGTATGTATGTATGTATGTATGTATGTATGTATGTATGTATGTATGTATGTATGTATGTATGTATGTATGTATGTATGTATGTATGTATGTATGTATGTATGTATGTATGTATGTATGTATGTATGTATGTATGTATGTATGTATGTATGTATGTATGTATGTATGTATGTATGTATGTATGTATGTATGTATGTATGTATGTATGTATGTATGTATGTATGTATGTATGTATGTATGTATGTATGTATGTATGTATGTATGTATGTATGTATGTATGTATGTATGTATGTATGTATGAATGTATGTATGTATGTATGTATGTATGTATGTATGTATGTATGTATGTATGTATATATGTATGTGGATAAGGGCTAAATTCTGAAACTACCAGCTTGATTTGCGCAAAACTTTACCCGTAGGTTCCCAGAACGGCCAGGGGTAAAATAGCTTTTGCAGAATCCTAAAATTCCCTCTAGTTTTAAAAGAGGGCTAAATTCTGAAACTACCGGCCCCATTCGCGCGAAAATTTAGCCGTAGATGCCCAGGGCGGCCAGGGGTAAAATAGCTTTTTCAGATTTCTAAAATACCTTTTCGTTTTAAAAATATCGGACATTTCCCGGCCAGTATCACGGTGATTGCAATTTTTGTTCCTCTTAGCATGATTGTTCTAATCCCCTTATTATTATTGTATTGTTTACCACCGCGCTGTGCGCTATTATTATTATTTATCGCGTCCATCATTATTATTGTTTTCAACCACTGAGCTGTGTGCTATTATTATTATTTACATCTTCCATCATTATTATTCCTACTATTTAAAAAAACGAATTGTTAGTAAAGAGTCAGTCATATTAAAGTCATATACCTTATTTATTGCGTTACTGTTAATAAAGGAAATAGTGTTAATAAATCCTAGTGTCGGAGTCTTAATAAATTCCGTCCTCCCTTTTTGAGGGAGGACTATGTCAGAAAAAGATTTAATATTTATCAAATAATATAAGGGATCCAATATATACAAAACCACAAATAATATTTAATTTGATAGTTAATGCTTAATTAGATTCGGATATGCATATGTTTTGTCTATATGCTCAAGTAAAAATTTAAAAAATAAACCATAATATATATAACAATTGAAATATATAAGAAATTAATTATTATATTACACATAATCGCTTAATTAGTCACTTCCTAGCAATGGGGCATTCGAATGTTTTAACGGGCAAAAAATGTTCAACTAAGTTTTTTTATAGCAATTCTCACAATCATATTAGCAAATTTTACAATGCATTTTGTCGAAAATTATATTCGAAAAGTTTAATGTTTTTATTATGTTTCCAGGCTTTTATAAGTGTCTTTATATCTTTTATGCAACAAAACTATAATATTTTAACCCATTTAATTTAGTTATTAATCAAAAAAATTTCCAAATTTTGGCCAAGGGCCCCCCCCTTGGCTACGCGCCTATTTGCAACTGATAGGTCGAAAAAGGAGATATTTTACCCATGTATGCTGACATAAAGCTGTTGAATCTATTCGATTCGACTTCTTTACAAGGCACACGAGAAACATGCGATAAAACTAAAGTACGCGATAGATAAAACGTAACATAACATGTGAATATCACAATCACGCGATAGGAAAACAGAATAACCAGTGTTGTATATCTTTTTCTCCACCGGCTGCATAAAACTTTAGAGTACATACATCGTCAATTATCCTCTACACTTCCCCCCTTTTCACAAAGATAATGTTTTAGGTAGCTTGGGGCCTGTCGTACCCGGCGCGGGTATCTACCTTCAGGCGGGGCGTTGCTAAGCTCTGGAGCCATGGGAAGGGCATTGTGTTCACCTGCGTCTGTAGCGGCATAGTCATTGGGAATCATTGGCAGGGCCCATTGACTGGACGTCGTTGTTAAGGGGCTTGCATCTATTAGCTCGTTTGCAATGGGATTCGATCGCGCGGTGTTTTCCGTTCCGGCCATCCATTTTCATGTCCGACCATTCTCCGGTCCAATATTTTCCTTGGTCTCAATTGATCCAAATGTTGATGGTGGTTTTTCCCTAGGGCCCTAACTATGTAAGAGCGCCCACCAAATTTGGCTGTTATAGAACCCTCTACCCATTTGTTGGGCCCCAAGAACATGCGCACCCACACATGGTCTCCTACGCCAAACGTGCGGGATTTTTCGGTCTCCGTCCAATGTGGCGGCTCGCTTTCCCCTAACAACTCCCACTCGATTCGAATTTTCCGCTTAACATCCCTTCTGCCGGAGTTATCCCAATCGCTGGGTGGATAGTCACCCTGTAATTTTCCAGGAATACGCTTAACCCAATTTCGGAATTGTTGCGTACCACCGCCTCCTTCGCTAGCCGCACGTACCTTTCCGCCAATCCATTTGACGCGGGGTGATAGGGTGCTGACCAACCTTGTTTTATCCCCCTACGCCTACAAAATCCTCGAATCTCCTGGCTTCTAAACTGCGGACCGTTTTCCGATATAAGGACTGATGGGTTACCGAACCTGGCGAACCCCTCCGCCAGCTTTGTTATTATGGTTGAGGTTGACGTCTCTTCTAGTTTGAACACCTCCAATCATTTCGTTCCGTTGTCCACCAAGACTAAATACGACCTGCCGCGCACCGGCCCAAATAAATCCACGTGTACCTGTATCCAAGGCCTAAAGGTTTGTTCCCCCTTGATCAACGGCGCTCTTTATGCTGCTGCGGCCGTGTAGTTGCATGCCCTGCAACTTTTCGCTAGGTTTGCGATATCCTGAATAAGTGTCGGCCACCATACATGTTGAGCTGCCACCTGCTGCATTCGCTTAACGCCCACGTGGCCCATGTGTAATCGTTGTAGCACCGCGTACCTTAATCTGGCTGGAATGAGGACCCGTCGTCCCTTGTAGAAAATAACCTCCTTGGACTCTTGTAACTTCGGCAGGTACCCTTCGTAGAGGCGCATAGTACCCACGACTACTGTGCCATTCTGCGTCCCCTTTATCCATTCCTTGAGATGCCGTAACGTCTCGTCGCTGGCGGTGTACTGTCGTATAACGTCAAGGGAGATAAACGCGTTCGCGGCATCCTCTAGTACCTCTTCAGTAACTTGGAAAGCCTGTTCGCTTGGTCGTCTCAATAAAAAATCAGCTGCGTTTTCCTTACCCTTGCTATAAACGAACTTCGCTGTATAACAGGAGACAAATCAGGCCCACCGCATTAACCGCGGCGACCACTGTTCTTTCCCTCTTTTGCTTTGGTCAAAAATGTATAACAATGGCTTGTGGTCCGTTAGGATATAAATTTCTCTTCCCTGAACAAAATCATTAAATTTCTTTAATCCGTAGACGACGGCCAAAGCCTCGCGCTCGATCGTAGAGTATCGCCCCTCCACCTCGCTTAGAGCTCTTGACGCGTACGCCACCACTCTCCACTCACCATCTGGCGGTCGTTGTTGCAAAATCGCCCCTAGACCTTTTCCCGACGCATCGACTACTAACCCCGTCTCCCAATCTCCGTTGAAATAACCAAAACTGGTGCGGTAACGAGCGCCTTCTTGATGTTTCCGAAAGCTAACTGTTGCTCTTTACCCCAGTGGAAGGCTACGTTCGCCTTTGTTAACCTTTGGATGGGTTGTATTAACTGGGCGTAATTTTTGATAAACTTTGCGAAGTACGACGTCAGCCCCAAAAAGGATTTCACTTCCGTTTTGTTAGTTAGCTGTCCCCACTCGCTAACCACTTTAACCTTCTCGTCCTTCACTTTTATTTCTTGGTTGCTGATAATGTATCCCAAGAACGTCCCTTGTGCTACACCAATCACCGTTTTGGAAAAGTTTAGTCTAAAACCCCCTTTGTGCAACGTGGTGAGCACTTTATGCAAGCGGCTGCTGTGGACCTCCTCTGAATCCCCCACTATCAATAAGTCGTCCATGTACACCACCACACCTTCCATGCCCCCAAACAATTGATCCATAGTTCTCTGAATGGCCGCCGCACAATTACGTCCAATCCCTTGACTCTAAACAGTCCCTTGTGCGTTGAAATTGTTAGAAAGAGGCTTGTTTCCCAGCTCACGCTTAATTGGTGGTACGCCTTGGACAGATCGATTTTCGTGAAGTACGATGCGTTTTCCAGCTTGGTGAGCAAATCGTCAATCTTGGGAAGCGGGTACAGTAATCCTTGCGCATACTTGTTAACTGTAAAACGATAGTCGATGCAAAGTCTAAATTTTCCGTCATTCTTACAAACTGGCACCAACGGGCTTGCCCAACGGGAATACTCGACTAGCGCGATCATGTCATCTTTCACCCACTTGTCCAACTCTTCCTCGACCTCCCTCCTCCACGCTAAAGGAACTCGCCGCGCGGGAATGAATACCGGCTTAACCCCGGGTTCTATCGGAACCTCGACTTCAATGTCCTTTACCGCCTGCGGAATTGTCCCCTTCGGCCCCGTCATCTGCCGAACCATATCTTCGACGTGTCCATTGGTTGCGCGCGGCTCTTTTGGGGCCTTCTCCTCGACAAAATTCACTACGTATCGCTCCATGACGGCTCGCGAATTCCATCGGGCTAGCTCCCATACGTCTTTTCCGAACTCTTTTATCCAGTTCGTCCCGAGTAAAGGCGGTCCCTTTACATCCGCCACTAACAGCGGCAGGCGCCTCGGCCTCGGCTATTACGTCACCGATAATCTTTATCTCCTTGCCGCCGAACGCATGTACGGAAGGTCTCGGGTTTGTTTGCACGGGTAAACGCTCCTTCCACAAGTTGGCCGGCACGATCGTAACGGTGGAGCCCGTGTCCATAAGAAAAGTTATCAAGGTGTTAATAATATATACATCAATAGTCAAAATATCTAAAGCATGGCCGAACCTGGTCATACTCGAGCCCGTCCTCGTCGCTTCGACCGTGAATGCGTCGTCCCCTGGTAGGTGCATCGTCCTCAGGCCCTCGCCGATTGCCTCTTGACCTAAGGCATCTCCACGGCCTTGTCCCATTTGAGGTCCTTTTCGGCCATCAACGAAGCTTGCACCGTTGGGTCGTAGAGTCTTAAAATCAGCTGATCGAGCATTCTGGCTGATAATTCTTCGGGATGGAAGCCGCAGTCCTTTGATGCTTCTTTTAGCCTGCGAATATACCGCATATTCTTCCCGGGCATGTGTCGAATATTTCCAAACATGAATCTTTGCGCAAGAGGGCAGGTCTGCGTCTGCCCCTTAAACACCTTCTTCGCTCTCCTGGTTGCTTCCTCGAACGTCTTTCCGGTAGGGTTATCCGGGTAAGCGTCGTCCGCGATAACCTTAAATGCCTCCGCCGATAACGAACTTAGAAATCTGCATGTCATCTGGGTATCCGATAACGTCCCTGATTGTGCCTTGATGTTGGCCTCGAATTGAATAAGAAAAGTTTCAATCGAATCTCCTAATTTGAATAATTCCATGTCGTTTCCACCGATTATTGAATTAGAAATGTTTCAACAAAATATCCTCTTCAGAATAATTTCCCGGTAGGTTCACGACGCCAACGTTGAATCTATTCGATTCGACTTTATTAGAAATCAATTTACTTTACAAGGCACACGAGAAACATGCGATAAAACTAAAGTACGCGATAGATAAAACGTAACATAACATGCAAATATCACAATCACGCGATAGGAAAACAGAATAACCAGTATTGTATATCTTTTTCTCCACCGGCAACATAAAACTTTAGCGTACATTATACATCGTCAATTATCCTCTACAAAAACATACTTGATTGAGGAAGGAATAGCATAATCCTTGCAATCAAATATATAAAAAACTTTCCTCAAAGTAAAAAATTGGTGCTTATTGTATTTTTATTTGATCATTATCAATATTGTTAATAAAAAAGTTTTTAATTTTTCTAATTTTTGGCGATGATATAAGCCTCACTATATCTTTCATTTTCCCTACATTAAAAACTAATTCTCACTCTAAATTTGAGCTAGATTGTGAGCTTAGTAAAAGTCTAGTTGCATAGTGGATAAATTTGCGAGTTCTTTAAATAAATTATTATAGTGTCATATGTACTATATATGCGGTCTACCTTTAAATGATTTTAAAAGCATGCGATTTAAATTGTCTAAGTTTTCAAATTAGGCTTCTATATAGTAAAACTGGTGTATGGGTAAGTAAATAATGTTTAATTTGCTCTAAACAAATTAAAGCCAAAATTTCTTGATAATACACTTAAAAATGAAATTGAAGACTTTTGGCATCCTAAAAATAGAAATAAAATTTCAAATAATAAAAAAGAGAGTTTTTATTTATTGTCAATGATTCCTTATCCCTCTGGAAATTTGCATATGGGTCATGTTCGAGTTTATGTTTCAAGTGATTGCATTGCAAGGTATCAAAAAATGATTGGAAGAAATGTAATTCTTAAAAGTTTTTGGTTAATGTGATTTAAGGTTGTGTTTCCCATGGGATGGGATTCTTTTGGATTGCCAGCAGAAAATGCTGCCATTCAAAAATCTGTAAACCCAAAATTATGGACTGAAGAAAATATAAACACTATGAAAGAACAATTGAAACAACTGTGCTGCAATTTTGATTGGAATCGAGTATTTTGATAATATAATCTCTACATATATATTTTAATTAAATTTTGATTAATTGCTTTAGGATAAGAGACAGTTATTTTAATTTAAGTATGTTCTTAAATTTCTATGCAACTTTATAATATTTGACAATTATTATCAGGATTTTAAAACCTACCTTTATGTATTGTATATTTTATATAAAAAAACAAAAATCCATTTAATATTATGGTGTTTGTGCAGGCTTAAAGGTTACATTTTTAATAATTAAATGAAGGTCATGACATTTTCTTTACATTTTAATTAGGAAATTTTTACATCACATCCAAGTTACTACAAATGGACTCAGTATCTTTTTATAAAAATGCTTGAAGCTGGATTGGCTTATCAAAGATGGGTATATTTAATTATTATATTGATTTTTATTAACATTTTATTATATTACAATAAGGTTATTAATTTGAGTATTATTTATAGTACTTTTTCTTTGTCCTTAGGACATACAATTAAGTTGTAAACATTGACAAATAAAGGGACATTATATGTCAAATTGCCATATTTCTGACCTTTGTGGATTTTATAAAATTCAATTTCTTATAGAAGAATAATGGGCCATTCCATGTCGATTCGTCAAAAAAAAGACGATTTTCGACCGACCATTTCAGATCAGGATAATTTTTGGTGAGGGTGTAGGCCTCATTTATTAGATTAATTTCTGAAAGTTTTAGCCATTTTGGGCCAATACTTTTTAAGTTATGGACGTTTAAAGGGCCAAAATCACGTTCGGGAGCGTTTTATGAATTTTACTATTTTTGTCATATTTTTGAAAGTAATTGCGTTATTCACTCAGATTTTGGTGCATTTTGTTCCTAAAAAAATTCTCTATCGAAATAATTTAACCAAAAACCTCAAACTTTTGCGGTTAATTTTTTGTGGTAAAATTAGTGAAAAATCATAAAAACATATTTCTCCGGTATATGAAATCACCAATTTCACAATGTGAACTCCTTTACGACCCATTATCATATTTCAATCATAAAAAGTTTGGGCGCGGCTACGAGATGGTCAAAAATTCGAAAAATTGCATTTTCAACAAAAATATTTATAGATGGCGGTATAATCAATTATCACAAGAACATATTATGGTGTTTGCTTTTTATCAAATTCCAAATTTTTAAAAAATATATGGTAAATAAATAATATTGGATTAAAAATCAACTTAAATTTTGAACTTTTATCTACGCGGTGGGCAAGTAACCGAGTTTGAAAATAACTTTAGGTTTAATTAAGATAAAAAATGGTCACAACTAGCAAGAATTTTTTTTTTAAATACCTTTCATCCTGCATAAATTTTTTATTTTTTAGCATGGATTATCAGTATAAAAATAAAAACATATGAGCAATTTTGCCATCATATTAGTATTTATTTATTTTTTCAACCTCATATTAATTTTAGCATACCCCTATATCATTTAAGTTAAAGTTCAAGATCTAATTTTCAAACTTGGATAATTGCCAAATGCGCAGAAAAAAAAATCAAATTTAAGTTTATTTTTATTCCAATATTGTTTATTTACCATATATTCTTTATAAATTTGCAATTTGATAAAAAATAAACACCATAATATGTTCTTGTGATAATTGATTATACCGCCATCTATAAATATTTTTGTTGAAAATGCAATTTTTTGAATTTTTGACCATCTCGTAGCCGCGCCCAAATTTTTTATGATTGAAATATGATAATGGGTCATAAAGGAGTTCACATTGTGAAATTGGTGATTTCATATACCGTAGAAATATGTTTTTATGGTTTTTCACCAATTGTACCACAAAAAATTAACCGCAAAAGTTTGAGGTTTTTGGTTAAACTATTTCGATAGAGAATTTTTTTAAAAACAAAATGCACCAAAATCTGAGTGAATAACGCAATTACTTTCAAAAATATGACAAAAATAGTAAAATCCATAAAACGCTCCCGAACGTGATTTTGGCCCTTTAAACGTCCATAACTTAAAAAGTATTTGCCCAAAATGGCTAAAACTTTCAGAAATTAATCTAATAAATGAGACCTACACCCTCACCAAAAATTATCCTGATCTGCAATGGTCGGTCGAAACCGTTTTGATTTGTCCTGGAATGGCCCTAATAATAAAGCGTTATTATCCTATTTAATATGTTGTCAAATATCGGTCCATGACGGTATAAATTTACTACACCATCTGAACACGGGAAAGTTCTAGGTTTTTTGGTTGTTTGCTATGGCTGCTTGAAGTTATCATTTAGCATGCATAAAAAACCTTGAAGTAAATTCATTAAAATCTAATTATATAGACTTAAATCAAGAAGTTTTTATCTACAAGCGGTGTTTAGATATATTTATATATACCTGTGTGTGCAAAATTTTATGAAATTAAAATACGTTTTAAAACACCAAACATGTATTATTAAATATGCCAAATGTCTTATATGAACCAAAAAAAGGTGAGATATTTTATTCATGGACGTGCCAGGATTTGAATTAGTGAGGGGAGGGCGAATTTGATATTTGGTGGGGGAAAATGATTATTTTTTAAAATTTTTGGAATAATTGTAATATCGAAATTATAAAAAGGGGGGGGTGGATGTTTGCAATAAAATAATAATAAAATTAACATAAAATGCATAGCAATTAAAATTATTGGCCTAGAACTGGGCTTACATCTTTATATAGGTGGTGAATATTGTTTTAAGCATGAGAGCTATTGCACTCACTTTTTATTGAGCTTAAGATAGTTAATAATGATATCAATAATTTAAATGGAAAAGCGCTAACTAATCTAGTTAGGAAAAATGTAATAGGATTAAATTTAAAGAATGTGGTAATTTTTTTTATTTAATGGATAAAAAGGACATTTGTGACAAAATATGAAATGACAGATGTAGATATAAAAATCTATTATTATTTAGCCAATTCTCTGATTTAGATGAATTGTGGTTGGGGTGTACAACTTATATTGTTTTTCCATCAAAATACACTAAAATTTAAGAAATTGCGCTTACAGTTTTTAAATTATCATTACTAAACTACTTAGTAAAAAGCGCCTAAGCGTGACTTTGACCCTTTAGAAATTTACAACTCAAACTTGCCCTTAAATTAAATGGCTAATTTATTAAAAATTATCACAACATGAAGTCTGTTAATGATGCCTTATAATTTAAACAGATACATAAATATGAAAATACGAATACATATATAGTAAAAAAATTTGAACTCAATTGGGATTTGACCTAAAGATTAATATTTTTGATTTTATGATCTGCGATATATTGAAATATCATTTTGCAAGGGGCAATAATGGATGATAAAATAAGAAATTGCAATAATTATGTCCAATCTAGAGTCTTTCAATAATAATGTGAGTAAGGGGCTATATTATAATTTCATTTTAATTTGCATTATGCTTCTTAATTATAGGGATGATTTGTGGGGCATAATGGTAATTTTCCCTTACCCTTCCTTGAAAAAGCTCCTGTGGAAATATGTATAAATTGTTGTGCTTAGGTCAATGTCTTGCCTAACTATTATTAGGCTCCCTGTTTGTAAATTACCTTGGCATTTAATAAAATTTGGAATATCTCATTTTTGATTATTTGATGGTAGCTAAAAGACTTTATTAATTTTTAGCATAGAAATTTAAATGATTTTAACACTAATTACTATGCTTCAATTATCTATAGAGCATTAATTTTCAAACTTTTGACTTGTCCTTATATTTTGACCCGACCAAACTTGAATTGTTATCACTTTTATACTCGAAATCGACATTGCATGGTACTTCTGGCTGAATTTATAACGTTCATGGGAGTATCCAGAGGGGGCAGAGAAGGACAGCTGCCTTCCTCTAAATTCTTAAAATTTTTAAAATTTTATCTAATTATGGCTAAAATTTCAAAAAATTGTCCTTTTGCCTTTCCCTAAATCTTAATTGCCCCCCTCTAGTTCCAATCCTAGCCACCCCCGTTATTTAGTTTTCGATATTATAAAGCTTTATTATAATTTGGTTTTGATATTAATAACATGACTTTATATTTAAGGCAGATGTGGATTGGGATCCGATGGATAAAACTGTATTAGCCCGTGAGCAAGTCGATGAGAATGGCTGTTCTTGGAGGTCTGGCGCTAAAGTCGTCAAAAAAAGGTTGAAACAATGGTTTTTCAAAACAACATCTTTTGCTAAGGTATAATGACAAGTTTTCTGTTGAACCACTTCTTTAGTTATATCGAAGGGTTTAAAGTTGAATTTATGCAAACGCATTTTGTCGCTAAACATATGTATATGTATAGTGCGACTTGAAAAATGGCTAAAACCTGTGATAGTCTTGCCAAACGCTTTTAGTTTCCACAATGAATAAGTTTAAACTTATGTTAAAAAAATATTTTAAAAAGTAAAATCACGTTTTGACTCAAATTTTTATCATTTTTAAATTCCATTTTTTAGTCCTGAGTAAATTTTAGCCGACAACAGATTTAATTTTAACAAAAATCCTGACTAAAACGAAATAATATTTTGCCATTTTCATAGATGGTTATGAAATTCCTATTCATACTTATTATGATTAATTACACTAAAATGTTTTGTGGTGGACATACCACTTCAATGGTTCTCATTGTAATGTACATAGACATACCGCATTAATACTTTTATTGTAATGTACGTACCGCATTAATAGTTTTTATTCGCCTCGATATTTTTAAGGGTCGGCTTTGATAAACATCAGTCTTAAATTTTACCTTTCGGGCGGGCCCGGGCGGGCACGTTTTACTTTTCGGGCGGCCCGGGCGGGCACGCTTTGATAAGATTCGGGCATAAATAAATTATTGTAGGGCTAGAGTAGGGTGTGACTTTTTATATAAAATGGATTATTTTTGAAAATTTCTAGCTAGATTGAATTGCCTTACACAGCTTCACCTTTAACACTTCAGAGGTCGGGTGGGGTTATAATGGTAATGACCCCAAGCCGTTTAAAAATGCTGTGCAAAATAAATTCGTTTTCTATAATTATAGGCATAAAATTAAAACCACTTGATCAAATAGACAAATTAATATATTAACAAATTTTGACAAGTTTAAATTATAAAATATCTAAGTTATAGCTATTAGTTTGGGGTAATTAATACCCCAAATACCATCCGTGTTAACATTTTTGACCCAACCTCTGAAGTGTTAACCAAACCACACTTGTAATAATATGAAAGATGAATATTTTTTCCCTCCATGACCGTGTACTCAACACAACACAATTTGATTGATTCGAAATGCTAATTAAAATTCTATTTTTTTAGTGTGCTTTATTAGGGGCCGGGCATTCTTCTGATCTCTGTGTACCCTTTATTTAACCCTTGTTGAGAGTATCGCATTTTTAATGAATTTGTTGAATATTTACTTTACTATTACTTTTACGTCCTTTCCTTTTTTTATTGCTAACTAACGAACGCATGTGCTGTGCATGTGCGTGCACGTGCAGTCTTGACAAACATCCAACTCTCTTAAAAACGTTTTCATATTCATTTTCATTCTACTAAATTCAATCGCTTCGCTATTATTTTCTTTTTCACATTTACTTTACAGTATTTAATCCATTCAATTTCAAGTAAGTCTCGTGGTATTTCAATTCAAAGTGTTCATTTGTGTGATATCCTGCATTTTTTTATTTTTTAACATGTTTAATAATAAAAAGTGTAATACTTTTACTTGCGCTTCGAGCCGGGCCGGGCGGGCATTTCGGGCAGCTCTTGCGCTTCGGGCCGGGCCGGGCGGGCATTTCGGGGAGTTCTTGCGCTTAGGGCCTGGCCGGGCGGACACTGAGAAGGGTTCGGGCGGGCCGGGCGGGCAATTTAATCATAAAATCAAACCGGGCCGGGTTCGGGCAAAAAAATTTAAACAAATCTGACCTCTGATAAACATCAAACCTGTAGGCCATTGTACGGCATTTAAAAGGGATAGTTCAAAGAAAGCATTTTTTGTGCGGAAGTGGTTAGCTTTTTTAATTTTTTATAAATTTTAATAATAAAATGAACATCTTCTTTTTGATACACGCCCATCCAGACCATTGATCGTCCAACCATCCCCACCACCCAGGGGATAAAACGATAACAATTAATACAAAATCGTTCATCGTGAAACAGTTAACAAAATAAATATTGTCATATCATCCCAACGCTATCACCACTGTTAGTAAAGTTGAATTTAATACTATTTGTAAAGTTAAATTGAATAAAGTAAGCCTTCTGTAAAGTATAATTTAATAAAGTCCGCTATTCGTAGTCCTCCCATTTTCCCTCCAAAAAATTGTAAGTAAATTAGTAATTTCTTAGCGTAAATTTTAAAAAAATTATTTTTAAGTTTTTCTAGTTTTACATTAAATTTTGCATTGTTTTATATATATTTTAAATTATTTCATTTATGTAGTGTGTATCATTCTCTATTAAAATTGTGTTAGATCGATTTTTGTGTGTGTGTGTGTACAATTTTATAATTTATAAATAATTATTTAATTATTATTTAAGCTTATATTTTTTAGTATTTGAAACTATTTATTTGATAAAATATTGTTATTTTATTAAATAACTATTGGAACCGGATACTTCTAATAAAACGTTTACTATATACTTTATAATAACTTTTATTTGATTTGAAAATAAATAGTATTTCTTGTTTTAATTAATTTAAATTCATTTTTCAATTGAATCTATTTTTTTTAAAATGCTTGGTTTTTATAGGCCCCCCTCAATAGGCATAATTTCTTTATATTCTTATGCGCGGACAAGTTTCTAATATATATAGATACGAGACCGCGCTTGATCGTGCTATTAATCCACCAAAAACTACACTCACCGCTTTTTTTGAATTGTGTAATCGTGCCGATGATTTTGGGGCCTTCGTGCGAACATTACTCTGTGGACTCAATCGAAAAAATGGATGCCCGCAAGCAAGGCACGGCAGTTAATACATGTCCTGATTCAAAGCAAACATTTTAGGTCGTGTATATACAGTGAATCCTTGGCAAACTGAGTGCTTTTATCTGCGATTGTTGTTGGTAAATGTCACAGGCCCATTGTCATTTCACGATATACGTACAGTAAATGGACATCAGGATCCAACGTATAAAGGTGCATGCCTTGCTCTAGGATTGCTAGAAGATTACAACCATTGGGACAGTTTGCTTACTGAAGCAGCATTAAACTCAACAGCAACACAAATTCGTCTACTATTCGCTATGGTGTTGACTACATGTTTCCCCGCCCGAGCACAAACGTTGTGAGATAAGCACAAAGATTCAATGGCTGAAGTTATATTACATCGATATCGAGCAAGGTGCAACGATCTATCGATATTATTCAGCGACGCTATGTACAATGAAGCATTGATAGCTATTGAGGATCTTTGCATTGTCATTGCCAATTCAAAAATTAGACATTTTGGTATGAGTTCACCAAATCGAAGTGTATCTGATTTCCTCAACACTGATATGAATCTTGAACTGCAATACAATACTCTAGAAATGGTAGCAATTGTTACTCACAATGTCCCACTACTATAATGATGAACAAAATACCATTTACGACCAAATTATGCTGGCAGTTTCGGCAGGACAAAGTGGTTTCTTTTTTTGGCTGCACCAGGTGGAACTGGCAAAACATTTCTCATTTCGATAATTCTTGCCGAGATACGATCAAAAAATGGCATCGCATTGGCAGTTGCATCATCTGGCATTGCAGCTACTTTATTAGATGGAGGCAGAACAGCTCATTCTGCATTTAAGCTGCCACTAAATATCCAAAATAACCCAGAGGCAGTGTGCAACATAAAAAAAACAGTCGTCTATGGCCACAGTACTTAAACGGTGTAAAGTTATCATCTGGGATGAATGTACTATGGCACACAAACATTGAGGCATTGGACAGGACATTGAAAGATATAAAAAACAATGACAAACTATTTGAGGCACTCTGTTACTCCTTTCAAGTGATTTCAGACAAACACTTCCCGTTATTCCACGTTCAACGTACGCTGATGAGATCAACGCTTGCCTGAAATCATCGTCATTGTGGCGTAATGTTGAAAAGTTGGAACTGAAATTAAACATGCGCGTTCATATGCTTAAAGATCCTTCCGCTGAAACATTCTCAAAACAACTTTTAGATATTGGTGATGGAAAAGTTGCTTTGTATGAAAATACTGGATGCATAAAATTACCGACGGATTTTTGCACAATCGTCGACACGCAAAATGTTCTCAGCGACCACATATTTCCAGATCTACATACACAGTACAAAAATCTTGCCTGGATGTCCGAAAGAGCAATATTGTCAGCAAAGAATGTAGATGTCAATAATTTAAATTCCAAGATACAACAGTTGTTGCCAGGTGACTTGGTGTCATACAAATCTATCGATACAGTTTGCGATGCTAACGAAGCTGTAAAGTATCGAATTGAGTTTTTGAATTGAAGAATCTTCTCAAAGTCACCATTTTGAAGGGAAAGTTCCGATGTGAAAATGTATTGCTGCCACGAATTCCTATGATTCCCACAGATGTGCCAATTGAATTCAAACATTTTCAATCATCATCAATCTCTAAGTGCGATGGAGTATACAATATTTTTGGTTAGTCCATCTTTAGCCAACACAAACAAATTGGATGGTTTACCCACGCGAGAACATGCCACATGTAGTTGTCCGTGGGAAAAGCATGGTGTGCTCAAATCTAAGCCACAAATAGACATTGTTTGGCCCTTGGCTTTATTAATTGTCATTGCGAAAGCTAATCTAATCGGAAATTGAATGCGTTTGAATTGAATGGGTACATCTGAGGGAAAAATAGGATTTCGTGGCAGCAATATATTTTCACCGCGAAATTTGCCATTCAATACAGTGACTTCTATAGATTTTTGTAATAATTTTTTGATTACTAATCGTATGCCATTGCAAAGCCGTGGTGGGTTTAGGTTACGAAGTAAAATTACAGGAGATCCGACCTTTAGCTGTAAATCGTGCGGTGGCATGCCTGGCAAATCCAAAGAATTCAAAAACTTAATCGGATAATTTACAACTTCGTTGGCATCACATACTGTACAGATTTGTATGATATTAAGTCACCTGGCAACAACTGTTGTATCTTGGAATTTAAATCATTGACGTCCACATTTTTTGCTGCTAATATTGCTCTTTCTGCCAGCCAACCAAGATTGTTTGTGTAAAGATTTGGAAATACATGGTCAATGAGAGCAGATTGCGTCTCTACAATTGTGCAAAAATCCGATGGTAATTTCATGCATTCAGTATTTTCATGTAAAGCACATCTTCCATCACCAATATTCAACAGTTGTCTTGAAAAATTTTCAGCGGATGCATCTTTAAGCATTTGAACGCGCATGTTTACTTTCAGCTGTAGTTTCACAACATAACACCAAAGTGAGGATGACTTTAAGCAGGCGTTGATCTCATCAGCGTACGTTGAACGCGGAATAACGGGAAGTGTTTGTCGAAAATCACCTGAAAGCAGTAAAAGAGTACCGCCAAAAAGTCTGTCGTTGTTCTTTAGATCCTTCGGTGTCCTGTTCAATGCCTCAAGCGAATGTTTGTGTGCCATAGTGCATTCATCCCAGATGATAACTTTGTTTGAGCACTCTGGCCATGGACGATTGTTTTTTTATGTTGGGTTTTGAATATTAAGTGGCAGCTTAAATGCTGAATGAGCGCTTCTGCCTCCATATAATAAAGTAGCTGAAATGCCAGATGAAACAACGGCCAAGGCGATGCCATTTTTTGATCGTATCTCAGCAAGAATTAGCGAAATTAGAAATTTTTTGCCAGTCCCTCCCGGTCCATCCAAAAAAAAGAAACCTCCTTGTCCTTCAGAAATTGCAAGCAAAATGCGGTCGTAAATGATTTTTTGTTCATTAGTGAGTAGCGGGACATTGCGAGTAACGAATGCTGCCAATTCTATAGTATTGTATTGTAGTTCACGATTCATATCAGTATTGAGTAAATCAGATGCATTTCGATTTGGTGACCGCATACCGAAATGGCTGATGTTTAAATTGGCGATGACAATGCAAAGTCCTCAATAGCTATCAATGCTACATTGTACATGTAGTCGGTGAATGGTATCGTTAGATCGTTGCTCATATGACGATATCGATGCAATATATCATCAGTCATAGAATCTTTGTGATTATCCCACAACGTTTGTGCTTGGACAGGCAAACAGTCAACACTATGGCGAAAAGTAGACGATTTGCGCTCCTGTACAGTTTAATGATGCTTCAGTAAGCATACTGTCCCAATGAGTGTCGTCTTCTAGCAATCCTAATGCAAGGCATGCATCTTTATAGGTTGGATACTGTTGCCCATTTACTTTACGGATATCATGAAAAGACAAAGGGCCGGTGACATTAACCAACAACAGGCGCAGATAAAAGCACTCAGTCTGTCTTGGATTGACTGTATATACACGACCTAAATTGTTTGATTTAAATAAATTGGGGCATGCATCAACTTGTGTGCCTTGCTTGCGCGTCCATTTTCTCGATTGCGTCCACGTAAAATAGCGCGGTACTTCTGAATAAAGTAGTGTTCGTGCGAAGGCACCAAAAGCATCGGAGGAATTACACAAAGCAAAAAAAGCTGTTAGTGTTGTGTTTGATGGATTTATTGAACGATCAAAAGCCGTCTCGTTTGTGAAAAAAACGCTTTGGCCGTTTTCAAGATGAACAGCTAAATGGATAACTGCTGAATGACGTTCATGAATTGGAAACCCGAAGATTCGCCAAATAGCTTCATTGGAGCTGATGTATCGTCCGATTTGGTAGTTGGTGATTTCATCACTGTCATTCAATGGCGTAGCATTCACATTGGTATTTTCAACTCTAAATACAGCCATATCATTTCCTTTATTAATATATTTGCAAATGTATTTTATGCTTTTGACCGAATTGCAGAACTCAACATTAATATGAGCATTGAATGTTTTACAGGGGAGAGGTGAGTATGGTGACCCAACGATTGTCGATGTAATGTCTGTGTTACTGATAATTTTACTAAATGATTGTCCGCCATCATCGGTACTTCTTCGACGATATATAGGCTATCCGTCCCCATGTGTGATCGTATCGTTGGTGAAATCTTTAGGAAAACGTTTTGTACACTTTCCATCTAACATGCAAGGCGATGAAGGATTTAAAGCACCGCATGGGCCATGAATTATATTTTTGGTGACAATATCAAACAATAATTGATCAGTAGAAGGATTTGGTATTTCTGCGGATACTAAACTATCTATGTCTTCTGGGCGTATTTTGTCAATGAACCAAATCAAAAAATGTGCTAAGGTAATCCACGCTTTTGCCACTCAACCGAATACATCCAACAACGTGCGGGGCCAAATATGTGTAATTTTGTAATAAAGTTAACGAAAGACCTTAATTTTTGTTTAAACACACGGGCTATTATGCCATGACGATGTATTGCATTTTGTCCTGGTAAGAGTAACGATGTAATTTCCTGCCATTTTTGGATTACATGTAAAGATGACAAATAAACATGGTCGTCCGTATTCGCGTACGTAAGCCATGGCATCCTGTATGTATTCTTGCATGTGACGCGGATTACCTATGTACGATGATGGTAGAATAATGGAGCTACCATTTCGGCAGCGTTGGTAGCGATAGCGTCTCGCAGGTGGATGTATTCTTCAGCACGCCGCTTTTTCTGGTTATAACGTAAGAAGCGTAAGCGCTCGCTCTCAATCTTCACATACATATCCACAATGAACTGCTGACAAAGCTCTCGACAGCGTAGAATGATGTTGTCTTAACCGTTTCTAATCATCAAACGATAGGCATAATAATCCATCTAGCTCACTTTTTTGCTTGTTTCAGCTCCTGTGATATAATACATACAAAAAAAATTAAAAATGAGTAGTCATGTTTTATGTTGTATAAAATACCATTTCGGGGATCCCGTTGTTTAATGTTTATAAAATAACCGTCTTGCCCCTTCCAAAAAATGAGCGGATTTTGGAGAGCGTCATAGGAACGGTGGGTATCAGGAATGAACTGTAGATTATCATCTCTTTTTCGAATCACGATTTGGCGCGAAGCTGTACTGTCGCCAATCATGATTCCAGCAACATCGTCAACAACAGGTGCATTAAATCTACTCATATGCTGTCCCGCAGGTGTTTTATCAGGATAGATGACAATAGCGTGTTTGTCACTTATTAATTTGGGCATGTGTGCTTTAAATAATTTTAACAATTCATTGTGCTCAGTCAACAGAACGTCCAGATCGCTGACGATGCGCCTGCAAAAGGTGAATTAATGTGATTGTAGCCGCAACGTGCATTTACGCGATTAATTAGTGCGCGTTCAGAGTCCTCACCACCCATAAAGTAAATTTGTAAAAATTTATAGGAATCGTTTGGCATTGGCAGCAGTGAGCCAACTTTGTGAAAAACTTGGCCTTTAATTTTGAACGTTGAATTTAATAGCTGACCGTTTCCAGCATCAGTTTTAACTATTTCTGTTGCTCTGAACGATGTCATTTGGAAGCATTAATTAACTGTGCGAATTGACTTTAGGAATAGGCTAGAATCAGGATCCGTGCCAATTACTAAGCCGTGCAATGGTTCAGGTGGTGCTTCAATTGCCGTTAATTGTATTTTTCCTGATGCGCAACACATCCCTGGTGGCTCATTTTTAAATTTACGTGCATGACAATGTGGACATTCCTTGTCTATAGTACCAATTACCACTTTGGAATGAGCGTAATATTCAGCGTCAGGCTCATAATGGAATGCTAGTCGGAGGAATGAAGCTGATGTAAATGCTCGATGTACTTGTTGGAGTTGTTGGTTAATAGCTCTACGTGTGTTAAACACGAAGCGGCGCTCTTGTCTTTGGTCTAATCTTCTTTGTAGATTTAGTTCATCTCTAGTCTCTTGCGATTGTGATTCGCGGAATAAAGCCATACTAACACGCACATCTGCATTATTTTGTAAATGTTGTTCATCTGTTCTCTGTGCTCGTTTATTGCGCAAGTCTGCATTATGTTTTGTTCGACGATCTAAATTGGCTCCTTTGCGTTTTGCAGGCATTGATAACTGTAAATAATTAAAATAGCGGCAATTTAATGATAACACCTACACTTATTATGAAGGTTAGAGACTCCCAATTTTTGCTCATCAATGCTATTTATAATCAAAGTTAATTTTAATAATACATTGTCACTTCAAGAATTTAAATCAGGAAGGGGCAAAACATTTGAAAATAATTTAGGGGGGGGGGGCAAAAGGCAGAAATTATATGATTATAATTTATTCGTATTAATTTTTTATATTTTTTTCTCATTTAGGGGAAGGGGCGGCCGCCCCTCCCTGTCCCCCTTGGCTACACCCATGAAAAATTGAGAGCTTCAAAAAAAATATAAAAATTTGGGATTGAAAAACTTTCTAGTATATGACAGAAGAGGCCAAAGGAATGTTAGGGTTTCTAAATGTTGGGGTATTTCAAATATGATTAGTTTTTAATTTGATGCTGTTTAAAAAATAAAAATGTATTAAAAGATATTTTATCAAAAAAAGTTAAATGATTACTCAATAGTACACTTTTCCAGTAAATGACAGAAGAAGATAAAGGAATGTACACTTTTCCAGTAAATGACAGAAGAAGCCAAAGGAATGTTAGGGTTTCTAAATGTTGGAATATTTTAAATATGATTAGTTTTTAATTTGATGCTGTCTAAAAATTAAAAATGTATTAAAAGATATTTTATTAAAAAAAGTCATTACTCAATAGTACACTTTTCCAGTAAATGACAGAAGAAGCCAAAGGAATGTTAGGGTTTTTAAATGTTGGGGTATTTCAAATAAGATTAGTTTTTAATTTGATGCTGTTTAAAAATTAAAAATGTATTAAAAGATATTTTATCAAAAAAAGTTAAATGATACTCAATAGCACACTTTTCCAGTATATGAAGGTTTCACAGTTATTGTTCAAGTTGATGCTCAAATTTGGGATACCATTTGAATTGCTGACGTCATAAGGCCTTTGGTGATTGACATATAGGGTGACTGACAATACATATAAATCAATATTATTGGACCGATTTATTATTTGGGAGGTTAAAAAATAGATAACAACCGATCCTCATACCTACCGTGCATGCAAAGTTTCATGAGAATCGGTTAAGCCATTTAAGAGGAGTTCAGGCACAAACACTATGACACGTGATTTTTATATATTAGATATATATATATATATAACAATTGAGTAACATAGTTTTATTTATTTATTAATTACGAAGAATAAAAAAGGTTTTTTTGGTTAAAATAAAACAAAGTGTGTTATTTATGTGGTCAGAGAGGCCACCTATAAAAAAATTGTATAAATAGAAATTTTATAAGAGGTGGTAATAATGGGAACCCAGACAGCACCAAATAATTTTGCTTAACGCGGCCCGAGGAAAATTTTAAACACTATGCGCATCCTGAAAAATATTACACATACAATAATTATAACCAAGATAATATTAAAAATTCTCCAAAATATAACAAATCCACAACTTCAAACAATTATGACTCATAAAATATTTACGCAGATAAAAAATTTTCTTATATGTGTAAAGGACAATCATGCGCGAGCAGCTGCTAATGGCAGACTGTGTTTGATTCACTAGCGCAAAATAAGTTATGTTATAAAAATATTCGCATTATCGATATAAATAAAGTTTTAAATTTGTCAGCTTCACCTTCGGCGTTAGTAAATGTCGATAACGAAGCTTACATCTATATTAAATGTGGGCGCGTTAATACTAATCATTAGTTTTTAATTACCTCGTCGATCTTATTTTTGAAATTAAAGGTACTACGTGCCTGGCAGAGCAAAATTTAAAAATTGCGTTAAAACTACTCTAATCGAAAATATTTCGTCATTTAAACATCCTGAACCAGGTTCAAATATTTTAGAGATCTGGTTTTTTATATTGTCAATTTTGGTGTGTCATGTTGTGACCAAGTCAGGCTTTGCCGTCGGGTTAGCTAATTTATGGAATGTGGGTTCCAGAGGTGCCCCGCACTGTAATTTAGCAAGAAAAACGGGTCGTTCTTGGCAAATGGGACTTACCGAGTCAACTGATTTATGGGCTCTGGATTCAATCGAATGAACCCTAGCACTGTAAATCAGAAAGAAAAACGGGTATGAAATCCCTGCACTGTGAACTAGACAACGCTTTCGACATCACCATGGGCTTAACATCAACCTTGAAAATTTTTCGGGCATTATTTTTATTATTACATAATCCCCACCATTGAATTTGGGGCCCAATTATCCTAATCCAGGACCAGCCCATTATGTTATCTACATTCTCTTTAATAATATATAAATCCAATTCAACTTTAAGTCCTGCCACTTTAACTAAAACATTAATTCTACCCAGGACAGTTATTAAAGTATTATCAACTTGTTTTGCAATTATATTGGCCGTTTCAAACTTTCTGTCGGGCCAATTTTTCTTAAATGTTTTAAAACTAATAATTGGTATTGCGGCGCCAGTATCTAATATAAATTATCTTAAAATTATCGACATTTACTATCACTAAAGGTGAAGCTGACGAATTTAAAACATTACTTATATCTACCGCGCCCATATCTATATAATTTGAATTTACCTGCGCTAGTCAATCAAACACAGTCTGCCCCCTAGCAGCTGTTTGCGTTTGAATGACTTGTCCCCTACACCTATAACAAAATTTCCCGTCCCCAACCTCTTTTGGGTTGTAGTTATCTGAGGTCGTTGGTGCATTAAAGCTTAGGGAATTTTTGTGGGTAAATCTATGGTCTACGTAGGGTCTATTGGGGTCCGCATAATTACCAAAATCCTCCCTCGATCCGCGTTGTGCAAAATTATTCGTTACATATCTAGAATTTCTATTATTGCTCCTTTTAAAATATCTATTATCACAATCTTTTTTAAGATGTCCCCGTTGCCCACACCCATAACACCTTATATTAGACTTAAAATTGGACTTAAGTACAAAAACTTTTTCTACTTTCTTTAATTTATACAAAACGAATAAACTAGTACGGTTAAAATTGATATATATACAAGTAACTTGTCCGCGCACAAATAATTAAAAAAATTAATACCAATTGACGGCGGCGTGTAAAAACCAAACATTATAAATTACAGATTCAATTAAAATATATTTAAATTAATTACACCCAATAATTTAAATAGAAAATCAAATTTAATTAAGTAATTTAAACAAAAGTTTCCGTTTAATTAAAAAATTAACTAAGTAAATTAAACAAGAGTTTTCACTTAAATTTATCACCATAATGTATAAAGTAACCATTTTATTAAAAATAATCGTATCCAATAATTATTTAATGTGATTAGCGCTATTAAAAGTATAATTATCAAACATAATCCTTTATCCATTATGCGAAAATATGCATCAATAAAAATATTCAACTCTTAATAATTTCTATCTAATATTTTACAACAGAAATATATGTGATCAAACCTATTCCAATATTCTATAATACTCGATCCAAACTTTAAATTAATTACACCAAATAATCTAAATAGAAACTTTTTACAAATTTTATCCCCATATTTCAATAACAACAAATACTTAGTAATGTTAATTTGCACCAGTGAGCATTGCTTAGTGTGAGCTCTCTCCCCTCACACGCACTGTGTATGAGTAGAGTAGGAGTATAAGATGAAAATGCTCGAGAGACGAAGGGGTAGTAGCAAAAGTAACTCATGTATAGAGCTGAGCTGTGTGCCTGAGCAGCATTATAAGTTAACTAACCGATTTCATATGAGCAAATGCTATGAGCAAGCAGTTTCTCAGTCACTTGGTAATTTAGATACACTTTCGATCAACGAGCACAACAACTTATTAACAAAGTTTTTACCCCCAGTCATGAGAAACGACTGCACATTAATACAAAATCCTGGTTTTTCGAAGAAACAATCTTTTTACTGGAATCCCGCTACAATGTCTTTAAAGACAAATTTTTTAAAGGTAAAATTTGTATTAAAAAACTTGTGCAAAAAATTTAAACCAGCATCAGAAAAGACAAGAAAAGTTGCATCCCTAACTAATTAATTAAGGCCGAACAGGCTGCGCGTTCTAACAACACCACTCCTTATGTAAAATACTCAAATTCTAACCGCAAAATTCTTCAACAAACATAGTTACTACTCGATACAAAATAATAATCGCAATAACGACTCCTTTAATCAAACTAAGGCAGGAGAAGAACATTTTCGTTCTATTCTAACCATAGCAATTCCATTTCCCATATCTGATATATATTAATATTTTAATGATAATTTCAAATGTCCTCCCACCTCTTGTATTAGTTAAGATCCACCGTCCTTAGGCGAACGAAATAAAGTCTGCATTAAAATTTCTAAAATAAAGCCCTAGACGCAGATAAAATTACAGCCGAAGCCCTTAAGGCTGACATCAATCTTTCTCCTAAACTCTTACACTCTCTCTTCACAAAAATCGGGATCCCAAAGTTCATTCCCCAAACATGGTCCATAGGCCTGCTTAGCAAAATATACAAAAAAGGAGATCCTTTTATCCCTGTCAATTATAGAGGTATATATGCCTGCAATTGCCCCAATGACAAACGAGCTTAGCTAAATCGGCAAGCTAAGATAAGTCCCATCTGACACCATTGGTGCATCTTGAACCACGTTAACCAGAGGTTACGTGTTCAGTTGTTAGTAGGCTAGTTTGTTAGTATTTAAAAGTGTAATTTAAAAAAAAAAAGATTATTGTGTTAATAGCAGGAAGCAGTAGGGGAAAAGCAAATGCATATCCATGCAAGAATATAAAAATAATAAGGATACGATTCTCCTTTGAGACTGTGGTAAGAGGATTAAAAAGCTCTCCATGGGTTACTAGCTTGGGCGTCGGACTCGGACTCATAAATAAGTCTACAAAGAGAAAAGAAACAATAACAGACCGTCACATCATGAGCTCTTTAAAAATAATCAAAACCGCATTTATATTGACTTAATAAATATACTTATAGATTTTCATCTATTTTGTAGGTACTACTTAGAATGCTGTTGGATTGTGGGACTATGAAACTAAACAGAGTCTGAGAAGGGGACTAATGTGTTGTTTATAGCAATGATGGTGGTTTGGGAGGGTAAGTTAATTAAGATTATATTAGACTTGTTTGGTTTAAGACCGGTTTTCTTGGATTCTATGACGGACCTATCTATAAAGTTTGTATTTTAAAGATTGAATTCGATATAGTGCATATATCGTCTGCAAATAGTAGTGAAGATATTTTGAGGCCGTCCATGTAGATACCGTCGCATTTTATTAAAAAATCCAATGCCGTGTAAATAGCGAAGACAATAGTGGACATCCCTGTCTAACTCCTGAATTAACTTGGATTGGATTAGAGCGGTGGTGTAGATGTTTGAAAACCACTTTAATGTCCTTATAGAGGTAGGAGATAATCCTGTGGACCATGCTTGGGTAATGAACTCCTGGTACCAGATTTTGGCGAAGAGAGAATGCAAGAGTTTGAATGAAAGATTAATGTCAGCTTTAAGGGCCTCGGTTGTAATTTTATTTCCGTCTGGGGCTTTATGAAGTTTGAGAGATTTTACTGCAGACTTTATTTCGCCTAAAAACGGAGGATCATCACTAATATCAGAGGTGGGAGAACATTTAAAGTTATTAATAAAATCTAAATATATATCAGATATGGGAAATGAAATTAGTATGATTAGAATTGAGAGAAAATGTTCTTCCCATGCCTTAATTTGGTTCAAGGAGTCGTTGGGATTACGATTATTGTTTTGTATCAAGTGGTAATTGTGTTTAGTGATGGGAAAACCCGGGGTTTTATAAACCCAAGCCTGAGGTTTTAGGTTTAGCCTGGGTTTTGCATCCACCTAAGGGTTCCCCAAGATCCCAAATTAAAATTTTGGGCTAGATTCAAACTCTAGCCCAAAACCTTAGGTCGGAACGAAATGCAAAACCCTGACTTAAGATTGTGTCAGGTCACCCTGGGGTTTCCATACATAAGGTATAGTTTTTTTTTAATTTGACATTCTTTATTAAGAAAAAAGTATTAAATATATAGTGGAATTAATAAAAAGATACAAGAACGAAAACATTTATAAAAAAAATGATTAAAACACATTTTCCGTTTCTTCATCTTCTTTAAGAATGGGCATTGAATCCATCAAAGAATAAAAATTGGATTTAGCGATCGCAATGGCGATTGATTGTCTTAGTAAAAAACTATTCGATATTTTTGAAGGAGACGAGCGTCTGAGCACGACGAGACGATAGGAATAAAAATGGAGGTTTCTGATAAAGCTGAGTAATTTAATGATTTACGATGCTCTGGTGCCTATCCTAGGTCACGAGTATCGTTGGAGGGGGGCAAACAAGTCAATACAGGTGTAGTCCCATTTTAAAAAAGGCCTTTGTCCCATGGGATAAGTGACGAACCGTCAGGACGCATCCGCCCTTCGAGAGAGGGATCTGACGGTTCAAGGATGGAAGGAACTTTTGCCCGTTTGAGGGCAGCTTGAAGCAGTGTATTTTTGGTGCCTACTATACCGGATTTTGTTAAATTTACAATGCAGAGGGTGATGCGCTTCCTCATCTACAAGTGAATATTTCCTGCCCGTCGTGTTCCCTTTCCCTTAAGAAAACCGATTGAGATGGAGCTTGAAAGATTGATTGCGGCTAACATAAGTGGACCCTACTAAAACTAGAATTGGCTAGAATATCCAACTTTAAAGGTGATATAGATGAAAGGCTGAGAGACCAATTCATTGCAAGTTGTCAAGTAACAAAGTTAAATGTTAAATTACGTACGCATTTCCCCAATACAATAAATTCAGATGGTACAAATATAACTTTTAGACAAGTCTTGGATTTAGCAAAGACATTAGAAAGGGCAGAACAAGAGGTAAATCATGGTATCAATAAAGTACAAAACAATATACAAGGGGTTTTTCTAAGAATCAGACAAGACCCAACAGCAGCAACAGTTGTTACCGGTGCGGGAGGTCCCACTTATATGCAAATTGTCCAGCAATCAAAGCCACATGTTATAAATGCAAGAAAATAGGACATTTTGCAAGGGCTTGTAAAGGTAAACCTATTGATAATATTCAGGGTGTTGGTTCAGATGACAATTTAATTAATCAAGTTAGATGAGTAGGGCTTAATAGAGCAACTATAATGGCACGTTTGAATGATATTCCATATTGTCTTGAATATGATTCCGGAGCACAGGTACCAGTTATTAACAATAAGATATGGAACCAAGTGGGCAGTCCCAAGTTAAGACAAACGAATAACCTAACCGTGTATGGTCAAAAGACGCAAGATGTTATGGGGGGAGTGATTATTAAAGGAAGTTGGAGAAAAGGTTAAGAATTTACCTGCAATTGTCACTAAAAGCATGGATGTACCGTTGTTTAGGTTACCTTGGATTTTAGAATTCGGTTTGTAGATTCTGAAATGTGTAAGGTTTAACAAAGTCTACAAGGAGGTCAACACAATTCGTAGCAAATTAAATAATTTAATTAAAGAATTTTCAGAAATTTTTGATAACAGTCACGGAGAAATCAAAAGCAATCCAGTTCATCTAAATGTAAAAACAAATGGCGACGAAGATGGGGTTTGAAAATCAAATAATGGACTCCGTCTTTCAACTTTCTGACTGGAGGTTCAAGTTCAATCCCCGGAGAGGACAATTTTTTTTTTTCATTAAATTAATATTTTGTTCTTGTTAATACCATTGATAATATGACTTTATGGCCGTCCGCTGGCTACTGATACTGACCAATGAAAAAAATGACCATTGGCCAAATTGTGAATAAAATTTTTTTTTCGTTTTTGAATTGGTATATTAGGTTAACATTAATATTTTAAATTAAATTAATATTTTGTTCTTGTTAATACCATTTATAAAATGGCTTTTTGGCCGACCGCTGGCTGCTGACCTATGGTTTTTTTTCGTTTTTGAATTGGTATATTATGTTATCATTGATAATGGCCCTATGCCCTCCCCTACAAGGGCCTATGCCTCTACTGATATGGGTCCCTGTGCCCCTACAAAAGCCTATGCCTCTAATGATGTGGGTTCGAATCCCGGAGAGGACAAATTTTTTTTAAATCAAATTAATATATTGTTCTTGTTAATACCATTGATAATATGACTTTTTGACTGTCCGCTGGCTACTGACCAATGAAAAAAATGTCCATTGCCAAAGTGAGATTAAAATCGATTTTTTTTTCTTGATTGTAATTATAGACTAGTTATTTGGCTGTCTGCTAACCTTTAAAAATCACCACTGGCCAAAGTGATGGAACATTTGTATAAATAATTAACTAATAATTTTGCATGTAATACCCCCCTATAGGCATTCTCGCTCCTTTCCCCTTTCTCGCCCATAAATTGCATAGCAAATATGCTACTTTTATACGGAGTATAGATGAGTTTCGTTCCCCCTTCCCCTTCCCACGAGGGCCGAAGGCCCGAGTTTTTTATATCACTATTATTAACTACCCACAAAGTTCTTTTTTTAAGGTCTCAAGGATCCCAGGAGTGTTAAAGGCACGACTTTTGAATGTAAAGATTCTATTTCATTAAATGCAGGCACTCTACGAAGATCTAGATGGCTTGGATGTTAGTGGCTGGAGGGATGTGGCAGATATACAGAGGGAATGGATAGGGCAATGCGATGGAACTAATGTTGATTTACCGTTGAAATTTGATACTGATCATGCTCCTCGTTTGCCCCTCAACCCTACTTTATCATTGTTCACTAAGTGTCCAGAAATTTTTGAAAACGCAGCTTTAAATATGGCAATTGCTATAAAAAGTGGCCACGAATTGGATTTAGCCGAGCTGTACGAAGTAACTAGGTTTTTATCATCTCCGTTTTTGCGTATTATACACAAAATTTATTAGTTTGAATTAAATTCGTTAAGTTAAAAAATTGCCAAATAACCTTTTATCTTGAACGTATAAAAAAATTTTGATTAAATTTTTTTCCTCTCTCTATGCCTTTCCTTCTTTTTATTTCTTTTCGAGTTTTATAAGTTTGTGGCCTGAGATTAATAATGATATTTTTCTCAAATTGTCCTGACTTTAAGATTTATATAAGTAAATAATAAATATTATAGAATTATTTAATTGTAACTAGATTGCAAGTGGTTTTGGTTTCATTTTTTTAGATGCCTTCTCAAGACTTCAGTAATGCCTATCTCATAAAATTAAAGTCTCAAGCTCAAAATCCATTTAATCCTGAGAAAACATATCCCATATACGTAACCGACATGGTCGATTTCGACGCGCATACAGATGCCAAATTAGGTACCCATTCACAATTCCAGATTGTAAAAAAACAGTTTTTGATATATAGTATCAACTGATTTATATGGATGAATAAACTTTACCTTTGATTTTATTGCAAAAATACATTTAAGTATAAAGGTATGTAAATTTCCTTCGATGTTAAAAATGGTATTAATTTCTTAGGATTTTCATAACTTTTTAGCAAAAAAATACACATTTTACAATATTGATAGAACAATGTTTTAGCCTTTTTTCACTTCAAAGAGGGGTTTTTAGACATAAATGACTTAACAACCTTGTTTTTCAAAAGAATCCAATCTCCTGACCTCTGTTAAGTCTATGACCGTTTGCATAATGCGATTTATCATTGTTTAACCATTTACCCTTTGCTTGCGTTAAGCTTTCGCGCCAGACGGCCTAAGCAATGATCAGAGGACTCCATTGAAAGAAATAACCATCGAAAACTGTGATAACGTGGAAAGGAGGTCTCTAGTTTTGCAACGACTGCGTAGCTTGCGTTTGGGAGGCTTTCAAACCAGCGCCCGGCTCAAGGATTGGCTCGTATCAAGACAAAGGAGTTGGGGAACTCCAATTCCTATTTTACATTGCCCACGATGCCAGAACGTGCAACCCGTCGCTTTCGATAAATTGCCCGTTCTCGTAAAGTATAAAACGTCCTACCAACCTCTACCCTCTCACACACTTAGCGAGGAAAATGAGGAGACCGAAAATATAGCAGCTCCCGATAGGGTATAGTGCTCTTTTTTAAATCAATAGTGTCTTGTTAGAGTTACAATATTTTCAACCATGGGCGTACCCAATAGGGACAGGGAGGGCGGCTGCCCCCCCCCTTTTAAATCCAAAAATTTGTTAAATTTTATTAAGTTATGGCTAAAATTTTAAAAAATGCTCATTTTGCTTCTCCCTAAACCATTATTGCCCCCCCCCTCTAATTCCAATGCTAGCTACGCCCATGTTCTCAATCTCATGTACCAACCTAAATCTGGCACACGAAAGAACTGCATTAAAAGGTTAAAACACTTGATATTTGGATTGGGTTAGCAATACTATAATTGGAAAGATACATTTAATTTACGAAAGAGTGTAACATTTTAAAACTGATTCTAAGTTATTCAAATGACTTATGTCCCAAATCTAAAGTAATAGCGCCTTTTTTATTTAGGACAAACTTAGTGTTTATAGTCTTAACCATACAAATTTTATAAGCTATGTTCATAATGACATTAAACAAGTCCTAATAATTGTGGTATTATTCTAAGCTCATTGTTGTTTATAACTTTTATCAAGTTGCCAATGTTAGGAACAAGTTTAAGTTAGTCGACTTGAAATCAAACGTCACCAATAGAGGGATTTATCGTTTAGACATATTAAATTAATTAATATTTGCACACATTATTATTATACTTGCATCCAGGTGGGAGAGGTAGGGGCACTGCCCCTCTCATTTCAAAAATTAACATCTTTTACCCGTATCCCTCCCCCTATATCGAACTGGTTACGCCTTCTATAAGCATTCTGATATATTTTTTAAGGTAAACGTTCCTTGCAACAATTGTCAACACGAATACACCCTGCCCGATCCTGACACCCTGGATACCTTCGTAGATTCTGCTTGGTATTTCATGCGTTTTTTAGATCCTAAATGCGAAAGTCTACCCTTTCGAAAAGAACTCACGGATCCTTACATGCCCGTTAATCTTTATGTTGGGGGAAAAGAGCATGGTATTCTTTTAAAGTTTTTTCACCCTTATATTTGGGATTTGTACCATTTTGTTGAGTCATCTTATAGAACTTTAAAGTTCTCTAAGAGGTTTCGAAAAAGCTCGACTTAGTTTTGTGCTAAACATCAAAATTGATAGGGCTATAATAGATTTTTGGGCCCAATTTTTTTATTTTCTGCACTAACTCATCAAATTGTTGAAATTTACGTTTTAATTATAAAATGGGATTATATCCGGGTCTTTATGAATACATTTTGCAAGACTTAAATTAGTCCTAACTTTTCTCCCAATATGGTTTGTTTTTATTTATTAATACACTTTAATGTAACATCACATATTAACCATCAGTTTTGGCTCTCTCCCGACCTATCACCTAAAACTTTCCACAGGGTGAGAGTAGCTATAATGTCTTTAGGCCAAAATAATTTCTTAAGTATCAAAAATGGGGTTGTGAAAGGCAGATACACAATCATGGATACCCCGTTAAATGAAGTTTCAAAATAAATGTATATTTTCCATTATAAAATTATTATTATGATAGACAAAAAAGAATTAATATGAATTCAAAGTAAACATATTATTTATATAGTAAAGTTTATATTGTTTAGGCGGTGTTTACATTCTAATAAGGGTAGCTCAGTGCCAATATTTGACTAATTTAGCCTTTGTCTACCAAATACTTTTGCCCAATTAAAAGGTGAATTTTTTAAACTAAAATGCTACAAAAATTAAAATAGGCATGATAAAGCAAAATAGCAATATCAAGATTTATATATACTTTATTATATACCATCTAATAAATAATGTGAAGATACTTTTATGACTAATAAAAATTATTTGGAAAATTAAATACATACTATTCGTTTAGCTTGCCTCCACCTATTTTTCGCTCGCTTCTTTCAGCATTTCCTGCACTCTCAAGGTTTAACTGATCACAAGGAACCTTTCAAAAGCTTGCTCATGATGGGCCAAATCACGAATAAAAGTTATCGAGTCCTAGCTAACGGCAAATATATACACAAAAACGACGCCATTTTCAAAGGTAAACAACATGATGGGTACCTTAATTTTGCGTTTTTGTTCATATTGGATTCAAAAGTTGCCCTTTGCTATGGATTAGAACTTTTTCCGTTTTTATTTTCACTCTACCTCGACTGCTGGTCTATTAGCCTTGATTAATTTCAAGATTATTAATAAACTCGGGCCTTCGGCCCTCGTGGGAAGGGGAAGAGGGGAATGGGAGTAGGGGAATGGGAGTAGGGGAAGGGAAGGGGGCAAGGGAAGGGGGAACTCTTCTATACTACGTATAAACGTAGCATATTTGCTATGCAATTTATGGGCGAGAAAGGTGGGAAGGGGCGAGAATGCCTATAGGGGGGTATTAAATGCAAAATAATTAGTTAATTAGTTATAGGCCCTTGTAGGGGAGGGCATAGGGTAATTATCAATGTTAACCAATTTAAAAACAAAAAAAAATTCGATTTATTTGGCTAATGGTCATTTTTTCCATTGGTCAGTAGCCTGCGGACGATCAAAAAGTCTTATTATCAATGGTATTAACAAGAACAAAATATTAATTTAATTTAAAAAAAATAAAAATTTTGCCCTCTCCGGGATTCGAACCCACATCAGTAGAGGCATAGGCCTTTTGTAGGGGCACAGGGACCCATATCAATAGAGGCATAGGCCCTTGTAGGGGAGGGCATAGAATAATTATCAATGTTAACCAATTCAAAACGGAAAAAATGTTCGATTTATTTGGCCAATGGTCATTTTTTTCATTGGTCAGTAGCCAGCAGACGGCCAAAAAGTCATATCATCAATGTTATTAACAGGAACAATATATTAATTTAATTTTAAAAAAAATAAAAATTTTGCCCTCTCCGGGATTCGAACCCACATCAGTAAAGGCATCTGTTTACAAGCCGGCGCTATAACCCGTCACACCATGCTGGTTTTAAAATAGTAGAAGTTTTTATGTTATTTATATAGATAATGAAATAATACCATAAATTGCATAGCAATTAAAAGTTGTGTTTTATGTTTAGAAAATCAATATATTTCATCGGTCAGTAGCCAGCGGACGGTCAAAAAGTCATATTATCAGTGGTATTAACAAGAACAAAATATTAATTTAATTTAAAAAAAAATTCGTCCCCTCCCTGGCTTGAACCCGACACCTCCAGGTCACAAAGCTGGCGCCAATAACTTGAAGGGTAACGGACAACGGACAATCACAAACGAGCCCATAAATGCATAGCAATTAATAGTCTTTTGATGAAGAATCTTTTTTCGTAGAATGGGAAGTTAAAATGTCTTATATTGGCGCTATATAAGTTAAAATCGGTTCCATTATCTTTTAATTTGGGTGTTAACGTTTGGAATAAAGGCTGCTGATTCTGCCCTCCCTTTTAAATTTTACAGTGTAACTTATGAGTTTTAATTTAGGTAGTTGAGACATCATTTATTTCATTGAATTTAACGTCAAACTCTAGTTCTTACGAAGTTTGCGGAAAGGATTAATCCGGTGAAAAAGTATTTTGGGCTTAATGAGTAAAATAATTTTTAGTCATTCTGCTTGTTGGCAATAAAGGGATGAAGTAATATTCTCTTATGAACGATATAATTTCAGAGAGCATCTTGATTTAGAGGGGGGCCGCCGCTCCTCCCTGCCACCCCCTGGCTACGCCTATTTTAACAATTCTGAAGGATAACATTTTATAACTAGAATTTTATCAATTTCAATCAGCTATGCTATGTTTTAGGTAAAAATGCTTACGAAAAAACGACCAAACTTCCTCTGGAAGTAAGGTGGGAAAAGATGTCGAAATCTAAACTGAACGGCATAGACCCGGCCGGGGTTATCGCTGAACATGGAGTAGATACGACTCGTCTGTTGGTACTAGCCGAAGTTACGCCCACGTCCCCACGTTCATGGGACCAACAACACTTTAAGGGTGTCTTAAATTTTCAATCCAAATTGTGGATGACAATTCACGAATTGCGAAAGCAACGATTGAATCCCAGAGGTACGGCAAATTTAGATCTTCTCCTAATTATTAGCGTGGCTTGAGGGACCTTGATTTCATTAGGCTTTTTAAATTTATCTATAGGAATTTGTGGTAAATTATTTAGCACTTTAACATTACCGTCGTCATGGGCTTTTGACGGGTTTGCTTGTTATATTATAAAAAATATGGGGTAATTGCTAAACTAGCTTATTTTATACCCTGTCCCCATTCTCAAATAGGTAATTTTGTCATAAATAACATACTTTTAGAGTATTTTGGGCTTTGCTTCCCTCATTCATTATCTATTACGACTCAAATGTAGTTGTTAATACACATGCGTTTGTTAAAACATTTAATCACTAAGATGTTAATATAGTAATCAGCGAATAACGGGTATTTTACTATTTATTAGTTCTTTTTTTACATAATAAAATGTTATTCCAGTGATTGTTTTTATAAAATTGTGCACTCTCCTAGAGTACCCTCAGGCATCGATGAGCAAGTTAGATGAATTCGAAGATGAATTAAGGGAAAAAACTAACCAATTCTTAGCTAAAATAAATCTTAATTTTCAACAAAATCAGCTAAGTCTCGTCCTTACGCAGCTCGAGATATTTTGTCAACATTTGAGGGTACGTTTAATTGTATGATTCTAAAGTTTTACTTAATTTTAAACCTTTTTTTGGAAATAAAATATAATTGCAATTTACATTAGGCTTATCCTCTGTCAGTGCTAGCCCACAGCGGACAATTTGATGTAGCACTTGCCAAGACCTTAATTGTACTTCAAACTATGGCACCCAGCTTCGCGAACGAACTTTGGGCTGGAATTAAATCCTTACCTAAACCGGAGAAAAATCTCAAATCCTACAAAGAAACAGAAATTAATTGGGTAGTTATTCATGCCTAAAAATCTCATTGTTTGGTAGCTTTTCACTTAATTTATACTTTGTTCTACGAACGTCTTCCTCACTACAATAAATAAAATTGATAATAATTACTTTAAGATGTTACAAATTTCCCAAAATATATATATATTCTGCAATTTTTTAACTCGCGTTTTTATCGTAGGATGAAGATTTGATAAATCAAACCTGGCCGACTCCGAATCCATCATTCCATATACCATGCATAATGCGATTGGGTGAATTTTCTAAACTCTTTTCCATCCCCAGCCAAACGCTCAATTCATTGTCTAGCAACGACAAGCACAAAGTTTGGCATTATATATCGACGAGTTCCCAAGAATCCGATAACCATGAACTACTTGACTCGCTCAAAAATTGGGCTCATTCATTGTACGATAAATGGCGCAATTTTAAAGAGTTCAAACCACTAAAGGAAATACCTACTACACCCGATTTAGGAGAAATTGATATGGAAGCTTTTGATTTAACTTGCCAAAGGCTGGAGATTGATGATGCAGAGTTTAGACATTTTTTAAAGCAATTAATCCATCGTTATACCCACCTTACCATATATCCTAACGGAGGTTTATACCTTACGTTGGATACCCAACATACCGTCTGCAAAGGTTTAGGCTTGACGAATGAAATTACACCCGAAAAAAGAATATTATCGTGTCCCTAATTTCATATTAAGATGTAAACGCATGTTTGTTTTTTTTTAAACCGTGTATTGTTAAATTTGCATGTACAAAAATGAATTACAAATATCGAATAAAAAGACGAATAAAATTGTTGTTGTATTAAAATGTGAAAACCTTAATGTCGGTTGTAAATGGCTATAAAATGTTGCATAATAATACTCCTTAAAAATACGCGTGAGATTCGCTTTCCTGGCATTTGGGTTAGAGATTTTGTAATGTAAAAATTGAAAAAAGAATAATCTATCAAAAATTACAAATCGTATGAGTATTAAAAAATTGTATACTGTATAGGTTTTAAAGAGGATACAAATTGCGACAAAATAAACACTACAGTATCGATTAAAATGGTAATATAAAAAAATAATTAAAAATTACACTCATATTTAAAATTCTATCTTATCTATTTGTAATGGCAATACATTGAAAGATCATGTAAGGCTTATATTATTTGGTTCAAACAAGTTTGGGCACAATTTCAGGATACATTTTCCCATCTAGAGTATCTTGCTTAGAATTAACATTTTCGGTTCCATTTTTCATGCAAATCCCTCCATTTTTGTCTTCAAAAGTTACTACATGTTGAGGATTCTTGCCTCCGATACAAGCGTGATTGCAGCATTGTGAAGTGGTCGTGCCGGATTTGCCAATGGTATAGGCTTCAACCAGAGGCGTCATAAAGGTTTTACAAATCGATCCCCAAATCTAAATTAGAAAAATTCATATAATGCTCAAACATTTTCCTTGCTGTCTTAGATACTTACTAGTATCGTTCTACAAATTAGGCTATACTTAAATTTGGTATAAAATTTTTAATTTTATAACTTATTCTATAATTATAGACGTTTTAATCTTTTCACTATTGAATAATATCTCATAATTATAATACTTTATAATGCTTCGACCCAATTTTATTATTATTATCATGTCTTAACTTAATCATTTATTCAGGTGTTGCGCACATGTTCAATCGCTTATTAATACTTAATAGACTTTTTAATAAGGCTGCAATTATAATTTGAAAGTCGTAATGTTAGTAAATTGATAATAATTGTCAGTATTCCCTCCTAGATCGGTGTCAATAGGCGTATTGTGTGTATTTATTTCATAAATTAGGGCCACAATGGGGAGACTTTGTTTGAAGGTGTTTTAAGTTTAAACAGGCATACTCGAGGTCAAATGCCGCGACAAACAATTAAATATTTAAAGACACGGTTTGATTCACTAAAAGACTCTTTTTGTTGGCATGTTTTGAATTTTTACCGTTAGAGGTAATGATCTTCAAGATGGAGGTGAAAAAGGCAAACATGTATTAAGATCAAAAAGTTTATGAAGTCTTATTATATTTTATTTCGCATTTGGTAATTAATATCTTAATAATAACCTATTGACACAACCTTGTGCATTTAAACAGTTTAATTCATAACATATTTAATATGTTTACAAAGCCAATGAAATCAATTCAATATCTTGTATTGAAATTGTTTCTTCAAAACTTTAAGACAATATAAATTTTATTATCCAACCGTCGATTCAAATAAATTTGTTAGCTCTATCTTATTGTTAAGTATATAGGACGATATCTTTTACGGATAAAAATTAAATATTTTACCAACATTAAATATTCTCCAACAATGTTTCATACAGTAAATTTTGAAAATTGATTACTTACCCTTTGGACCAGTTCCATCCACATCGTGAAAAAGGTAACGATCGGTCCTAGAAACCAAACGTTGAGGACGCACATGATAGACATGATTATAGCCCATACAATGGTCAAGGGAATGGCCAAAACAAAAGTTATGATCCTATACAAAAAGAGACTTATGAAGGTGAAAACGCTCTTCGATGAATTCCATACAAAATCGTAGCTGCGATAGGTAGTTGGTTCGTTGAAAATTTGTTCCATTTGAATCTTCAATTTGTGAAGGAAAACAAATAAAAATGCTTTTTAGGGTTGAGGTATGGTGTGTGGGGTGTATGGACTAATTAAGATAAGCAAATAAAATTCCAAACAATTTCTAAGTTGGGTAGGGTTATAATATTACGGTTTAGGGTTAAAAATAAAATTATGATAACAAAACAAATACCACACTAAGCAAGAAAATGGAAAAGAAGCCCTCAGCTTACCCCTATCATTTATTTTAACTACCAAGAGAGGGAGAAAGAAGGTATCACATATGCGTACACACCACACACATTAATACTCCATCATTTTTATCCATCTTCTATACACTAACCCTAACGCATATTGTATGCACATTTAAGATAAATACATATAATACCCCCAAGTCGCCTCCTCTCCTTCTGTTGTTGGTAAAAATCTAATAGTTAAAGGCACTTTATCCCCTATTTCACACATGGGTAATAACATATTTGCATGAAATTATGTTGTTTAATTTAAGGTGATGGAGTAAAGAAAGATGGTGGATATATGTCATTTATTTGTTTGCTCCTCAAATTTACGCATGTTTCTCAGACCTTTGTCAACCTACTCGTTGTTTTTAATTACTACTAGCTTAAAACGTGTTAAGTTAACTGATCATAACTTAATATAACTACAAATTATTAAAATGGATGAAACAAAAATAGTTTTTTTTAAATATCTTATAGGAGTAATGTTATAAAATTATTTTGTGCACTTAATTAGACCAAAAATTTTTCTAAGGTTCATTGTAAATAAGGCTAACTATAAAAAAAGACTTATTTGAACTTTAAAATCAGCAAATTAGTATAAAACCGTATTTAATAGAAATGCCTTAATTAAGACCACATGGCCATCAATTAGTAACTTATTGCAAAAAATGCATTAAACTGTTAAAACTGCCCACATGCAGAGAATAAATTTATAGAACGTGTCATAAGAATAAGATAATTGTAGATAAGATATAGCGTGCGTTCACTATGACCATATGTATGGAAAAGGAAGGTAGATAAACTGCATAGTGCAGGGAGACTAATTATAAATTATTTATAGGCTGTGTGGTAGTAACAGGAATTCCGGTCTTGGAAGAAATGTAATCAATAAAACTCCAAAATTAATTTTCAAACTAATATGGTACATTAAAAACTAAATATTTTAATTTTTGGGGGAATAAGTATTTACTTAGTTTCGATAACAATAATCTCCTACTTAAATGGCTAGGTTACAAATAAAACCACGTTTTCGTCAAAATAGCTAATAATAGTAGACAAAATGGTAACTTAATATCATTGTAATTTTAACATGAAATGACCAAATTGTTGGCCTAATTTTTCTTTTATGAAAAGATGACCTTAGCGTAAACAGAAACCATGACCCATTTATATTTCCTAAATGTGAGAGTAGGTTGGCTTCTCAAGACTGTATAATTAGTGGAAATATGATGCTCGTTAAGCAGTCTCTGAGGGTTATACACGAGAATCTCACCTTCACCCTACCTTAATATATAATCCTGCATCCGGCATTGTTGAGATTTTTATAAGCTCACATATCTAATACTATTATGCCCTATAGCAGAAGCAAATATTTCATGCATATACTCCACGAAGCTTAAGCAGTAATGTGAGAAGGCGATAGCGTGAGGTATAAAGGAATCAATGAAAACACTATGGGAGAGCTTTTAAACCAAAGAGATCAATAATGTAAGCTCTTAGGCCTAAGGGTGTAGGACAGCGCGAAATAAATTAAGGGAAAAAGTGGCTTGAAAGCCCTCCATTCCATGGCTTCTTCCTTTAGCGTCGTACGAACTATATACTAGTGGCCTTTCCCCTAGCGTGGAGTCAGATGCTGAGATATTCCATTAGCATAATGGCGCTCATATAAAATTAATTAAGGGGTGATTTGTGGTAAATTTATATAAAACCCTAAGCAGGTTTAGAAAAAATATAATAACTTCAAAAATGTTTTAAAGTTTTATTATAAAAAGTCAGTAATACTTTGTGGGATAAACTTGGTTCTTTATTGAGGCTAAAATTTGTTAAAATTGGCAATTTGGATTCGTCTGATTTTACGACATTGTCACTTTTATTATTATTTTTCCCGTCTTGGTTTTTAGAGTTCCAAATGATGTAATGTTTCTTGCAGCCACCAAACTTGGATTTAAGTTTACTCCCGTCATTTCCTTTCTTAGGATCAAAAGATGAAAAGTTATCCATCTTGTCTTCTTTAAACCCGCTCGTTTCTTGCCTACCTTCGTCCCCACTTCCATGCAATTCACACGTTTGAGTTCCTTGATCATCGTTATGGCATTGGTCACACGTTTTGATATGCATCTCTTTGCCTCCGGTTCCTATTAAAGTATCGTCCCCTTCAACGGAATGGTATGCATTCATTTTGTTACGTAACGAAAATATGCTCTTGGCGCCACCGACGTTAAAGATAAAATGCTTTTGAGATTGTTTCCCACTTTTGCCACTCATTTTTTCAGTCTCCGTTTTGCCTTCCGTGTCGTGAGTTTCCGTTCCATCATTCATCACGATGGGTCCAAAACTTTCGTTCTCTTCTAAGTTAGTTTGGATATCGTCGAGGCCGTTTATTTCCTTTGGAATCTTTTCTTCCGTTTTGTTAGAATTATTGGAGTGCTTCTTCCAAAAAAATCTTTTAATAATGCCTCCTCCTCCACCGCTCCCCCCAGAGGCATCGGTCGAGCCTTTGGGCAATAATGGTTCTTCTTGTTGGATCAATGACGTCCCGATCGTAATAGAATTGTTCAACGTTTCATTGTGATCTCCTTGGGTTTTGTCTTCACTACATGGCACGTCTTCTTTGATAATGTCACCTTGGACGCCGACACTAACTAAAGGGTGCGAAGTCAGGTGAGAAGCAGCTTCAAGGCAATCCTTGAACAAATGGACACTCGAATCATCCTCTTCGTGGTTGAGTAAGGTGGTTGATGTCGATTTTTTGGCGTTGTTTAGACTGATTGGGGTAGCATTAGCTACAACCTGAGCAAAAGTATCGCTCCCACTCAATGGCCCTACAATGTATTGATGGCCTGAATTATTGCTTTGAGAGGAGGTCGTGTTATTGGGCGATAGTGAGGTTATGTTCATGTGTTGTTTTTCGCTATTTATCATGGCAATTGATGCCTCGACGTCGTGGTGAGGTGTGTTGATCAGCGCTTTCGTAGCCATAAACCTTCCAAATAACATAAACAAGTTAATGTGTTGATTTGATACAATCGTAAGAAATTTTCGGTGAGTAAGTGAGGTTTATTTTATAGTGTTTGAATGTTATTTATATTAATAAAAGAAAATTCAAGTCATTATGGTTAAAGAAACGATATAATTTGGATGTAAAATTTTTATTTGCATGTGATGGTTATAATTGATTTTATTCGCATTTAAATAACTATAATTTATGAAATAAATATTTTAAAGTAGCTTCGTTAACCATAATTTTAAGACGTTAAGGACTAACCGCAGATAATAACGAAAAATTATTTTCTTGTGGTTTTAATATCAAAAGGCAAAATCCTACTAAAAGACTATATTAAACCAATGAACGGGTGATTGAAAATAGTGTGCTGCAAAGTCAAGATTTGCCTTAAACCCGATCAAATCAATTTTAATTTTCACTATTATAGTTTTGCAAATATCCTTAAGTCGCATTGGTTTGTTCATTTCCATTTTGTGTTGTTTTTAATCAATCTTAAAGGTAACACTAAGCTACCCTAATAAGTTTTCCAACCCGGGGTCGCCTCTGCAAATTTTATTAAAAACCTAACCTAATTGAAGTGAAATAGGAAATTATTTCCAAATTTAAAATGTTTAATGATCCTTTAATGTACAATAAAAAGCAACATTAAAATTTATATTTATACAAAAAAAACATTAAAAATTTAAAAAGTTTATAGTTGTTCGCTCAAATACCTTTTTAGCCTTGACCTATTGTCTGAATAAACATTAAAACATAATATAACAGGAAACGACACGACAAAAGCGAGCCCATATATTGCATAGCAATTAAAATCATAATAAATTATATATAGCCTATTAATTAAGAAAATTTAACTTAATGGAACAATACATTTATTGATTTTGTAGAAAGCTTTAAATTTTAAATTATACTTGGTGATACTAAGGGTGTCGCATCGGTTTTCAATTAAATTGAGATAAAGAGTCAAATTCTAGGTTATTCCGGCATTCAATCTGAAGGTTTTTTTTCACATAAATATAAATCGACAGTTCCTATGCATCTTACATGACACATTAAATGTGCAATTTATACTTGACAATTTCAAATTATTAGTCTAGAAACGAAATTGCTCCTAACACGTAAGATTCTTGTAATATTGAAATTTCAATTTTTCAACTTGCCTTATCTAAACACAAATTAGCTTTTTACATCCCCATTTACACTTTGATTGATTGAATAAATGGAAGATTTTAAACGGGAAAGAATTTTATTAACTAAATTTATATTAATTATGTTCTTATGTTTATGAATTTAGAACTTTTAGACATTCATAGGTTTCATTTTAAAATCATTCATTCTTTACGGCATTTAGCATATTATGTAAATAGAGTGAAAAGCTTGAGTGTCCAACCAAAAGATTGAGCAAATATGACATAGTAAAGTTAATAATGTTTTAAAAAGGAGCCGTAATTATTCTAAAAGAGTGAAAAATTAATATAAGCATAGCTTTTAAAAAAGAAGTTCCGGAAAAGTCTGGGGGCGATAGATTATAGTCCCTTAAAGTTGTTTTTAATCTCATCCAGGCCAAAAATTAATTTACATTTTTGACTGAATCATCATAAATGTGAGATAATTCAAGTCAGAGTCATGCAAATTCAATTTTTTAACCTAAACCCGAATTTTTTTATTAATCCGAACCTGACCTAACGTCCAAATTATTCAATTTTTTAACCTGAGTTCGATTTTATTTATTGACCTGCTGACCCCATTATTTTTATTTTGCAACGTTGGGTTTCGGGTGACGCCTGCACCACTTTATCGCGGTACACTTATTATATTAAAATCCATTTAAGTGTAATCATACTTTTTTTCCTGGTCACCTCTAAATGAAGCTCTGAATTTTAGTTACTAGATGTTCTAACACAATTGCAGCTCCGCCAGAAAGCTTTGAGTAATAAGGGGCTCAGCCAAAAATTTATTGTGTTAATAGGTAGACTGCGAAGTTTTTTGAAATCGTTTTAGTTTTTAAAATATTCAAGTCATAAGTCCAAGGGACATGGGCGTAGCCAGGGGGGGGCAGGGGGGGGGGGAGCGGCTGCCCCCCTCCTAACTGGCGAAAAATAAATTTTTTCAATGCAAAAACCCTTAAAAATTAAAAAAAAATTACGTTTTGCCCCCCCCCCCTTAGTGGACTTTTAAACGTTTTGCCCCCCCCCTCTTATCCAAAACCTGGCTACGCTCATGCCAAAAGTGCCGTTGCTACTACACAAATAATAATTAGATTGAAAAGCATAAGAGGCGAGCGAGAACACCTTTAAGACATAAATCGACAATTTCTGCTAATACACAATTAAAGCATTGTCAAAAGATAATGTAACAAAAAGCTTGATTTCAATTCAAAAAAGGCTGTTATAATTAAATATTTCAAAATTATTTAGAGGATTAAGCTAAGCAGTTATGTTATGGCATACAGTAAATGTTCATATTAAAAATATTTATATTTTAAAAGAATCTATATGTTTGATCAAATCAGTGGCGTAGGTAGATTTGCCCAATGGTGGGGAGGGGTTAATTTTGTGCACAGAAATAAAGCAAGATTCTATACAATATCTACAATGGATTATTCATAAAAAGCATTAATAAGATCTTCAGTAAAATGTTCTTACCTAGAAAAAGCGTTGACAGTTAAATTATTTATATTTTACGACCCAATTTTGCCTGGAGTGTTTCTTCCAATGACGCAATTTGCAAGGAGCTCCTTTCAATTTTTCTATATACGCCAACAAGGGGTATTGTTGAAACTAGAGGATATGCACGGGCCTTGGTAAATTGGCCCACTAGTACGAAAATTTAACTCAAGACCCACAGGCCCGTTAAGATTAATTATAAGCCCAAGCCTGGCCCGCTAACTTTTTACAAAGCGCGGGCTCAGGGACCCTTCTTGAAAAATAATCTTCTATATTTTGCTGCTTTTTAGTGCAAATTATTGTCGATATTGAAACAATCAATTATTTATATGTCAAAATCATGAGTCTTAAACGGGTTTTAATTTTTCCAATAAGCGATACGCCGTTTAACCTTCACTTTTAGCACTTGTTGCTTCATAAAACCATTTATGTCATATATAATTAAAATATGCAAGGTTAATTAGCAAAAAGTAACACTTTTTTAGTTTTGAATCTTATTAAATACTAAAAACTTTCGGGATCCGCGTATTTATAAATCACAAGTTCATGAATAAATGACGAGGAAAAATTGATTAAATCAAATTATTAGAGAAGCTAAACATCACAAAACACAACATTTCCTATACATTAAAATACAAAAATAAATAGTTAAATAAGTTTGGTAGTCGAATCAGGGCTTCATTATAGCTGGGCCCAACCAGGGTTTGGTTACTTAAAGCCCGTCCAAACCCGGCCCGTAACTAACTAAAAGCCCATTCATGCCCGGCGCGTTTATAGGCCATCCGAGGCCGAAATTTATAATATAAACTTTGCCATTGCCAACTACCTTTTCTTAAAAAAAGTTGGCTATGTCAGGATCATTTAAAAGTAGACTTTAAAATCAATTTACTAAACTATGAGGATTATTAATTCTTAGTTGAATTTGATCACCAATCTCTACTGTAGAAATAGCACACTCAGCTTCTAAATAAAATAGATTTAAGGTAAGCTTGAATATGAAGCAAGCGTTAAAATGCTTTGAAATTATATCATTTACTTTGAGTATTAATTATTCTACTAGTATTAACATTTACAACTTATAAAAACAAGAAATCTAAAGTAAGTTTTAATAGGAAAAGCGATCTCCAGCGTCTCTTTAGATTTGAAAGAGTACTTTTTTATCAGGCAAAAGATCACAATGGAAATCGTTAAATCCAACACGATTTCCATACACGGATCAATGTCATCCGTTTAGTTATAGCGCGTTTTTATATTTTTTTAGTCGTGTATGTAATTTTGTATACCATTTAATAAAGATATTTATTAAAATAAGCATGTTTAACGTTTAGCAAAATTACGAAAATTTGGATTCTGTTGACGTTTTCATCTTCTAGAAGCTGAGATAGTTTTAAAGAAATGATACGAAATAAATTTCTTTTCATTTTAAGACACGCACAGCGTATAAATAGTCTTAAAATTAGTAGATTTTAATCTAAAATTAATTAAGGAGACTAATTATTTCCATGAGCGCATCATTGAGCTTTTTCATATAATTCGGGTAAAAAGGTTGTTGGCCAAGCAAATTTATACACTAAAAATGACATTCGCAATGGATAAAATGTTGAATTTTACAATTTTTGCAAACACAATATCTTTTCAATCCTCATTCACGAGGGAATTTGCAACGTGTCATTGCTACTACACCTACAAATATGGCGTGGGGTTTAAAAAAACACGTTTAAAACTAAACAGTCCTCGTTCATTTTATTCATTCATTACGGTTCGTCAACCTTCAAACTAATTTGATGCCGCATAAAAAAATTAAATTTATCATGTGTGATCGCATCGCAGGACATCATTGTACATTTTTTTTATTACATTCATGTTAATAGCCTACTTTTATATCGTCACGTTCGCCAGCTAAGTGTTTTTTAAGCAAATTCGCGACAATGAATTTGTTGCGCTTGCAATCACTAAAAATGAGTCATTGTTCCGCCCTGGTTCCTAGAATTTGACCACTAATTCATATTATGAATTTACACTCAAACAAATATTGTATTATCAAAGTTTTTTTTACAATTATCTACCCGATATAAACCATAAAAAGGCCGTCAAGATTATCAATGTTTGTTTAAGAGTGTTTCATAATGATTTAAAAAATTTAGTGTTGCTAAGCAATAGGCAACGGCTAAATGAAATATTGTTACACGAACACTCTGGTGATAAATAGATTTTGAAACAATCCATAAATCAATCTACGGTACAATGTTCCAATAATATTATTCGAGCTTGACAAAAGGGGGCCTCATAAATAAAAGCATTAGTGATTGATCGATTTTCACGAGTTCAACTAAAATCAATTCCTACACCTACTACACTGCCCATAAACTTCCAGAAAGATTAGTTTATTTATCATTAGCCCATTAATTAATGGACATCAACTCGCCCTGCCCTAGTAAAGAATTTCAATTGGGTTTGGAATGCTTATGCCCATGGGCGTAGCCAGGTTTTGGATTAGGGGGGGGGGGCAAAACGTAAATTTTTTAATTAATAAGGGTTCTTGCTTGGAGGTTTAATAATCGATAAGAAATTTTAATTAAATTCTTTACGGGAAGGGTTCTTGCATTGAAAAATTTTTTTTCGTCATTTAGGGGGAGGGAGGGCATGGCTACGCCCATGCTTATGCCTAGACGATCTATTATCAATGAAACCGTCATTGAAATAATTATAAGAGCTGCTAGCACGTTATTAAGGATGTGATCTTTGTTAATTTGTCATGCTAACAAAGATGAGATAATGATAACGATGTTTGTGTGCTGATAAAGAGCACGGGCGGCACAAAAGGATTAATTTGTCATCAAAGGCAGGCAGGAATGGGGTTGCAAGTAATTAGTTAGGGTAAAGTGGAAACTCAAAATAGTTCGTGTTTCAATATTCCATTATGCCGTGTTGTAGCAAATTACTCGAGGATTGACCTCATTAAGGCTAATCTGTAAACCGAAGAGTAGCTTCATAAAGTCCGGCTTAACCTTTTGTTCGCTTAGGTTCTGTAGTGCTGCCTTAAATAATAATTTCCTAACTTTAAAAGTCGCTGCGTTGTGAGATATTAACCTTAACGTAAATTGCTAAGAAAATTTTAATTTCTAATTGTTTTTTTAAATTGTAATATATTTAATAAACTTTTAGGCTTTCTCTTGGTTTTTATAATCAAATAGATAGATAACAAATACACATAATTGTGTATTAAAAATAGGTAACAAATAGTTTATAATTGGCATATAAATAATATTAGTGGTTGGTAAAATTATGCATTTATTTCTAAAACATCAACACATAACCTTGCAAGTGAATTTCTTATTAGTCATTAAATCCCAATAATTCGCTTTATAGAGCATAATTATTGAATTAGTTTAAACAGTAAATTGTATAGCAATTAACACATTTATTATGTTTAGGTAAAGATAATAATGCCTTGGTTTTTTTAGATAGTTAAGTTAAACTTATAATTTTAAGGTATTAAATTTGTATTTCCTTTTGAAGAAAAACAACAAAAATGATTCATAGTATGAAAATAGAGGTTATAGGACAACGTATTTTCCACCACAATGAAAAGTGGGGGGGGGGGCGATTTAACCAACATTATAACATTTCATTCAAGAACATATTATCTAAAATACCTATTAATTTAATTCATTATGTTAAAAATTACTTGTGTTTTTTCACCCAAAATTAAACTTTTAAAATATAAAAATTTAGAAGAAGAAAATTATTTTCAGTCAAACTATGATCTAACTATATATATAGCCTGAAATCACAAACCAGCGTAATATAAAATAAATTTAACGTGAAGTCACGAGTAATTTTCTTTTTTTTTTGTAAAATTATTGTTACAAATATGATATGATATTTGATTATAGTATAGCATTTAAAATTAAATTATCGTAAATTTTTTAATTATTATTTTAATATGTTACATTCCATAATAATAAAATTAATAATTTATGATTGATAATAGAATAAATCAATATTCATATATTGCATGGTGCTTACTGAATTTTGACGCTCGAATGATGTTATTCAAACCTTTTAACCTTAAGAGAAAACCAACTATATTATTCGAAAGAACCGCGCCCGATATTTTTAATGACAGTGGGTATGTATGTAGTACGGTATTGACAAAACGATTATACAGCAGACAGAGGTGATGATTATGTTATGTAAAAGGTTGACCAATTACGATGCGTCTTCCTTCCAGCACTCTACTCGCAGCTCATAAATACACGCGTAGTGAAAAAAAAACTGAGGGGGGGGGGGGCACAACAAACGTTTTCTATAGATATATAGATTTGCCCCGTAAAAGCTCATCCCTAAAAGCTCTGCATTGCCCGGGATGCCGCACGCCACCCTAAGGATTCATCATGAAGCCAAGCCTGGGGAAGGAAGAATTTTAGTCAGAGCGGAGAGGTATAAAGAGAGGGAAGGGATGCGCAGCGAGCGGTGGTTTTACCTTTAAAATTTCGAGCGTGTTGCTATGCAATGTGTGTCGGGCTGGGGTGGGGTAGAGAGCAAAGTGCCTTTTGATGCATTTACTAAGGCAGCAAGCATCATGCTTATTCTAACATGCACAACATATATATAATAACGACATCCTTTATAGTCAATATACACTACCCATCGTATATTACTATTATGGCGCACCCCTTTATTTCAGGGAGCTGTCGTTGTTCGTTGGTTATAACAGCGGCGCGGTGAGTATGTTTAGAATAAGCCTCGGATGCGTTTATCATAATAATCATCGATGCATTATATAAATTATATTATTACTACGACTATGCAACAACCCTCCCCCCCCTCTATGGTTTTTTTCACCCCCTACTATCTTCTTTTACTCTCCCTGCCTCCCCCTCAAGTCTTTACATTCTTTTACCTAACCACCTTTAATGATGCCCTGCCCGATGAAGAGATAACATCTTTATCAACGTGAACAAAAACAAATTTAGTAGGAAAAATTATAATTATTAAAACATCTGGAACTCCAGCCATAATTAGTATTCATAGGTTATGTACCTTTTGATGTTAAAACCTAAATTTTTCCCAACTTTAAATTAATTTGATTTTTTAGCTAAATTGCTTTAAATTGATGATATAGATTTTAAAAGCTTATATTTAAGAGTTTATAAATTAAACACATAATTGTGTATTTTGTCAAGGGTTATGTGCGCCAGCGCTTGCTTTTATTTTAATTCAACCATGACAAATGGAGAGTCCCCAGGTGAAATGATTTATTGTATACGCCCGCTGATGAGCAAGGTAGCCCTAATGTACTCTTTTAAATTGAGGGGAGGGAGGAATGTGGTAAATAGAAAAATAAATTAACATAAAAAATTTGAATTGAATTACGCAATAAAAAAATAAACGGTAATCCTAATTAAAATAAAGAGTATTGTTGTTAATTTTAGTTTCTAACAAATTAAACCCATAATATAATTCGTGATGATTAGAGCGAATATTCTAAAATTGCTCAATTATGAACATATGGGGGGGGGGGGGGGGGGGGGGGGGGTTGTAAGCTTTGAAAAAAGTGTTTGTCGGAAAATTAAATTAAACCCAATTCATTGATATTTTCATGAAATAGAAAAGGTCTGACACTTTAAGAAATGAGTGTTTTGGCAAGTAAACATAACACTCAAAGGTGAAAAATTAGGGCTTCCTCAACTATTCAACAATCTATACAACATAAAACCAAATGTCCATGTCTAGTACTTTTCATTTAAATTATTCATCTCCCTTCTTTATGTAGGCTTATACCACCTTAGCATGTCCGCCATAAGTTGAATACCCATTTTTGTCATGAGAAAGTCATTCGTAAATTGGTCGAGCTTAGTACGCTCCAAGCTTCACCGTCATTATCATCTCCATGGTTTGCAATAGCTTTTCTTCTGTGGATGGGTCAGGGATATTTTGTTTTCTCAAGCACCACCATATTTAATCAAGAGGGACTCGTTTAAAGGACCTGACCACCGAATAAAATTAGGAATGAACCGATTATAATAAGGTATCATTCCCAAAAACGACTTCAATTCCTTTTTATTACTCGGCGCTTTCAACTGCTGTAAATCTTTAATTTTACTTAATACCGGACGAATCGTACCTTTACCTAATACGCGTCCCAAATACGTAATCTCTTGCACACAAAAAACACATTTTTTTGCTGATAACCGTAGACCCTTAATTTTTATTAAGTTTAAAACCATGTCTAGACGTTGGTCATGCTCGTTTTTATTAGATCCAGTAATCAAGATATCGTCTAAATAATAAATTACATCCTCTATGTTAGCAAACAAGGAAGCAATGGTTCTTTGAAAAATCGGCGCTGACACACTAAGACCGAAAGGTAATCTTTTAAAAGCAAACAACCCTTGGTTAGTGTTAATTGTTAAAACTAACGCCGTTTTGCAATCAACCTTTAATTGTAAATAGGCGTTTGCAAGGTCGATCTTAGAGAAATAATTTGCACCACGCAAATTTGATTAAATACATTCTAATCTGGGTAATGGGTATTTAACGTCGACCACATATTTATTGACCGTTATTCTATAATCTGCTCATACCCTAATTGACCCATCCGCCTTTTTAACTGGAACCAGTGGGGTAGCCCACTCGGAAAATTCAACGGGTTCTATTACACCTTCGGCTAGCCATTTATCCAAAACCTGTTGTACCTGTTCACGCAACAAAAATGGAACACGCCTCGCTGGGCAAAACCTAGGTTGCACATTCTCTTTAAGTCTGATGGAAAAAAGACCTTCCTTTAAGCAACCTAGCTTATCTTCAAATATTGGTGCATATTTCTCATGAATTAAATCTCTTGAACCCTTTTGTATACTAAGAATATTAAATCTAGCACCCCAAGCCCTACCAGGATTTACAGAGGGACTTTTACACCTAGCCGTCAACAACGAACTCTCTCCTTTGGAGTTCCTTCTCATAGCCAGATGACCCCTAATCAAAAATGGGTTAATACGGGGTAGATTATATTTCCTATCTTCCTAATTACGGGTTTATCGCAAAGCCTGTCACACACACCCCACCAATTATTTAACGGACCCAATTTGCATATCCAAGACCATCCTAAAATACTTTCCACCCTTTCCTTCACAAGATATAACTTTAAACGCAATATTTCTTCACCTGCGCGAACCCAGATTCAAGTACAACTAGTTAATTGGATACAATCGCCATTAACTTGTTTTGCCAAAACATCGGCCTTCGACAAACTGTGCAACGGCCATAAATTTTTGAATTCTGACTCAGCCATCAAAGTAATTGACGAACCGGTATCTAGCAAAAGTTTTACATCTAGTGTTTCAATCTCGTCTCGGTCTCGAAAACAAAATCCCGTCTCGTCTCGGGAGCGATTATGAAAATCTCGATCTCGTCTCGGTCTAGAAAAATCTCGGTCTCGTCTCGTCTCGACATTTTTAAAAAAATATATATGGAAATTTTTTTTCCCTGTTTTATGAAAAATATTAAATAAGTGTTAAAAAATCCAAATGGCAAACTTTAATATTTTTTTTTAAAACTAATAAATTAGAACATTAAAAATTCAATAAATACCTACATATGCACAATGAGATGAAATAATTGGCACGCGAATTTAATTAGGTGCTATTTAAAAATTAAGTTAACTATTTAATAATTTTTTGAAGGTAAAAATGTATTATTAGTATAATATAATTTCTTGAACCCGAACCTGTACCCGAACCCAATTCCTTAAACCCGAACACGAACCCGATTTCAAAATTTATGCCAAACCCGAACACGAACCCGATTTTATTTTGGGCGGGTTCAAACCCCTGGATTGATGCGCTGGCATAAAGTCATGGATTGAAATTATTAAATTTTACAATTTCCATGAGGATTTTTAGCTTGTAATTAACAATTTTTAAATTTAATAAAAAGTAACTGAATTCATTGGTGTAACTAACTACAATTACAGTTACTCTGAAGTAAAAGGAATTGATTATAGTTACTTTTTTGAAGTAAAGGAACTAATTACTTACCGGCTCTACAAATAAGTTAATATTTTTAACAAAATGTGATTTATAAAATATTAAATAATCTTTTTTGTTCGAAAAAACTTAATTGAATTTAGCTTATAAGTTCTGTTTAGGTAAATATTTTTTATAAAAGGCGGAGTGTTTAAGATAACACTTTCTGAGACCGGCCGGTAAATACTAATTTTTTACCGCTTTAGATAGAAATGACGCCAACGTTTAAATTAAATTAAAAAAATTTGTCAAACCAGTTATCAAAGTTAACAAATAATTATAAGCTATTTTTTGTTTTTAAAAAAATTAGCACATCAACTTGGCAATAGATAATTCTTATTATAATAAATTAAATTAATTAATTTAGGAAATTATTAATATTACCCCATTATTTGACTTTAGTTAATATGTTTAACTTTTAAAAGATACAAAATAAATTTACGATCATTATCTTTTTTGAATTTAAAGTAATTTAGCCATAATTGATTTTATTACTTTTAGAGTTTTTAAAAGTTGATTAACTTTAATTAGTTCAGATAGGTATTTCTAAATGAGATATTAAACATGTGAAACACAATTGTTGCTTCATTTTTTACCAAGAATAATTGCTTTTTCCTTTCTTCCTTCCTCCCCCTGCACTACCATTTCGCCGACCAAGAAAAAGGACGTTTTTGCGCTTCTATACAGCTCTGCTTTCATTACGATGATGACACAATTTTTAAAAAATTATATACACTTATATATGCATAATAGTCGAAGGTTCCATAAATATTTTTCGCAATATAGAACAAAATTAATCTTATAATAAACCCATAAATTGCATAGCAATTAATATTCTACGCCGATGACGATACCATATTTAACAAAATTGAACTTCTAATAAATATTGTACGCTGATAACGATACCATTATATTGGTGTCAGAAGTTAGAGATTGGAACTCATGGCTGCAAATAAGTTGGGAATCTTGAACAATATACGTCAAACAATTCAGAAGAGACGAAATATAATTCACAATGCCGCACCATGAAAGGAAAGCAGATAGTAGTGTTTTTTATTCATTATATTTTGTTTATATAATTAATTTGTAAAAGTTAACGATTTTGCTAACCTCAATAAATCCGATGCATCATAATGAGTGCATATTAAAATAACTTTATGATGTACAACCCGAGAACTGATCACGGGTAATAAGGTAGGTTTCAAAAGTTGAATCTACAGCACCCTCCTTAATTGAGCCAACATAAGTTCTTATAGACAAGAATTAAGGTAACAAATTTGTGGCCCTTTGGTTAAATATCAAAATAACTTTTGCGAATGCCGCAAATTTGATACTAAGTATACTCTAAAATTACTGCCATTATGGGCAATATTTTGTTAAAAATTGATTTGGTAAAACATAGAATACAGGTAAAATATACACCAATCTTTTTAGCATGTAAATTGGAAATAATAACAGACGTATAACGTTTTCGCTCTTATTAGAGCTTATCAGTATGATATGACTAATTATTTAGTCAGATACGAGTCGAGATAAATATATATACGACCAAATTAGATCAAACCACTATTATAGTGTTTTAGGATTACCTCCCTATTTGAGAATAATTATTTAATTTTACTTTAAACTAAAATTTCCCGATTAATTTTCAAGTTATAGACGTTTGAAAACCACTAAAAGTTTTAAGCAGATTTGACAACAAATATTTTAAAAACTCGATATAGGCAAAAAAACTACAATATATTTGTGGTCACCGAAAAAACTCTACATAAATCTGCAAACAGTTTGCCTGTCGAGTAAGTCCATTATTTGTTGACCAGTTTAATTTGTCCTCCTACAACACTAGCAATTGCAAGAGGTAGTATACACAGGGTTTCTAAATCTTACAACAAAGAATGAAGTTTTATAAGGATATTGGTTAACAGAAACCCAAATTGTGAACGCTGTAATTAACAGCATCGACGAAATCAATGCCCCGGGTTCAAAGTGATTTGTAAGAAATGCCATAGAAAGAGTAATTAAGCACGGTGCTGTAGGGAAGACCCTAAAATTCAAAAGACGACAGTGATAATGCTACCATTGATGCGATCAATTACATTAAACACCAGGGGCGTCGATCGATCATTGAATTAAAACTTAATAGAGTTCCTACTCTTATGGACTACGACACTAGAGCTCAAGTTTCTATAATTAATGGTAGTTTGTGGAAAAAAATTGGGTCTCCCAGCGTTAAATCGATCATGTCGCCAATGGTGTACGGTAGTAGAGCTTTAAAGATTTTAAGCGACACAACTATCAAAGTACAAGTTGGGTCTCAAACAAAAATCTTAACGGCCTTAGTAAGCAAAAAACATGACGTACCACTTTTTGGATTGCCATGGAGCTAAGCTTTTAAGCGTGCCCTGCGAGCAACAGTGAAGGTGCAAAAATTAAATTTATTAGACGAGCATTCATTTGTCTCCAAAATGTAGAAATCACAAGAGTTTCGGTACATTTTTGTTAGGAAGTTAGGCTTAATTACTTCATGTAAACCGGTGTAATATCCATTTCCACGACGCTCAAAATCGACATGCCAATCAAAAATTTTTCTTAAAATTTGAAATTAAATTTCTATGGGCTAAGACAAACGTCAATCAACAGATGTTTTTAGTTACTAACCTATAAAATTCACAAAAAATATTGATTATAATTCAACCATGGTTTACAGGATTAATTAAAATTTATCATATTTGTAATTAAAATTTTTCATATTTAGCATTCTGCATTTACTTCCTTTGATATGTGTTTTTGAGCTTGAGCTGATGATCATTGATCTATGTTTATAATTCCTTTTAAATGGCTGATATAATTTATAAAGTCAATATTGTATTTGGTACATTTAATAACCTAAGAGATATTTGAGTGAGTATTTAAATACATTAGCTAATGATCATTATATCTGATCTATTTTTATAAGCCTATCCTTTTAATTGTAATTTTGGTAAAGCTAATTGATGAACTCAATATTGTATTTGGTACATTTATAATAACCTAAGGGATATCTGTTGAGCTTGAGCTAATGATCATTATATCTGATCTATGTTTATAAGCCTATCCTTTTAATTGTAATTTTGGTAAAGCTAAGATGAACTCAATATTGTATTTGGTATATTTATAATAACCTAAGGGATATCTGTTGAGCTTGAGCTAATGATCCTTATAACTGATCTATGTTTATAAGCCTATCCTTTTAATTGTAATATTGGTAAAGCTAAATGATAAACTCAATATTGTATTTGGTACATTTATAATAACATAAGGAATAGCTGAGTTAGTACTTGAATACATTGAGCTTGAGCTAATGATCATTATATATAATCTATGTATTAATTATTTTTATTGTCTATAAGCTTAAAACTAAGGAAAAGTTTATAACTTAAACTAATAAAGTAAAAGATTTTTTAATAAGCCTCAAATGATTATATGCAATTTTATACAAAACTAGAGATGAAAATACAAATGCTTGAGCTTGACTAAACTGATATTCATAATTTTCTTGATCACACCTAAATTTATAAAATACATGTGAAAAAAAAGATTTGATGATATACTTAAATGGCTAAATTAATAGTTTGTGTGATTCTCTAAATTTTAATTTATAATTTTATGCATAGTAATTCCTTGAAATATTTTGAAAGTCTTGTGTCGTCATTTTAGTGTCTTAAAAAAAATACATGTTTTTGTGCCAAAACTAACCTATTGAGCTTTTAGGAAGATCACGTAATATATTAACCAATAGGAATGTTCAAATGAGCGTCGTCGTTTTTTAAATGTCGACGTTTCAGATCATTACACCGGTGGTAATTCATTTAAAGGCCAACGCAACTCCCAGATCCTTGCAGACTTGTAGGGTACCATTTCCCCTCAGGGTTTCATTAAAGAATGAAACGCTTGGTATGCGCAGATGTACTTAAACCAATCGACCTAGTGAGGTAGCCATTGAATGGAAGACTTCAGTCGTGTTATTAACCCTCGAGAGTATTCCTAAAAATCCCGAACGCGAGAGTATTCGTGGGGTATAACTCTACCCCACTTTTTAACTTCTTATAACTTTTAAAGTTTTCCTTTAAAACCTTTGACATTTTAAACATATGTTTATAAAGGTCTTAAGATTGATGGTATAAATTTTGATATAAATCTAATCAACACTACAAAACTTATTAACAATTTTCTGGACCCCCATTTTTATTTTGGTTATTTTAGAGCTTCCCCTCATTTTACCTCTTGACATCATATACCTTAAAATAAATCAAAATAAACGTGATTTTTTATTAAAAGAATGTTCAAAATGTATTAAAAACACAAATTGTAAAATATATCTTCATATAAAAAAAATACATACATTTTTTTCATGTAGAAAAAAACTTACGTGAGAGTATTCGTGGGGTATAACAGAATCCCACGAGCCAAAAAAGCTTCATATTTTAAAAAGAATTAAGCCAAAACCTATGAAATTTTCACCTAACCTAGTTCTTGATAAAATATTAAGCTCTGAAAAGGCCAGATTCATTAGACTTAAATTGCGTTTTATATTTAAGTTTATAATTTGCGTGGGGTACCAAAACACCCCACGAATACTCTCGAGGGTTAAGTAAAATAATAATATATACGCATTTGCGCTGACCTCAAGATCACATTGAACCCTCGCCAGGGTTTTTATTTTAAATGGATAAACAAGGTTTTCGCCTTCAAAACTTGAAGCAATTATAAATGCCAGAAGACCCGAGAAATCACGGAATTAAAGTCATTTTTAGGTATGCTAGGTTACCAGCAAAAACATGTTTTGGCACCACTATACGGTCTCACAGGAACGAAATTAAAATGGACTTGGTCTTGTAGGGAGGATAATATTTTCTCAAGGCTAAATCTTTGGTGACAAAATGCAATAACTTAATTCCATATTATCCTTCTCTGCCGGTGATTCTCGAATGTGATGTCTGTGACAAAGGGTTCAGAACCGTGCTGCTTCATAGAACTGGTGGTGGTAATTGCGTCCTATCGCATATGCCTCTAAAACATTTTCATAGGCGGAATAAAATTGTGAAACAATTGACAAAGAGGCCATGGCTTTATTGTGGGTCGTTCGAAAGTTTCACTTATTTTTATATGGGTGACATTTTATTCTAAAACGGATCCCAAACCACTAATCAGAGTTTTTGGGGAAAAAAGGGATTTACTTAAAATATTAAATCAATTAATGCGTTGGGCCTATCAATTGCCAGGGTACGACCTTTCATTGAAATACTTGAAAGGTTCAAAAAATCGAGTTGCAGATGCATTATCTAGATTGCCAATTGAGGCCCCGGATATTAATTTAACCATGAAGTTCAATCAATGGGGGTAATAAAATCAAAGAAATTGCATTATCTTGAACTATTATAAGAAAAAAAACTATAAAAGATGCAGAATTACACAATGTTTGGAGTTTATAAACAAAGGTTGGGCGACAAGCATGGCAAACCTGTCACATGACTTAAGAACGTTTTATAAGCTTCGAGATAAATTAAGCTGTGAAAATGATATAATATTTTTAGATGGGCCTTTAGTGGTGCCTAATTCTCTTCGCCAACAGGTTTCTAAAAATCTTCACATAAGCCCTTGGAATTTCGGCAATGAAATCAATTGCAAGATTCTATTGCTAGTTGATACACTCGGAATCGGAACATTTTGTCGTTAAATGCAAGCATTGGTAAGAAAAGAGAGATGAAGCAAAGGAAGTTCCAATAAGGTCGTGAAATGTTTCAGAACATTCATAGGAAAGAATACACTTAGACTACGAGGGAAGTAGATGGTTTTTATTGGTTAATCATGGCAGAAGCCTATATAAAGTAAAAGGACGTTAAGTTGTTACATTATACAACAACAGGGTTAACTATTGGGACACGAAAAAAGTGGTTCGCATGTTACGGAACACCGCGGCATATTGTCACATATAATGGGCCGCAATTTAGATCCCTTGAGCTTGAGCAATTTTGTGCAGGAAATAAGATAGTACTACAAATAAATTCGACCTCCTATCATCCCAAGACAAATGGATTGGCAGAGAGGGGGGTTTAAACATTAAAAAGAAGGTACGCTGCACCGAGGTGAAAAAAGAAGGCCTCCTAATAATGTGATGGCCGAGGTTCATATGTCTTGTCGTATGAGTGTGGGGAGTTCGACAGGTGCTTCACCCTATAAATGAATGTTTGGTCGTCCACTAAAAACATCGTGGGATTGGTTACAATTTCCGGTAAAATAAAAATTGGAAAGACGACTAGATTAGCAGAGGATATACCTAATAAAAAAAGTGGACAATTTCGGACAAGAACCAACAAGTTATAAAAAGGTGCACTGTCAAATACATGAGTGGCAAAAACATATACATAATAAGGGAGGGAGTAAGTTGTATGCGAAGTAAGGAGAATAAAAGCGCGTTCTTTTTCAAAAGCTATGATTGATCACCCTTTTTTCTCCAACTAGTGCGGGAGGAGATCAAGATGTTCAAAATTAAAGAAAAACGATGTAAAATTATAAATTGGATAATTCATCATCTATATAATAATTTATGTTTTAGTGACTTAATATAAGAATTTTCTTTTGGTTAATAAATGTTTGGCCGTTAAATATTCTTAATTGTGTACATGGATGCTGAGCTAAGTTAAGTAAGCTTTAACATTGAATTACCTGATGCCCAATAAATATTTCACAAAGTTGTCCAACTGTTCAAATTTAAAAGCATCGGGATCGACTTTGTGAATTAAGCAATTTTTAAGTCCTCTGCCTGTTTTTTTTAAACGCTATATTGTCGATGGCATTTTGATTTGCAGTGTTGTGTACATCTGTTTTTATCAATTTATTATGCTAGCCGCGTTAGATGAGGATGAGTCTATTTTAAAACCTCTAGATGATCAACTTGCGATTAGAGGTTCATTATGCTTCTCTGGAAACAAAATACCTGACCCCTTCACTATTGAAAGTATTAATATTTAACTATAATGTCAATTACATTAAACTTACTAAGCTTATGAGCTAAAAATATTGGACTAAACTACATTTTGGAAACAATCATAATTAAAACATGTTAATATTATAACAATTTTTGCATATCAATATCAAGATTTTACACCAAATGGTTTAATAAGATGTCAAATATATTAATTTATAGACTTTAAATTATTTTATTAAATTATTTGCTAGATGAGGAATACTAAGCTCTTATTTAAGTTTGATGTAGAAATATTATTTAAAAAGATATCACAATGGTAGTTATGATCTCATATTATGTAATTTTAACTTTTTAAATTGGATCTGGTAGGTCTATTAGCAAATTCTGATTAATTAAGATATAAACACAATAAAATCATTAAAAATGCATCAAGCTTTTTGATAAATAGATATGACATAAATTATTTTGTTTTTAAGCTAACATTTCTTTTATTTAGGTTTAATTTATAATGTGTAATTAAGGAATGTTTGATAAATATGAAAGCTTCACACATTTTTAGTTATATTTGCATAAGATTGGTTTTGAAGCAAATTTAGATTTTGACTTGTTTAAATTAAAATGAATGCCATATTGTTTTTATCTATTATTTTAATATTACAAAAATTAGAGAGTGTAAATAATTTTTTTTGTTAATTTTAAAGAATTAAAGGTGTTCTAAAAAGAATGTTTTCCACTTTAATATAGGAAGATATAAGATATGGCCTTGCTAAAACGTGCTTAATCAATATGTTATGTTTGGATAACCAAAGCCCTGTTAAACTCATTGAAACTTTGTCCAATTCTGCCAATACAAAACTGCCCGATCCTATTTTTTTCTTAATTGTCAAAATAAAAGTCCTAAATATCATTCATTGATTAGAATGTAAAAATGGTAAAGCATTTATAATATCGAGGGATTAACATGCACATATTTCTATAGGAAACTATCCTCATATAAATTTTTAGCATCATTTGGTGGTAAATAAGGTTTTAATGGAATTAATGTGTTTTAAGGTTTTTCATTGGGGCAAATCTGTGCCCGGCCTGTCTAAATAATATAATGCAATCCATTAGAATCAATTTTTTTTGTTATACCGGCTCTGGCTATTATTATTTTTTTGGCAATAATTTATTGAATGTTGGTTTCTTAAACTCCAGATTAACTTTAAACATTTCACCGTTACCTGGTCGATTTTTATTGGTACTTGATGTTTGTTATTAATAGTCTTAATTTTTCAACTTAACTTTAGATATGTCGGTCAGATGTCAGATTTGTTTAAATTCTTCGACCCGAACCCGGCTTTCAATTTTATAACTTAATTGCCCGCTTGGGGCAACTCTTCTAAGAATTTTCCTGGCTATGCCCGAATTATTAGAGCTACCTAGACTGCCCCGCGCGAAATGATGATTTTTAAATTTTTATCAAAAGTTTCGTTATTTTACCAAAAAGGCTTTTCATGCAATTCTTGATTTTTTTGATAAGAACTACGATTTATAAATATTATACATAGTAAATAATACAAGAAAACAAAATAATACCCTATACAAAATTAATTCCTAATTGTCCGAATCTTATTATGGTGACCGCCCGGGCCCTCCCGAAATTTTAAGACAGGCAGTGGGCCAGGCTTAGATCTCTGATATCGATTATATAGCAAATAAAAAACATAAAATTTTTACTTTTTTAAATGCCATTATTAGGATTTAACGTTGCGTCGAGCGAGGATTACGAATCTCTGTACGCGCCTAGCTTTGAGGGAAGATGTGCCTCGTTCATTAATTTTGCCGTTGATTCTGCACGCATCGTTTCCAAAGACGGCCAAAAATTTGTAGTAATTCAACAGGATCGCATTTGGTTTATCTTATTTTTGGTTATTTTTAATAATTTCAAGTTTTAAACTTTTATTTACCTAAAATTTTATTAGGTCAAAAGAGACTAGACCGATCTATATATACTTAGAGAAAAAGAGAGATCTTTCTCTAGACAAGATTGCATTCGGTTTTATCTTATTTTTAGTTATTTTTAGTAATTTCAAGTTTTAGACTTTTATTTACGTAAAATATTATTAGGTCAAAAGAGATTAGACGGATCTATATATACTTGGAAAAAAGAGAGCTCTCTCTAGAAAAAATTGTAATTTGAGCATAGAAATAAATCAATTGTAATAAAAACTACTTTTTTTGAAAATAGGCTTACAACATCCTCCTTTCCAGTTCTCGATTTAAAGATGTGATGGGTAACATAGAGAGGCGCTACACGGATTTTTGTTACTTGCACGCGGCTTTAAAGAAACACAATTTCATAACCTTGGCCGAAATACCCTTCCCCGAACGCATCCTGCTCGGAAATTTTCAATACAGTGTAAATTTTTCAAACACTTAATACAATTAAAAGCTAAACTTTTACCCATAAAATTTATTCTGATGGCACATTTTTGCATTAATCCGGTTATAATCGTTTAAATTGAATTCCTAAAAATCCATAAAAGTGGCGTTTCGAGCTTTGAAAGTGGCGAGGTTTTATCATTATCTGTTGTAAATATATGGGCTGGCTCACTTTCGATGAAAAATGTCCTATCGTGATATGCCCTGTCGTGTCCTGTCCAACTTGTTGGTTCGTAATAATTGTCGGCATGAATTTTCGCCTAAGAATCAATAATGACCGCTGTTGATTCTAATTTATTTGACCCCGGCCCCAAACCAATTTTAATTTCTTTGGGCCGGACTAGAGCTCGCCTCGAGACAACTGCTTATTGCTGAAGCTTGTCTAACTTGTTGTTTATATTGTAAACCTAAGCTTTTGGCTAAATTTTTTGCCTAAAAGTAAATTATGACCGCTGCTTGAGTTCTTATTTGTCTGACCTCGGCCGAGGTCAAAATACTCATGGGCCCGACAAGGGCTTGGCCCAACATCTTTTTGTAAATATAGACTGGTTAAACACAAACTCGCCTCCCCCCCCACCATCTACACTAGCGTTTCTTGCGTGTAACGCCCACAGTTATTGCTTAGCCGCCTGGTAAAAAGGGTGCTTATTAAGCAAAATATCATTTTAAATGGCATAATTTGGCCCATAACACAAAAACCGTTTATAAATTGAATTCAAACAACAGTCACTATTTATTTTAAGACAATAATAATAATGCCGCAAGGCTTATTACAACCCAACCGACAAATTGGATAGGACACATCACGACAGAACACTTTTATCTGTTATTTTAATTTCTCATTTGTTTAAATTTTTAAGACCCAAAACTTAGGCAAAAATTTCAGGTCGCACTTTAAACTCATTATTTTAGCTAACGAGCACGGTTTAAAGAGCAGTTGCCATTAATGACGATTCTTAAAATATACTAATTTGTGTAAGGTCTATATAATTAACATTAAAATTTCAAATCAAATGACAATTTATGCATCAATCTATGCAAAACCACTCTCATAATTTATAGATTTATAGCAGTTTAAATGATAAAATATCATGAAATACCCAAGAGTAATTCAATTAAATATTTTTGACGCCCGAAGAATATCTATAAAAGGAGTCGTTCGTTCGAAACATACTTGCGACAACTTTCCAACGTGTCCGAAATAGCCAATTCAACCACTTTCCTCCATTTTCTTCACCGACCCGAGGCGAGTCATTGCCACACTCATTTACTACAACGCAATTACCTGGCCTGCGCTCCTGCCTTACGTAACCTGGCCAACATCCAAATCATTTTATTCAGTAATGATCCCTAGGAGTAGAGCCCAGCCAGGCTCGAGCCCAATTTTTTTTTCATTTAGTTTTGGTCTATGCTCTACTCTTTTCCAAAATTGTTACTTTTAGGCCACTTTTGCACTTTTATTTTACCGCTAGCTTACTCTATTCTACCTAACTTTTTTCTATTTTTCTCTCTTTTATTAAGTTATTTTGTTATGCTAACTTCTATCTATTTTCATTTATTGCCTATAAAAATGCATAGCAATTAAAAGTAAAAAAAATAAAAGAATGTGTATGGAAGCATTGTGCGAATGTTTGATAAAGAACTTAGGTTCAAGATGAGAAATTTTATTTATCGCAATCGCGATTTCGCATGATATTACGTACGGAATTATAGCATGAGAATTGTGGCGGTAAAGAAGTAAAACAGTTATGAGAGAAAGTAGTAGATAATAAGATGATGACCCAAATAATTTCCCCCAACACTATCTTCTTATGAAAGTGGAATAATATATACCGTTTAAAATAAAGTAAAAAGTGCCTGTCACCTTCAAGACATCGGTCAACCCTCTTTTTATCCGTCCCTTCCCCTCTTGCCATCTCTGTAGTCCTCAGATCAAATGCTCTTGAGTGACCCACTAACACTACACCATCTATCTCCATTGTCTTATGTGCAATATCCTCTACTAGTCCCACAACAGCCTTCCTGCCGACCACCCTTTTTCATTTGCAGGGTACACAACACAGTACAGCCACCTTGAGACCCTGACCTTCCCTAATAACCCTAATAACCGTGGTTTGATTACCCCCATTATTTTTTCATTCCCCCGATGGTCATCACTCTACTAACCTTTTTCCACAGCCACCTCTTACTAAGCGCGTGTAAATTATTTTTCCCATATCGCCTAACTGACCACCTCAATATAAATAAGCTTATTACAAAATGGAAAACAAATAGTTGACAGCACTTACCCGCGCCATAAAAACTCCAAATTAAAAATAAAACTATTGCCTTATAAAGAACGCTAATTAAATAAAAACTAAACAATAAAACTTAAATGATCATACTATTTAACACAATAACTACATGACTTCCTGAATTACATGTATATTTTCCAATCTTACAATAGAAACACAATTCAAACTTCACACAGTATATGAATAAACTTATTAAAAATGTATAAATTCTAAACATAAATAATAAAACAGCATGCAACAAATTTTTAATATACACAATGTGAGAGGATACTATTTTCATTATAAAAGGTGCCCTGCTTTAACCAATAAAGGGGTACACCTTTCCTCTTTAATAGTCATGCCTGTGCACGCCTGGGACATTGCCCCGCCCTATGCCCATCCTCGACACAAAAAACAAATAATGGACATGAGCGCGTTTCATGCCCGCTCTCCCCACATTCATAGCATTTCGCTGCACAATCCCTAGTCCTCCGCCTATCTCCACGGCATGCTTCACAACGCTTGCAACATGCAATTATATAATTTAAAATAACATTTCCTGTAAATCCAAGCAAAAAATAACTAACATAAACATAATAATCAGGTATAAATGCTTGTTTAATATACATTTGCCAATAAATACTTAAATCAAGTTTGAAAATACTCTACACAATTTCTTTTTAAGATCGTTGATACTGGAAATTATAAAAACTGATATTAAAAAGAAACAAATAATTTAAACATAAATTCACCCGTGTTTTTGGATGGGTAGCGTTGTACCGACCAAATTCCGTTATTTATCGTAAGCCTTCCTCGTGCCCAAATATTACTGGTGAATTTTGAATTTTAATCGCTTTTTATTGACAAGTCCTAATAAAATATCGAGTGGAAGTTTATCAAAAACAATTTATTACATTCTTTTGTGAATCTTTTCTCTGCTGTTCTTTTTCTTCCGCGTTGGTTTCCATCACTCACGACTTCTATGTCAATGTCATTCCCTCGATTCTCTTCGTAAATCGACTGTCATCCTCTCGCCTTCTTGTTATTACATTTCCACATCAGGCTAGCTCTAATCGTCCCCTTCTCCCGGAACTTCACATTCACATATACGACAATGTTTATGGGCAGGGAAGAGGGGATGGACTTTGAAAATATTATGTAATCTGTACGAAAGTTCTAAATCTTATATGTAGAGAGAGGTTTATTTAGAAAATCATTTTTCGTTAGCTAAGGTTTGCTTTCGGGGGCTCGGGGACACGAACTATTATTTTGCAATTTCCGCCCGTGCATGGCTATAACTTTGAGCTGTTTTATCTGTCATTTGCAATCCAATTAAATAGTTGCGTTCAAATTTTTTGTTTTTGACAATTTAGTAAATTAAGGGCTACCTTTAGTATCGTAGATAGCGTTTTAATCTTAAAATGGGGGTGGTGAGGTTAGTGGTAAATGGCGATTGGTATAGTAATGCAGGTCTAAAAGATTAATCAGAAAATAAGGTTTTGCTTTCATTGATTGATGCATAATATGAATTAACAACGGCATTATGTACGAAATGGCTATATTATGATCATATAAGACTGCTCAATCCCTTTTAAAAAGTGTTCCAAATGCTTATAATGGTTTCGGCTATGTAAAAATGTAAATCATTTAGAGTTTTATCAACATGAGCTTTTGAAAATTAAAATACTGGTATGTAAATTACTAATTATTTATAAATAAAATTAACTTCTATAGCGCCATCTATTGAACTTATATTTTCTAACATGAATTTTGGCCAATTCATATGGTTTGACGAATTTTTAATATCGCTACAATTATTAAAATGGGTTTCATGTAAATTCATCGCTATACAAACTCTACGTAGAATTTCAAAATGGCGGTTGTTTTCTGCAACACTTTTTTTTGCCTGAATATATCAAAGATGAGCAGTCTATGATTATGATATAAATACTAGCTAGTTTTTAATGTTCGTGTGTAAAACTAGATTGTTGAATAATTTGTTTGATACAAATTTCATTATGAAACAGCTTTATTTATTATTAATTGCTATGCAATTTATGGGCTCACTTTCCATTTATACTATATTGTGATATTTTTTGCTTATTTATGCACAGAAAGTCATGATTCCAAAATTATTACCACCACCGCAACCCTTTGCGTCGTTTCTAGCCTAATAAAGGATTACAAAGATTCCTGGGGTAGCGCTTTTCAAGCGCTGAAATTGTTGATTGCTCCCCGCTACGATCAACCTACCAACAAGCAAAACGCATTCTTCAATACTTCACCCTCGAGTACCCAACTCGTTTTTGACTGTTTATTGGGCGAAAATGGGAAAAGCATCGTAAAAGAGCTTATCACTAAGGAGCCTCTGTTTTTGCCCCTAATTCATATGATCTCCGATTTGGCCTGGGTCATGGGCCACGATAAGGAACCAGCGCAAAATGTACTTAACGAAGTCAGAATTATGGAAGAACAGGGGATTATAGAAGCCCATAATGTAGATCAGAGAGCTGATATTTTGAATTGTTTTATTACACAAATCAATGAGTATTTAAGTGTCTTGTGACCACCTGACCAGTATCGTTTTTGTACAATCTCCTCGATATTCGTTTAATATTTGTCTTCTAATGTTTCGTTATATTGTGCTTTTTGTTCTCCTACCGTCTTCCCCGTATTTAATGACTTATGATTACGTGCTTTCACGAACTTGATCCTATAATAATTATTCTGTAATATTTATACCTTATTTATTTAATGTTAATACTATTTCTTAGCACACTTTTTGTTGATAGATTTTGCCAACGTTGAATGCCACAAGGGTGTCGAATAAGCTTAAAAGAACCATCGATTTCGTTGAATGCAGTTTTGAATTGTTAGAAATGTTCGAGCTTTCATTTTTTCATTTTCTAATCCTTTTTAAGGATTTTTATAACATGTTTTGCTAGGATATATAACACAATATAGTATTCAACCAAATCTTTCGTTGACTTTGGGTAAATTTTGCTCGATCTTGCTTAAGAAGTTGAGTAAATCTTATATATAATCGATGATTTGCTAACGCTTTATTGCGCATTTGCTCAAGTCTATCGCTCAAAGGATCTACAACCAATCAAAATAGAGTTCAAATTTGCAAGGCATGCTTATAACTAATTAATTTTATATTAATTCATGTTATAAATGCATTATAAGGTTGTAAAAACTTATATTAAGCATATAATATATAAAGATTAACTGCTACATATATATTTTCTTTCATATAAAACAAATATTTTATGAATTTTTTTAATGATGCCTATCTATTTCATTTCATTGTTCGAATCAAATGCTTTATAATAAGTTAATATGTATTTACAATATATAATATTGTTATATATAATAGAAATACTTCTATAATAATATTTAAATTATAATTTTTGTGCAGTAGATGAATTTTGCAATAGACGAGTTGAGTATAAATCCTTTATTGTAGCATTCATATTTTAAGTTGCAGTTGCCACGTGATTTGGTGAAATGCAACAAATTATGGAAATAAAAATTATTGATTAATTAGTAGATAATTTGAAATTTTTATTATAAATTTCATGCTCATTCGGAAACGTCGCGTCCTTTCACAACGAAGGACCGATAAAACTCACGAACTGAACACGAAAGCTGTATGGAAAGGCTAATAGATTAGAAAAAACTATTATTAATTAATATATGGAACGTCTAACATAGAAAAAAGACAAATATCTGATTTTACAAGGGTAACGAGAATTGAGGGCGTTAATGTTCTCTTCTATATTTATTTCTTCAAAGCAATAATGTCATAATTTCAATATCTTTCAACAACAATTTTATAATGAATCTACATATCGACTCTTCAGAACCCAATAATAATAATATCCTTACAATCATGATATTGCGATTTTAACATTGACATTTATATATATTATGAATCATAAAAATCGTATGTATAAAGGGGGGGGGGGAATCTTGCAGCAGGCGTCCGTAAATTATAAAGTTTTGTACGACGCAAAGGGGAAGGGGGAATCTTTCGACAAGCTCATTCATGACATCTTCCCTTTTTAAAAATGCCGTCCGCCTATTCATCAGCACCCACCGAAAACACATCTTCCTCCATTAATATGTGTTCTTCCGCGGCTGTTATGTCATCAGGGGTCGTATTGTTGGGGGCAATACCTATAGCATGAGTTAGGCCGTCAGGAGTGGATACCACCGTACCCGAGCTGATACGCGCAATAGAAGCTACACGGCGTGTTGCATGAGATAAAACGTTTGCCCCTTGCGGGAGCACGTTCAACGCTTCCGTGGTAGCTCTAACCCGCTCAAACTCAACCAGCGGCACTCCTGCATTGTTCAAAGGCGCCCTCTCTGCCGTACCCCGATGTGCACCTGCGCCTTGCTCAGTTTCGCACATTGGGGGTAAGTGCCATCTTCCACAACCTCCGCACCTTCTTCGAAGTGCTCTTCGAGCCCGCCGTCCTCCCCTCGTATTAGCATGTCGCCTTGCGTTCTCCCTTCTTCCCTGAGCCACCGGCCTCACAGGGATTAGGTTTGGTTCATACAAGGAGCGTAGCCTTGGCAGCTTATCGGCTCCGACGAGAATGCTAATGAGCACCGGACCCGGTCTCACCAGCTCTGCTATCCGCTCCACTGTAATTCTTATTCTACACCAGGAAGTAATAATATCCATCCCTGTGATATAAATAACGAATATAATTAAGAGTATAACATTAGCTGCTCACGATGTCGTGTTTCAACTTTATTAGTATGCAGCACGCGCACCTTATAAATTTTGGAAGTAACCACTTCCACTACGCGCGATATCAACCATTTAGGCGCACCGGTGTAATTTCTACACCACACCAGTTGATCTACATTGTATTTTGGAATAGCATTATTGCTTACTACAGGGCTCCGCTCGTAAATCAAATCAACGGGACACCTTAGTTTTCGACCTAAAAATTCCATTCCTACTGGAGGCCGTTCCAAACCACGAGGTGCTGCATTAAAATATAATTTAGTTAACCAAACACCATCGCTTTCTGATTTGGCAAGTCTTAACCACTTCTTTACTATTCCCACATACCGTTCCACCTGACCATTGGAACTCGAATGATATGGCGGTGTTAACACGTGCTTAATTTTCCACGTCTGACAAAAAGTCTTAAATTCAACGCTCACAAACGCTTTGCCATTGTCCGTGACAAGCATACTAGGAAAACCATAAGAACCGATCAGGCTCTTTAAAAAACTTATGGTAACTCTAGCAGTCGTGTTAGTAATTTTCTGATATTCCGTCCAACCGGAATATGCATCGACTACGATTATATAGTTTTTCTTTTCCCATTCAAAAAAATCGATGTGTACCCTTTCCTAAGGTATACTAGGTCGGGGCCATCTCGCAGCTTTATTTCTACGAGGCATTGGGGCATTAGACTTGCATAAATCACATCGTCTAATTCGCTCTTCAATGTTTTTCGATATTCCAGGCCACCAGACATACTGCCTGGCGAAAGCCTTCATTTTAACCGTACCAAAATGTCCCTTATGTAACATTTCTAAAATTGCCGGTCTAAGTACATCGGGTATAACTACCTTATCGGCTCTTTTTAAACAACCGTCTTCGATATACAGCTCACACAGCGCATTTTTATATTGCTGTGGCACCTGTTCCTGCGTTTCCTCTCCAATTAATATCTTCTTGACCACACTAATATCCCTATCAGTGTTGCAAGCAGCGGAGATGTCCTCCATATCTACGATTTTTAAGGCATTTATTACGTGACCGCCAACTATTTCGCATGCCAATGGAGACTCTTCCGAGCTAATATTTTCCGGACCTAACCTAGACAAAACATCGGCCAATCCGTTATCCTCTCCCTTACGATATATCAACGTTAGTGTAAAATTACCTAACGCTAATAACCATCGCTGCAATCTGGGGGACATCAACATTTCGTTGTTATCTTTCCGAAATAAGCCTATCAATGGTTTATGGTCTGTATTAACGATGAATCTTTTACCTATTAAAAATTCCCTACACCGTTTCAGTCCATACACCATAGCCAAAGCTTCTTTCTCTATAACAGAGTAGTTGAGTTCGGTCTTACTTAATTTTTTGGCGAAATACATTACCGGATGTTCAACTTTATCCTCAAGCTGACATAATGCACCTCCCACACCATTATTTGATGCATCTACTACCAAAACATGCTCTTTTGAAGCGTCAAAGCAAACTAATACAGGTTTCTCTAATAAAGTTTCGCGCAACTTGTCAAAACAGTCGTTCTCAAATTGCGTCCATTTAAATTGCACATTATCTTTAATTAATTCATTTAAAGGACCTGACCACCGAGTGAAATTAGGAATGAACCGATTATAATAAGTTATCATTCCCAAAAACGACTTCAATTCCTTTTTATTACTCGGCGCTTTCAACTGCTGTAAATCTTTAATTTTACTTAATACCGGACGAATCGTACCTTTACCTAATACGTGTCCCAAATACGTAATCTCTTGCACACAAAAAACACATTTTTTTGCTGATAACCGTAGACCCTTAATTTTTATTAAGTTTAAAACCATGTCTAGACGTTGGTCATGCTCGTTTTTATTAGATCCAGTAATCAAGATATCGTCTAAATAATAAATTACATCCTCTATGTTAGCAAACAAGGAAGCAATGGTTCTTTGAAAAATCGGCGCTGACACACTAAGACCGAAAGGTAATCTTTTAAAAGCAAACAACCCTTGGTTAGTGTTAATTGTTAAAACTAACGCCGTTTTGCAATCAACCTTTAATTGTAAATAGGCGTTTGCAAGGTCGATCTTAGAGAAATAATTTGCACCACGCAAATTTGATTAAATACATTCTAATCTGGGTAATGGGTATTTAACGTCGACCACATATTTATTGACCGTTATTCTATAATCTGCTCATACCCTAATTGACCCATCCGCCTTTTTAACTGGAACCAGTGGGGTAGCCCACTCGGAAAATTCAACGGGTTCTATTACACCTTCGGCTAGCCATTTATCCAAAACCTGTTGTACCTGTTCACGCAACAAAAATGGAACACGCCTCGCTGGGCAAAACCTAGGTTGCACATTCTCTTTAAGTCTGATGGAAAAAAGACCTTCCTTTAAGCAACCTAGCTTATCTTCAAATATTGGTGCATATTTCTCATGAATTAAATCTCTTGAACCCTTTTGTATACTAAGAATATTAAATCTAGCACCCCAAGCCCTACCAGGATTTACAGAGGGACTTTTACACCTAGCCGTCAACAACGAACTCTCTCCTTTGGAGTTCCTTCTCATAGCCAGATGACCCCTAATCAAAAATGGGTTAATACGGGGTAGATTATATTTCCTATCTTCCTAATTACGGGTTTATCGCAAAGCCTGTCACACACACCCCACCAATTATTTAACGGACCCAATTTGCATATCCAAGACCATCCTAAAATACTTTCCACCCTTTCCTTCACAAGATATAACTTTAAACGCAATATTTCTTCACCTGCGCGAACCCAGACCCAAGTACAACTAGATAATTGAATACAATCACCATTAACTTGTTTTGCCAAAACATCGGCTTTCGACAAACTGTGAGACGGCCATAACTTTTTAAATTCTGACTCAGCCATCAAAGTAATAGACGAACCGGTATCTAGCAAAAATTCTACATCAATACCATTTATTACCAATGTTACACGCGGCGTAATAGGTGCATTAAAAATATTGAAAAAATGCGAACGCGCGTTAAAATCCTTATAATTATTAACAAAATTTGACGGTAAAAGAATAGAAGAACAATTTTTTACATTTTTAAACTGTTTATTATAATTACAACTTACTAGTCAATCGCTGACATTTCTCTGATCCAATCTACCCTTTTTATTACAATTACCTGTGCACCCGCACCAACACCTAGCATATGACGGACCTACCTCGGGTTCATACTCTCGCCTATCGTTAACATAATTATTACGCCTATCGTTAACATAATTATCATCTCTAGTCCTCTTACTATATCTCAACCAATTACCATTAAAATTATTGCCATAATTTAAATTTCTGTTAAAACTATTGATGCGACTTATCCTATTCCTCTTACAATTTTTCATTAAATGTCCAGGTTTTTTACAAATAAAACAAACTCCTGTTGACAATCTATATAATCTCTCAACTTTTTTTACTTTATAATAAATTATCAGACACATTAATATTAAAAGAAATGTTAAAATAACATATTTATCTAACAAAAAATTATTATACAGATTAAAAATTATAGGTTTTTTAGTTGTAAACATTATAATTTTATCAAATTAGATATATAAAATAATTAACTTAATTAAAAATATTTTTACTTCTCTAAAGGTTAACAAAAATATTACTATTATGATTAATACTAATAAAGCAAAATACATTAATTAATTAATTTATTTTTTTTTTTTTTACCTGAAATGTAGTATATATAATTTTTCTTCTGACACCAAATAACGAGAATTGAGGGCGTTAATGTTCTCTTCTATATTTATTTCTTCAAAGCAATAATGTCATAATTTCAATATCTTTCAACAACAATTTTATAATGAATCTACATATCGACTCTTCAGAACCCAATAATAATAATATCCTTACAATCATGATATTGCGATTTTAACATTGACATTTATATATATTATGAATCATAAAAATCGTATGTATAAAGGGGGGGGGGGGAATCTTGCAGCAGGCGTCCGTAAATTATAAAGTTTTGTACGACGCAAAGGGGAAGGGGGAATCTTTCGACAAGCTCATTCATGACAAAGGGTTAATTATATTTTATATGGTCAATCATCTTGGCTGGGGTTTAAAAACAGGTAGATATGTAAAAATAATATTTTCACCACGATACTTAAATTGAGATATTTAATTTAAATTTTTAATACCCCAACACTTGACAGTATTTAAGTTGACCACATGAACTTGCTAGGATATGTATTAGATTAGAATAAGAGAGCCAAAATTATGATAACTAAACAATCTAATAAAATATAGGTTTCTTTATTTTTGGGGCAACTCTACTTTCTTGCCATTCTCTGACTACGCCTATGTTTGATTATATCGCATTTAATAAATATCATTTCTCTTATGTATATAAATATGGAAATATAGGCACGGAATCGTTAAGATGCAAACCATGGTAAATGTGATACTTAAAAGTTGTTGTAATTAAGAATAAACAACGTTCTATGAAGGTTTGGAAACTTTTAAAATTGCGGCAAAATTTAAGCAAAGTTCAAAAACATTTTACGAAGAGGTATAAATAAACATCACATATATCTACTAAATTTGATGTAGCCCTGGTATAGGAGATCCAAGTATAGGAAAAGCAATGGGTTCTCCTGGCCCATGGATCCTTGGCAATTTGGCTTATTATTATACGTAATAACTCTAGTTATTTTTTACCAAGGCTCCTTTTATCCATTGATTCCTACCATAATTCGGCTACCCTTTTTAACGGTAAACAGTAAATGAGCTTATTTTACCATTATTTTTAGTATATAACCATCATTTTGACGTTGTTCATATTCGTTGTTGTACTGATAACTTCTTCAATGCCCACATACCCGTCGTTAAAAGTGAGACAATCTAACGAAGTTTTACCACAATTGGATCCTACTCTATACCCTCAGATTATAGATAATACCTATTGCAATGTATGCAATATTCATGTGTAAGGTAAAACTGTTTACGAACCTGTAATTCATATAGCGTGATAGGTACGAAGCATTGCCGAATTTGTAATAAGTGTATTAAGGATTGGGACCATCATTGCTACTTTATAAATAACTGCGTAGCCCGGGGTCAAAATTTCAAGTAAAGTTTATCGCATTTTTGGCTAATTGTTCCTCCATATGCCAGGTTATATATTTGCCTACTAACCATTACGATTATACTAAGCCTGTCAACTGCCCTATGTTCATCCTTTTTAATGCTCTTGGCTACTTTGAATTTTCGGGATTTTGTCTTGAACGGTAATGTAATAAATTAAAAAATTTCATGTTTACTTAAATTCCTTGTGCTTTACATTAACTATATCCACTACCTAATTTATATTTTCACCGACTCCCTCCCCTTTCCGATCAAAATTTAAAGTTAAATGATATGAACATTTGATGCAATTTGAATTAAATACTCTATATTAAAATGTATATTGTGGAACTCTTTTATGAACAACGTTTGTTTTAAGTATAATATCTTCCCTGCCTGCTCTATCTGTATTCGGATGTAATTTAATTTGGTTTTAAATGGTGCTGTTATTTTAATATCGAACACGACGTTATTAGGCTAAATATTAAATTGGCATTAAGTACAACAACAGCAAATACAAATATAGCAAATACAAATATTTCAAGTCCATAGTTCAATTTTTGTGCAATAAACTTTATAAATCTCAGTTTATTAATTTAACGATGCGTTATAGCTTTCGACCCCATCTGACATTCTTTTAATCCCAATCTAATTGCGATTCAAGTCACTTGTGCCAGCTTCTAACTAAACGCGTTAAATGTGTCAAATTTTTAATAATACATCAACCTCGGGCCGGGCTTGACTTGTTTGAAAATTAAATACGTTAGAAGTGGCTGAAAGACTTAGTATTTCTTGTAAAAATATTTATATTATTAGAATTTATTTTCCTTTAACCAGATTTTTTACATATTTAATATTTTTATTTATAGGTTATGCCATAATTTATGTACCAGTACACATCATAGTGTATTTATCCTTTCTGGTATTTTTACTCGGTATCAATTTGATTATAATTATAAAAAACATACAAAAACTGTATTATGCTTTTGCTCATAAATCAATGGTTGGTGATTAAAAATACCGTGTAAATAAATAATTATATAGTCTAATGATATTAACTGTTAATGGTAAAATTGTTCTGAATAAATGAATATGATTTATATATTATTGCAGTTTTTCGAAATTCCACAAACAAATTATTTATAAGTATCACTATAAAATTTTAATTATCTATGTCTCATAGGTCCAATAAGCATTAGATGACCGCCTTATTGGCTAGATCTATTTTATAGGTGTTTTTATTTAAGTATTTTATTATCGTGGGGTCGAGGCTTATTTAAAAAAATCAAACTTAATTAAAATATATTTAATGCATAAAAAATATTGGAACCGATTATACAAGAAAATTTAAGACTTTATACAGTTGATTATTTGTTTTTTCTTTAATAAATATTTGACAATTATATTAAAAATGGAATAGGTAAAATTACGAAATCAAATCTCTGGAGAAAAAGTTATTTTTTATTAACTAATGGTAAATATAATTATTGGGCTTAATTGAAACACCCGCTCTCTTACAATGAGGGGTTTAATAGTGTAAGATGGCCACCAAAATCAAAATACAACACATATTATGTAAAAAAAATCCAATGAAAAATTCGAGAATGTTGACAAACAAGAAAAATATTTCGAGAACAAATATAAATTTGATATATGATTTGAACTAAACGGACATTATTAATCCGTGTGTGGAGATGTTATTTAATTATTTCTAACGTAATCCTTGGCTTGATGTAAAAATATTTTCTTGAAACCAGGGGAAAATTTTAGGAGAGCGTGAGCTTTGTGGCCACCTGGGGATGAAAACCATGCCAAAGTGATATTTAAAAGTTATCCACTTCTGGACATTGACATAAGGTTGGGAGTTATCATAAAGAGTGAAGGTGTCGACTGTGATCATTAGATAGGGGTCATGTGGTCATTTGATAAGAATAAGTCCACGGTATCAAGGAGAGCCCCTCTAGTATTTTGCCGTCGGTTGTGCTAAGTTCGTTAAATTACACAATGTTAAGATAGCCAGCCTTCCTGAGGTACTGGCCGATAATTCTAAGTGGTACCCATTGGATTGTAACGGTTGCTTGCAGAGTACGATATTTCCGTGAGGACTGATACCTATGGCCATGCCTAACTCTTCCCAGACAAAAAGATGCCTAAATTTTTCCTTAGAGTTTGAGCTAATTGTGACCTATTTTAGAGAGGGCCTAACTAAAAATTATTTACCCGGAGATAGATTGCATACATAGGTTAGTGAACGTCAAAGGAAGGTCCCATTACTTTTGAGTCGTTTTAGTGTTCTTTCGATTGATTCGAGCTTCCCTGAATGGAGGTACATGTCAGGTGTAGATGTAATGGCCAAGATTAGTGTGACGATACTCAGGGACGACTATATAAAACCCTTAAATGAAGTATGCTTTAAAGATCGGTAAGTCATTACTTCCAAAGACAGGGAAGTTTAGATCCATTATAGCGAGGCGAGTTCTGATGTTAGCAAGTTTCGAAAAAAGATCATCCGCTCTTTCACTTTTTGTTGATTTGGACAATTATAAATGGGTAACGCATGCTTAATTTTATAAATAAAAAAAGTTTAGCCAAATCAGGCATGAAGAGGGGTTAGTAGTTGATAGGTGGGTTTCACGAACTCCATGGAAGCTAAAAACTTGACCAAAAAGCGTTTGAGGTCCTCCTTTAAGCGGTGCTCCAAGGTGAAAATTTTCAAGATTGACTACAGGAAAGATAAAAATTAAAGGGCCTTCAGTTATCAAATGATTCATTTCAAGCCTGGGAGTTAAAAAACCAAAAAAAAGGACTTTTGAAGATCTCGCTAGCGGGGCCGATGAAATATATGTTATCCACGTACCACAGATTTTAGAAAAAGCTTTGCGTGGTAGTTCCTAATGATATCTTAGATGGCAAGACAGAAAAATGTGTGGTCCTTTCATTTGGAAGAATGGATCATTCTGTGCCTAAATAGAAGAATGATGGAAGTTCTAATATTAGTAGAATGTTTCACTGATTGATTAATTAAACATGGCTGTTACGTTTGAGCATTTTTTGGCCCTTTGAAATGACATGTATTGCAGCTAGTTGCAAAATTTGGATTGGAGATGATTTGGTGTCATGGTTTAAAGAAAATCTATAAGGTTATTAGAGTATAAACAAACTTTACAGCCCATAAAAAGTATGTGGAACCGCATGTAAATATTTGATTCAAAAATTTTTTAAAATGCTTAATTGGTTTTGCCCGAAAATATGGGTATCTATTAGGGTTATATCAAGTAATAAGATTCTTTGCATTTGCACGTTATATAAATGTATGAAAATATAGTTTTCCTGGTCTTTCAAGACGTTTATATAAATAAGTAAAAATGTTAAAGATTGGCTAATTTCTTAAACAAGGTATGTATTATGTCTGGAAATTCTCTATGTTATTATGCGTATAAAATTTTTAAAGAGGTTGTTGAGCACTTAAGCTGGATAAAACTCTCTTCAACCTATTCGAACTAAAAATTTTGAAAGCTTAGAACAATTCCTTATAAAGTTAGAGTTAGATCCATGGGCGTAGCCAAGGGGGGCAGGGAGGGGCGGCTGCTCCTCTCTAAATTCAAAAATTTGTTGAAATTTATTAAAATTTTGGCTAAAATTTTAAAAAATGCTCTGCTTTCCTTTAATAATGCTGGCTACGCCCATGGTTAGATCCATCGATTTTTTACCTAATGATTGTTACTGAGTAATAGGTATTGGCTTAACTCTACTCATCATACATATACTCTTATATACTAAAACTAAAGCTTACATTTATAGAATTAATTTTTGAACAACTCTATAATAAAGAAGAGGAGATATTTGTATAATTGCTTAAACTTGGAATAACTTAATGCTAAATATAATTGTTAAATTATTTGTTATTCTTGTAGCACACAACAGATTTGTCTGTTAATGAATTTTTAAACTATCAAAAATGAATATAAAAAATTTATTTAGTTCGGTAAAATTGACAAGGTTGGTTAATTTTATCAAAATTTGATAAAAATTCACGTGACATATTTGCTGGCGCCCTCTTATTGATTCTAAAAGTAATTTAATTAATTTTTTTATTCCATTTGATTCTAAATATTTATAGTAAATATTATACCTATTATAAATCCTTATATAAAATGTAAATTTATTTTTTGAAATAATACGCAATTAGACTTTGTGGTATGGTAATGGTTTCACTGGTTATGGTGTGGAATAGTTTATGGTTCAGCAGTGGGAATATATGTTGGGCCTTATGCTATCACAGATCATAGATGTATGCTTAAGTTAACTTATTTTTTAAGGAGAGTCTTGCAAATAAGCGGTATTTTTGCAAAACATATAAAATTTGTAATTTCTATAAAGTCTTTTGTTTAATCCCTCTTAGAAATGCCTAGAGATTATCCATCTTCTAGACCAAGAGGCTACTCTTCCGTATCCAGAAGTCGATCAAGGTCTATGTCTAGTCAACCCTCACATCATAGGTCTAGAGGCAAACATAGAAATAATTCTCCATACCAACGGTCATTTAGAAATGACTCCTATGTTGATAAAGATGATGGAGTTAGAGTACATGTGTCAGATTTGTCAGTAGATTGTTCAAAACGAGAACTTGAAGAAGCTTTTGGTAAATTTGGAGGCTATAAAGAAGTTTGGGTTGCAAGAAATCCTCCTTGTTTTGCCTTTATTGTATATAATCATCGTCAGGATGCAGAGGAAGCTATAAGGAAAATGGATAACACGTAAAATTACTTTGTTTTTTTATGTTCAAATTTGTTTGATAATTTTAAAATAATAGTTTATAAGGTAGGTTTGGTAATATTGTAAATTCAAGGGCAATAACAAGTTTTTATTTCTAATGAAACTTTATTAATTATTTTGGGGGTTTAACGTCTCTATATCCTGTTTGAATTCCCATGTATAATGTGAGTTTTTATAATAGTATTGATTATAAAAATTAGATGTATTCCACATATAATTTAAAAGTGTTCTTACATTATTATTAAGCTACAGTTGTTTTAAAATCGATTATAATTTATTGTAGATATATCTCGGGGAGTCGAATACGTGTCAGTTTTGCCAGGCCAAGAACTAGGGGTACACGCAGAGGCACAGTTTTTGATCCCAACATGAGATGTTATACCTGTGGGGAAAGGGGACATTTTTCCCGTGAATGCCCTAAAATGAACAGGGGCTACAAGTAAAAGAAATTAATTCAAGCATCATTACAAATTTTGTCTTCGATATTAGCATTTGCTTGATTCATATTTCTTTATAATTTTAGCCAAACTATAGACTGTCTTGTGTGTTTTTGCATTGCTTAGGCTACAGGGCTAAATTTCGCCCCTAAGTATATACGAATGATTAAAAATTTTCTCCTATTTTTTTATTTTTAATATTTGTTTAAACATTTTATATTGTTGGCAAATTAAGCAAGTGTAAGGTTTTAAATTTGTAGATTGCTTTGAAAGGCTTAATTTGCATTAAATGCTGTATATTTAATTTACCTAATGTATCTCTATCTTTATGCTTTAAAATGTGCGGCAAAAAATATAAACATTCAAGGCGCTACCAATAAGTTAGCTAGTTTTTACAACCAAAACACTATTTAAAGTACATCTTTCAGATCGTCGCCTCATCGCTCGTCTCATCGGGGTGGTAGGAAGAGATCCAGGAGCCCAGCATCGCGAAGCAGAAGCCGTAGTGCCGCTTCGTCCCAAACTTACAGCGATAGGTCATCACCCGACCGTAGGAGAAGGCCCCCTTCCAAAAATCATCGCACTAAAGATTCATCTTCCCGACGCCACCACCATAACAAGCAAACCGAGAACGTGGACGGTGGCTCCGCTGGGCACAACAGAGACGATAGGAATGGGCGTCGTAAGAAGGGACGACTTAGTAAGAGCAGTAGCGAAGAGCCCGCTAGGAAGGAAAGCCCTCTAGCCACTGCTACAGCTGGGGAAGATGTTAAAACTAGTCCACCAAAGGAAGCGTCTGAACTTCAGCAAGAAGGAGGATCTTCTCAACATGAGATGGCTCGAGGTGGTAGCAATGGTGTTGAAGAGAGGCCAGAAGGAGAGACTTTGGAAAAGAATGGTGACTTTGATGGGGACACGGCTACTAGCTTTACTGTAGAATCGACCGCTCAAGAGGTGAGTGAGGAGGTTAGTGAAAAAGTTGAGGGGGATCTTTATGGAGGCGAAGTTATAAATGAGGACCTCAATCAAGAAACAGTGATTACAGAGAGCGAAAGTTATAGCACGATTAGCAAAGAGGTCACGGTTACTAATGAGCATAACGATTCACCCACCAACTCCCCTAACGAAAATCAAAATATTTTTGAGGTCGAAGAAAGCTTTGCCCAGGAAGAAATTAGTATTAGCATCAAGCAGGACGAACGCGAATCTTTGGACGATTGAAAAGCACTTGATTCTTCATACCATTGATTCCATTATTTTGTCACATATTATTGAACATATTTCTGTACATACCTATTATATACCTGCATACAACAACTTATACATTTGCCATCGATTATGCTCCTTTAGTTTTATTGGTGGGGAAAAGTTTGTTATATTTTAAATAAATGATTTAAACAAAGGGACTTAAAATACGAAAAGTTTTTTTGAGCGAAAAAAGAGTTGGGAATGGCCCCCAAAAATGTGACCATGTAGCACTGAAATTTTTAAAACTTATATCGATGATTAGGCGCCAATGATGTAATTTGATATAAATGTGTAAAAAGAAGAAGTTGAAATTTTAAGGCTATATAAATAATAAAGTGACAAATTTTGTCGAAGTAATTTTTACTTTTGAATCCCACTAAAATAAAATAGCTGATCCTATAAAAATCTTTTCCTTTAGAGATAGCACCTAATAGAGTTGCAAGTTTTATTTAGTCGACCTCTGGTTTACTGACTAACGGCCGACTTGACAGAAATAGACAAATTCTCTGGTTTGGTTTTCAAATTTCGACTGAGCCTAAAACCCTTTGGGCTGTTTTTACCCAGGTTTTTTTACAAACCTACTACCTAAGCCATAAATTGCCTTAGCAAGTGGTAAAGCTCGTGTGAATTAAATCAATATTAATAGTTGCCATCAACTTGTATATTTAGTTTCGGCTTGACAAATCTTTACAATAATATAATTAAACTGGTCAAGAAAAAATCTTTTGGTTGAATTGGTCCCTGAGCCTTTTGAAACTATAAGAGCTTTAGATTCGGGCTGACAAGGGCATATAAGGTTTATAACAGCAAAAACATACATCGACAAGTTTATCAAAGGGCAAATCGTCTAAAAGAATGGAAGTTTTGCCACCTCAAATTTATTTTTTTAGTCTGTAGAGGCTACGAATTAAATTAAACGCGGTAATTGGAATCAAAAACCTTCTTTCGCACGCTACTTTCCCTTGACCCCGTCTAGGCGAATTCTAACACGTTACTTTATTTAATAGCCCCTCGCTTGTACTTAACCATCACGTTATTTTTATTTTAATAGCCCCTCGCTTGTATTCAACCATCGCCTGATTATTCAAATGATAATGGGCTCGCGCAGCTACATAAGCACAACCTTTAAAACTAACAGGATCATTATTCATTTTTTTGCATATACTTTACACTACCAATAAACTCGATTACTAAAGTATCTCTTCTAATTAATGAAATAATCACTTCATTTGGTGACCCAAAAATGTCCACGCAACCATCTGATATGGAGGTTAAAAGCGAAAATGCTACATATTTTAAACTGCCACAGTTTAACAATATAAACCCCCGCTCATGGTTCATCCAAATAGAGGCTCTTTTCTTAGTAAGAAAGATAAAAAGCGAAGCTACCAAAGTTGGGTACTTAATAGAAGCCTTGCCACTGGAAATAACCATCGAAATTCAAGATATCCTACAAAATATGCCCGACATTTTACCCTATACAACCATGAAAGCAGCCATCATAGACCGCACTAGCCAATCCGATTCTGCTAGACTTCGTGCTCTTCTCACGACTGTCGAATTAGGAGATCGCACCCCATCCCAGCTTCTGCGTTTCATGAAAAATCTTCTGGGAACGAATTCCACGGATGAACGAGTTCTTAAAGAACTTTGGTTAGAAAAACTTCCAAAAAACATGACCGGCATTTTGGCAATTGTTTCTGACGAGCAGTCTCTCTCCAAATTGGCCGAAACTGCGGACAAAATTGTAGAGACCTACCACAACTCCACATGTCCAATTGCAAATGTAGTCACGGAAGATGAATCGACTCGGCTTAGGGAGATGATTGCAAAACTCACACAGGAGGTACAAAATTTAAAAATCTCAATCAATAGGCCACGTGATCGTTCCAACTCGAGATGCCGCAATCCCTCTACCGTTCGCCACCCTAGCGCGCATATTCAACCAAATATACTTTGTTGGTACCATTAACGCTTTAAAGACAAGGCGCTCAAATGCGTGCAACCTTGCGCATTTAACCCCCCCCCCTCGACAAACTAGTAGACCACCCAGGGATGGCAACGCCTGGACTTGGTCTAAAATTTAGTCGCTTATTTTACATATTCGACAAATCCACGGGTCAGCGATTTCTCATTGACACAGGCGCGGAAATTTCCGTTATTCCGCCTTCTCGAGACCATTCCTTGACCCCTTCATATATGCAACTTCAGGCCGCCAATTTTACCCCTATCAAAACATATGGCCAAAAGCTTTTCATTTTGGACCTCGGCATACGCAAAGAATTTAGATGGATTTTTACAATAGCAGACGTTAAACAGCCAATCATCGGAGCCGATTTTCTTAATCACTACCATCTAGTAGTTGATATAAAAAAGAAGCAGCTCTTCGACACTCAAACGACATTAACATCTGCAGGCAAGGCTACACTGGCTACGTCAATCAACATACAAGTTGGGATAATTGGCACCTCCCCCATCAATCACTACTTCAGAAGTATGCCTCCATAGTGTCCCCTTCTGATTATAAGGCTCAAGTAACTCATAGCACTCAACACCATATCCACACCAACGGCCCCCCGGTTCGCTCAAAACCAAGGAGACTCTTCCCGGAAAAGCTTAAGATTGCCCGAGACGAATTTACTCACATGCTCGAACTTGGTATAATTTGTCCCTTTAACAGTGACTGATCCTCACCCCTGCACATGGTACCCAAGAAGGCCGCGGGAGGTTGGAAACCTTGTGGCGACTATCGCATGCTCAACAGTCGTACAATTCCCGATTGTTATCCACTTCCCCACCTCCATGATTTTGCGCTGACCCTTTGCAATAAAACGGTATTCTCAAAGATTGACTTAGTCAGGGCATACCACCGAATTCCAATGGCCCCCGAGGATATTTCTAAAACCGCCATCACAACCCCGTTCGGTCTTTTTGAATTTCTTCGCATGCCATTTGGCCTTCGCAACGCTGCCCAGACGTTTCAACGCTTTATGGACCAAGTTTTTAGAGAACTTGACTTTGTTTACCTTGACGACGTACTCATCGCGAGTTTTCCATTGATGAACACCACAATCATATTAGACTGGTTTTTGAAAGACTCAAGTCTTTCGGGATTAAAATCAGTCAGGATATATGCGTATGGTGCCAAAACGAAATTAATTCTTTGGGACACAAAATCACCCCTCAAGGTTTGTCACCCCTTCAGGACAAGGTGGAAGCAATCCTCAATTTCCCACAGCCTACTTCGATGACTCAGTTGAGACGTTTCTTAGGGATGATTAATTTTTATAGACGGTTTATTCCGATGTGTGCCGATTTACTCAAACCTCTGACCGATTTGCTCGAAGGTTCAAAGAAGACAATTTCCTGCACCCCGGAAGCTTCGACTGCTTTTAACAACGCCAAACTCGCTTTAAGCAATGTCGTGCCTCTCTCCCATCTTCAAAAAGACGCTCAACTCTCAATCACCACCGACGCCTCCAACTCAGCTGTAGGAGCCGTTTTACATCAAACAACTAACGGTAATACGCTGCCTTTGGCCTTTTTTTCCCAAAAGCTAACAAAAACTCAACAACGATACAGTGCATTCGGTCGCGAATTATTAGCAATATATTTAAAATCCGCCATCTTTTAGAAGGTCATGAATTCACTATTTATACAGACCACAAGCCACTAACTTATGCTTTCAGTACACCTATCGACAAATACTCCCCGCGGGAGATTAGACAGTTAGACTATATTTCGCAATATACTACCGATCTCCAATATATAACTGGCAAATCAAATGTAGTCGCTGACACCCACTCAAGGTCTGAAATTGATTCCGTTGATTTTAAAGACAGGCCCCTAGTAGAAAGGTTAGCTTTGGCTCAGATGGAAGAAAAGTCGGCATTTTAGGACCTTAAGTCCCTAAAATTAACGCAACTTCCTATACCTGGCTCTGATTTGACCGTGCAATGCGACATGTCCACAACCTCACCTCGACCACTCGTTCCAACTTCACTCAGACGCGTAATTTTTGATAACTTCCACAACTTATCACACCGTGGTACGCGTGCAACACTTAAGCTGATTTCACGTCGATATGTTTGGCCCTCCATCAATATGGATGTAAGGAAATGGGCCAAATCATGCGTTGGTTGTCAAAAATCGAAGATTCATCGTCACATAAAAGCCCCTTTAGGCACATTTGCTGAACCTGACGCTCGATTTAGCCACATCCACGTCGATCTCGTTGGTCCACTACCACCGTCGAATGGATATACCCACTTACTCACCATTATTGACCGTTTCACACGATGGCCTGTCGCCATGCCGATCCGTGACACCTCAGCCCAAACGGTTGCAAAAGCTCTAATCAAGTATTGGATAGCTGACCTCGGAGTACCATCAAGCCTCACAACAGATAGAGGTCCCCAGTTATAGTCCCAATTATTTCGGAATCTCACGCAACTCCTTGGTGTAAATCACATCACAACCACTGCCTATCATCCACAAGCCAACGGCATGATTGAGAGATTTCATCGACAGTTGAAAAGTTCCTTGGTGGCACAAGGTGACACAAACAAATGGGATGAGCTCTTACCATTAATTTTGCTTGGCATTCTAACCACAATCAAGGAAGACTTAGGTTGCACTCCAGCCGAATTAGTTTATGGCACTACACTTAGACTTCCCGGCGAATTTTTCACGAACTCAAGAACACCTCATAACGCCTCCGAATTTATTAAATGCCTAAAACAACATTTAAACCATTTACCTTTTAAAAAAGTCAGGACACAATTGACAAATGCGAGTACAACTTCACTTCTTAGGGACTGTAAATACGTTTTTCTCCCTAATGATTTCGTTCGAAAAAGTTTGTTGCCACCATATGACGGCCCGTTCAGAGTAAAGTCCAAACATGCTAAATATTTCATTATTGAAAAAAACGGAAAGGCTGACTCAGTTTCGATCGAGCGATTGAAACCTGCATATTTAGATACTTCAACTCAGCCGCTTACGGATACCGAAAATGTAAATCCACCCAAAGTTTGTCCCTCCGACGACATCGCCGGACCAGCTAACTCCGACCCAGACCTAACAAAATCAAAAGAAAACCCATACATCACATCGAGAGGAAGGCACGTGCATTGGCGCTATAAACTACTACACTAGCCACAACTCTCCGAGTGGAGCCCCGAGGATAGTTGTAGAGGCTACGAATTAAATTAAACGCGCTAATTGGAATCAAAAACCTTCTTTCGCACGCTACTTTCCCTTGACCCCGTCTAGGCGAATTCTGACACGTTACTTTATTTAATAGCCCCTCGCTTGTACTTAACCATCACGTTATTTTTATTTTAATAGCCCCTCGCTTGTATTCAACCATCGCCTGATTATTCAAATGATAATGGGCTCGCGCAGCTACATAAGCACAACCTTTAAAACTAACAGGATCATTATTCATTTTTTTGCATATACTTTACACTACCAATAAACTCGATTACTAAAGTATCTCTTCTAATTAATGAGATAATCACTTCAAGTCTGGGGCAAGCTGATCTCCATACAAAAACTTATCAAAAGTCTGGAAACAAGTCGAATTATAAAGTATACAAGATAAGAACTAACACGATATATTTACCTCAGGGTTTTCAAGATCAATAGAAAAAAGAAATTTTAAATGCAAAATACATAAAAATCGTTATATTTCACACTGTGTCCATGTTTATTCATAATTATAATAGTAGTGGTGGCCTGGTTTATATTAAAATTTTATTCATATTATCATTAATACAATACATATACACAATAGAACTAAAATATATTATCTATTGATAATCAGATTATATAACATTACAATAATTTACATATTTAATTGAACAAAAATGCTTAATGTTATAAAATAAATTGATAGATCTTATTTTTTGCAAATTTAATATAGTTCTTTTGAACCATTAAATTACATAAGTTTAAAAACGTTTATTATAAATAACTAATGCCATAGAATATTGCGAAGATTTAGCTATTATTCTTTTTTCAATGTGTAACATTTGTTTTGCAATTATAAATGTATAAATTGCGCCGAAGATCAATCACTATCAATAGTAATAATTTCTAATACAGGTTTCACATGTTTTACATTTGGTTTGGTCCTAGCTCTACGATTGTTATGATGTAGATTCTTGAGCAAATAATTTGCAGATTCATAGTTTGAGTTGAATTCCAATGAAGATGACTTTTTATCTGTATATCAGACACAAGATCATATTAATTGTAATTCATGTATGTACAATTTAATACGAAATTTTGTTGCATGGAAAGATTGATTAAATTAAAAAGTGTGGGCAAATGGATAAAAAAAACAAGTAAACTCCAATAAAATTTTATATTTCTCTCGCTTTGAAGAATAAATCAGAAAAAGAAGCAATATCACCAGAATTTATTAAAACCTCTCATTAAATCTCTGGACTAGTGTTGCAAAAACGGCTGAGTTTTGTTTGGTAGACCTTTGCTTTTAGTCGACTACATAAACAGACTAAAGGGTTTTGGGTCTATTTTTCTAGTCGCATAAATAGACCAAATGGTCATCTAAAACCAAAGGTCGACCAAACAAAACCCAGCCGTTTTTACAACACTACTCTGGACATAAACAATCCAAATCTTACTTGGCGAAGAGGATTTTATTCTCTTGTAGGTGCCGAGCTTTGCGGAACCAATAGACCCACCGGTCGAAGTCCCACTCACCTTTGCCCCTTTATCGAGCCCCTTATCGGAATTTTGGGCATCGGAAGTTACTTCATGTTGGCTGTTGGGGGAGTTTTCATCATCGCGATGCCGCACCTTTTGAGTGGTAAAATAATCCGTTATCAACTTGTTAAACTCCGGCACCCGTCTGCCCGGAATGGCCGAAACTTTGATCACACGCGACGTACCCTTCATTTTAATTACCTGCGATGTGCTGCTGCCAACAATACCCTGGCTAAAAACCCCAAAATCTTGATCGTCGTCCTCGCCAAAATTGTAATCGTATAGCATGGCAGATTCGTAGGCTTCGTACTTGAGTTTCCTAGCGAAATCGCTATCCGGAGGGTCGGTTTGAGTTAGGGTTCTATCCAAATTCCGTTTTAACTTGCCCTGGCTATTTTTGGAAAAACCGATCGGTTCCTTTACCTTAATGAATTGGCCACTACAATTAAGGGCGTGTTCGGGCCACCAATAGTCGTTGCTCGAGGGAGCTCTGTTCATGGCCCTCTTCACGTAGCCGTGAAAAGGGGGCCTTTCTTTGCAAGGTCCGGTGCAGCGCCACCAATGCTTCCGGTGCTCATCCACCTCCCGATGGAAGCCGTGATATATCTATATTTATGTAAAACCAGCGGTCATTAACTAGTTAGTCTATTTGCGACAGCAAAATAAAAGTCTTTTACAGAAGCATAAGTCCACAGCCATTAAAAACCCGTTTAAGTTTCCAGGGCATTTGCTGGAAAATTACAAGTTGGAGAGGACGGACGGACAGCCAAAAGCGAACCCATAAATTGCATAGGAATTAATTAAATGCAAAAATGGGTTTTCTTTAACCTCCTGCTCTAGTATGGAAAATTGTGATATTAGTAACGGCTATTGCAGCTTTTTATAACGGCCTCCCTCCCCTTGGACTAATTTTTTGAACAATGAGAGCGACAGTTTTGACTAATCACCGTTAATTTATAATACAGATCTGCAACAGACCGTTTTTCGAAGGTCAGCCCGCCCGTGCGCGTTTTGAAAACTTTAAGGCCCGCCCGAGCCCGTCCGTAATTTTTGTTGAGCACTTAAAGCCGGCCAATACTTGTTTGACCAGTTTGTATACACTTCAGGCCCGGCCCCCAAGCAAAATAAGCCCGACCCTTAAGAAAATTTATGCCACATATATTCCTGTTTTACTGATATTGTTATAAAGATATTTAAGACTTTTTCAATATTCAAAATCCTGATCCTTAAAAAAATTGTTTTATATTCTTAATAACTCCAAATGTTGTGATTAGAATATCCCATCTTTAATTATCCTCTGATTTTTCCATAAATGGGCTTGTAAAAAAGACTATAGAGAAGGTTATCATTTATCAAATGAATAATAAGCAAAGATTTTTGCGTAGTTAGATATCCATATGTCCATAGTTGTGTATACAGTCTTTTCTAAGCATAGTTTTTTTTGGAATATGGCAAATTTAATTAAGTTGAAAAACCCCTAAAATACTAAATTTAATAATTTAGCATTTAATATATAAATTTTGAATTGAATAATAAAATATATTAGGCTGCTATATATAAGTTTTAAATAAAAAGGGTAATTTTAAAAAGTTATTTAAAAATGTATTCATATACTAATAAATAAAATTAAATATCAGCAAAATGTTTACAAATTGCACAATAATTAAATGTAACAAGTCATGTTTTCAAATAAGTGCATTGAATTAAGGCCATCTATTAATATTTTGTCATCACAAATTTTTGTTTTAAATATCAAGAATCCATAAATAATTTAAAATTCTCTAAGACAGTTTGTGGTCAGTTTAAATTTAATATAAATTCCAAGACTGTTTACGCTCTTTCAAGCCCGTTATGAAACTTGTTTCCTATCAAGCCCGATTCCTTAAAATTTTATATTTTCAAAGCCCATCTGTACCTGTCTGTCAACCGAGCCTGCCCGTGCAGATCTCTAACTTATCTTGTATATTTAAAATAGTGTTGAAAAACGGCTGGGACAGACCAAGGTTTTTGGTATGTTTTCCTTAGTAAACGCCAACTAAACATAAAGAGACCAAAAAACCTTTGGTTTGCTTATGTTTATTCGACTAAAACCAAAGGACAACCAAAAAAACCACTCGTTTTTACAACACTAATTTAATAGAGGCTAAAGTGTTGGCACCTCGGGCGTGTTTAAAACATTTGAATTGGGTATAACCATTTTTGATATGTATTTCATTTTTGGATTAAGATTTTACTTGTCATTGATTAATGACATGTTAGAATTTTAAAAATACTATGAGTATTCCCAAGCTCCACTAAATATAGGCAATAATATTTAATGTAAATATGGTGGGCATTTTACACTGGCGTAATAGAGATGCAAAATTGTCCTAAGAATTATATTGTCTTACCATTATAACATGACGTTTATATCCTGAAGTCCTAGTAGTTAGCTAGAAAATTAATAACATGCATTATAAAATTTTGGTATTAAATGAAAAGTTAATCCAAGCAGGTCCCACAAGCAAGGTTTCTTTCAGAGTGTGGGGAGGGGTGTGAGGAAGAGTTTGCTGAAATTTTTAACCTTCAAGTTTAAATACATTAAAGCCAAATCATAAAAAATTTTGTTTGAAAATGATTCAAAGAATGTACATTTCTTGTTTCAATTTTTTGAGCCCACAATAAAAATAGCACAGTAGTTAATAAAATTGTAAAGCCTCTTGCATAAAATAAAATTTTAATAATTATTTTACTAATTTAGAGAAGAAAGTATCTGACTAGTCCTATGACCAAATTTCCTATATATAAACTATAGCTTTAGCTGCACTATATAATTTAAAGTATGAAGCCTATGGGTTGTATTTAATAAAAAACTTTTAATATTTTCAGTCATCTTGATGAACTCATATTTTTTGAATGTAAAAATTAGTATTAGCAACTTATATACTAAAAACATGTAATGGTAAGAATCTTAACATATAGAAAAATTAATGTTCTAAAAATTTTACTGTTATATTTGTTCCAGAACAACTATTAATTCTATTCATGTGACTTTGAAATTCAGGACCATGAGAATCTCTATCCTTTTGATATATATATATATCATAATAAACTTTAGTTACTGTGTAATTGTTTGTCACAAACAGATATGCATGGATCATTTCATGCTACATAATATAAAATAATATATAACTAAAATTACCAGAAGTGTTTCTATTAGATCTTTTCTGGGTCTAAATTTTAGCAAAGGATGGCTTAAATGAATTGAGCAATATTTAATAGACTTTCGATAAGTACAAGTTCCAGCACATCTAATGATAATTGTTTAGTATTAATAATAAAAATTACAATGTCATGCGATAGCTCCATTTAACTTCAACGGAATCAAGGCTTCCATCAAAAAACTCTTTGTTAAATTTCACGAATAATGTATATATATCAGGATTTGGGTCTTTAAGCTCTAATTTTTGATCCACAATATTTGATGATTGTGCAGAATTTTCTGTACTTTGAGAGGCATAACGAATCTCGTCATAAAAGTCAGGAATATTATTAATTCTCTGAGATAAGTTTAATGCTAACAAATAATCAAAATCCATAGAATTTAAGTCCAAATTAATTTATGGCCAACGCCAATAAATTTATAAAGTTTTTTATCCTAACGCCATTCAATGGTCGCAAACATATGTTTCTCGTCACAAATAAGATTATGCGTCATACATATCCCAAAATTAATATTTACCATAACCTAATAACTTAAGATTTAGCCATGAAATTAGAAATACGAAACTTGATTATTTATTGTAATGAATTTGTTAAAGGGAAATTTTGGACACCATTGTTGCCTCTTTTAAATATTTATAAAAAAATCTATTCCTGTTTCCTTAAAATCTTGACCATATTATATCCATAAACATATCTAATTTAATATATGTAATTACTACATTTTTTTAATTGAATTTTTTTGTCTCACCCATACCGTTTTAATTTTTAGCTCCTCTCTCCCTCCACCCTAAAAAATTTGTTAACTACATTTTTCTGACGCAGGTTTCGATATGTCTCGGTCACAATCGGGTCGGGTTCGGGACGAAAATTTTAAAATGTCATTGGGTTCGGGTTAAAATTTTGAAATGCTTTCGGGTCGGGTTAGGGTTAAAAATTTAATATGCTTTCGAATCGGGTCGGGTTGGATTTAAAGTCTTGGGTCAAGAGTATAGTATTACCTTTATGATTTGGATATCACTCAATTCACACTTCTCCTTTTTCTATTCATACTCATTATATTTTGAATACACACAAGACATTGAATATTTAAACACCTTACAATTAACCAATATTATTCAAATTAATAACCTCGCTATATGTGTATTTAAACACGATGTTTTAACCAGATTCATTAGAATCATTTCTTTCGTTGGGTTATAATAAAGTAGAGTCTTTTTAATGGGTTATGAATTATACATTGCAGAATACACAGGACATAACTTTAATAATGCTATTATGTATGATATTTTTTTTATACTTGAAGATTATTCATTAAGTTAATATAAATTCCTTTGTTTTTTTAAATCTGATTGTTTTAATTTGAACGCAAATTTAAATTTAACTCGTGTATATATCAAAAAAATAATATTTTTAAATTGTATTTAAATAGTGTGAAGTGGTAGTTTAAACGAATTGTACTCAACTCAATTAAAACTCAGCCCACCTAAAACACCAATCTTAGATATTTAAAGTATGAATGAATGTTTAACATTCAGTAACTGCTAATATTATTTTATTATATATATCTTTATATAACATATACACATATATTATATTATATAACATATGTAGATATTAAATATATCCTAACCCTAACCCAATTATAATACGATTAGTTGAGCTGCGTTTTAATCTTAGTTGAGCTGCGTTTTAGTCGAGATGAGCAGGAGCGATTTAAACTACATAAATATATATTCATAAAACAAATAAGATTATGTTTAAATTTATTAAATAATTCATTTGCAAAACTCTATATTTCAAATTAAATGTGACCTGATTCTGTAATCACGAAAATAAATTTAGTAATTAAAATCTGTGGAATTAATTAGTTTCATAAATCGCACTTTAATTTGTTGATTAAATTTTAAACACCCTGATGGGAGTAGCCGGGAAATTGAAATTATAGGGGGTAATAATGATTAAGGGAGTGGCAAATTTAACATTTTTTTAATTTTAGCCTAATTTGATAAAATATCCAAGATTTTTTAAATTTAGAGGGGGCAGCCGCCTCTCCCTGCCACACCCTTGCTACGCCCATGCACACCGCAATTTTTCTTACTCTTGCGTTAGATACCAAAATTTGAACAAGTTCGGAAAGGATTCAATTAAAAAAATTTAAACACGGGTCGGGTTCGGGCCAAAAATTTAAAATGATTTCGGGTCCGGGTTAAAAACTTTAAAATTTCGGGTCGGGTTCGGGTTGAAAAAAATAAGTAGCAACCTAAATATTAAAATGCTAAATTTTAAAGTCACAAATACACTTCATTTTATTTTTTTGATAACAAATATGAGACAGTTAGCAGATTAGCTGTCATAATCCTTCTTTTTTCTATGGCATATATCAAAAGAAAATAAATTTTTTCATGAGAATAAAGAAAAAGCTTAGGGTCGTATTGCCCAAATGATCCTTAAGATGTCTGAAAATCATTTGTTACTGGCCAGTCCATCGCAAACTGTTTTAACATCAGCACCAGTGCCATTAACATGAAAGATTCCATCCAAGAGAATATTTTTCAGCAACAGAAGTCACAGAAAAAACCAAAAAATAACCTAATGGCATTTTCCAAGTATCATTTATAGATGTAGTCATAACAAACAATGCCCCAATGGCACAAGGGATCATAATAGAATTAGTCACATTATGCCCAATATCTACATTCTAAAAGTAATAAAAGATTGTTATCTTAGAAAATTTTTAATTTAGTACATACCCATAAGAAGATCTTGGTGGTGGTTTTAGGAATTTCATCATCATAAGTTATATACATATCTATTACTTTTTCAAGATGATCTGGTAGATTAAATAAGTTAGGTATAGAACCTTCTCTAAACTGCTTGTTTTTAGTAACAGATGAAATAAATGAATTAGGGGTAAAATGTGCACTACAGGGCAGAATTTTAATTTTTAATAAAATCTCCCTTAGTTACGTGGAGGCAAGCTTGCAGGAGATATTTATCTTTGAGACGAATCCAAAAAATATGTATAAAAAACAAATATTTACATTTTATAATTGTGGAGTGATAGGTCTTCACATTTTTTCTATACCCAACAGCTGAGAAATGGCATTGTTCAAGATGGCGGATAAAAAATCTTCAATTTTTTATTGAATGCCTGGTCAATGAGCAGTCTATTTAGTCTATGCTGCTAACAATAGTTTCTAATTAAAGAAGATTTCTTAAGATTACAACTTTTTTTTACAGATGAGCAATAGGGTTGTCAAATGGTAAGAGAACAAATACAATATTAGTTTACTGTTTTTCACCATTAAGTACTTCAAATTATATGTTAGATATGTTTAATTCACAGTTAACAATGTCAGCAAGACGCAAAGAGGCCAATTTAAGTCTTCGGAACAAAACAAAATGCAGCCGTGCAAAATATAAGAGCACAAAGAACAGACAACAAAATTCCACAAGACAATGCAAATGAGGCAGTCATTGTTACAACGCTCCATTCATATTTCAATCATAACCACATCCCCACACACCTGTAGTATTTTCTAAAACAATGTATATAGAAAAACAACGTTTCCCGGGTCAGCTAATATACATATATTTTGGTTTTTGTTTTTATGTGTTTTTATAAATATGAATGTTAACCAAAGAAAATAATCTTTAATGTGCTAAAATTAAATGATTAAATTATTTTATTCCAATGACAAATTATCTATAATTTTACTACGCCTTGCAATTAATATGAATCCCAAAATATCGTAAATTCTGATAAGAAAATATTTCCCTTTAGAATATGGGGGAATAAAAAAAACTCGCAACAAATAAAAATTACGACTACTAAATTATATATCGTGAATTAAGGGAAAAATATATAAGTTAAATTGCTGGATCATTCTGATCTTCATCTGGTTTCCGCATAATCTCACAATGCGATGGTAATCAATTAATATGGAAACGCGATAAATGGGGAGGTGGCCACAATATGAATAAAACCTATTTTATTTAATATGTGAGAAACTGCTAATATTCCTTTGCTAGCACCATTTGCGCTTCCAAGCCGCATTTTACAGAGAAGGGGGGGGGGGTTGAGCCCTGCACGGGCCGTTCAAAGCCGGGCCGGGCTAGGGGTAAAAATGAAAATTAATCAGGCGCTGTCAGGTCTCTATATATTCCATCAACTTTTTACTTAAACAAAAAATAGGTATATAAATCTCATAGTGTGATTTTAAATTCATGGCACACAGCTGACCGCCTTTAACGGATGTTAAATGCGATGGTTTCGAATTTTGATTTACTTATTTTTATTTCTTACCCGCTTTTATATTTTATATATTTCCCATTTTCAAGCTTCACCTTTTATATTGTTTTTACATCGAATAAACAAAATTTTAATAATTTTTTTTTTTAATTTTATTGTCAATGCAGTTTTATATTTTTTAACCATCTTATAAAAAAAAAGTTTCTTAAATAATAGGATTTCGATTAAATATAATTTTTAAATTGCTATAATTTTTAAACGACTGACTATAATTTCTGACCTAAACCTATAGAAGACCTAAAGCTATGTTTTAAATTTGGTATACGTTCCTTTATTATGTTATGATCATTTTAAGAACACAACTCTGCTCAGGATTCAGATTTTCACAAGTATTGTCGAGGGATAAATATTAATATAGCTATTGGTGTTTTAAAAAAACCAAAGGGATTTCGACCAGGTTATGGCTAAGGTTTGGTCTTGGTCTATTTTTTTAAAAATACCTAAGGTTTTTGGTCTGTTTTCTTAGTCGACCTTTAGGTTTAGCCGATATTAGAAAAACAGACCAAAAGGTTGTTAGTGTATTTTGTTTAGCCTTTAGGCTTAGTCATAAAACCAAAAATTTTCAATTGATTTTATTAGTAGACCTTTGGTTTGCTGAACGTGTTTTGGGGTGGGGGAAAAATAATGTAAAATTTAATGAGTGACGCAATATAATAGTTACAGGTGCTTTTTAATTGTACTGATTTGATTATAATAATGGTTGGGGGTGATTCTTAATATGTATTGATTAGGACTTAGCAGTTCTGGCAGCTTTACTGATTTTAATAGGGCCCGATGGATACTTAGAATAGTTCGGGCGGGCCCTAGGGGAAAATTTAGTTAAAAAAGAATAATTCAAACAAATATGATCTCTTATAGCTATATCTTTTAAAAATTGAAGGAAAAATTAGTTTAAATCGCACAACTTTAAGGAGTGGTTAATCTATATATATAAAGTAAAGTGTATGTATATATGTATGTAAGAGCTAAATTCTGAAACTACCGGTCCGATTCGCGCGAAAATTTACCCCTAGGTTCCCAGGGCGGCCAGGGGTAAAATAGCTTTTTCAGAATCCTAAAATTCCTTTTAGTTTTCGAGATATTGGGTTTTATGCGTTTTGACGTTCAATAAAATGTCAATCAAACGCACCTCCTCGCGTTCGTTGAAAATTTGAATATACAGACAGTTCTGTAGTAAAAGTGTATCACTTATAGTAGTTTGTAAAACGTAATCTTTTCTTAACGGTGACAACATAAAATTTATGAATTATATTCTTAAACGTCATCTTTTCTTAACGGTGACAATATAAAATTTATGAATTAAATTTCTTAAACGTCATCTTTTCTTAACGGTGACAAGACAACATAAAATATATCAATTAAATTTCTTAAACGTCATCTTTTCTTAACGGTGACAACATAAAATTTATGAATTAACCTGAAATAAATAAAATTATAGATTATTTGAGAAAATATATAGGTGAAGAAGATGAATTTTTCTCATTATCATTAAATGAGATATTTTAAATGAGAAAGATTATAATTTAAATGTAATATAAAATAGTCCAACGTTGATTATTCTGAGTAAATGCTATTTATATATAAATGTCATTATTTATCTATCATTAATTTTTACTAAATGAGATATTTAAATGAGAATAAAATAAATTCTGAAACTAGCGGCCCGATTCGCGCGAAACTTTACCCGTAGGTTCTCAGGGCGGCCAGGTGTAAAATAGCTTTTTCAGATTGCTAAAATTCTTTTTAGTTTTAAAAATATCGGACATTTCTCGGCCTTTTGGTCTTAAAAAAGGGCTAAATTCTGAAACTTCATATCCGATTCGAGCAAAAATTTAGCCGTAGATGCCCAGATAGGCCAGGGGTAAAATAGCTTTTTCAGATTCCTAAAATACCTTTTTGTTTTAAAAATATCTGACATTTCCCGTCCAGTTTCATTTATAGCAGCATATACAATAATGACGTCATACATACAACGCTGAAGTTTTCTCGAATTAGATATTTAAAAGTATAATAAAAATGTTACAGTATACGGTTAAAATTATTGGGGTTTAACAGACTATTTAAATTAAATAAATAAAATTTAAATTATGCAGTTTTTGTCATTATTATCACGTGGTCGATCATAGAAGCATATTTTTAATAATTATCCATCCTTCAATTAATTATTTTATTATATTAAAGAAAATTGTATTTCAAATAAATCAGCTAACTAGAAAAACAAAATAATGGTATTATTGTATAATAAGTAACAGCATTAATAAGCAATTTTTTCAAAAACATTTAATTTTAGTCGGATTTGATGACTAAAACAGAATTTGCATTTGGTTTGTCTTATTATATAAATATACACTAAAAATAGTGGGTTCATAAAATCATTCGGACCTTTCACATTATAAATTATTTCATATATGACCCCATTTTAGATAAGTCTTATTAATAGCTTATACTTATTTAACCACTTAAGGACTGAGCCAAAGCAACGCTTGGCCGGGCACAGCTAGTTTTTAGTTAAAAAATGGCTTAACTCTAGCTCTAACCGTTTTTTATTCTTTAGGGCTCTCGATGTATAATTTTCATTTGTTCATAAATACAGAATGTTTTTGTATTTGTTAACCAATATATTCTCAGCTTGAAAACTAAAAATCATTATTGTCATGTTTAATTAGTGTCATCATCGAATTATGAACAAGGTCGTAAATAATAAGCATAAGTTAAATTTTTTATAGTGGAAGGACTTTTATGATGTATAAATGCTAAGTACATTAACGTTTAAATTAAAATCATGTGAATTAATAGGGCCTTTAAAAACTAGAACCCCTTTCCCTTTTAATTAGGAAACAGTGTTATGTAGTATTAAGTATAATCAAGGTTTTTTAAGAGCGTTTATTTTAATTATACTGCCATCTTTATTAACAATTATTTTAGAACAGAACGGAATCATTACTTTTAAGTATCTCTTCTTCTTGTTAATCATTTGATCCGACAGTCGTGGGGTTTGTTTTGATGAGTTTCTTCTATCTCTAGGTACGTGTTATGTCTTGATTAGTTATTATAACATTAACGACTTGCCCTATCCAAGAGACACGAGGTTGTCATCTTCCTCACTTCCGGTACCTCCATTTCCAGTACTTTTCGATTTACATCATTCGCCTCCCTTTTTAATGTATGCCCATGCCACCTTAACCGTTCGCTAATCATGTCCGCCATAGGTTATACCCATTTTTGTAATGAGAAAATCATTCGTCATGGGGTCGTGCTTAGTACTCATCACTTTGGTTTGTAATAGCTTTTTATAATGTAGTGTTTAATGCCCATGTTTCACTTCCATACACTAACACCGGCCTTACGATGGATTTGTAAACTTTGCTCTTCAACCATATTGGCATTTTCTTGTCGCACATTACACCGGATATACTTCGCCATTTAAGCCATCCTTTTGGGACCAGGGCATTGATTTCTGTTGCGCAACCTACCTCTTGAAGTAGCATCGCGTCGAAGTATGTCTACTTTAGGGTACTTTTAATGGTCATCCAGCGACAGGGTGCCTGTAACGTTCATTTTCATGTATACCGTTTTACGATCGTTGACCTTTAAACCATATCAAGCTAAGCGCTATGACCACTTTTCGGCTTCTTCGAATACTGTCTCCTTTATCTCTTCGCTTAGTACTATATCATCGTCATATAGCATACACCATGGGGATGGCTTTTGAATGTCTCTCATTAAGTTCTTCTTCTATCAGTTATTTGGTCCCACAGTCGTGGGGTTTGTTCTGATTAGTTTCCTCCACCTTTATTCGGGTGAGTGCCATATCTTGACTAATCTCTTTTCTTTTCATTACTTTATCGACTTGCCCTTTCCACGTGGAGCAAAGTTTACAAATCCATCGTAAGGCCGGTGTTAGTGTATGGAAGTGAAACATGGGCATTAAACACTACATTAAAAAAAGCTATTACAAACCACAGAGATGAGTACTAAGCACGACCCTATGACGAATGACTTTCTCATTACTAAAATGGGTATAACCTATGGCGGACGATTAGCGAACGGGCATACATTAAAAAGGGAGGCGAATGATGTAAATCGAAAAGTACTTTAAATGGAGGTACCGGAAGTGAGGAAGATGACAACCTCGTGTCTCTTGGATAGGGCAAGTCGTTAATGTTATAATAACTAATCAAGACATAACCCGTACCCAGAGATAGAAGAAACTCATCAAAACAAACCCCACGACTGTCGGATCAAATGATTAACAACAAGAAGAGATACTTAAAAGTAATGATTCCGATCTGTTCTGAAATAATTGTTAATAAAGATGGCAGTATAATTAAAATAAACGCTCTTAAAAAACCTTGATTATACTTAATACTACATAACACTGTTTCCTAATTAAAAGGAAAAGGGGTTCTAGTTTTTAAAAGCCCTATTAATTCACATGATTTCAATTTAAACGTTAATGTACTTAGCATTTATTTTATACATCATAAAAGTCCTTCCACTATAAAAAATTTAACTTATGCTTAAAGAAGCTTATTTTCGTTTATATATAAATTCAAGGGTATATTGGAGAATTTCTGAGCTAAATCATCAACTCTTGACGCTATCTTATAAATTTTTATGCTTTAAGATCAGCCGCTGTGGAAAAAAATTATAATAATTACCGTGTAATTTAAACTAGAGTCGAAAAATAACCCATTTTAACTTAATCCTACTTGAAACTACGCCAACTTTTTACTATATCGCGCTTTTAAAATTCTTATATAATCAATAAACGGTCTGATCTTTGGTTTATAGTTCGAGGTGGCCTATCGATTATTTATTTTTACTTAATTCAATTTTAAAGTGCAAGTCAAGTAATAATCATAGTATAATTTAATAAACTGCATATAGAAAAGTGTTTTTTAATTTTTGGAATTTATAAAAACGTTAAAATTGGATTCGAAGGCCTTTCATAAATTTTTTTTAATTTAATAAACTGCATATAGAAAAGTGTTTTTTAATTTTTGGAATTTATAAAAACGTTATTATAGTAAAGGCATAGGGTTTGGTAAGGGGCACAGGGACCCATATCAGTAAAGGCATAGGCTTTGGTAAGGGGCACAGGGACCCATATCAGTAGAGGCTTAGGCCCTTGTAAAAAAGGGCATATATTCAAAGACGAAAAAATACCATAAATTGCATGTAGCAATTAAAAATTTCGATTTATTTGGCCAATGGTCATTTTTTTCATTGGTCAGTAGCCAGCGGACGGTCAAAAATTCATATTATCAATGGTATTAACAAGAACAAAATATTAATTTAATTTAAAAAAATTAAAAAAAAATACGTCCCCTCCCTGGCTTGAACCTGACATCTCACGGTCACAAAGCTGCCGCCAATAACTTGGTGGACAACGGACGACGGACGTCATTGATCAGTAGGTCAAAAATTCATATTATCAATGGTATTAACAAGAACAAAATATTAATTTAATTTAAAAAATTAAAAAAAATTCGTCCCCTCCCTGGCTTGAACCCGACACCTCCAAGTCACAAAGCTGGCGCCAATAACTTGGTGGACAACGGACGACGGACGACGGATTGATACGGGTCCCTGTGCCCCTACCAAACCCTATGCCTTTACTAATGTGGGTTCGAATCCCGGAGAAGGCAAAATTTTTATTTATTTTTTAAATTAAATTAATATATTGTTCTTGTTAATACCATTGATAATAGGGCTTTTTGCTCGTCCGCTGGCTGCTGACCAATGGAAAAATTCATAAATAATCTTTAAAGTCGTCCCCATTAAATTTTGCAGCCGATGGCACTAGAATTTATATGCAGCTCTACATATTGTTATTTATTTTTTTCGTTTTAATTGGTAACATTGACAATTACCCTATGCCCTCCCCTAGCAGAGCCTATGCCTCTACTGATATGGGTCCCTGTGCCCCTTACCAAACCCTATGCCTTCACTATATTAACGTTTTTATAAATTCCAAAAAGTAAAAAGACACTTTTCTATGTGCAGTTTATTAAATTAAAAAAAATTGATGAAAGACCTTTGAATTAAATATTAACGTTTTTATAAATTCCAAAAATTAAAAAACACTTTTCTATATGCAGTTTATTAAATTATACTATGATTATTACTTGACTTGCACTTTAAAATTGAATTAAGTAAAAATAAATAATCGATTAGCCACCTCGAACTATAAACCAAAGATCAGACCGTTTATTGATTATAAAAGAATTTTAAAAGCGAGATATAGTAAAAAGTTGGCGTAGTTTCAAGTAGGATTAAGTTAAAATGGGTTATTTTTCGACTCTAGTTTAAATTACAAGCGTTATTATTATTATTTTTTTCCACAGCGGCTGATCTTAAAGCATAAAAATTTATAAGATAGCGTCAAGAGTTGATGACTTAGCTCAGAAATTCTCCAATATACCCTTGAATTTATATATAAACGATTACGAAAATAAGCTTCTTTAAGCATAAGTTAAATTTTTTATAGTGGAAGGACTTTTATGATGTATAAATGCTAAGTACATTAACGTTTAAATTGAAATCATGTGAATTAATAGGGCTTTTAAAAACTAGAACCCCTTTTCCTTTTAATTAGGAAACAGTGTTATGTAGTATTAAGTATAATCAAGGTTTTTTAAGAGCGTTTATTTTAATAATACTGCCATCTTTATTAACAATTATTTTAGAACAGATCGGAATCATTACTTTTAAGTATCTCTTCTTCTTGTTAATCATTTGATCCGACAGTCGTGGGGTTTGTTTTGATGAGTTTCTTCTATCTCTGGGTACGGGTTATGTCTTGATTAGTTATTATAACATTAACGACTTGCCCTATCCAAGAGACACGAGGTTGTCATCTTCCTCACTTCCGGTACCTCCATTTTTAGTACTTTTCGATTTACATCATTCGCCTCCCTTTTTAATGTATGCCATGCCACCTTAACCGTTCGCTAATCATGTCCGCCATAGGTTATACCCATTTTTGTAATGAGAAAATCATTCGTCATAGAGTCGTGCTTAGTACTCATCTCTAAGGTTTGTAATAGCTTTTTTTAATGTAGTGTTTAATGCCCATGTTTTACTTCCATACACTAACACCGGCCTTACGATGGATTTGTAAACTTTGCTCTTCAACCATACTGGCATTTTCTTGTCCCACATTACACCGTATATACTTCGCCATTTAAGCCATCCTTTTGGGACCAGGGCATTGATTTCTGTTGCGCAACCTACCATTTGAAGTAGCATCGCGTGGAAGTATGTCTACTTTTGGGTACTTTTAATGGTCATCCAGCGACAGGGTGCCTGTAACGTTCATTTTCATGTATACCGTTTTTCGATCGTTGACCTTTAAACCATATCAAGCTAAGCGCTATGACCACTTTTCGGCTTCTTCGAATACTGTCTCCTTTATCTCTTCGCTTAGTACTATATCATCGGCATATAGCATACACCATGGGGATGGCTTTTGAATGTCTCTCGTTAAGTTCTTATTCTTTATCAGTTATTTGGTCCCACAGTCGTGGGGTTTGTTCTGATTAGTTTCCTCCACCTTTATTCGGGTGAGTGCCATATCTTGACTAATCTCTTTTCTTTTCATTACTTTATCGACTTGCCCTTTCCACGTGACACTGGGTTGTCATCCTCCTTTCTTTCCCGGTACCTCCATGTCCAGTATTTCTCGATTTACATCATCCGCGTCCCTTTTTGTATATGCTCATGCCACCTTAACCGATTTTTGTTAATCATGTTCGCCATAGGTGAAAACCCATTTTTGTCATGAGCAGGTCATTCGTTATATGGTCGAGCTTAGTTTAAAGCTCCACCGTATAATTCTCATCTCTGTGGCTTGCAATAGCTTTCCTTCCGTGGTGTTTAATGCCCATGTTTTACTTCCATAGAGTAACAACGGTCTCACGATGGATTTGTAGGCTTTGCTCATCAACCATATTGGCATTTTTCTCACATTACACCGGATATACTTCGCCATTTAAGCCGTTTTTTTGGATCCGAGCCTTGATTTCCGTTAAACTTCCCTCTTAATATGGCATCGAGCCTAGGATGTAAACCTGTCTACTTTTGGGTACTTTAGAGGGTCATCCAGCGATGGGCTGCTTGTACCGTTCATTTCCATGTATACCGTTTTTTGATCGTTGACCTTTAAACCATATCAAGCTAAGCGCTTTGACCACTTTTCGGCATCTCCCAACACTTTCTCCCTCGAAGAAGCCGTTAAGTGTTTCTCGTAATATGTCCATAATTATAATAAACAAAAAGGGACTTAGAGCAGATCCTTGATGTAATCCAATTTTAACCCAAAATGTTTAGAGTCTCCGAATTGTCGTCCTAAAGAAGAATTTATGGCTTCATAAATGTTTTTATTTAGCCGTATATATGCCTCAGGGATATTTTATGTTCTCAAGCACCACCATGTTAAATCGCAAGAGACCGTGTCATAAGCCTTCGCCAAGTCAATAAAGACCATATGTAAATCTCTTTTTAACCAAACTTATCCATAATTCGTCTCAGTGCGAAAATTTGGTCGATTGTGGATTTGCCGGCCACAAATCCGATTTGGTTAGCCGATATTTCCACTTCGTTTTTAGCCTTGTTACTAATATCCTTTCCATAAGCTTTAAGGACTAGCAAGTTAGCTCGATACATCTGTAGTTGCCACATTCCTGAGGGTCTCCTTCGCCTTTTAATAAGGGTATAATTATGCTTGCTCTCCATTGATTAGAAATTCGCCCTTCTACCAACATCTTGTTAAAGAGGTTCGTCTCCTTCTTTACGGCAAAGTATTCTACCTGGGCCATTGTTTTTCCCTTTTTGCATCTTGTTCATTTATATCCTATTTTCATCCTCTTGAATGAGTTCGACCATATTAACGTTTGACTCAATATCGGAAAGGGAATTTTTGTCATTTGTAATATTCATAGGTCCCTTAAAATATCTTTTCCACCTTTCCATCACTCCCTTCGGCTTTAATAAGGTTTGACCGTTTTTTTAAACTATTTTAAGAACCGAAATTGCGACTTTTCTTCTCCCTTATCTTTGCCAATTTGTACATAAGCCTATCTCCCCCTTTATGGTCCAGTAAGTTTGCCATCTCGGTGTACGCGGCATGATTCGCTATTGTAGCGGCCTATTTCCCGGCTCTCTTTGCCTCCCTATACTCTTGATAATACTCCAACTTTCTGATTTATGAAGATTTTAATTTTCTGTCGGTGAAATCCTTAATCGATTGATCCCACCACCATAGTTACCTATTCATAGCTTTGCCTCCTTTAATCTGTCCTTGAACGTGAATACTGTTTCCTTTATGTCTTTTGTTAGCGTCTCCATATCGTCGTCTACGTCCATTTGCACCCAAGCGCGAGGAGGCGTAGCGTTTCGTATCGAATTCGAAGTTCATAAACCCTTCTTCCTTTGGAAAATAAGTTTCTTTCAAGATCCATCACAAGTGCACGATGTTGCCTGGCGATTGCTTCTCCCGGTATTACTTTGCAATCCTTGATACTGCATAAGTCCTTTCACTGTATGAGCAGTAAGTCAATTTGACTAAAATGCTTGCCACTGCTATATGTCACAAAAGCTTTGTTCCTCAGACCCTGCCCATGGCCTCCATGATTTCGTTCTACCCAAGGCAATCATTCCCTACTTAAGCGATAAAATCCGCCCCAATAATTAGCCTTTCTTTCTGTCTTATTCCTTGTATTTTCTTTTGCAATAAATACAATGACATGTCTTTCTCTGTCTCCATACACCAGTTTGGGGAGCATACGCGCACCTAACGCTTAGGAGACCCCTTGATCTGCAATCTTCATCCACATTAACCTGACTGAACAACGTCGGACTTCCACCACCTTGCTCGTGAACCATTCGCTTAGAACGATGCCGACCTCATTTCTACGATTTGGTGACCCACTGTAGACAAGTTTGTGCCTTTTCCTAAATCCCGAGTTTGGTTTCGTTCCATTTCGTCTCTTGTAGGCAGGCGATGTGAACCTTTCTTCCTTTGAACATTTGTGCAGCCTCGATGCTCTGTTCCGTCAGCGTACCCACATTCCTTCGCGTTATTTGCATTCTTTCCACATCTAATTTCTTTAACCGCCTCAAAGTACTTATAGGCCTTCCCCAATTTATATTTTTCCTGCGCTACTTCATACTAATCTTTAACATCCACCTTGTTCTATTAAAGTTGAGTATAGTTTATTACTTTACCCAATAATAGCAATACTGCTTGCTAGATTAATGACTTGTACAGTTTTTAGTTGTGTTGTAAACAATCAGACTTAATCTTCATCTAAGTTATCCCTTTTAGTGGTCCAGGGTTGTGCCTTTATTGGATATTTTATTCATTTGCTTGGTGACTGAATAGAATCGATGCGCTTTGCATATATATATATCATATTGAACTTATTAATGACTCGTGATAGTGTTGTGAATGGCGCGCCGGGCTGCTGGATTGATACTATGGTGCCATAAAATTCAAAACCAGGGGCGTAGCCAAGGGTACGGAAAGCGGGACATTTCCTACCCCTCGATCAAAATTTGAAACTTTTTTGATTACTAATTAGATTAAATGGGTTAAAATATTTTAGTTTAGTTGCATAAAAGATCTTGAGACATTTAAAAAAGCCTGTAAATATAATAGATACATTCAATTTTTTGAATTTAATTTTAGACTAAATGCATTGTAAAATTTCCAAATGTTGTGAAAATTCCATGGAAAAAAATTTGGTTGCCCATTTATTCGCGTAAATATATTAGACCGCCCCATTGCTAGGAAGTGATTAATTAAGCGATTATGTTTAATATAGTAATTAATTTCTTGTTATAAATATGGTTTATGTTTTATTTTAAGTTATTACTTGTGCATATATAAATAAAACATATGCATATCCAAACCTAATTAAGCATTAACTATCAATGTGGTAATCTATCCTATCCTATATAGTTTTAATGCATTGATTAATAATCTCTAGATGAAGATGATACCATTTATTTGTTCAAAGATGTAGATGAAAACGTCTCACCTATAAATAAACAATAATGTAGTTTTCAGTGGCGTAGCCAAGGCCACCCCCTAGCAAAAATTCAAAAAAAATTGATATAAATAAAATATTAAATAAATTAAATTTCAGAAAGCTTTAACCATGATTTTTTTGTCTGCCTAACACCACATCCATCAATCAGGTTTTTTTATAATCAAGAGATTAAGAGCTTATTCAAAAAATAGGATGACACCGATGGAAAGAATTAGCAAAATAAAATTATCATAGGTAATGCTCCTACTTCAGGTGTAATTTCTAAATGACATTCGCTGGGCAAATGAAAAAATCAAATGACTATTTATTATAATGTTCTAAAGAAAAACTATTTTCTAACTTAACACAAACAACCATTTATTTAACTTAGTTTCTTAACATTTGAACAAATTTAATTACTAAATAACTAATTAAAAATCGTTTTTGTTTTCTTGCTTTATTAATTACATATTATCTGAATTTTACAATAGATTTTATCCGAATAACTCCACATATGAATCGCGCGCGAATAAACCTGAATCAAATTTATAATGCGAAAGAGTTTACATATATCGAAAAATATCGATTGTTTTGTGGTAAGGTCAATGATCTCATTAATGCACGCTTACTAGCGCAGATGGCGTTAGCATGCGGCATCTAACAAAGAGAGGGGGAGAGAGGGGGAAGAAGGAAAGAGAGGGAAGAATCCACAACACCATACCCTTCAAGATATCTTCCTTCGACCCCAGTGTTGACCTCTCAGCACGGTCGTCAGACCTGAGTTTCTGACCGCATACGCTTTTTTCTTGTTCCTTGTTGGGCGTAGGTATCGAACTGCATTGAACGACCAAAATGAACTGCACTCCCTCATTGAGCTTGCTAATGGGGGGGGGGGGGTTGTTGTTGTTAGGTAACGTCACATCGATGGCTAACGATTGACCATGTGTATCTGGGCGTCGTTGGGTTCAGGATACTCTACCCAATGTTTTCGTTTAACGCTACCCCAAAAAACTTCGTTGCCTTCCCCCAAGAGAACAAGACAAGTCGCTCAGGCCGCTCTTCAATAAGAGTTGCTAGCAATAAAAAAACGTCAAAAATGCAAAGACTAATACTTTATTTAAACTTAATAAATCTGTACTAATACTTACCGATCTAACAATATATCCAGTATAGTGAAAATTATCCAATATAATTTGGGAGAGAACAATTGGGGAAAAAACAGTTAGGAAGAAAACAGTAATAATGATATTTCGCGTACAATAATAATAATAGTTTTGTATAATCGGATTGCGCAGATGTTGTTTGGTAAGGTACAATAATCTCATTATGCATGCTTGCTAGCGCAGATGGCGTTAGCACGCGGCATCTAACAAAGAGAGAGAGATAGAGGGGAGAGGGGGAAGAAAGAAAAATCCACAACATGTTCCTAATTAAATTTTATGCTAACCCATCACTGTAAAATCTTTGTTATGGTGCCCGACCAGGCCTATTTGAGAATCTTAATTTACGACGGTTGCCTACTCGGCCCTTGACCGAGTGGGCCTGACTTTTTAGTTGTTTAATTTTTATTTATAATTACAAATAAAATGTTAAAAAATTTTTGGCAGCTTTCTTCCCCTTGAGAAATTCCTGGCTACGCGCCTGCAAAACAGCATTTATATGATACATAATAAATGTAGTCATACCAGCTCTATAGTCGCCGTATTAGGTATCTTTTGCCTTATTTTTGAGCTTTTATTCTATATTTCTCCTAAGACGTAAATGTTAATTATTCTATTAATATTTTTCGGATTATGGCTTTTTGCATCACCTCAGTTTTGCCGCGCAATTTTCGACGATCTTTTGAATATGTGATAAGATTATCGATAATTGTATTTGTTTGTTGAGAGGTAGATTTGATATAGGGACATGGGCGTAGCCAAGGGGAAGAAGGGAGGGGCGGCTGCCCCCTTCTAAATCCAAAAATTTCTTAAAATTATGGCTAAAATTCATAAATTAATAGTTTGCCCCTCCCTAAATCATTATTCCCCCCCCCCCCCCTTTTAATTCAAATGCTGGCTAAACCCACGAGCACGGATTTTAATAACGAGACTAGTTTTTATTATACCGGTTTGATTTCTTCGATTTTTTTCTTATTAGATTTGCACTTCATTTTTAATCAAACATGCAATCAATTTTGTTGTACCGTGTTTTGACTATTGTCCTTTATAAATTTTCTAGGATAACTATCAACTCACCCACCAACCCACATAATAACGCGGACAAATTAAAACATTCAATGAATAAAGATAAAAAGTTCGTAATATCTCCATTATAATAAGTTACGATAGAGACATGGGCTTAGCCAAGGGGGGAAGGGGGGGGGGGGGAGCAGGGAGGGGCGGCCTCCCTCTAAATCCAACAATTTGTTGAAATTTATTGAAATTATGGTTGAAATTTGAAAAATTAATCATTTTGCCCCTCCCTAAATCGTTATTACCCCCCCCCCCTCCCTCTAATTCAAATGCTGGCTACGCCCATGGATATAGATGTAATGCAATAAAAAATGATTTAGTATAACAAGCCAAATAAATAAGAATAAATTTAAACCAGTATTTTTTAGCTATTTTGCGGTTCTGTTCTGTAAGCTTATAGTTTATGATAAAAAGTATCTTATACCACTATATGGACAAAACAATTGATAAAAAAATACGTGTGCATCAAAAAATCATGAACTCGCTAATAACATGTTTTACCCTCTAAGTTTTTCTCTAAAATTTAGCGATTTTGAATTTTATTTTATTTTAGAAAAGAAACATAAAAATTTGCACACGTTTTCATGTACATTTTATTCCAAGTATTTTATTGATAACTAGCTGTGCCCGGCCAAGCGTTGCTTTAGTTCAGTCCTTAAATGGTTAAATAAGTATAACCTATTAATAAGACTTATCTAAAATGGGGTCATATATGAAATAAAACATAAAAAGCTTATAATAATGTGTGAGTAATATAGAGCTGTATGAAAATTTTGGCTGAAAGTATAATGTAAAGTAAAAAATGATGTAAAGAGTAAAATAAAACCTGCAAGGGAAAGTTGATGGATAAAGGGTAAATCAAAGATAGGTCTTATAAAGAATAAGGTAATACACGTACAGTATTATAGCTTCTTGTGAATGTCTCGTCAAATTTGGTTTTAATACTCTGGCTTAATAAAAAGGGGAGAAATGCTAAAAGAAATATAAAATTTTAAAATTAAAAAGGTGATTATACGCGAGTAAAATCAATGGGCTTTAATAATAATTGCTAAAAGTTATGAGTGGATAAATAGAAATAATACTAATTTTAATTATTCATGCAGAAAAGTAGTGAGGCGTTATAAAGAGGGTTGTAAGTTCGGGTAAGAATTGCTTCGCAGCTTAACTTCTGCCTTAGAAAGGAACAAATTGCTATAATGCTTGGGGATAGACAATATTTTTGGTCATGTTATTCTCCGTGTAGATATAGAGATTTAGTGAATTGCCGACGCGCGAACATGCAACATATAATTGTCCATGTGAGAAACAATCTGTTTTTAAATCGATTCCACAAATTGCAAGGGACTGGCCTTGAGCTTTGTAGCAAATGCGAGTTTGAAGGAAATTACAATCTTTTAAATTCAAAGGGCATATTTGTTGGAATTAAAGGGATCCGTGGTATGAAGACATCTTCTCCCGTAAAAGGTTCAGTCAAATATATATAATCCGCTAGATAGCGGTATAGACTACCCAAAAAATAGGGTTAAGGCTGTCGCAGGTTGATAACAAGTATATATAAACCATCTAGGATGCTAGGGCAATAATCTGACCAAATTTGGTGGCAATCGGTCGAGAACTTTAGGCGTTATTAGAGGCCGAAGAAAAGGAGTTACATTTTTCTTATATAAATATAGATATGTGAATTTTTGGTAGTTATAATTAATTACCGAACTTCGTAAAAATGGAAAAAAGCACGAAACGTGGGAATAATGCGCGCGTTATATTTATTTAAGAAAATGGTGATGTTTTACGGTATCTAGAATATTTATTTGTTACAGCTTTATATATTGTAGAAAAAACGGGCGTAGTTGAGTAAAAAATTGAGACACAAATGACAAAGCTATCGTGGAAAAAAGTTTAAGGCAGAATGTAGCACCATAACGATAAATAAGTACAAAAAACGTAGTATAAATAATCCGCTAAATGGCGGTACAGACTACCTAAAACAGGGGAATCGGAGAATAAGTTTTTCTCTGATTCTATACACCAACTTGGGGAGCATCTGCGGACCTACGTTAGAAGACCCCCTTGATCGCAATCTTCACCCACATTGACATGTTGAAACAACGCTTGACTTCCACCACCTTGTCCTTGAACGATTCGCTTAGTGCAATACCAACCCCGTTCCTATCATTTGGTGACCCACTATAGAATAGTGTGTATTCTTTTCCTAACTCCCAAACGTTCGTTCCGTTCCACCTCGTTTCTTTTAAGCAGGCGGCGATGTGTACCTTTCTTCTTTTTAGCATTTTTGCGACCTCTATGCTCTTTCCCATCCATCCCACATTCCAGCACGTTATTCGCATTCATTCCTCAAATTTCCTTAACCGCCTTTTTTATGAGTCGGGCAGTAACCTTAGTGTATTTTTCACATTGCACGGGCGGTGCAGCGCGCGTCGTTTGTAGAGGACGCCCTAGTTCTCTTGTAAATTTTTGTTTGAATCTATAATGATTTTGGACTTGGTTTTTATAGATGGTTTCCGACCTGATGCCAAACCTCCACTTTTTGCGCACGGAATTGGGGCCGTAGTGTTATTACTTTTAAGTATAATATGATCAAAATTTTTCTATTATATTTCAAATGGTGTTAATTAGATCAAATGATACTATTATTAAACAATAAACAATTTTACATATTTAAATAAAAATAGCTATTTTGGATGACATAATTCATTTCATAGCATAAACAATTACAGAGGGATAAAGCTTATGAGTCACACTTTTAAGGTGTGGGAAAAAGTGATCGAAAATCAGCTTCGGAGTTTGGCTCAAATTCGAGATAATCAATTAGGATTCATGCCGGAGAGGTCGACAGCAGACGCTCTAAACAGTGTTAGAAGATTAATGGAACGGTTTAAAGAAAGGGAGGAGGATTTGCACATGTCTTTTATCGATCCAGAAAAAGCGTTCGATAAAGTTCCTCGTACTTTAGTGTGGAAATGTCTTAAAGAAAACAATGTGCCAGAATTATACGTCAGAGCAATAAAAGATATGTACAAAGAAAATAGAACGTACGTTAGAATAACGGTGGGGACTACAAAGGGCTTTGCCATTAATATTGGAGTCCATAAAGGTTCAGCTCTTAGTCCCTTCCTTTTCATAATGATAATGGATATTATTACCAAGGATTTGGGCGAGCAAGCTCCTTGGGCAATGATCTGTGCAGACGATATAATCCTCTGTGCCAAAAGTGAACAAGAATTGGCTAATACTGTAAATAGATGAGTAAATGCAATAGAAGAAAGTGGTCTCAGAGTAAATCGAAAGAAAACAGAATACAGGAAGACAAAGTTTAAATAGGATGAAAACCAGCTAAGTGCATCCCTTACTTTAGGCGATTTGCAACTTATAAGTGTGGATTCCTTCAAATATTTAAGATTAACACTTCAATCGGATGGTGGAATGGATAAAGAAATCCAAGCAAGGATAAATTCCGGAGGGCTTAAGTGGAAGGACTTGACAGGCGTTCTCTGTGACAAAAACATTCCGAGAAGACTAAAAGGCGCACTGTATTAATCCATCATACAGCCAACAGTCCTGTATAACTCGGAATCATAGGCTATACGTAAAGAGAAGAGCAGCGTCTTGCGACCATGGAGATGAGAATGCTAAGATGGGTGCTAGGAGTAAGCAAAAAGGAACATAGGCGAAAATAAGAAATAAGAAGAATTTTGGGTACTACATCTATTACGACAAAGCTCCTAACAAATAGACTAAGATGGTATGGCCGTGTCGAAAGAAGGGACGATAGCTAGTCGAGATGATATATTTCGCAGGAAAACGAAGGAGAGGAAGACCTAAGCTTACCTGGATTCATAAAATACGGCACGATATGAAAGTCCACAAGATTAAGAAAGATCTATGTAAACATAGAAACAAATGGAAACGAATGCTGAAAGGACTGACCACCAGCCTAGGTGACAAACAGTTATAGAAAGAAGAAGAGGAATTATTCTTAGCATAAGAAATTGATAATTAAACCAGAATTTTTTAACCTATCTAACAATAACAATTAAATTTTTTACATTTTAGATCACATTAAACAACAATGATTTTTTCTTAACATTTTCTTATTTTTAGATTTTAACGATTACGATGGCCCTAAATAAGTTTCTACCCTTTTAAGATTCAGGCTAAAATTTTATGACGGCCTTTTGGTTACTTATAATTTTGTATATATTTCTAGATAACTGTCTTCGTGCTATATTATACCTTTTATTTACTAATTGGCATCGAAAGGGTATCATTGATGGTTAAAATTAAAGCGTTTGAGTTTTTTTGTCCATGCACAGCACCTTTTAGAGCCTTGATTGCGTTAAATTTGCATTCTAAAAATATCTGTTATACGAAAAAAATTTTGATTCATCTTTAATAAATATTTTAAAATCTTGTTAAATGCTATTATTGATTTACTAATTTAAATTATAAAATCAATTTAGTTAGCTATTCCAAGCTTGATTAGGCGCTTTGCATCAAACATGCATAAGAAAGCTATGCGCATGGACATGATTAGGGGAGAAATTTTGAAAATTAACTAGGGTAATATTGATGAATTTAATATAACCTTAATATTATAGCAAGGAGTTTATGCTCTGAGCTCCCCTGGCTAAGCCCATATAGACCGGATTTTCTAAATTGAATTATCCCATCATGGATGTTTTTTATTGTTCTTCAATGTGCTATACCTACATTTTATTGTTACCAATTCTAAATAAGTTTAAAAATGATAAGGCATTAATTAGCACCAATATTTATTTATTTTTAATTAAAAAGAATTTAATGATTGATAATATTTATGTACTATCAATCCATTATAATTTATAAAGTTAGTTTCCAATAATGGTAGTTTAAGATTGATAAAATGCGAGGGTGGAAATGGGTTTAGATATTTCGGTCGTCCAGCGACCATTATCAATAAAAAAAAAAGAGAAAAAAAAAGAAAAAAAAGGTAACTTACAAGTGATGTGAATTACCAATGAACGAGAAGGTGTCGACAAGTTTTAATTTATAAACAAAAATAATGAAAACTAGTTGAAATAGGAGGGTGAATAATAGCGAACACCGGTTGGAACAAGAGAGTTAACACTTATTGAAATAGTGGGATAAACAAATTTAAGATAAAGATGGGGTAAACAACTTTAAGATAAAGGATAAGGTAAAATACAAAAGGGGATTATAAAAATGAAGCAATAGCAACTATAAGAATAGTGTAAAGGATGGCAATTACAAAATAAGGCGGTTACGAAACAATAGGGGAAAGACAAAAGGGTAATAGGGTGTGTATAGTGATAACAGGTAGTCATAGAGGAAGGTGTGGGTGTATGTGTTTGTAATTTCTGAATTGTCCTGGTTGATCATTGATTTGGGGCTTGAGGCGGTCGATTAGAACGCTTTCGATGAATTTTCTTTCTTTGTTATACTGAGATCGGTAGAGGACAGTCGGGTTGTCCCAGTCGATGGTATGTTGGTTTTGTAGAGAGTGTTCTGCTACGGCGGAGTGGGTCGCGCATCGTGTCAGCGGGGCTTTGTGTTCTTTAATTCTTTCAGCTAAGGTTCTCTTTGTTTCTCCCACGTAAAATTGGTTGCAATCGGCGCAGGAGATTTTATATATTAAATTAGAGATATAATTTTTATCGGTTATGTTATTAATAGGTTTTATGAGTGCAAATAGGTTGGATGATGTTTTCTGAGAAAACTTAAAATTATCTATATTATGTTTGTGAAAAATTTTATTTAATTCCTTGAGGAAATTATTATTAAGACTTCGGTGGAAAGGTATGGATATATAATGGTTTATTTTAGATTTTATTATTGTGGGGGGATTCGCTCTTGATATTAATTTATTTTTAATGTTTGTCAGCAGGTCGAGTGGGTAGTTGAGGTCTAAAAATCTTTGTGTTATCTTGTCAACTTCAACAATCCTATCACACTCTCGAGAGCAATGAGATATTGCTCTTTTAATCATCATTCTAAATGTGTTTATTTTAAATGAAGAGGGGGCTGTGCCATGGTATATACTGATAGGAATCAGTAGGTTTATGGTAAACTGTTGTGATGATCACTTTATTTAAATTATGGAGGGTTAAATCTAGAAATGGTAACTGATTATTTGATTCTATTTCAACTGTAAAAATAATGTTTTTATGGAATGAATTTAATGTTTTTGTGGACCTGTATAAAAAAGCATGTTTAATAGTTTGCAGGTACAATTTTTGAATATTTTCGCGATTGGTATTTATTCACCGTGAGTTTTTCCCCAACCACTAGCATAACAGGCCTCCCCGGTATACACGTATTCATCTGGTCTTGGCAAACAAGCCAAATTTAGAGCTTCGGTTAATTCAAACGGGGTTGTTAACTTGATAATTGAAATATCGTTCAATAATGCAGGTGCTCCGGAAAATGATGGATGATTATGATACGTTTCTACTTGGGCAATTTGCATCGTATCGCCGGCATTATTGGCTAAATTTTCACTAAGCATACCCCCAGCCACAGTTAGGTGCTGTGGATGACTGAGTTAAAAAGTAAAAAAAATATTAAAAAAAAAATAATTTTTTACTATTTTTCTGTGCAATGGCTAGCGGTTAAAACGAAAGAAGGGTGTATCAAAGTGCCTCCACACAAACTTTGACCATATACCATTAACGATATCTACATAGCAGAACATATGCAAACTCCATTATTCAAATCAAATACACATAAAAGCAATTTTTTGAATTAGGACTTGTCTTAATATCGGAGTTTGATGCGCAGCAAAAATCTTTGTACGGGTTAGAACATAGCCGTGTCTTAACTTCTAATTAACAGCAGATTTACATTTCAGACGCATAACATAACAGCGATTAATCTCAAAAGTTGAAATAAACAAAAAAACGTTTTTAACTATCAAAAAACAATCGGATATTTGATAAAGATAAATTCGCGCCATTTGAATCTGAATCCGATATTAAGACAAGCCCTTAGATTATAGGTGATTTTAAATGTGTAATTTAAGTGCGATAAACAACGTTGAACAAACAATTTTCTTAAACTATCTATGTATAAATATAAATGACCAAAATGATGGCTACCTGCCACGGCCAAGTTTTTAGACCAGCGTCTGTACCAGCAACGATTGATTGAGAGGATTGAGAACAATTTGGGGTACGGATTCGTCCATACGAAATGCCACAACCATTAACTAAATAAAACCATTACATTTTCGCAGTATGTGGCGATTAAAATAATTTTAAATAAATTGTAATATACCTTGACCAAGCAACCACAGGGAAGTGCACAGGTATAAAATATACATTAAATGTAATGAAAAGTAAATCTAACCTATACATTTTACTGGCTCTTATATACTCCTTTTAAGTGTGAGATCATCGAAAAAATATTTAGGTAAAAATCCAATAAATTTCGATGTAGGACACACCTGTTTTTAAAGATATTAATTAGTCATTATATTTTTTGTGCTTTATAGTCTTGAACGTATCCATATAAATGTGAGAAAACGTTGAATGGGCAATTTAGATGGAAATTGAATCTCGATACAAGACCACCTACTTTCAAGGAAATTTGTTGGCAGTGATAATTATTTATTGACTTAATCGATTGATTTTAAAAACTTATACGTTACAGAACACAGTTAACTATTAATTTTTGTATTCACCTTGTATAAATATTTAAATAATTTTTATCCTAAATACTACTATGTTTGTAGCAATTTTAAAATATGCACCTCCTATTGTATGTATTTCATTCATGGCTGCATAAATTTTCATAACTTTTTAATTTTAGAACGCTGTAAAACAATGTAAACGTTATAAGTATATGACGAGAAAAAAAGTTTTGGTAATTTGATAATGCTGTTGTTAATACAGTGGCGTAAATGCGGGCGAAAAATATTTTAGATCTAAAGTTTATATTTTATAGTTGTGCAACGTAACTGACCAAGTAAGACACTTATTAATTGCTATGCAATTTATTGGAATTAGCTCCCACTCCAGATGAAGTTCTTGAGATATCATCGCTGGGAAAAATAAAATATAAAATTATTTTATAATGATTTTTTTTTAATTTTAATGTTGAAATAAAAATGTTATAAAAAAGGGCCAATCCATTTAATCTATTTTTTTGACATAGTATTTCTTATATAAAAGCTAATAGGTAAAGAGGAGTTGTGATGTTGGGCAATTATTACAATATTTTATAATCTGATAGGGCGTCCAAGGGATTCTTTGGACGAAATCCTTCTATAATTTATTACCATTCGCGTCTGGCAAAACAAAAGAATTTGGAGGAAATATTATTTGGAAATTTGCCAAAACTTGTTTCTTGTCCAAAAACTGTTCATTTTCTTTGCATATCGAGGTTTCTTAAGTTCAAAATCATACAACTTAGCCTTAGGTTCGACTACTATTACTAAAGTTTCTCCTAATTGTCGGATTTGCTGAAGATCTAGGTCCTTTTTTTTTGCAATTGCTTGCATAATATATTAAGATTGTCGTAGAGAAGTGAGCAAAGTTGCAGCTTCTGTTGCAACATCGTGATCATACCAGCTTGCTTCAATTTCTCCTTTTTAGGTTTCTCTTCCATTTCTGACAACATTTCAATTAAAACTTCATGACGTTTAAATGGATTGACACTTTTATTAGCGATTCATGGTGAATTAGCTCCTACTCCGACGCTGGGAAAAAGAAAATATGAAATTATTTTATAATTACTTTCTTTATGTTTTATACCAGATTTTATAATTTTGATGTTGAAATAAAAATGCCATAATTTTTTTTTGGAAATTCCCCCCCCCCGGAGAAAATCTTGGATACGCGCTTGTGTTAATACAATCCATGATAATATAGTTACATTAAGATTTATGTTAAAGTGTAGTCAGCCTGCCATAAAATATCACCATGCACTGCACATCAAGTTTTTGATGAGCTTAACAAGTTGTCTATAAAAACGTTATTTATTAGGTATAGTCCTAAAAACATCTCACATTTCCGGACTTTATAATTTTTTACTGTGTTTTGAATAGTTTGTTTTAATATATGTTAAAAATTGGAATATTGATAAAAGTTAACGAATACTTATAATTCTTTGTTAATATAACTTTAGCGATATTTAACTCGTATTTTTTTTAGCATCAACTAAAATTTTGTTTGATTTATTCCCTATATTACTTCATATAAGATCTAATAACCTTTTATAAAGGTTTATTTAATAGGTAGTTTGTATTATTTTTATAGACACAAAATAAAGCATTTTATATATAAGGGCGTAAGATCCTTGCTTATCACCCAAGGGTAATTTAGCCTGGTTAAATAAGTGTCAGGTCTACATAGGTCATACATTTATAACCGTTTGAAGTTTGTGCCCTTAATTTCATCAGCTGAGAACCTGACGGCCTTTTAACTTTTGAAACGCCATGCATAATAACTCTTTAGTGTTTATAACATATTCGTAATATAATTTTCGATATGAACAAAAGACAAAGGTTATGATATTACTTTTCCTAATATTTTAGATTTCTTTATATTTGATGAATCCACGCATAGATCTTTCTCCTTTGTTTAGCCCCGAGTCAAAATCTATAAAAAAAATTCATAGGCAGCGGAGCCGTAGGCTCGTCTCTCCTCTCAATTCGCTAAAACCTTTGTTTCTATATAAGTACTCATAGGCCTTCCCCTTTTATTTTATTTATGCGCTACTTCATACTAATCTTTAACATGAAATTAAGTATAATTTTTCAATAGCAATACTGCTAACTTGTATTTTTTAGCTGCGTTGTAAACAATCGAACTTAATCTTCATCAAATTTATCCCTTTTAGTGGTCCAGGATTGAGCCTTTATTGGATATTTTATTCATTTGACCATTTGCTTGGTCACCGAATATAAACGATGCGCTTTGCAAATATTTATCAGATTGAACTTATTAGTGACTCGTGAGAATGTTGTGAATGGCGCGCCGGGTCTGCCAGTTTGATATTATGAAAATTTAAAACAGCATTTATATGATATATAATAAATGTAGTCATACCAGCTCTATAGTCAATTGCTGTATTAAGTAATAAGTATCTTTCGCCTTATTTTCGAGCTTTTATGCTATATTTATCCCAAGACGTAAATTCATTAATTTTTCTATTGATATTTTTCGGACTATGGCATTTTGCATCACCTCAGTTTTGCCGCCCATTTTTCGACGATCTTTTGAATACACGATAAGATTATCGAAAATTATCTTTGTTTATTAAGATGCAGATTTAATATCAGAGACATTGGCCTAGCCAGGGGGAGGTAGGGAGGGGCGGCTGCCCCCTTCTAAATCCAAAAATTTCTTGAAATTATGGCTAAATTTCAAAAATTAATAGTTTGCCCCTCCCTAAATTATTATTGCCCCCTGCTAATTCAGATGCTGGCTACGCCCATTAGCATGGATCTAAAGACGGGACTAATTTTTTATTACGTCGGTTTAATTACTTCAATTTTTTTCTTGTTAGATTTGCACTTCAAATTTAATCAAACATGTAGTCAAATTTTTTGTACCGTATTTTAACTATTGTTCAAATTTCCCCTAAAAATGCCCAAAATTTATTAACCATCCATCAACAACCTTTGTAAATCCTCTTGGATCACCATAAACTCAGTCAACACCACATGATAACGCGGACAAGTTACAAACACTTAATGTTTAAAGATAAAAAGTTCGGTAATATCTCACCAATATAATAAGTTACGATATAGATGTAATGCAGTATAAATGATTTAGTAAGCCAATTCACTAATAATAAATTTAAAACAATATTTTTAGCTATTTTGCGGCTCTGTTCTGTGTAATATCATAGATTAATACTTTGTATTTATATATACGTTTAAGTTCGTTGTTCCTAGTGTAATATACTGGTGTTTTATCATCACGTTTTAGTTGATTTTTGCATATTAATAAAGCTTCAGCGTATTTCTGAGTAGTTGATATACTAAATTGTAGTTAAGAATACTACATTTATTGGCGCGGTACTACATATATTCTTTGGCCATGGACATCATTCCTAGTTACAATCCTACAGATAAGATTAAATCTTATATTACGATTGAAAATATTTTTAGGGCCAGGAATATTGAAAATTTGGATAAGGCCACCACGCTGATATTGGCGTATATGGGCCTATCTCACATCGAGAAGATAAGAACTTTTGTATACCCAAAGGATATTACTAAACTAAAATACAATGAATTGATTCAAATCATCAGAAAGGATTTACTGTAAAAAATACCATTTTTTAAAATAGATTAATGTTTATTCGTTGCCTAAAAAATAATGGAGAGTCAATAAAAGATTATGCAACAAAATTGAAACAAATTGCAGAAGAATGTGACTTTTCTATACAACTTAATGAACGGTTGAGGGATCAATTTTTGCATGGAATACAGAATAAAACTTTTGAAATTGAAGTTAGAACACGATGGCCAGATGCAGTTGATCCTGAAGGAAATGCAATTACGTTTGAAGATTTGTATAAAATTGCTGAAGCAATGGAATTAGCAAGAAATGAAGTAGTAACTCGATGTAGTGTATCAAAAGTCTAAGCCAAAATTTAGACATGTCACCACAAAGAAATTTCTCCACCAAGGATCAACATCTATTAAAAGATGTGAGAGATGTGGAAAGGTGCATGAAGTTAACAAGTGCCCAGCATTTAATAAAGAATGCTACAAATGCCACAGAAGGGGACACTTTGCAAGATTTTGTCATACAGGATCTGTCAATATGATAAACACTTTACACATAAAAAATTATACAAGTTTGGGGATGAAGAAACCCTACATCAAGGTTTGTAACCAAATGTAGAGACAATGAAAGCGAATCTTGAACCAAACATTGATATAGCTGAAACTCCAACTATTATAAGACGGTCTACAAGAATTTCGAAGGAAACTGTGCGTTTTTATGATGAGTTCAATTTTTAAAATAGGGAAATGTAATATCATAGATTAATACTTTGTATTTATATATACGTTTAAGTTCGTTGTTCCTAGTGTAATATACTGGTGTTTTATCATCACATGTTTTAGTTGATTTTTTATATTAATAAAGCTTCAGCGTATTTCTGAGTAGTTGATATACTACATTGTAGTTAAGAATACTACATTCTGTAAGCTTAAGATTATGATGGAAAATATCTTATACCACTATATGAGCAAAACAATTTATAAATAAATAAGTGTGCATCAAAATATCTGACCTCGCTAACAGAGGTCAGATTTGTTAGGAATTTTATGCCCGAACCCGGCCCGGTTCAATTTTTTGACTTCATTGCCCGACCGAACCTTCTAGGTGCCCGCCCGGGCCCGCCCCAAACATAAAAGCTGCCCGCCCGAAATATTAAATTTGCCCGTTAGGCCCGAAATTATGCGATCTTAAATTCTATCAACCACTATTAAAATAAAAGCCTTAAATTACTGGCATTTTTAAAAAAAATGCAATATTTTATTATCACAAATAAAATCTAATTTCCTATATTATTTTAAAGTCTAATGATTTTTTCAAGTGAAACTTTTAATCTTTAATTTTAATCCCAATAGGTCAAGAAAGGTTAGTATTTGGTCTTTCGAAAAAATTTGGCCAGATAGCACTGGCTAAACCGCTTTAGGTCACAATATTTTAATAAGTTAATTGCTAATGCATTAAGGGACAAACATGTTGGAACATTTAAAAATCATATAAAAGCAAAATATTAATTTAATGCAGCCGATGTCCATGAAAATATTTATGTAGCAATTTTTTAATTAAGTTTAAAGTTAACATATTTAATAAATAATATTACAATAACAAAATTATACTCCCCTTTTGAGTTAACCCGTTTGCCCTACCCATAAATAAACTTCTTAATGAATAAAATTAGTTCAATTAGTCAATCTGTGCTCTGTACTTACTTTTTTGATAAAAAGACAACAATTTATCAATAGAATTTAAATGCAATTTAAAAACTCGGGCCTTCAGCCCTCGTGGGAAGGGGAAGAGGGGAATGGGAGTAGGGGAAGGGAAGGGGAACTCTTCTATACTCCGTATAAACGTAGCATATTTGCTATGCAATTTATGGGCGAGAAAGGTGGGAAGGGGCGAGAATGCCTATAGGGGGGTATTAAATGCAAAATATTTAGTTAATTAGTTATATTATAGGCCCTTGTAGGGGAGGGCATAGGGTAATTATCAATGTTAACCAATTTAAAAACGAAAAAAAAATTTCGATTTATTTGGCCAATGGTCATTTTTTCCATTGGTCAGTAGCCTGCGGACGATCAAAAAGTTATATTATCAATGGTATTAACAAGAACAAAATATTAATTTAATTTAAAAAAATTCGTCCCCTCCCTGTCTTGAACCTGACACCTCCAGGTCACAAAGCTGGCGCCAATAACTTGAAGGGTAACGGACAATGGACAACGTAAAATCAAAAACGAGCCCATATAAAAAACGAGCCCATAAATTGCATAGCAATTAAAAAAGAAAGGTATAGAAATTTTTAATCATAAAAATAAAGTAGTAACTTAGCGAAAGCGACGAATGATAAGGGAATAATAAAGGCTAAGAAAGGACATGTTGTTGACAATAGGTTTCAAACTACACTTTTTAGTACATTATTGTCCAATATAAAATAAACAAAAAATCGTGAATATGGTAAATACTCTACAATTTTAAGCAAGTTTAGCTTTTTAATATTTCAAATAATCCTGTTCGCCAGATGTATTGTATATTAAGTAATAGTCGATAAAAGAGAATAATTTTAACTTAAAATTCATTAAAAATATTGACTCGAAACTAATATTCAGACATAATTTCGAAATTGTTAACTATAAAATAATTATCAAAATTGCACAAATGTGCAGCTTGAGAATTCGATGATATATTTTTAAGCTAATTAAAAGTTAAGATCCATACACCATAAAGGTTTTAATTGTTATAGACCCAATAATCAATGGAGAATTTATATAGTTGGCATGGACAAAATCAAAAATCTTTGTAGAATCAGAGAAGATTACAGTTTTTCTCAAAATGGGACTTGTAATCTTATATTTTAATACTTATATGTGAAAACAATAACCCTCCATATATAGAAATTCTACCGAGGCATTTTTAATATATGTTTTTAAAGGCAAAATTTAAATGTAAATTATTCAACTGCTAATGCATGGGCGTACGCAGGGGGGGGGGGCGGCTGCCCCCCCCTAATTTACGAGAAAAAAAAATTTCAATGCAAAAACATTGAAAAATTAAAAAAATTATGTTTTGCCCCCCTCTAAATGAACTTTTAAACGTTTTGCCCCCCCCCCCCTAATTCAAAACCTGGGTACGCCCATGTGCTAATGCATTCAATAGAAAAGCAATTAAAACGTTTACACATCTTTTAACAAAATTTACAGATAGCTCACCTAAAATTATTATGACAATAACAAAATTATGTTCACATTTAAAATATTACCCTCCCCCCTTTTGGTAATGCTTAAGCCTCTAATAATAATTATGCTTAATTTACAATCAAACAACTATTAACAATATATTATTTTGTTAAATTAGAGTTTTTATCTAATAAAACTGGAATCTTCCTTTCAAAAAGGCGTTAAATATTAAACAAACAAATTTGCCTGCAAGTACTTCTGAAAAATTTAAATTAAATTGCTAAAAAAAAACTAATTTATGTTATAAAACCGTATTATCTATTGGATAAAATTAGCAAAATTACAGATTAAGGTTGCCGAACTTATCAACAACAATCTTCGGGTTTTCATTAAAATCAAAAGTTAAAATAGGTTAAACCCGTTTTGCATAGAAACGAAATTAATGCGTTAGTATAAATTTTAAAACTGATTTAATAATATGATGAGCATATTAGTAATTGATTTTAAATTAGTTCAAATAAACAAATTTTAAGTTGTTGACTTTGTCCATCTGTAACCTCAACCTGAAAATAAAAAGACGCTCATTAGGACAGAAAATAAAAGCTCATTTATTCAACTATAACTAAGGTTTAAAATACCATTTTCATATCAAATTTTTTGCTTGCCTTATTTTAAACATTTTTGGCCATTGAAATGACAAAGAAATCGTTCATAACAACCTACAAATGACTTAAATTCATCAATGTAATTTTAATAATGTTTAAGCTTCATAAAATGTTTTTTGAAATTCCGGGTATATAATAGACATAAACATAATACATAAATTATTTTAAACGAAAAATGTATTTCCCATTAGCCAACCCTCACGGTCGTGTTAATGAATCAGGAAAACAAATAAAATCAAGAATTCGGGATTTTTTGCTTATAATCTAGATAAGATATATTTTATTATTTAAACAAATGCATTTTTCCAACTTTTTTTTAATAAATTCAGTTATAGCTTCCAATTTTAAGTTATATAAATTCATAGTCGGACTGTTATTTAAATCAATCGCATAATTTCGCCTCATTACACTATGTTGCAAATTTAAATGAAACTTTGCATCCCCCCGAAATTTAACTCCCCACCAGTCATGAAAAATTGGTTACATGGGGAAATCGAGTTTTGAATTATTAAGTAAAAAATTATTAAAATTCATGAAACTGCTCTATAATCAATAACTAAATTTAAATTGCAATAATATCGGATCAGTTATAAACAATCTTTATTCTAATCAGTTAACAAAAGCCTGAGCTTGATATAAGCAAAAAAATAGACCATTTAAGTGTAGTTGCAACTTACCTTGTTAAGAGATTTCCAGAAAAAGTTTGCAATATTCAAATGTGAAAAGCAATACGAGAGATTTCATATTAAAAATTATTTGAGTATCTTTATAAATATATTGTACTGTTAAATTGCCCTCAATGCTTATAGATACATTTACCAACCACTCAAAACTTCTATAGAAAACCATGGGTCTACGAATGAGAAATTGAAATATTGCAATTTTTAACAAATTAGCAAAATTGCCCTAAAAATATTATATAAGAGAAAATATTTGGCAGTAAAAGAAGCTCTAATATTTTAACGAGTTTTTATTTTTTTTAGTTATAAAAAGCCATGTCAATTAGTTATTATGTTTAATCATTTATACCAGATTAGATATAAATTGTTTGTATTTTTCTCGTTTTTCAAACCTTCCCATTTAAAAATTTGATTTAACATAGCATTCAAATAATTCCATTATATTATGTGAAAAACGTTGAATTATAAAGCAAACAACTATTCAAATCCTGACTAGGCATGCAAATATTAGGGTTGTAACTCACCCTAAATTTGGTGTCAAAGACTGAACTTAACATAAATAAATTTCTTTACAAAATACTTTTTAGCAATGATAAAAATTTTGTCAGTTTTTAACCTCCTTTGCCTTATATATATTGTAGTAACACAAACTGAAGTGGATTATGACAAACAATATGCAGAAAAATTCTGTGCACTAAGAAATTCTGGAAGTTATGGAGATTTTTATTTTGGATGCCAAAGGTAATTAATCATTTATCTTATTTATCCTATAGATATATTATTTGCAACACTAATGGGAATAATGATGTCAAAGAATGTAGACAAAATACATTGTTTGATAACCTTAAGCAAGACTGTGTAGATTTTAATAGGGGAACTTGTTATAAAGTTTGTGGGAAAAATGATGACTACTATGATGGTAAATTACATTGAACCCTTTTCTATTTTCAAGGTTTACCTGAAAAACAATGTTCACAATTTTATAGATGTTTTGGAGGAAAGAAATATACTGCAACTTGTCCAGATACAAATCGATTTTCTAATATAGTTAAAGCTTGTATGCCAAAAGATCTAGTCGATCCATCAAATTGTTTTGACAATATATTACCAAGCATAGCAGCTTTTGCATCAAGCGCAGACAACAAACTTGAGTCACCAGAAGATTATGATCAGATCTTAAGCTACGATAATCCTATTCCCAAACGAGTTTAATTTATAAATGTGGCAATGTTTGATTTATTATCAACTAATGATAACAAATTTTATTATTGCATTTGCTATATATTGTATATTTTTTATTAGAAAAATCTAATAAACAAATATTATAATAGAAGTCAAACAAACAGATCAGTTATTTAAGGCAAAACTAATCAAAAAGCCTTCAGTTTTATATATTGTGGGTTAGGGTATAGGGCAAAAACAGTAAGTATTTTTGCGGTTTATTTAAATTGAATAATGCATTCGAGTACATATTGTAATTGATTTCATTTCGGCTTGTCAGGTCAACATAATTTTTACTGAACATCTTTACTCAAATAGTCGAGTAGTTTGTACAAATAATTTAATATGTGTTTTTTGAGCTGGTACAATTTTCAACATACTTAAATACATTTTTAATATTATAGGCCTATGTGGATTATAATATTAATTATTGGAATGGATATGTTAGAATAATATGGAGATAGTATTACAGTAGAACAATAATAATAATTAAACAATGACAATATATGTATACACCCAGGAGTGCAATATCTATATCAATAACTATATTACAATAGTCGCACACAAAATTAATATTTATCTGCCTATCTTTTTGAGGGTTGTTGAGTCGTTGAAGTGACGACACTTTGCTTTGTTTAAATCGCCCAACTAGTTCCTCGCGCTCTATTGAATCTTTTACGTTGTCCATGGCATCTAATAAATGATTTACATGTTTAAGTTAAATTCGTCCTTCGGCTCAGATGTCGCAAGATCAATCATTTTTCATACGTTCAATAAATTAAATCCCCTGTGCCAAGCCAACCCTTATTTTTTTATCTTTAACCCACGATTTATCCACCCATAATTTATCCACTTCTTTAAATCGGAAACCTTTCTATTATGATAATAGTGTTGCTTCCATGCGTTTGTTTCCTGATTAACTAATCAAAAAAAGACTGGATTGCTCTTTTAAACATCTCACAATAGGCCACACTAGTAATATGAGGGGTCAATCTGTAAGGATTAAGTACCTGAGCCAATTTTTTGTCATCGTCTCGATTTGTCTTAGCGCTTGCGTGGAACCGTGACTTTAATGTCTTATTTCCCAGAATCCATTAGATTTCGGATGAAATAGAGATGATCGAATGTGTTTAATACCATTAACCTCCTCTCCCGTAAATTAATCGTTAACGTTAGCCGTCACTAAAACTCTGGTTAGTCCCAATCGCGCAAACCATTCGCGCAGCGCTAGCTAATTCCGGCAGGATGTAAGAGTATTTTTTTACTTTTACCACATGCCATTTTAAATAGGTATTACCAGCCAACATTTGTATTATAGGTCTTGCCAAATCAATATCTACACGATCCATTGGTTCCTCCGGAGTGGGCCATTGGCGTAAAGAGATTCCAGCATATTACGTCGATTTGGTTGGCAGTTGTGACATCTGTGAAAATAATTTTTAATGTCTTCATTGATCTTCGACCACCAGCAATAAAATTTTTTAGATCAATTATTTTACATACCGGGTGTCCCGTATGTAAATTTTCTAGTAAAACTTGGTTTAACTTTTCTGGGACTACTAACCGGTGTTGCCAATATTTAAATCATTTTCTACCGATAACTCATCTTTCCTAGGGCAAAAGCATCTCCAAATAGTTGCATCATTGATAGGTTTGTTCCAATTTCAGCGAATTAAATTAATAATAGATACCAATCTTCGGTTCCTTCTTGTTTCATCTACCATTGCAAAAAAACTTTCAATCTTCAATCATGGGTATGTGGATGTCTTCACTACTCTCTGCAAGGACAGACAATCGAGATATTCTATTTCCGATTTGATTTGTTTTTCCATAATTATACTTAACCCTAAAGTCATAGGACATTAACTTAGTCTTCCATCATTGTAGCCGTTAGCAATTATAGTGATGCCCGCTTCGAACAAAAAAGATTTGTATATAAACTTAGTAAATTTTTCTGAACATCGATTTGACATATTTACTACACAGAAGATTATTTTACCTTTTGCGAAATATTTCAAGCAAGGCAGGGGGATTAGAGGCCTACAAAGTCAGTTTTTTTAAACCCAACCCCGATCCGAATCGAAAGCGTTTTTAATTTTTCAACCCAAACCCAACCCGATCCTAAATTTAGAAAAAATTAGGGTGTGCCAATTTTTGACAAATTATGTAAGCTCTAAGAACTAATTGGTGCAATAAATTTTGGTTACTAAATTTATTTGAACGTTCTATTACGATTATGTAAGTATTGTTGCATCCACAATTTTGAGTCGCAAATTAGCCATTTTGTTCTAAATTTGGTCCGGCATTTGATACCGACCTCTCGCAACTCGAGTAGCAGGAATGGCCAAAACTTAGGAGCTAATAGCCCAAAAATGGAATAATGACATGAATATACTCTTCGCAATTCTAAAATGTTATCAATTTTAAAGTTTTGAATTTATAAAAAACTGTAGCAGCCCCACACTCATATACAATTATAAAATTATATGTGTATAAAACTTGAACACTATCTATTACTCGGGCCTTCGGCCCTCGTGGGAAGGAGAGTAGGGGAAGGGGAGTAAGGGAAGGGAAGGGGTCGGGGGGCGACTCATCTATACTCCGTATAAACGTAGCATATTTGCTTTATGGGCGAGAAAGGTAGGAAGGGGCGAGAATGCTTATAGGGGGGTATTAAATGCAAAATAATTAGTTATAGACCCTTGTAGGGGAGGGCATAGGGTAATTATCAATGTTAACCAATTCAAAAACGAAAAAAAAAATTCGATTTATACTTTGGCCAATGGTCATTTTTTCCATTGGTCAGTAGCCTGCAGACGATCAAAAAGTCATATTATCAATGATATTAACAAGAACAAAATATTAATTTGATTTAAAAAAAAATAAAAATTTTGCCCTCTCCCGAGCTTGAATCCGGGATATCCAGGTCACCCTGTTTACAAGCCGTGCGCTATAACCCGTCACACCATGCTGGTATTAAAATAGTAGAAGTTATTATGTTATTTATATAGATAATGAAATAATAAAGTTATGTTTTATGTTTAGAAAATCAATATATTTCATCGGTCAGTAGCCAGCGGACGGTCAAAAAGTCAAATTATCAATGGTATTAACAAGAACATAATATTAATTTAATTTTAAAGAAAAAAATTAAAATAAAAATTTCTTTTAGTTTTAAAAAAGGGCTAAATTCTGAAACTACCCGCCCGATTCGCTCGAAACTTTATTCGTAGGTGCCCAGGGCGGCCAGGGGTAAAATAGCCAAGATTCCTAAAATACCTTTTCGTTTTAAAAATATCGGACATTTCCCGGCCACACGTGCGGTGTAATATCTATAACACGTAGAAAATTTTACTAATTATTTAAACTTACGCGCGCCATCTAATAAAGTACAATTCGTGTTTTAATAGTTTAATAGTAGATTGAATTTATTTAGAAAGATCGGGCTATGATTATACCTTTGAAGGAGGTTTCGAATTTTGTGTTAGTTTCTATCAATATATTGTATCGTAAATTAGAATCTAATACCTATATTTTTTTAACTATTACTTTTTAGGTTTTCTATGAAATTACAATCTAATTAAATGAAATATATTAACCCAATAAAAAAATATATATGCATTTATAAGGTTAAAAATATATATTACATAGTTGGCTGTCTGTTAGACCATCTATAATAAATTTTTAGGTTATATATAAAATTTGGCCAATGGTCATTTTTTTTCATTGGTCAGTACCAACAGATACTCTATAAGTCAATGATAGCCAAAAAAAAGGAAAAAAAAATTTTGATGCTCACTTTGGTCAATGGTCATTTTTTCCATTGGTCAGCAGCCAGCGGACGGCCAAAAAGTCATATTATCAATGGTATTAACAGGAACAATCATATGAGTCAAAAAAAACAGAAAAAAATTTCGATTCACAATTTGGCCAATGATCATTTTTTTCCATTGGTCAGCAGCCAGGACACGGTAAAAGTGAATATAAATTCATAAGAGTCAAAAAAACGAAAAAAAAATTTTCGAATCACATTTTGGCCAATGGTCATTTTTTTCCATTGGTCAGCAGCGAGGACACGGTAAAAGTGGATATAAATTCATTATAATCAAAAAAAACTAAAAAAAAATTTTCGAATCACATTTTGGCTAATGGTCATTTTTTCCATTGGTCAGCAGCCAGGACACGGTAAAAGTCGATATAAATTTATAATAGTCAAAAAAAACGAAAAAAAAATTTTCGAATCACATTTTGGCCAATGGTCATTTTTTTCCATTGGTCAGCAGCCAACGGAGGGCCAAAAAGTCACAATAGCAATGGTAGTAACAGGAACAATCATAATAGTCAAAAAAACGAAAAAAATAATTTTGATACACATTTTGGCCAATGGTCATTTTTTTCCATTGGTCAGCAGCCAGCGCACCGCCAAAAAGTCTTATTATCAATGGTAGTAACAAGAACAATCAAAAGAGTCAAAAAAAACTCCTGGATTCGAACCCACAAACTAGTTAAATTAATTAAAATTAAAAGTAAACAGCGTGAGAAGACATTCGATGCGTGACAAGACATTCGGTGCAAGACACCGAAGAGCGTGACAATATATAGATAATGAAACATAGACCCTTGTAGGGGAGGGCATAGGGTAATTATCAATGTTAACCAATTCAAAACGAAAAAAAATTCGATTTATACTTTGGCCAATGGTCATTTTTTTCATTGGTCAGTAGCCAGCGGACGGCCAAAAAGTCACATTATCAATGGTATTAACAAGAACAACATATTAATTTAATTTAAAAAATAAATAAAAATTTTGCCCTCTCCGGGATTCGAACCCACATTAGTAAAGGCATAGGGTTTGGTAAGGGGCACAGGGACCCATATCAGTAAAGGCATAGGCTTTGGTAAGGGGCACAGGGACCCATATCAGTAGAGGCGTAGGCCCTTGTAGGTAAGGGCATAGGGTAATTATCAATGTTAACCTATTCAAAGACGAAAAAATACCATAAATTGCATATGGCAATTAAAAATTTCGCTTTATTTGGCCAATGGTCATTTTTTTCATTGGTCAGTAGCCAGCGGATGGTCAAAAATTCATATTATCAATGGTATTAACAAGAACAAAATATTAATTTAATTTAAAAAATTAAAAAAAAAATTCGTCCTCTCCCTGGCTTGAACCCGGGATATCCAGGTCACAAAGCTGGCGCCAATAACTTGGTGGACGGACATCAACGGACAGACATCAACGGACAACCAAAAACGAGCCCATAAATTGCATAGCAATTAAAAAGTGAAGTGCATTTTACAGGCCTAATGTTACATATCAAAAAATTAAAATTATATCTTGTTGATGTATAATACCTTTATAAAGTCACTGAGGTCATATTTAAATACACAGACTAGATAGACTGCTCATGCCATATGTTGTATATGGTTGATTGTATGTCAAATTTTCCTCCGTTTTGAAGAGGGCAACTGGTGTATTTTAACCATGTAATTTTGCCCTATAACCGTCAATTTACCTTCCTCACTAGTTTATAAAACGAACGTCAATAACTTAATATTATACAATATAGCAATTAATATTGATGGCGCTATATTATTAAACAAACTTTAATCGCATTTTTTACATTTTTAATTTTTATGTATTTTTTAAATGATATTTATTTTAAAATGCTGTTTTTGATATCTACCCAATTCAATATTTTTTTATTTATCTTTTTATGATTATTTAATTTACGAAAATTACGAATTTCTATATGATCACCTTCACCACTTTACAATGTGCCTTTCAAAATGGTGGAAAAAAGGGTACACATTTTGTGCGTTGATGAGCAGTCTATCTAGTCTATGTTTAAATATGATCATGGGCGTAGCCATCATTGGACTTAGAGGGGGGCATTAATGATTTAAGGAGGGGCAAAATGATCATTTTTTGAAATTTTAGCCATAATTTTAATAAAATTCAATTGGATTTAAAGGGGGCAGCTGCCCCTCCCTGCCCCCCCCCCCCTTGGCTACGCCCATGAATAATGCCGTCCAAGCAATTAAAAAATTAAACAAAAGATATAAATTGCACGTATTTCGAACTATAAAACATCAAGTTTAAGAGCATTATTTTAGAAGATAGTGGGTAAAAGTTATATTGTATTGCGTATTTTGTAAAAGTTGCTGTGAAATTCATAATCTTTGATCGGACCCGAAAGCATTGAAAAAATTTTCGGATGGGTCGGGTTCGTGTCACCCGTGCAGGTTTCTATGGGATACTAAGTTGCTCACGGAAATTTAATACTCTAAAAACGATATTTAATAGCAGCGTATGTATAATTGTCATTTATGTGCATATATGAAATAAATACGGTTTATTAAACCTTTTATCTATATAAATCTAGAAATAAAACTCGGGCCTTCGGCCCTCGTGGGAAGGGGGAGAAGGGAAGGGGAGTAGGGGAAGGGAAGAGGGGAAGGGGGAACTCTTCTATACTCCGTATAAACGTAGCATATTTGCTATGCAATTTATGGGCGAGAAAGGTGGGAAGGGGCGAGAATGCCTATAGGGGGTATTAGATGCAAAATAATTAGTTAATTAGTTATAGGCCCTTGTAGGGGAGGACATAGGGTAATTATCAATGTTAACCAATTCAAAAACGAAAAAAAATTTCGATTTATTTGGCCAATGGTCATTTTTTTATTGGTCAGTAGCCAGCGGACGGTCAAAAATTCATATTATCATTGGTATTAACATGAACAAATATTAATTTAATTTAAAAAAATTTAAAAAAAAAATTTGTCCCCTCCCTGAATTGAACTCCACACCTCCAGTTAACAAGCCGGCGATATAACCACTATACCATGCCGGCTTTAAAATAGTAGAAGTTATTATGTTATTTATATAGATAATGAAATAATAAAGTTGTGTTTTATGTTTAGAAAATTAATATATTTCGTCGGTCAGTAGCGAGCGGACGGTCAAAAAGTCATATTATCAATTGTATTAACAAAAACAAAATATTAATTTAATGTAAAAAAAAAAATTAAAAAAAAAAGTTTTTTTTTAGTTTTGAAAAAGGGCTAAATTCTTAAACTACCAGCCCGATTCGCTCGAAACTTTACCCGTAGGTGCCCAGGGCGGCCGGGGGTAAAATAACCTTTTCAGATTCTTAAAATACCTTTTCATTTTAAAAATATCGGACATTTCCCTGCCACACGTGCGGTGTAATATCTATGACACGTAGAAAAATTTTACTAATTATATAAACTAAAGTACAATTCGTGTTTGAGTTTAATAGTAGATTCAATTTAATTAGAAATAACGGGCTATGATTATACCTTTGAAGGAGGTTTCGAATTTTGTGTTAGTTTCTATCGATATATTTTATCGAAATTAGAATCTAATACCTATATTATTTTTTTAAATATTACTTTTTAGGTTTTCTATGAAATCACAATCTATAAATGATATATATTAACCCAATAAAAAAATATATAAGCATTTATAAGGTTAAAAATATATATTACATAGTTGGCTGTCTGTTACACCATCTATAATAAATTTTTAGGTTATATATAAAATTTGGCCAATGGTCATTTTTTTTCATTGGTAAGCAGCCAGGACACGGTAAAAGTGGATATAAATTCATAAGTCAAAAAAAACGAAAAAAAAAATTTTCGAATCACATTTTGGCCAATGGTCATTTTTTTTCATTGGTAAGCAGCCAGGACACGGTAAAAGTGGATATAAACTTATAATAGTCAAAAAAAAACGAAAAAAAAAAATTTTCGAATCACATTTTGGCCAATGGTCATTTTTTTCCATTGGTCAGCAGCCAGGACACGTTAAAAGTGGATATAAATTCATAATAGTCAAAAAAAACTAAAAAAAAATTTTCGAATCACATTTTGGCCAATGGTCATTTTTTTCCATTGGTCAGCAGCCAGGACACGTTAAAAGTGGATATAAATTCATAATAGTCAAAAAAAACTAAAAAAAAATTTTCGAATCACATTTTGGCCAATGGTCATTTTTTTCCATTGGTCAGCAGCCAGGACACGGTAAAAGTGGATATAAATTCATAAGTCAAAAAAAAACGAAAAAAAAAATTTTCGAATCACATTTTGGCCAATGGTCATTTTTTTCCATTGGTCAGCAGCCAACGGACGGCCAAAAAGTCATAATAGCAATGGTAGTAACAGGAACAATCATAATAGTCAAAAAAAAACGAAAAAATAAACTCGGATTCACATTTTGGCCAATGGTCATTTTTTCATTGGTCAGCAGCCAGCGGACGGCCAAAAAGTCTTATTATCAATGATAGTAACAAGAACAATCATAAGAGTCAAAAAAAACTCCGGGATTCTAACCCCAAAACTAGTTAAATTGCATAGCAATTACCAAAATTTAAATATAGATATACTTATGCATTAATTTAACGTAGCAATTAAAACCCGACCCCGCCCGAAAGCGAGGGAGATAGAGATGAGGGGTGGGGCACCTCTTGATAGAGATGAGGGGTGGGGCACCTCTTTCTCATGCATTAATTTAAAAAAGCGATAACCTAATATACCCAATGCAAATAGATAGGGTAACGGACAGACAACGGACAACGGACAGACAACGGACAACGGACAACCAAAAACGAGCCCATAAATTGCATAGCAATTAAAATTAACTTTATATCATAGTTAGCATTGATGACCAAACTTGGGTTTCTAATATTTTTAAAATTTCTATTCAACCTTCGCCTCTGTCCTTATGAGATGAATAAAGATATACCTTATTTTATCATATTTATGAAGTTATAGATTATTTCATCCTTTTTCTTTATATATAAAAATAAAGAAGCTTCGAGGAAACTTTGTAACCCTCATGTTTTATAATAAACCTTAAGGCAAATCCTAATTTTGGTTAACTTTGCACATAAACCAAATATATAAAGAGTAACTTATAAAATCTATGAGAGGCCTTAAATAAGATTAAATTATCTTGGGCAGTTTCATTTTTATTTACTTCTTTCGACCCTTTGTAAAGATCATTTAATATAAAATCCTAATAACCTTTGTAAGTATTTTAAATATATAAGACCTGCTTTTAAGACAAAAATTAAGAATGATAACCTAAATATGCATTGAGTCGTGTGAAAATTATCAATGTTTATTGGAAAGTAAGATATTTTGGCAAATATCAAATGTAAAAAAAATCAATCGGAAAAGTGTAAACAGATTTAAATATAATTCTTTGTGCACGAAACGTTTTGTGTTTATTTCATATCTTTGAAATTATTGGTACAGAATTGCGGAAATGTGGGTTTTACCCCTTTTCAGCAAAAACAAATCGATTAAGGTATCAAAATTTTGAGACCAGCTTAGGGTAAAACTTCAATAATTTATTTGCTCTCACTTATTAGTTTTTGATCTATATAAACTATTTCATTACAAAATGGCGTCAGTCATTTGGGCTCCCTTCCCTACCCATAGGCTTATAAAAACTATGGTAACAACTGTTTGTGATGTGGCAGTCTTATGTAGTCACTGCAAGTAATTACTTATTATACTTATTATATATTCTCTCTCTCCTCTCTACTTCCATCTCCCCTTTTCTCTCACATTTTGTAAAAGACTATGCTTTATTGCCAGTTGATTTCGCAATTTGCATTGTCAAAGGGGCAAGTTAGCATTTAAAAAACGTAACTTATGAGAGAAAAAACATAATTGCATTACAAATAACTTTATCAAAATTATTAATAGTTTTCCGGTTGATTTATTATTAAAAATTTTTTACTTTAACAAACATCAGTGACGAAACTATTTAACACTTTTATATTTTTATTATTAACAGTGGCATAACAGGGTTATATAAATTATAAAATAAATAAACGGTGTACAATTTGGAATGTTATTTGGATTCAAATACTATTTTGACAAGTAATCTAACTCATTGGCCCAGGCTAAACTTCCATTAATTGCAACCAATAGTTGAGGCACGACAAATGGTAATTTTTTCCTGCGTATTCCACAATTTTCCAAGTGAAATCGTGTTTAAAATTTTGAACACTATTTTTGGGGGCATCTTGGTTATCACAATCTTCAGGGCATGCTCGTAAAAAGCATAAGTTACAATAGGTGCTTTCGATAGAAGCGAATTTATAAGAAGAATGAGCGTAGATAGTATCTAAGACTGAACACTAAAAAAGTTATTTCATAATTATTAAATTTAAAATACAGCAATAAGAGCATTAGTTATATATTGTATTACTCTTACTTTGGGATTAGAATCATTTAGCATTGAGCTAAGGTTACTGTAAGTTGAGGATAATTCATCGAGCAGTAGTTTTATTGAAGTGGATTGAATACCTGTAAATCAAAACTTTAGTATTAATCGTTTTTTCAGCCCTCTAAAAATAATCTGAATGATTATTACTAAATTCATATCGCAGCCGGTAGGTTGGCATTTAAACTCATAGACATTAGAGTAAGTTAATGTTTTTTTAAATTATTAGCCTATATAATTATGTAAAAGATAAAAATAAACCGGAACCTTTTATCCATATCTTCATATATTTCTACGTATAATAAAACAAAATCCCCAAGATGCATATTAATCAAAAATCGAAATTCACTAACTTTACGCAACATCTTGAAAATTAATAAAAACATAAAATTCATATTAAAAAATTTCGTTGACCAATTAAAATTGTTACAGGTTGCCTCACTAAATAGAGATGCATTATACACCTTAGGCCAAACACTCATACCCAAACAAAACAGGAGAAAACATCTAGAGTTTTATATATATGACTTAAATTCCCTTTATGTTAATTTCTATTATTTAGTGTCTTAAATTGACAATTTTGGGACTATCGCTATATATTGCTAATAAATCAAAAACATTTTGTCCGGTTACAAACAGCTAATCTTTAAATCAAACAAATTGAATAAAAATAAGAAACGATATTCGATAACCACATAAATTGACTTACTTAAAAGATTAAATGAGAGCTTTATTCGATGAGCAACGGCATACACTTCTTTCAAGTCTAAAAAATAATTGAAAAATAATGTAATTTTAAAGAAAATCGAATTAAAAAATAATAAAACTTATTACAAATCATAAATTAAGTTTGGAGCTTCATGCGATAAATGAAAATGTATAAATTATGTGTTAAAAACCATTTAGATAATCCATAAAGGGTTGAGCTGAGGTTAATAATTCGATTGCACTCGGGTCGATTGCCTTGAGTTTCGAGAGTAAGGTGTCTAAATGGTATTTGCACTTTTCTAATACTTTCACCCACAAATCAAATGAAGGATATGGAATCTGGCAAAATATATAATTATAATTTCATTTTTTAAAACATAATTTAAAGCAAATAACTAATCAAATCTGAACAATATTGACTAACTTCTTCTCTGATGGCAAAATAATTTGGTTGTAATACGTTTTGGCTTGAAAGAGCGGTATTTCTAACAACTGGGAAAAATTTAATTAGACATTCAATTAAAAATACTTATGCTAAACACCGCACGAACTTTAAAAAATAAAAAAATTGACATTTATTACTCGAAGTATAAGACGAATAAGATTAATATTGCAAATGAAACAAACCTGATAGATCGTTTGAGGATGTAAGTGTTGAGATTTCGTTTGATACAGATGGCTTGGACATAGACAGTAAACTATTATCCTGGGCGGCGTCTAAATAAATTTAGAGAGCATTGAAATAGCATTAAAATTAGCTCCTGATTATAATAAATGCGAAATTCGCATTATAAAAATGAAAACTAACAAGGTGAAATCTGTACTTTTAATACGCGTCTCTTCGAAGTTATTTTAGAAACTAAAATTTTATATATATAAGTCCATAATTTTTAATGCAGAGAGGTGATGAAATTCTTAGTTAGTCAGTCAGGCCTATTAAACTAAATCATTTTAAGACATGCTCTACAAATACAAGTAATTTGGATGGTGACGGTGAGCCAAAATGTAATCTTAAACAGTTCTACCCCCCCCCCCCCCCATGCCCATACCCTAGAAACAAAATAATGTAAAAGATCACCATAAATCAATAGCTTGCCTACGGCGGATCTTAATAAAATAACTGATATAAGATAGATACTTAAAAAAGTTGTCAAAACCCTTAATACTAATATCTATCATGTTAAAACCCAAAATTTACTCGCTAAATGATCTGTGGAGGGCAGTGGAGCCAGCATTTTATCTTCGATCCCAAAGGCCGAGGAGGTAGAGAAAGTTTTAAGATTTGGTGCCATAAATTCTAGGCTTCGAACTGATGTGATGTCGGAATAGGATGAAGATGACATTTCGTCCCATTGCGTTTGCGGTCCCTTGGAGGGCACAAATACTTTAGAATTATTGACTAAGTTATCGTTATTAACAACGCTACTGTTTCCCTTATCCTTCACATTACAATGACCATTGGTCTGATAAGCGAGCTTGCTAGAGTTGTTAACATCTAGGGCAGACGTCGTGTTCTGTGTTGTAATGGACGTTCCGATACCTTGCTTTAGGTCAGGTTCTTGAGGTAGGATAGACTGTGGTTTGACTTGGTTACTATTCATGGATACCTCCATAGATATGAACTCACCGAAATCATCTGATTCCACATCTGAAATTGCACATAAAAGCCTTAGAAATAACAAAAAACCATATTACAAAAGTTTTTTTGACCGCCATCTATAGCATTTATCAAGATATATATATAATTTAATCTAAATATGAGGTCAATTACCGAATCATATATTGATTATGTTAGGATATGAACTCACCAAAATTTTCTGATCCCACGTCTAAAAGCACCAATAAAATGGAATTAAATATAAAAAAACTAAATTACTAAAGATACCTTGGCTTAGTTACCACGATATTTTTCAAAAATTTAAAATTAAGGTTTATTTACTAAACCAAACATTATATTTAAATTTTGTCCCTCGTAAAGAATATTTTTAAAAGATTTATTAATTAATAAATCTCTTTAAAAAAACCAAACATTGTTAATTTTAATATTAAAAATTACCTAAGGTGGGCTCGTTGTTGTTTATGGCTTGAAAATCACCGAATTCATCATCCTCGCTCGTGTCCTTGTGAACTGGTTCTAAATGGAGTTTAGCGGATAAGTGGTATGATAAGGGATTGTTAACTACTACATAACATAACCTTAGACTGGCATCATTTATCTCAAACGTTTAAATAACGACTGCGTAGATTTTTTGTGAAAATAATTATAAGAAGTGGATCTTTACAAAGGATAAAACAAACCAAATTTCATTATAGTAAATTAAATAAACAAGACTTCCCAACAAATAGCACTTTTAACCCTAAGATTTCCCACATATCTCATACAAGTCTTTAAGTCAGGAGTTATTTGACATTTATTAATTGCTATGCAATTATGGGCTCGTTTTTGGTTGTCCATCCTGTCCAACTTGTAATTTTTTAATAATTGCTGTGGAAACTTATACGGTTTGTTAATGGCTGTAGTGTAGACTTATGCTTCTGTAAAAGACTTTTACTTCAAATGAATCTATATATAAACAACCAGCGGTCATTAGCTAGCCTATTTGCGAAAGGAAAATGCATAACCCCACAGTCAGTAAAAACCCTTATAAGTTTCAAAGGCAATTATTGAAGAATTAGAAGTTGTACGGGACGGACAACTGAAAGCGAGCCCATAAATTGTATGGCAATTAATAATTTATTACTACCATATTTATCTATACCACATAGACACGGGCGTAGTTAGGGGGAGGGGTGGCTTCCTACCCCTAAATCCAAAATTTGTTGAAATTTTTTAAAATTATGGCTAAAATTTCTAAAAATGATCATAGTTGCCCTTCTCTAATTCCAATGCTGGCTACGCCCATGCACATTGATAACCCAGCGACTCGAGAAATAGATATAAAACCTTACTACAAAACCCATGGTAGCAAATTTATCAATAAAATTCAACATGAAAATATTTACTTCGATTATCCGGATACTTACCTATTTGAGCGAAGAGTTGGTGTATCTGGTCGATGTTATCGCGCCAGGGCACGGCTTTTTTACTTGGCTGAAAAGTGGGCCCCGAAAACCCGTATTCTACATGACTAGCGGTGTTTTTTGAAGCATCTACCCTAATGAATGATTTAGCTTTGGGTTGGCTCTTTAAGTTGAGCGATTCAGCTATTAGCGTTTCGATGTCTGCAAAAAAACACGCTTTGAAATTATTAAGATCACATAAATTATAATGTAAAGCGAACTAAAAAACGTATGTTAATACTTTTTAAGCTTTGTTATACTTTTAAAATTGCATATTTAATGTAACAAAGATCGTGGCTGTTAATAGGCGGCGCGGGGTAGAGTCCAACAAGCTTTTCAACGGCCCGAGAGTTTAAAATATTTTTTAAATTATGGCCTGACTCAAACCAGAGGTCAGATTTGTTAGAATTTTTCAGCCCGAACCCGGCCCGATTTTATAATTAATCTGCCCGCCCGAGCCCGCCCAAACCCATCTAAGTGTCCGCCCGGGCCCGCCCGAATCGTTAAAGCTGCCCGAATTGCCCGGCCCGAAATATTAAATTTGCCCGTTAGTCCCGAATTTGTGAGGTCGCAAACAGAGGTCGGATTTGTTAAAATTTTTCTGCCCAAACCCGGCCCGGTCTAAATTTTTAACTAAATTCCCCGCCTGAACCCTTCTAAGTGTCCGCTCAGCCATGCCCAAACCATTAGAGCTGCCCGGCCTTATTAATAAAATCTGCCCGTTAGACTAGAAATTATCCAATCCCAATCTTTTAACCACTATTACAAAATAAGCATTAAATAATGGCATATTTTATAACATTTTTATTTCAACATTAAAATTATAAAATCTGGTATAAAACATAAAGAAAGTCATTATAAATAATTAACTTGGTCAGTTACGTTGCACAACTATAAAATATAAACTTTAGATCTAAAATAATTTTTTCATAAAAAATCTGTGGGGAGGGAATTTCCCGTCCCCCCCCCCCGTCATTTACGCCATTAGTTAAAATAATAAATTTTGTCAATTATCAGTTAAAAGAAATTTTACATTTATAAATCTATTTATCTTAATATATAAATAAATATATTTATTTTAATATATGTTTTTTGATACGTCATTTTATTCTTTTATAATATAATATGAAAATTAAAAATTTTTGATCTTGAGATAAACCAGTTAAACTAATTTATTCGAAATAAAATAAAATTTAATTCTGAAGAAGTTAAAATTAGGATTTAGGACATTATATAAACGTATGATAAGGATTTAAGCGATAGAAAAAAATCTAGTCAAATTTATTATGGCCCAAAATTGTTTATAAGCGAATTTTTCTTTTTTCGAGGAAAATCAATTTGATAAAATTTTTGGCATGCCCGAATCTTATCAGCGTGCCCGCCCGGGCCCGTCCAAAAAGTAAAACTTAAGACAGTTGCCCGGCCCGGCCCGTGGGCCGGGCCGGGCGGGCCGGGCAGCGGGTCGGGCATTTCTGACCTCTGACTCAAACACCCAGCCCGGTTCTACATTTTTTTAATGCCAACCTAAGGGGAATTTTACATAATGAAATTTATGCCATGGAATTACTTGCTATTAAAAATCATGGTAAGTAAAAAATTAGGTATCCAATTTGGATTGCTAAAAACTAATCAACTAAATTTTTTGTTTAAATTATAAATTTTCGGTTAAAGGTTTAAAAATTAGTTATATTCTGGCTAAATTCGAATAGTTACTCTATAAATAGTAATAAAAAATGAGATTCGAACCTTCTAATTTGGAGTAAAAATAAACCCTGTACAAATTACATAAATAAAGTTATGTTAATTTAAAAAAATATATTTAAAGGTTTCTTTGTTAAAGCTTGCTTCGATTCAGACTCGAGCAAGTCGGGCCTGGGCCGCCTGCGCAGAACTCTAAAACGGGGTTGACCACTTAACCCCAAACATTGAAATATATTTATATATAATAAGGAAATAATATTGGTGTAAATTTTAAATTGATAAGTATTTACTTTTATGTTATAACTTTTCACGTGGGCGGACATGAAAAATTGGATTTGTGATATCACTTAATAGTTCTAAAAAGCTATGTTCACGATATAAAGTAATTTCAGGAGCCATAAAGTATTGAAAACATGCTTTAGCGTTTAAATTACTGATTAGTAATACAATTATGGAGCTTTACAACTTTTTATTTATGAATGTGAAATGTAGTGGATAAAATTCGCGTGATATAATTTGGTTTTTATATTATACCATATTTTTAAATTTGATTTTTATGTTCAATAAATTACTGGCAACCTTTAAATACGTATCTTGGGGTGGCCCGTCAACTCGCCGAATTTAATGTCCCCAAGCTAAAAAAAATCTCCAAATTTGTGATTGGTTGAATGGGGGACGATTTTAAGCTGGGGGACATTAAACAACCAATCAGAAAATGTCCCTTGGTGAGTTTCGGCGAGATTGTTTTCGGCGAGTTGATAGGGCAACGTATCTTGGGCATACAAAACTAGATGGACAACATTTTATAAAATTGGGCTTAAAAAACCCAAAATTTTTAATTATGTCCACGTGATACTTTCTATAAGACCAGCGTGCCATTATAAAATAAAACGTAAAGTCTCAAATATGGGTACAATGCAATATAGGTATTAAATGTAAATTATCATTTAGAATGATAGTTGAAGTCAAATCTTAACTTTTTCATCCCTTTAAAGGATGCCCACTAATTTTCAAATTTACATATTAGTACAATTATTTTTGACTTATAAATCCTAGCTACGGCTATAGCTCTTAGCTTGTTCTAAATAATTTAGTATATTTTACAACATTGATATTGCCAGCCATGTGTGCATAGAACAAAAAATTTAAGTGACCTAAGATCAACAGCATCATGTAAAAAAACATAAATTATTTGATCTTTAAATTGTTAAATTAATCATTATATACTCGTTAATAGATGTTAATTATATTTACATATGCTTTCATAATAGTTAACTTTTTTTAGTAATTTAATCATTTGAGAATAGAGATAAAGTAAAAAATTATCATGCAAATCAATGGTGGGAAATAAGAAAAAGGTATTTTCTTTAAAAATTCTTTTACATTATCTATATTGTTTAAAAATACATTATATCATATAAATTAGTATAACATAACACATCTTAATGTTTATTTAATTATATAATTTATAATAGTCTCTTATGATCTAAACCAAGGCATTAATTTAATTAAAGCAACTTCATTAGATTCACATTTAAGATGTATAAGTTAACATCATCATCAGGATTTCAATAACTATAATTTAATCCATCCATTATTGGACTAATGGTGTGATTTTGTATAACTGAGTTATATAATATAATAATTTGAAAAATATCATTAATGCATTGAATAATTAATTGCTTAGGTGTCTAAAACTACATCAAATTGTATAGAACAAACAATCAATATCTAAAATTATATATTTTGATGATGCTTTATAAAAAAGCAAAAATAATAGCAAAACAAATCTACGAATTTTTGCGCACATTAAACTCAAAACTAGGTTGCATTAAGTAATTTTTCATAAGTCATACCCATTTGAATTTTTAGAAATTTCTGGATAATATTATAAAAAGTATATCGCTAAATTCTACTGTACAGGTGAAAGGCGTCACACCTCTCAGTGAATGAAACGCGTTAATTTACTTAATATTGTGCCAACTAACATTATATTGTTTGTCCGCAAATATCTAAAGCAGATATTACCTCCTCCAAAACCTTTTAATATAAATATCATAAATTACACTATAATAAAAATTTTAAAAGCGGCGTAGATTGGTGCTAGACTTGAGCTTTTTCATAATATGCTTAAAACTAAAAGATTATAAAATAGTAAAGAATTTCCAGCCCTTTATAAAACACTAACTTGCCTCTATGAGCATTATGCGCTGGCACATGTTCTTATGGTTTACTCGACGCCATAGATGATGTAAAAAATAAAAATAAAATTGATAAAAAACCCTTAAAGATTTAAAAAATATGTTTGACCCCCCCCCCCTCATTAAACTTAGATCATTTTCGCCCTCCTCTTAAATACAAAACCTGGCTTCTCCCATGCTCCAAAGCCCTAGGTATAATCTGCTAGTTGATTTTTAAGTGGCGATGTTAGTAGTTTACTTATTTAAAGTAGGATTAACAATTATGAATACTCATTTATTACTAATATTCATGATTGGTACAGCATGCTTGTATCGATATTTGTGAATTACTAAATGTTATTGTTTAAATCTAATTATAAAAAATTATGTCTAATTTAAGATTATAATCCTAATATTATTGCATCCAACACAAAAGATCCAAGTTTACACGATGTATAGATGCGATTGCGAATGTTTTTATAAGTGACAATTTTTTAAAGATTATATAATTTGAAAAACTTATAATCAACGATCAAATAATGTAACCAACTGTTTAAGCAATACAATCATCTGAGAAAATTTCAGTGTTCTTTATTATGGTAAAATTTTTAATTTTACTAAATTCAATATAACCATATATTATTAAAATAATCAATACGACCTCTTTAAAATTTCGAAATGGTAAATGTTGCCATAAACTTTAAATCTTGCTATCTGACCCAGCCTTTTTTACAGCACTACTTGGCAAGATCGGGCGATTTGGGCTGAATGGAATTTTTGGAAATTTTATCTATTTTTTTATGGCTTACTGTTCTGCTTTGTTATGAGCATCTGATATTAACCTTAGTTTTTATTTGTTTGAAAATTGGTTGCATTCGTTTTCTATAAGGTGTCCATTAGTGTTGTAAAAGCTGGTGAGTTAAAACCTTTTATGATTTTTGCCAACTTTTAAACACTTATTTGGATCATAATTTAGAAAATTTATCATTAAAATTATTTAAATTTTAAATGATATATATTATAAAAGTTCCTTTTACTTCTATAAATATTTTCAAATCCATGCATTTAGTGTCTTTATTAATAAATATTTTTCTTGATAAATAAATGATATTTTGTTATTAAAATAGTGGTTGCTTTGATTGCATATGAAAGAGTATAATAGTAATATGACAAAAGTTAAGGAAGAAAGTATGACTAGTATCAATGATAGCAACCTCAACCTAAAAATTCGCACAACGAAGGGTATTATAAAGCTACCCGCTTTACCAAAATCTGCTTGTGTGATGGATCTTAAAAAGAAGATAGCTGATATTACAGGATATGATATCAATTCTTTTTCCATTATGAAAGGATATCCTCCAAAGTCATTAGATTCCATTAACACTGATAACACCCTAACTGAAATACTCCTCAATAATGGTGATGTTTTGATTGTCCAAGAAATGGCACCAAATGTAAACATAATTCATGTTTTAAAATAATTATCTTTAATTTAATTTCATAATTGGAATTAAATTATATATGTAAAAAAATCTTATGGGCTAAATTAGTTTTATCAAATGCACTTTTTTGCATTTAAGTAGTTAAGTATTCAAAGTGTAAACTTATTTTTATGACATGCAAAAATAACCCTCCCTATCTCAAGGTAAAATATAAAATTTAAATCTTTCAGAACTGATAAATTTCAATACTATAAATAAAGTACAGATATTTGCTTGCATCCAAGCTCAATTCAAATGATCAAGTCACGTAGTAGCAATTAATTATTTTTAGGGGGTTAATTTCAATTTTGAGGTCAAAACAATACAAAGGATCAAACCCTGCCACACCTCTTTAATTGTGTTTCCCACCCTGCCCAAAAAGTCTATATTTAAATATAATGTTTGCCTGCCAGAAATCTTCTACAAAGATGAAAATACTATTTTGAGGTCAAGGTCAATATACAAGGAAGTCTTGAGTTAGAAATTAAAAAGATACGTCATTAATAATAATGGGTGATAAAAAATTACGTTTTCAAAATTTTTTTAGACAATATGTATGTTTGCATGACGAAATGATTCATTTTTATTTGACCACGTTCGACACCCAGTCCAGAGATTATGTATATAATGAGCCGAGTCGTGTCAATTACTAATGGTTTAAAAACGGTTTTGTTTGTTCTACCTTTGGTTTTAGTCGACCGTCTATCTATGCGACTAAGAAAAACAGACCAAAAAACTTTGGCCTGTTTAAGTCTAGTCGACTAAAACCAAAGGTAGCCAAACAAAACCCAACCGTTTTCACAAAACACTATTAATTACACGGGCCTATAAGCATTTTAATATATAATCTCATTTCGGGTTTCGCATAGAATGCAGAGATGGAGCCCATGGCTGAGAAAGTTAAAGGGGGTGGTATACTCATGAAACGAATCGTACCCGCAGATAATTCTTGCCTCTTCACAAGCCTAGTTTATCTCCTCTCCGACGGCACCGCTCAATTAGTTGACTCTAAGCGCGCCAACCAATTTAGAGCCATAGTGGCGGCAAACGTTCTCGCATTTGACCCCTCTAAATCACGACACTTCAGTTCTAAGTAAAGCCTAAATGTTGTTCTTAAATGTATTTAATATTTTTTCAAAATTGTTAATGTCTTCTATAAGTTGTAGTGTATTAGTTTTAGTTTGGCGCAGAAAAGGCTTTGAATAGATTACATGGGTGTAGCCAGGAGTGGAATCAGAGGGGGGGGGGCAATATGATTTAGGGATGGGCAAAATGAATATTTGGTCAAAATTATAGTAAATTTCAAATTAATTATAGTGGGGCAGCCGCCCTCCCTGCCACCCCCTGGCTACGCCCATGAAAGATTATAAATTCCTTAAACGCTTTGGATTCGTTGTTTGTGGAGGTGGACATTCCATTTTTGTCTAAGGCTATAATGCTGAACTGTTGATTTTTGCGAATTGCTCAGTGACGGTTTTTCGCACTAAGGATGAGTTGAAAATTTGGCCTCTGCAATGTTTTGCCTTTTCGCGTTTATATCCCATTAAAATAATATATCCTCTAGTGCTGCTATGGTTGGGGAATACGATATTTTTAAGTCACTTTGTATTGCAAGAGTCGTGACAATTAATTCCTAACTCAGGAATTAAGGTTGTTTGCAAAGCTCTATTCAATAATATTTGGGCCGCTTCCTTTCTAATATCCCATTAAAATGATTGATCCTCTAGTGCAGCTATGGTTCGGGAATACGATACCGAAGACGCTAACTTTTTGGCCGAACTTTTAACTCCTGCCGTGCTTGGGAAACGGAGTAACGCGGCTTACGCTGAATGGATAAGCTCGCCCGAGAGTTGGGGAGGTGCCATAGAATTAGCTATTTTATCGCGTCATTTTAGCGTTGAAATGGTTGTGGCCGACGTGCAGAGCACTCGACTGGAGCGTTTCGGTCGAGATGCGGGTTACGTTAAAGCGGTGGCGCTCCTATACGATGGTATACACTACGATCCCCTCGTTATGGAACACGACGGGGGTACACCTCAGGTGCTTTAAATTTTTAATTACTCTTCTAATATGAATGTCATTGTATAAAATCTGTGGGTTTGGATTGATATCGTATGTAGAGGGAAATGGAACGCGATATTTCGGGCTATTATAGCCCATCATCATCAGGGGAAAAAATAAAATAAAGGGAGAAGATGAAGTCTCAAAAAATGAAGTATAGTGAGTATCACGTTGATATGGATAAAAAAATAATAGAAATTACAAAACTGGTTATAGCAAGAAATTAACAATATCGATTGTAGGGATGGATGTTTTTATTAGAAGAGAATTTCACATGGTGCTAGGAAAAAGGTGCAAAAATAAATAGTTTTATATACGCAAATAACCTAACCTATTTTCTGAATTAGGTTCTTTATTTATTTTTAGTTGTGAATATTATAAAAAAAACAGACGCCAAATATTAAGAAGAATGAAGTATAATGTATATAATTAGAGCTCAAGGGCATCAAGGGTGTCAGAATATTTGGCGATTAGGATGACAATTTTTTGTTATTTATCAATGAAAGTTAATACAGCTATTTACATGTTGTAAAGCTAAAATTACCACATCTGTTCAAAATCTAAAAATCTAACATTTGCAAAACCTAATATGTGCAAAGTGTACGAAATAAGAAATAAATCCTATGCAAAATCTCCGAAATGCATAATGTAATATTTTACAAAGAAAACAATAAAAAGAAAATTGTAAAATAGTGAAATTATAATATGTGATTAAACTACTTAATAAAGCTACTATAATAGTTAATTAAAATAATAGAAGTTATTTTAAAATGTATAATGCTCGTTGAATAAAAATATTTTTGTGTAATTTATAATATGGTATGGCTTTTATTAATTATATTTTTATTGCTTTTAAATCCAAAAATAAATTAGAACGTTAAAAATTCAATAAATACATTTGCACAATGAGATGAAATAATTGGCATGTGAATTTAATTAGGTGCTATTTAAAAATTAAGTTAACTATTCAATAATTTTTTGAAGGTAAAAATGTATTATTAATATAATATAATTTCTTGAACCCGAACCCAATTCCTTAAACCCGAACACGATTTCAAAATTTATGCCAAACCCGAACACGAACCCGATTTTATTTTGGGCGGGTTCAAACCCCTGAGGATGCCACAATTTAGAACAACATTAGGCCCGAATTGTCCGATCTTGTTATGGTGCCCGTCCGAAAGTCAAAAATAACGACAGTTGCGCGGGCAGATTCGGACATTTCTGGTCTCTGTGTAAACAAAGGGGTTTTATTAATGGTCTCATTGGATTGATAAAAAGGTGTGGAAAGGGGCTTAATTATTTCGGTCCGTTTGTGACCATTACGAAAGAAAAGGAGAAAGGGTGTTTTTAAATAAAGCCATAATGAGGGAAAAGTGGTAAAGTAAAACAACTACTAAATAAAAGTGTTAACCGAGCGAATGATGTATCTACTTTTGTGATTCAGGTAAAGGTTCAGACGATATTCAACACACTTGACGTTAAAAGTTATCAAGACTTCTTAGATCAGGCGTTGGAGATCGCGAGCCAAGCCAAAAAGGCGCACCAGTTTACGGCTGTCGGTACATTTTGCTTGAAATGTTACCAATGCGATGCTATTCTAGTTGGGGAAACCAAGGCTCAAGAACATGCGAAAAAAACGGGTCATACACGTTTCGGAGAAATAAGGCGAGATTGATAAATATTATTGTGCTTCAAACTTTTACCTAATGCTTGCCTCTCATTGACTTTAATGTATTATTTATTAATTTAACGAATTTAATCTTGTGTACTTAATCACGACAACACACGTTTATATTCTTAATCTTACAACACAACACGATGCAATTATTGATTTACCAAGCGACTTTGACGATTAGACCGACAAATTTTATTGTATTAAAACGATTCCGTTCTCTATTTTATTTAGACGATATTGCTTAATGTCTATATATGGCGATTGAAAACTAAATATACTTTATATCGAATTTAGGAGCAAATGAAAAATTATAATTTATGATTGCATGGAATATGTTTCAGGGGTCAATACTCAGGAAAGTATGCGTTACATTAAGTTTTTTATACTTCTTATGCGCTTAGGGTGTTTGATAGAAATACACGTTATCCCCCCTAAACAGGTTTGCACATTCTATTTATCATTTTTGTGCTACACTTTATAAAGTACAAATTGACTAAAATGTTGAAATATTTTTATTGCATGTCATGGAAGAAATTTGGGTTTACATATTAAACTAATCACTTACATATTAATGTTGATTCCTATACTCACCATTTCCAACTCATTAAAAAACAAGAATTCACTCTATGGTATTAACCAAAGGCATTACATAATAATTACCATTATTTTTTAAGAGATTAAATAAATTTTAGCTTAATATTTTTAAAGCAACATTATGAAAGGCATCCAAATTTTACAGTGTTTTGGTGATGGAAAAAACTCAAGACAGATATATTCAAAATTTATTAATAAATATAATTCAGGGTAACTATGACATGTCAATCATTAATATCCTTTGTAAACAATTCATCATAATGTGGCAATAGTAATAAGAAAATATAAATAATCAGTTCATTAGTTTGAATCAAGAAATCAGTCGAAAGATGGTGAGGTTTATCATCATATTCTTACCTTAACTTAATTACCGAGCATGTCAATTGGCATATCCAAGGAGGGCACCTGCTTCCCCCCCCCCCTTCAAATCCAAAAATTTAATGATTATTAAAAAAAATTATTATTTTGCCCCTTGCTAAAGCATTACCCCCCCTATAATTTAAATCATGCCTATGAGTACATACCTAATAATTATCAAGTTAATAATTCATAGTTGCTGAACCATCTATTTATTATATTTACTACATAAATAACAATGCCATGCAATAACTAGACATGCTTACTTCTTTAAAACATTTTCTATCTATAATATTTGTTTCAGAATTACTATTTTAAATAAACAAAGATGGTATCAATAAAAAAAATTTAATACAGTATTTAAGCTTTAAGCCTCCTAAGTTGGTGGTACTTACACAAGCTTTGTCCAAGAGATTAAAGTTGCTCAATCAATTTTAGCCGACAACATTAAAAGGCATTTGCAAATATTTCGATGCTTAACTATATTCTTCAATACAAAAAAATTACTAAATTAATAAAACCAATAATTCAGGGTAACTATGACATATCAATCATCAAAATCCTTTGTAAAAGTTTCATCATAAGGTGGCAGTAGTAATAATTAAATATTAAATAATCAGTTTATTAATTTGAATCAGGTAATCAGTCGAAAGATGGTGAGGTTTATCATCATATTTTTATCTTGGCAAAATTATTATAAATATAAGTAATACCTCTTTCAGATAGTTACATTCATCAAAATCAGACCGCCCGTAACATTTCATCATTTACAAATTTTAAAGGAAGGAAATAAATATATTGACACTATGTTATTTGTTCAAAATCAAAGCAAGAAAACTAAAACACGCTTTAAATCAATTTATTTTTAATATATAAATTATGCATATTTTCTATAATAAACACCTAATTATATATAAAATAGTTATATTAAATTGTGTGATAAATTTATTCTTCATAATTAATGTCCAAAATATTCTTCTAAAAGTTCTAATATAGAAAACTAATTATTTTTAAAACAAGCTAGATCTATGTATATTTAATTAAAAAGAACATTTATTACAATTATTATTGAGTAAAGGATTTATATAAAAAAATGTCAAATAAATGTTCTTATAAAATAATTAATTTAAATAATATAAATTAATTTTCCAGACTATAATTCTAATTATCTACAAGCTTAAGCAACAAGTAAAAGTTTCAAATAGCTTTATAATATCAATTAAAATTATGTCTTATAAATTTTTTTAGGTTAAAGTAAAATAATTTGTACAAAGCCTTAAAAGTAATCCTAATAGAGTATCCCATTAATTAATTAATTACAGCGGCTGGCAGTGGTTAAAGTATTCTTTAGAAATACAACATAACATTATAGATACACAATAATTTATAAAGTTTATTTAAAATATCATATAAAATAGCGTAACTATTTAAGAACTAAATATTTTTGCTTCAAAATATATCCTAAAAGGACAATGTTAATCAATAATACTTTAAGATGTTATTATCTTATATGGCTTAAGTTATGTAACAAAATATTACGTGACCACTTGAATCATCTTTTATAAATTATTTATTAAAAAAATGTGTTGGCCTCTGGCGTGAAGCCAAGGGGAGGAAAGGGGTAACCAAAATTTGAAAATTTTTTTGATTCATAATTAGATTAAAGGGTTAAAATATTATAGTTTAGTTGCATAAACGATTTTGAGACACTTAAAAAAGCCTGGACTGGAAACATAATATGTACATTCAATTTTTCGAATTTAATTTTCGACTAAATTGTAAAATTTCCGAATATGATTGTGAAAATTGCTATGAAAAAAAACTTGGTTGAACATTTTTTTACGTGAAAACATTAGACCGCCGCATTGCTAGGAAGTGCCGAATTAAGCGATTATGTTTATAATATGTCCGTACTCCTTTTATTAATACAGAAATAAATATGCACAATTGGCGTATAAATCTATAAATATAATATCGATCGGATAAAGTAAATTTTGGACGATGGCCGAGATTTAACCGTACAACCAATAGGCTAGAATAGGTGAATGACGTCTGCGGGCAAGATGACGGTATCGGATTAAGGGACGTTTGGCTCTTGTTAAATAATTGCCGCTGGACCCATGTGTTCTAAAAATTTAAAATAAACATATCCCCCCCCCCCCGCAGGACTAACGTGTCCTGAACAGAAAAACAAATATCTCCTCCTACAGGATTAAATAACAAATTAAATAACTGATCATTTCATGTCAACTTCTCGCTATTTAAACCTTGTCAATGCACTTCTCAATTTGCTTGAGGGATGCCGACCGTTCGATGTACTGCACATCTCCGTGCCTTTTACATATTCGTTTGCTTCGAATTAGTGCCCATTTATTAACATAACTAATTACATTACATCTTATTCACACACACCCATTACCTTAAACATTATTCCCCCATTAGTTGGCAAGATACAACACGCTATCTCATTTGCGTAAGCGCGTAAACGTTTAGTGATTTAACTACTTAACCACATCTGCAACAGTTTAATATAGTAATTAATTTCTTATATATTTCGATTGTTATAAAAATATGGTTTGTGTTTTAAGTTATTAATTGTGCATATATAGATAAAACATATGCATATTCAAACCTAATAAAGCATTGATCAAATTAAATATTATTTGTGGTAATCTATCCTTTCCTATATATTTAAAAAAGTTTAATTTATTTAATAATCTCTAGATGATGCCCTGTATTTGTTCAAAGATGTAGATGAAAACGTCTCATTTATACATAAACAATAATGTAGTTTTCAGTGGCGTAGCCAAGGCCCCTCCCAGCAAAAATTCAAAAAAAATTGTTATAAATAATATATTAAATAAATTAAATTTTGGTAAAAAGCTTTAACCATATTTTTTTGTCTTCTTAATACCACATCCATCAATAAGGGTTTTCTAAAATCAAGAGATTAAAAGTTTATTCAAAAAATAGGATGACACCGATGGAAAGAATTGGCAATATTAATCGTAGGTAATGTTCCTACTTCTAGTAAAATCTCTAAATAACAATCGCTGGGCAAATGAAAAAATCAATTGACTATTTATTATAATGTTTCTCATACTATACACAGAATTAATACCTTTATCATTTATCATATTTGTCTATTTCTGCTAACCCATCACTGTTTAATAGAGTCACAGAAAATAGTAACTATATAAAAATCATTGTTATGGTGCCCGACAAGGCATATTTGAGAATCTTAATTTACGACTATTGCCTGCCCGGCCCTTGGCCGAGTGGACCCAGTGGGCCTGTCTTTTTAGTTGCTTAATTTTTAATTTTAGCTTTCCCTCCCCTTGAGAAATTCCTGGTTACGCGCCGGTGTAAGGGTTTAGAAGTCAACTAGGTAAAAATGCGCTTAGACATGTCACTCACGATCAACTGACAGATATATTGTCCTATCTTGACACACGTCAATTACGTTTATATGAGAAATATAATACTAAATTAAATGTAAATAAATATATTATGATATATATAATACTAAATTGTAAATAAATTAATAATTAATTGTAAATGAATATATTTTTTTAAATAAATTTGTTTTATTAAATTTAGAATTGTGTTAATATTAAGATAATATTAAATTATTAGGGCTCTAATTGGCAAAACTTAATATATTAATTATCATAATAAACTTTATGTAGCTATGAAATATAATCTCTACTAAATAACTTATTAAATTTATAATTGTGTTAATAACTTATTAAATTTAGAATTGTGTTAATATTAAGATAATAATAAATTATTAGGGCTCTAATTGGCAAAACTAAATATATTCATCATAATAAACTTTATGTGGCAAAAATAAACTCGGGCCTTCGGCCCTCGTGGGAAGGGAAGGGGGGAAGGGAAGGGAAGGGGGGACGACTCATCTTTACTTCGTATAAATGTATCATATTTGCTATGCAATTTATGGGCGAGAAAGGTGGGAAGGAGCGAGAATGCCTATAGGGGGGTATTAAATGCCTAATGATTAATTAATTATTTATACAAATTTTCCATTTATAGGCAAAATGTAATATAGGCAAAATGTAATATAGGCAAGGGTTAGGGTTAGATTTAGTGTTTGCATCTAGTTGCGTATTACATTAGTTTTTACGGCCTTTAGTGATTATGGGTCTAACAAACATTATATTATAAAACATCACAATGTTAAGAATTTGCAGAATTGTTGGGAGAAATTTATGTTGAATTTGAACAATTTTTAATTAAAAAAATCAAAAATTTGGCGAATGGTCATTTTTTCTCCATTGGTCAGTACCAACAGATACTCTATAAGTCAATGATAGCCAAAAAAACGGGAAAAAAAATTTGATGCTCACTTTGGCCAATGGTCATTTTTTTCCATTGGTCAGCAGCCAGCACACGGTAAAAATAGATATAAATTCATAAGAGTAAACAAAAAAACAAAAAAAAAATTTTCGAATACATTTTGGCCAATGGTCATTTTTTTCCATTGGTCAGCAGTCAGGACACGGTAAAAGTGGATATAAATTCATAATAGTCAAAAAAAACGAAAAAAAAAATTTCAAATCACATTTTGGCCAATGGTCATTTTATTCCATTGGTCAGCAGCCAGCGGACGGCCAAAAAGTCATAATAGCAATGGTAGGAACAGGAACAATCATAATAGGCAAAAAAAACGAAAAAATAATTTCGATTCACATTTTGGCTAATGGTCATTTTTTCCATCGGTCAGGAGCCAGCGGACGGCCAAAAAGTCATAATAGCAATGGTAGTACCAGGAACAATCATAATAGTCAAAAAAAACGAAAAAATAACCTCGGATTCACATTTTGGCCAATGGTCATTTTTTCATTGGTCAGCAGCCAGCGGACGGCCAAAAAGTCTTATTATCAATGATAGTAACAAGAACAATCATAAGAGTCAAAAAAACTCCGGGATTCTAACCCAAAAACTAGTTAAATTGCATAGCAATTAAAAGTAAACAACTTTTATTTATGTTTATTATATAATAAAATGAAACAATAATAGAACAAGCGGACGGCCAAAAAGTCATATTATCAATGGTAGTAACAGGAAAAATATATTAATTTAATTTAAAAAATAAAAAAAAATTTTGCCCTCTCCGGGAATCGAACCAGCAATTCAGAACGTTCGCCGGGGTTCGAACCCACATTAATAGAGGCATAGGCTTTTGTAGGGGCACAGGGACCCATATCAGTAGAGGCATAGGCCCTTGTAGTGGAGGGCATAGGGTAATTATAGCAATTAATATCAATGTTACCCAATTCAAAAACGAATAGATATACTTATGCATTAATTTAACGTAGCAATTAAAACCCGACCCCGCCCGAAAGCGAGGGAGATAGAGATGAGGGGTGGGGCACCTCTTATGCATTAATTTAAAAAATAACACAGCGAGGGAGATAGAGATGAGGGGTGGGGCACCTCTTTCTCATGCATTAATTTAAAAAATCGATAACCTAATATACCCAATGCAAATAGATAGGGACGGACGGACGGACAACGGACGGACAACAAAAAACGAGCCCATAAATTGCATAGCAATTAATAATTTCTACTAAATAATCTATGTGGTTATAATAATGATAAAGTAAAGTACTAATTTTGTCACACGTCGCTGTTTATATTTACTTTTCTACTAAACTAAATAATAAATTTGTGGTAATAAATTAAATGATATTAATAAATTTAAAAGTACTACTGTGGAGATAAATTTATTAGTTAAAATCATATATATATATATATATATATATAAAACTCGGGCCTTCGGCCCTCGTGGGAAGGGGGAGAAGGGAAGGGAAGAGGGGAAGGGAAGGGAAGGGGGGACGACTCATCTGTACTTCGTATAAATGTATCATATTTGCTATGCAATTTATGGGCGAGAAAGGTGGGAAGGGGCGAGAATGCCTACAGGGGGGTATTAAATGCCTAATGATTAATTAATTATTTATACAAATTTTCCATTATAGGCAAAATGTAATATAGGCAAAATGTAATATAGGCAAGGGTTAGGGTTAGATATAGTGTTTGCTTCTAGTTGCGTATTACATTAGTTTTTATGGCCTTTAGTGATTATGGGTCTAACAAACATTATATCATAAAACAACACAATGTTAAGAATTTGCAGAATTGTTGGGAGAAATTTTTTGTTGAATTTGAACAATTTTTAATTAAAAAAATCAAAAATTTGGCCAATGGTCACTTTTTCTCTATTGGTCAGTACCAACAGATACTCTATAAGTCAATGATAGCCAAAAAAAACGGAAAAAAAAAATTTTGATGCTCACTTTGGCCAATGGTCATTTTTTTCCGTTGGTCAGCAGCCAGCACACGGTAAAAGTGGATATAAATTCATAAGAGTAAAAAAAACGAAAAAAAAATTTTCGAATTTTGGCCAATGGTCATTTTTTCCATTGGTCAGCAGCCGGGACACGGTAAAAGTGGATATAAATTCATAATAGTCAAAAAAAACGAAAAAAAAGTTTTCGAATCACATTTTGGCCAATGGTCATTTTATTCCATTGGTCAGCAGCCAGCGGACGGCCAAAAAGTCATAATAGCAATGGTAGTAACAGGAGCAATCATAATAGTCAAAAAAAAAACGAAAAAAATAATTTCGTTTCACATTTTGGCCAATGGTCATTTTTTCCATCGGTCAGGAGCCAGCGGACGGCCAAAAAGTCATAATAGCAATGGTAATAACAGGAACAATCATAATAGTCAAAAAAAAAAACGAAAAAAATAATTTCGATTCACATTTTGGCCAATGGTCATTTTTTTCATTGGTCAGCAGCCAGCGGACGGCCAAAAATTCTTATTATCAATGATAGTAACAAGAACAATCATAAGAGTCAAAAAAACTCCGGGATTCTAACCCCAAAACTAGTTAAATTGCATAGCAATTAAAAAGTAAACAACTTTTATTTATGTTTATTATATAACATTGGTCAGCAGCCAGCGGACGGCCAAAAAGTCATAATAGCAATGGTAGAAACAGGAACAATCATAATAATCAAAAAAAAACGAAAAAAATAATTTCGATTCACATTTTGGCCAATGGTCATTTTTTTTATTGGTCAGCAGCCAGCGGACGGCCAAAAATTCTTATTATCAATGATAGTAACAAGAACAATCATAAGAGTCAAAAAAACTCCGGGATTCTAACCCCAAAACTAGTTAAATTGCATAGCAATTAAAAGTAAACAACTTTTATTTATGTTTATTATATAGCAATAATAAATTGCATAGCAATTAAAAAGTAAACAACTTTTATCTATGTTTATTATATAACAAAAACTAGTTAAATTGCATAGCAATTAAAAGTAAACAACTTTTATTTATGTTTATTATATAACTAGTTAAATTGCATAGCAATTAAACGTAAACAACTTTTATTTATGTTTATTATATAATAGATAATTTAACAAATCTTATATATAACACACCGAGGGAGATAGAGATGAGGGGTGGGGCACCTCTTATGCATGAGATAGAGATGAGGGGTGGGGCACCTCTTTCTCATGCATTAATTTAAAAAAGCGATAACCTAATATACCCAATGCAAATAGATAGGGAGGACAACGGACAACGGACGGACAACGGACGGACAACCAAAAACGAGCCCATAAATTGCATAGCAATTAATATATATATGTATACTAGCTGACCCGGCAAACGTTGTTTTGCCCTATTAAAAATATTAAAAAAATAAAAAATTTAAATAAGAAAAAAACTACCAATTAATATCTATATGTTCTACTTTTTACATTTTTTAAAACTTACATAAACGATGAAAATAAATCCTTTATGCGCCCGCCATCCCTCCTCTCCACCCCACCGTCCTTCGATTAGAAGATCTAGAAAAACATAATTTAGAGGATTTAGATTATCATAGTTTATAAACAGGAGAAATTTTGTCTATTTTTACATTTTTTAAAACTTACATAAACGATGAAAATAAATCCTTTATGCGCCCGCCATCCCTCCTCTCCACCCCACCGTCCTTCGATTAGAAGATCTAGAAAAACATAATTTAGAGGATTTAGATTATCATAGTTTATAAACAGGAGAAATTTTGTCTATTTTTACATTTTTTAAAACTTACATAAACGATGAAAATAAATCCTTTATGCGCCCGCCATCCCTCCTCTCCACCCCACCGTCCTTCGATTGGAAGATCTGGAAAAACATAATTTAGAGGATTTAAATTATCATAGTTTATAAACAGGAGAAATTTTGTCTATTTTTACATCTTTTAAAACTTACATAAACGATGAAAATAAATCCTTTATGCGCCCGCCATCCCTCCTCTCCACCCCACCGTCCTTCGATTGGAAGATCTGGAAAAACATAATTTAGAGGATTTAAATTATCATAGTTTATAAACAGGAGAAATTTTGTCTATTTTTACATTTTTTAAAACTTACATAAACGATGAAAATAAATCCTTTATGCGCCCGCCATCCCTCCTCTCCACCCAAACCGTCCTTCGATTGGAAGATCTGGAAAAACATAATTTAGAGGATTTAAATTATCATAGTTTATAAACAGGAGAAATTTTGTCTATTTTTACATTTTTTAAAACTTACATAAACGATGAAAATAAATCCTTTATGCGCCCGCCATCCCTCCTCTCCACCCCACCGTCCTTCGATTGGAAGATCTGGAAAAACATAATATTGATAATTTAGATTATCATAATTTATAAACAGGAGATATTTTGTCTATTTTTACATTTATTGAAACTTACATAAACGATGAAAATAAATCCTTTATGCGCCCGCCATCCCTCTTCTCCACCCCACCGTCCTTCGATTGGAAGGTCTGGAAAAACATAATTTAGAGGATTTAGATTATCATAGTTTATAAACAGGAGAAATTTTGTCTATTTTTTAATTTACACGGAAAAGCATCTTTTATCATATGGAATAAAAAGCATATATGTAATTAATTGGTAAAGAGCATATTAAAACTTATTAACCCCTCAAAAACTACTGGACCGATTTGGCTTGAACAAATTTTAAAACATACTCCGGAGTATAGGGAATAAAGTATGAAATTTTAAGCGAAATCGGTCCAGTAGTTTTTGAAGGACGTCTTTATTAAGTGTCAAAACGTATAAACCAACGTATAAAACAAAAAACGTGACCCCTCGAAAACTACTGGACCTATTTGGCTCAAACAAATCTTAAAACATGCTCCGAAGTATGGGGAATAAAGTATGAAATTTTGAGCCAAATCGGTCCAGTAGTTTTCGAGGGTAACCCAAATAAGTTTATCCAATAATATAATTTACACGGAAAAGCATCTTTTATCATATGGAATAAAAAGCATATATGTAATTATTTGGTAAAGAGTATATTAAAATTTATTAACCCCTCAAAAACTACTGGACCGATTTGGCTTGAACAAATTTTTAAAACATGCTCCGGAGTATAGGGAATAAAGTATGCAATTTTGAGCCAAATCGGACCAGTAGTTTTTGAGGGACGTCTTTATTAAGTGTCAAAACGTATAAACCCACGTATAAACAAAATATCGTGACCCCTCAAAAACTACTGGACCGATTTGGTTTGAACAAATTTTAAAACATGCTCCGAAGTATGGGGAATAAAGTATGAAATTTTGAGCCAAATCGGTCGAGTAGTTTTTGAGGGACGTCTTTATTAAGTGTCAAAACGTATAAACCAACGTATAAAACAAAAAAACGTAACTTCTCGAAAACTACTGAACCGATTTGGCTCGAACAAATTTTAAAACATGCTCCGAAGTATAGGGAATAACCTGTGAAATTTTGAGCCAAATCGGTCTAGTAATTTTTGAGGGACGTCTTTATTAAGTGCCACTGGACCGATTTGGCTCAAACAAATCTTAAAACATGCTCCAGAGTATGGGAAATAAACTGTGAAATTTTGAGCCCAATCGGTCTGTTAGTTTTCCAAATTTGGTGGTGGCATAGATACAAACAAACACAATCAAACAAACACACAAACATACATACATAGTTTCATTTTTATATATAAGATATATGTATAAATGATCATTATAGAATTACAAGTTTTATTTCTATTTATTTATTATTTTTGAATTGAGGGTGTTGGTCCTCCCCCCAAAAAGGGAGGACTTATACTAGATCTCTCCGGTAATAAGCTTTATTAATATATGTCTACAATCAGATCAAAACTATATATGACTACGAATAATAACAATCAGAATGAGAATAATAATTTTTACCGACAAGCGTTCTTTTTTAGTGGGTAAACAATAATGATAGGAGATAAAAATATGTAAACAATACCATCACGATCGGGGAGGGGGATTATAACAAACAAACGCGATCACCGTATAGCGCACTGGTAACAATAATAAAGATGGGGGGATTAGGACTGCGTGACAATAAATTTGAAGAGTCATACAACTAGCAAGGGGAGGGGGAAAATAACTATTAAAACTAGTCAGCCATAACCGGCTAAAACAGAAATAAGCTTTTTGGCGTTATGCAACACCTTACCTTTTACCCAAAATAAACTTGACCTTCACAGAAACAAAATCACACTTAATCGACATATCTCCTTTTATCATTTTATTCCTATTATGCCACAATTTAAATTTATAACTAACATTACTCGTAAACACCGAGGTTTCGGATTTTTAATCCACCTCATTAACACGAGGATAACTCATAGAGTTCAGGGCCTCAAAATTCAAGGATATAGGTTCTTTTTACAGACACCGTCACCTTATCAGTAGCGTTAACTTTTAAACAAATCACTGGCATTTTTCGTAACAACAATCAATATAACCCATATTAAAAGTTCCAACAAAAATAGACATTTTCCATATTACAAGTTCCAACAAAAATAGACCTTTTCCTCGCCATACTTTACTAAAAAAACTGCTTTTCCTTCGACATAAAATCGCCAAAAATTATTCAAATAAAAGGGGGGGGTTTGGTACAATATCGAAAAATAACAATATAATAATCATATTTAAATAACACAATAAGGATTAGGCTTCTTTTAGATTATTTATTTCCAGTGGTTACATACCCTCCATAAAAATTGCCATTAGAATTCTCAGAATTCCTTCATTGAATAATCTCCTTTCTTCGGATTCCTTCGGAATTTTTCTTTGTTACATCCGATGATTAATGTGCGGCGTGATTTTGTTTCCACGTTTTCTGACAACTCAGACATTGGAGAATTTTGTATTTGGATCATAATAATATTTTAGTGGCACATTCAGAATTTGGCCGCCATCTGTTCACCGACATCTTGGAATTTCCATTGTATTATGTTTGCGGTTAAAATTGGGTAGCCAATTGTTCTAATGAATTGAGTAACGAATACAAGGAATTAATTAGAAATCTCATCTTTAATTCACGACAGGTTCGGGATTCGCCGACGGTTCAATTATCCACGTATCTGACACCAATATAGAATTACAAGTTTTAATTCTATTTAATTATTAATTGAATTGAGGGAGTTGGTCCTCCCCCCAAAAAGGGAGGACTTATACTAGATATCTCCGGGAATAAGCTTTATTAATATATGACTACAATCAGATCAAAACTATATATGACTACGAATAATAACAATCAGAATGAGAATAATAATTTTTACCGACAAGCGTTCTTTTTATAGTGGGTAAACAATAATGATGGGCGATAAAAATATGTAAACAATACCATCACGATCGGGGAGGGGGATTATAACAAACAAACACGATCACCGTATAGCGCACTGGTAACAATAATAAAGATGGGGGGATTAGGACTGCGTGACAATAAATTTGAAGAGTCATACAACTAGCAAGGGGAGGGGGAAAATAACTATTAAAACTAGTCAGCCATAACCGGCTAAAACAGAAATAAGCTTTTTGGCGTTATGCAACACCTTACCTTTTACCCAAAATAAACTTGACCTTCACAGAAACAAAATCACACTTAATCGACATATCTCCTTTTATCATTTTATTCCTATTATGCCACAATTTAAATTTATAACTAACATTACTCGTAAACACCGAGGTTTCGGATTTTTAATCCACCTCATTAACACGAGGATAACTCATAGAGTTCAGGGCCTCAAAATTCAAGGATATAGGTTCTTTTTACAGACACCGTCACCTTATCAGTAGCGTTAACTTTTAAACAAATCACTGGCATTTTTCGTAACAACAATCAATATAACCCATATTAAAAGTTCCAACAAAAATAGACATTTTCCATATTACAAGTTCCAACAAAAATAGACCTTTTCCTCGCCATACTTTACTAAAAAAACTGCTTTTCCTTCGACATAAAATCGCCAAAAATTATTCAAATAAAAGGGGGGGGGGTTTGGTACAATATCGAAAAATAACAATATAATAATCATATTTAAATAACACAATAAGGATTAGGCTTCTTTTAGATTATTTATTTCCAGTGGTTACATACCCTCCATAAAAATTGCCATTAGAATTCTCAGAATTCCTTCATTGAATAATCTCCTTTCTTCGGATTCCTTCGGAATTTTTCTTTGTTACATCCGATGATTAATGTGCGGCGTGATTTTGTTTCCACGTTTTCTGACAACTCAGACATTGGAGAATTTTGTATTTGGATCATAATAATATTTTAGTGGCACATTCAGAATTTGGCCGCCATCTGTTCACCGACATCTTGGAATTTCCATTGTATTATGTTTGCGGTTAAAATTGGGTAGCCAATTGTTCTAATGAATTGAGTAACGAATACAAGGAATTAATTAGAAATCTCATCTTTAATTCACGACAGGTTCGGGATTCGCCGACGGTTCAATTATCCACGTATCTGACACCAATATAGAATTACAAGTTTTAATTCTATTTAATTATTAATTGAATTGAGGGAGTTGGTCCTCCCCCCAAAAAGGGAGGACTTATACTAGATATCTCCGGGAATAAGCTTTATTAATATATGACTACAATCAGATCAAAACTATATATGACTACGAATAATAACAATCAGAATGAGAATAATAATTTTTACCGACAAGCGTTCTTTTTATAGTGGGTAAACAATAATGATGGGCGATAAAAATATGTAAACAATACCATCACGATCGGGGAGGGGGATTATAACAAACAAACACGATCACCGTATAGCGCACTGGTAACAATAATAAAGATGGGGGAATTAGGACTGCGTGACAATAAATTTGAAGAGTCATACAACTAGCAAGGGGAGGGGGAAAATAACTATTAAAACTAGTCAGCCATAACCGGCTAAAACAGAAATAAGCTTTTTGGCGTTATGCAACACCTTACCCTTTACCCAAAATAAACTTGACCTTCACAGAAACAAAATCCCACTTAATCGACATATCTCCTTTTATCATTTTATTCCTATTATGCCACAATTTAAATTTATAACTAACACTACTCGTAAACACCGAGGTTTCGGATTTTTAATCCACCTCATTAACACGAGGATAACTCATAGAGTTCAGGGCCTCAAAATTCAAGGATATAGGTTCTTTTTACAGACACCGTCACCTTATCAGTAGCGTTAACTTTTAAACAAATCACTGGCATTTTTCGTAACAACAATCAATATAACCCATATTAAAAGTTCCAACAAAAATAGACATTTTCCATATTACAAGTTCCAACAAAAATAGACCTTTTCCTCGCCATACTTTACTAAAAAAACTGCTTTTCCTTCGACATAAAATCGCCAAAAATTATTCAAATAAAAGGGGGGGGGTTTGGTACAATATCGAAAAATAACAATATAATAATCATATTTAAATAACACAATAAGGATTAGGCTTCTTTTAGATTATTTATTTCCAGTGGTTACATACCCTCCATAAAAATTGCCATTAGAATTCTCAGAATCCCTTCATTGAATAATCTCCTTTCTTCGGATTCCTTCGGAATTTTTCTTTGTTACATCCGATGATTAATGTGCGGCGTGATTTTGTTTCCACGTTTTCTGACAACTCAGACATTGGAGAATTTTGTATTTGGATCATAATAATATTTTAGTGGCACATTCAGAATTTGGCCGCCATCTGTTCACCGACATCTTGGAATTTCCATTTTATTATGTTTGCGGTTAAAATTGGGTAGCCAATTGTTCTAATGAATTGAGTAACGAATACAAGGAATTAATTAGAAATCTCATCTTTAATTCACGACAGGTTCGGGATTCGCCGACGGTTCAATTATCCACGTATCTGACACCAATATAGAATTACAAGTTTTAATTCTATTTAATTATTAATTGAATTGGGGGAGTTGGTCCTCCCCCCAAAAAGGGAGGACTTATACTAGATCTCTCCGGGAATAAGCTTTATTAATATATGACTACAATCAGATCAAAACTATATATGACTACGAATAATAACAATCAGAATGAGAATAATAATTTTTACCGACAAGCGTTCTTTTTATAGTGGGTAAACAATAATGATGGGCGATAAAAATATGTAAACAATACCATCACGATCGGGGAGGGGGATTATAACAAACAAACGCGATCACCGTATAGCGCACTGGTAACAATAATAAAGATGGGGGGATTAGGACTGCGTGACAATAAATTTGAAGAGTCATACAACTAGCAAGGGGAGGGGGAAAATAACTATTAAAACTAGTCAGCCATAACCGGCTAAAACCAGAAATAAGCTTTTTGGCGTTATGCAACAATCATAAACATATATAGTTATTTCTAGAGATGCACCGATACCAAGTATCGGCATGGTATCGGCGCCGATACCTTGCCAAAAGAATCGGCCCGATACTTTGCTAGTATCGGCAATTACCAAGCCGATACCTTTTTCAATATGAAACTCAAAAAATAATATTTATAGTATCTCCTACCATTAAAAAATAGAGGACTTTTTAAATTTTTTGAAAATTGTTTCATTTGTTTGGCTATAAATATTTCAATGTGGAGTATAATAAATTCATTGACCATCTGTTCCGAATAACTGCGCTTTTAAGTAAATATTGTTTTATTTTAAAAATTATTATATATTAAGCCTTAGATGGATTCTTTAGATACACTATGGAGTTATTTTGTTGTGTCAGCAGATGAAAAATTTGTAATCTGTGAATTATGCAAAGCTAAAATAAGTCGTGGGGGCAAAAACAAACATTATTTACTTTTTTATAAAATAAATTTATGTATTAATAAAATATAAAGTGTACCATAATAAAATTTAAATTTCTTTTTTGATCTATTAATCACAATACTTTTGAATTAATTAATAACAAAATTTATTATTATAAATTAATATTATATTATAAATTATAATTACAATTGTTTTATCGTCAAAATTCTGATCTACCAAAATTTAGATGTGACTTAATTTATAATAATTAATTTGCATATATTTTTTAGTATAAAAATTTTTTTTATTATAAGTATCGGCATGGTATCGGTATCGGCACAAAAATCTTAAGTATCGGCTGGTATCGGTATCGGCATAAAATAGTGGTATCGGTGCATCTCTATTCAATGGAAAAGTAATCAATAACAACCACATGCAAATGTTGCCTTGTTCTGTTTTAGGCAACATGCAGAGATCTATTCCAACATGTTTCCAATTCCAAGTGGTTGGAGTCAGAGCCACATTATGAAGAACTGGTGTGGCCTTATCAATTCTAGCCATGTGTGTCTGACATGCATGACAAGCCTCAACTTATTCTCTAACATCTTTTGTCATGTTAGACCACCAATATCTACTCATAACATATAAGAACACAATCAAACATCATATACAATGTAAAAGCAATTATTCACATAATTATTAAAACTTTAAATAGTATAAACTCTCAGCTATCTTTTCTTGAGTACGATTAAACCCAAGATGGCCCCCAAGCTTTTAGCATGTATGCTATCAGTTAGGCCATCATGGTGTAATTTGATAACATTCATAATCTCTTCCTTCGTCATCACCACCCTTGCCAGCATTTCTAAAGATTACAACTTACAGCAAATATTAATAATATGATACCTGTCTTAATACCTCCTATGTTTTCTCTTTTGTGATATAATTGCTCCTTTTTAATAGTAAAAAGAGCTGCCTTTCTTTTGAGATAGGCCCTCTGATTCTTATCATATATAACAGGCATCAGTCCCTCCTTTATATATTTAATTATCTCCCCAAAATTATATTTTGACATCTAACAGAATAAAAAAAGTTATATATTAAGTTGTTTTAAACAAATAATATTAAAAATAAATTATATTGATTAGATCTAAAAATAACTCGGGACTTCGGCCCTCGTGGGAAGGGGGAGAAGGGAAGGGAAGAGGGGAAGGGAAGGGGGGACGACTCATCTGTACTTCTTATAAATACATCATATTTGCTATGCAATTTATGGGCGAGAAAGGTGGGAAGGGGCGAGAATGCCTATAGGGGGGTATTAAATGCCTAATGATTAATTAATTATTTATACAAATTTTCCATTATAGGCAAAATGTAATATAGGCAAGGGTTAGGGTTAGATTTAGTGTTTGCATCTAGTTGCGTATTACATTAGTTTTTATTGATTATGGGTCTAACAAACATTATATTATAAAACAACACAATGTTAAGAATTTGCAGAATTGTTGGGAGAAATATTTTGTTGAATTTGAACAATTTTTAATTAAAAAAATCAAAAATTTGGCCAATGGTCACTTTTTCTCTATTGGTCAGTACCAACAGATACTCTATAAGTCAATGATAGCCAAAAAAATGGAAAAAAAATTTTGATGCTCACTTTGGCCAATGGTCATTTTTTTCCATTGGTCACAGGACACGGTAAAAGTAGATATAAATTCATAAGAGTAAAAAAAACGAAAAAAAAAAATTTCAAATCACATTTTGGCCAATGGTCATTTTTTTCCATTGGTCAGCAGCCAGGACACGGTAAAAGTGGATATAAATTCATAATAGTCAAAAAAAACGAAAAAAAAGTTTTCGAATCACATTTTGGCCAATGGTCATTTTATTCCATTGGTCAGCAGCCAGCGAACGGCCAAAAAGTGATAATAGCAATGGTAGGAACAGGAACAATCATAATAGTCAAAAAAAAACGAAAAAAATATTTTCGATTCACATTTTGGCCAATGGTCATTTTTTCCATCGGTCAGGAGCCAGCGGACGGCCTAAAAGTCATAATAGCAATGGTAGTAACAGGAACAATCATAATAGTCAAAAAAAACGAAAAAATAAACTCGGATTCACATTTTGGCCAATGGTCATTTTTTTCAGTGGTCAGCAGCCAACGATCGGCCGAAAAGTCTTATTATCAATGATAGTAACAAGAACAATCATAAGAGTCAAAAAAACCCGGGATTCTAACCCAAAAACTAGTTAAATTGCATAGCAATTAAAAGTAAACAACTTTTATTTATGTTTATTATATAACATTGGTCAGCAGCCAGCGGACGGCCAAAAAGTCATAATAGCAATGGTAGAAACAGGAACAATCATAATAGTCAAAAAAAAACGAAAAAAATAATTTCGATTCACATTTTGGCCAATGGTCATTTTTTTCATTGGTCAGCAGCCAGCGGACGGCCAAAAATTCTTATTATCAATGATAGTAACAAGAACAATCATAAGAGTCAAAAAAACTCCGGGATTCTAACCCCAAAACTAGTTAAATTGCATAGCAATTAAAAACTCGGGCCTTCGGCCCTCGTGGGAAGGGGGAGGGGAGAAGGGAAGGGGGGAAGGGGGGAAGGGGGGAAGGGAAGGGGGGGGGGGGGGAAGGGAAGAGGGGACGACTCATCTATTCTACGTATAAATGTAGCTTATTTGCTATGCAATTTATGGGCGAGAAAGGTGAGAAGGGGCGAGAATGCCTATAGGGGGGTATTAAATGCAAAAGAACTGGACTGACGGGCATAGGGTAATTATCAATGTTAGCCAAAAAAAACGTAAAATTTTATTATGATTTACAATTTGACGAAGCGGGAAAATATAAATGAGTTAAGTGTATAAATGTCGGCTGGATAAAGTATATAAATATCATCTTTATTATTTTTTAATAAATGAAATTAGGTTAAACATCATTCTAAAATTAATTTTAATCTTGCACAACTTGTTGATTTCTAAGATTAGATATATAGACTTTCACATACTAAAACATTCTGGGCATAATTTATTCCATAACCGGAAAACGTTAAATTTTTAATTAAAATTTCAATTTGCAATAACAATTTTTATCGTACGTATATAAATTAAATAATAGTTATTGTATTAAATTTTTCGTGGCTGCCTTCCACATTTGATTTTCTAATGTATCTAAAAAATAATATAACATAAAAATTTTACATTTATATGGTCACAAAACGCAATTCTACATAGCAAGTTTAAAATAATAAAAAAAGTCAATATAAAACACACAAATTTTGGTTGCCCCAGTATAGGTATGTTGAATTTAAGCTTTTTGGGGTCGGAACATAACCACACATAAAGTGAAGCGCTAACGCCTTCGGGTTTCTTTGTAATTAATAATATTCTCTTTAATTTATAACAATTTGATTTAAGATTTATATAGAGTAAAAAAAAGTGGCGAATTTAATACTTATTTTCCAACGCGCACATTTAAATTAAAGGATTAGGAAAAAAAAAGTATCAGCAGTTTAAAGCATTTAACGACTAGATTATATAAAAGTTTTCCTTCTTTTAATCAAGTTAAATCCTAGTCCTATTAATGATTTGACGAATGCATAGAACTACCATACTATTTCTAGACCCTATTATATTAATTTCTATCTTTCAATTAACCGGCCTCGAGTTATTGTGCGAGATTTAGAAAGAACGATTCCATCAGAAAGTTATTATTATTTATTGAGCTTCAACGTTCATACTATAGCATATGTGGGTATTGGTGAAAAAGTGGTTTTAATAAATTAGTATTTTATTTTAAATACTTATTCCGTTAAAACTAAACGCTCACACTACCCCCCCCCCTTCCCTCCGTTAAAACTAAACGCATATAATAATAAATAATAATAAAAAGGGGTTGAGGGATGATCTCCTCCACTCCCGCCCAAAACTAAACGCTCACACTACCCCCCCCCCCCCTTCCCTCCGTTAAAACTAAACGCATATAATAATCAATAATAATAAAAAGGGGTTGAGGGATGATCTCCTCCACTCCCGCCCCCTAATAATACCAACTCAGCGGAGGAAGGATAAGAGGGTAAGATAGGGCATCTTTATTTTATTTTTATATGAAATTAGGTTAAACATTTTAGGTTAGGAGGGTTGTCTCTTTTTTTGGCAGCAGACTCACTAATTTACCACACAATCTGTAGCGTAGTAAATCATGGAGTTAACTAATTGTTATAAATTCTATAGCTATAAAAGTATAGGGGGGTATTAAATGCCTAATGATTAATTAATTATTTATACAAATTTTCCATTTATAGGCAAAATGTAATATAGGTAAAATGTAATATAGGCAAGGGTTAGGGTTAGATTTAGTGTTTGCATCTAGTTGCGTATTACATTAGTTTTTACGGCCTTTAGTGATTATGGGTCTAACAAACATTATATTATAAAACATCACAATGTTAAGAATTCGCAGAATTGTTGGGAGAAATTTTTTGTTGAATTTGAACAATTTTTAATTAAAAAAATCAAAAATTTGGCCAATGGTCATTTTTTCTCCATTGCTCAGTACCAACAGATACTCTATAAGTCAATGATAGCCAAAAAAAACGGAAAGAAAAAATTTGATTCTCACTTTGGCCAATGGTCATTTTTTCCATTGGTCAGCAGCCAGCACACGGTAAAAGTGGTTATAAATTCATAAGAGTAAAAAAACGAAAAAAAAATTTTCGAGTCACATTTTGGCCAATGGTCATTTTTTCCATTGGTCAGCAGCCAGGACACGGTAAAAGTGGATATAAATTCATAATAGTCAAAAAAAAACGAAAAAAAAAATTTCGAATCACATTTTGGCCAATGGTCATTTTATTCCATTGGTCAGCAGCCAGCGGACGGCCAAAAAGTCATAATAGCAATGGTAGGAACAGGAACAATCATAATAGTCAAAAAAAACGAAAAAAATAATTTCGATTCACATTTTGGCCAATGGTCATTTTTTCCATCGGTCAGGAGCCAGCGGACGGCCAAAAAGTCATAATAGCAATGGTAGTAACAGGAACAATCATAATAGTCAAAAAAAACGAAAAAATAAACTCGGATTCACATTTTGGCCAATGGTCATTATTTTCATTGGTCAGCAGCCAGCGGACTGCCAAAAAGTCTTATTATCAATGATAGTAACAAGAACAATCATAAGAGTCAAAAAAATTCCGGGATTCTAACCCAAAAACTAGTTAAATTGCATAGCAATTAAAAGTAAACAACTTTTATTTATGTTTATTATATAATTTTTCCATCGGTCAGGAGTCAGCGGACGGCCAAAAAGTCATAATAGCAATGGTAGGAACAGGAACAATCATAATAGTAAAAAAAAAACGAAAAATTAAACTCGGATTCACATTTTGGCCAATGGTCATTTTTTCCATCGGTCAGGAGCCAGCGGACGGTCAAAAATTCTTATTATCAATGATAGTAACAAGAACAATCATAAGAGTCAAAAAAACTCCGTGATTCTAACCCAAAAACTAGTTAAATTGCATAGCAATTAAAAGTAAACAACTTTTATTTATGTTTATTATATAACATTGGTCAGCAGCCAGCGGACGGCCAAAAAGTCATAATAGCAATGGTAGGAACAGGAACAATCATAATAGTAAAAAAAAACGAAAAATTAAACTCGGATTCACATTTTGGCCAATGGTCATTTTTTCCATCGGTTAGGAGCCAGCGGACGTCCAAAAATTCTTATTATCAATGTTAGTAACAAGAACAATCATAAGAGTCAAAAAAAACTCCGGAATTCTAACTAAAAAACTAGTTAAATTGCATAGCAATTAAAAGTAAACAACTTTTATTTAGGTTTATTATAATAGATAATTTAACAAATCTTATATATAACACACCGAGGGAGATAGAGATGAGGGGTGGGGCACCTCTTATGCATTAATTTTAAAAATAACACAGCGAGGGAGATAGAGATGAGGGGTGGGGCACCTCTTTCTCATGCATTAATTTAAAAAATCGATAACCTAATATACCCAATGCAAATAGATAGGGAGGGTAACGGACAGACAGACAGACGGACGGACAACGGACGGACAACAAAAAACGAGCCCATAAATTGCATAGCAATTAAAAGTAAACAACTTTTATTTATGTTTATTATATAACTAGTTAAATTGCATAGCATTAAAAGTAAACAACTTTTATCTATGTTAATTGCTATGCAATTTATGGGCTCGTTTTTTGGTTGTCCGTTGTCCGTTGTCCGTTACCCTCCCTATCTATTTGCATTGGGTATATTAGGTTATCGATTTTTTAAATTAATGCATGAGAAAGAGGTGCCCCACCCCTCATCTCTATCTCCCTCGCTGTGTTATTTTTTAAATTAATGCATAAGAGGTGCCTCACCCCTCATCTCTATCTCCCTTGATGTGTTATATATAAGATTTGTTAAATTATCTATTATATAATAAAAACTCGGGCCTTCGGCCCTCGTGGGAAGGGGGAGAAGGGAAGGGGAGTAGGGGAAGGGAAGAGGGGAAGGGGGAACTCTTCTATACTCCGTATAAACGTAGCATATTTGCTATGCAATTTATGGGCGAGAAAGGTGGGAAGGGGCGAGAATGCCTATAGGGGGTCCTCCAGTTCACAAGCTGGCGCTATAACCACTATACCATGGTGGCTTTAAAATAGTAGAAGTTATTATGTTATTTATATAGATAATAAAATAATAAAGTTGTGTTTTATGTTTAGAAAATCAATATATTTCGTCGGTCAGTAGCCAGCGGACGGTCAAAAAGTCATATTATCAATGGTATTAACAAAAACAAAATATTAATTTAATGTAAAAAAAAAATTTAAAAAAAAAGTTTTTTTTTAGTTTTAAAAAAGGGCTAAATTCTTAAACTACCAGCCCGATTCGCTCGAAACTTTACCCGTAGGTGCCCAGGGCGGCCGGGGGTAAAATAACCTTTTCAGATTCCTAAAATACCTTTTCATTTTAAAAATATCGGACATTTCCCTGCCACACGTGCGGTGTAATATCTATGACACGTAAAAAAATTTTACTAATTATATAAACTTACGCGCGCCATCTAATAAAGTACAATTCGTGTTTGAGTTTAATAGTAGATTCAATTTAATTAGAAATAACGGGCTATGATTATACCTTTGAAGGAGTTTTCGAATTTTGTGTTAGTTTCTATCGATATATTTTCTCGTAAATTAGAATCTAATACCTATATTATTTTTTTAAATATTACTTTTTAGGTTTTCTATGAAATCACAATCTAATTAAATGAAATATATTAACCCAATAAAAAAATATATAAGCATTTATAAGGTTAAAAATATATATTACATAGTTGGCTGTCTGTTAGACCATCTATAATAAATTTTTAGGTTGTATATAAAATTTGGCCAATGGTCATTTTTTTCATTGGTAAGCAGCCAGGACACGGTAAAAGTGGATATAAATTCATAATAGTCAAAAAAAACTAAAAAAAAAAAATTTCGAATCACATTTTGGCCAATGGTCATTATTTCCATTGGTCAGCAGCCAGGACACGGTAAAAGTGGATATAAATTCATAATAGTCAAAAAAAACGAAAAAAAAAATTTCGAATCACATTTTGGCCAATGGTAATTTTTTTCCATTGGTCAGCAGCCAACGGACGGCCAAAAAGTCATAATAGCAATGGTAGTAACAGGAACAATCATAATAGTCAAAAAAAAACGAAAAAATAAACTCGGATTCACATTTTGGCCAATGGTCATTTTTTCATTGGTCAGCAGCCAGCGGACGGCCAAAAAGTCTTATTATCAATGATAGTAACAAGAACAATCATAAGAGTCAAAAAAAACTCCGGGATTCTAACCCCAAAACTAGTTAAATTGCATAGCAATTACCATAATTTAAATATAGATATACTTATGCATTAATTTAACGTAGCAATTAAAACCCAACCCCGCCCGAAAGCGAGGGAGATAGAGATGAGGGGTGGGGCACCTCTTGATAGAGATGAGGGGTGGGGCACCTCTTTCTCATGCATTAATTTAAAAAAGCGATAACCTAATATACCCAATGCAAATAGATAGGGAGGTAACGGACAACGGACAACGGAAAACGGACGGACGGACGGACGGACACCAAAAAACGAGCCCATAAATTGCATAGCAATTAAAACATAGATAAAAGTTGTTTACTTTTAATGCTATGCAATTTAACTAGTTATATAATAAACATAAATAAAAGTTGTTTACTTTTTAATTGCTATGCAATTTAACTAGTTTTGGGGTTAGAATCCCGGAGTTTTTTTTGACTCTTATGATTGTTCTTGTTACTATCATTGATAATAAGAATTTTTGGCCGTCCGCTGGCTGCTGACCAATGAAAAAAATGACCATTGGCCAAAATGTGAATCGAAATTATTTTTTTCGTTTTTTTTGACTATTATGATTGTTCCTGTTTCTACCATTGCTATTATGACTTTTTGGCCGTCCGCTGGCTGCTGACCAATGTTATATAATAAACATAAAAAACACGGGCCTTCGGCCCTCGTGGGAAGGGGGAGAAGGGAAGGGGAGTAGGGGAAGGGAAGAGGGGAAGGGGGAACTCTTCTATACTCCGTATAAGTAGCATATTTGCTATGCAATTTATGGGCGAGAAAGGTGGGAAGGGGCGAGAATGCCTATAGGGGGTATTAGATGCAAAATAATTAGTTAATTAGTTATAGGCCCTTGTAGGGGAGGACATAGGGTAATTATCAATGTTAACCAATTCAAAAACGAAAAAAAATTTCGATTTATTTGGCCAATGGTCATTTTTTTATTGGTCAGTAGCCAGCGGACGGTCAAAAATTCATATTATCATTGGTATTAACATGAACAAATATTAATTTAATTTAAAAAAATTTAAAAAAAAAATTTGTCCCCTCCCTGACTTGAACCCCACACCTCCAGTTCACAAGCCGGCGCTATAACCACTATACCATGGTGGCTTTAAAATAGTAGAAGTTATTATGTTATTTATATAGATAATGAAATACGCCCTTCGGGCGTAACTGGGGGCTTCGCCCCCAGACCCCCTTGGGGGCTTTGCCCCCAAACCCCCTGCTGGGGGCTCCGCCCCCAGTCCCCCGTTGGGGGCTATGCCCCCAAACCCCCGTTGGGGGCTACACCCCCAAACCCCCATCTCCTGGGGGCTCCGCCCCCAGACCCCCGGAGAAGGGGGAGAAGGGAAGGGGGGGGAAGGGAAGAGGGGACGACTCATCTATTCTACGTATAAATGTAGCTTATTTGCTATGCAATTTATGGGCGAGAAAGGTGAGAAGGGGCGAGAATGCCTATAGGGGGGTATTAAATGCAAAAGAATTGGACTGACGGGCATAGGTAGGTATCAATGTTAGCCAAAAAAACGTAAAATTTTATTTTGATTTACAATTTGACGAAGCGGGAAAATATAAATGAGTTAAGTGTATAAATATCGGCTGGATAAAGTATATAAATATCATCTTTATTTTTTATTTTTTAATTAATGAAATTAGGTTAAACATTTTAGGTTAGGAGGGTGAAGGGGCTAAAATGTAACTCTTGGAGGAAGCTTTATTGAAATTTTTTGTCATTTAGTGGGGGGGGGGACTAGTTTTGCCTGGGTTTTGCTTGGTCGACCTTTAGTTCAAATAAGAAAACCCCCCTAAATGACGAAAATAAAATTTTCCAATGAAAAAACCCGTAAAAATTAAAAATTGTAGGTTTGGCCCCCCCCCTGATTGAAATTTTAAACGTTTCGCCTCCCCCCCCCCAAACCAAAACCTGGCTACGTCCATGTCCCTGTCTGATCAATTAAATTTCATTTTTGATAAACATATTTTTACGATAAAATGTTTTTTAAAAGTGTACTGAATTATAGAGTTAGACGTCATTTATAATAGGTTCATATGGAAAACATAACATTATACAAAGACATTTGGAATATATTAAAAATGTATTTAAAAAGGAGAGATTAATGTTTATTAAATGAAAGATTAAATTATTGAAGGAGAGATTAATGTTTATTAAATGATAAAAGAGGCGTTAAATAACAGAGATTAGATAAGGTATATACATAAGAAGTGGGGTCAGCATAAGGAGGCTGGATTATTACCAAAAGTTCCGAGAAGATTGAATACATTAAAATATAAAGCTAGAAAAAATGCAACCATTTCATTTTTAAGTTAAACTGTTTGAACCAAAACAAAATCTAGTGGAACGTTATTGTAAGTAAAGGAAACCTTTAAATTAGTATGCCCTAATTCGCAGTTAATTAAATTAAAGATTAATTTTCTAATTTAAAAGATTTAAAAATAAATAGCCCTATAAATATTTGAGTGATATAAACAGCTGACTTGGCGCTCTAAGTGTATTTGCCTGAAGTGAGGGGGAATAGAAGAGTAACTACCTCCTTCCCCCCCTTTCCCTCCGTTAAAACTAAACGCGCACACTATCCCCCCTTTCCCTCCGTTAATTTGCCAAAAGCATATAAAAATCAATAATAATAAAAAGGGGTTGAGGGATGATCTCCTCCACTCCCGCCCCCTAATAATACCAACTCAGCGGTGGAAGGGTAAGATAGGGAGGGGTAGGGGTTTAACGTATAATCAATATAAAAATAAAAACTCGCTACGTAATTCAGAGGTAATTTTTATTTAGTAACGGTAAAGAAATGTAACTAAAATAATTGTTCCATCTTATATGAAAGTTATTAAAAAATGATTTTAGTTCAATTATTAAAATATTTCTCATATACATTAGCTCTCACTATTCGATACTTTGATTGTTTTGGTAACAAATTATTTAAAAGCCATTTAATATTGGTTTAGCTAGAGCTGTTAAAGGAACTAGTTCAAAAAGGAACTAATAAGTTCCTTTTTAAAATGAGGAAACCTAATTTTTATTATTTTACATCTTTCTTAAAATGATATGCAAAAGGTCCATCTCTATAAATTTTGGTTAGTAATAATGGAAAACTTTGTTAAAAATAGTAATTAATTTAGGCGTCCTGTTACGTCTGCGCATCTAAAAATGGCACAATTACCAGCGATATGCAATAGCTCCGCTATTGCCTGTTACGAACGCGCATCTAAAAATGATAAAATTTAAAAACTTACTTTTGGTTAAGGTAAAATGTTATTAAATTGGGATAATTCCTATTGTAGCTTATAATAAAAAATTGCATAGAAATTATTAAAAAATTTTACATAGAAATTAATGGAAAATAATAATAAAAATTAAAAAAATTCTTACGACGAAACTATCAGCGACATGCAATAGCTCCGCTATTGCCTGTTACGACCGCGCATCTAAAACTGTCACAGGTATCATAAAGATATATCAAAAAATTTACATGTGCTAAATTGTTCCATTGGTCAGTACCAAAAGACAATCTATTAATACATAAGAGTCAAAAAAAACTAAAAAAAATTTCGATTCACATTTTGGCCAAATGGTCATTTTTTTCATTGGTCACTACCAACAGATACTCTATAAGTCAATGTTAGCCAAAAAAACGAGGAAAAAAATTTCACTTCATACTTTGGCCAATGGTCATTTTTTTCCAATGGTTAGTAGCCAGCGGACGGCCAAAAAGTCATATTATTAATGGTATTAACAGAAACAATCATAAAAGTCAAAAAAAAACGAAAAAAAATTTTCGATTCACATTTTGGCCAAATGGTCATTTTTTTCATTGGTCACTACCAACAGATACTCTATAAGTCAATGTTAGCCAAAAAAACGAGGAAAAAAATTTTACTTCATACTTTGGCCAATGGTCATTTTTTTCCAATGGTCAGTAGCCAGCGGACGGCCAAAAAGTCATATTATCAATGGTAGTAACAGGAACAATCATAATAGGCGGAAAAAAGCGAAAAAATAAACTTGGATTCACATTTTGGCCAAATGGTCATTTTTTTCCAGTGGTCAGCCAGCGGACGGCCAAAAAGTCTTATTATCAATGGTAGTAACAGGAACAAACATAATAGTCAAAAAAAACCCCGGGATTCGAACCCAAAAACTGGTTAAATTAACAAAAATTAAAAGTAAACAAAAATGACATTCGGTGCAAGACATCCACGTTTTTTTCATTGGTCAGCAGCCAACGGACGGCCAAAAAGGAATATTATCAATGGTAGTAACAGGAACAATCATAAGAGGCAAAAAAAACGGAAAAATAAACTTGGATTCACACTTTGGCCAAATGGTCATTTTTTTTATTGGTCAGCACCCAACGGCCGGCCAAAAAGTCTTATTATCAATGGTAGTAACAGGAACAATCATAATAGTCAAAAAAAAACCGGGATTCGAACCCAAAAACTGGTTAAATTAACAAAAATTAAAAGTAAACAAAATAAATTGCATAGCAATTAATATTAATAAGACATTCGGTGCACACTCGGTGCGTGACATCCACGTTCGGTGCGTGACGTGACGTGACTTCGGAAAATGGAAAGTGAGCCCATAAATTGCATAGCAATTAATAATAAAGTTGTGTTTTATGTTTAGAAAATCAATATATTTCGTCGGTCAGTAGCCAGCGGACGGTCAAAAAGTCATATTATCAATGGTAGAAACAAAAACAAAATATTAATTTAATGTAAAAAAAAAATTAAAAAAAAAAGTTTTTTTTTAGTTTTAAAAAAGGGCTAAATTCTTAAACTACCAGCCCGATTCGCTCGAAACTTTACCCGTAGGTGCCCAGGGCGGCCGGGGGTAAAATAACCTTTTCAGATTCCTAAAATACCTTTTCATTTTAAAAATATCGGACATTTCCCTGCCACACGTGCGGTGTAATATCTATGACACGTAGAAAAATTTTACTAATTATATAAACTTACGCGCGCCATCTAATAATACAATTCGTGTTTGAGTTTAATAGTAGATTCAATTTAATTAGAAATAACGGGCTATGATTATACCTTTGAAGGAGGTTTCGAATTTTGTGTTAGTTTCTATCGATATATTTTATCGTAAATTAGAATCTAATACCTATATTATTTTTTTAAATATTACTTTTTAGGTTTTCTATGAAATCACAATCTAATTAAATGAAATATATTAACCCAATAAAAAAATATATAAGCATTTATAAGGTTAAAAATATATATTACATAGTTGGCTGTCTGTTAGACCATCTATAATAAATTTTTAGGTTATATATAAAATTTGGCCAATGGTCATTTTTTTTCATTGGTAAGCAGCCAGGACACGGTAAAAGTGGATATAAATTCATAAGTCAAAAAAAACGAAAAAAAAAATTTTCGAATCACATTTTGGCCAATGGTCATTTTTTCCATTGGTCAGCAGCCAGGACACGGTAAAAGTGGATATAAACTTATAATAGTCAAAAAAAAACTAAAAAAAATTTTCGAATCACATTTTGGCCAATGGTCATTTTTTTCCATTGGTCAGCAGCCAGGACACGGTAAAAGTGGATATAAATTCATAATAGTCAAAAAAAACTAAAAAAAAATTTTCGAATTACATTTTGGCCAATGGTCATTTTTTTCCATTGGTCAGCAGCCAGGACACGGTAAAAGTGGATATAAATTCATAATAGTCAAAAAAAACGAAAAAAAAAATTTCGAATCACATTTTGGCCAATGGTAATTTTTTTCCATTGGTCAGCAGCCAACGGACGGCCAAAAAGTCATAATAGCAATGGTAGTAACAGGAACAATCATAATAGTCAAAAAAAAACGAAAAAATAAACTCGGATTCACATTTTGGCCAATGGTCATTTTTTCATTGGTCAGCAGCCAGCGGACGGCCAAAAAGTCTTATTATCAATGATAGTAACAAGAACAATCATAAGAGTCAAAAAAAACTCCGGGATTCTAACCCCAAAACTAGTTAAATTGCATAGCAATTACCAAAATTTAAATATAGATATACTTATGCATTAATTTAACGTAGCATTAAAACCCGACCCCGCCCGAAAGCGAGGGAGATAGAGATGAGGGGTGGGGCACCTCTTGATAGATATGAGGGGTGGGGCACCTCTTTCTCATGCATTAATTTAAAAAAGCGATAACCTAATATACCCAATGCAAATAGATAGGGAGGTAACGGACAACGGACAACGGACAACGGACGGACGGACGGACGGACACCAAAAAACGAGCCCATAAATTGCATAGCAATTAATAAAAGTTGTTTACTTTTAATTGCTATGCCATTTAACTAGTTTTTGGGTTAGAATCCCGGGTTTTTTTGACTCTTATGATTGTTCTTGTTACTATCATTGATAATAAGACTTTTTGGCCGTCCGTTGGCTGCTGACCACTGAAAAAAATGACCATTGGCCAAAATGTGAATCCGAGTTTATTTTTTCGTTTTTTTTGACTATTATGATTGTTCCTGTTACTACCATTGCTATTATGACTTTTTGGCCGTCCGCTGGCTCCTGACCGATGGAAAAAATGACCATTGGCCAAAATGTGAATCGAAAATATTTTTTTCGTTTTTTTTGACTATTATGATTGTTCCTGTTCCTACCATTGCTATTATCACTTTTTGGCCGTCCGCTGGCTGCTGACCAATGGAATAAAATGACCATTGGCCAAAATGTGATTCGAAAACTTTTTTTCCGTTTTTTTTGACTATTATAAATTTATATCCACTTTTACCGTGTCCTGGCTGCTGACCAATGGAAAAAAATGACCATTGGCCAAAATGTGATTTGAAAATTTTTTTTCCGTTTTTTTTACTCTTATGAATTTATATCCACTTTTACCGTGTCCTGGCTGCTGACCAATGGAAAAAAATGACCATTGGCCAAAGTGAGCATCAAAATTTTTTTTCCATTTTTTTGGCTATCATTGACTTATAGAGTATCTGTTGGTACTGACCAATAGAGAAAAAGTGACCATTGGCCAAATTTTTGATTTTTTTAATTAAAAATTGTTCAAATTCAACAAAAAATTTCTCCCAACAATTCTGCAAATTCTTAACATTGTGTTGTTTTATAATATAATGTTTGTTAGACCCATAATCACTAAAGGCCATAAAAACTAATGTAATACGAAACTAGATGCAAACACTAAATCTAACCCTAACCCTTGCCTATATTACATTTTGCCTTTATTACATTTTGCCTATAATGGAAAATTTGTATAAATAATTAATTAATCATTAGGCATTTAATACCCCCCTATAGGCATTCTCGCCCCTTCCCACCTTTCTCGCCCATAAATTGCATAGCAAATATGATACATTTATACGAAGTACAGATGAGTCGTCCCCCCTTCCCTTCCCCTCTTCCCTTCCCTTCTCCCCCTTCCCACGAGGGCCGAAGGCCCGAGTTTTTATTATATAATAGATAATTTAACAAATCTTATATATAACACACCGAGGGAGATAGAGATGAGGGGTGGGGCACCTCTTTCTCATGCATTAATTTAAAAAATCGATAACCTAATATACCCAAGGCAAATAGATAGGGAGGGTAACGGACAACGGACAACGGACAACGGAAGGACAACCAAAAAACGAGCCCATAAATTGCATAGCAATTAATTTAATGCAAAGTGAAATAACTTAGGATTGTTTTTAAAATACTTTGCATTAAATTTTTATATCTTATCAATATACTTATAAATGTGTTATAAATAATTGACTCATGCATTTAATAAAAACTTTAACTTTTGGAAAAATCTTGGCCTTTACAATAACTTAGCATTGTTATTAAAATACTTTCTTAATTTAATTATTTATAAAAGCATTTTTTACTTGTTTTGGGATTTAGATTACTTGTTTTGAGGCGGATTTTTATAAAAGAGCTGCATATTAAGTTAGTCATTTATAAAAGCATTTTTTAATTGTTTTGGGATTTTGAGGCGGATTTTTTTAAAGCACAATTCTCGCGATTGTTTTTCTATTGCCTTTTTGGTACGCAAGCCTATCAAAATTCGTGGTACCTCACGGGGTGACAATCACGCTAATCATATTTAGCTATTTAAATTTTGACCAAATATATGTAGGGGCACTTTTATCTAGGCGCACAATTAGAACCCTACACCGGGTTGGCTTATGTCGACGTTCCATTAATATTAATTTTTAAAGCGAATGCATGTTTTAAACTGCCTTCCTTTTGTTTAATAGAGTTTCCACATACTTATTTGAGGCGGTATTTTATTAATATATTTTATTTGAATTCTAAATTATGTATCATAAAAATATAAATAAATCTATATTCAGAACAAATTCCAAGAATTTAATTGATAAGAAATTTATTTATATTATATTTTTGCTATATATTTTTACAAATGTAGATAATGATACAAGTTGTAAAAAATTAATATAATTCTTTCGCTATGAGTTGTGAATATTGACAAATTTCTTTCGCCAGCTTTTCAATAATTTTGATTAATTTTTTTACTGTTTTTGCATCAAAATTGTAAATATGATTAGGCGATGGTGTTAAAGAAACACAACTATAAAACATTGATGTTAAAACATATCTCGTAATTGTATCTAACTCTTTGGGAATTTCATAACAATCGTTCTTTGAAAGCTGATAACATTCATATTTCTTATTTTTCGTATTTGTCTTAATTATTATGGTATTTATTTTTTCAGTTTGTTCATCCAGCCATAAATTTATTTTTCCGGCAAATAAAACCATATCTATTTTTAAATTAATAATGTTTTTAGAAATATTCATAAAATGTTTTCCAAATTGTTCATTGCGTTGTTCTAATATTTTAATGTGCTTTACTAAATTAAATATTTTGTCTTCTTGTTTTTGAGACTCCAAATTTTCATGTTCACTAATTTGATATAACTGACGAATTTCTTTGGATTTTGAATGATTTTCTTTTATCAATTCTGTATTTTCTTGTATTAATGCTGTGTTAGTCTGCTTGCAAGTGTCGAATAATTTTCTAAGTGCATTTTTAGATTGTCTAACTTCATTTAATTCCTCACTCAATTTATTATTCGTTTCAATTTCATGATTTAACTTTGAAATTGATTGCGCTAAACTACTTTTACACTCGTTCTCTTTAATACATTGATCATTTTTCAATTTCAAAAATAAAATTTTCACATCATCGACTAGCCCTTGTGCAAACTCACAAATTAATCTATATCGTTGATCGGAGTTAAATCCCTTTAAACTATTAATTTCCTCTTCTGCTGGATTATTTGAGCAATATAAAGTTGAACAGAATTTCTCATTTGCCTCTTTCAACTCTAAACCCAAATCGTGGGAAGCGTGACCTATAAACATTGAATTTAAATCAATAAGATAACTGAGAATCTTTTGTGAGACTGAATATTCCTGTGTAAAATAATGCATCAGGCTTTTCTCCCTACTTTCCCATTCAGCTATTGTATTAGAAAATTTTCTTTTATATAAACCTTTTTGAGAGTTCAAGGAATTTATCTGGTTATAAAAATCCTTCAGTAAAGTATATTCCATTTAGCGAAAATAAAAAATCAAAAACCAACTCTTATATTAACAATCAAATCATTATTAGGCAAACTAAAATGTATATTTTTACATCAAAAAAATATAATGACGTTTTGCACTTTCATACTAATATGGTTATCTAGGCATGGGTATAGTAGAGCTCTGCAAAGTCATTTTTTTAACCCGAACCCGACCCAAAAGCGTTTAAAATTTCTCAACCCGACCCGACTTGAATGCGTTTTTACCGAACCAACCCGACCTGAAAGCGTTTTAATTTTTCAACCCGATCCGACCGAGTCGCCCTACAGTAAAAACAATTTATTGGTGTAAAATTGATTTTGATGGTTTTAAATTGCAATAATATATTATCTCTCAAAAACAATAACAGATTTCACAACATTTTAAAATATGTTTGCCACAAGTGCAAGCATTAGAAAAAAAGCAGATATTAATTTAAAAAAGTTTTTAGTATATTTCACCCAATGTATCTCTCTTAACAAGCCATTTATCTTCACTGTGCACCATAAAAAAATGCAGATATTCTTAAACTTTTGCTAAATCAAGATGAGACTGTATTATCAAGCAATTTTTTAAGGCTAATTGTTGTGGCAAAATTGTGCGGAAATTAAAGGAGAAATTTTGATTATTATAAAAAAAACATAATTTTTCAAATCATGTGTGTTAAAATGTTTTTATACATTTTAATAATTCTTATAATAAATAATCATGATAATTTTATTTCTTACTAGAGTATATGTTAGGCGGTAAAACAAGTTGAAACATTAATATAAAAAAAATGGGTGTTCAGAAAATCGTTAATAAGTTTTTGAGATATCAATTATATGTTTAATAGCATCAATCATGATATTTTAACTTTCTGAGTTCAAAATTGCCTAAATCAAAAAATCAAATGTAAATTAAAAGGAAATAATATAAATTGCATAGCAATTAATAAATGAATCAATGAGATAAATTTCTAATGATATAATTTTATATACAATGGCATTATTTAAAAGATATGTCTATTATGGAATGTAGGATTCATAACCTTCAACCCGACTCGGACCAAGCGTTTAAAATTTCAAGCCGAACCCGACCCGTAAGCATTTTAAAATTTTCAACCCATCGAGTCGGGTTTCGGGTCACCCGTGCAGGGCTCTAGGGTATAGTGTGATAAACCAATAAAGTTTTGGGACCCTTTACAAGCAAATTATGGGGCTGGTTGGGTTTGAAGTTAGACTTAAAAATTTAGCCTGCTACGCTAAACAGTATAGCGTTGTCTCCCGAGTAGGGCAGGTTAAGTAAAATAAATATCCTGCCCTATACATGTATTATAAATATAACCCCATTTTGTTTTATTAAATAAACTGGGTAAGCGATTTTTAAGAAGTATTGATTAGATGTTTTTAAGATATAACCGCAGCATTTCCTTTAGTCGATTTGCCTTTAATATGACGATCAACCAACACCGAATATGTTCTAAAAAAATTAATTGAATATGTATTATTTAGGGACTTAAAACAAGTTATAGTTAGTCATATGAATGAAATTGGGTATTATTTGTTCAGTCAAATGGCATAATATTACTTAAAAGCCTGAAATCTAAATATAGCATCCAAAACTTTGACCAAGTAAATGATTTGTTTATCATTGTCGCTAGAGCTAAGATTATACCATTTTTTACAAATATTAAATAGTAATGACCACTGTAAATTTAAAATTCCGCAAAATCAACCCGTCTCCATTTATAAGGTACCTAACAAGCTTTCCATTTGGCCGACTTTATTAATGAATTAAACCGACAATTTGCCAAAAAAAGGTTTATTAATTAGCCTATTCCCCGATACTAACATGGTAAGGGATGGCGGCAAATAGTAGACTACACATCCAAAGCAAGGCAGCCGCTACCACCTGTCTATGCCCATATTCTTGCCTCTGAGTTTTATTCACTTTACAACCTCGCCCGATTGTTACCTGGCGATTTCTTTTCCCGAAACAAACAACACTCACTCCCGATCTTTATGATTTAGCCTTGAATTTGTGCTACTGTTAGTAAAATTGTTTGAGCTTAATACCATTTAAAATTCTTAGCTACTAGTGCGTTTTAAAAATTGAGATCAATCTCATATTGAGACCTTTTCTAGAATTGTTGTTACGGCTAAGCGTTTTGTCTAATTAGAGTTTTTGATAACTTTTTAATTTGAAATGACAGGTGACATTTTTACCAAAAATTGCTACTTTAAAAAGTTAAAATGGCAATAAATAAGATAACATTTCGTATTAAAAGAGAGACAGCGATCGAAATGGATCATAAAAAAGCAAACTCATTTAAAAAGCGGTAAATATTACTTCCCCCGCCCTTTATATACTTCACACCGCCTGCGGCAAAATGCTACGGCGCGATTAAGGAATGTATTCGGTACAACAGCCTTTATCTCGTACATTAAAACATTTTTATCTTACTCCCTCATCGCGCGGCAACAAAATATTTATCGGTTTTTTATTTGCTAATATACTTTTATTCGCATGTTCACGTGGATCGCTAAAACACATCCTGTTAATCGCATATTAGTGTAATAATTCAGATCCGTTTTATACAAAGCCAAATTAATAATCCGTTTTACTTATAAATCGATACCAATACTTGCGTCTACACAAAAATATAGCGTAATATGAGTGGAAGCGATGACAGTAGCGAATCGGAAAGTGGGAGCGATCGAAAGACTAAACGGGCTGGCGCGAAATTAGCTAAGGCGGCGGCGAATGCCTTGAATAAACCAAAACTCAAATCAGGGCGAAAAAATTTAACCGGTTGCATGGAAGATTACAAGAAGAATCATCGTTGTTTTAGTACCCGGATACGTATCTACAAAAACGTCTTGGTTCTGAGCTCAGCCTTTTTCCTCCTCTTTTCAGCATTCATGGGTCTGGTCAATCTCCAAACCAGTATACACCACGACGCCACTCCCATAGCGGTAGTTCCACAGAAGCCATTACCTCAAGAACTTTTAACCACCAATATATCGATTAATGATATCACGCACGATGGTGATAAGGATTTAACAGAATTTGTTCCGGACCTTAATTCAACCGGTGCCGATAGCATTGATAAAAATGAGGTTAGTGGGAGCAGTGGGTTAGGAGCTTATTCCATGAGCGTAGTGTACGCGGGCCTCATAGTATCCTCGCTCTTTTTTACGCAAATGTTCATCAACCGTTTCACCATGAAATGGACTATCGTTCTATCCATCTCCGTTTACTGTGGTTACATACTAGCTAACCTGTCACCTTCTTGGTTAACCCTAATTCCCACTTCACTACTCATGGGCATCGCGGCTGCACCTCTTTGGACTGCCCAAAGTGCGTACATCACCGAAATGGGACGGCTACTGGCCCAAGTCATAGGGTTGAACAAAAGTTTGGCCGGTCAAAAAATGGCTTTAACTAATACAGGGATCGAAGTACCTGAATCTAATAACATTGATTCTAAGCCGTCCCCTAATCAAGCACGAGATGGCGTGGATATTCCCGATGCACATTGGATAGATGAAACGGACACTTGTGATGAGGATTTGCAAGACGAAGTCGGACAAATTATGTACAAGGAGATGAGTATGGAAGAACATTCAGATACTGGGCCAGAAAGTCCACCTATCAAAAAACCAAATTCCACCCTTGATTCTAGAAGGTCGACATCCTTGCAAAAAGTGCGAGGCGGTAGGGGTAAAAAGTATCGAGGCAAAGACTTGACCGATAAGAGCATCCCTCATTTGATGGGCATATTTTTTTGTTTCTTTCAAGGTGGCCAAATATTTGGCAACCTTATATCTTCCGTCACCCTGCAATCCGACCTAACTAAAATTTTTGATTTTCCTACCACCACCCCACTTGATCAAAATGCCGTATCTTACGATCATACATCTTATGCATTAGATCACGCGAGATGCGGGGGACAGTATTGCCCACACTACAAATTGCTCAAACCTCCCCTTAACTTCACCAGCCATAACGTCAACGTCTTTAATCAATCGATCCATAGGTCGGAAGCGAAGGATTCCACGGAACAGCTTAAATCCAAAATTAATATGCTCTGCTACGTATACGCTATGATGTGCATGCTAGCAGCCGTATTGGTAGCCTTATTTCTCGATCCCATCTCCCTTCCCGACCCCTCGACCACGACTAAAAAACATTCTACACCCCTAACTAACCCCGATCAAGCTACCATTTCTTCTAACCCTTACGAGTCAACGTTAACGCATAATAATAAAATTGCATCAACCTCGGGAGCTGGCTTAGCATCTACAGCATCACCCCTCCTACCCCAAAATGAGAGGCCTTCCACTACGAATAAAACCAAAGGCAGTGGTGGTTTTCTACCTTATACGCGCCATTTTTCTTATCCTATCATGTCCATGTCTTCCCTGTTTTCCAGGAAGTCTAACCTTAACCCTAGCATAGGTTTACCAATCATTGATCATAGATCGGCAGCGCAGAGACGTCAAGCTTATTTCCACGAATTGGGATCAACGTTTAGGCATATAAAAAATAGGAATCAACTCTTATTGATTCCGCTAACTATTTACGTAGGTTTGGAACAGGGCTTCATAGCCGCCGACTTTACCAGGGTATGTACAAGTCATTTGCTCCTTTCTCATAATAAAGTTTTAATATAAGGATTCGGATAAAGGTTAATAACATCTCATAGTTCATGCATGATAAACTCTCTCCGAGATATGTTTTTTTTGCTGTCAATTTAATGGGTATTCTTTTAAATAAGCCGAAGTCGTGGTTTTTTGTATTAAATATAGTCATTATTGGAGTTCGATAATGCAAAGTGAGCCCATAAATTGCATAGCAATTAATATTTTATTAATCATATCTTGCAAAGAGTGTAAGGGACGGTGGGAGGGGGAAGTCTTTGGATTATCAAAAATATCCCCCCCCCTCCTCCTGGAAAAAATTGCGTCATTGGTCTGGTATATTATAAAAATCAATTTTTTAATACCCCTTTCCCATTTGACCGAAACCCCGTTGTTATTATTTAATAAGGTAAACTGTTTAATAATGAATGTTGTTGGTGCGGGAAGTAAATCAAAAAGGATACAATTAGAAATGTAGTAAATTATAAATAAGCGTTAAATACATAAGGCTGCCAAGTTGTCATGACCTTGACAATTAACTACATCAAATATTGATTATTGTCGCACTTATGGCTTCTTGTCACAATCAATGAAATCAAAATTTATGCTCTTTTCAAATTGCATTCCGTTTTTTAAATTTTGAATTTTATTTTGGTTCAGATAAAATTTTAAATACTTGATCAGATATTTACAAATTATATACTTTTGAGCTTTATTAAACTAAAGTTTTTGCTTCAGAATAAAGTTATGTAAAGAGACCCCATCCGACTTTAACATGCACATTGTATCAGGTTCGGGTCACTAGTGTTACCAATAGATTATATTAAAAGACTTAATTAATTTATAATCAAATCATATATTGAGTAACAATCCCTTTTAATCACAACAAATAAGTATTTTTTGTAAAAATTACTATGAATCTCTTAGGGAACAGAGTTATATGAAAAAACTTTTCAAAAAAAAAAAGATTATTGATTTTTATGGAGTTCATGTGAAATGTATTTACTTTAACATAGAGCTGTCTTAATTGTAGAACGATCAGCAATATTTGGCGATATATTTTTATCAACTGAACGCAACATTTATAGATTAGCTTGTTTTATAGCATAGGTACTATAATAAATTATTTGTGTATTAAAATTTTGTCGTAAGCGGGCCTTTATGAGTATAACGCGGCAAAATTTAATTAAGACATTTGATCAAATTACCTTAACTAAAATAAACATTAAAGCGAGTTTTAAGTAAAAGATCTAGAGGCCTTTTGAAGAAGGTCATACAAGTTTTTTAAGGTAAAAAGGAGTTATTTTTCCGAAACTAAATTGTAAAAATTTTGACAAATTACTTTCGTCTCATTCGTAACAGGCTACTTACTTAACTTCAAGGATAGTTTTATTTAATATGTATAGTCACACTAAGTTATGGAATTTATTAATAAAAAATTGAATAAATTGTTTTAATTTCCGCATTAGCACCTCTCTTAGACCTACACATTGGTAAAAATTAATATAAACGAACACCAACACCTAAGATTAAATCCAAAAATAGATTTATTATATACTTAATCGAGAAAGTCTGGAAATAATTACATTAAAAATATATCCATATTAACTTATTATTTGTGGTATTAGCAGAGTATAAGTTAGTATGTTAAAATAAAAACTTACGCATATCCAATCCAACTTTTTACAACCCCTTTCCAAGGCCCCCTTAGAATATTTTCATTCGACTTAATTCAACTTCCAATTTTAAGCCCGACAAAAGCCTACAAAAATTGTTGCTTTTAACTCGACCCGACTTGAATTTTGTTGCATTCGAGCCACTCCTGCAAGAACATTTAATTTAAAAATGTCATCAAATCGCTGACGTTTTAAAAATGATTTGTAAAGCTGCAATCTAAAAACTTTGTTGTTTTTCAAATTCTCTTTAAAATAACATTGACAAACAAATTTAAATTCTGATTATTTTCTTAGGGAAATTTCTAATGCACTTATAATTAATTAAAAAATCATTAAATATAAATCACAATTTTTTTTAATTTTCATATTGAAATTAGGCCTTTGTCACTTGCTATTTCGGTATGCATTTCGTGGGCATTGTAATGGCGATGTTCGGGGTTGTAGATGCCTTTCATTCCATAGTCGGGGGCAGCTTCAATAACATTATGCCGAGATACGTGATCTTTGGAATTGCAGCAGTGGCCCACCTCACTTGTATCCCCTTGCTTCAACACTACCCCCATTTCGGATCTCGTTTTACCATGGTGTTGGCTGCGGTTAGTTTATGGGGTGCTGGTGATGGTATCTTTCAGCCCCAGCTTAATGGTAAACATTTCTTCATTTTCGCTCGCTTTTGGTTGTACGTCCGTTGTCCAACTTGTAATTTTTGCATAATCACCGTGGAAACATATACGGATCTGTAAAAGACTTTTATTTCGCTTTCGCAAATAGACTAGCTTATGACCGCTGGTTGGCTATAATTTTTTCAACCTCGCCCGAGTCCAATATCCTTTATTGTTGTTGTGTCCGACTGATTCGCTTTCTACATAAATCTCTTTGGGCAATCGGATAATTGCCAAACTGGCCAAATGATTTCCAGAAAATTATGATACTTATACTTTATCTGACCCCGCCTATAGACCAAATCTTAATTGTAACGCACATTAGTAATTTAAGAAAGGCCTTGTGGCATTTGCCATTTATAATAACCGTCTTAAGCAAATTAGAGTCTATAATTTGGCGTTGATTGAAACATATTGGAAACTAATTATAGCTCTTTTAAACTTTAGGTTTTTATGGTGCCGTCTTTTCAAAACGACAAGAAACATCCGCTTTCGCAAATTACAGACTTTGGGAAGCCGTAGGCTTCATCATAAGTTTTAGCATCCACGAAAAATTTTGCATACAAACAAAATTGTACCTCCTGATGGTTACCCTAGTCATAGGCATGAGTGGGTACGGAATGGTCGAATATCGTTTACACAAAAGACGACCCAAAAACACTACTTTTCGCTCAATCCCTGCTCACCCATAATAGTCAATAAATATAATTTCTCACAAATTTTTTAATAGTTTTAGAAATAAATGCTGTTGCCTCACAAAGTATAAATAAGAACAAAATTGTTTTATGACAATTAGCGATACCTAAATTTTTTGTTAGCCACCATTTTCACAGCCAAACCCGTATCCCGTGCTATATGAATTTGACACACAATCCAATTTTAGCGCATCAAGACTATGGGACTTAATATATGAAGTATGATAGATATTTCTAAGAAACCCTTGTATACCCCCGCCATAATTTGAAAAAATGTATTAATAATTGTTATGTAGTATATAAATTGTTATTTCGAATAATAATGTATTTTGAATCTCGAATCGTCACCTCCTGTAATATATTTTATTGTAGTACAGTCCCTGAATAAATTACATTAAATGATTGCAACACGATTTTCAAAGGTCTTAAATTTATTTCTACATGATTGGTTTAGTTTTACGAATTTATTGTATCAAGATAAATCGGCAAAATTATGTCCCTAAATTGTCAGTTTGAAAAAAGATTTAAATACCGTTCAGGTTATCGCACCTCCAAAGATAACCCTTAAACTTTCTAATTTTTTAGATGCAATATAACATTTTTTAAATGTTACAAAAATAGCAATAAACATGATGTTTTGTAAAATATAAAGTTGATAAACGGGGGAACTTAAATAATTTGGGGTCAGCTTCGGTAAGTTCATATTTATATCAACCTTACCTACTTCGATTTTATTAGAGGCTGAAGACAAATGTTTGAACTCAAACGCAATTTAAATGTTGATCATATTAACTCGTAATTTAATGCCATTTACAGGCAATCGAAAACTCAAAATTAATTGGTTACTTATTTAGCCTAATATTTTACGGGTGCCAGGGGTAGGCAGGAGATGGGAACAACGGTAATTTTACTTAATATGGTCCATGGGATCAGCCAGAAAGAGACCCTAAATAAAAAAATTCTACCATTTATAATGAGTTTGTAATTAAAATTCCCTCTAATTAGCATTTTGCGCTCCCTAAATTATTTTTGCCCCCCCCCATCCCTTTAATACAATCTCTAACTAACTTAGCCCATAGTCAGAACCTATTTCAGCTCACTCCTCGCCCAACAGTTATATATGATTACGAGGACAGCTAACAGTAAGAATAGAAAATGTTAATGTGAGGTTGATGTGGTGGCTATGCTTTATCCATACACGCGAAATTAGAAATGAAAAATTTTTTTATTCAAAACTAGCTGTGCCCGGCCAAGCGTTGCTTTGGCTCAGTCCTTAAGTGGTTAAATAAGTATAAGCTATTAATAAGACTTATCTAAAATGGGGTCATATATGAAATAATTTATAATGTGAAAGGTCCGAATGATTTTATGAACCCACTATTTTTAGTATATATTTATATAATAAGACAAACCAAATGCAAATTCTGTTTTAGTCATCAAATACGACTAAAATTAAATGTTTTTGAAAAAATTGCTTATTAATGCTGTTACTTATTATACAATAATACCATTATTTTATTTTTCTAGTTAGCTGATTTATTTGAAATACAATTTTCTTTAATATAATAAAATAATTAATTGAAGGATGGATAATTATTAAAAATATGCTTCTATGATCGACCACGTGATAATAATGACAAAACTGCATAATTTAAATTTTATTTATTTAATTTAAATAGTCTGTTAAACCCCAATAATTTTAACCGTATACTGTAACATTTTTATTGTACTTTTAAATATCTAATTCAAGAAAACTTCAGCTTTGTATGTATGACGTCATTATTGTATATGCTGCTATAAATGAAACTGGACGGGAAATGTCAGATATTTTTAAAACAAAAAGGTATTTTAGGAATCTAAAAAAGCTATTTTACCCCTGGCCTATCTGGGCATCTACGGCTAAATTTTCCCTCGAATCGGATCTAAAGTTTCAGAATTTAGCCCTTTTTTAAAACCAAAAGGCCGAGAAATGTCCGATATTTTTAAAACTAAAAGGAATTTTAGCAATCTGAAAAAGCTATTTTAAACCTGGCCGCCCTGAGAACCTACGGGTAAAGTTTCGCGCAAATCGGGCCGGTAGTTTCAGAATTTATTCTCATTTAAATATCTCATTTAATAAAAATTAATGATAGATAAATAATGACATTTATATATAAATAGCATTTACTCAGAATAATCAACGTTGGACTATTTTATATTACATTTAAATTATATATACTTTCATCTTTCTCATTTAAAATATCTCATTTAATGATTATGAGAAAAATTCATCTTCTTCACCTATATATTTTCTCAATAATCTATAATTTTATTTATTTCAGGTTAATTCATAAATTTTATGTTGTCACCGTCAAGAAAAAATGACGTTTAAGAAATTTAATTCATAAATTTTATGTTGTCTTGTCACCGTTAAGAAAAGATGACGTTTAAGAAATTTAATTCATAAATTTTATATTGTCACCGTTAAGGAAAGATGACGTTTAAGAAATTTAATTCATAAATTTTATGTTGTCACCGTTAATAAAAGATTACGTTTTACAAACTACTATAAGTGATACACTTTTACTACAGAACTGTCTGTAAATTCAAATTTTCAACGAACGCGAGGAGGTGCGTTTGATTGACATTTTATTGAACGTCAAAACGCATAAAACCCAATATCTCGAAAATTAAAAGGAATTTTAGAATTCTGAAAAAGCTATTATACCCCTGGCCGCCCTGGAAACCTAGGGGTAAATTTTCGCGCGAATCGGGCCGGTAGTTTCAGAGATTAGCCTTTACATACATATATACATATATACATACATATATACACTTTACTTTATATATATAGATTAATAGAACTTACACAAGGACACTCTAAAAACATCCAAATTTTCAGCCAGAACTCCATTTGACTTGATGTTATTTTTAAATATCAAACTGCACCCGACGAAACGGATCTTGTTAAATTAAATTAAAATTGCCATCAATTAAAATGTGCATAGGATTTTTCTTGTGTTTAGTAGTTTTCATTTTGCTGTATCCCCCCGAACTCAAATCCTATAGATTGGCCTCGCGTGTGCTTTGGAAAAATTAGACATATTTATAAAGCCCATCGGACCATTTTGATTTTAATTTTAAAATTACACATTGGCGCACCCGAAATAATAACTTATCAAAAATGTAAGGTTCGTATGAGGCCAAAAACTAGGATTCCTCATGTTATCATTTAAAGTGCAAAATTAGGCGATTCTAGTGCCAATGAGTATGGGTATTAAAAATGCACTCTGACTTTTAACGTTATTCACTCTCATATCAATTTAAAAAGAGATTATTGTTTCATTGCACTTATATAATTTCTTTAAAACTTGCTAAACTTCCAATGGAATAAAGCAAGATTTTTATATTAGAACATTTTTACAATATGAGTTTTATAATTAAATTTATATAATAGATACATGAATCATTGCCATTATATTATATAATGAGATTCTTTAATATTGCATTAGATGATAACAAGGAATAGTTTTAGAAATTTTCAAAATGATGAATGAAAGCTCCTTGGTCCAATTTGTTCATTACTTGCGTCGCACTTTCTACATTATGGGTCATACCAGGCGGCCCACAACTAAAAACTCCGAATTTGTAAATCTAGCAAAAAAAAGATACCATTTAATCCATATAGTTTTAAGATGAAACGATTTTTTACAATTGTGTTCTATTTAAACGACAATTAAGAAATAGAGACTACATTTATTATTTTTTGTGGCTTGCAAGAATTAATATATAAAATACAATAAATATTTAATCTATACCGTATAAGCTTTTCGACTAAATAGATTTTTTTATAAAATGTCATAATAATTTATTAAGTTTTATAAAACGGTTATATAAAGGTTAACTTACATCTGGGTGTTCTTCTTGAAGACTCATGAAAAACGAAACGAAATCCGGTCTACCAAAATGCGTTATAGCTTTAAGACCGGTGAAAAGGCTGCGATCATTTACTTTGTAAAAGTGGCGTTCGCATATATACTATCATTTCCCAAATAAAAAGTTAATATAGCATAAATTTTTATAAAATATTATGTCCAAAATTTGGTTTGAATTCAAATTTGTCATATTAATTTAGACACTCATTTTACATCTGAAACAAACCATAATCCTAACCCTAAACTATTTTCAAAACACAGCATAATTTAAATTATTATATATAAACATTTTATTATAAATTACCAGCATCGCGGTTCGAAGATCAAATTTTTGATAGAGTTGAGTTATAAAAATGTTAACAGAAACGAATCCCTTGTAATCTTTCTCCTCTACATCTCTAATAATGTCTGTCAACCATTCAAATTGCTTTTGCGTCCGCGTTATCCACAGGAAATAAACCTGATAAAATTAATTTTTAGGAACTAATTTGATTTATACTAACATTCTTCAATATTAAATATAAATTTTATATAAATAATAATGACTATTGCAAAAAAGTTGGCAAGAATTATATTTTATATTGTAGTAATCAAACTGATTAATAAGACATTTATTAAAATTACAAAGTTTTAATTCAGTATTAGTATTACCAAGTACCAACTTTCATTGGTAATGCCTGTGTAATTAAAAACGGGGAAAAAATGAGCAAATTACTTTTTGACATTTCATTTTTGTGTTGAGCGTCGACTTTTGTACTATGTCTTTGAGGATAGAAGCAAAGGGTGTAACACCAATGCCTCCACCAATGAGGACTGAAACTTGAAATCGATCCCAATCTTGATGACCCTCTCCAAAAGGCCCATCTAACAAGATCTACATAAATAAATACATATTTTAACTAAAGTTGGTTTTTTATTATTATATTATAGAATGCAAACTAATAAGTTTATATTGCATACTCATAAAATATAAATTGTGTTGATTAAAATCTGAGGGTCTGTAAAAATTTAAGTTTTTATAATATTTTTTAGTAATAACCGGTTTGTTTTAAAAAAAAATTTATGCCTCTGCGAAAAAATTAGCGCTTAAACGGACAACACTTGTGAGAGAAGTTGTTAGGCAGTCTATCTAATCGAAGTGAATGCCAAAAAACCATAAATGTTCATTTTAGAAAACTTAAGTTTTGAATAAAATTAACTCGGGCCTTCGGCCCTCGTGGGAAGGGGGAGAAGGGAAGGGAAGAGGGGAAGGGAAGGGGGGACGACTCATCTGTACTTCGTATAAATGTATCATATTTGCTATGCAATTTATGGGCGAGAAAGGTAAGAAGGGGCGAGAATGCCTATAGGAGGGTATTAAATGCCTAATGATTAATTAATCATTTATACAAATTTTCCATTATAGGCAAAATGTAATATAGGCAAAATGTAATATAGGCAAGGGTTAGGGTTAGATTTAGTGTTTGCCTTTGCATCTAGTTGCGTATTACATTAGTTTTTATGGCCTTTAGTGATTATGGGTCTAACAAACATTATATTATAAAACAACACAATGTTAAGAATTTGCAGAATTGTTGGGAGAAATTTTTTGTTGAATTTGAACAATTTTTAATTAAAAAAATCAAAAATTTAGCCAATGGTCACTTTTTCTCTATTGGTCAGTACCAACAGATACTCTATAAGTCAATGATAGCCTAAAAAACGGAAAAAAAAATTTTGATGCTTACTTTGGCCAATGGTCATTTTTTTCCATTGGTCAGCAGCCAGCACACGGTAAAAGTGGATATAAATTCAAAAGAGTAAAAAAAACGAAAAAAAAAATTTCGAATCACATTTTGGCCAATGGTCATTTTTTTCCATTGGTCAGCAGCCAGGACACGGTAAAAGTGGATATAAATTCATAATAGTCAAAAAAAAACGAAAAAAAAGTTTTCGAATCACATTTTGGCCAATGGTCATTTTATTCCATTGGTCAGCAGCCAGCGGACGGCCAAAAAGTCATAATAGCAATGGTAGGAACAGGAACAATCATAATAGTCAAAAAAAACGAAAAAAATAATTTCGATTCACATTTTGGCCAATGGTCATTTTTCAATCGGTCAGGAGCCAGCGGACGGCCAAAAAGTCATAATAGCAATGGTAGTAACAGGAACAATCATAATAGTCAAAAAAAAACGAAAAAATAAACTCGGATTCACATTTTGGCCAATGGTCATTTTTTTCATTGGTCAGCAGCCAACGGACGGCCAAAAAGTTGTATTATCAATGATAGTAACAAGAACAATCATAAGAGTCAAAAAAACTCCGGGATTCTAACCCAAAAACTAGTTAAATTGCATAGCAATTAAAAGTAAACAACTTTTATTTATGTTTATTATATAACATTGGTCAGCAGCCAGCGGACGGCCAAAAAGTCATAATAGCAATGGTAGAAACAGGAACAATCATAATAGTCAAAAAAAAACGAAAAAAATAATTTCGATTCACATTTTGGCCAATGGTCATTTTTTTCATTGGTCAGCAGCCAGCGGACGGCCAAAAATTCTTATTATCAATGATAGTAACAAGAACAATCATAAGAGTCAAAAAAACTCCGGGATTCTAACCCCAAAACTAGTTAAATTGCATAGCAATTAAAAAGTAAACAACTTTTATTTATGTTTATTATATAACTAGTTAAATTGCATAGCATTAAAAGTAAACAACTTTTATCTATGTTTATTATATAACAAAAACTAGTTAAATTGCATAGCAATTAAAAGTAAACAACTTTTATTTATGTTTATTATATAACTAGTTAAATTGCATAGCAATTAAAAGTAAACAACTTTTATTTATGTTTATTATATAATAGATAATTTAACGAATATTATATATAACACACCGAGAGAGATAGAGATGAGGGGTGGGGCACCTCTTATGCATTAATTCAAAAAATAACACAGCGAGGGAGATAGAGGATGAGGGGTGGGGCACCTCTTTCTCATCCATTAATTTAAAAAAGCGATAACCTAATATACCCAATGCAAATAGATAGGGATGGACGGACAGACAGACGGACGGACGGACGGACGGACAACAAAAAACGAGCCCATAAATTGCATAGCAATTAATAGATAATTTAACAAATCTTATATATAACACACCGAGGGAGATAGAGATGAGGGGTGGGGCACCTCTTTCTCATGCATTAATTTAAAAAAGCGATAACCTAATATACCCAATGCAAATAGATAGGGAGGGTAACGGACAACGGACGGACACCAAAAAACGAGCCCATAAATTGCATAGCAATTAAAAATCGTGTGCCAAGTGTCGAAGAACGAAGTGATAAAAATAAGAAAGGCATAATTTATTGTAGAAAAATGTTGAAAAACAAAAGTGGTAAAATAGTAGCTTTCATCCCGTTATAATATCCATTGCCATAATATTAAACAAAATACACGGCCAGTGACTTATAAATTTTGAAAAGGCTATCCATTTAATATTTAAAAAGAATTTAAAATAATAATACACGAACATAAGAGCTTTGTATTTAATGAAAATAATATCTAATTTTTAAAATATCAGCTCACCTTACCTAAATTATTACTAAATTTATTGTTCTACCCCCTAAAGCCATGGGCGTAGCCAGCATTGGGCCAATAATGATTTAGGGAGGAGAAAAATGATCCTTTTTTGAAATTTTAGCTCAAATTTTTATAAATTTCAACAAAATTTTAGATTTAGAGCGGGGCAGCCGCCCCTCCTTGCCCCCCCCCCTTAGCTACGAACATGTCTAAAGCAAATCCGGACTACGCTAAGGTACTTAAAGCAACTAAAATAGTTTGTTTAAAAAAACAAATATGAATTCATATTACTTTAGGCGGACGAAGAAGGGTGGGGAAATTGGAATCAAACGTTCGCCTTAAGTTATTGGTCCAAGGTCCGACAGCTCTTATATGCACACTCAAGTGTTCTTCGTGAGGACTAGAAGTTAATGTGAAGGGATGATATTCATTGGTACCCTGACTTGTAACCGCTATTCGTACCCATTGCCCGGACTTATATTCGAAATTAGGTGGTTTTTTGAATACCAGGTTTGTCACATCTAAGAAAAACGTTAATATAATTCGCCATAGTAAAATAGAAAAATTTGTAATAAAGGTAAATCATATTTTTACAATATTTTTTGAAGTTGAATTAAAGAGTTGTTTACTTATATTTTAAATATTTAAAAGTACGATTATCGTATGTAATGCATGATAGGACACCAACAATTTTGATCTAAGTAAATTTGCAAAAAAACAATTTTTAATTATATACGGGAAGGTAAGATGTCAGCTTTCACAAGTGGGATTTCGGATTTCTTTCTGCTCAAACTGATCAGTTTGTCTATGGTGAATAGGACCATGGGTCCGAGGAAAAAGTAAGCGAAGATACTCATCTGCAACATCATGCCCAAGCCATGGAGGAAGGTCAACACATAAAAAAGTATATACCTAAAATATGCAATTATAAATTATAAAAATCAATTGGAGCCTAATGGTCTTTGCCTTAGCGACAAGAAGGGACCTGATGGACAGACCCTCATCCCATGGGCAAAAGGGCTATGCCTAGCATGGGACTACACTTGTCCGGATGCCTTTGCACCCTCAAACCAAAACAAAGACTTCCTTGTCGATTCTGAAAGAATAAAGTCAGCTAAATACGCAGAACTTCCTCACTCCTATTCTGCCCTATAGTGACCACTAGTGTTGTAAAAACGGCTGGCTGGTTTTTCCCAGCGTGTTGCCAAGCTTGGTAATTGGTGTATAAATTACGCCAAACCCTTTCAGTGTTAGGTGAATTTTTTTGGTTCACCCTTGGTGTTTGGCGCTTTTTACACCCATACACCAAGAGTGTTTGGGTGAAATTTTTTGGTTCACCCTTGGTGTATTGGCGCTTTTCACACCCATACACCAAGGGTGTTTGGGTGAAATTTTTTGGTTCACCCTTGGTTTATTGGCGCTTTTCACACCCATACACCAAGGGTGTTTGGGTGAAATTTTTTGGTTCACCCTTGGTGGATTGGCGCTTTTCACACCCATACACCAAGGGTGTTTGGGTGAAATTTTTTGGTTCACCCTTGGTGTATTGGCGCCTTTCACACCCATACACCTTTGGTAACCTTTTGGTTTGGTTTTGGTCGTTTTGGGTTGTGTATGGAAATATGTGAAGTTTTTATAATTTTTGTATTTAATAGTTATTTATTTTTGTAATGAACTTTTATTGATGGGAAATATGAAATGACGTCACTAAGTGGAAAGTATCATACTTGCTAGTTATAATCAACCTATAATTTGTTCCAATTGGTATGCGATGCATCATTCATGCAGATCATCAAAGGTGTATTATGAAAATATTTTTTCACCTGTTAAATGTGAAACAGGTTACAAATGTCAAAATCTTTAATATCTATTGAAATGAATATTTTTTTTTGGAAATTGGTTGAATATATGACTAAAGCAATTTTTAGACTCGAAAAAAATATTTTTTCACCTGTTCAATGTGAAACAGGTGACAAATGTCAAAATCTTTAATATCTATTGAGATGAATATTTTTTTTGGAAATTGGTTCATTGTATGACTAAAACAAGTTTTAAACTCGAAAATAATATTTTTTTCAGGTGTTAAATGTGAAACAGGTGACAAATTCCAAAATCTTTAATATCTATTGAAATGAATATTTTTTTTGGAAATTGGTTGAATATATGACTAAAGCAATTTTTAGACTCGAAAAAAATATTTTTTCACCTGTTCAATGTGAAACAGGTGACAAATGTCAAAATCTTTAATATCTATTGAAATGAATATTTTTTTTTGAAAATTGGTTCATTATATGACTAAAACAAGTTTTAAACTCGAAAATAATATTTTTTCACCTGTTCAATGTGAAACAGGTGACAAATGTCAAAATCTTTAATATCTATTGAAATGAATATTTTTTTTGGGGAATTGGTTCATTATATGACTAAAACAATTTTTACACTCGAAAATAATATTTTTTCACCTGTCCAATGTGAAACAGGTGACAAATGTCAAAATCTTTAATATCTATTGAAATGAATATTTTTTTTTGAAAATTGGTTCATTATATGACTAAAACAAGTTTTAAACTCGAAAATAATATTTTTTCACCTGTTCAATGTGAAACAGGTGACAAATGTCAAAATCTTTAATATCTATTGAAATGAATATTTTTTTTTGGAAATTGGTTCACTATATGACTAAAACAAGTTTTAAACTCAAAAATAATATTTTTTCACCTGTTAAATGTGAAACAGGTGACAAATTCCAAAATCTTTATTATCTATTGAAATGAATATTTTTTTTGGAAATTGGTTGAATATATGACTAAAACAATTTTTAAACTAGAAAAAAATATTTTTTCACCTGTTCAATGTGGTACAGGTGACAAATGTCAAAATCTTTAATATCTATTGAGATGAATATTTTTTTTGGAAATTGGTTCATTGTATGACTAAAACAAGTTTTAAACTCGAAAATAATATTTTTTTCACCTGTTAAATGTGAAACAGGTGACAAATTCTAAAATCTTTATTATCTATTGAAATGAATATTTTTTTGGAAATTGGTTCATTAAATGACTAAAACAAGTTTTAAACATAAAAACAATATTTTTTCACCTGTTCAATGTGAAACAGGTGACAAATTCCAAAATCTTTAATATCTATTGAAATGAATTTTTTTTTGGAAATTGATTCAGTATATGACTAAAACAAGTTTTAAACATGAAAAAAATATATATTGGAAGTTTTGAGGAGTTAGGTTTAATCTACATTTTGGCTTATTCTAAGACGTATATAAGTTGTATAAAATTTGTGGTCAGACAAAACCTGTCATAATCTTAAAATTGGGTCAATTCATTTATTTTCCGATATTTTGCACAAAGCAATATTAAAACAAGTAGCATTTATAGAAAAAAAGTCTAAATCATACAGGTAAAAAATCTAAATCTTTTAATTAGAATATTCTGGGTCGAGGAGGACCCCAAGACGTTTATTTACATATCGTATTTAGGCCAATTAAAAAGATTCGGACACTTTTCATCTGTAGGATCTACAACTTTTATACGTTTATAATGAGTGGGACTTAATAAAGCCTTAAAAGATGGAAACGTAAAAGAAATATTTTAATTGAGACCTACTTAAAAGATTTAGATTTTTTACCTGTATGATTTAGACTTTTTTTCTATAAATGCTACTTGTTTCAATATTGCTTTGTGCAAAATATCGGAAAATAAATGAATTGACCCAATTTAAAGATTATGACACCTTTTGTCTGACCACAAATTTTATACAACTTATATACATCTAAGAATAAGCCAGTTAAAATAAAACATTATAAAAGTTAATGTAGACTAAACCTAACTCCTCAAAACTTCCAATATATATTTTTTTCATGTTTAACCCTTATCTTAGTCATATAATGAACCAATTTCCAAAAAAAATATTCATTTCAATAGATATTAAATATTTTGGAATTTGTCACCTGTTTCACATTGAACAGGTGAAAAAATATTATTTTCGAGTTTAAAACTTGTTTTAGTCATATAATGAACCAATTTCCAAAAAAAAATATTCATTTCAATAGATATTAAAGATTTTGGAATTTGTCACCTGTTTCACATTGAACAGGTGAAAAAATATTATTTTCGAGTTTAAAACTTGTTTTAGTCATATAATGAACCAATTCCCAAAAAAAAATATTCAATTCAATAGATATTAAAGATTTTGGAATTTGCCACCTGTTTCACATTGAACAGGTGAAAAAATATTATTTTCGAGTTTAAAACTTGTTTTAGTCATATAATGAACCAATTCCCAAAAAAAAATATTCATTTCAATAGATATTAAAGATTTTGACATTTGTCACCTGTTTCACATTGGACAGGTGAAAAAATATTATTTTTGAGTTTAAAACTTGTTTTAGTCATATAATGAACCAATTCCCCAAAAAAAATATTCATTTCAATAGATATTAAAGATTTTGACATTTGTCACCTGTTTCACATTGAACAGGTGAAAAAATATTATTTTCGAGTTTAAAACTTGTTTTAGTCATATAATGAACCAATTTTCAAAAAAAAATATTCATTTCAATAGATATTAAAGATTTTGACATTTGTCACCTGTTTCACATTGAACAGGTGAAAAAATATTATTTTCGAGTTTAAAACTTGTTTTAGTCGTATAATGAACCAATTTTCAAAAAAAAATATTCATTTCAATAGATATTAAAGATTTTGACATTTGTCACCTGTTTCACAATTAACAGGTGAAAAAATATTTTCATAATACACCTTTAATGATCTGCATGAATGATGCATCGCATACCAATTGGAACAAATTATAGGTTGATTATAACTAGCAAGTATGATACTTTCCACTTAGTGACGTCATTTCATATTTCCCATCAATAAAAGTTCATTACAAAAATAAATAACTAATAAATACAAAAATTATAAAAACTTCACATATTTCCATACACAACCCAAAACGACCAAAACCAAACCAAAAGGTTACCAAAGGTGTATGGGTGTGAAAGGCGCCAATACACCAAGGGTGAACCAAAAAATTTCACTTAAACACCCTTGGTGTATGGGTGTGAAAAGCGCCAATCCACCAAGGGTGAACCAAAAAATTTCACCCAAATACCCTTGGTGTATGGGTGTGAAAAGCGCCAATAAACCAAGGGTGAACCAAAAAATTTCACCCAAACACCCTTGGTGTATGGGTGTGAAAAGCGCCAATACACCAAGGGTGAACCAAAAAATTTCACCCAAACACCCTTGGTGTATGGGTGTGAAAAGCGCCAATACACCAAGGGTGAACCAAAAAATTTCACCCAAACACTCTTGGTGTATGGGTGTAAAAAGCGCCAAACACCAAGGGTGAACCAAAAAAATTCACCTAACACTGAAAGGGTTTGGTGGGAAAAAACGCTAACCCTTGCAGGCGACCAATCTAAAACCTTGGTTTTTTACAACACTAGTGACCACTACCCTTACAACAATAGGTCCTAAAACCCAAGCCCTCCTGAAAGAATTGGGGCGCCTTATAGCTGCCAATACCCTTGACAAAAGGGAAACTTTTTTTTTAAAACAGAAAATCGGAATTATAATTTGTCATTTCAACGCGATCGCAATTTTTGAATGTTTACCTCGCATATAATTTTTATAGTAGTATATAGTTTCATTTAATAAAAGATATTATTATCAGTAAAAAAAAAATATAAGACCTAAATTAAATAATTAAAATAAATGGATGATAAATTTGCACTATTACGTACATTATACTATAAAAGAAAACTGCGCCTACATTAGTTTTTGAAGAAAAATTTTTGGGTGTTTTTAGCATTAATTCTAAAAGCTTCGCTTTAATGGTTAACCTATAACCAAAATTTACACCACTTTATAATCAGTGTTCCAGTAAACCCGCAAAAATAAAAAATGTATCATTTAAAAAGCTAGCGACTTACAAATTATGCGTTTTCCAGAAGAGGTTAAACAAATGTCTTCTAGCGTAGGGTAAGGCGAAGATGTATATGATAGTCAAGACTATCACCAAAAAAATTCCAGTTAGACCGGTTATGGTGCCGTAGAGCATGTGTTGAAATTTGGGAGTATCGTGACTGGAGTGGTAAAAGCTCCGCATCATGCACAATTGATCATCTGGTGCTTGCGTGCTTAGGTGGTAAAAGTTTAGGGCATGACCCGTGATATGAAGAACTATTTTTTTAAAGTAAATACAAATGATACCCATGAACATACAATTTAGATTAGAAGTGAATAAATGTTCCTTAGGGGGGGGGGGTGTATTAAATCATCATGTAATAACTTTTTAACTATTATTGTATCAAATTTATAAGATTGTGATGGGACGGACGTTGCTACACCAAATAACTAAGTATTTATGTCTAGGATAACCCAAATTTAAATTAGTTCCAGGCTACTCTAAAAGAAAACGTATTTGAATCTTATTTTAAAGTAAAAAATAAAGAGGAATAATTGGTAGATGATACATGTGAATATGACTCCGAGAGTGGCTATGTATTTGTGCATGGGAAGGGCGGCATCAAATGGGATGAAATGTCGGAGAAAAGTTTCGCGAAAGAAGGTTATTATGTTGCGGCACATTGTTAACAGGATGGTAGAGTAGCAGAACATTAGAGCGCTGGCCGCCCCCCTCGACAAAGAACCACCAAACCCAATGACGCGTCTCAGTCCCGTGTGCTCCATTTCGAAACTGTAACCTTTTTAAAGGAAAAGGGGGTAGGCATAAAAAAAAATTTCATATTAACTATATAATCCATTTTATTATTATTTAACTAAAACGACAAGAATTATTGATTTAGCTTATAAAGAATAATAAAATTTAAATTAAGTACTAAAAATTATTTATAAAATATATATGTGCTAAAATAAATTAATACTGGGATTTTTGAATAATGAGCATATAATGCTGAGCATTTTAAAGGTAAAATACTAAGCACATTTTACTAAGCAACTTTAAATATTTTACTAGAAATTTATATAGCCCTATTCATAAATTTACGCAAAGTTTCACCCCAAAAATATTAAATTAACAATTTTATATAATGTAAAGTCAAGTATGGATTTCAAAAATATAAAGGCTAACCTTGGGTCGAATGAAAGGGTAGGTGCTTAAATATTGACTTTAAAATCCTTAATAAAATTCACAATTTTATGTGTAATTAGGTCATATATCAATAAAAAATAAATATTTCGATCTTAATTTTAAAACAAAAGGCATACTATATGCTTTTTCGAGAAAGATTCCGATGAGAACGAGGGTATACAGCACCGACCAAAAGACGTGCCAGCGATAGTTTTCCAAATAACGGACGAACAAAAATGCTGTTTGGGCCAATCTGCCTTTGGGTTGGTTCATCTTGTATGTTCTAATATTGATTCTTCTTTCCATGATAGGTGTTCTACCATATTTACCAACTATACTGATCGGACTATTTTTAATTTTAGAATCTTCCCCCATATTAACTACCTCGGTGCCGTTAGTTAAAATTAGTTGTGAACCATTGTTTGCATTCCTAAATACACAAAAATCAGATTTTAATGTCTTATTTCATTTTTTTCAGTAAAAATTCTGATCTTTGGAATAACTATGATTTACCTATAACCTTTAATTATGGTCCTTCTCGTACGCACGTCAAAGTTTGTCTTATGATCGGTTTTCTTCTTTTTTTGCTTGGGCATCCCAACTTTTGTACCTTTGAATATCAAAAAGTTGGATTTAATTATGATTTTTGTTTTTTTACGATTAAATTATTTATCGTCATCATCTTAATGTACCTTCCCAATTAATATGTAGAGCTTCAAACTCATGTTTGTGATCGCCGAGTAGCACCAAAAAATCGTGGAAGGATAAAAAGTGTTTTTCGTTCAAATCTGCTGAATTAAACAGAGTCTCCAAACCCTGATTCAATTCGGGGCTGTTGATTTTGATGCTCGATAATTCCATCAGGGACCTTAAACGTTTGAAGTCAAATAATTAAAAATTTTTGAACTTTATACTTACTCTAACATGCCTTTAAAATTTTCCTTGGTCAAATGACCGTCCCTTTCTACATCGTACATGTCGAATATAACTCTAGCCTTATCTTCAGCGCTTCCTAAAGGTTAAAATATAAAATTATAATTCTCAACTTTTTAATCACTTACATAATTTTTTTAATTAAAACAAAAATAAATATGAGAATATTTAATATAATCATCACGGTTTAGAATAAAATTAATTAAAATTTCGAAATTTTACGTAAAAAAAAGGTGAAGAAGGATCTTCATGACAAAATATAACTCAATTAAAATTCCCATTATAATAATAAATTGCCGTGCAAATATTTAAATAATAGGAATTTTGAAAATTTAAGTAGTTGTATAACAAACCTTTAAAAAATATGACGATAAAATCCAAAAATTCGCAAAACGAGATGCGTCCATTCTTGTCTTTGTCCACGAGAGCAAACATATTTTCTACGAAGATAGACGTTTCTTTCAGAGACAACGCCTCTGCAAATTCGGCTCGAGTCAGTTCGCACGATTTGAGGCGGGTTCGTTTGCGAAGTGATATATCGCTATCGTAAGTAACATCTGGAAAACTCATGGGTTCGGGTTTAAAAACTTTTCTCAGGCAATAATCTCTAACCTCCGGTCGATCGGATGGCGTTATTTGGGCTTCAGAAGTGCGGTTGAAAAATTTTCCAACTTTTTTACGAGAATCATCCAGCTTGGCGCCTAGGAATATTAATGGCCACCGTTTTACCACAAAATAGAGTTGAGAAAATTTATATTCTGATTAAAGTAATAATGAATTTAGCTTTGTGGTTTAAATGAGTAGCTTGATCATGGGCGTAGCCAGGTTTTGCATTAGGGGGGGGGGCGGCAAAACCTTTAAAAGTTCAATGCCCCCCTTCCCCCCCCCCCGGGCTACGTCCCTGTATGGGATGAAAGTACTATTTTACCACTTTAATAAAATGTTGGCTAAAATGAGATAACGGGTCTAAATACTGACATCAATAATTTTGTCAGACCTCGAACATATTTCGGCTTTGTTATGTTTACTAGTATCGTAAAATCGGCTGCCTTATGTTTGGTTTGTCTTTGGTTTTAGTCGACTAAACATAAACAGACCAACGATTTTTTGGTCTATTTTTCCTAGTCGACCACTAGGCTTAGTCGAAATTTGAAAAATAGGCCAGAGTCGACCGTTAGTCTTAGTTAATTCAAAGGTTGACCAACAGAACCCAGCCGTTTTTACAACACTAATGTTTACCCAAGAAACCGGGGAGAGTACTAAGAGAAAGATTGACTTCAGGGTTCATTCTGTCCTGTTTTTCGATAAATATACCGCGATCCTCTTGGTTACGAGTCACTGAGGTGGTAGAAAGATCACTGTTAGGTATGGACCCATCTTTCTGGCGTGAAGGCAGGTATTGGGTATATTGATTTTTGTCGCCGTTATTTTTACTAGTGCTTCTGCGGTAAGTAAACTTTTTGTGGAGGATGCTGGTAATGTTGCCATCGTTGAAAATTTCAAAACGATCAGTTGGATCAGTTGATTGATTAGCAAATAACATGGTATTGGAATTGTTGTTGTTGAAATTTTTAAATTCTGAATTATCCGCAAACGCCTAAATAGTATTAAGATTATTTGTTTTTACAATGTGCAAATATGTTTGGATGAATTAATCAAATTAATTCAAAAATATTATGTGGACGGGCCTTATACCAGTAAAAAGGCTTTTATAGGTTTTTTTGACCGTGAACAATGTTTTAAGATTTTGGAAATGTTTAATGCACCACCTTCTTATAAGATGTGTTCTTGCTAAATAAATAAAAACTATTTCAAACTAAAAATTCTTTTTCTTTTATAAAATCTGCTTGCAGGTGAAAGCTAAGTGTTAGAATTTTAAAAGGCCCTTTTATCGTGTTTATGGATTCTTTCTTTAAAAATAAGACATAATATGCAACAATAATATAAAAATAATTAAAAAAATCCCTTAAAATCATTATTAAAGTCACTCATGAAATTACTAATTTTTCAAGCGAAATTTGTTTTAATCTTACCTTAGTAAAGGCCGTTTTGAAGAAGAGTTCAAGCTGTTTTTGTCGATCCTTTTTAGTAAATCCCTTGGCCAGGATATCTTTATATTTGGCATCACATTCTATGTACCTAACGTCGCATTTCATGCACAACCCATTTAATCCCTCTAAGAAAGTCGTCATGGCAACGTTATCCCCAAACGTTAGTATCTTAATTATAATAAATTGGCATTTTTTAGAATTGTAACGAACTGAAATTAATTTGAGATGAATTATTCTTAGTTTATCCAAACTTACGTGATCATATTCGTGGGCCACCTTCAAAAGTATCAAATTGTGCTTGCCTTTTTCAATACACCTGTACAATTCTATTTTGGAGATTTCGTTAAATTTAATAACTCGCCTATAAGGCTCTTTCAATTCGCCGTGTATGCTGAGGGTTAGTTCTTGCATGTCAAACGATATAGCTACATCATTAGGTTTCTCACCCCGCACCCAATCTTGCGCTTCAAATATAAGATTAAAGTTAAAAATTGTTAAAATGGGATTTGCCTATTGGTAAAATTGATAATTGCATTTTTCGATGGAAACCATAATTAAGTACATTTAGGTTTAATTACAATACGCATAATGAGGTCAAAATTTGCGTAAATTAGACATAATTAGCCGTAATCTTCAGCTGAAACAGCAATTAGTCGATTACATCGACGAGATTAATAACTTATCAAATTCTAAATTAAACGATAGCGTTCTCCTAAATGGGCGTAGCCAGGGGGGCCCCCCCAAAATCCAAAAATTTGTTGAAATTTATTAAAATTATGGCTAAAATTTCAAAAAATATTCATTTTGCCTCTCCCTTCATTATTTTCCCCCTCTAATTCCAATGCCGGATACGCCCATGCTTTCCTACCTTTCTTTGGAGATGAATTTACTAGTGATTTGGATGTTTTTAAAAAATCTAAAAAATCATTTTTTTGTAATAGACATCTTCATTCTTATAAGCTATACATAAAACACTTTAAAAAAATACTATTTCTATATTTCATAAAACGAATGTGAATAAGTATTTTCAAATACATTACCTATCACACTGGACTCTTTACATTTAGAGGAGCCTTTGGGTCGTCTTTCTAACGTTTTCAGCGATGCCCTTTCAATTTTATTCGCACAGATCAGCATTGTCAACGCAACGCCTAATCAATTGTAAAGATATAAATTAAAAACTTTCAAAAACATCCATTTTAAAAGAATTAAATGAATCGTTCTTACCGACGATAAATAAGCCGAGAAATAGGAAGGAAATTATGTAGGCAACTTTACTGCCTTTAAAATAATTGAATCTAATGGGAGGTGAACATGCTTCAGCCCAATCGCCTTCTGCCATCTGTTTCCTTTGTTGACAAGGATCCCCTACATTCATTATTTGATTTATATAACGTTGAAATTCATAATTCATTATTGCTTTTAAAGGTAAAAATCTAAATTTGAGTTATATACACTCATTTCTTTTTGCAGCACGACTTTAAATGGAACCATTTTAAATAATGATTGAAATAAATTAATATAATTAATTACAACTGGTGGAGGTATTTTATTTTTCAAACTTTTATACAAGTTAGAACATAAGGTTTTATGTAAAGAGTGCGTCGTGAGCAAAAGGTCGAAAAGTTTTATACAAATGAAATAAATCAAATACCATTTGTCCAAATAAAAAGGTTTCTAGGCAGTTGATCGTTCGGTATATCGGTTACACTCGATACAATATCTCGAATAGTTAAGCTTTTTATGATTTCGTATTCTTCTATTGTAAATAATCTAAAATAATGTATGAAATAGTTTTAAAAAATTCATCTACCATAGTTTTTAGGTTAAAATTAGGAACGATATAAATTGTCTATTAAATTAATATAGTTTTTGACAACATGACTTGGATTAGGCATAAATATATATTTAGTAATCCAGGTCAAAAGCCTAAAGTGAACACATACCAAAACCAAAGCAAAGTATTATGATGTTTGCATTTATTAATAATATTTGAATTTAAATTCTATAGTTGAATTAAACCTAACTTTTATATTCTCAAATGCATCCTTACTTTTAAGGGAGCAAGGGGCGGGGAATTAAAATAAATTAAAATGAGTTTGGGTGTTTATTTGATATTTGAAGATCTATAATTTACTCTTATCTTACCTAGTTCATTCTAATAAAGGATATAATTGAATAAACAGACTAAAATATCACTAAATGGACACATACATAAAATAACATATTTTATTCCCGCTTTAATAAAAAAACTATATTTTAGTTATATTTGTATAAAGGCTTACCCATTTTTTCGGTAGTCTTCGTACCAATATCTATCCGAATCGCGTAATCGGTAAAATTCATTCATTATTATGGCCGATAATAAAGGGCCCGGGCTGCCTTCTTTGCCTTCAAGCATAATGCCCGTCCAGGCATCCATATTATTTACGTTTTCATACAAATCTTCTAACACCTATTAAATTTCAATTACTAATAAAAAATTTCACAACATGTTTTATAATAATTATCATAGCGACTTTTAAATCAAGAATAATCAAGCTATGGGCATACCTTTGTATTCCAATTTAAGTCCTTGAAGGTCTTAAGAGTTGGATAATTAAAGGCCGTTCTTAAATCATTGTACAATGGAATTCCGGCATCTAAAGAATGGACGATATTTTCAGCCACGAAATCTTTTCTCGTATTTTCAAGCGTTCCATATAAAAATGCTATCAAACGTAAATTATATAAAGTATAAAGTAAAATGTTTGCAATTATTAATTACTTCTTAAATCTTCCACTATAATCGCGTCTTCTTTTTCGGCTATTTGAGTGGACATACCTAGGATATAAGTTTCCAAACTGTTTCGCAAATAATTTTGCGGGTTCCAATATGAATTGCACAGTCTTATTGCTTTAGGTTCAGCTTGATTTGAGTTGCATCTAAATTAGCATTTCATTCTTATTTTTATACAACAAAACTATCATATTTTAGTCATTAGGCAGTAAACTATTATGCGACATAATAAAATTCGCATAGTATACCCTAAATACAGGCCATTTGGCATCATGGTGTAATGGTAACGTGACGCCAAAGCTTCAAATTCTAAGCTTATCGCTGGGTTTAATTCTGGTTTGTACCCTGTTATTCGACAAAAAATTTAAACTTTGGTATTATTAAAAATACCTTTATATTTAACATTGGTCATTTGGTGCCCAAGAATGACAGGGAGCCAATCCTCAATAGTTATTTTCTAAAGCGTAAAATAATTTTTTAAAAGGAGGCGAACATAATTACAATCCTACATTCGAGTGCGGATCAATTTAAAGTGCAAACGTAGATAAAACGCTTATTTATACAATATCTAAATAATGTTGAAAGATCAAAGTAGGTTCAAAATCTTGTATTTTTAAGTAATTTCATATTTATTACGTGATTAAACTTTCTCAAGTTAGTGCCAAAATAACTAAAATTTAAAATCATTTTTTTTGGGGTGCACTGGGTTTAAGCAAATTTCGAAAATGCAATCAAATTAGGGGCATTATGCGAAATACACTTTTTGGTTCTCATTTGCACCTTTCTGCTAAAGTAAAGTATTTTTGGCATATTAAATAATGTTGAATGACAAATAACTACTAGTAAGCCAATAATTAAAAAATTACGTTTACTTGATAAGTGGCTATAACCCATTTTCTAGCTTCATTAAAGATTATTTCGTCGTTCCATGAAGGATTCTTTTCCCATAAAATGTTGGCTAAATAATTATGCCACCTGAACCATAATATGCTCATCGTTAAGGAAAAAGGTGATTCATTTGCAGTGTCGTCCCCAAATACTAAAATAAATTATGTATATGATAAAAGATTATATTTTTTTCAAAACGTTTATAAAGTGACATATATGAGAAAAGAATTATATTTTTTAAATTATTTTTGCTGTTCAAATAAGTTTAAAACGGTGGTAATATATATCAGTAATATTTCCTGAAAAAAGATTTTAGCTTTGAGATTGAGTAACTTATAAAGCAAGTCGGCTGGAAGCAAATATGTTATATTTTTATAAAAAAATTTTGGTTACTTAATATTCATGATCAGATCAATAAAACGAATGAGTAATAATAAGAAATTAAAATTTGTAGCGAGTTGAGTTTTACGCCTAGGTAGATTGATTAAACTTGTCTTTCAATTTTGCATTTGTCGTTTTAAAGACTCCATAGATAAATATATTTATTTTTTGTTATATACTGATTTTAAAAGAGCCTTTAAGATTTATGTTTCCTTAGAAGGATAATTTTTTATAGTTTTAAAGCGTAACTTTTGTGCTCCAAAAAACACCGCACCTAATTCTACAAAATTATTTATTTAAATATAATAGTAGCGAATCTAAATGCCATAATTTATTGCTTCCGGTATGTTTTAATAAAATTACTTAAAAGTCTTTTATACGACAGCGGCTTGCTATAAGATGGCGGTGGGAGATTCTTCATGGGCAACCCTTGTAAATTGGACGCTGGATATTGATCGTAAATTGGAACTTCAGTTAATGCAGTTTCGCCATTATACCTGACATACTTAAGCTGTCCACGGTAATGAGATCTCAAAAAATGGCTCCACACCTTATTTTCTCCATATATGGAACTCCCGTCGAGGAACGAAGTTACCTTATTTATCTGTCGAGGGAAATAAATCAAATTTAAAACATGAGAACCAATTAAATTTGTTATTTCTTAAAGCAATTAGTTCGTGGGCGTAGCCAGAATTGGTAGAGGGCGGGGGGCAATAATGATTTAAGTAGGGGTAAAATGATTATTTTTTAGTAATTCAGGCGATAATTATATTAAATTTTGAAATAGAGGGGGGGGCTACCGCCCTTCTTGCCACTCCCTGGCTACGCCCATTAACTAGTCCGTCTATAAGTCTTTTAGTTATCAAAAGTTTAAGGTTAAGCAAAGGAGTATGCGATATTATAAAAACTTAGAAGGTGAACCAAAATCCTAGGCGAATTTGGGGCTAATCCGGTTTTGGGGTTATAGGCACATCGGCGGTACAGAGTGTAGAAATCTTTGGGGTTTTTTGTATGTGGCAAGTTTAATGTGTGATTCATAGGAACTTGGACCCTGACCATCTCCCTAGGGCAATGAGGTTCCCGAGCATTAACAATTTCATTCATCAAATGAGAGGCTATGAAATTTAGAAACAAAAATTTTAAACAAAAAGGTACAAAATCTGATTAAGAATAATTCTATCTGTAAACTTATTTCATCGCTAAGGCAAGTCTATCTTGAATACAAATTTGAGATTGCAAAAAAATCACGTCTTATGTTAATAGCTTTTGTAATTAAAACATAATTTGATTACATTTTTACTTAAATTTGCAGGTTGGGGAAAATATTTTTAAACGTATCCCATATTCAATATAAACTATGTTTAATAATTATAATGAAAGTCCGAGCAAGTTTTAGAAACACCCATTCGAGTTCCCTGGTTATTTTTTAGCATATAATATAAAAGCAACAAGAGGAATCTTCGCTATGGCATACAAATATTATATAAAGCAAATCTTAAACTATTTAATTTAAAATTAATTCGGTCCTTTTAATGTATCTTTATCAATTTTCATGTCCAGCCCCAACGCTCAATACAAAGATCTGAATGAAACTATACACAGTCAAAACCGTTTAATTGCAAAGCCTTGTGTCATGAATGAGCTTGTCGAAAGATTCCCCCTTCCCCTTTGCGTCGTACAAAACTTTATAATTTACGGACGCCTGCTGCAAGATTCCCCCCCCCCCTTTATACATACGATTTTTATGATTCATAATATATATAAATGTCAATGTTAAAATCGCAATATCATGATTGTAAGGATATTATTATTATTGGGTTCTGAAGAGTCGATATGTAGATTAATTATAAAATTGTTGTTGAAAGATATTGAAATTATGACATTATTGCTTTGAAGAAATAAATATAGAAGAGAACATTAACGCCCTCAATTCTCGTTATTTGGTGTCAGAAGAAAAATTATATATACTACATTTCAGGTAAAAAAAAAAAATAAATTAATTAATTAATGTATTTTGCTTTATTAGTATTAATCATAATAGTAATATTTTTGTTAACCTTTAGAGAAGTAAAAATATTTTTAATTAAGTTAATTATTTTATATATCTAATTTGATAAAATTATAATGTTTACAACTAAAAAACCTATAATTTTTAATCTGTATAATAATTTTTTGTTAGATAAATATGTTATTTTAACATTTCTTTTAATATTAATGTGTCTGATAATTTATTAAAAAGTAAAAAAAGTTGAGAGGTTATATAGATTGTCAACAGGAGTTTGTTTTATTTGTAAAAAACCTGGACATTTAATGAAAAATTGTAAGAGGAATAGGATGGGTCGCATCAATAGTTTTAACAGAAATTTAAATTATGGCAATAATTTTAATGGTAATTGGTTGAGATATAGTAAGAGGACTAGAGATGATAATTATGTTAACGATAGATAATTATGTTAACGATAGGCGAGAGTATGAACCCGAGGTAGGTCCGTCATAAGTTAGGTGTTGGTGCGGGTGCACAGGTAATTGTAATAAAAAGGGTAGATTGGATCAGAGAAATGTCAGCGATTGACTAGTAAGTTGTAATTATAATAAACAGTTTAAAAATGTAAAAAATTGTTCTTCTATTCTTTTACCGTCAAATTTTGTTAATAATTATAAGAATTTTAACGCGCGCTCGCATTTTTTCAATATTTTTAATGCACCTATTACGCCGCGTGTAACATTGGTAATAAATGGTATTAATGTAGAATTTTTGCTAGATACCGGTTCGTCTATTACTTTTATGGCTGAGTCAGAATTTAAAAAGTTATGGCCGTCTCACAGTTTGTCGAAAGCCGATGTTTTGGCAAAACAAGTTCATGGTGATTGTATTCAATTATCTAGTTGTACTTGGGTCTGGGTTCGCGCAGGTGAAGAAATATTGCGTTTAAAGTTATATCTTGTGAAGGAAAGGGTGGAAAGTATTTTAGGATGGTCTTGGATATGCAAATTGGGTCCGTTAAATAATTGGTGGGGTGTGTGTGATAGGCTTTGCGATAAACCTGTAATTAGGAAGGTAGGAAATATAATCTACCCCCGTGTTAATTGCCCATTTTTGGTTAGGGGTCGTCTGGCTATGAGATGGAACTCCAAAGGAGAGAGTTCGTTGTTGACGGCTAGGTGTAAAAGTCCCTCTGTAAATCCTGGTAGGGCTTGGGGTGCTAAATTTAATATTCTTAGTATACAAAAGGGTTCAGGAGATCTAATTCAGGAGAAATATGCACCAATATTTGAAGATAAGCTAGGTTGCTTAAAGGAAGGTATTTTTTCCATTAGACTTTAAGAGAATGCTCGACCTAGGTTTTGCCCAGCGAGACGTGTTCCATTTTTGTGGTGTGAACAGGTACAACAGGTTTTGGATAAATGGCTAGCCGACGGTGTAATAGAACCCGTTGAATTTTCCGAGTGGGCTACCCCTCTCGTTCCAGTAAAAAAGGCAGATGGGTCAATTAGGGTCTGCGCGGATTATAGAATAACGGTCAATAAATATGTGGTCGACGTCAAATACCCATTACCCAGATTAGAATGTATTTTATCTAATTTACGTGGTGCAAATTATTTTTCTAAGATCGACCTTGCAAACGCCTATTTACAGTTAAAGGTTGATTGCAAGACGGCGTTAGTTTTAACTATTAACACTAACCAAGGGTTGTTTGCTTTCAAAAGATTACCTTTCGGTCTTAGTGTGTCAGCGCCGATTTTTCAAAGAACCATGGCTTCCTTGTAACATGGAGGGTGTAATTTATTATTTAGACGATATCTTGGTTACTGGATCTAATAAAAACGAGCATGACCAACGTCTAGACATGGTTTTAAACTTAATAAAAAATAAAGGTCTACGATTATCAGCAAAAAAATGTGTTTTTTGTGTGCAAGAGATTACGTATTTGGGGCACGTGTTAGGTAAAGGTACGATTCGTCCTGTATTAAGTAAAATTAAAGATTTACAGCAGTTGAAAGCGCCGAGTAATAAAAAGGAATTGAAGTCGTTTTTGGGAATGATAACTTATTATAATCGGTTCATTCCTAATTTCACTCGGTGGTCAGGTCCTTTAAATGAATTAATTAAAGATAATGTGCAATATAAATGGACGCAATTTGAGAACGACTGTTTTGACAAGTTGCGCGAAACTTTATTAGAGAAACCTGTATTAGTTTGCTTTGACGCTTCAAAAGAGCATGTTTTGGTAGTAGATGCATCAAATAATGGTGTGGGAGGTGCATTATGTCAGCTTGAGAATAAAGTTGAACATCCGGTAATGTATTTCGCCAAAAAATTAAGTAAGACCGAACTTAACTACTCTGTTATAGAGAAAGAAGCTTTGGCTATGGTGTATGGACTGAAACGGTGTAGGGAATTTTTAATAGGTAAAAGATTCATCGTTTATACAGACAACCATTGATAGGCTTATTTCGGAAAGATAACAACGAAATGTTGATGTCCCCCAGATTGCAGCGATGGTTATTAGTGTTAGGTAATTTTACACTAACGTTGATTTATCATAAGGGAGAGGATAACGGATTGGCCGATGTTTTGTCTAGGTTAGGTCCGGAAAATATTAGCTCGGAAGAGTCTCCATTGGCATGCGAAATAGTTGGCGGTCACGTAATAAATGCCTTAAAAATCGTAGATATGGAGGACATCTCCGCTGCTTGCAACACTGATAGGGATATTAGTGTGGTCAAGAAGATATTAATTGGAGAGGAAACGCAGGAACAGGTGCCACAGCAATATAAAAATGCGCTGTGTGAGCTGTATATCGAAGACGGTTGTTTAAAAAGAGCCGATAAGGTAGTTATACCCGATGTACTTAGACCGGCAATTTTAGAAATGTTACATAAGGGACATTTTGGTACGGTTAAAATGAAGGCTTTCGCCAGGCAGTATGTCTGGTGGCCTGGAATATCGAAAAACATTGAAGAGCGAATTAGACGATGTGATTTATGCAAGTCTAATGCCCCAATGCCTCGTAGAAATAAAGCTGCGAGATGGCCCCGACCTAGTATACCTTGGGAAAGGGTACACATCGATTTTTTTGAATGGGAAAAGAAAAACTATATAATCGTAGTCGATGCATATTCCGGTTGGACGGAATTTCAGAAAATTACTAACACGACTGCTAGAGTTACCATAAGTTTTTTAAAGAGCCTGATCGGTTCTTATGGTTTTCCTAGTATGCTGGTCACGGACAACGGCAAAGCGTTTGTGAGCGTTGAATTTAAGACTTTTTGTCAGACGTGGAAAATTAAGCACCTGTTAACACCGCCATATCATCCGTTCCAATGGTCAGGTGGAACGGTATGTGGGAATAGTAAAGAAGTGGTTAAGACTTGCCAAATCAGAAAGCGATGGTGTTTGGTTAACTAAATTATATTTTAATGCAGCACCTCGTGGTTTGGAACGGCCTCCAGTAGGAATGGAATTTTTAGGTCGAAAACTAAGGTGTCCCGTTGATTTGATTTACGAGCGGAGCCCTGTAGTAAGCAATAATGCTATTCCAAAATACAATGTAGATCAACTGGTGTGGTGTAGAAATTACACCGGTGCGCCTAAATGGTTGATATCGCGCGTAGTGGAAGTGGTTACTTCCAAAATTTATAAGGTGCGCGTGCTGCATACTAATAAAGTTGAAACACGACATCGTGAGCAGCTAATGTTATACTCTTAATTATATTCGTTATTTATATCACAGGGATGGATATTATTACTTCCTGGTGTAGAATAAGAATTACAGTGGAGCGGATAGCAGAGCTGGTGAGACCGGGTCCGGTGCTCATTAGCATTCTCGTCGGAGCCGATGAGCTGCCAAGGCTACGCTCCTTGTATGAACCAAACCTAATCCCTGTGAGGCCGGTGGCTCAGGGAAGAAGGGAGAACGCAAGGCGACATGCTAATACGAGGGGATGACGGCGGGCTCGAAGAGCACTTCGAAGAAGGTGCGGAGGTTGTGGAAGATGGCACCCCCCAATGTGCGAAACTGAGCAAGGCGCAGGTGCACATCGGGGTACGGCAGAGAGGGCGCCTTTGAACAATGCAGGAGTGCCGCTGGTTGAGTTTGAGCGGGTTAGAGCTACCACGGAAGCGTTGAACGTGCTCCCGCAAGGGGCAAACGTTTTATCTCATGCAACACGCCGTGTAGCTTCTATTGCGCGTATCAGCTCGGGTACGGTGGTATCCACTCCTGACGGCCTAACTCATGCTATAGGTATTGCCCCCAACAATACGACCCCTGATGACATAACAGCCGCGGAAGAACACATATTAATGGAGGAAGATGTGTTTTCGGTGGGTGCTGATGAATAGGCGGACGGCATTTTTAAAAAGGGAAGATGTCATGAATGAGCTTGTCGAAAGATTCCCCCTTCCCCTTTGCGTCGTACAAAACTTTATAATTTACGGACGCCTGCTGCAAGATTCCCCCCCCCCTTTATACATACGATTTTTATGATTCATAATATATATAAATGTCAATGTTAAAATCGCAATATCATGATTGTAAGGATATTATTATTATTGGGTTCTGAAGAGTCGATATGTAGATTAATTATAAAATTGTTGTTGAAAGATATTGAAATTATGACATTATTGCTTTGAAGAAATAAATATAGAAGAGAACATTAACGCCCTCAATTCTCGTTACCTTGGGCCTGAAAAAATTCGCGATTAACCGATATTTCGCGATTAAACGATGAAAATAAAAGTATATGTATAATACATTATATTAAATATTCATTTCTTACGCTTCGCAATAAAACGATATTTTATATAATTATTTGGTTGATTTAAGGACTCGAAAATGTTTGTGAATATCCTATATTGTACTATTAAGCGATTTGTCAATAACGATGTTTTTGTTAGTAGTATCGTTAAAAAAACAAAATGGCGGTTAACTTCGCGATGTTTTTCGCGATAATCCGATTTGCTATTAGGAAGTTCGACTGTATATTATCAACTTACTAAAAGCCACGAAAAATACTGTTTTATTGTTGACGGACGGTAAACCAGAAGGTCCTTGAAAGACTCGTCGACTAATTTCGTAAGGGTTTGGTGTTTGTATATAGAAGGGGATTTGATAAACGTCATCATCTTCTGGGTAATGAGCCTTCGTGTGCCTTAACAGGTCGGATCCTAGGCCGGAAAAGATTTCTTTTAATCCAACTCATTGGTTTGGATAATTTTATTATATTATAGCTCAGAAATTTATTTTTACAAAAAAAACCTTTAAAAACTACAAACAAAGTTATTCATCCTAAAATACATCAATTTTGGATCAATTAAAACAAAGTCGAAATTTGCAGGATTGTTATGTCTTTTTTTGAGGAGGTAGGGTATTTACCGCATAATTTTGTATATTATATTTCATTTATTTTTAGAATTAAGTCTTACCCGCAGTTCCATAAGAAGGTGAGGCTAAGTTATTATACCATCCGTCATAATCTGGGTACTCAATTTCGCGGTAGTGCAACACATTTGAGATTTTTGACTTGAGCGCATCTAATGCACACAAATAAAATTCCGGATTACAGGATGTAAATTAAGGCATTATTCAACAAATTAATTACAGCTTTAATTCAGTAAAAGATAATAATTATCTAAAATATTGTCATTTTTCGGTCAAAAAAAGTATTTTGATTTTTTTTACAATCATATATTATAATTTTACACAATTCAATTTTAGCTTCGGCCGTACGTTTTCCATTGATTAAAAAACAGCATGTTGCGACTCATACATATTTTAAGGTCGAACATTTCAAGGGAATTAACAACAGGTATACATATTGACCCTGATTATATTTGCCCGCAGTGTAATCCAATTTCAAAGGTTACCTTACAACACCACTACTTTACATTTTTAAAATGAACGCGGGATGGCAATGAAAATACGAAATGCCAATAATAAGTTGGATTTACTATGAGATTTTAATCAATTTGCAATTTTATTGTTAGTTCGAATATTTAGTTTGTGTGAAAAATACATATGTTTATCAATGTATTAAATTAAATAAATTAATAATCCTTTAGGAACAAGGAATACATTATATTATTCAATCTAAATTTTAATATTTAGTTATTTTTGGGGTGACAATCTATATGTGAAGTCAGGTTTGATAAATTTTTATATCCTTTTACAGTCTGGTGGGGTTTGAATTTAAAAATCATTTTTAAATTCGGAGGGTTGGGGTAGAAAAAATCGACTATGCAGAATTTGATAAATATCTAAATCATTATTTCTCACTCCCCAAATCATTTTCACATTTATGCCTTTCTCATTATCGGAAAACATGAAGAAATATTATATCAAAAGAAAACCTGGGTAGGGAAAGGTGATAAAACATAATAAATTGGGATAAAATGATTTTTTTAAGAATCGATTGTTACGTTTTTAAATTTTAATTCTAATTTTTTGAGAATAATTAGGACAGGACTTATATATAGATTTTACGAAAAATTATCATTCTGATTTTGCCAAGATTTTACCTGTTTCTTAATTAGGCGACATATGCTTTTATAATTATATATTTTTTTCGATAATATGTTATTATAGTACGTATGAACTTTATACTTATTAAACGCATTAACGGTGAAATGTGTTAACTTACTTGCGCGTTCCGACGGTACAGTATCACGTCTGGTATTTAAGCCTTGGTCATTCTGGACATTATCGAATTTGTCGGATGTTATGGGGAATTCAGAATGCTTTGGGGATAATAAAGTTCCATTTTTATTTACAAAAGTGTTTTTATTATTTAAAGCTTCTCGAGATCCATCGCGCGTTCTAACGGTGATTGCTGGACCAGATGTTAATGAAGTCGGCAAGAAAGGTGAAATGTATAAAGGATTTTCATTGAACTGCGGAGGTGGTCCTCCGATTGGGATTATTTCTAACGCAAAAGGCTGGAACATAAAGGCTAATTCGCTCACCAGCACCAGCAGAAGGACTCGAGATCGCATTTTTTGAGATTTAGCTTCACGCGTATTAAACGGTTTTAGATGAGGGTTGGGGATTAAGTTTTTTCAAAAATTTGGAAAAGAGAAACAAGATTCATCAATATATAGGATTTTTTAAAACGATATGAAGTAATATAGGGAAATAGGATGTGTTTCTTAGCCTCATCCAGAGTCTATCCTAATATGAATCGTCATCCGTTGTTTACCAGTGATGGTATCCGTTATAAAATAAAAAATTATACGTCATTAGTCGTGTAAGTAAAGTTAAGGATTCGCATATACGGTGATCGGATACAAATTTATCGTTTACATATCGTCGTACTACATGCGCAACGATAGATTATGAAGCGTCTTTAATTTTATTCAAAGTTGCTAGAGTCTTATCGGAGAAAATCTTTGCCAAAATTTATTTTTTGTTTAAATTAATGCGTCCTTTTCTTCCACTAACAACGAAGGGAGGTTGAAAGTCAGTTTTTGGAAGTGTAGCCGAGGCGATGGCTCAAGGGGATTAGGTTTCTTTGTAAATCGCCGTTTCAGAGGTATAGTAAGACATTTAGCACTTATTGTTCCTACGTATAAGGAATGACCGTTTTGGTCATGTGCAAAACGACCAATTTTTTAAATTTAAATAGGTGATAGATGGTCCGATTTCAAGGTTCCAAGGGGGAGGGTATAACAAATGTTTTCTAACACGATTACATAACTTACGAAATATATTTCACGCGTCCTTTTTTTTGGTAACAGGTTAACGTATTTAATTTCAAAAACCAGCATAAACACTCGGGAGACGAATGATGAGGGAGAAAAAAGAAGGGAGCCAAAAATATTCAACGTGTAAAAATACCTCCCCGGTATGTTGGGTACTAAAAACGTGATTTATAATAGTAACATCCTCGACCTTACTTTTCGCTACACAAGCGCTTTGTGAGTATTGAAATAAAAAAAGTCAGACAACCGTGAGGAAGAAGGTGAGAAGGGTGTTAAAATTAAAATGATAAATTTATTACCATATCTCTTCTACTTTAAAGTAATTTTTAATACAAATTTTGGCAAAAGGTTAAGTTTATGATAAGCCTTGTAGACGCCATATTTGATGACTAATTTATTGATTTATTTATTGAGATGGAGAACGCTGAGTATAATAACATTTCTTTTCTACCCACGTTTGATAATAGCAATTGAAAAACTACTTAAAAAATATATCTTATGCCCTACGCTACCTTTCATGAGGGTAGCCAAAGCGGGGCCTGTCCCCGCCTCCGAAATAATTTCATGCCCGCCCCGTCATTCAAAGGGTTACGACCATGCTACCTTTTTAATTCCAATGTCCTGATCGTCATAATTTTCTAAAGGCACACGGTATTTCGGTCCACAACAATAACTGATCTCAAGTAATAAAATACCTAATACCTATATCTTCTTAAGAAAGGTTGTATAAAGAAATGAGTCAAGTTTTTCATTTCCAAGCTTCAATTATTAATTAAAAATATAATTTAGTTTAGAACTTATCGGAAGTTCCGTTTTTAATAAACACCCTTTTTAAAAATGAAAAAAAAAAAAAATTTTAAATTTTAATAACCGCGATTTTGTACCTTATCAATATTTGATTTTAAGGGTGTTTTTTATTTCTGATTCATGTGCAAGCAGCTGAGACTGCACGACGCCTATTTTAACTTGCTATTATCTCTATATCCTATCCCTATGGCAGGGTTGATGCGGTTTTTAAATGTCAAGGTCAAATACAATGTTTCAATGTCGAACCTTAATAAAATGATTGTTACTGTTTTACCAACCGAATGCTTAGCCTTATTAGTCATCATTATAATACTGTTGTCTTCATAACCGGAGATGTATATATCAGTTTAAAATGACCAAATTGCTGTGTTATGATAAATTTTTGAGGCCATTTTAATTGAGTTCCGTTAGTAAATTCATAGCTATGGCTAAGTACATACAGTTACAGGTATATTGGATGATTAAGATTGTTTAAGTTAATTTGGGGTTTGACGAAAATGATTTGAAGGGGAGCCCATATTTATTAAATTTATATAGCTTTCATTTAAAGAGTAACAATCCCATTCCAATTGATGTTTCAAATGTATAAGATTGCCCAATTTGTTATAGTAAACCGCATTTTTACCCTATGATCACGTTATGTTATATAACATAACCAGGATTTAGAATTTAGAAATGGATCAATTTGAGGGGGGAAACTGTCCAGCCTGCTTAACTTTGAATGCCGTATACACTTTAAACTTTAAGTTACATTTTTTTATTGCGTAGAGAATAAACATAACAAAAAAATTTATTTATTACTTTATATTGCTTACTGAATTGACAAAATACTTAGTCTAAATTTCTCTTTAATTCAATATGGAAAAGTCGAGTGTTTATAACCTTGTTCATAATTTTTGTTTAAATCACCGTCGATCAATGTGTATGGGCATTGAATAAATATTGTCATTTTGTATTCTAAATTTTAAGTGCTTTTGATTAATATTGATTCCTTCTTCCGAAATTCCTAAAACTCTTTTTGCCATAGCTTCGTTTGTTTCTCAATCTCAATCTTTGTGCAGATTTCCATTGACCATATAGGTAAGGGAAAAACACGTGCTTATAAGGACTGTTTCCTCTGTAAACTACAAAATTTCGAGGAGTTTGAATCGGAGTTGTTGACGTGGTTAGCTAGGGTAAATTAAACCATTAAATGAGAAAAATTGTTTCTCAAGTCGATAATTTATGAAAGTATTCAACATTTAAGTTATAGATTTTAAAGTCCAATCCCGATCGGGTTTCGATTGAATTGGAATTTATTTCCACAACACTCTAGTTGTTCAGATTGCTAAACCGAGGTTAACATTCGTTTTACACATGGGACCTATCAAAGTGTTATGAAAAGCCCGATATTCCACCCTCTACTCCCAACATAAATTTTTTTTAATTCAAATATTTTGTAAAAGAAATGTGTTTTTCTGGTAGTCTTTGCTACATGTTTTTGTCAAACCTCCCTATTAATTAAATTATAGCTAAGTCCAGATCGCTCAAACTTAAATGAAAAAAGCAGGCGTTAGTTTAAAATTATAGATTTAGCTTAAGTGTAAATGGAAATTCGGCGTTTTATATATGGTATCTATAAGCCTATAGGCATCGCTAAAAATATGAAGTCCCTAACAGTGCCTGACAAAGTTAAAATAAATTTGACCCTAATTTACTTAGTGTAACAAACGTTTAATAAATACAATTCACAATTTTTAAAATATACTTTCGACGACGTCGTAGATTGTATTTCTTTAATTTGTACAACCTTTTCCTCTCCAATGTTAGTTGGCATATTAATCATATGTCCACCATCTAATTCACCCATCATTAATGCGCTGGCATGAGGGTGAGCCCCGTCCCCAGAATCCTCATCTTCAACTTCACCGTTTTTGGATGCAGCATCTAAAGCATATAAAATGCGTCGAATCTCGAATTTGTTTAATAAAGTTGTGAATGTTTTATATCTATCATCCAAAGTTGGTTCTTGACTGGGGTTGAGAGTAGTATAGGCCGATATAGTAGTTCGCAAAATGTTGGAAGGGAGGACCATTGTTAAAGCAGTCGCTGGATTGGTGGGAAAGTTAGGCTGAATATTTTGTCCTTTAATTTTTTGGGGATCAAAGAGGCCTTTCTTTTCCACTAGGTCTGTTTCAGCGAGGCCTTCACTTATATCCTCCAAGAAATGAAGGGGCAGTGCGTTTGCTTTTTCTATAATTTTGTAAGCACAGGTTTTTTACATCATTCTAATTAATCCTTTATATTAGCATTTTATGAGTTTATAAGTTTTTAACCGTTTACATTTAGTATCTTAAATCTGTTTAAATTGTTAAGGCATGCGCCTTACTCGAACCTTGAGAGTTGTCCGATAGAAATTATACTGATATAATTTACAAAAAGAAAGCACGAAAAAAAAATACAATAAAATAGCTATGTAATATGACAAAATAAGTTTCCCGAACAAAAAACTGGAAGAATAAAGCCGATTATATCCCTAAACATTAAGACATCGAACCTGAAACATTTTCGTTAATCGTATCAATAATATGAAAAAACATATTTAAAACTTTAATAAGCAACTGAGTCATACATTAATTTAACATTTAAAACAAAAATTATGTCGTAAATTCTACCTCGCAGCCTTTTTACGCCCCTCAGCAAAGACAACATGGCTGGGTTCATAAGGGCTTTTTCAAGGGTTCCCACTTTTACAGTAACTACCTCGTTGTCCAATGACACAGAGTCGACAGGCTTAATCCTATCCATATCTCTGGGTTCCGTCACTTCCATTTTGGGTTTGCGATTTAATCGATGAAATCGAGGTTCTGTAAAAATTGTAGCTTGAAAAGTTACACCAGAGCCGGAATTTAAGTTATTGTGAGCGGGACCTGAGTTATCCTGTAATTCATCATCCATCTCATCAGGCTCCCTTAACCCCGCACTCAACTTTCCTTTTAAATGTAGCTGATCACTTACGTGATCTAGAAGTAAATTTTCATAATATCTTTCCCCGAAATGATCGTAACCTGGGACATTAGGTACATGTGCAAGCCAAAAAGCATTTAACAAGCCACAACTAATTAACGGTACAAATGATGTTATATATTTAAACATGTGTCATTTATCATAAATCGTACGATTGTTGAATAACTCATACAAATTGTACACTCTTTTAATAGTAATTCTCTAATTGTTATAGCAAATGAGCAAAAATAGGTGTATTATCCATCATAGCTTTGAATAATTTAATGAGACATTGATTTAGTAATTTTGCACTGAATATCAATGTTATCCCACTCACCATCGACATGAATCCGTTTGCTATTTATACGAAATCAATAGTAGATTCAGAGTTGTAAAAATATATTGCAACAAATGGATGATATGTGAGGAAATTAATTTTACTAAACTATCTGCAAAACTATCGCAATTGGTAGAAAATTAAATAAAAACGATAGAATAAAAATACAAATATTGGTTGGATTCTCTATATGACAATTATCATAGAAAATTAATTTTAATATTTGAGGCATAACGCTAATAGAATTAATGCCAGAAATTTCAATGCCATGTTATAATGCTGCAATAGTTAATACAGTAAGTCATTTCGTAAACTTTCATATATCTCATCTGACTTATTTAAAATACATAGAGTTTTGATTGCATTTGCAATCTTTATTCATAACCAGAGCTTTTAAGCGCACAAAACAACTCGTAATTGAATACGGGACTTTTAGAAATATCATGTGGGTCCGGATAATATTTTTGACCATTTACCTAATTAACAGTTGTCATTTATGCTGTTGAATGCCTCCATAAAAGAACTTGGCTTTTACCAAAACATAATATTAAACTCTAACCATTTACGAAATTTCATTATGAAACGATATTCCATTGAATGCGTTAATGTCGCTAAAGAGTAAATAGTAAATTTATAGCAAGCAGGCAAAGGGTTTATTTTTTCTAACCTTTACCAAGCCTTTACGCCTATCAGAGGTAAAAAAACCAATTAACATTACCTCCTAACAGTTATCTCCATGACAATCAAACTGTTGAATACCAAACTTCAAAATAGCTGCCATCTTGTAGGAAAAACTCAACAACAGATTTATCCCAAATATCCATAATTCTTCGACATGAACAACACAAACTCCCCCACCCAAACCTTTTATCCCAAATATCCATAATTCTTCGACATGAACAACACAAACTCCACAACCCAAACCGGAACCTGCCCAGTCTGCTACAGGTTAGCTTCACCCTCTCTAATTTGATTCACGTTCACGGTCCATTAAAACAGAGGTGCCCAGGCTCTGGAAAACATCCAGCAGCTACACCCCCCAAGAGGTCTACCTCAACTCACAACCATTTATCGCATAATACCTACTCCCCGCTCGAAACCACTACCAACAATACATATTCAGACATTCCTCATTCTCCTGTTAACAGGATTCTAAAAAAACATCCCTAAAAGAGCCAGACATCAAGTTCTAATTGCCCTTACTGATGCCATCGCAAACCTCTCCAAGGACCCAAGCAGCACCCTTCATTGGGCCAACCTTTTTCAATTTACTTCCCGTGTCCTTTCAGTACCACCATCAAATTACAAAGATACCCTTACCCTCTCGAATTGGGTTAAACAAAACTCAGCAAAATGGGACGTTTCATCACCCCCCCCCCCATTATCTACGAGCCACACATCCATAATATTACATCATTTCAACAAAGAGCCAAACGGGTTTCCGCAAAACTCAACCACTTCGACATCCAGGGTGCTCTTCGCCTGGCCAATTCAGAATGCAAAATTTCCCCAGACACTCAAGAAACCTTCGAATCTTTACAAATTAAACACCCTGAAAGAAATCGCTCCCAATTTCCCCCTACAATCAACTCCCCCTTCAAGGACTTCACATCGCCCGAAATTCTCGAGGCTATCGGTTCTTTTAAAAAATCCTCAGTAGGTTCTGGTTTAGACGGCTTCCGGGCTTCACATTTAATAGAATTAACAAGACCTCACATTGACAGGTCTGGCCACTTCACATCCACCCTAGCAACCTTCCTTAACCAGGTTATTAAAGGCTTAGTACCTGACGCGATCTCTCCCTATTTTTTTGGGGCCACCTTAATATCTCTTACCGAACCTGATGGTGGCATTCGTCCAATTGCCATGGGTTCAATTTTTAGACGCCTATGCTGCAAACTAATTATTGCACGAGTAAAATCCGACATTGCAGATCAATTAGCTCCCATCCAACTAGGATTCTGAACCAAGGGTGGTTGTGAAATCGCCTCTCACGCTGTCCGCATAGCCCTAGCCCATCCCGACAATTCGATCCTAGCTAAGATTGACTTCAAAAAAACGCCTTTAACACGATCTACAAGTCACACTTCTTAACAGAGGCTTACAAATCCCTTCCCGAGTACTCCATTTTCCTTAACGCATGCTACGCTCTTACTTCCATGCTCAACTTTAATTCCAAAATAATTGCATCGAGTGACGCATACAACAAGGAGACCCGCTAGGCCCCTTACTATTCTGCCTAGGTATAAAATCCCTGACTGAAGACCTAGCCTCTAAATATAATCTATCACTCAACTAGTGGTACCAAGACGATGGTACCATCAAAGGAAATGCCGAAGACGTCAAAGAAGCCCTCACATATCTAGAAGTCGAAGCATCAAAAATTGGTCTCCATCTAAATCATAGCAAGACCGAGGTTTGCAAAAACAATACTGACCCTTTAAGCCTAAACCTACTTGGACGCTTTCAAACATATTCACCCTAACGAACTAACGCACTTAGGATCTCCCATAGGTGGCTCACACCTTTGTAACAAGTTATTAACAGAAACAATACAAAAACTAGTAGAAATCAAACCCCTCCTTTCTTACTTGCCAGCCCACCAAGCTTTCTTTTTAATTAAAAACTGTTATTCTTTACCTAAGATAAATCATATCTTCAGGTCATCCACCTCATTTTTAAATCCCAGTGCTCTATCTATATTCGACCAAAAACTCAAAGATGTAGTCGAGGAAATCACAAACCTTTCTTTTACAAGGTCCCAATGGATACAAGCGTGTCTCCCCACAAAATATGGTGGTTTGGGCCTGAGATCACCCCCTCTAGTAGCTTTGTCGGCCTTCATCTCGAGTCGACTTTCAGCCCTACCAATCATCGACAAAATAATCGATCAACCAGATCCCTCCACCCAAATCGCTCTCGACATGTGGAGCTCTTTGTCCAACCCTAACACTCCATTCCCTACCATAAACTGCCAAAAAAGTTGGAACACTCCTCTCTACGACCATGCCCTTAAAACTCTATTTAGGGAGCATCGTTTGAGGAGTTACCAGCTATAATAAGTTTTGCATCAAGGTCCTGCCACAAGTGGTTGGAGGCTATCCCTAGTCGGACTCATGACCTCCAACTCTCCAACAACGAGTTCAGGATTGCAACAGGGCTCCGCCTAGGATGTGATATAGTTGCCTCTCATCAATGCAACTTATGTGGCTCATCTGTTGGTACAAAAGGTCACCACGGCCTGCATTGCAAATTTAATAAGGCCAGATTTCTACGGCACACATCTGTTAATGCTCTTCTACAGAAGACATTCAAAAAGGCGGGCTTTCCCTCCCAATTGGAGCCTAATGGTCTTTGCCTTAGCGACAAGAAAAGACCTGATGGACAGACCCTCATCCCATGGGTAAAAGGGCTATGCCTAGCTTGGGACTACACCTGTCCGGATGCCTTTGCTCCCTCAAACCAAAACAAAGACCCCCTTGTTGATTCTGAAAGATTAAAGTCCGCTAAATACGCAGAACTTAATTCCTCACTACTTTTCTCCCCCATAGTGACCACCACCCTTACAACAATAGGTCCTAAAACCCAAGCCCTTCTGAAAGAATTGGGACGCCGTATAGCTGCCAATACCCTTGACAATAGGGAAACTTTTTTCATTAAACAGAAAATCGGAATCATTATTTGTCATTTCAACGCTATCGCAATTTTATGTTTACCTCGCATATAATTTTTATAGTTTTTTATAGTTTCATTTAATAAAAAAATTGATATTAAAAAAAAAAATTAAATAAACCAAAAATTATTAAATAGAATAGAATTAAAATATGATAGATAAACCGATGGTAATTTATTTATTAAGCGAGCGAATATAAAGTGCGAATTAGACGTTAACGAAGCGAGCTATTTTATAACGAGAATTAAAAGTGTAGGGGTTTTTTTTAAAAAGGGGAGAGTTAGAAAATCCAGAGTCCAAACTCAAGTTGTGTCTAAATCAATTCTTATTTTCTTCAGGCGTTGTCTGCCCTCATGTACTTCTGGCTGGGTAAAAAGGAAATGGAGAGAGAAAAGGGGGGGGGGTGTATGAACTTAGTGTGTATTTTGAATTTTCTGCATCTGTTTTCCGGAGTTGTAACTTGTTGGCGCCAATCATTATAATGTCCTAGAATACGGGATGCCGGCGCCCATCATCCAGTCAAGTCACTAGGATGTCTTAGAGTAAGGGAACGTAATCGGCTTCCTTTGATAATTAAGGGAAAGCAGGGGCTGGGAAGGGAAGTAGTAATACAGTTGTTGACGTTAATCAATAAGATGTCTCAGAGTAAGGTATGGTTGTATAGTGGGAATCATGGAAGTTGTTGACGTTAATCATTCAGATGTCTTAGAGTCAAGTATGGTTGTATAGTGAGAATCATGCCATCTGCTCGCCGGCAGACAAAGGGCATAACGTAATCGGCTTATTTTAATAATTAAGGGAAGGCATGGCCTGAAATAGGAAGTAGTAGTATACTACAATAACTACTCCCTAAAAGATTAACTTTGCAAAGGAGAAGGATACTAATACAAGTCAAACAATTTCAAACAATTAGTAGCCAGGATAATTTACAAATTGTTTTAATTTACTCTAGATTCTAGAGTCTTGCTTCTCAAAAATTTGATAATTTTAAGTCTGTAAAAGATCCAAAAGAAAAAGATGAACAAACACTAACAATCAATGATGAGGGTAATTTACTAATTGTTCAAACTCACTCTAGACTCATGAATTTAGTTTTTTAGAAAATGATAGTACTAAATCAGTAAGAGAAGAAGAGGAAGAGGTTAATCAAACGCTAATGATTAGAAATTATTGTCACTTTAAACTTGTAGGAAAAAAAAGTTTTTTGTCCAAAAATAAAGTTACAAAAAAATTTCACCTTAAAAATTTTATCCCCCCTTCTTGAGGAAATCTTAGTTACGCCTACGTAGATATCTATCAAATGTTATTATATTTTTTCATTCACAAGTCATATTATGAAAGATAAAAATGATATGGATTTATTGTACTTTTATGTATTTAACTTTAATAAAGTTACTGCATCTAATATTATAAATACATAGTCCCTACAAATTTTAGTGGCTTTTAGTTATTACAATAACGCTTGTGGTTATTAAAAAGGCTGTATGCGCAAGAAGAAACCTCTGTCAATTTTAAGAGCACTCATTAATCATTTGCAAATTAAAATTAAAAGAAGCCTAAATTAATATGGAGTATTATTTATGGCAGATCTATTTTCTAATGTTGCCTATAAATTTCCCAAAATTTCTAGCCCTATTTGCTATGGTTAAATTTTATGTCAGGATAGTTATTGGGTATAATCTTAAGCAAGTGTGAGAAATCGCTTATAACTTTTAAAAGACAATTTTTTATACATTAGTTTTACTATTATTATTTTAGTCTGTCACAATCTTAGCGGCTTTTTAGGGGATATAGGCTAAATCCCGAAAAGGCACAATCCCGAAGCTACAATAATGCTACTGCTACGATTTTCAAATTTCCATATGTTTTTTAATTTTAAAGTTTTATCCATAATCAAGAGCAAGATTTGGGTGCCCCTTTACAATTTACTTATGTAAGAATCACATTTAATTAACCTCTGCACCAAGTAACATAATATAGCTTTATTTACAGATCACTGATGAGTATTAATATTTAGTGACAAGGTATAAATTAAAGGATGCCATTAATAATAATCGTTTGGAATCAATATCTAAGGTAATTTTAACGTATTTAAAATCAGGGAATCATTAATCCTATTAGGTATACAATAATGTTTGGGTATTATGTACTCAAGAGCTATATTTGGGTGGAACCTTTACAATTTACTAATTATATAATTAACTGATATACGTTTGTTTGGTATAAGGTGGTGTATAAATAAGCAATATATAATAAATTTAAGTATTATATAAAGGATATCATCCCAGTGCTATCCCATGCCTCTAGATTCTTTTATAAAAGTTGATTAATGGAATATTTAGAACGTTAAGTGATATAGTTACAGAGTATAATCTCAGCAAGTAAACATATAAGAAATTTGTTAAAGTTTTTTTGTACTTTAATAGAAAAAATATTAAATTTTAAAAGGGCAATCTCTTTAGCCATTAGATTAAATAGAAATTATTCATACAATTTATGATGCTATATAACTTAATTTAGATCCTATAAGATTGTAAAGGGATCATTGTTAAATATGATTAGTATCAATGTGCATGTGATTAGATAAGCTTTTGTATTAAGTTTTTGCTATTATTATAAGGCAAATTTATTTATAACTAAATCACTAACTATTTCTATTTTATTTTTATCTACCTCAACTAATGTTTACTTATTGATGTGCTGTTATATTGATATATAAGATGATTGATGGATGAAACTCTTACCCCAATTTTTACATTTAATGCTTACCAAAGAGCCTAGCAAAAAAATGCCTTAAAATCTTGTTCTTGTTTTAAAAAGTCTAATTAGAAAATGTTATAGCAGGTTATGAAAATCTGGTACCTATCAATAACTTTTTTAGGAATGTGAAAAATTTTATATTTTACCAAACTTAATTTCAAGAAATATCAATAATATACTTATTGTCATATAGAAATTTAAGTTAGACCCACATTATAAAAATTTTGTTTTGGAAAATATTACATGTATATTTCTGATACCATTTTATGGAATTTGTTGAATTTATGGTTATAAAATTGTAAATAATGAGTAATCTATCAATGAGTAAAAGATTGGTTATACTTTCATTCATTTAATCTATATATATCTAGCATAGGCTTTTATTTGATAAAATTAAGCTCTAACAATCAACAAATAACAATATTTTAGCTTTGTTTTATAATCTAATTTTATAGTTTTAAGAGTTTATACATTATAGTAAATATTATTAAAGCTTAGCAACTTAATACACAAAAATTCTAAATTAATGAACTCATTATACTATGTTTATTAAGTTACTTAATTATAATTTTCATTTTAATCTACAATAAATTAAATTTGATACTCATTTTTACACAAAAATTATCATTTTTATAGTTGTATATGTTTATAGACATTACATTTAGATTTTTTCATATTATTAAATATAACCTTATATGATGTATTTTTATTTAAAGTGTCAACACTTCCTTAAGTTTGGACGATTCTATTAATTTTTGTTTTTAAGTTTTTTTTAGCCAAATTTTCTAAATTTATAGTTTGTACCTTATTTAATATGTTCATCATAAAATTAAAAAAGCTATTTTTGTTATGAGCAAAATTAGTCATATTCAAAGAAACTTTACCTAAGAGTTATCTAAATATCTCCTGCACTTTTAAGAATCTCAGTATTAATTTAAGGAATCATTGATTTAACCTATTTATATCTAGAATAGACTTTTATTTGATGTAATTAAGCTTTAACAATTAACAAATGATAATACTCTAGCTCTGTTGTATAATCTAAAGATTTGTAGGAAGAACTGATACACCCTCTCCTAAAAAATCATAGAATGTTATAAATAAACTTACAAATAATTTGAATAAGCTATATAATATATAAGTGCTAAGAATTATAAGTTACCTTCATGTGAGATGTCAAGAGTTATCTAAATATCTCCTGCACTTTTAAGAATCTCAGTATTAATTTAAGGAATTATGATAACCTATTTATATCTAGAATAGACTTTTATTTGATGAAATTAAGCTTTAACAATTAACAAATGATAAAGTTTTCCATCTTTAATTTTGGTATAATCCAAGTCTTTATGGGTCAGAATCAAATTTTTTCTACTCGACTTTTTAAATTCTAAAGATAATTTATAAATATTTAGATATTAAGCTTACTTATACTTTCTGTATTATCTTGATTTGTTCTCTCAACCAAATATTCATTAAAAGCTTGATTATATGATTGCATATTTTTTACCATATGTTAATTGCCGTAAAAGTGTAGCATTAAAATTCGGGATTGTGCGCTTTCGGGATTTAGCCTAGGAACCCTTTTTAGAATATTGAAAGCCCTAGCTTTTTCGACGCAAAGTTGTTAATTTTTTGTTTTGTGTCTTTGTATTGTAAAATTAAAATGGATACCGACCCTGTATTGCCTATTCCAAAATTTAACGCTAAAGAAATTGTTGATCTTCAAAAACCCCCCTCTAATCCATTGGAGTATATGAAACGCGTTAGGTAATGATATAAAAATTTGTTTATCACCTAAGATAGATATGAGGCCTCAAAATGTGCCCAAGTTATGGTTGCAAACATTGATACCTCGCAATATGATAAAAACATTACATTTAGGTGCCCAACATCAGACGTATTTTATTTTGTATATTATTTTTTTAATATTATTAGGAAGATAATCATACGTCTCCTAAAGAATTTATACCATCAAACGATATGCAAATCGAAACTGTTGAATATTTTGTCACCGTTCGGGAGGTAAATTATATGTAAATTGTATTATTTAATGATTTTAGAAATTTAGAAAAATAAAAATTAATCCATCAATTCAGAGGCACAAAAAACCTATTCTTGTAAATACTAAATTAACTAAAATATACATCATTAATTTATTAACATTACACATATATTTTTTAGCCCCCACAAAATGCAGACCAAGATTGGTATGTGTTTTGTTTTGGCAAAACTTTGTCAGACAGTGATAGTATAGTTGAAAATGAGGAAACTTCTATCTCACCCACTCCTCCTTATTTGAGTCTAATTATAGACTTTAGATTGGTAATACTCTTTTCATTAATGCAATAAGATCTTTTTACAGCCCTTAATTATAAGACTCCTTGACTATCTTAATAATTGGATTGAGGCAGAAGGATTTGATTTTAGCAAAGTAAATAAATATATTAAAATATTTAATCAAAATTTAGGGATCCTGGATTTATGCACTATTAATACCATTGGAGAAGCCAGTGTCAAGGGATGCCTACCACATATTACGAACCTTAGCCAAGTTATTAAGAAAATTAAGATCCGAATTGGTAAACAAATTTCATAATATCAGTTAAATTATGGGGGTGTTTGTCCCTTTCGCATAAGTAATGCCAAGTAATTAGTTATTGTTTTTACTTTTTATATTTTACCATACTTAGGGAAGTAAGTTTTTAATTTTATAATGGTCATCACATGTGTATATTGAATCACTTGTTAAATTGCCTTTTCTCATTGTTAAAGATGCATAAATCTTGAGAGGGTATTGTGAAAACTTCCCAACATATCCGTCTCACATTATGTGAGACAAAATCTATCCTTCTGCATTCAAGTATAGCGCAACAACTCTCCTTAAAAATAAATCTTATTAAGATAGGGATTTAAAGATTGTATTAACTAAATTTTCAATCTAGGCATTTTTTAAAACTTATTTTTTTTGTTCATCTCAGGTATAGATTATGCCTACCCGTTTTATCTATTTTTTTATTTAACCTCTTATCTGTTTTAGGATTCGAAGGACAACATTTTACTTCACCCACTGAATGTGCTAATATGCATTATCACTATATATTTTGGGCAGAGAGATTTAGCCGATGATCCAAATATATAAAAGCAAGTTTTAGAAAATGAGATAATTTCACCAAATTTTGATGTTCAAATCAAATCTTAATCATACATAGTTATTGTTATTATCATCACCTTATTCACACTCTATATGTTTTTATTTATGTTTTGCCTTAGAAATAATTTTATTCAATTAATAAATAGATGTATGCTATATTAAAAAGCCAGAACTATCTTATTTCTTCAACGTTTATAAAATAATAACCAATGGTACTTGCAATGTTTTAGGGGTAAATAGAGTGGTTCTCTTTGGTTATAAACATTTTGAGTTAATAGTAGATTAGCTTATAGCAAATATTGTGCACAACAAAATAAATTAGAACACCTATTCTGTTTTGTGATACTTTAAGTTTTAAAATAGTGTAAACTCTATGCTTGTATTTATATAACATCTTTTTTCCCGCATTAAATCGATGGTATAATTGATAAATTAAAACGCCTAAAACTAATTTAACCAAAAGCGACATTGCCCCCAAAGAGGGGCAATGGTTGGTTCAGTATGTTTGAATTAAAATTTTGCCCATCCCTTAAACTTTTTCTTCCTATTAATAGATCTTCTTCCCCTATCGTACCATTATTTTTAGTCTCTTGGCGCGATTGTGAATTCATCGCGTACAATATACGGCTTAACTCATCTTTCGTTAGCTCCGTTTTAATTATCTCAGCTCTGTCAACGTTGTTCTTCGCTAATATCCCATTTTTCTCCGTGAAAAGTTTATTAGCCGTCGATGAGTTATATAAACGGTTAACGGAATTTTTTTGCGAGCTGGTGGATATTTCTGTTAGCTTTAATGGGAGAGCGTACAATCCGTCCAATAAATAGGGAAGCTTCGCTGTGGTCTGATTCCAAACTGATTTATCAATTTGCGGCTTCAAGTTTGTTAGCATCACCAATCTAGTCCTGTTATTCACATTTCTCAACGTGGTAAAATTGTGGCGAAAATATTCGGCAACATCTATAAACAAGTCAGCCAGATCGGAACCCATTTCCTTTGCCAATTTAGCATCTCGACCTTTTTCCGCGTTCACATCGGTTAAGTTCGTGTTTTTAAGTTGTTCCAGCATTTTTTCGTCTAGTTTAATCTTTACCTCGTCTCGTAGCACGTTGTCGGGGATGGCTAATAGAGCACGGGGTTGTATCCTGGCTCGCCTGCCCTCCACTGGCTTATCTACGATAGATTCGATCATCGCTTGTCTCCTTTTTTGTAATGCCCATTGCGACTGTTCACTTTCATCGTTTTCGCCATTGATATGGAGTGCTCTAGCCTTAGGATCTTGTCCTTATAATTAAAACACAGCCAAATTATTATATTTGGGAGTAGTGTTGTAAAAACGGCTGGGTTTTGTTTGGTCGACCTTTGATTTTAGCGCTAAAATCAAAGATCGACTACAAAACCCAGCCGTTTCTGCGACACTATGTGGGAGCTAAGCTAGGTGAAAATGGACACGAATTACCAATGCATTGTGATAATAAGGTGCTAGTATATATCAAATTAAGAAATTGGTGCTTTTCATATAGTAATATATAAGGTTTTTAAGGCGCCCTGAATTCTTTTGTAATTAAAGGCTTAAAACGGCCCTCCCCTCGACATTATGATAATGTGTTCAAGCAAATTTGAAAACGGTTTACTTTTTCTCGAATGGACAATACTCGAATTTTTTGGAAGCATTTTTTCTGATTTGTTGCCAAAGGTACCTGATTCATTCAGAGCTTTTGAGAGTTTAAGAAACGCGTTGGCTTTATTTAATAATTTATCTGTTGAGACATCTCTTTTCCGATTGTAGATGGCCTGGTTATGTTTTAGCGGGGAGTTAATCTTGCTTTTTATTTTATTTTGGGTCTCCAGATTTTGTAGAATTAGGTTTTCGTAATAATTTAGGCCATTAAGAGAAGGTGTTTCAGCATTATTATATATTAATTTCAGCCAAATTATTGCTATAGGAAATAATAATCTAACCACTTTGTTTTTTTTCATGAATATAAATGTGTATGCCCGACAAATGATTGTTGGCACGCACAACAATTTGCCTTTAATATTTCTGCCTAATATTTTTTACATAATCTTTGTTTTTTATATTTTAAAGCTAACGTGATGCTCCCAAATTTAATTCTAGCATTGTTCGATTGTGATCATTGCCCTTTATGGATCGAAGTGAATAAAAGGAACGTAATGTGGATCTATAATGGCCCAAATTGTAACTGTTTTAAAAGTTTCTTAAGGAATTTCTCGATTTTATATTGAAGTTAGGTACAAAATATTAAATTGCCTTTTAAATTAGTAGCTTTGTTCATGGTGTCCCCCCCTCTTTTGTATTAATTTATTTTTCCTATATATCTTAAAAATAGGTCTCATTGTTGATGCTGTATTAAATAGTAAAGATAAATTAAAAAGTAAGTTTACGCTTTTATTATAGTTTTTCCATTTTTTGGGGCTATTATTGAAATCGAATATAATTATCGCTTTACGCAACGTTCGTAATGACGCGCGAAGCGAAAAAAAGCGAAGTCAAGTTTTGAGCTAATTTATCAAACTAGTCATTCTTTTTTCTTAATATCTTTATATTAATCATAAAATTTATCATATATCACGAAAATAAGATACAAATCATTTTATACCTTTCGCGCGATGGTTAAAAAATTGAATTTGGTATGTAGGTATTTTTTATAATTTTATTTGTTTATAGAATTATTACGATCTGATCAATAAATACCATTAATATATGATAAATTTCACGATGAATATAAATATTTTAATAAAGATGTGAATACTTTGATAAATTAGCTCAAAACTTCACTTCGCTTTTTTTCTTTTCGCGCGCCATCACGAACGCACCCACACAGTTTATTTTTACAATATGTTAAATTTCTGCCCATCACAATTTTAACGAATATTTTATAAAATATAGTATTTAATACTCAACAAAACAAGAATTATTTAACTTTACACACTATATCTTATATATAAAAATGAAACTATGTATGTGTGTTTGTATGTATGTTTGTGTTTATTGTGTGTATGCCACCACCAAATTTGGAAAACTACCAGACCGATTTGGCTCAAAATTGCACAGTTTATTCCCCATACTCCGGATCATGTTTTAAGATTTGTTCGAGCCAAATCGGTCTAGTAGTTTTCGAGGGGTCACGTTTTTTTGTTTTATACGTTGTTTTATATGTTTTAGCACTTAATAATGACGTCATATGACGTATAGTATATAAAGCTTAAATGTTTTATTGCTGCATTTTTTTGTTTTATACGTTTTAGCACTTAATAATGACATCATATGACGTATAGTATATGAAGCTTAAATGTTTTATTGCTGCATAAGGACGATCGTGTCCCCTCCTGCGTGATTATAAAAATACATATTTTATGAAGATGAAAGAAAGAAATCCCTCCTGCTTGGCTAAATAAATTAAAGTGGGCCTGGGCCTTGGACCCTCTTTAATTATCTGTTTAAAATTTTTTGCATACTAAACACTTACCAATTATATTTGATATATTCTTAATCTATTGAAATTTATCTATAAGATGATATATATTCTGCTAATACACCCGGGTAAATGGCAAAACAACGTTTGCCGGGTTCATCTAGTTAAAAACTAAAACAAAAATAAACCAAAACTAGTTAAGCATACATGATAGAAGGGCGGTTGACAACTGTGTTTACCTCTCAAACATTCACAATAGAGTTCATTTTTAATGAAGAACGTGAAACTAATCAATAGCTCATGAAAAGCCACAATAAATTTGTAATAAAAAATAATGAAAGTGTAAATAAATGTATGTATTTAGAAATTTTAAAAGAAATCAAAGAATAGCTGTGCTACTTGCTAGAAAAACAACATTTTAATAATTCATCAATTAAATTATATAAGATGTCCAAAAAGTTTAATATCTTATACATTAAGAGATGCAGGTCAGACTATAGGCTTTAATGTTTTTAGAGGATTAAGTAAGACTCCTTAAATGTTATGGCTTATTTACTAGAATTGAAGGCCGAAAAACGATTTAAAGTTTTAACACGGATAATTAAAATTGTTCTACATGACTCAATAATCGAGATTAATATATGAATTTGTTTTATCTAACCTTCAACGGCTGCAATTAATCACACTTTTCAAAAATCTGTGGTCAAGACTCATGGTCTTATACGAAATACCTAGAGGGCGCATATGAAGCTCTAAAGTTTCGGTATTAACGGCAAAGTAAAAATGGGGAAAATTTTTTGTGGAATATTTTATCATCTTTGAAAATACAATTTAATAGCGCAATTGCATGACAACTTGCTGACTGATAATGCTGTTTGCCCATAAAATTAAAGCTCTCTTGATTTTTTCTAAAATATCTTGCGTGATTGGATGCAGCTCATCTCTAAACAGGACATTACATAACAAATATAAAAAAGTGTTCTCTCTAATGTATTGCTGAATTTTAATAAAGCAGAATAAATTTTTAAAAATCTGAAGAAACAGCTACGATTTTACTTACCTCTACCCATGGCCGAAGCCAAGGAGAGGCAGGGAGGGGCGGGTGCCCTCAAAATCCAAAAAATTGTTAAAATCCACTAAAATTATGGCTAAAATTTTGAAAAATCTTTATTTTGCCCCTCCCTAAAGCATTATTGCCCCTCTCTAGTTCCAATGCTGGCTACGCCCCACGCCTCTACCGCATAGCCTAGGTTCGATCAATGAAACAAAAATTTAAATCAAACATTTTTCGTGTTATAGTTTTAATCTTGGGAGATAACATTTCCTTATAGACATATACATAAATAGGGAGGGTCGATCTACTAATTGCATAGCAATTAATTAGACCTTCAGAAATACAGCAAATTTTTTATAGCTTTCGAGCACCAACATGCTTACACGAATCGGGGTCAAAATAGCAGAATTATGAAAAAATAGCAGAAAAAGTCGGGGGGATGGAAAATGCGAAGCGCATAGACATTTTAGAATTATACGACAAAACAGCATATATTTAATTGTTATTTTCATGTCTTATTTTAAAGCAAATTAATAATCCCGTATTAGAAAAGTATATGAAATATATAAATGAGACATGGGTTGGTGAAGCAGCACGATTTAAGTATGAAATGTGGGGAAGATATGAAGAGACAAATCTCCCAAGAACTAATAATCACATAGAAGGATTCCACAATAAGCTAAAGAAACTTGTAAAGGCTTCCCATCCCAATATTTATCAATTTATTGATTATCTCAAAAAGATACAGAAAGAAACTAACTCAAATATCTAACCCTAATAAACCAAGGAAAAACAATAAACCCAAAATCTAAGAAAGAAATCAACAAAGATTCTTGTATCAATAATTTAAAAGAACATTATACTAACAGTGAAATAGACCCGTCTCAATTTCTAAAAACAATATCATGTTATCTAAAATATAAAGAAAGAGATGCAATGTTAAATATTATTACCACTTGATTATTTGTCTGTTATAATTTAGTAAATATTAATAAAATTGGTCTGTTATAATCTAGTAAATATTTATAAAAAAAACTTAAATGAGTGTAAAGGCAAAACATTTTAAAGGGTCAAAGTAGCAGGATTAAAAAGTAGCAGAATAATATGACTTTTAGGTAATCAATATAACCCTAACCCTGACCTAAAACACTAACCCTAACCTAAAACACTAACCCCGACCTAAAACACTAACCCTCCTCACCAATCTAAGATGGAAGTATTAGTATTCAACATCTATAATATAAATTATGAATAAAAGATAGGTTAAAACTTAAATTCTATTTCCTTTATTTCCAAAATTGTAAAAATAATATCATATCCATGGAAGTATTAGTATTCAACATCTATAATATAAATTATGAATAAAAGATAGGTTAAAACTTAAATTCTATTTCCTTTATTTCCAAAATTATAAATATAATATCATATCCATGGAAGAATTAGTATACAACATCTATAATATAAATTATGAATAAAAGATAGGTTAAAACTTAAATTCTATTTCCTTTATTTCCAAAATTATAAATATAATATCATATCCATGGAAGTATTAGTATTCAACATCTTTAATATAAATTATGAATAGAATTTTAGGTTAAAACTTTTAATTCTATTTCCTTTATTTCCAAAATTGTAAATATAATATGATATCCATGGAAGTATTAGACAACATCTATAATATAAATTATGAATGAAAGATAGGTTAAAACTTACATTTTAATTCATCATATCAATAAACAGATGTTCAATCTTGACCAGTTCTGACCAGTCTTGATCAGTTCTCACCAATTCTGCTGTTTTTTTTCTGCGGTTTTGACCCGGTCCCGCTTACACACATAAGTCATCTGTTTTTTGCTTTTTTTTATAAAAATGAACAAAGTTGAAAACCTGGTAATTATTATTTAACTTTATTTATAACTATTTAGATATACAATAAAAAGTATTCACAAGCATTGTTGGAGTTAAAATCATACAGCAAAGTACTTTAAAACTATTAACCCTGTATTTTAATGTCAATTTTAGGAAGATGATGATATTAGATTGCTTTATGCTATATCCTATTTTTATAAACAAAACTACAAGAGTGCTTTAAGATATTTTAACTTGTTATATAAGATAAACAAAACCTCCAAACAATACTCTATATATCTCATGGTTTATATGGCATATTGCCTGTTTAAATTATGTGATTATGATCAGGCATTATTTATGCTTCGTAGCCATCTAGATCAAAGTCATGATAATTTACAAGAGGTAAATGCTAATATGTGATTAAAGTTTTTTTATTAAAGATTTTGCTTTTATTTTATAATCATTAGCAGGCAATTATTTGGTCAATTACCTTAGTACAACCTTAAATTTATTTGTACTTCTATATAATAAATTGACAAAAAATATCTAGGCATACTATTTAATGGCAATTTTGGATTTCTACAAGAATTACATACAAAAATGCCAAAAATCTTTGAATTTTGTATATCCCAACTTACTTAATCAAGATGATAAGGACATAGAAATGGGGTTGCCTATTACATTAAAATATTCAATTCTGGGAAGCTTATATTATAAAGTAATAAAAACCATTAAATTGTGTTAGTTTATAATAATGTTTTTTAACTTAATACATATTCCTTAATCATGTAAGTTTTTTTGTTTAAAATATGCATTTACCTATAGGCAGGGAAAATTCTTTATTTACTTTTAGAATTTTTAATTAACTTTTAAATTGGTATCATAAGAAAACTTAATAGGCCTAATGAGGCCACCAAATATGCTCATACTTTAGACTACTAATAATTTTATAATAATACTTGGCTAGACAATGTTTGGTAATTTTTGATCATGCATATTATAGAACACAAAAAGTGTGAATTGCTTCTAATAGTTTTATAATATGTCTTACAAACTTCATATTAATTGACTATGTAAGAACTATTGTTTATAAGGCATTGAGTGTAATTTATAAGCCTATACTATTATTTTAAAAAACTATTTATTTTGTTATTATATAATTATTTTTGTAACATTTATAGAAATACAAGTATCAAAAAGCATATGACTGCTTTAAAAAGGCAACTAAAAAGCTGAAGAAATTAAACAAAAATTCTGAAGAAACTGGCAACTTAGATTCAGTACATCCTCTTATAAAGATGTTGGGTAATTCAATATTGCAATATATTTTTATTAATTTTATGCCAGAATAAAAATAATTGATATATATTTTTCTATCTTCAGACCTTTTGTACAATATGGCCAAGTGTCAATTTGAACTTAAAGCTTTCAATTCAGGACAGCAATTGGCTGAACACATATTAAAACAATGTTTTGACATGCATTCAGGTATGTGTTTATTAAATAAAATCAACAACTATGATATAATGTTCTTAACCATTAATATCAAAATTACACATGGGCGTAGCTAAGTTTGGAATTAGAGGGTGCAATAGTGATTTAGAGAGGGGTAAAATGATAAATTTTGAAATTTTAAAAGGTTTCGGATTTTATGGGATGACAACCGCCCCTACCTGCCACCCCCTGGCTACGCCCATGAAATTTTGTATTATCACATGTTGTATTTGCTTAATAAATGGTTGTTAATATAATAAAGAGGATTTGTTTTATAAAGTTTTTGCGGTAATTATTCCACGTAGTATATTTGACTGCTAGTTAGATTTTATGCAAATAATGCATATGTTACAATATACCGTTAATATTTTAAAAACTTCTGACCTTGGGATTGATTTTACTAAGCTGAATTATTTTTGAGGAATATATATTACATGAGCCACCTAACTATTGTCAAGAAGATATAACGAAAAATCCGATTGTTACCACCATTTAATTTTTATGAACCTTTCACTCAATTAAAGAATTGGGACGCCGATATCCTTGACAATAGGGAAACTTTTTTCATTAAACAGAAAATCGGAATCATTATTTGTCATTTCAACACTATCGCAATTTTCGAATGTTTACCTCACATATGATTTTTTATAGTTTTTATAGTTTCATTTAATAAAAAATGCCTATATTAAAAAAAAAAATTATACGTTCAACAATTTTAACACAAATTTTTTTTTCAAGCGCCATTTAATATATTTCTTTATTCATCGTATAAACACAGAGCTCTATTTTTAGGGACGCTGAAATCAACGTTTAATGTTGAAGATTAAACTAGGAACGTTAATAAATTTAATGGCATCACGGTTACGTACTCTTTCAAATTTTATGGTTTAACTCTGTGTGTATGTCGTCTGAATGGGCGTAGACAAGAATGGAGCTTGAGGGGGGGGCAACTATCATTTGGAGAGGGGCATGATAATAATTTTTAATTTTTTTTTAGATATAGTTATATATTAAATTTTTAGTAGTTTCTGGATCTATATGATTATTATTTGCTCGATTATTTTCATCGTTCAGATTGGGCTCTAGACGATAGCAATTTAAACGCTTCCACCAATCTCAGGCATCAACGATCGAGTGCTAGCTTAGATTACAACGAAATATCAAACATACCTTTAGTGCAGGCTTGCAACCTTTTGGCCTGCATTCACGCCCTCCAGGGCAAAGGTGGATTTTTATTTGTTTACCCATTTTTTCAAATCATCAAAAAATTAGTTTTTATAATTAAAGAAATATGCCAACGTATGGAAACGTGCTTTTTGATGTATTCACCTTTATTTCACGGTTAAAATCTTATATGCAATAGGACATGCCCATCGACTAAATAGATTCTTAGATCTCAATATGTGTCTTTAGTCTATAATGGTTCATGGGCGTAGCCAGGGGGTGGCATGGCAAGGAGGGGCGGCTGCTCACCCTTGAAGTCCCAAAAATCGTAACAATTTAATCAAATTATGTCTCAAAATAAAAAAATGTTATTTTGTCACTCCCTGAATAATTATTGCCCCCACCTCTAATTCCAATCCTGGTTACGCCCATGCGCCTGTTCTTTAAATTATATGCAAACCACTGGAGCACTTATGATTCTACAATGTTTATAAATCATCATAATAGACATAAAGGTTAAGTAGTTTAATATTGGATTTTTGGCTAAAACAACTCCCAAACGGCATATTATAAGCTAATCATCGTTCAAAGGAAATTCGCCAAATGGACTTTATTAAAGGTTGGTTTAAATTAGATCTCTATTATCGTGTGTAGGCGCCATGTTAATTTATGTCCTTTTTATAATAGTAGTGGTAGTTAGATGTAATATAATAGTAGTCGTGATCTAGTTTATTTAAATTATCGTTCACATATGATATTAAAACAATACATATACACAAGGTAAATAGAACTAAAAGAAATAACGAAATTATCTCGTTTAGAAGAAGAAGCTTTATCGACGCTTTTCAGGGTTCCCCACATCAAAGAACCCCTTAGCATAGACGCGTACACACTACACAACGAATCCCTTCTCCAATTTAGCTTAGCCAATCGAGGTACCACACCCACAATGGCTTGTAATCCGCTCCTCGGCTTCACACTTACACCACTGGAACCACAATACTTAAATGAAAATAACGATGTTAATAGGTGTATTGATAATTTGATGAAATTATTATCACCCGTCTTACCAGTGCGGCAAGGAGTTGAGAAAGAAGATGTGGATTATGAGGGAGAAGATCGAGATAATGCGAAGGATTTTGTAGGACAACCCCTGCCCACCACCACTTTTTACAACCTGCTAGTCATGCTGTCGACTCTCGAGGTGGGTGATTTGTTTTAGAAGTTTTAAGTTTATTAACCTTCAGGCATATCATAACCTCCTAAACTAAAACTCAAATTTAGTTTAGAAAAAAAACTTAAACCTTCATATCTAGTGCTAACGATGAACAACCTAAGGAAATTATTAGAAGCAGTTAAGCAAGTGCAGCCTTAAATACCCAAGGTTACAAATGAAATGATAAGAAAATTCAAAAACACAAGTATAAGGCTGAAATATAAACAAAAGTAATTAAAAAGGCTAAAATTAACTAGAATTTCAAAATTCTTAGGGTTGATAAAGGTGATCGAATCGTTCTTTTGGATATGAAGCATTAAATATGGTGATTTGTTATTGTAAAGGCAGTTGTTTGTTGTATACACGCATGGGTTATGAGTGTCGTTGCCGCGAGTATTGGGATTTTGTCTTATTAGACTGCTAGTATTAATAGGAATCATCTAAACGTGGAGACGTTTTAAATTTAAAAAGGTGAGAAAGGATTGTATAAATTATGGCGAGGTTGGAGAAGGCAGATATTGTTTTTGTTTCAAATCGCACTTGTAACCTATTTGTTTTCGAAGTATGAGTTTCGCAACCTTGCGATTTTCGAAAATAAATTCGAAATAGTTATTTTGAAATAAATGTCATAACTGATTATAAATAGCCTTAAAAGATTGTTAATTGTTTTGATTACAAATCAATTTCAATCCTTTTAGAAGTACGACACCCTGGCATCGTTATTGGCGGATCGGGTGGATCTTACCTACGAACAATTAGATCCAGTATGGTTGCAAATAATCGCGAAAAATATATTTAATATATATTTAATTAAAATATCCAAAATAGCCGGACAAATTTGGGAATTTTTTTACGAGATAATGAAATTTGTATTGCAATGTATTTAACTGTAGTCGGAATTAATTAATAAATTGCGGGTTTGTTAATAATAATTTGAAGAAGATAATAGATACCCCATTTTTGGCGTGCCGCAATTAACTTAAAAGTAAACTCTAATTTGCGCCATCTATAGGCAGCCTATAGATGGCCCTAATTAGAGGATACTTTTAAGTTAATTGCGGCACGCCAAAAATGGATCTTCTTCAAAATATTTAACTGTCTTGTGAAACGGGTTTTTAAATATTTTTTAATTTAAGTAATAAAAGCCATTACATCCTCAGTTTTTGTCTTCTATGCTAATCCTATTATTAATATTTAATTTTAAAATATTAGATTTTATTGTATAATGTATATATTGTAGTCATAATATTAATTAGGTTTTTTATGATTACTTGGATTCGCTCCTCACCTATCAAACCTCGCCAGCCGAGGGCCGTCCTAAAATGCATGAATTAGCTGTGAAATTGCACGACACCATTATGCAAGATATTAACCAAGTAACGATACAGCGTTGTTTGCGTAGTGATACATTTGAATAATTTTAGGAGTGATATTTGATTTTTTTAAATTTTCCTGCATATTTAACTTATTTTGAATTTTTTTGATCAGCTCCTTGCCTTTCAGCTAGAATAGAATTGATTTGGGTTTAATTACTAATGCAGGAAAAACGGTAAATATAAAAAATATTACGACATTTACCTTTAACATTTAAATATATCTTTTCTTTGCTTAACTTTAAACATAGCCTAAAATGATATACAATTCAGTTGCATATAGAATATTCTCAAATATTCCTTTTTTAAAGATATTTCAATAATAATATATTCGATTCAAACACTTGTTATAGGTGTTTGAATTGATTAGTATGTAATCTATTTTGTCCAATAAATCTTATACAGATGGAAAAGTTATTGTCGCAAGAAAAAAAGTTGCACAACGACAAAAAGAAGATGGGCCAGGTTAAGCAAGAGCTGGGCGATGTGGCGGCCGAAATACAAAAGGCGTTCATACAGTTAGTGACTAAATGTATTTGTGGTGGTGGGGTGTGCTAGGTGCAAACTTGTGTTGTGGCATGTCAAGTACGCGTGAATCAGACATAAATGTTTCACCTTTTGAGATTTTTACTGCTTGCAATCAAAGGATTGTGTTGTTTATGATAAAATCTGGAAAATTTAAATTATTTTTGATGCCGCAATCCAAAATGGCTCAAATAAAATAATTTCATTACGTCTGGGTTCAAAAATGAAATAATTGCGATGTGTTCGTTGTGTTCGTGATCTTGTTATATTTTTTCGTCTCGTCCATAGAATAATGATACATTGAGAACAGTTGTTTTTTGCGTTGGATTTTATTAAGTAATTTAGTCCGTCATTTTGGGTGAGCTTTTCCAATATGCGCACTTATTCAGTGAAAAATTGCTAAAGTGTTGTTAGATATAGCGTTTACAGTTTGTTATAAACACCCTCAAATTAAGCGACCTACACCCTTACTTATTAATTATCAGCTATTCGCCAGTCTATTGTATTTATTATTAGTGTATGGTCTCATCATTTTTATCTCTTCGCTCAATTTTTACTCTATTGTGTATTTTCCAATATTTTTCATTTCCTTAAATATAGCTTTTTTACCTTCTTTCGTTTTGCAAATCCTACTAGACCATTAATATGTATGAACTTCATGGTTGTTATTTGATTCATTAAAGTTTCACCGTTACTCAAACGGCATACGGCGGCATGTTATGGATGGAGGGGGATGATGGCCCCGAAACCATATTGAAATTTCACCGCAAGATCGCCGGTCCACTACTCAAAAAAGTGACCAAACACCGGGCCTCGCTTCTGTCTCCGACCAATACTGCTATCGCAGGTTCCAATAACAATTATGATGGCGCAAAAAATTACATCTTTTTACCATGCCCATAATTATGGCTAAATTATAAACCCTCTCTTTGTTTTTTATTGGTTGAGTCTAAAATATCACGTTAAATACATAATTTATAACATTTGAGGTGAGTGAAAACTTTAAAAACGGCATACCTCTTATATAGATCCTTATGGTTAAGTAATGAAGTTTTAGGCTGCCAAAAATAGTAAAGAGCTTTCAAAACCATATTTATGATTATTATAAAGCCCTAAATAATGTTTTTATATAAAGTCACAATTATAAGATATCAGAAGGCTTTTGACTAAAGTTTGTAGTTTATGTCACAACCCAATAAGGCAAAGTATGACTTAAAATTGATCGATTTTTTAATGATCGGTTGCAAATACGTGTAATAAAGGTATAGTTTTTAAAGAGGAATCGCTATAAGTTTAGTAATTTTAGTGATTTTGATATCCATAAAGGGAATAGCCAAGCTGAAGTGCCCGATTTTGAACTTTGCCTGGATGCCGCCATAAACCATGCTCACATTTATGGTCAAGGGCATTGCTTTTACGCTCTCGGACGATACGAAGAGGCGCTGATGCATTACATGGATTATTTCAACGCGATGCTCACTAAAGATACCCTCTATGGTGCAAATGTAGAGGAGGAAGAGAAAGAAGGAGAGAATGAGGATTTAAAAGTATATATCAAAAATTGATTTTATTTTATGCCTTAATTTTGATAATTTTGATGTCGGAATTAGTTTGAAAATTTATTAGAGATAAAAACTAGGGCGAGAATAGGGGCTAATCTTAGCTAAGTATAGTGACCTAGGTTTTAATAGACCAATCTGCCTTGTACAAAATTTCTGCATTTTTCTTTTATTTTATGGAAATGATAAGGATATCAGGGGAAACGTCTGGCGTACATGAGTATATTATGAAATTTGAAAATGGTAGGGGAAGACTAGGAGTTAATGCTCCTATAAGTACGTATTGAAAGTTAGATTAAGAGTCGTTTTATAACAAAGCTCGAAGCAAATTATGGGCTAAAAATTTTGTTAAATTTATAAGATCATTATATTAACCCTCCTTTTATTTAAATACTGGCCACCTCCATACTAGATGCGTCTGTCAAGTTCTCACTAATACCACCGAATTAGGAATTTTATATTTAATATTTTAAGCTGTTATTTTATTTACCATTATATTTAGATTATGTAGATTTCTTATCATAAAATTTCCTTTGGAAGTTGTTTTGTTAATTTTATAAGGGTTTAAATTATATTACTTTTTAAATCAAGCTAGGTGACCAGCGCGTTGATTCCACAATGTACATAATGGTATTGATAAAATGACGATATCAAAATTTGAAAGGAATTAAATATTTAAAAGGAGACAATTTTTATGGTAGATATTGGCGATGGATCCTCATGTTTTGGCGAATACTTGTGCCTGCTTCATGTTGACTGGTCAGACTCAGCAGGTTAGCAACTTCAAAGAATCTAAATATATATTTTAAACGTGTTGTATAATTATATTTTAAGATTATATTATAATTATTGCGGTATGTTTATAATTCAACAATATAACAACCAGATGTACGAGTACCATAATTTAGATAATATAGGTTTCCTCCAATGCTATTTTTTCGTTTGGCATTTCTTCAGTCATTATTTTACGGAAATTTCCATAATCAAGAGAATATTTGAATCGTAAAATTATAGTTAAATTTTTAGAAATTTTATGAAATATTGTATATTAATATACACGACAAATGGCAGGCTAATATAAATGAAAATTTTTATAATTCAAATAATATCTAATTTTTAACCGCATAATTTTTTTACCAATAACCTGTTGATTATATTATATCTAGTATATAAATATTTTAACATACTCTAGGGCGAAGATTTGTTTCTCAAAGTGAACGAAATTATGTACAATTATGAGCAAAGCCATCCACATACAATGAAGCCACCTCATTTCTTGATCATGAGTCTGACCATGGGGTATTAGAACCACATCATTTTATAATCAACGATAAACATCTCTATCGCTTATATCTTTTGTTTTAATTTCCCATTAGAGTTTTCCCTAAACGTCACTTACCTTTAATATTAAATCTTATCCCAAATTTGCGCATCAAACAAATTTACAATTTCGTGTGAATTATGATAATAAGGATTTTAAAAGACCTCCCAATTCTGTGTTTAAAAGTTTAGTTGTGAATAGCATTTTCATTGCAATTCAAAATTTTTATTTAATTTAAAATTGAATTGATAAAATGGGAATTAATATCAAGTTAATAGAATGACACTGAAAAAAGATTTTTTTCATTAAAACTCACTACAAACTTTTTCATAAAAAAATATTTGTACTATTAATTAATTAAACAAGCTTGATAGCAATTAAAAAACTTAACGGGGATTTAATTAATGGGTCCGATTGCCTTAGCTATACAGTATAACTAAAAATATAACGTATAACCTAAGGTCAGGTCTAATTTTGATGTCTCGTAATACTATGATTAATTCTTTTAACACGCTTTAGAACCTATTACTGCACTGAGGGTAACTTTGAGCGAGGCATACAAATCATCAACGGCATTTTATTACTGGATACGTTGGAAGAGCGCACCAGCCTTGATATAAAATCTATCAAATCCAATCAAGACACCTCTGCCTTCAACCACTTTTCTCCCAAATGCTGGTCTTACGTTAGACCGTGTTACCTAGAATTTTTTAACGTTTTAACTCACAAATTCACCTTCTTCAAGGATTCATTCATAGCGGAATGCCTGAAATTTTTGGAGTTAGTAGCAGGTATTGATTTGTCAATTTTTATCCAACATTTGCTTAGTTTTTTACATAATTTTATTGCCTAAACTTTCATTAACGTTCACGTGTTTCTTTAGTTTTTTTTCGCAAAAGATATTTTTATAAATTATACATATTTTGTATTAGCTCAAGCCGCTCATGACCTAGCCACTTTGGATAGAGGCAAAGATGCTAAGATGGCGGGGAGGGATGACGTTAAAAGTCTACAAGCCATGAGACATCAAGCAGAACAATTTAAAGCTTTTTTATTAGAAGCGTCCGATATGCTATGAAAATTATTTAGTTTGTGTGCTTAAATAAAAAAAATAATATTAAATATGGCGCGAGGACGAAGGTAAATTACACATAAAATGGTGTGTCAGCGTTTTTTGAGATGGGTAAGTGTTGATTTTTTTTTGGGCGCTAACAAATTAGTTATAGAAACGATAATATCCAAACTTTAGGTGCGATAATATAAAATATTTGGGAGGCAGCGAAAGAGTTTGATTTAAACAAGGTTCCGCGAAGTTTAGTTCGATTCAGATGGGGTTAGCGCTGGGAGAATGTTAAATAAAAGCTCGATAACGAGAGAGCCTCCACTTTCAGCGGTGTAATTCAGGGCCGAATGTATGATGGGTATTAGGAAATCGTCAATTTCCGCCAAATGCGGTTGATACTCTTTGCCCAAATGGCTGAGCTCGTACCCGACCTGTTATAAAGAATTCATCATATAAAAATTTTAGATAAGGTAAAGAAGTTTATTATTAGTTAAAAAGTACATAATTTGTAAATATGAATAAATGCGTAAAAAAGAAGTTAAGTATTTATAAATATTTAAAGAAAATCGAGTTTTTAAAAAATTATATTTAGAAATAGTAATGTGCCGATTTTTTTTGTCTTATAAAATGAGATTCGCGATTAGAGGCAAAGTTATAGTTGTCGCAAAGAGACAAAAAATTATGTAAGTCCTGAGATTGTATGTTTAAATCGAAATAACATTGGTAAAATGGAAATAAGGAAGCCATTATAAGATTTGACGTTTCAGGTGTAAATTATTATGAGTAAAGCTATCACGATATTGAGAAAGTTTTGCAGCGATGTGGTGGACATACTTGATTGGCATCGACGCTAATCCTCAGGTTGATACGAAAAACGGCGAGGCTTGCCAGCAAATTTAATCGTTGCACGATGCAAGAACAAAATGCCTTGGACAAACTCTCCGCCAATTTATCAACATCCAGGGAATCATTTCTAAAATATAAATTTGAGTATATTAAGCCACATTAAAATACATAAATTATAAAGGATAAAGAAGAAACATGGGGTAGCCAGCATTGGAATTAGAGAGGGGCAATGATGATTTAGGGAGGGGCAAAATGAACATTTTTTGAAATTTTAACCACATAATTTTTATAAATTTTTGAAAAGGGACAATTGCCTCTACCTGTCCCCCCCCTTGACTACGCCCATGAGAAGAAACATAGTATTTTGTATAGGTGTAGATTAAAAACTACTAAAAATACAACCCTATGTCAGGATAAGTAATAGACAATACTAAAATTAAGGGAAATATAATGCAATATAGGTTCAGGCTTATCATCAGTGGTTGCACAAGAAAAAATATCTGTTGCTTCAAAAAATCAATCACAAAAACTAATCTTATAAGCAACTATAAAGTATTGGGGTACGAATCTAACTTGGCCATAAATATGGCATCGGTTTTGATGTAAAAGATTTCGACTAATCGGATCATGTAGTTCCCCTTAACATAATCCACGAAATTGAATGGTCTTATGCTGACAACTTTTTCTAGGTTTGCTCCATCTATCAAGCTTCTAACGCTATATAAACATAAAAACTAATGCAAACTTTAAATTAACTTTAACTAGTAAATTTTTATTTATTGCAATTTTGTTGACTATATTCCGATGCAAGATTATTGATTTATAAAAAAAAATAATAACTAAAATGTTGTTTCAAAGAATTTGGATGTTTACCTTCGATGACAAAGCGAGTTTTGAGCTTTTTGACATTGCTTTCGTTCCATCTTTTCTCCGTCAATCCATTTGATGACCAGCCTATCTTTTATTTCACCCTTTCCAACGTCTAGTTTCTGTTCGGATAAATCTAGCAAAACTTCATCTTTAACCGCATGTTCAGTTGCCCCAGATTTCCCATTTTCAAAGTGAAGGCTGTGATTAGATTCATGCGTCGATGGCATATCGTTAAAAGCCCATTCATCATCTTGAAAATATTCAGAACCATCGGCTTGCATTTCTTGGAACAAAGTTTCCTCGCGGTCGCGTCCTGACATATCAGAAAATCTTGAGTCATCCGCAGGTTTCATGGGTGTAAAGTCGATTGCGGTCGAGTAAATCCCACTAGTAAACATACAAAAAACGTTTGATAAACTATAACTTCTGGCTATATCAGTTAAGAAAATCATAAAACCAACATAAGGGGGGGGGGCTTTAAAGTCGGACACAATTTTAATAGATGCTCGCCCCCTTGCATTAAAAATAGTCGGCATGATCTTTGGAAAAAGGTCTTTTTAATTTACAAACTTTAACTCTGATTTAAACTATTATAAGTTCAACATTTGGAATGATATAGAGTTAAAGCTTGTTCCAGATTAAAAATTTCAAAAACTCAGTAGAAGCTACTACAAATATTGACTTTGTGATTCCATCCCGCAATCAGACCAATAATTATGATAGAGAATTTTGCGCTCAATAATATTCGTTTTTTTCCAATCTTCTTTGTTAAATAGAGGTTGAAGGTGCAAAAATGCCCATTTTAACCCTTTTTGAGTCAATACTGCCACGGCATTCCTAATTTAAACTGAAAAATATTAATTTTTCCTGTAGATTTAGGTTATCTCTAGGTCCATTATTTTGATTTTTTGTTTCACCTATATGTTTAAATTTATTTGCGTTTACGTGAACCCCTTCCCCTTATCAAAATTCGTTAGTGTTTCGATCTCGTCTCGGTCTCGAAAACATAATCTCGTCTCGGGAGCGATTATGAAAATCTCGATCTCGTCTCGGTCTAGAAAAATCTCGGTCTCGTCTCGACGAGAATTCTCGTCTCGTCTCTTTAAAAAATGTTTTTACGGAATCTCCCGTTTTATTAAAAATATTAAATAAGTGTTAAAAAATCCAAATGGCAAAATTTTATATTTTTTGAAAAACTTTAATATGCAAACTATTTTAAGATTTAGCGGGACATGACATCTCATTGACAATATAAAAGATAACATTTTCTATGGAAAGTGCAGACTAAAAAAAGTATAAATAAATTTGAAGTATAAAAAATTAAATTTATTTTCTAGCAAATTGTAACATTTATATCAAATTAACTGTGTTTGTCCATTAAAAATAGAATCAGAAAATTATAAGTTCGCTTATAGTTGACTTAGTTGCATAATTGAGCAAATTGAGACCCTTTGTGTATTAACCCTGGCTAAATATTCAAAGTAGAACTTAACATATTTAAGGCAAACGTTTAATTCTATTGATATTACCATCAGCAATTATAGCGCATAGTCTATTGCAGGTTTACTATAACATTATAAACCACAAAGTGCGAGTTTCAATGATAATATTTTTCACAGAATTGATAACTTGTTGTATATATTAAAACGTTGTAAAAACAACATTAAAAGCAGCATTATAATAAGATTAAGAACATAGGGTTTTAAACTTTAAATTAAAGTGCACGTATTTAAATTTATGACAAAAATCATTATGATCAAATATATATTTCAAATAATTACCTTCCAATTTTAACTAACTTTGCCATTAAATAGTTAGTTATTGTTTATTTTGTATTGCACAATTATGGAAATTATAGGAAATTTGAATACATCTGCCAAACCAGCTTATAATGCGAAAAGAATGCATAAACTATGTACGCATAATGTCTTATTTAAGTTCAAAATTTTGAGAGGTGTACTATTAGTTGAAGCATAAAAAATTCAAGAAAACTCATGATTTAAGATTTAATCTATTACGGTGTCATTACATACTCTATTGTACTTTGAAATCGTTAGGTGGGTGCATAAGAATTTCGAGCCACCTTAGTTTAGCTTTTGTAATTATTCAAACTGATTGACCACCAATTTATAATTACCGCATCATGCAGGATTAGTAACTGCGAAATTCAAATATGCTTTAGTAATATTTATTATTCCATCAACTCATTCTAACCCTAAATTTTGTAACATTTTAATTGCTATGCAATTATAATAATATGCATACAAATATGTGCTAATTATATTATGAAATTATTCACATACCCTAAAGGTCAACCTTACTTAAGTAAATGATCGCCAAATTATAAATTTTTGGAAAAAATATATAATATTTACTATACTTAGGAATTTTTTTAAAATAAAATATATTCCATATATATTGATTTACACTTAAACCTTTAATGTAAATCATATAAATTATAATACAAAATAATTTACTAAATCAAACGATCAATAAATTTTTCCATCGGTCAGGAGCCAGCGGACGGCCAAAAAGTCATAATAGCAATGGTAGTAACAGGAACAATCATAATAGTCAAAAAAAACGAAAAAAATAATTTCGATTCACATTTTGGCCAATGGTCATTTTTTTTCATTAGTCAGCAGCCAACGGACGGCCAAAAAGTCTTATTATCAATGATAGTAACAAGAACAATCAGAAGAGTCAAAAAAACTCCGGGATTCTAACCCAAAAACTAGTTAAATTGCATAGCAATTAGAAGTAAACAACTTTTATTTATGTTTATTATATAACATTGGTCAGCAGCCAGCGGACGGCCAAAAAGTCATAATAGCAATGGTAGAAACAGGAACAATCATAATAATCAAAAAAAACGAAAAAAATAATTTCGATTCACATTTTGGCCAATGGTCATTTTTTTCATTGGTCAGCAGCCAGCGGACGGCCAAAAATTCTTATTATCAATGATAGTAACAAGAACAATCATAAGAGTCAAAAAACTCCGGGATTCTAACCCCAAAACTAGTTAAATTTCATAGCAATTAAAAGTAAACAACTTTTATTTATGTTTATTATATAACTTGTTAAATTGCATAGCATTAAAAGTAAACAACTTTTATCTATGTTTATTATATAACAAAAACTAGTTAAATTGCATAGCAATTAAAAGTAAACAACTTTTATTTATGTTTATTATATAACTAGTTAAATTGCATAGCAATTAAAAGTAAACAACTTTTATTTATGTTTATTATATAATAGATAATTTAACAAATCTTATATATAACACACCGAGGGAGAGAGAGATGAGGGGTGGGGCACCTCTTATGCATGAGATAGAGATGAGGGGTGGGGCACCTCTTTCTCATGCATAGCAATTAAAAAGCGATAACCTAATATACCCAATGCAAATAGATAGGGAGGACAACGGACGGACAACGGACGGACAACCAAAAACGAGCCCATAAATTGCATAGCAATTAAAAGTCGAGATCTCGCCGAGAAAATCTCGTCTCGTCTCGACATTAAAATTCTCGTCTCGATCTCGACTCCATTTTTCACAATCTCGTCTCGTCTCGTCTCGGTTTTTCGAGACGAGACGAGACCGAGATTTTTCTCGGTTTTTCCGCATCACTAAAATTCGTCCCACTATGTCTGGAAAAGGGACTTCATTAAACTACATATTACATACACGATGTTTATTAACACATCACTCTTTCCCTTTCTCCATCTCTTTCACTCACGCCCCCATATCTTGCCAGGCACACATGAAGGGGGCGGAAGTTGAGGAAAAAGAGAGGAGATAGGTAAAAATGTGACAACGAGCCATCACAGAATATACCCCAACTCCAAATCGGCCATGCCCTTGAGAGCCCCCGTTATTTTAGCCAAATCGTGTGGTGTGACGTGAACTATGATACCGTCCTCAACAATACTTATGCGAATGTTGGAAGGCTGGCCGCCATTAACACTATCCCCATTGACCTGGTATTGAGACGAAGATTTTGAGGCTTGTATTCCGTTATCTTTGAGGGAGCCATTGAATACGACGAAAGTAGCACCTGGACCAAGCACAAAGTTTGTGAGAGAAATTTTACTAAGACAACGGAAAAACGATATGAAACGTAAAATTATATAAATAAATAGATGTCGTGCGAGGTTATGTATATATGCCCCCCAAGTGGTATGTCAAACATATTCAATTATATAGTGAAGAATCTCACTAGTCATCAAATTTTATTTTATTTTTCATAATTTATATGCAGACTCAATCGAAGAGCATGGGCTAAGTTCATTGAATTTAATCACAAATAACTTTTAAACGACGATCACAAACTTAACTGGCTAAAAAAGTTAACCGAATAGAAAAAATCTATTTTAGCCAACCTTTGAACGGAGGGGGGAGGGCTTTATGATTTAGGTCAGGGAAAAATTATTTTTAAAAATTTTAGTTAAAATTGTGGAATTTGGGCTTGCCTCCCCTTAACTAAGCACATGCCCCTGTACACTGGCCAACTGAAAATGAGGTCATTAGAAGTATAATGCAATGCTTTAATAAACTCAAAATTATGGCACATTATAAATCCCCGTGAACAATTATAAGTGCTTCCATACCAATGGATTTGTCGATTGGAGACGCTTGATACAAAAAGTTTTCGCTACTATACTGGCCACTCGATTCATCTTGAACGCACACCATATGGGCGTCCAGGGCTCCGTGCAAATTCCCTGCGAATGCCAACACATGGTCACTGATGGTAGATTGGCTGATTATATTGAGGACCTGGCCCCCAAAATAATGATCAACAATAAAATCAAATGTCATTTAAAGTCTTCTCAAAAATGTATGACGATTTCGCATATTTAAGTAGTCTATTTATAAAGCCTGTACGGGCAACCCAGACAGAACCCAACACGAAATGCAAAAATTTGCCAAAATCTTTATTAAAAAAATTCGTCGGGCTGGGTCTGAGCTGAGGTCAGGTAAAAAATTAAAAAAGGTATTTCAGGCTAGGACAATTAAAAAATGAAACATCGGGGGCCCGGGCCGAAGAAATATAATTTGGCAAGTCTGTAATTTGTAACGCAAATTTATAGGCACTAAAACATTCAATCCTCCTATATGATGTGTTTCAACGTTTAATGAAGTCACCTCACAATCATTTTAGACAATCTAGATGCCATTTTAAAAGTGCACTGCTATTCAGGAAACAACGCAGTTTTTATTAAATAAGAATAAAAGTTAAGCCTAATGTGCTTACTTCTTTCAAATTCTCACGGCACACATTAAGGGTGACCGTTTTGCCACTGATAGACACGTAAAAACCGGAGATTCGAGGGAGGGTGTATTTAAAATTTCTGGAATCCTAAAAGTTTTTTAATAAAATACACAAAAGAGCAATGAATATATCCACGAGCGTATATGATTACAAGATAAAATTCAAAAATTCTTACCGCTAATAAATTAATAATGGTATGATTCAGTTCGTAGAATGTTGATTTTCGATCCAAGATTGAGATGAAGGGGTAAGGGTAAGCTGAGACAGAGAAAGACAAATGTCAAGTTAAAGTTAAAATTCGTAATAACTTCAAATACAATAGCAACACGATGCTAATTAAGGCTTACAAAACATTAGTTTTGGTAAAACGGCTGGGTTTTGTTTGGTCGACTTTTGGTTTTAGTCGACTAAACATAAACAGACCAAAAGTTTGGCCAAAAATTTTTTGGTCTGTATATGCGACTAAGAAAAACAAATCAAAAAAACTTTGGTCTGTTTATGTTTAGTCGACCAAAACCATAGGTCGAAACAAAACCCAGCCGTTTTTTACAACGCTACAAAACATGTTGCACTAATGGGTAGAGTATGTGCTAATAAAGTGACCGTTAAAATTTAATTTAACAAATAAACTGTTTAAAAAAGCATTCATGTTACATAAAATCATCTTCAACGTAACAACATACACTTTATTCAAAGATCCTTGCACGTTAAAGGGTAGAAATTTTTCAAGCATATTCACTGCTAATGCAATCTTAATCATATTTATTTACCGGAGTTTAGATTAAAAAGTGGCCTAACCTTTTTCTGTTTTATTAATGTGTAGCCCCTTTAAATCTAAAAACAAACATTTTTGGAAAACAGGTAAAAGTCTCGTAAAATGCCTCATCGTCTTTGGTCGATTAGGGTAAAAACTTCCAAAATTTAATATAAAATACTATATTTTATCATTAAAATCACGATAAAGCCTTCTTATTTAAGCTCAAAGTTCGTCATAACTCAAGCAAATCATTAAATTGTTGCTTTTTTCGTAAACCATACCCAAAAGTCGCGATTAAATCATTATCGAGTGTCACCTACTTTTATACTCCAAGCCGAGGCGTAGCAACAGCCGTAAAGGCAACATCTTGGCCCAAGGCGTTTCCCACCGATGAACCAGCAAGGCAAATAGGAAGGGCTCATCGCCGGGCGGAAGGCTTAAGTTTTGCAGGCAATGGAATGGTTGACGAGGAGGGAATAGGAGAAAGCCCCCGTGCAATTTATTGTTGAAGAGTCTGAATTCACCTCGACCCTCTTGGTCCTCCTTTTCAAGACTATCGCTCTTACAAGAATTAGCGTTGGGTGAGGTGGTGGATGGGTGCTTTTTGTCAATTATTATGGCGTAATCTTTGTTCGACATGAAATTGATCGGCAAAAATGCTTGGGGCGAAAATTGATTGCCTAAAAACATTTAGAGAGCCAAATAAACAATTGAAAATATAAGATCGTCGTGTAACATAATGTGAATTGGTTCAAATTTTCGTTTCCCACAACTAGCGTGTTATTAAGGGGGTTGATTTGGTTCAATATATACTAAGACTCGTAATGATTTAAGCTAATTTTTACCCATAAAATTACTTTATTCGATTATGGCTAACATCCATTATCTTATTCCTAAGGGTGACTTAGTTTCAACATCAAAATAATGATGTCGTAAAAAATAGAGTCCGTAATATTTCAACCATAGGATAAAATTATAAATTCAGTCGCGAAAGGAACTCGTTAAATCACGAAGCAACAAACATCTTCTTAGCAAATCTATTAAAACATTGATGGAAATGCCAACAAAATTATGCCACTGCCAATAAATGGTGATACGGAGAAGAAACATTCCCTAAAATTGTCCATACATAATGGATAAAATCGATAAATACCTTTAAGGATTTCCATGTAAAGTTGGTGCATTTGGTAGCCAAACTCGAGGATTAGCCTGGCGATCGCATTACAGGATGGTTGACAGTTTTCCGCAATTGCAGCGTCAACATTTTGGGCAGATTCCCTTAGTTCATCGGGCAGGTGAAAGACGGATACAATTTCGCGTTGACCAACATTCCTCATACCCACGGTCGTTAAACAGAGATATCTCTGGTCCTCATTTTGAGGCGAGCAACAACCAACTAAATATTTCACCGCATATTTATTAAAAAAACCAATCGCAAAAAAGTTGCAAAATTGAATTTTAAATCCTTTTTGGATTTTTAAGAGGAAGACAAAAACATATTGCCTAAATAAATCTCCTTTTATTAATTTTATTATAATTGTAGTATTTTGAACTGATTTTATCATAATTAGATAAATATCAATCAACTATATTTTACCAAAAATTTGAATAACGTTATATGTATATAAACAAGAATCTATGAAAAATGAAGATAGGAATACCCCTCCCACCCGCGGCTAACAATTTCCATATTAAGAATAAGCCCGATTAGAAAACTTGAAGATAAAATAAGAGTTTTAAGGCTATTATTGCTTATCGATGACGAAAAAAGAATTCAACCAAATCATCAGTTTTGGCAAAAATACAAGGTCGTTTTATTAATGATATAAGATGTGTGGTCTGCCGTCAGAGCCTAGCAAAATTTTATGCCCAGAGCTTGAATATTAGGTTTACCGAACATCATTTAAAAATGGCAACTCTTATAAATCTAAAATAATAGGTAGAATGATTCGATTGACTTGCTATTTTGGCGCACGCCGTTCTTATAGTCGTATTAGTTTAATGTAATAGTTTCAGGTCGCTTGTTGGCTAGGATTTGTCTCAAAATTAAACAGGCCCATCAAGCCCGACCCAAGATAAATATTAATTATATGTTATTTTTTCCAAAACAGCAAATCATTTTTTACAGCCTAGACCAAATTTAACGTTTCGAAAAAATGCCACTTTGAATTATACAAAACTCCTTCGCCCCCCTTATAAGTTGATAACGAACACGATTTGTAAAACATTTTTAGAATCTACAAGTAAAACTAGGGGGCCCTATGAAAAAATAATATATACTACTGATTGGTTTGCAACGCAGCCACATTAAATGTCTTCAAAAGAAGACGAGGAGACTATAAATGTGGGCGTGGCCCTTTTATACAAACTGTAATATCACTCTAGCAGATCACAAGGAGTAGAGTTGTTAAATTGCTAACTTGCTTCAAACTCCAGACGCGAGCACGCACACTGAGTTGATTAATATGCGCGTTAGCACTATATGTGCTCGCTGTTCGGTGCACTAAGCAGAACAGTAGCATATAAAAATGCTCGAGGGCCGAGCAGAAACTCGAGCAGATGGTAGCTGGAGATGAGGCAAGTTAGCAATTTAACAACTCTAACAGGGAGTGTATGTTTTTACGGGAAAGGAGAGTAGCTTTAATCTTCAAGTGCTCCGACACAATCAACATGGGCAGTCTAGGCTCGTCGTGGGCAGCAACTGGTTGAGAGGAGGCCCGCTTGAATTCTAGCGTCAGAGGAGGAGGGTAATTAAGGGCCGAAACGATGAAATAGGCTTTATTGCTGCTAGAATCATCGATTACAGCGTCGCCACCGTCTTCGTAGGTAGTGCCTCCGTTCTTATTTAGAGCTAAGGAGGTAAAGTAAGGTTAAAGAAGTTACAATTTTGCCTAATAAATAATAATTAATCGTCGATTGTAGCCATGTTAAACGTATAGCGGTACTAGCGTCGCAAAGAGACCTGGTTTTTTACGTCAATAACTCCAACTAAGACTAATGGCCCACTTAACAACAACCACTCTGGTCAATTTTTCAAATTTGGACTAAGCCTCGAGGTAGACTAAGAAAAACAGACCGAGAGTTTTTGTTTATTCGACAACAGCAAAGGTCGACCAAACAAAACCCAAATCTTTTAACGACACTAGTGGGTACTAAGCGATGCGAATTGAATATCAAAGCGTTTCACGTTGTAACCAGGATTTGAATTGGAAGAAAAAACGGCATAAAGTTTTGGGAAGAGGAAAAATGCCGGCTTTTAATAACCTTTTTGCAATTGTGGCATTTAAATTTTTGGGGGGCCCGCTACACCTATGAATCGCATTGATATATATACATTAACCGACAGCCTATTAATTCAAAACGGTTATCATTCATGCGTCTTTATGGGAAATCGCGGTAGAACCATAGAATAAGGACGAACACCCAGTAACCCTTTAGACCTCCTCAATTTATCTTGTAAGTTATGGTTTAAAACACCGTTTTAAAAAATTGTCTTTATATATTATAAATTATATATTTACAAGCAATGCAATCCAAAAAAACGGTTGAATAAAGCAAGCACTTTCCTTTGGCAAAAAGATTGTAATTTAATACGGTTATCAACTCACAAAAGTTTTTTATGAATTAGATAATTATGCTTTTTTCAACAACGTTCACCTAAGGCCGATTAAAAACGATTTCAGGATTTTACTTAACCATCATTAAATTTAATATTCCAAGGATTTAATAGGTACAAGGCGCTTTTATAACATAATAGTGATTTAAAATGTTGATACATACACTATATTTTCAACAAAATTAAACATGAGTCAAGGTCTATATTCCACAAATCCAAACGGCATATCGCATCTCTTCAAAAATCCCCCACTACATATAAATCAATATGTAGACATTAATAATATAACGTCACCCCTATAAATACAACGTTCACAACGCCTTAAGCCGCAAAACCCAGTGTTAGAGTTATCCATAATCCTGGTTAAAAATTACAATTTATCCTTTTGGACCGTATGCGACCGTGGCATGTAGACGACCTCATTTTGCGACACCCATAGGCGGAATGTTTGGAGGAGCTAGGGGTAGTCGGATTGGAGAGGGTACAGGTCGAAGCCATGAGGTCATCTAGCAGCGATAAATCACCGCCGGGCCTTATACCATCCGAAAACATGACTCGCTTTTTCTTCCCGCTACAAGAGGATGAAGAGGGTTGTTGCTGCTTACTGGAGCTTAGCCTACCATCTAGACAGCTTCCGGGACCGCCGGGTGTGCTCGCTGAATTATATGAAAAAACGACATTTTATAATAGGATTAAAAATGTAAAAAAATAATAAGGTGAGGTCCATTAATAAAAAAGGAGTTTGGTCTCCTCGGACCGGGGTCAGAGAAATTAAATTAAAACCACAGCAATTTTTTGTTTGTAGGCAAAGATTTGGACAGAATCGTATTTATCCCTTACAAAACAACAAGGTTGGACAAACTTTAAAATAATCATTCGAGATCATAAATAAAAAAGTATTTTGGCCTCGAGCCGGGGCCAGATCAATTATATTCAAACAACGGTCGTTATTTATTTGTAGGCAAAAGTATAGCCAGATTGTATTTATCCATTACACAGCAACAAGGTTGGATATTTCAAAAAAATCAGTTGATATTAACAAAAGACAGCAAAAAAAATGATTTTGGCCTCGGGCCGGGGTCAGACAATTTACATCACTCAGCGGTCATTTTTTATTTTTAGGCAAAGATTTAGCCAGTATCATAGTTTTCCGATACAAAGCAACAAGATTAGACAAGCTTTGAAAATAATCATTTGAAATTTACAAAGATTTTGCCTAGGGGGGGGGGGGGGGGAAATTAATTCAAACGGAGGGCATTATTTAGTTTTGGGCAAAATTTTGCATTGTAATTTGCCATTATAAAGCAACAAGTTGGACACTTACCAAACAACATTTTCGCCCAAAGTGAGCCCATAAATTGCATATTAGTGTTGTTAAAACGGCTGGGTTACAAAGTTTTTCATAATCGACCGCTAGGCTTGGTCGAAATTTTCTTAGTCGACTAAAACCAAAGGTCGACCAAACAAAACCCAGCCGCTTTTACAACACCATTGCATAGCAATTAAAAGAAACGCGCTCAAAAAATAACAATAGAATCGGTTAAATTTGATCAAACCTAAATTAAACGTTTTGCCATCGCAGCTGTGCTGTTGGCTAGCAATTGAATCCGATTTTTTTGGCGTAGAATTTTTGGGGGGTGAAATCGCAAATATTTCACTGTGTGAGAGGGGGGGGGGCGGGGCAATTTTTAAAAATTATAACAGCTGTTTGTAAAGCTTAACAAATTTAAGTAGGTTGCGGTAACCTACATAATTTTCAAGGAGGATGAATAAATATATATGGGACAAGGAGAAATAAGCGTACGAAATTAAACCGAACAATGCGCCGCTTTGAACGGGAATAGATTTAGTATGGAGTGATCCTGATACGAGGTAATTATCCAATTTAAATTTGTTTTGCCAATTTAAATATATCAAGAAAGACCAACCAAGTCCATTTCTTATAATACATGTCCTAACCAGACAAAATTTTCCAAATCGCGTTAGAGGTACTGATTTTTTTTTAATATTCCACTAATGTTAGATCAAATATCGCTTAGATATAGGCCAAACATGGGCGTAACCAGAATTGGGATTAGAGGGGGGCAATAATGATTTAGGGAGGGGCAAAATGATCATTTTTTGAAATTTTAGCCATAATTTTAATAAATTTCAACAAATTTTTGGATTAAAAAAGGGTCACCCACCCCTCCCCCCCCCCCCCCCTCCCTCCTCGGCTAGGCCCTGAGGCCAACATCTTATACTTTCTCGTCTGATGCAAAATTAATAAATGCCCCTTACACAGCTTTCAATGAAGGGGTGTAATAACGAAAGTAAAAATAATAAGAAAAGATTGAGTTTTGAAGCCGCAAAGTCGACTGGTCATTATTTTGATCAAAAATTTATCGCCCGGGTTGAAGGGTGGGGTTACTGTTTATTAAGACATTCGGATTACATTTTGATCAAAATATTAGCTAAATAATCAAGCTAACTCAGAAGAAACCTCATGTTAATTCCACAATTCAATATCAATAAAAGACGGCCAAAAAGCCATATTATCAATGGAATTAACAAGAACAATCATAAGAGTCAAAACAACGGAAAAAAAATTTTTCGATTCACATTTTGGCCAATGGTCATTTCATTCCGGTCAGCAGCCAACGGACGGCCAAAAAGTCTTATTATCAATGGTATTAACAAGAACATTATATTAATTTAAACAAAAAAAATAAAATAAAATTTGGCCTCTCGGGATTCGAACCCACATCATTAGAGGCATAAGCCTTGGGCCACAGGGACGCGTATCAGTATAGGCATAGGCCCTTGTAGGAGAGGCCATGGGGTAATTATCAATGTTAACCAATTCAAAAACGAAAAACAAATTTCGATTCACAGTTTGGCCAATGGTCATTTTTTTCATTGGTCAGTAGCCAGCGGGCGACCAAAAAGCCATATTATCAATGGTATTAACAAGAACAATATATTAATTTAATTTAAAAAATAATTTTGCCCTCTCCGGGATTCGAACCCACATCAGTAGAGGCATAGGCCTTAGTAGGGGCACAGGGACCCATATCAATAGAGGCATAGGCCCTTGTAGTAAAGGGTATAGGGTAATTATTAATGTTAACTTAATATACCCTTCAAAAACGAAAAAAAATTTTTTGATTTATTTGGCCAATGGTCATTTTTCCATTGGTCAGTAGCCAGCGGGCGGTCAAAAAGTCATATTATCAATGGTATTAACAAGAACAAAATATTAAATTAATTTAACCAGGTCACAAAGCTGGCGCCAATAACTTGGAGGGTAACGGACGGACGGACAACGGACGGACGGACGGACAACAAAAAACGAGCCCATAAAATGCATAGCAATTAATAGGTGACTTTTAAATAGCAAAACAGTCATACTTGATTCATACAATCAATTAGGGCCATTTAATAATTTAAAACCAAAACGGTTTCACCAGCGCCTCTAGTATTAGAATTAAGTCAAAACTATGGTAAAAACAACAACCTAAAATTTAATAATTTATAAATTTCCAACTTTCCAATTAATAATACATCGATCACTATAGTTGATCTGCGAAAAATTCCAATTAGTTTACGCAACTGACAAAGCGTCAAATTAATAGCGAATGACAAATATAGCGATCCTACACTATTTAAAACCGACCATGGCTCAAGGTCGGCAAAAAAGGGTATTTCAATTTTAACCCTCGATTTAAACCTCTAAAGCCTGAAACTTGTTATACTTAATATTTTTACTTCATATTATTATTAAATTTAGCGGTATAATGGTAGTTATTAGAACGACCCTTAAATATTCTCATGTATTTTAAAACAGCTTGGGGTCTGAGAGACCCCACCTGAGTTATATTAAGAAAATAATCTCCTTCCCGAGTGTTGATAACAAAATACTAAATTATAATTCGTTTCATACCAAGAAGGTGTTATAATATACCTGTCAAGTATAAAATATGTAATACTGGTGAGCCTTAAATTAAATTAAAGTAATCACGTTTAAATAAGTAAAACTCTAATATAATTCAGAGAACAACAATTTTTGACCTCGCCTTTAAGTGTTTTTAACGACTAGAAATTAACTAGCATAAACGAAGGTCAAGTGGTGTAATAACTTTTTAAATCCTTACTCCCCGGACGGAGTTAAAGGTATTTTGCTTACACTAACAACGATGAGATTGTAAAAGAACCAGCCTAGCTACAAATAAAAGCTGGTGCCAAGTTTTTAAGCTACGCATTGGATAAAATCGAACATATTGATTGCGCTAGACAAGTGGTTAAAAATGTTTAGAGACCACCAAATAATTTTTAAACCTAAACGGGCTAAGAATTTGTGAGAAAATAAATTCATCATGTGATTTATAAAAAAAAATTATCGAACCCCGATTTTATAACATGGCTGCTTTAAAGGGCTACATAAATTTCCATAATTTATAACTTATTTTAATTATGATTTGAAATTTCATAAATTTGGCTCAATGAGATATTTTATAAGTGTATTATATTGTCACTTTTTCCTTTAATTATATAATATTTTTAATAATAGATTATATCCAAACAAAATTAAGAAATAAATTGAATTTTCTATCAAATATAACTAAATTATTGATACATATCGATTAAATCATCATTTTTCTGGCAGGGCAACTCTGAAGTTCGGGCATGGGCAGGTAAATTAGTATATATTAAAACTCGGGCCTTCGGCCCTCGTGGGAAGGGGGAGAAGGGAAGGGAAGAGGGGAAGGGAAGGGGGGACGACTCATCTGTACTTCGTATAAATGTATCATATTTGCTATGCAATTTATGGGCGAGAAAGGTGGGAAGGGGCGAGAATGCCTATAGGGGGGTATTAAATGCCTAATGATTAATTAATTATTTATACAAATTTTCCATTATAGGCAAAATGTAATATAGGCAAAATGTAATATAGGCAAGGGTTAGGGTTAGATTTAGTGTTTGCATCTAGTTGCGTATTACATTAGTTTTTATGGCCTTTAGTGATTATGGGTCTAACAAACATTATATTATAAAACAACACAATGTTAAGAATTTGCAGAATTGTTGGGAGAAATTTTTTGTTGAATTTGAACAATTTTTAATTAAAAAAATCAAAAATTTGGCCAATGGTCACTTTTTCTCTATTGGTCAGTACCAACAGATACTCTATAAGTCAATGATAGCCAAAAAACGGAAAAAAAAATTTTGATGCTCACTTTGGCCAATGGTCATTTTTTTCCATTGGTCAGCAGCCAGCACACGGTAAAAGTGGATATAAATTCATAAGAGTAAAAAAAACGAAAAAAAAATTTTCGAATCACATTTTGGCCAATGGTCATTTTTTTCCATTGATCAGCAGCCAGGACACGGTAAAAGTGGATATAAATTCATAATAGTCAAAAAAAACAACAAAAAAAAGTTTTCGAATCACATTTTGGCCAATGGTCATTTTATTCCATTGGTCAGCAGCCAGCGGACGGCCAAAAAGTCATAATAGCAATGGTAGGAACAGGAACAATCATAATAGTCAAAAAAAAACGAAAAAAATAATTTCGATTCACATTTTGGCCAATGGTCATTTTTTCAATCGGTCAGGAGCCAGCGGACGGCCAAAAAGTCATAATAGCAATGGTAGTAACAGGAACAATCCTAATAGTAAAAAAAAACGAAAAAATAAACTCGGATTCACATTTTGGCCAATGGTCATTTTTTTCATTGGTCAGCAGCCAACGGACGGCCAAAAAGTCTTATTATCAATGATAGTAACAAGAACAATCATAAGAGTCAAAAAAAACTCCGGGATTCTAACCCAAAAACTAGTTAAATTGCATAGCAATTAAAAGTAAACAACTTTTATTTATGTTTATTATATAACATTGGTCAGCAGCCAGCGGACGTCCAAAAAGTCATAATAGCAATGGTAGAAACAGGAACAATCATAATAGTCAAAAAAAACGAAAAAAATAATTTCGATTCACATTTTGGCCAATGGTCATTTTTTTCATTGGTCAGCAGCCAGCGGACGGCCAAAAATTCTTATTATCAATGATAGTAACAAGAACAATCATAAGAGTCAAAAAAACTCCGGGATTCTAACCCCAAAACTAGTTAAATTGCATAGCAATTAAAAAGTAAACAACTTTTATTTATGTTTATTATATAACTAGTTAAATTGCATAGCATTAAAGTAAACAACTTTTATCTATGTTTATTATATAATAGATAATTTAACAAATCTTATATATAACACACCGAGGGAGATAAAGATGAGGGGTGGGGCACCTCTTATGCATTAATTTAAAAAATAACACAGCGAGGGAGATACAGATGAGGGGTGGGGCACCTCTTTCTCATGCATTAATTTAAAAAATCGATAACCTAATATACCCAATGCAAATAGATAGGAGGGTAACGGACGGACAACGGACGGACGGACGGACGGACAACAAAAAACGAGCCCATAAATTGCATAGCAATTAAAATTGACCAGAATGGGTTTAGCAGAAGAATTTTAACAAATCTCACCTCTGATCTAAAACCTGGTAGTAAAATACTTTCAAAACAACCTAATTTGAAAATCTGGGCCAGATAAGACCTATCCCCAACCTATGAGAGGCCCGTATCCCTGATTTTAAGAACTTAATAATATGCCAAAAGAAGCTAAAAAATTCTGAAATTGCACATCTCACAAGTTTCATTGTACCTTCAAAAGGAAAATTATTTAAACTTGAAAAAACTTTAAGACATAGTGACTATTCAAATAATAGACAAATTGTTAAGTGGCATCAAGACTTTTCAATTATGAACCTAATGGCAGTATTCAATAAATCTCACCATTTTTGAGTACCCCAGCTATGGGCACGTATACTACAGGAGGTTTTTGTGGACAATTAGTTTGAGCTTGTATCAAGGGTGGTATTTTAGAGCAATACTCTTCAGGTTTCATAGGGTTTGGGGAAGTATTAGGCAGTTTGGGGGTCTTTTGTAAAGTAGGGAGCTCTTCAGATGATGATGCTGTGACAATTTTGCTTGCAATTGTGAGTAAGGTGTTATCAGTGGGATTGATCTCCTCATGATCTTCATCAGTTATAGATGTATTCATTCCAGATGAAGTGGGCAAATCTACAAACATTTTAACCCAAACATTATAAAACTATCATTGTGTAGATCAATTGTGTTATTAAAGAAATTAATATGAATAGAAATCATCAATTAGTTGTTGCATTTCATTTTCTACAACCAAGCCAAAAAAACTATGAATGATTTTCATTTATATTATAAAATTTTACGAAAGTTAATATTATCTGTATTTTAATCAATCAGATCATTACCATTATTTAGCAACTGGAAACATGCAGTACACACCCTAGAAAGTTTGAAATCCATAGAGGGCAATGTTAATCTCTTGTTACAACAAGCAGAGCACAGAATCTTATATTTAAACATAAAAAAAATGATTTATGATATAAAACCAATTTTATAGTATAATGTATCAGTCAAAGACAAAATATTTTACTTTTCCACAAGCCCTACAATGATGTCGCCGTCTTACAATGGTAAACTTTTGATCACAATACATACAAGCATCAGCTTGATCATCTGGTATCCAAAATGGTTTTTCATAGCCAAGCATAGAATTTATTCTATGAGGCATTGTTGAATCTGAAGGGGGCACAGGATATTGAATACTACTTTGTGTATTGCTGTTGGAAACATCATTTAAAGAAGAATTTGTTAAAGCATTATGTTTATTTGAGTTAAATGGTGTATTATTATTATAATGGATTAATGAGGGTTTAGAGTCAGGCCGTGTATCTGCTGTCAAAAATGGATTATAAATGCCTCCTGGAATTTCAAAGTTGTTAGGTTGACTTAATTCATCCGATTGCATTCCAATTTCAAAACTAGAGGTATGACCCAATCGAGTACTAGTTGCATACGGATATTCTGAGTCCTTGAGAGAAGTTACAGGCAATGTACACAAATCAGATATATTAGGGCAAGTAGATACTGGCATAGATAAGTGACTTAAATCATGATTCCTTTTGGAATGAGGTTCTGGCAGCAAATTGTTTTTTTCAGCTGTAACATTGGCTAATAGATCAGGTAGGTTTTGATGTTCATGAAAAAGTTTATCACTCCTTTGAAATTCTTTAAAATCATTATTCGTGTTTTGAGATTTATTTGAAGGGTCTAAAATTTATGATATAACATATGTAAATAATTCTTTGAAAAACTTAGATTAAAATACAAAGTTATAGTTACCGTCATTCAAATTTTGAAAATCATCTAAAATAGTCCCTATAACACAATTTTCCATTGTATCATTTTTCAAAAAAATCTAACTCGTTACATTTTCTTAACTACACGATTTTGTTAAACACATGATACTTAACGAATTATATCTTGTAAAAGTTTGCAGTCCTACGTGGCCTGATGACCCAAAATCTAGTCCAAAACTTAAATATCGCTTTGAAGGCAACCCTGCATTAGGGCGGGCGTAGACGTATGTTTTTAACAGTTTTTAAAGTAAATTGGATTATATCAAATGCTTTGCCAACTACTTTTTTAAAATTACTTGCGATTTAATTAAGCTTATAGAATTGCAGTAGCTAGGGAAGAATGCCCCCCCCCCCTTTTGACAAAAAATAATAATTTTTTTAAATTATAGGGAAAACTCAATGATATTATTGCACATATAGAAATAATAAATTTTCTTAATTTATTTGATATTTAATTTTAGATATAATCTACTGATTCTAACACTATTTATACAACATTTTCTGTCCCGAGTGCTTAGTTTTTAATATAAAGAAATTTAATTCTTATTTATTTTTCTATAGAACTATCTCAATTATTAAAATAAACGAGGAAGATGCTAAGAAACCCAAATTTTAGTTATAAAAGTAATTAATAATTTTATTTTTTTTAAGTATTTAACAAAATTATTTAAACTTACATTAGTTCTTAGTTTATAGAAATTGCGGGTACTATACCAGTGTTATAAAAACGGTTGGGTTTTGTTTGGTCGACCTTTGGTTTTAGTCAACTAAGCATCAACAAACCAAAGATTTTTTGGCTCGTTTTTCTTAGTCGCATAAATAGACCAAAGGTTTTGTCAGGACTGGGAACCTTTATTTACTACAGATTTCGAAGCGATACAATAATAGAAAAGAAAAGTGAGTCAAACGTGTATATCAAACGCATATATAAGTTACAACCAATTAACGATAATTTGATTGACAACACATCGGTAACTAACATATCACCTGAGGCGCTTCGCACTCCAATTACCCCTCTACAGTTCCCCCCCTTTTCACAGACAAAATCCTTAAGGAATGCTGGCGGTTTCCGACTACGTTGCGGGTATCTAGGTTCTTCTCGGCGTTCCTGACTGGTTTTGAATTTGTTCCCTTGTAGCACTTGTTCCCCGGTTTTGCATTTGTTCCCTAGAAGCACTTATTCCCGCTTCCCTTTCTGATGTTATCCTTTGCGGCCACCCGTTCTCTTGTCCCAGTGTGGTCCAATCCAGGATTTTCGGTTTCTCTACTTGATCCTCGTGTCTATGGTGTTTTCTTCCCTGTGCCCATACATCGTAGGACCGATTACCGTGCTTGGCTTTTATCGTGCCTTCTACCCATTTGCTTGGTCCTAAAAACATACGTACCTAAACCAAGTCTCCTACGTTGAACATCCTCGGGTTCCCGGTTTTTAACCATTGTTGTGGTACGGTTTCCCTCAATATCTCCCATTCGGTTCGCATACTCCTTTTTAGCATCATCTCTGCTGGGCTTTTATTGATTGTGGGGTGTTATGTCAATCTGTAGTTTTCCAAAAATCTATTTAGCCCTACTTCCAACTCGTTTATAATAATGGCTTCTTTAATTAATCCTACATATCTTTCTGCCAGACCGTTAGACGCAGGATGGTAAGGAGCTGTCCATCGCTGATTAATCCCTCTCATCTTGCAATTCTGTAATTCCTGACCTTTGAATTGCGGGCCGTTATCTGATATTAACCATGACGGATTTCCAAATCTAGCAAACGTTTCGGCAAGTTTTTTTATAATGGTGGTCGCTGTGGTGTCTTCTAATTTGAACACTTCTACCCATTTCGAGCTATTGTCCACCATCACCAGGTATGACTTACCCTTGAGGGGACCCATGATATCGATATGTACTTGAACCCACGGTTTATGGCTAGGTTGACACTCTATCAACGGTGCCTTCTTCGCCGCCGTGGCAGTGTAATTGCAATTCCGGCACCCTTTCGCTACGCTCAATAAGTCATCGTCGAGAGTAGGCCACCAACACCATATATACTGCCCTGCCACTTCTTGCATTCGCTTGATACCCACGTGGCCCCTATGTAATCTTTGGAGTACCGCTCCTCGTAACTTAGCCGGAATCAATATTCGTCGTCCTTTGTAAAATATTATGTTTTTAGCTTCGTGTAACTTTGGCAGGTGTTTTTCGTAGGAGCGTTAGACCATCCGTGACCATTGTGTTTTGTCTACCTCTCATCCACTCTTTTAACTGACGTAGCCCGGGATCATCCAAGGTGTGTTGTCTTACTACGTCCAATGATATAAATGGATTTGTCGAGTCTTCCGGCATTTCCTCGCTAACCTGATACGCGTTTTCGTTCGGTTTTCTGGACAAGAAATCTGCCGCGTTTTTGGATCCCTTGTTGTACACAAATTTGGTCGTGTAGCCTGATACGAGCCCCCACCTAGTTAGACATGGTGACCATTGTTCTTTGCCCCTTTTGCTCTGATCAAAAAACCAGGGGTCTATGATTTGTCATGATAGAAACGCTTCGTCCTTGTATATATTCATTGAACTTTTTTAGACCATAAACCACTGCATGGGCCTCTCGTTCGATCGTCGAATACCGGCTTTCGCTATCGTTTAATGCTCTTGAAGCATAGGCCACCACTCTCCAATTCTCCCCTGGTGCTCGTTGCTTTAAGATGGCCCATAACCCTGTACCAGAGGCGTCTACGATCAGGCCAGTCTCCCAATCTCCATTAAAGTATGCCAATACGGGGGCTTTAGTCAGCGCGGACTTGATGGCTTCAAATGCGCCGTGTTGTTCTCCACCCCAATGGTACAACACGTTTTTTTTCATGAGTTTCTGAATCGGGTGCACGATTTTGGCGTAATCCTTAATAAACTTTGCAAAATATGCTGTTAACTAGTGATGCGGAAAAACCGAGAAAAATCTCGGTCTCGTCTCGTCTCGTCTCGAAAAACCGAGACGAGACGAGACGAGAATTCGGAAAATGGAGTCGAGATCGAGACGAGAATTTTGATGTCGAGACGAGATGAGATTTTTTCGACGAGATCTCAACTTTTTATTGATCGTAAATTTTAGTAAATTATTGATTATTTTAATTTTCATGATTTACATTTAAGGTAATAAGTGTAAATCAATATGTATGAAATATATTTGATATCCAAAAAAATTTTAAGTGTAGTAAATTTTATACATCTTTGCAAAAATTAAAATTTGGCAATCATTTAGATTTACCTAAGTATGGTTGACCCTTAGGGTATGTGAATAATTTTATAATAAAAATGTTAGGCTTAGAATAAATTCTGGTGGAATAGTAAATATTACTAAAGCATATTTAAATTTCGCAGTTCTCATCCTGCATAATGCGTTAATTATAAATTGGTGTTCAATCTTTGAACAATTATACAACTTGAACTAAGGTGGCTCGAGGTTTTTGAGCACCCGCCTAACGATTTCAAAAGTTAAAATATTAAATACACAGTAATAGATTAAATCTTGAGTCATAAGTTTTTTTAACTGTTTTTATGTTTCAACTAATAGTATACCTCCCAAATTTTTGAACCTTAATAAGACATTATGTGAATACATAGTTATAGTTTTGACATATGCATTACTGTTCATATTATAAACAGGGTTGGCAGGTGCATTCAAATTTACTATAATTTCTATAATTATGCAGTATAAAATAAATACACGAATCTGTACTTTCCATAGAAAATGTTATCTTTATGAATTAATTCATATTTTTATGTTGTCAATGAGAGGTGTCCCGCTAAATCTTTAAAAAGTTTGTGTATTAAAGTTTTTCGAAAAATATTAAAGTTTACCATTTGGATTTTTTAACACTGATTTAATATTTTTAATAAAACTCGAAAAATTTTTATTCCGTATATATATTTTTTAAAAGTCGAGACGAGACCGAGATTTTTCTAGACCGAGACGAGACGAGATCGAGATTTTCATAATCGCTCCCGAGACGAGACGAGATTTTGTTTTCAAGACCGAGACGAGATCGAAACACTACTGTTAACCCAAGGAACGATTTTATTTCATTTTTGTTAGTTAAATTTTTCCACTGCTTGACCAGTTCGGCTTTATTGTCGTTGATTTTAATCCCCTTGTTACTTATTACGTATCCCAAAAATGTTACTTCCTTGGCCCACAAGATGCTCTTGAAAATTTTTGGCACAAAAACCCACTTTTGTAACGTTTCTAGTACTTTGAGTAACCGCTCGTTGTGGATTTCTTCTGTTTCCCCTACGATTAGTATATCATCGATGTATACCGCTACCCCCTCCATGCCTCCTAATATCTGATCCATTGTTTTTTGGAAAATCGCCGCGGCACAATTTAAGCCAAAAGGCATCCGGTTAACTTTAAATAAGCCCTTGTGGGTGGAGATAGTCAATCGTTGGCTCGTCTCTGGACCTAGTTCAAGCTGTAGGTACGCTTTCGTTAGGTCCAGCTTAGTAAAATAACATGCGTTATCGAGTTTATTTAACAAATCGTCGATTTTGGGTAAGGGGTACAAACCTTGTGCGTACTTGTTTATAGTAAACCGGTAATTAATACATAATCGCAGAGTCCCATCGCTTTTTTTCACGGGTACCACTAGACTGGCCCATCTTGAGAAATTGATCGGCTCTATTATCCCGTCTCTGACCCATTTATCCAGCTCTTCTTCTACTTCTTTCTTCCACGCCATCGGCACCCTTCGTGCGGGGATAAATACAGGATCTTTGCCCTCTTTTAACGGTACTTCCACCGTTATTCCCTTGACTGCTTTTGATTATTCGTTTAGCTGGCCATCCCATTGCTTCATCACGTGCCGGATCGCGGACTTGGTATCCTTTGGTCTTTTCACGTAATTGACCGCGAACCGTCGCGCCGCAGCTCTGGAGTTCAACGAATTCGTCGCCATATTTCGGGCTCGAATTCTTGGGTCCAATCGATCCCACACGATGGCGACCCCGCTACGTCTGCTACCAATAACGACAGCTGTTTTCTCGTGTCCCCCATTCGGACATCGGCTTGCACCTTGGCTACGATCTTTATTTCCTTGTGGCCGTACGCGTACACCGTCGGGACGGGCTCTTTGTTGCGTGGGATCTCCTTCGCCCATCTTCGCGCCGGTATTATCGATACCGTGGCGCTGGTATCGAAGATGCATTGGAATAATTCGTTATTAATATATATATCTACTGTTAACACATCTAAAGCATGTTTTAACCTGGGATTTCGGACCGGCCCAGGCCACGTTTCTCGTCTCGCCCTACGCTCCACGCCTCTTCGGACCCGTCTTGCAAGGTGCTTAGCCCCCATTTATCGACTCGGCCGTTAACGCCAGCTCTCGTAGGCGGTCCCATTTGATGTAATTTTCTGCCAACAGTCTCGCCTGTAAGCTTCTATCGCGCAATCCTATTATGAATTGGTCGACGATTCTGTTCTGCAATTCTTCGTTTCCGAAGTTGCAGCTGTTAGCTACGGCCTTGAGTCTATTAGCGTACGCGTCTATCGTCTCTCCCTGGCCTTGTCGAACCTTTGAAAATTCGTACCTCTTTGCCCTCGCGCATGAACTCCTCTGGAATAATTTTCATAACATATTTAACTTCTTCATATGTAATTCCTGTCAAAACCTGCGGTCTATAATCCTCTAGTATTAAGTGGAATGCCTCCCCATCAAGGCTGGTTAATAATAGAGCTGCTTTTTGCTCATCTGTCTCCGTCTTATTGCTCCTAAGGAATAGCTCAAATTGTGTTATGAAAGCGTCGATGTTAGCCGTTGTTTTATATTTCTGCATCTCCACGTAGGTTTCACGATGCCACTGTCAGGACTGGGAACCTTTATTTACCACAGATTTCGAAGCGATACAATAATAGAAAAGAAAAGTGAGTCAAACGTGTATATCAAACGCATATATAAGTTACAACCAATTAACGATAATTTGATTGACAACACATCGGTATAACATATCACCTGAAACGCTTCGCACTCCAATTACCTCTCTACAGGTTTGCTATCTTTGGTTTGTTGATGCTTAGTCGACTAGAACCAAAGGTCCATCAAACAAAACCAAGCCGTTTTTACAGCAAATACTCGTAAATAAATGTACAAAGCGTTTTGCACATCTCATCCATGCAAGCTTCGTTGTTAAACATACTTAAAATCTCATTTCTACAGAAAATGTGGTTGACTCTACAGTAGAAATTGATGTGAAAATTCAACTAAAAATTAATATTCCTCATAGTTTAGTAAATTCATCTTTTTAAATTATTTTTTGATGATTATGATATAGCTAACTTTATCAAAGCAAATAAAACTGCTACCGCCTAAGCCGGGCATGGATGGGCTTTTTGTTAAAACTGCAGGCTGGGCGACGAGCGTTATGGAAATAACACGGTCTCGGGACGGCCCTAGCTATAAGTACGAACAAAACCTTTTTATTTTTGTATTTTAATATATAAAAAATGTTTTTTATGATGTTTATTAAATTTTATTAATATTTAACTTTACAATATAATAAAATTCATATTAATTTTTCTTCTTTTTTTTTATTCGTGTATGAGTAAATCGTGAAAAATTGACAAAAATAGGAATATTTAATATTATAAAATTATTGCATAGAGTCATAATTATAAATGCTTTTATGCAGTTTCAAGTGCTACTAGTGAAAATTTAATGGCGCGTTACTTGTTGGAATAAACAAAAGCCTGTTTGAGACTCAAACATATAAATAAATGATTTTTACAGTATTCACAAAAACTGTTAAAAACCCGCAGAATATATAAGATTTCTTTGGTGAAAGGTGTAGACTGGGCCTGTGCTTTGCAAAAACTCAGCGAGGAGGTCTCGGCCTTATAATTTCATTTTAACGGACACGGACGGGACAATTTTTGGTACTGGTAGGCAAATTAAATTTAAGAGGCCTATCTGTTTAGTTCAAACAATAGCCCTAATTAGCACAAACAGAAAAATTGGAAGGAGCTCTTTGCTATTTGTGTCTCTGATTATATTAGTAAGACATTTTTCCGCAAAAACTCATTGTCAATATTTAATTAGTTTTTGTTTAATCAAAATTCTTTGACACAAAATTTAGCCCCTTCCCCCCCTCCCCCCTAATTGGATAGTCCTGCCTCCGCCTGTATATAATCTCAATAAGTTTTTGATAAATAGTATTAATTATCTAGAAAATTGAACCCCCCCCCCCACTTTGGGCAATTTTGGCTACGCCCCTGAGCTCAACAACCACTTTGGAGTTCGGTACGGTCTTTTCAAAAGTATAAATTGGGGGGAGGGGACAAAAAATTTGATAATGCTAGAGAGAATGTTACAAGGTAATCATACTCAAAAAGCCAATTATTTAGAAGTTAAGGCTAATTGTGTTATATATTAAAATATTTACAAATTAAAAGGCTACTTATTACCCTCCCCCGCTTTCCTTGGGACATACCCACTGAGTTTGGGTTAACCTTTTACATACATATTCGTCTTGGGTTCAAAATGTCACAGTCCAAAATGTCACACGAATATCACGAAAAATTAAATCTCAAATGGGGAGGGAATTTGATGTACATCCAATCCTAACCCAACCCCTAACCTAAAACGCTGACCTAAAACACTACCCAATGGAAATTATGCGCTTGCGCAATGAGTAATTGCGAATCTCACGATCGTGAGATTCGCGAATCTCACGATGTGGCTTTGTTACATTTTGGACTGTGACATTTTGAAACGATACCACATATTCCACTATCATGTAGCACGTTGATGTTCTGATCAGCTGATTTTAACATCGTTTTTTTTTAAATAAAATGACTACCAATCCAACTTCGGATTTATTAAATTTTTATAAAAATAAGGCGATTGAATATGATCAGGATATAAAACAATTAGGAATTAAACTAGACTCTATAAAGAAAAACTTAATTACCGAAGTATTTATATTTTACCCTTTGTGTATCATTTTTTAGACCAATTTTTGGAATGAGGTTAAGGAGAAAAACAATGAGATTTTTCATTTACAAGCTGTTATGAATAAAATGGAGATGTGTCTTTTAAAAGAAAAGGAAAACAGTTTAAGGCTTAGTGCAGAAAATGATATTCTTAGGGTAACAAATGTGCTATGCCAAATAATATATTTTAGATTAAAGATATAGAAAACAAAAATCGTCTAAAGGAATTGGAAAATATTCTGTTTGGGGATGTAATAAAATATATTATAATAACTATATTTATTAATTAAGAAAAAAGATAAAATTAAAATGAGTCAAAAAACAAATAATAGCCATGTTGATGATACTAGTGGTTATATTTCACAATCACACACATCAAATTCCTCTAATAATTTGCAATCAAAGTAATAAATTCTATATTTAATAATTTTTCCAGTGAAAAGGAAAAACATTTCTTGATGTTGCAGGTTAAAGCATTAAAAATTGAGATAGAAGAACAAAGAAGATTTATCACCATTAACATGGAAAAAATTATAACAAAAAATCAAGATTATGAGTTGAGATTTAAAAATATAATGTATAGTGATTCAGAAAAATCAAAAAATCTCCTCCATAGGTAAAATTTATTATACTTAAAATGATAGATTTGTTTTTACTTTTTTCTATTTTTTGAAATACATATTTTTACAAAATTTGACTTTTTTATATAAGCCATTTTTTAATATAGTTATATCCATTTTATTTAAGATTAAGTTGCAGCTAACGGAATATTCCAATGCGCTGGGCAATGAATAATTTGATAAATAATTAAAGCAAATATAAGTTTTTCCTAATTTGTTTTGCAATTTTTAAATTTTGTACTACCCTAAGTGTAAAATTAATTTTGAGATTTTAATTGATACTCATATAGTAGGTTAAGATTAAAGATAAATTAGGGTTTAGGCTTAAGTAACATAATAAGAAAACTATATCTTTAATGCAATATTAAATACCTTATCTAATTCAATCTATATAATTTCTAGATCATCTTTACAATTTGAAAAAGTTTCACTTTACTAGGGTTTAAGCACACTTTTGAGTTATTGACTATAGGGCCATTCCAGGACAAATCAAAACGGTTTAGACCGACCATTTCAGATCAGGATAATTTTTGGTGAGGGTGTAGGTCTCATTTATTAGATTAATTTCTGAAAGTTTTAGCCATTTTGGGCCAATACTTTTAAGTTATGGACGTTTAAAGGGCCAAAATCACGTTCGGGAGCGTTTTATGGATTTTACTATTTTTGTCATATTTTTGAAAGTAATTCCGTTATTCACTCAGATTTTGGTGCATTTTGTTTTTAAAAAAATTCTCTATCGAAATAGTTTAACCAAAAACCTCAAACTTTTGCGGTTAATTTTTTGTGGTAAAATTAGTGAAAAATCATAAAAACATATTTCTCCGGTATATGAAATCACCAATTTCACAATGTGAACTCCTTTAAGACCCATTATCATATTTCAATCATAAAAAATTTGGGCGCGGCTACGAGATGGTCAAAAATTCAAAAAATTGCATTTTCAACAAAAATATTTATAGATCTGGCGGTATAATCAATTATCACAAGAACATATTATGGTGTTTATTTTTTATCAAATTGCAAATTTATAAAGAATATATGGTAAATAAATAATATTGGAATAAAAATAAACTTAAATTTGATTTTTTTTCTGCGCAATTGGCAATTATCCGAGTTTGAAAATTAGATCTTGAATTTTAACTTAAATGATATAGGGGTATGCTAAAATTAATATGAGGTTGAAAAAATAAATAAATACTAATATGATGGCAAAATTGCTCATATATTTTTATTTTTATACTGATAATCCATGCTAAAAATAAAAAATTTATGTAGGATGAAAGGTATTTTAAAAAAAATTTCTTGCTAGTTGTGACCATTTTTTATCTTAATTAAACCTCAAATTATTTTCAAACTCGGTTACTTGCCCACCGCGTAGATAAAAGTTCAAAATTTAAGTTGATTTTTAATCCAATATTATTTATTTACCATATATTTTTTAAAAATTTGAAATTTGATAAAAAGCAAACACCATAATATGTTCTTGTGATAATTGATTATACCGCCATCTATAAATATTTTTGTTGAAAATGCAATTTTTCGAATTTTTGACCATCTCGTAGCCGCGCCCAAACTTTTTACGATTGAAATATGATAATGGGTCATAAAGGAGTTCACATTGTGAAATTGGTGATTTCATATACCGGAGAAATATGTTTTTATGATTTTTCACTAATTTTACCACAAAAAATTAACCGCAAAAGTTTGGGTTTTTGGTTAAGTTATTTCGATAGAGAATTTTTTTAGGAACAAAATGCACCAAAATCTGAGTGAATAACGCAATTACTTTCAAAAATATGACAAAAATAGTAAAATTCATAAAACGCTCCCGAACGTGATTTTGGCCCTTTAAACGTCCATAACATCAAAAGTATTGGCCCAAAATGGCTAAAACTTTCAGAAATTAATCTAATAAATGAGGCCTACACCCTCACTAAAAATTATCTTGATCTGAAATGGTCGGTCGAAAATCGTCTTTTTTTTGACGAATCGACATGGAATGGCCCTATATCTAATTTTTAACCAACCATAGTGTGAGACTTATTTTATGAATTTAGACTTGTATCCACCCAAGAATTGCTATGTCAAACTGCCAAAGATTTGGCTGATTTAAAAAGAATCTACCACAAAAATGAGGAAATTTACAAAATTAAGGAGCAATCCTTGTGTCACAAGATTAAAGAATTTGAATCTCAATCACAATATCTTCAATCAAGCTCCAATATTGGTCACAATAAGCCTCTCTCAAAACATTCTATGTCCGAGGCCAATCTAGCCAAATTACCTAAAAAAGTTTAAATATTTTTAGTTTAATTTACTATTTTAAGGTACAAATTGTTGGTACATAATGTTTGATGAGATACAGTTTTAATTTCATCATAATTTGTAAGTGTATAATAATATACCTAGATAAATGTGTAGTCGTTAAGACGCATACATTTTAAAGATTAATGGTTTCAATAAGTTATTTTGATAGTGGGCAATATTACTGTCAAAGGAAATTAAGGGGGGGGGGGCGCTGGAGATAATATGAAAAAGTTTTTAAAGTATAAATGTCTACATCTAAGTAGAATATTTTATAAATGAATAAAATGTTAAATTTAAGTTTTTGAATTATTGATGAAACCATTTATATGAGTGTATCAATGAGGGAAAGATGATTTTTTAAGGTTTAAAAACTTATTTCGAAATTTATGACAACTTATGGTTAAAATGTTAAGTAATCTAATTGAAACAAAATCGACGGCTTTGATATTGAAATTATTAATATTTATAAGAAGGTTTTAACGGTGATTTACCCTAACAAAATATTTTATACGTTGTTATCATCTGAATGCCCTGCAAAAACTCGGAACTTTTTAACCATTAAAAAACTTGATTAAATTTATCTCTTAAAATCGTTGACACCTCTATTGATAAATAAAAAACGTCTTGATTCAAAGATAGTTTCCAAAAAATTTGGTTTAAAAATCTATTGCTTCTGTATGTCCACGTTTGTGGCCATTTGTCAACCCTTTTTTTCTAGCGTTTACATTTCCATAACCGCTGAAAAGGGTTTAAACGCAGTTGGTAAACCAATAACAGGAGCATGAATATTGTAAGGCGCCTAATATTGAGCCTGACAACCAATGGCCTCTTTCATAAGGTTCATTATCTCACTTATAGGCAAAGTTTTCCTTTATATTAAAAAATTCGTTGTATCCAAGCGGTGGAGTTTATTTTTAACACTATTAATTTTTCTGGTATTTTTTTAGTATGTGTAATATATAATATAAATGTATTATCGCTAAAAAAAACTTGTTTTTATTAATATGGACATTTTTGTTAGCATTAGGAAGGGGGAACCACTGGTTTAAATCATAAAAAGACTAAATATTAAAGAATGTTTGCCCTCTAATTTGGAAAGCTCTAAATTATGATTTTATATATGTCAACGCTCGTTTTTAAATCGAATATTTGTTTTGAATTTTAAAATTAGTATATTTAAAAATTAATTATTTATCTTATTCCTTTTTTATTCTCTTAAAATAATTTACATATCAAGGAAAAACTGCTCGATGAAAAGATAAGGCAATTTGACGCGACGGCAAAAATTTATAAGGATAAATTTTTGGAGCTTGAAACTCAGCACGAAATCTTGAGGGAGCAATTCGAAGCCGATCACAAAATTTACAAAGTAAAACACAGTTTTTGTCGAGTTTTTTTTGTGTTTTTGTCAAGTTTCTTTTTGTATTTTTGTCAGCCCCATGAACTCAATACGCATCCTAGGTTCGACACTATTGTTTTCCCTAACTCAGTTAGCTAATATACAAGAAACATCTTTTTCGCATACATTTATTTTGATTGAAGTAAACTTATCGAGTTTTTAGGTAAAAGTTTGATAAATATACAATTAAAGCTAACTTAAAAGCACTACACTACCGATATAATAGGCTTGATTATTAAACTTTTAGACTCGGATTCTTTAGTAGCTCGATTGTTTGAAGAAAAAAAATGATTAAATTGTTTCTAAAAAACTTATAAAATGAATATGTTTTTTTAATACCTTGAGTTTTCTTTATAAATTTACTAAACTCTTAGTTATTTCAGAGAATTTGTGATGGTTTTTTAAACCTTTTTTCGTTACCCATAACTAATTTATAATAATGGTAAGGATAAAATTTCTTGCAAGTAGACGTAGTGTTGTAAAAACGGCTGGGTTTTGTTTGGTCGATCTTTGGTTTTAGTCGACTAAACATAAATAAAGGTTTTTCGATCTGTTTTTCATAGTCGAGACACCTAGGCCTAGTCGAAATTTAAAATCATACCAGAGGCGACCTTAAGTCTTAGTAAAAACAAAGGTCGATCAAACAAAACCCAGCTGTTTTTTACAACACTAAGTATATGCCTAAATTTATCCATTTCTATGATTATATATATAGGAGAGGAATGAATCACTGCTCAAGAGATTGGAAGCGGCCGAAACTAAATATGATAATTTATTAAAGCGAAAAAATTTTGATCGCCAAGGCTATCAAGCCGATATAGCTATTATGCGTGACAAAGTGAAACAGCTCGAACGACTTTTGTACAAGGTAAACTAATTATTTTGACTTATTTATATATCTCTTTATCAATGTCTTTTTTTAAGATTTAGCTACTTGTTTTTACCGACCGTTTCTTTTTTTTCTTAGATGAATTTATCAAATAAACGCGCTATGGAATACTATTTTGAAATGCGGGCCCAAATTACTGGGCTTTTTTGAATTTTTAAAAAGTCTTTTAGAGTTTATGTTATAATTTATTATCGCTAGGCAACCATGAATCTTAACAACGACGGCAAAAATCGTGAAATTTTGGAAAATATGGCTAAAATTGCTGAGGAATCTAAAAAAATGATCGAAAACGAAACAAAATCCCGTTTAGAGTTGTTGGAGCTGGAAGAAAAATTGACGCGTCTAAATTGACATCGCTCACCACGCTCTCATTTTACAACCGTCCACGCTTATTTATACAAATATTTGCGAATTTTTATGACAATTTTACGTTTTAAAGTTTATTTCACAACGATTTTACCTTTTAAAGTAAATGTGTGTTGTGTATGTAACTATTAACGTGTGCATTAACGAGATAATTAACAAGGGAGTAACGCGATCAAAGTTTTTGAGAAGCTTTAAACTAGTGTTGTAAAAACGGCTGGGTTTTGTTTGATCGACCTTTGGTTTTACTAAGACTAAACGGTCGACTTTGGTCTGTTTTTCAAATTTCGACTAAGTCTAGGGGTCGACTAAGAAAAACAGACCAAAAACCCTTTTGTTTGTTTATGTTTAATCGACTAACAATGGTCGACCAAACAAAACCCAGCCGTTTTTACAACACTACTTAAACAGAAGTCGTATCGTTCCGTACGGACGCTGGAGATGTGGATTGGGAAGATTGATACCCTAAGTTGGAAGTGCCTTCGTGTTTCAATTTTTTACAAGGGTTGCTCGATATTTTCTTGCTTTTCGTGGTGGGTACGTTGTTGGGGTGGGATGTTGTTATAACCTTAAAATTGCTAACTAGGGGAGCTGGTGAGGAGGAGGAAAAGTTGTATGCATGCGCCAAAGCCACGTCGAAATGTGAAAGGGCACTGAAATTTATCGGACTCCTTAAAGCTAACAAAGCTGGTGGACAATCGTGATAGTCATTAAGGCTTGGAAGGTTTGGCCTCTCGTAGCCCGAATGGAAGAGGGACGAATAGGCTACGAGTAAATTGTTATCCTCAATATCCTTCACTTCGGCTATTTTCAAGGTTTTCGGGACGGATCCTTTGTTGCGTCGATTGAATAGTTTGTTGTAGCCTACGAGTGGTGTTAAAAGGATTGAACTGCTAAAACTTGTCACCGATCCTTTGGGGATTGAGGAATAGGGTGGCGGGATGTCCTGTGATTGATCAGATCTGTTTAAAGGAGAAAGTTTGCGATTATCTAGTTTGTTCGAGAAGCGTCCCTTTAAAAAATTATTTTAAGTGGTAGAACTAATTTAGAGTCAATTTTGTATGCGAATTTATTTATTACCTACCGTCTAGATTATTTCATATAAATGTTAAACTCAAACAAACATCAAAATTTATAACCTCCATCACACACGATCCCAAAGAATTTTTCTACATCAAGCAGAAAATCCATGGAAATTGTAAAATCTAATACATCCATGGCTCGATGCCAGCTTATTAATCTGATATATTTTAGCATATAACATACATAATTATTTAAAAATAAACTTCTATCGATCAAAAAAAAAATAAGTAATTTGATTTAGTCGATATTCATTACATGACGATGTACACACAAACATGCTCTATTTTCGCTATATAATATCGTGCAAACAATTCACACAGACAAAACACGACATTAAAGATACTTTGGCTTTATTTAGACTTCATTCGATTTCTCAGCATCTTTCATATAATTCCAAAACTGACTATCCTGTTTTTATCAACGTCATCAATATTGTGTATTACGAAGGATTTAAGTTCTTCGGCGTAAACAGAATCAATGTATTCTCCTAAACTACCTCGCAAGGGTATGCCAAAATCAAGCGATGATTGCCTTTTGCGATTGACTTTTTGAGACTTTTTAAATTTTTTGATTTGAGAGTTTAGTGAACGGAAGACTCTAAAATTTTATTGCGACAGACATGGGGTTAAACGTTAAAGAACAAATTATGATGGCATCGCGATGTTACAATCTCTTACTCGGTGGATGTTTTAACAAAATTTAAGGGTTTCGTATCGAGTGACGAACCACTTTTATTCGTAACTCCGATATCGGGTGAAGTGGTACGGCGTGGAAACATATTTGAATCAATGAACACGTCTATGCCATCTGACGGATTATCATTTTGCACCAACGTTGTTGATGTTCTTTGGTTAGTATTGATTTTGGGAAGCTCTTATACAAAAAAGATTAACAAATTATTCTGTTTGGTTCTACATTAATAGCAGTAGCGCAAGCAAGAAAGGTAATTCATTTGTCAGTGTAATGTTAAATATAATATTATTATTTATTTTATTCTGTTCACATTAATTTTTTCCTATTTTTCCATCTTACAAAATAGTTTTAAATTTATTTAGTGTTATGTTTTAAAGGGATCTGAGTGAAAAACTGTTATATATCATTAACTCTTGTTTACAAGATCGTCGATTTGGTAACGATCTCAAAGATCTTACATCTGTTTACAATCTCTGGTAATATTAATTGTATGCAATTTATGGACTCGTTTTTGGTTGTCAGTCTTGTAGGCCCGTCCTATACTATGTTCAACTTGAAATTTTATACTAATTGCTGTGGAAACTTATAAGAATTACTGGCCGAGGACTTATGCTTCTGTAAAAGACCTTTTTTTTGCTTTCGCAGATAGACTAGCTAATGACCGCTGGTTGGCTTAAATTCTATCGACCTCGCCCGAGCTAAAATTTTGTTTTTATATCAGACTGATTACCTCTACATATAAATTTCTTTTAGCGACTCATTTGTGAAACTGATTTGATAAATTCCCCTAAATTAATGATGACCGGGTAGAGCCCCCAACGTCCCTGACCCCCCCCCCCCCCCCTCCCTTGCCCCCCACCCCTGGTTCTTTTATTATTCTGAATATCCTATCATCCCAGCCAAAGTGATGGCCTAAACATAGGTAAGACCAGGTTTGTTATTGGTTGAATTTTAAGATATTTATTTCCATTATTTAAAAGAGCAAATTGGTATTTAAAACCCTTTTTGGCCGTTAGTGTATTTAAATTTCTATTGATATAAAATTTTTTGGCTCATATATTTTAAGCTATCTCAAGTATTATCGTGAAACCTATTTTATATTGATAACTTTTATTTTCACATTTATCATAATAGGGTAATTAATCATTTAGAAAAATAGGGTTTTGACCTAGATTGCAGCATCTGCATCGGTCACCAAAAATCTAAGAGTTCACATTAAAAACCGAAAATTATTTTGGGTTCGGGTTGAAGATATAAAAATTTTTAGGATCGGGTTCGTGTCAAAAATATATCGGCCATGCATTTTTCATATTTTTAATAATATATAGGCGAAAAATAATGGCTGACTAAATTATTTTGATAATGCTGCTGCATTTAACTTATTTCTCGTTCCATTTTTGATACTTGATTATTCTGATTAGTGTTGTTAAATTAATTACTTGTTTAACTCCAGACGCGAGCATGCACAGAGTTGTTTAATAAGCGCCTATAACACAATCTATCCGTGCTACCTAGCATATAAAAATTCTCAAGGAGGAATCGAAATAGCAAAATCTGTTAAAGGAATGAGTAGTCCGGGCAGAAACTCGAGCAGATAGTAGATTTCATAGAAGCAATTGCCACGAGTTAGTAACTTTAAAATCTGCTCATGGTATATTATGAATTAATAACTTTTCCACCCTTGCCTCTTGGTGGGGGAAGGGGGGCAAATATCCCCCTTTACCTTCCCCCCCCCCTGGGGGTAGAGGATGAGGGAAGGAGCAAATCTATCCCCCTAAAGGAGGGGCAAAAGGAGTGGGCAATGAGGCAGGGGGACAAGCTCTTAATTTATATATCATATAATATGAGCAGATTTTTAAAGTTTATAACTCATAGCGATTGCTTCTATTAAATCTGCTATGTGCTCGAGTTTCTGCTCGGGAAATCTGTTCTTTTGCTGCTTCGACTCAGCCTCTCATGCATTTTTATATGCGACTTTAATGCCTCGTGCACGGAATAGCATGGACAGATTATGCTATACGCGCTTATTAAACACTCAGTGTGCGTGCTCTAGCCAAGCACGTAGTGAGCAGTGCTCACGTGAGCATTTTAACCACACTAAGATTCATCAGGTCGAGTTACTAATTGAAATTTATAATATTAATTGGGTGAATTTCGGTTAAAATTCAAAGTATTAAGGTGGGGAGCCGGTGTAAGTTTAAAAATTATTTTAGCATTGGACTCAATTTCACTTCTAAAATGATATTTGCGTCCAGATTAGGTTTAAAATTATAGACTTTGCTCGATTTTGGAGCCTGGTTTTTTGCTCATTTATATGCATAAATTCACTTAAGAAATTATAAAAAACGGATATTATAGAATAAACCAAGATGGTGATCTTTACTCCTGTTTTGGCGGGGGCATGGGTCATGTTATAACTTTATTCTAAATTTTTAATTCAAGTTATCATCATTTCTTAAAATAAAATAATTATACATTAGTTTTAGTTGTCGAATACATAACCGGTGAGCTCATTTTGAAAAATATATTTTTAAATACTGTCCCTACAATAAATATCGATAAAAATTTATTCCGACAATAAAGTGTATTTTTTTTATATTCTATCGTTTTTATTGTGTATGTTAATTTATGTCTAGATCTTACCTTATTAAAGTAATAGATTTTAAATAAAAAGATATCTTGTTAATGAGATGTATGGGCGTAGCCAAGTTTATGCAGCCGCAAAATATTTATTTTTTGTATAAAGAATTTTGTTACACCCATGATATAATAATTATTAAAAAGACGACTCCACTAGAAGTCATCAAAATGTTTCCTTACCTGTGAACGTATATGGTTTTGAAATTTTTTGTTTTAGTTATATGGCAATTAATGATTTTTTTAATCATTTAATCAAATTGTAGTATTGGTTATATTATGCTAAATCAAAAACCTAGTAGAAAAGCATTGTTAATTACTTTTTTTACAAAAATTACTTCGGGCAAAGCAATCGTCGCAACATATCAATTTGTATTCACCGACCCATTTCTTTTGGCAAAGCATTATCAAGCCTAAAATGATAAGGACTATAATGACCAAAAATATGCCCATCCAGAAGGGCTCTTGAAAAAACTTTTCGCTCGGCGATAAATCCTTAATGATGGGGAAGGTTTGATCACAACGATCTCCTAAAGTCATAAAAAAAACAATAATATGGGCTAAATATAACAATATTTGTGGCTAATTTCTTTTATTTATTATTATATTAAGTCATCACGTCTAATATTGGTATTAAAATAATCTTTCTAGTCTCCTGGCAAGAATATTATCTAAATGGGATTTTACATGTATCGACTTTATGTCCCTTGTCATTTCAATCACAACCCTATAGTCATCGCAGAGGAGCGTAAAACGGCTAAAATATTTTTCTCCCCGTTATTGCCTAATGCTCTGGTACCTTCGTTATGAGAGGCCATGTATTTTTTAAAAAAATCGTAAAACGTTAATCGAAATCTAGATATTCGACCTCCTTTGCAATTAAACTAAAACTTGGGATTCTTATAATGGAATAAAACTTTAAAACATGAGTCGCCTCTTGGCCCTTTTTAGATGATAATGATTTAGATTTTTGCATTTAATCAAACTATGTACTTCGAATAAAATTTTAGGACCACTCATTCCAAAGTGAATAATCTAAAATTACAAAATTTTAATTTTGCACAAAAATATTTAATACTTATATGTAACTTCATCTTCGTACAAATAAACTTTTTATTTTAAACAAAATTATAAGGAGTATGGACCTGCATAGCCGGGGTAACAGACACAAATTTCTGTACCATTTTCCAAGTGACAAATTCCTTGTGCAGAACAGATATTAGTGTCACAAATATCGTATTGACAGGACGGACCCCAATGCATCTCGTCGCAATCGCAAGTGTATGAAGTTGTGGTTACTTTGCACACTCCATAAACGCAAGGATTCGATTCGCAGGGGTTGGATAGGCAAAATTTATCTGTGAAATTCACGAAATGCGCGTTTGTACTTATTATTATTAGAAAGATTTGTCGGCTTTGAAAATAACAATATAGCTCTTTTAGATGGGTAAAACAATGATCCCTGATCAACTTACTCCTTATGAATATATTTATTTCCTGAAAAATTTGCGGGTTTTCACTACCCTTTATAATCTGTTGGCAATTTGTGCCCCTTTTTGACTAATTTGTCCATATCATTAGAAAGTAAAATAGCTCAAAAATTTGTGCAATTATGAAATTTGACTTTCCTCTTTCATAATCTTACAGTTAATATGTCCTAAGTGGGATTTAATGTATTCTAAATTGAATAATGCCCAAATATTAAAATATAATTATAGGTTAATTTTATTTTTGCTTTTTTAGCAACGTACGTAAATGCTTATAAGTATAATTAAAAGATAAAATAAAAAGGTCTATTAAAAGTAATTAACAATGACGTGAGGGTGTTTACGTAATTATATAATTTAGATTAAAATGCTTTTACCTTTATAGGGTACCTTGCAAGAACATCCATCAGCTGTGCATGTGCCGTTGTTAGAACATAAATTGAATGAACAATCAGGGAATGGATTTAAAGCTTGGGCAACTTTAGGTCGGAATCCGTCATCTTTATATCTTAGCAATTAATGAGAGTTAAATTTACCTGCCAAAAGTTCCCACAGAAACATAATGGGGCTAAGACTTTGGTTTGATGTCGCAATTTCCACTATTAGAACGTGTAATTTAGATTCCATTAGAAGGATCAAATCCTTATTAGGTGTTTCATCAAGTGATCCCAAGCCTAGGCTACCATTTTGTTCCAGGTCTCCTTCAATCAGATCGGGATTGGCTGGTTTACCCGAAGCTCTAATGCCAATGTAAGTTTGACTGAATGCACTACCATTGGGTGTTCCGAAAGGGTCAATAATAGAAAAACTATTCTCACCGCTATCAATGACATTTGCACTTCGTTTAAATCCTAAAAAACAATATTTTATTTTTATAGTATACAATTTATGATAGAGCATGCGATTGAAATCGAGTTCTCTTACTTTCAAGTGTAGATAAAGTATCATTTCTAACGCTTTGAAATGTTATGCCTTTGCTGTATAACTTAATTCGGCCTTTTTGTGAAGCTACTATTATAATGCGATACTTTGCTTTACTCGGTTGTGCCAAGGGATAGTTGAGAGAAGTAATGAGGCCCATGTGATTTTGGTAGGTATAAAGATATTCCTGCAATTCTAAGTTTTCCGCTAAACACCCATTAAGTGGAAAAAACTAATTATTTCACATTCAATAAATACTTAAATTAAAAATGGCTTTAATAATACGAAAATTGATATAAATAAAATTTGTATATTATTTAAAATGACTAAAATAAAAATGAATTAACTTGTATAAAACTTGATTTTGTAGCCGAGGAAAATGTTATCTCTTCTATTCTTGATGTAATAGATATCGAGGATGTTAGAGACGGAAAAGAATTTGGTAATCCATCCTGGTCCATCTTTCGGACAAATAATTAAACCCGTATCATTCCCTATTAATTGACCGGTGGGAATTGGGACTGCATGGCTATAGTTAAATTCTTGGCCAGGACCTTCAAACCCATCGCGCATCAGTATATATTCTTGGAGGCAAGAAGAAGGCGGGCCATCGCCTCTAATTATGTCATATATTTCGGCATATATGCGGGTAGTGTTGAGTGGAGACTTAATTCTAGTCCTGCATTTTAGGTATGGGATTTCTAGCCGGGGAAAACTAGCGATAATTTGAATAGGGCCATTCGAGTCCGGTCGAGTCGTTGCTATTATGTCTCGGGTGCATAGTTTGGTATCAAGGATTTTCCATTTAAAAACGAATCCCAAACCATTGATAGAATGATCGGAATGAAAATTTACGATAACTCTGTCGCCGGTAGACACGAAATCAAAAGGTGACCAAGTGGCTTGCCCGTTCTTGTCAATGGGTTCGCTGTCTGCCGATACAATCTTATAGGAGGAAGTTGGATTTTTTAACGCATTATTGCGATTATTGAGAGATGCCGGTGAGGATACTTTTCCACAAAATCTGTGAAATCCGATCCCTCCCTTGTCATACACACCTGAAATGAAAATCAATTAATCGTGCATCCTGATCATAGTAGTTATGACTTTCACGATTACAATTTAGTGAATGATATATAATTTAGTAACTAATTTGGGACATGAAAATCGAATAATGCGAAAAATAATATATTTTAATCATAATTTTATAGTAATTTTAAAATTACGATAAAAAACTAAAGCATCTATTAGTAATTTAAGGCAATTCCTTAATTTATAACTACAAATATTATACTGGAAGAAATAAAAATAGCCGCGCAATGATATTCAAATTAGGGCAAAAGATTTAAAACGCGTAAAACACCCACACTACAAGCCATAGTGTTTCATAAATAAAAATACATTTTTTAAATAATAACATAACAAATTTCTGTTTGATATGTAAATAATAGTTTTGTGAAAAGCAATTGTCGAAATTCATGAGTAAATTATTAAATTCAGGATAATATCTTTAGAAATTAAAATTAGGTCTAAAATTAAACTTACTTATAAAATCGTATAGACATTCTTCCTGATATTCAACATCGAAGTAAGTAAATTTAATTTCAATCCTGGCCTGTGGCGGGGCTTCTATGATAACAGTCAAATTGATATCTCCAAAATAAGCGTATGGATAGTTGGGACTAGAGAATGTTCCCCCATTTTGATCCTTTAATGTGATTACCTTTGATTTTATTTTGGATTCTATGCTTGCGTCTGTATTTGATTTGATAGTAGTGTTATTACAAGAAGTGAACGTTTTGTAAATTACATTGCAAGTTATTTAAAAGTTATTTTAAGATGAAAATTCGCCATTATAGTATGCAAATTGAAAGCGTCATAAAAATTTGAAAAAATAAGCCTGTCGTTAAAAATAAATTTTCATAGACTTATCCAAAGTCGAGACCAATATTTGTTTAGACGTTTTAAAACCCAGAAATCAGTCATACACATTTATTTAATTTTCATGTCTAATCAAGTTTTAAAGTGTTTTGTAATTAATTGCAAAATGCCTTTCTCCCCTCAACAGCAGGGTTATAGCCAATTCGTATTAAAGGGGGCAAATGATTTAGGGAGAGGAAAGAGAATATTCCATCGAAATTATTTTTAATTTTAAGGGGGGGGGGGGAGGCAACCGTTTGAGCTCATACTTAAAATTTTATAATTTACAAACAAAATTGGAGAAAGCAATAAATAGTGAAAGTTACAAATAAGTTACAATCATCATATTAATAACCCAAACCTTTAATTTGTAAGTGTCTATGCAAAAATTTATTTAAACATCTCTCGTTATGATAAAGCTGCTAGCAAAATTGAAAAAATATCGTGGTTTTAACCATGGGCGTAGCCAGCATTGAAATTAGAGGGGGGCAATAATGATTTAGGGAGGGGCAAAATGATAATTCTTTGAAATTTTAGCCTTAATTTTAATAAATTTTAGAAAATTTTTGGATTTAGAGGGTGGTAGCCTCCCCTCCCTGCCCCCCTGGCTACGCCCATGGTTTTAACAAAATGCGACGTATGCACATGATAACCTTTTTTGAAGTCCAAGTAAGCCTTGAAACTAAAACCCATGCTCGAAGTGAGTTCATTCGTCACAAACCTTAGGAGCAGATTAGTGAATTGGTTGTTGCCGTTGGTTTGAAATTTGAGTAACTTTATTTTTTTATTCCAATCACCACAATACCTACCCTTATTTAAGTCGAGATATTGGCTTTCCGAACTTTCTCTTAGTAGTGCTGAATCTAGGATATTGATCGGCCAACTTCTCCTCTTCATTTTTTTATTATTTTTAGAATCGGCCATATACGAGCTTATTTCGAGACGATCTTTGGTGCACCTTTATAATATAAATAAAAAAATTAAAAGGTTAAAGATTATTTTTAGTACCCCAAACTTGGTTCAAGGCTGAACGATTCAAAATCAACATTTATAACGGTTGACGGGTCCTGGTTAATTATAAGTATATGGCAGTCCATGTTAGGTGGATAAGGACTAGGAAAATTTGGAGTTTTGTAAATTGCAACGGGATTTTGCATTGATAAACTTAAACTTATATTGCATTCCATAATAGATTGATCATCTGTAAAATTAAGTAAATTTTCGAAATTATTCAACAATAACATAGAATAAGTATACTACTCAATATTAGGGATTTTCTAACTTAAAGCAGATAAAATTTTTATAACATCTATCACTAATTCCATAGATTTTAAAAAATTATATGTGTTTTATTGAAATCTATGCCGAATTAAAAATGTCAAAGTCTTTAAGTTTTATATGGGATGTGCATTTTTCTGAAAGAGAACTCTTCTGCAGCAGACTATAGAATACTATAAAATCAGGGCAGTCTAATTAAACTAAGCTAAAAACATGTTAAGTTGATATTAAAACGTACCTCCTTCAACGAGATTTGCCACTTGAGGGCTTGTGTAATTAGTTTTGCAAATAAAATAATTTTCTCTGCCACAACTCGCGGATCCTTGGTTATGCCTCAAAACTATCGGCGTATAAATGACTTTATAATCAGCCAAATCAGGGTATAGCTCATCCGCAACTAAAGTTGATCGAAATTTCACTTCTGGACAAAGGAATGGCAAACTTGCTTCGTTAAAGCTTTCATTTTTTACACCTAAAGTGATGCTTTTACTGCGATGAAAACATTAAAAACGTGCATAAAAATGTTTTATTAGTTATAACAGCCCCAAAAAGGTAGACAATGGTTGTACCCTCTCTACGTCACTAACAGAAGTAAAACCGTGGCTTACCATAGGCTGACTCGATTTAATAAACACTGCCTTAACTTTCACCAATTTCATGTCTTATTTTATTTAAAGTATTTATAGTTTATATAAAATAAAATTCAAGATCTTGGGTCATTGGAAATGATTAATTATTTACAACCTCAATATACATTTTTGAAGAGGTTGCATGTCACTTTTACTTAAGGGAGTCCAAAAACCAGGTTTTTTTTAAAAATAATCCACACTTAGACAAAAACATCAATTTAATGTTAATTTAGTCAAAATTGTTTAATTATAATATCATACAAAATTCAAAATCAACATTTAGTTGAATGACGAATTTATTTTATAATATTATAATTCCCAATTAAGAAAATTTTACCTACTTGGAGGGCCGAAATTTAATTGCGCGGAATTTTGTATCCAAAAGGCTATTACCGAAAGATTTTGGAACCTTAAAACATGTTATAAAGCATACAGTATAATCTAGCGTTATTATTAAAATATAAAAGAAAATCAAAGGCGGAAAAAACTTTAAAATTCTATTAAATTTATAAAAAAAAAAGTTAATAACCTACCTTTTTAAAGCAAACGTTTTCAAAAAATCCATCTCATCTACGGTAGTAATGGTAATAAGGGCAGAATTTTTGGATTCACAATACGATTTAGCCCCTTGCCAGCCTTTTTTGTATGTTTCATTGACCGAAACGTAATAACAGTTCCCGTTAAAACTTAAAGGTGGTGACATAGTGTATAAATCATCTATGGGTTGACAAAACAGCTCGCTTTCCCTTTTGCCTCTGATAGTGCTTATTGAATCGGGAATATTTTTAAAGGACCACGATTCCTGAATATTTCCAAAGGTTGCACAAGATAATAATATGAAAGCTGTTAGGTTCAAGATGAAGATTCTAGTAATCATATCCTTATTCTCAATCATAAAAAATCCGAAATATGAATTTTTGATAAATGACGTTCTGAACCACTAACGAACTTCAGCATGCAACTATAGCGAGCAGGGAGATTAAAAATGTATTACGACGATAGGCGTAGGGAAGAGGTGCGTAAAGTCAATTGGTTAAATGCCTTTAGGCGTATTTCGCGACATTTCGTGATGTTAAAGGCAGTTTTCGGGGTTCTGTTCTTTTTTTGTTATGATGTTTGGCCACGTCTGAATTATACAAAGTGCTACTTTCCATAATATGAGCTCTAATTGATATCGTGGTCGAGCCAAAATTTAGTGTTTTGCGTAGAGCATTATTAGTGGCGCACGATGCCTTTTAAAAGCCATATTTGGCTCTGTCATTTTTTTTACCGGAAAACATTTTTAAAAGACCGAAACCTTCGAATGTGTGCTGTAATTACGGTTGAGTTAATTTAATAGCGTTGACCAGTTAAGGCTGTTAAGTAGCGCTGACAGCTACTTTACTAAAATGGTATATGTACATTATCAAACTGAATAATTTTAGCCTAAACTATTGAACGCTTTATGGCCTAAAAGATATGTTTGATATTTACAGTGAGACCTTTAAAAGATTTAAGTATATAAAAATTAAATTTATTTTAGATTTTATTGTTTGACGAATAAATATATAGAAAATATAATTATTTTAAAAACTGAATTTTAAATCATAAATTTAAAAAGAGAAAATAGATTTTTAATAGTAATGTTGAATATTTTAGTTGATCTTTCACAAAATTTATTCCGTTAAATTGTAAGCTTGTGCCATTTCTAATTCAGGGTTAAAGTTGATGTTTGCTCTTAACAAAAACCGAATCAAAATATTATTCCGATTTGGAATCAAATTTAAGTTTATTCAATTTAAAAGATGTCTAGTTTTTATTTAGCATAAACATAATTAATTAATTTAAATTTATTAAAAATGCTCGTTCCACTCCACTCGGAAGTTATTAGACATATCATATTATCAATTAAGAAATTTCTGACTTTATAAAATGTAGCATAATTTCTTTGAATATTATATAATCATTTAAATTGCATATATGCGTATTAATAATAAGATAAAGACCTTAAATTCGAGATAATGATGGACGGACACTGTCCAAATCTCATAATTATTTGATTTTTAACGTAAAATGTAATAAATAAATTTGAGAAAATAATATAATTTTATTGGCAAGTCTAAAAAGGTGAGAAAAAGTTATATAACTTATGTACAAACAAATTTCGAGAAAGAATTACTTAAGTAATTTGCTTTTCTTTTTTCTTGATGGATTAATATGAAAGTCACATTTTGACAAACACACGATACTGTTTTAAATTGACACATTTTAAATTTCATAAAATGAACGCAGTAGGAATTTAATGTCTTAAGTGGAACATTAATAAAATTAAACTAGATATTGCATGGTAATTAAGTAACCAAAAATGACAAAAAACATCATCGCCTTACCTAAAGATATCAATATTTCATTTTTATCATAAAGATTTTTTATTAATAATGATACTATGTCCGTTTTAGACGGTGTTTAGTTTTATATAGTAAATATATAAATGATTTAGATTATTTTAAAGTCTTTTATTTAAATTTAATTATTAAAACACATTGGTATTTTTAATTTTATACGCAAAAACCCTCACAATATTTTGTAAAATCGAGGGAAACATTCATGTTATTAAACAATATTAGAAGAGGTAAGTCTGTTTTTTATCAGCCAGGGAAATAATGTTTTTATAAAATTAACATTAATTTTTCGTGAATAACTTTGGTTATTATTATCAAATATTAAAGGAGATAGTCGATAATAAAAAAATTATAGAATTCAATTACAACAGGTAAATCATAAAGAATTATCCAATTTTTTATTATAAAATTTGGCAAATAATTTAATTTTATAAATTAACGATTGACGTTAATTGATCGACGCGATGTATTATGACAATTATCGTGCGCTATCAATCTTATTTCTTACATAAACATGCAACAATTTTTTGTTTAATATAATTTATGCAAGGAAAAAAAAACATTTTGGCATAATTAAGGCATAAAAAGTAGCAAAAAATATGCAAACATTTATTAAAATTCTATCTCAAATTAGGTTTTGCAGCTAATTTTTAGATGTCAACTTATGCTCGAATGAGTATTATTCGAAAGGTCATCATGTTATGTAAATGCGGGTGTATATATTAATTGATTAGCGATATCTACTATTTACTTTGCATTTATTTTCAATGTCGCATTAACATATTCACCCATACTTTTGCATTTGGTTGCGATAAAAAAGCCTATTATTTACGGGATTTTAATCAAATCATATATTAAATAATTGTTCAATTAAACATGGGCGTAGCCAGCTTTGGAATTAGAGGGGGGCAAAAAGAAATTTAGGAGGGGCAAAATGATAATTTTTTGAAATTTTAGCCATAATTTTAATAAATTTCAACAATTTTTTGGATTTAGAGGGGGGCAGCCGCCCCTACCGGCCCCCCCCTGGCTACGCCCATGCAATCAAATGTAGTTAAAATAATTAATAACAAATTTAAAGTCTCGGTAAGTTTTTGATACGTAGAAACTTCAAACGAATTTTTAACATTAGTGCCTGCCTACAATGAAACGATTAATTTATTTAATAAAATAAGGCTTAATTTTTTTGATGGAGGAAGCTATATTCAAAACTTTAGCGTGTTAAAGGTTTCTTAGGGTATTAAATGACAAATAGCAATCAGTTATGCAGTTTGACTCAATAAATTAAAAAATTTTTAATAAATTTATGTATTTTCCATTTTTTATGTTAGAATTCCCAAACATTGTAAATTATATTAAAGATTAAATGGCATAGCGCAGCCAGGATTGGATTCAGAGGGGGGGGGCAATGATGATTTAGGGAGGGGCAAATAATTTTTTTTAAATTAGCCAGATTTAAAGGGGGCAGCCGTCCCTCCCTGCCACCCCCTGGCTATCCCTATATTAAATGGTTAGGTCAATTTTAGAAACTAAATAATTTTCAATATAAGTAAACAAACATTTTATTCATTATTTTATATACTAATGTTTTATTCGCACATGGAGGTTTATGAGCACCATATAAAACTTTTATTATATGTAATCTTAAATACAACTTAGATGAACATTCCCTTCTAGCATATGATACTTATTACTTATCCGAATGCATATTAAAAACATGTTTTGATAATTATGCCAAATAAAGTTTTCGTAGAAGAGTGGTGTTTAATTTATGGGACCCATGAGAATTTGAAAGTCTCCTTAACATATTAATTGCATGCAATTATTAAAAAATACCAAAAAACTAAACTTCCTCCTTGGCATGCCTTATAAATCAATCGTATGGTAATTTATCTTTTACTTATATTAATTATGACGATAATATTGGGTTTTAAATAGAGCTAAAATCAAAAAATTTAACTTCCCTAAATTCATCCTCCGATTTAAAACAAGGAGTGAAAATTTACAATTTATTCTATGTTTGATTGCCATAATTGATTATGACCGCCAAAGGTTAGTAAAGGCATCAAATAATTCTGTATGAAACAAATCATTTAGTCATGGGCGTAGCCAGGGGGGGGGGGCTGCCGCCCCCTAATTTAAAAAAAAAATTTCAATACAAAAACCCTTAGAAATTAAAATAAAATATGTCCCCCCCCCCTAATTAGACAGAGGGGGGCAGCCGCTGTTGCTTTTTTTTTGGTCGCCGGAAAATTTTTGGACGTCGAGGCCTTTTTTTTTGCTCCCAAGAAAATTTTTGGATGTTGAGACCTTTTTTTTTAATCTGCCCCCCCCCTAATTCAAAACCTGGCTACGCCCATGCATTTAGAGTGCCTATCTAAACTCAAATCGTCTAGTTCGTGTGTTTCTGTATATGTACCTATTGTAGAAATAGGAATTATACTTTAATAAATGATTTAACAATTGGTCAAATTCTTCAATAACATCTCATGATTGAGCTGAGTTAGCTGTTACAATTATCTATATAAATAAACAAAATTGATTTTGTCAATTCCCTCGAGCTTTCAATACCTTTATAAATAACTGAAAAATAAATTATTAATAAGAAACACTAATTGGCTCAACCAAAAACATAGCATGTATTATAGCAACCGATGAGATACCTGAATTAATACTATATTAAGTTTTAAAAAGAACACATAAAAACAGGGCATAATTGTATTATCATACAGACCTCTAATGCAAAGATGTTGGAGTATATATAATTTGCCATCACCAACAAAAAGGATATATGATCTGAAGATTTGAAAATATGGATTTATTCAAAGAATGGGGGCGGGACAGCTCTCCCCACAAACTCCAAATTTTTGCATTTCTCCACGTTATTTTTATTCTGATAATGGCCTTTAAATATACCTTTTAATTAAGAATTTAAATTATATCCCTCGGTTGATACCAGCTCCTTGAACCTTTCTTTAACAATGTTTAACATCATGATCATACAATTGATAATAAATCGTTACTAGCGCCCTTGTTAAAATTACAATTTTAAAGTAATGGTCAATTTAAAAAAATGTTTAAAAATCATCCGACCATTCGTAGTGTCCTAACATACGTATATGTATATTTGGAAAGAATTCGATTTTCTGTACAACCACCAATAATTGATTAGTCACCAAGTGACACTTGTCTATAAATTGCTATGCTATTTTTAAGTCACTCGTTAAAGAAAAAATTGTGGCGTCCGGTCCCATGTTATGTTATCGTCATGTCGCCATGTTCATAACCCCACAATAAAGCCGCTAACCTTATTAGGACTGAGCTAACGAAGAGAAAAAGTGATGGACTATAAATTGGAGATTGACCCAGAAAAGTAGGCTAGAGATACACAAAATACTAATACATCCTTAAAAGTGACGGGTGATAAATAAAGTGTGGGACTGAAAAACAGAGCAAAGTAATATAAAGGAAGCCCGGATGCTTTGGAAGCAATGGGATATAATTTAAAAATTGACTAGGAAATATAGATTAGAGAAATTAAAATAATTTCAAAAATTGGAGTGAGGGGTATAAAAAGCCCGTAGAAATGAGAAAAATTCATAACATTTTCTTTTGCAGAAAACTTTACCTTGTAGAATACTTTACGGAACACTTTAAAGAACATTTGTAGCGCAGAAATCCCAAGCAAATTAACTAACTTTTTGAACTGTTATTGCTACCCACGAAATACGGGACAAAAGAAGACCCGAGTTATAAAACGAATAAAGTGCAATTTGTAAAGAATATATGATTAGACATAAACGTCATAATTAACTATAATTATACCCATAACAATTTATAACTCGCCGTATTAACAATTAAATATTACGTACATTCATACAATAATACAGCGTCCGTTTCTAAAGATATTGGGATTCAAACGAGAATAATATGCTAAAATTTGCTGAATTTTATATATTTTTTAAACTCCTTTTCTTAAAATATAAAAAAATATTTTGTCGACATCAAAAGTTTTCAAATTTGTCTGGACCGAAAATGTGTACTAATTCGCCATAATAAAACACAATTTTGGGTGCTGACCAGTTTAGTTATTTGTACAACAATCGGCGGTATATTTGGGCTTCTTTCGACATATCTTCCAAAGATCTGAATGTTTTCCCGGGAACTCTTTCCTCCTTGTGACTAGCATCGTGTTCTTCAAGCATTCGATAGATGGCGTTGTCATCAGTGGACTTAGCTTCTTCACCCTTTCCTTCCAAATCTCCGTAATGCCTACGCATAAAATAGGAAAATCGTTATTTCATATTTGATTTCTTTAGCTACTCCAAAACATTGTTAAACCTTTGCTTATAATCTACACTTTATTTTAAAATCAACGGATAGGTTTCATCCATCTAGCATCTTTTTATAATTTCCGACATTATAAAATTACAAATCATTCATAAAAGGCAAAAAATCTAATACAGACTGTATGGAGGCAAAATATGCCAATTAACTATATTTGAAATAAAATTGCCGACGACGAGAAAGAAATAAGTGCTCGTTCTTTAGATCAATGTACTTTAGTCTGGAAGGCTTATTAGTTAATAACAAGTAGTTTTAAACGAAAAACCCAAAACTATTTCGATCTTGACTAAACCATCGAGCCAAATAAAAAGGGTGAAATAACCAAAACTCTTCACGCACAAATTTACAATATTCAATATAGTTAAGAAACAAAAGCAATCAAAAACAATCCTTTGTTACTTTCAACAAGATAACGTTCAAGTGAAATATAATAACCCTTGAAAAACTGGATGAACAAATAATTGATATAGAGAGGTAACACAGTCTCCACCATTCATAAATATCCTATACACATATTACAATAACCACTATGCGATAAAACAAATAACTTCACAAAACAACTAAATAAATTAGCAATTCTTTCTCTACACCCACCTGGGTATGATGTGAATGTGTATTTGATCGACGGTTCGGCCAGCCGCGGGTCCATCTTGAACGGTGTAATTGCAGGAGCCTTGGGGTGAGCCGTAATAGGATGTCAGAGCCCGACCAACGCTTTGGGCTAGGGTAAATAATTGGCAAGCCTCGCGGCTCGAACAATCCAGGCTCAAGCTTTTGGCTTCGTTCCGAAAGGTAGTGACCAAAACGTGGCCGGGGATGAGGGGAGCTCGATTAACGAAAGCGTAGCACGTGTGGTTCCGGGCAAAAACGGAAGAAGGGTGGATGGTGTGAGTACCGAACGGAAACTATTTTTTTCAAACGTTTACCAGTAAATAATTCGTATTTTAAGTTGTATTAACAGTCGGCTGGTCAGTTGCGTTTTAAAACTAGGCAAATTTTTAAGGATCGTTCTAATTAAAAAAAATCAATTTTAGCCACTAAATTAAAAATGGGATTTATAAGATCAGTTTACCTATTAGGATTTCTAATATTATGCAACAAAGTTAAAAAAATTTATCTTTTATAATTACCAGACTATTGGTTCATATCACCTCTTTACCACCCAATTTACTATTATTAACATGTCATACTAGATTTCAACTTAAATGTAGGCTCTAAAACTGTCATGCCTAAGATCATAGTCAAGAGGATGATTGAGAGACAGGTGTAAATTAAAATTTTTCTTTAATTTATTACGATGGTTTAAATTAAAATAATTTTACCCCCCAAATCATGACTACACTCTTAGTACACCCAGGAAAGACAAAAACTTCTAATTACTTCAAGGCTAGCTGCATCTTCACTACTGGGCAGTGGGAGTAAGTCATTCGATGTTTGATTCAAATCTTTCGAGTAAACGCTGTCAGGCACCCTACAATCCGGCAATTTGGCTCTAACTTGACCCAAGTCGAACTCAACGTCGATTTCTACGAAGGAAACGCTAGGGGAAGTGGCGGGATCTCCACCCATATCCAGTAAAACTTCTCCCCATGGATTTACTACTAAACTGTGCCCGTAAGAGCTACGCTTTGCATTATGCGTTCCAACTTGAGCTGCGGATATTACGTAACAACGATTTTCAATGGCCCGAGCCCGATTTAGGACGTGCCAATGAGCTTGTCCGGTTGGGACCGTAAAAGCCGAAGGGTAAGTTAAAACCTGGGCTCCCCACTCGCACAAGGCAGTAGAGGCTCGAGGAAAGCGAATGTCGTAACACTGTGTGTTTGAATGTGTAAGAACTAAATGTGTATTTTCCATTTAAACATGAAAATTTATTAAATTTAATTAGCTACTCACGAGCTCGAACGATTTCCTTATAAGTGAAACGCATCATTAATTATTAAAAATGACAATAAGTGAGAAGCGAGATATGGCTGATATTGTCTAAACAGAATTTGGAGAATTAAAGTTAAATTAAGCTAGCCTTTAATGTGCCAATTACAGAGCCTCGACACCACCATAAAATTTGGGTTTCATTAGGCGCGCTGAAATATTTTTGTGAGTGATATTATTAAAATATATGCTTAAAAGAAAAGAAAAGTTTAAAAACTTATAAATATAACATTTTTGGCAAAAAACTTAATATCTTAATTAGGGGTTTGAAAAATCATTTATATACAATTTATGCTGGTCTACAAATAGCCCAAATCTTCCATTACAAAATTTAGTATATTATTATGCATTGGGTTTGGGCTAAAGGATGGTTATTGCTTATTTCAAGTTCAAGTAGAAATGTTAATATTTTTTAATTTCTAAATAAATCTTATGCATATCAGGGTAAAAAGTTCTAAGATAGACTAGATCAGTGGTTCTTAACCTTTTTATACACGCGACCCCCCAAATATTTTATAATTTGTTTGCGGCCCCCCATTTTTTTCCTAATAATTTATATTTGTTTTATTATCTATAATATATTGATTTTCTATTATTTTTTCATTTTATTATATAATAAACATAAAACACAACTTTATTATTTCATTATCTATTTAAAATTTAAATAGATAATGAAATAATAATAACATAAAAACAATGTGTAAAATAAAAAATGTATGCATTCGGAAATATATTTAATGAGTTTTCTGCTGCTGAACATCTTCAGCCAATTTGTTAATTCTTGGTTCAATTGATTGTAATGCTATCCTCATGCAGGAATAGTCGCAATCGATTGCGTTTTTTAGTTTTTATATCCACCATAGTTGAGAAGCCTTTTTCACACAAATATGTACTAGCGAAAAATAATGGAGGATATTCTGCACGAATTTGGATCCAAAATTGCGGCTAACTTTTAGTTTTAAACAAAGATTTTAAATTACAATCATTTATCAATTCTAATAATGAATTTTAAGGCAACGAGTTCGAACCCCCTGGTGAGTATTTTTTCCAAAGCTTTTCTGAATATTTATATTTTATTCTAAAAAAATTTGGCGACCCCCCCGCAAATTTCTCGCGACCCCCTAGGGGGTCGCAACCCCCAGGTTAAGAATCACTGGACTAGATTATAATGCAAACCACAAATTCTCTGACCAAAATTGTTATAAAACAAATAAATTACTATTAATAATCCCATTTTTCCTATGGGAGTCATTGCTGGTTCCATTAAGCTAATCCCAGCTTGGGTAAAATCACTTTCTTTTAACCTTATTTTCCCAGGAAGGTCCAAATCAAATAGGTGGACTTTATCATATTTTGATGTTATGTTACCTTCATTGTCTATGATAATGTGTGTGTTTAGAATCTTTTGTGAGGATTGTTCTGCAGGTTCAGTTTTAGATGAAGAAGGTTTAATCTTTAAAAATAATAGTTTTTAATAAAACTTATGCATGAGTGCTTATAAGCATGGATGTTTCAGCAGGAGCCTGACGTAAATACAAATTTTAGATATATATATTTAATAAAATAATATAAAGTACTTTAAAAATTAACATTTAGCCTCTTCCTAAAACAATATAAAACTTTTTGCTCCCTTTATTAAATTAAATCCTGGCTCTGACCTTTTATGTGCATATTTATGTAAAAGTTAAAATTTCTAATTTAAGACATTTTAAATATAAATTCTTTTGCAAAAATTGACAACACAATTGATTCACAAACCTTTTGATGAAACCCACCAAGAGAAATCCAAATATTTAAGTCTTTGGCTAATGTTTTATAATTTGAAATTAATGATCCATCAAGGGGCTCTGCCAATTCAAACATTTCTTCTTTGTTTCTTGATATATAATCAAAACATTCTGGCAAAAATACCATCTAATGGTAAATATATACATAGCGTTTCCAATATCTTCAATATATTACACAATAAAACTACTTGCAAAAACTTTTAGATTAGTGCCATTATTGGCAAAAGTAACTTATCAAATATGCATAGGTGTTATTATTTTGAGTAAATTCCGCATTTTTTTATTATTAAAATTAAGTTAGGCCCCAAAAAAAGCAACATTTTAATAATTTCAAGATAAAAATTGGGGTCAATTATACCTTAACATTGCTCTCAGAGCTTTTAGTTATTAACTCTTTGCAAATGTTAAAATTGTGTTGCTTATCATGATTTGAAGTCATTTGAATAACTCCTATCTTAGTTTTTTCCATTTGAAAAGTTCTAACAAATATTTTAAAAACCAGCCGTGCACAGACGAAACGCATATTAAAACATGGTTATTAAAGTACGAGGGTGTTTTACATCTCAACAACTTTCCCCGGTTAAGTAGCCAAAGGTAGATGGGAAGAGAGGGCTGCTTCCTACCTCTAAATATTTATATCTACTAAATTTATTGATGAAATCTTAAATTTTTGCCCTTATTATGTCCTTTTTATAATTAAATCCTGACTAAGTCCATGTACTCATAATTATAGATAAGGGTAAGCTTAAATCTAGGTTTTGGATACATTAGTTTTCAAAATAGTTGAAAATTTGAGTAGAGCGTAGCCAGTTTAATAACGAAGAAGGGGAAGCTTGATACAAAATGTCTTCTCCAAATATTTTTAATATATCAATAGCAAAAGTAAATATAAAGGTTTATAGAGAATTAGATTTTTAATCTAATTTGTTTACAATTTAGGCTGTTATAAGTGCTAATGAGTAGTAATTACCAATGACGCGAGACCATTTATATCTTCTCAGGAGCTGTTCCTCAAATAAGATTTTATAGCCCATCTAATGTTAAAATGCTAAGATTATGAGTAAATAGTAGTAATTATAAGAAATGCAATTTTATAAAATAGTGCAGTAACATTCATGCTTCTAGTGATGCGGAAAATTTCAAACAAATCTCGGTCTTGTCCCGATGAGAATTTAAAAGATTGAGTCGAGATTAAGACGTGAATCTGAAGTGGTTATTTCATTTATTAGAAGAGATACTTATGCGAAAAAATGAATAATGATCCTATTAGTTTTAAATGTTGTGCTTATGTAGCTGCGCGAGCCCATTATCATTTGAATAATCAGGCGATGGTTGAATACAAGCGAGGGGCTATTAAAATAAAAATAACGTGATGGTTAAGTACAAGCGAGGGGCTATTAAAATAAAAATAACGTGATGGTTAAGTACAAGCGAGGGGCTATTAAATAAAGTAACGTGTTAGAATTCGCCTAGACGGGTCAAGGGAAAGTAGCGTGCGAAAGAAGGTTTTTGATTCCAATTAGCGCGTTTAATTTAATTCGTAGCCTCTACAAATCTAACCACAAAATAAGACTAGATTTATAAACGAGATCTCGGATTAATATTTCTTTGACCTTCATAACATAGTTAATTGTATTTTAATTTTATAGGATTTACAATTTCGGACGGGCAGCTTAATCATAAAATCGGACTGGGCGGGGTTCGGACAAATTTTTTTAAACAATACTGACCTGATCTAATTGATGGAAATAATAAAGGTATTTCGATTACCCACCATTATTTCACCAATTTTTTAAAATATATATATTTACAAACATTTCGTTAACCAATTCTAAAGCAAAGCTTGTACGATGAGTATTATAGGAGATTTTATAATTCTTTATATGATTTATTAAAATAAAATATTTTTAAATATAAGTTTAAACAATTCGAATATCCTCATATCATCAAATAAATCTGATTTATTATACAAACAATAATGATAATAATAATATCTTGTCTAATGTCCAATCAATGAATATATTTCTGCGCTAAAAATCGAATCAGTTTAGAGACTTTACAGGATTTTGCTATGGATATAATTTGTTCATCGTTGTTTGGATTCAGATTGGGATTGCTTAGCACATCGATCTAACATGAATACACCGTTTAAAGTTTATTTATTGATAAAATAGATTTATAACTATATATTAGGCACAAACCTAGACACCTTGCTGATACCATACAGTTTAGAATAACAATCTAACAATTGAATCTTATAACTATCTTCAGCATTTAGTACAATACATTTCGCTAACAAATTCCTGACTCTCGGCTTATCCAATTCGCAATTTTAACATTTTAACTAGTCCTAAACAAAATCATCTTAAAAACCCAGAAGAGAATCCCTGTATAATATCGCATAAAAATGGGTAAAAACAATTTTGGCTCTCTTAATCTTTTCCACGGGCCCATTGTTGGAATTCAAGTGGCCGAGGTATTCTAGCAAGCATTCGTCCCAAAATAGATCGAAACAGTCATCGGACTCGGGGTAAATTGCGGTGATGCTATTTCCTGATTCCGACTCGTTTACCCCATAAACTTCTTGCAAAGCCAAAAAGGCTTTGGAATAATCGATGGGATCCATGAGTTGGCAAATCATAGCGGCCTGCGAATTTAATATAAGCGATCGTACATTAATTTGCAATTTTAACATAGGTACTTAACAGGACTAGATTTTATAATTGACTGCAATATATCGGATAAAATAAAAATTTGCCCGTTTAATGCCTAGAACCGCTGTCTTAACAATCGACCCAAAGATATGATTGTGACAATAGAAGAATCATGTGGTTATGTTCGAGATGATTATGCTTAAACCAAGAATAAATCATTTAAATAAAAGGATTTGAGGTCATCCAACCCTATCAACCCTGTAGCTATATCTCATAGGCGTAACTAGGATTTCCTCAAAGGGAGGGGGTTATAAAATTTTCAAGGTGAAATTTTTTTTAACTATTTTTTTGGATAAAAATGTTTTTTCCTTAAAGTTTAAAGTGACAATAGCTTAAAAATAATAAAATACTAAACGTAAAATTTCAAAAAATATTTATTTTTATTAAATATACTCGGGCCTTCGGCCCTCGTGGGAAGGGGGAGAAGGGAAGGGAAGAGGGGAAGAGAAGGGGGGACGACTCATCTGTACTTCGTATAAATGTATCATATTTGCTATGCAATTTATGGGCGAGAGAGGTAGGAAGGGGCGAGAATGCCTATAGGGGGGTATTAAATGCCTAATGATTAATTAATTATTTATACAAATTTTCCATTATAGGCAAAATGTAATATAGGCAAGGGTTAGGGTTAGATTTAGTGTTTGCATCTAGTTGCGTATTACATTAGTTTTTATTGATTATGGGTCTAACAAACATTATATTATAAAACAACACAATGTTAAGAATTTGCAGAATTGTTGGGAGAAATTTTTTGTTGAATTTGAACAATTTTTAATTAAAAAAATCAAAAATTTGGCCAATGGTCACTTTTTCTCTATTGGTCAGTACCAACAGATACTCTATAAGTCAATAATAGCCAAAAAAACGGGGAAAAAATGTTGATGCTCACTTTGGCCAATGGTCATTTTTTTCCATTGGTCAGCAGCCAGGACACGGTAAAAGTGGATATAAATTCATAATAGTCAAAAAAAACGAAAAAAAAGTTTTTGAATCACATTTTGGCCAATGGTCATTTTACATTGGTCAGCAGCCAGCGGACGGCCAAAAAGTCATAATAGCAATGGTAGGAACAGGAACAATCGTAATAGTCAAAAAAAACGAAAAAAATAATTTCGATTCACATTTTGGCCAATGGTCATTTTTTCCATCGGTCAGGAGCCAGCGGACGGCCAAAAAGTCATAATAGCAATGGTAGTAACAGGAACAATCATAATAGTCAAAAAAACGAAAAAATAAACTCGGATTCACATTTTGGCCAATGGTCATTTTTTTCATTGGTCAGCAGCCAACGGACGACCAAAAAGTCTTATTATCAATGATAGTAACAAGAACAATCATAAGAGTCAAAAAAACTCCGGGATTCTAACCTAAAAACTAGTTAAATTGCATAGCAATTAAAACTAAACAACTTTTATTTATGTTTATTATATAACATTGGTCAGCAGCCAGCGGTCGGCCAAAAAGTCATAATAGCAATGGTAGAAACAGGAACAATCATAATAGTCAAAAAAAAACGAAAAAAATAATTTCGATTCACATTTTGGCCAATGGTCATTTTTTTCATTGGTCAGCAGCCAGCGGATGGCCAAAAATTCTTATTATCAATGATAGTAACAAGAACAATCATAAGAGTCAAAAAAACTGATTCTAACCCCAAAACTAGTTAAATTGCATAGCAATTAAAAAGTAAACAACTTTTATTTATGTTTTAATTGCTATGCAATTTATGGGCTCGTTTTTTGTTGTCCGTCCGTCCGTTGTCCGTCCGTTACCCTCCTATCTATTTGCATTGGGTATATTAGGTTATCGATTTTTTAAATTAATGCATGAGAAAGAGGTGACCCACCTCTCATCTCTATCTCCCTCGCTGTGTTATTTTTTAAATTAATGCATAAGAGGTGCCCCACCCCTCATCTCTATCTCCCTCGGTGTGTTATATATAATAAATTTGTTAAATTATCTATTATATAATAATAGATAAAAGTTGTTTACTTTAATGCTATGCAATTTAACTAGTTATATAATAAACATAAATAAAAGTTGTTTACTTTTTAATTGCTATGCAATTTAACTAGTTTTGGGGTTAGAATCCCGGAGTTTTTTTGACTCTTATGATTGTTCTTGTTACTATCATTGATAATAAGAATTTTTGGCCGTCCGCTGGCTGCTGACCAATGAAAAAAATGACCATTGGCCAAAATGTGATTTGAAATTATTTTTTTCGTTTTTTTTGACTATTATGATTGTTCCTGTTTCTACCATTGCTATTATGCCTTTTTGGCCGACCGCTGGCTGCTGACCAATGTTATATAATAAACATAAATAAAAGTTGTTTACTTTTAATTGCTATCCAATTTAACTAGTTTTTAGGTTAGAATCCCGGAGTTTTTTTGACTCTTATGATTGTTCTTGTTACTATCATTGATAATAAGACTTTTTGGCCGTCCGTTGGCTGCTGACCAATGAAAAAAATGACCATTGGCCAAAATGTGAATCCGAGTTTATTTTTTCGTTTTTTTTTGACTATTATGATTGTTCCTGTTACTACCATTGCTATTATGACTTTTTGGCCGTCCGCTGGCTCCTGACCGATGGAAAAAATGACCATTGGCCAAAATGTGAATCGAAATTATTTTTTTCGTTTTTTTTGACTATTATGATTGTTCCTGTTCCTACCATTGCTATTATGACTTTTTGGCCGTCCGCTGGCTGCTGACCAATGTAAAATGACCATTGGCCAAAATGTGATTCAAAAACTTTTTTTTCGTTTTTTTTTGACTATTATGAATTTATATCCACTTTTACCGTGTCCTGGCTGCTGACCAATGGAAAAAAATGACCATTGGCCAAAATGTAATTCGAAAATTTTTTTTTCGTTTTTTTTACTCTTATGAATTTATATCCACTTTTACCGTGTGCTGGCTGCTGACCAATGGAAAAAAATGACCATTGGCCAAAGTGAGCATCAAAATTTTTTTTCCGTTTTTTTGGCTATCATTGACTTATAGAGTATCTGTTGGTACTGACCAATAGAGAAAAAGTGACCATTGGCCAAATTTTTGATTTTTTTAATTAAAAATTGTTCAAATTCAACAAAAAATTTCTCCCAACAATTCTGCAAATTCTTAACATTGTGTTGTTTTATAATATAATGTTTGTTAGACCCATAATCACTAAAGGCCATAAAAACTAATGTAATACGCAACTAGATGCAAACACTAAATCTAACCCTAACCCTTGCCTATATTACATTTTGCCTATATTACATTTTGCCTATAATGGAAAATTTGTATAAATAATTAATTAATCATTAGGCATTTAATACCCCCCTATAGGCATTCTCGCCCCTTCCCACCTTTCTCGCCCATAAATTGCATAGCAAATATGATACATTTATACGAAGTACAGATGAGTCGTCCCCCCTTCCCTTCCCCTCTTCCCTTCCCTTCCCTTCTCCCCCTTCCCACGAGGGCCGAAGGCCCGAGTTTATTATATAACTAGTTAAATTGCATAGCATTAAAGTAAACAACTTTTATCTATGTTTATTATATAATAGATAATTTAACAAATCTTATATATAACACACCGAGGGAGATAAAGATGAGGGGTGGGGCACCTCTTATGCATTAATTTAAAAAATAACACAGCGAGGGAGATAGAGATGAGGGATGGGGCACCTCTTTCTCATGCATTAATTTAAAAAATCGATAACCTAATATACCCAATGCAAATAGATAGGAGGGTAATGGACGGACAACGGACGGACGGACAACAAAAAACGAGCCCATAAATTGCATAGCAATTAATACAATATAAAAATTATAAAAATTGAAAATCACGGGAGGGGTTCTAACCCGAAAACCATCCCCTCCCTACGCGTGCGCAGAGATAGAATATCTTATCTAAGGGAAATTGCTGTACAAAAAGTATATCCTATAAACCGAAGTAATTAATTGCAAAAACAAAAAAATTCAAGTTTGACTTTTTGGTGCAAACACAAACAACTTTATATGTAAATGCTTGTTTTGAACTTGTTGTATAGTAAAATTGCTAAAAGACTGAGCTAATAATATAAATTAACTTAACACCCATCGCTTTAAATATATAATTATACGAGTATAATTTCTAATGAATAATTTTTTAAAAACGTAATTCAAGGCAATCATAAAGAAGTCGTGATAATTCAACTAATTAGTATCAAAACCCTTTCCTTAACAAATATAGCAATGCCAATAGCTACCTCCGTTTCCCATATATTTGTGTGGCAAAATAACAAAAAATTACATCGAAACCAACATTGGGTTAAAAAATGAATTATTTTGCTCAACTAAATCAAATTGTCCATTATTTGATAAAAATAGCCGTGATCAATTTAATTCTAAATATCAAATTTTCGATCATACATCATATCATCTCCCTTTTCAGAAGATTTCATTAATGTTATTAAACTAAATCACTGTAACCTATATATAAAAACTGGAGTGTTTAAATAATATTCCTAGCAGAAAAGCGAGTTTTTGAATTTTAAACCACAAATTTAAATGGAACTCGTGAAAATGAGATCCACTTCTAAATTGGCACGGAGGGAAAGGCAACATTTGACCATGCGGGAGTACACTTCGTTGGAAAGGAGAGGACCATCACAATGTTGGGGCATGAAATAACGCGTCTTAAGGCATAAAGCTTTCACGTAATATTCCATCGAACACGCCCAATTTTTGTTGACTAAAAGGCCATATAAATCAATTCTACATCTTCTAATTTAAATGCGTGCGTATAACTTCAATATTTTTTTGCCTTTATCGCTCGGAATTTAATAAATTTATAAAAAAATACGTGTAACAATATTGCATTAAAATTCTTTTTACACACTATGTAAGTTGTCATTTTATGAAAAGTTTGAACACAGTTTCACTATTATACAGGACCCTAAAAACTAATTTTATTTTAATTTTTGTCTTGAGATGTCCTAAATTACTAATATTAAAATAATTTTTTTTAAAAGCTATATCTTAAATAAACCTTAACAAATTCAAAGACTTTTAAGAGTGGTTTGTATCAGAGTCCTTACTATTGTATAATGCAGAGCGACTCCTTCATAAATATATGATATAATTAAAATTTAAGGATTTACCATGTTCCATATCAGCCCTCAATACAAGCCATTGGGGAGTGGGTTTTAATTCTAAGGCTCGATTTACGATTAAACTCAACGCATCTTCCATGCTGGTTACAGAATATTGGGGGAACCTAAACAAAATAAGAATTGGTTCATAAGGCTTTTAAAAATTACTTATTGGTTTATTTTTATATTAAATTCCTTTAATTTACTGAAAAATAAAAATAATTTTAACGCACAAAACAAAACCTCCAGAAATCTATTAATTAGGTTTTGTTTTTTAGCAAATACATTTATGCTCCTTACATCAGCATACGAGACAATTTACTAAGAAGTCATATGACCAGTTTAACACAAATTTTCAAGGCATTTAAAAAAATTTGTTCAAAAATAAGAACTGAGAAGAGAGTCTTTTACTTTTTTCTTTAGGTATAACTTACAGCAAAATGGAAGGCCAAAGCTGTTGGTAATCGAAGGCGAAATCGATAAATATATCATCCTACATGCAAAACAAATTTTAAAAATGCAGCTAAATTTAAAAGTGCATTACTTTGACGAGGGTGTACATTTTGAGGAGGCAGCTCGCCAATATAGCCAAGTATGAGGTATCCTAAAAATATGACATAATTATAAATGAAGGTCCGAGTAAAATTATGATTATTGTTTAACCGATGGAAAAAATAAGTGGAAATACAAATAAACTTTATGGAGTATAAAAAATTTTAGAGGTCACTTACGCTGTAAAAAGCTAAAACTTAAAATTCTCTTACTGAAAGGTCGAACTTTTGAAGCAAACAAAACACATAACATTTAGTTTATTGTTCGTTAATTAAAAATGTTTTCAAAGTAGGCAGTTGGGTATTAGAAAACTCCATCAGTGTACGCTAGTAATACAAAAGATCGAAGGACACATTATTAAAAGTAAAAAATAATAATCCCTACAAATGCCTCACCATTTAAAATACAATATTATTAAAATATTATCAATATAAACATAACATAAATAAATCACACTCAGCACTTCCAATAGACTCTACCAAATAAATCATAATGCCCCATGGAGGCTGCCAAAATTTACATTAAAAGTAGAAAGACGGGAAGTTTAATAATGATACAAGTAAGGATAAATTTAAGATTTTAAATCTAAATTAAAGTTTCGCTGTATCTATAAAAACAATTTTGATTCAGGCATAACCGAAATGCGCAGTATTAATTGTCGTAACAAGGTCTGCATGGCTTGGGCGGGCAACGGGTTAGGCTGGTTATGTTGCATCATAAAGGAAGTAGCGGGAGGGGGCTGAGGCTGAAGGGGTCGTGGTGGGGGGAAAGGCATGGCTCCGGGGGGTGGAGGAAGTGGAGGAGCCATTCTATGACCGTAGGGGAACATGGCCACTGGTGGGTGAGGAAATCTTTTGTTAAACAAAGGTCCCGGTGAACGAGCGTTATTTGGGGGCCCGGTACCTGATTAGAAATGATGGACATGGTTAACTTTTTTTCAGATTTTGGGGTCTATATGAACCGATGAAAGGTCCGTAGAAAATTTTCATTTTTCATAAAAAGTTTATTAATATATGGCTAATTATAATACGGTAAAATGTAATACAAATTTAGTATGTTAAAAAATTAAATAAGAGCGTTAAATAGCTAAGATATCTTCCTCTTCCTCTTAAGGACAAGAATCCAAAAAGGATTTAAAGTTGAATTTTGCGATTAGCAATTGATTGACTGTCCCATAATTTTGGTTATAAAATTTGAAAATTTATAAGCCATAAATGCTTATTAAGGTGCATCGAAAGATTAGTAAAGTTTTAAATTTTAACTCCTAATGCTTTAGGGTGAATTAAGCTTTCGGGTTAATAGAGGCAAATACATTGCTCGTGTTTCAAAATTAGCTTCATTTTCCGAAAGGATCAATCATGTTAAATTGACCCCAAAAATAAAATGTAAGACGAGTGATGGCTATGTAAAATTTAATAGTCTCATTAGAGTACTAAAAATTAGGAGGAAACTGGGATTTTATAATCAAAACGACGAGACTTAATTAATACAAAACAAATATCATTCATTATACAACGGAATTCTCTAATGCGGCGTTCATAATGCGCGCGAAGCGATGCCATAATTTAAGACACCAATTTATAAAGTGTGCATATATTTCACTTTTTTCATAATGGACTTAATAAAACAAGTTCAAAATGATATATATATTTCCCTATTATCAACTCAAAACATTTGTAAATGATACTCAAAATTTTCGCTTGCATTGCTTCGTGCTCATCACGAATGCCCCTTGGCTCGAGTAAGAATAGGTATTAAATAATACCAGACGCTAAAATTAATATGAAGAAGCTATGGAAGAACGTAGAGAACTTTAAAGTCACTTTTTCAACACAAATCCGACCGAATTTATTTAAAATTTTTAACCCGAGCCCGACCCGAAAGCAAATTTTCAACCCGAACCCACCCCGAAAGCGTTTAATTTTTTCCTTACCGAATCCCTCCCGAACGCGTTTCAAATTTTGGTATCCAACGCGAGAGTAAGAAAAATGCGGGTTGCAAGGGCGTAGCCAGGGGGTGGCAGGGAGTGGCGGCTGCCCCCCTCAAACTCCAAAATAACTTAGATATTAAGGCTTAAATTTAAGAAAATGGTTATTTAGCCCCTCCCTTAATCATTATTGCCCCCCTCCCCATGGCGGTGTGTAAAATTTAATCGACAAATTAAGGTGAGATTTACGAAACTAATTGATACCACAGATTCTAAATAGTAAATTTATTTGAGAGATAATATGATATCTTCTACAATATCGGGTCACATCTAATTTGTAATATATAGTTTAGCAAATCAACCATTTAATAAATTTAAACTTACTTTTATTCGTTTTATTAATATATATTTATTTAGTTTAAATTAATAATGAACTACCACTTTAAACTATTTAAATACAATTCTAAATATTATTTCGTTGTTTTATTTTACCTTTCACGAGTCAAATTTAAATTTGCGTCCAAATTATAACAATCAGATTTTAAAAAACAAAAGGAATTTTAATTAACTGAATGAATGATCCTCAATTATACATTTCGATATTAATTAAAAAATATTTTTGAAAAATATGTCCCGTGTATTTTATCCAACCCGACCGGAAGACATATTAAAATTTTCAACCCGAACCCGAAAGCCTTTAAAATTTTCAACCCAAACCCGACCCGACCCAAAAACATTTCAAAATTTTGGTCGGGTTTCGAGTCACCCGTGTAGTTCTCAGAAGAACGTATAGGAGAGAACTACGGTAGGGGCAACATAAATCTCAACTATTAACACCTAAGTCCACCGAAGTTCAGTTCTTAGTTAGGATATGGGGGCCCTTGCAAGGCAAAAAATTCAAAAGATATATCGGTTTAATCTTTTGACGCCAAATCATTTTGACTTGACACAATTTGAGTGCTTTAAAGAGTTTTTAGTCGAGACTCAGTGTTTGTTTCCCCACTCACAAGTCACAACTTGAATATTAAATATCAATATGCACGCGCAAAAGTATCGATGAACTAAAAGCACACCATGCCAATGTAAGAGGGTCCGCCAAAACTTGGATGTCTTGACATAAAATATTACCTAAATTGCTCTATGAATGTTTAGTTTAGACACTACGCTTATATATTGATTGTCGTTTAGGTTTGGATGCAGATAATTAAGTAATAAACTTCCTCCAAAAAACCAATCAGTTTCAGCTAAAAAAACTGTTCGATAGAGTTGTTATAAAGAACTCATTTAGTTCCAAATTAATTCAATCAAAATGACGAGTGTATATATTAAATTCGGAGTAGTGTTGTAAAAAGGGCTGGGTTTTATTTAGTAGACCTTTGGTTGTTTAAGTCGACTAATGAACCATAGGTTTGGTCAAAAAGCCTTTGGTTTGTTTATGTTTAGTCGACTAAAATCAAAGGTCGACCAAACAAAACCCAGCTCTTTTTGCAACACTAATTCAGAGTCCGACCCCTGCTGACGAATTTATTCACATTTTAAAAAGTGAATAAAGCAAGCAGTCGCAAACCTACCGGAGAAGGCACGGCTAGAAGTGGGTGGAGTTTTGCTTCGTTTATGGAGATTCGGGGGGTTGGCATCGCCCATGTCAGAACCGGCCAAAAGGGAGGGTATGTGGAGGAGCGATTGAATTTCTTTGTCGTTGATGGTATCGTCGTGGTGCTGAGCAAGTTTTTGGTTGTCGTTGGGTGAGAAGATGGGATTAACTGCAGTAAATATAAGATTTAATTTAAGTAGAGAAAAATACTTAATAATCCAATATTTAGGATATAAAAATTAGTTGTCAATCCTGAATAATACGACTTTTTAAAAAAAAAATAACAGTTGCTACTTGATAAAGTAAAGTTTGAATCTCAAAATTATAATTTTGGAAAGCTTGCATTTAAAAAACCAAAAAAAAATAAGCACAATGCATTAGGCATCAAGGCAAAACTCATTTATTACTAAAATCCCAAAATTTCGATATTGTTATCTTGAGGGCGGCGCTCAATTCTTGTAATTTCACTTGACTCACGGCCTGGCCAAAATTTTCGAATTCGCATTTCAAGAAACTCAGCAGAGATGTTAACTGTGTACAATAAAATATCATAATTCAAAACAAACACATAACAGTAATTAAAATATATGAATGGGAAATGCGTATCAAGCTAAACTTAAAGACATTTGAAGATCAAAAATATACTACTTTTACATAAAAGTGTAAGTTATATCAATATAAAACAGTAAAGTTGAAAACTTCGCCTATAAAAAGATGGATCGAGTAAGACAAACAAAAACTGTATTTTTGATAGGTTAAATGAAGTCTATAATAATAAAAGTAAATAATATTTGAGTATATACGTTGGTGTAAAATATGTTGGAGGGAGGGAAGTTGATGAGATACTCGTATTCAGCCTGCCCAATTAGATAGCCAACGGCACCACACGTTATTTCGGAATTTGAGATTGAAGGATCTATGAGTATTTATAAATAATTAACACAAGCAAGCAAAAAGAGGATTTTAAAATAAAAAATGCACTTATTATTTCTTTTCAAGAAAAAAATTTAAAATTAAAAACTGTATTAAAAATCTTTTAATAATGAGAATATTATAAAACTTGAAAAGATGAGCAAGTTCAAAACCCTGTTATAGTAGTCTTTTAATATCACGATTCTCTCACTCATACTATTACTAAGCCATTTAATAACTGTTATAAAATTATAAAATATGATATATAAGGCTTAACTACAACAAATGTTTTTACTTAAAAATCGTTTTCAACACAAACTAACGAAATCTGCTATCAATCCGCTATATAATACTGCAAGACAATAATTAATCCAGAAAATAGCAAACCATCTTAAGGCAATAAAGCATTTCATATAACCTTGTTCGGTAGCTAAAACGGCGTGGAGATACTGCTTGACCACGACTGTCAGGGTATTGCGTTCGGGCAAAGCGGTCATATGAAATAGTCGGGGGTCTTGACACGGGCTAGGCTGATTATTTTGCGGCTCTTCATCAGACTCGTCGTAATACAAATGTCGAGGCTCTAGGTGGCAGGGAGTAGTAGCGCGAGTCACTTCTAACAACATCTTTTCCCAACTTATATACTTGAGCAAAGTGGCTGCCGATTTAAGCAACGGGTCTCCTGGGCCACTCTCGGCGCTCCCTTTAAAATACAATTAATGTTTCCTTAAAATGAACGTTTCTTTAGGCTTGTTTTAATATCGGATTCAGATTCAAATCGCGCGAATTTATCTTTGTCTAAATATCCGATTCAATTTCATAAGTCAAACCCCGTTGTAATTATTAATATTTCGTTTTTTGATAGCTAAAAACGTTTTTATTTTCAACTCATAAGATTAAATGCAAACTTTGCTCATACCTAATTTAAAAACATACAACATTTACGCTTAAGAAAAAATTTTGCATCTCACAAAATCGCGGTTATGTTATGCGTCTGAAATGTAGATCTGCTGTGAATTCCAAGTTAAGACACCGCTATGTTATTATAACCCGTACGACGATTTTTGCTGCGCAGCATAATCCGATATTAAGACAGCCCTTTGTTAAAAATGCGGAGAAATTGCATTATGATCAAGCACTCGAGAGTATATAACGATAAGTGCGAATGTCTATTTTAAAGGAAACAGTGTTGTAACAAATAAAAGATAAAATGCTGAATGATTAATTAAAATAACAGGTTACATAGCTTTAATACTAAATTTTTTATGGTTAAAAAGTTACATATATTAGCGTAATTACAAAAAAGACATATTGGTTAAATACAAAGATCTATATCATTATCTTCAAAAATAGGCCAAGAGTCGGCTACTAAATTTTTATAGTAACTACAATAATAGCTTTGCAACTCCCATATAAGCTAGGAAAAACTATTTAAAACCCATCTACATAACAACATAAATGAAGATTGGGTTGAGTATGGTAATATTAATACTTCAGCCGTATATTCCTCTTTAAGATATTCTCCTCTTAATTATTATATAGTAAAACTCAAGATAAATGGTCACTAATTGTAAATTATTGCCTTGGTATTGTTCGCGAAACAAGATAACTTCGTTTTCGGCAGCTTGGAGCAAAATTTGACCATTTGCATACTCCTAAAATTTGCAAATTTTAACGATAAAGTTTTTGAAAAGTAAACTAATTGCTAAAAGTAGTTGCAAATTATGTATTACTTGAACTCTAAGGCTTTGACGAGCTTTAGAGAGGAGTAAATGAATAAAATTGCGTCTTATGCCCGGAGGCAAATTTATCAAGCACGTTTGTAGGTATTTCGGTAACAAGGCCTAACCCATAAAATTATGGATAAAAATCAAAATAATTTCAATATGATTTTAAAGAGTATTTTTTATCATTTGAAGAATTCAATAAATTACTAAGAATTTAGCTTACGTGGGCATGGCTTGGAATTGGGGGAAGTCGTTGGAAATTATTCGACAATTGTAATAAGATGTCCTTTATAGCAAGGGGGTCCCTGGAGATGATAAGCTTCCTTTCAAGTTCGGCAATGGCAAAAGTTTGATTATCTAATATAATCAACATAATATACATTCCAGATAAAAACCTGATCAAATATTAAACTTTCGATTAAAAATCTCACTACGTCATCAACGATAAAGTCTCAAAAATGACATTTCACTGCCATAGGATCCTTTTTTGAAGCCATTATTAAGACTCTTTTGCTCTCATTAAATAATTTTTCTAGGTAAAAATACCAATATAGAAAAATTGTATTTTTGGCAAATCCTAAAAAACTTACTAAAAATAGTATAGTTATCAGGAATAGATTCGACGAGTTCTCCTTTTCTATCGGCAATCTCAATTATATCGGGTGATTCCACGTCAATGGAAGAAGAATTTTGAGTTAAATTCGATTCGAGCGATCCGAAATGATCTTGGTACAATTTGATCAAAAGTTTCTTTAATTGGGCAGAAATTGGCAATTCACTTACCACATACCTGTGTCCCATAATAATAATAAGACTGGATGATGACAAAAAATCAAATAACGTTGATTTTAATAATTTTTTCAAATACTATTGATGTCGAGCAAGTAAAAAGAAGACAAACTGCATTTTAAATTACATCTAATCTCCTTCTTAAAATAAGGTTAATTCCATTTTAAATTTATGATTTTTACCGATTCATCCCGTTTAATTAAATTATTCAATAATAATTGACGAGAAACAAAAAAAGTCTCATAATTTTTTAATCATTTGCAGATCGAACCATTTTAATGGGTTTTATAAAAAGGGGTTGTTGACTGATATAAATAATTGAACGTACGACTAAGATTTACCTTTAAGAGTAGGTAGAAAATTGTAAAATGAATTAAATAAGTATAACTAAAAACTAAAAATTTATATTAACCCATTAGTGAGATGTGTTCAACCATTTAAATTCAAGTCCAAGAATTATTTACCTTAAAAACATCACTATGGATATTGTTAAATTTAATACAATTTAAATCCTGAAGCTAAATAGGTTCATTAATCTAATATATTTAGCATGGTCAGATGTACAACTATTAAAAATATTGCGTCTTAATTTTGATTTTTTATAAATAAAATTAATTTTATGAAAAAAATCGTAATAACCATTCAATTGATAATATAGCGAGGAGGTCAATTTAAAGTCAAAACCGTTCAAACAGTGGATTGAGTATCATTCACGTCATTTAGACTTACTTGTAATGGTAAATAAATTAGTTAAAAATTGTTACTTGAGGAAGGTTTTAAGTTGGTAATTCTGATCGTGGGTCAGCACTTTCGAAGACAAAACATCTTGTAAAACCTTAATTAATTAACAAAAAATTAATATAATTGGTGAAATATTAGCAAAGGTATTACCGAAGTCATATATTTCTGCCCCGCGTCGTCCAAATTTAAAACGCGTGTAAGGCTGCAATGCCTAAAGCAATCCTCATTTTCCCCGTTATCTTTTTTGCTCGTGTAACCACCTTTGGGATCCGTGATCGTGATTAATCCATCGTTCATGAGTACAGATTTTAGCATGGTACACGTTTGAAGTTTATGGTAACTATCTAACGGCCTAACATTGAAAAACACTTTTATCTTAAATTAATGGTGGTATGGGCATATACTAAGAAGGAAATCGAAAAGTACTGGACATGGAGGTGCCGGGGGAGAGAGGAAGAGGACGACCTCGTGTCACGTGGCAAAGTTATGAAAACAAAAGAGACAGGACACTTACCGGGTCAAGATGGAAGAAAGTCATTAAAACAAACCCCACCACTGTGGGACCAAATAAGTGATAAGGGAGAAGAATGTTAGGATACATGGGCGTAGCCAGGGGGAGGCCGGGAGGGGCGGCTGCCCCCCTCTAAATTCATAAATTCTTAAAATTTAGTATAAATATGGCTAGAATTTCAAAAATCAGTTTTTTGCTCCTTACTAGATCATTATTGCCTCCCTCTAATTTAAATCCTGGCTACGCCCATGGTGTCATATAATATTATTTCACGATAGACAATGCAATGTATTAGGTTGAGGAAAAAGTTCGTAGAGTTTTTATCAAAGTCTTTTATTTAACGATTATTTATTATTATAACAATAACTTTGTTAACAAAATGTTAACATGAAAAGAGCATATGACAAGAAGCACCAAGGACATTCATTCATTCGCACTCCATTTATTATTTATATTTCAGCAATCCCTAAACTTTCTTCCTGTTAACACATTTAACAATCGCATCATCACCACACATTTTATAATCAATCACATTCATTCGCATTCCATAACAATACATAAAGCAAGTTTTCACATTCGCAATCTCACATGTTATACGTTTTTACTTCATTCACATAAATTCAATCTAAAACATTTAAATAAACAAAATCATCAACATTTTGGTCCGTCGAGCCGGATCCAGCACTTGGATTATTAAATATGAAACCTAAGGTCGATTCCAAAAGAACAGATATTCTGCACACCATAACTCGTCTTCTCCAATTTTGCTCAGAAACAGATGATTCCCTTAATTTAATCTGCAGACTGGATGATTTAAAATTATCTTACAACAAATTTGTGAATTTAAGTGAAGGTATTTCAAAGGAAGGAGGTGATTGTCAACTTTGGAGCTCGAGGATAGGTACTATGAGGCTGTAGCTAAGGTACAAGCAAAAATCAATAATCTTAACCAGAGTAATTCAGCTGCTTTGTCTAAACCTAAACTTCCATCTATAGATTTGCCACAGTTTGGTGGCAAATATGAGGACTGGATCAATTTTTCTGGTCTATTTAAGACTTTGATCCATGAAAACAACAATGTCAGTAATATTGAAAAATTAAACTATTTAAAATTATCAATTAAGGGCCCTGCAGCAAAAATCATTGAATCATTAGAAATTCCATCCCAAAATTATGAAGTGGCCTGGGATTTACTTCAGAAAAGATATAACAATAAACGTCTTATCATTAATCAACACATCAAGGCCTTATTTCAGTTGGGTACGATTAAAAGAGAATCAGGCCAAGAGCTTCGCCATCTACTTGACAACATTTTAAAACATACCCGTGCCCTGAAATCACCAAATTGCCCAGTTGACCATTGGGACGACCTGCTTATATTTCTTTTAACCAACAAGTTAGACTCAATCACTGTTAAGGTTTGGGAAAACTCAATAAAAATGGATGAAACTCCAACCTTTACAACCTTTACAGAATTTTTATCACAAAGGTGCCTTGTTCTAGAAATTACTAATAAAATGGACCAAGTCGAACCTATCACCAAATTCCCTGCTTACAGATCCTCAATCAACCTTGCTACTTCTAATCCTTCATGTGTAATATGCAATCAGTCACATTTAGTATACCAGTGTGAAATATTTTTAAATAGTTCAATTAATGAAAAATATGAATGGGTCAAGAAAAGAGTTTTGTGCCTGAACTGTCTTAGGCAAAACCATAATGCCTATCAAAGCAGGGCCGGAACTTGTAAGATTTGCCAGAAAAGGCATAATACCTCACTGCATAGGTCAGACTTGACTTATGGCAATTTGCATGAGTCGGCAAACAATACATGCTATGGTCAAAATTCGCAAATTCTTCTGCCAACGGCCATTGTGGAAATACAAGATTCAAAAGGTGTATTTCATTCGTGCCGGGCATTGTTAGACTCAGGCTCACAATCAAACTTTATCACCACGAACTTGGCCAATACATTACAAAATAAGCAACATCCCACATCAGTATCTATAGGTGGCATCAATCAAATTCACGCCCCAATCAACTCATACATTTTTACTTGCCTAAAATCTAAATCTAGCCAACTCAACGAATCAACAAAGTTTTTGGTAATCGACAAGATAACATCAAACTTGCCTTTACTCTCTTTTCCTAAATCAAATGTATCCATTCCCGATAACATCACTCTTGCAGATCCAAGTTTTAATAAATCAAGTACATTGGATATTCTTATTGGTGCCGAGTTATTTTAAGACTTATTAAGGGCAGAGCAATTACAATTTGGTAAAGGCCGGTTGGTACTACAAAACACAAAACTTGGTTGGGTAGTTTCGGGCCCCTGCCCTCCTTACAACATAAGTGTCCCAATCGAAACGAAGCTATGTAACATATCCACGCACTCATTGCAAAATCAATTAACTAAATTTCGGGACATAGAAGAAATTAATCAAAAATTACCGATAAGTGAGGAGGAGGCTGAATGTGAAAAAATATTTGAAACGACTTATGTACGTGACCCAAATGGAAGATTTATTGTGCACCTTCCACTTAGGGCTAATGTCAATCAAATTGGAAGTACCTACCAATTAGCCCTACACAGATTTCTTTCCCTTGAAAGAAAATTAACAAAAAACAAACTGTTATATGAAGAATACACCAAATTTTTTCATGAATTCAAAAACCTAGGCCATCTCATTCCCACAAATTGTAATAAACACTCTGAACTCCCTGTGTTTTATTTACCCCATCATGCAGTCAAACTAGATAGCCTCACCACTAAATTGAGAGTAGTCTTTGATGGCTAGGCTAAATCTTCTTCGGGAGTTTCTTTGAATGAAACTCTTATGGTTGGTCCTAAGGTTCAACAAGACCTTATACCTATTCTCCTGAGATTTCGCAAACACAACATTGCAATTACTGCGGATATAGAAAAGATGTACCGACAGATTCTGATAACCCCGAAACATACCCAATTACAAAGAATATTATGGCGAGATGACAAGTCACATCCAATTAAATCATATGATCTCTTGACTGTCACCTATGGAACCTCGGCGGCTCCCTATTTAGCAACCAAGACTCTTCAACAATTGGCAGAAGATGAATCCATAAGGTTTCCCATTGAATCTTCCAAGGCTAAGGAGGATTTCTATGTGGATGATTTACTAACCGGAGCTTCTAATATTCCTGAGGCCAAGGAAATCATCCTTCAAATTCAAACACTGTTAATTAAGGGCGGTTTTAAGTTAAGGAAGTGGGCCACAAACTCAACTTCCTTATTCGACCATTTGTCGACAATATCCAGTGATGACATTATACCATTAGACAAACACAACAACACCAAAACTTTAGGAGTATTTTGGAATCCGCTCACTGACAGTATCAGATTCAACCTAACGTCGGAAGTCGAGGACAAGGGAATGTCAAAACGAAGGATTTTATCAAAAATAGCGCAAATCTTTGATCCGCTTGGATTAATAGGTCCAGTTCTAACAAGAGCAAAGTTATTCATGCAACAACTTTATAAGCTTGAAATGTCATGGGACTAGTGTTTCGATCTCGTCTCGTCTCGGTCTCGAATACAAAATCTCGTCTCGTCTCGGGAGCGATTAGGAAAATCTCGATCTCGTCTCGTCTCGGTCTAGAAAAATCTCGGTCTCGTCTCGTCTCGACGAGAATTCTCGTCTCGTCTCGACTTTTAAAAAAAAATATATACGGAATAAAAATTTCTCCTATTTTATTAAAAATATAAATAAGTGTTCAAAAATCCAAATGGCAAATTTTATATTTTTGGAAAAACTTTAATACACAAACTTTTTAAAGATTTAGCGGGACACGACATCTCATTGACAATATAAAGATATGAATTAACTCATAAAGATAACATTTTCTATAAAAAGTGCAGACTAAAAAAACTATAAATAAATTTGAAATATAAAAGATTAAATTTTATTGTTCTAGCAAATTATAATATTTGCATCAAATTCACTGTGTCTGTCAACTATAAATGGACTTCGAAAATTATAAGTTCGCTTATAGTTGATATAGTTGCATAAGTGAGCAAAATGAGACCCTTTATTAACCTTTGCTAATGATTCAAAGTAGACCTTAACATATTTAAGGCAAACGTTTAAGTCCATTAATATAACCATCATCAGTTATAGCCCATAGTGTTTATTGCATGTTTATGCGAGTGACATTTAATGATGTTATTATTATTTATAGAATTGATAACTAGTTGCAGAAATTAAAACGTTGTAAAACAACAATAAAAGCAGCATTTTTATAGAATTAAGAACATAAGGTTTTAAACTTTAAATTAAAGAGTACGTATTTAAATGTATGACAAAAATCAACCATACTTAGGTAAATGATTGCCAAATTTTATTTTTTTTGCAAAAATATATAATATTTACTACACTTGTGAATTTTTTTAATATTAAATATATTCCATACATATTGATTTACACTTAATACCTTAAATGTAAATTAAAATACACAATAATTTACTAAAATCTAACGATCAATAAAAAGTCGAGATCTCGCCGAGAAAATCTCGTATCGTCTCGTCTCGACATCAAAATTCTCGTCTCGATCTCGACTCCATTTTTCAAATTCTCGTCTCGTCTCGTCTCGGTTTTTCGAGACGAGACGAGACGAGACCGAGATTTTTCTCGGTTTTTCCGCATCACTACATGGGACAAAACATTGCCGGAACAGTTTGTAAAAAAATGGGATTCTTTTGAAAATCAATTCACATCACTTAGCGCACTCGACATTCCTCGTCGTGTTATCACACATTGTAACCCCGCAACTATTGAAATTCATGGCTTTTGTGATGCTAGTGAAATTGCTTATGGGGCATGCATCTACATTCGATCGGGTGAGGATGGAAAATGGGCAAGCAGATTGTTATGTTCCAAGTCTCGAGTAGCGCCAATAAGAAGCATTTCAATTCCAAAACTCGAACTATGTGGTGCTTTGTTATTAACAAAATTACTAAATAGAGTGCTCTTAGCTCTACAGCTATCGGTGTCTGCGACAATATGTTGGACTGATTCTACAATAGTTCTAGCATGGTTGAAAGGCTCTCCATGTGATTGGAACACGTTCGTGGGTAACAGAGTGTCAAAAATACAGGAATTTAAAAATTACCAATGGAGTCACATCAGAACCTGCGAGAATCCAGCTGATGTATTATCAAGAGGTTGCTCACCAGCTGAACTAATTAATAATAATAGATGGTGGGTAGGACCTGCATGGCTTTCTACTAATTATACGGTTAAACCAAATCCCCTAAGTGAAACATCGAACATTCCCGAGCGCAAAATTGTCAGCTTAACAACTACAGTAGAGCCCGACTAAATTTTTAATCAATATTCAAGCTTTCGCAAACTCACACGGATTGTTCATATTGTTTAAGATTTTACACTAATACAAAACATAAGGCCCGCAACAGTGGCCAATCCAACAAATCATTGTCTACCAACGAGCTTGATAATGCAAAGCTAACAATATTAAAAATTGTGCAAGAGAATGAATTTCCATCAGATATAATTTCATTACGCAAATCAAATAAGGTTGTTGATAATAGCAAATTATTGTGTTTAAACCCCTTCTACCACGAAGGGTTAATTAGAGTAGGCGGTAGACTTGAAAATGCAAACATCCCCTTTTCGCAAAAACACCCAATTCTTCTTCCTAGAAACCACCATGTCACCTATCTAATAATCAAAATGTATCATGAAGATTTTTTTCATACTGGGATACAAAAGACTTTAGCTAATATACGTACTGTGTACTGGCCTGTCAATGCTCGATCGATTGTTAAGTACGTAATACGAAAATGTGTTACATGTTTTAAAACCAATCCAAGAGGTGAAAAATACTTAATGGGTAATCTTCCAAAAGCCCGAGTTTTACCAATCAAGCCGTTTTACCACACAGGGTTAGACTATTTTGGGCCTCTTTTATTGCGGGAAGGAAGACGACGGAACTGGTTTGCCTCTTCTGGCAACAAAACGCTTAAGTGCGCTTAAAAAGGCATTTGTTGTAAGATCTGATACTAATTCAATATGAACTGCTTTGGTGTTAAAACATATGAATATAGCAGCATACGATTTGCTGACCTTACTATTCCGTCGTCTTCCTTCCCGCAATAAAAGAGGCCCAAAATAGTCTAACCCTGTGTGGTAAAACGGCTTGGTTGGTAAAACTCGGCCTTTTGGAAGATTACCCATTAAGTATTTTTCACCTTTTGGATTGGTTTTAAAACATGTAACACATTTTCGTATTAAGTTCTTAACTTGGTTTAACCGTATAATTAGTAGAAAGCCATGCAGGTCCTACCCACCATCTATTATTATTAATTAGTTCAGCTGGTGAGCAACCTCTTGATAATACATCAGCTGGATTCTCGCAGGTTCTGATGTGACTCCATTGGTAATTTTTAAATTCCTGTATTTTTGACACTCTGTTACCCACGAACGTGTTCCAATCACATGGAGAGCCTTTCAACCATGCTAGAACTATTGTAGAATCAGTCCAACATATTGTCGCAGACACCGATAGCTGTAGAGCTAAGAGCACTCTATTTAGTAATTTTGTTAATAACAAAGCACCACATAGTTCGAGTTTTGGAATTGAAATGCTTCTTATTGGCGCTACTCGAGACTTGGAACATAACAATCTGCTTGCCCATTTTCCATCCTCACCCGATCGAATGTAGATGCATGCCCCATAAGCAATTTCACTAGCATCACAAAAGCCATGAATTTCAATAGTTGCGGGGTTACAATGTGTGATAACACGACGAGGAATGTCGAGTGCGCTAAGTGATGTGAATTGATTTTCAAAAGAATCCCATTTTTTTACAAACTGTTCCGGCAATGTTTTGTCCCATGACATTTCAAGCTTATAAAGTTGTTGCATGAATAACTTTGCTCTTGTTAGAACTGGACCTATTAATCCAAGCGGATCAAAGATTTGCGCTATTTTTGATAAAATCCTTCGTTTTGACATTCCCTTGTCCTCGACTTCCGACGTTAGGTTGAATCTGATACTGTCAGTGAGCGGATTCCAAAATACTCCTAAAGTTTTGGTGTTGTTGTGTTTGTCTAATGGTATAATGTCATCACTGGATATTGTCGACAAATGGTCGAATAAGGAAGTTGAGTTTGTGGCCCACTTCCTTAACTTAAAACCGCCCTTAATTAACAGTGTTTGAATTTGAAGGATGATTTCCTTGGCCTCAGGAATATTAGAAGCTCCGGTTAGTAAATCATCCACATAGAAATCCTCCTTAGCCTTGGAAGATTCAATGGGAAACCTTATGGATTCATCTTCTGCCAATTGTTGAAGAGTCTTGGTTGCTAAATAGGGAGCCGCCGAGGTTCCATAGGTGACAGTCAAGAGATCATATGATTTAATTGGATGTGACTTGTCATCTCGCCATAATATTCTTTGTAATTGGGTATGTTTCGGGGTTATCAGAATCTGTCGGTACATCTTTTCTATATCCGCAGTAATTGCAATGTTGTGTTTGCGAAATCTCAGGAGAATAGGTATAAGGTCTTGTTGAACCTTAGGACCAACCATAAGAGTTTCATTCAAAGAAACTCCCGAAGAAGATTTAGCCTAGCCATCAAAGACTACTCTCAATTTAGTGGTGAGGCTATCTAGTTTGACTGCATGATGGGGTAAATAAAACACAGGGAGTTCAGAGTGTTTATTACAATTTGTGGGAATGAGATGGCCTAGGTTTTTGAATTCATGAAAAAATTTGGTGTATTCTTCATATAACAGTTTGTTTTTTGTTAATTTTCTTTCAAGGGAAAGAAATCTGTGTAGGGCTAATTGGTAGGTACTTCCAATTTGATTGACATTAGCCCTAAGTGGAAGGTGCACAATAAATCTTCCATTTGGGTCACGTACATAAGTCGTTTCAAATATTTTTTCACATTCAGCCTCCTCCTCACTTATCGGTAATTTTTGATTAATTTCTTCTATGTCCCGAAATTTAGTTAATTGATTTTGCAATGAGTGCGTGGATATGTTACATAGCTTCGTTTCGATTGGGACACTTATGTTGTAAGGAGGGCAGGGGCCCGAAACTACCCAACCAAGTTTTGTGTTTTGTAGTACCAACCGGCCTTTACCAAATTGTAATTGCTCTGCCCTTAATAAGTCTTAAAATAACTCGGCACCAATAAGAATATCCAATGTACTTGATTTATTAAAACTTGGATCTGCAAGAGTGATGTTATCGGGAATGGATACATTTGATTTAGGAAAAGAGAGTAAAGGCAAGTTTGATGTTATCTTGTCGATTACCAAAAACTTTGTTGATTCGTTGAGTTGGCTAGATTTAGATTTTAGGCAAGTAAAAATGTATGAGTTGATTGGGGCGTGAATTTGATTGATGCCACCTATAGATACTGATGTGGGATGTTGCTTATTTTGTAATGTATTGGCCAAGTTCGTGGTGATAAAGTTTGATTGTGAGCCTGAGTCTAACAATGCCCGGCACGAATGAAATACACCTTTTGAATCTTGTATTTCCACAATGGCCGTTGGCAGAAGAATTTGCGAATTTTGACCATAGCATGTATTGTTTGCCGACTCATGCAAATTGCCATAAGTCAAGTCTGACCTATGCAGTGAGGTATTATGCCTTTTCTGGCAAATCTTACAAGTTCCGGCCCTGCTTTGATAGGCATTATGGTTTTGCCTAAGACAGTTCAGGCACAAAACTCTTTTCTTGACCCATTCATATTTTTCATTAATTGAACTATTTAAAAATATTTCACACTGGTATACTAAATGTGACTGATTGCATATTACACATGAAGGATTAGAAGTAGCAAGGTTGATTGAGGATCTGTAAGCAGGGAATTTGGTGATAGGTTCGACTTGGTCCATTTTATTAGTAATTTCTAGAACAAGGCACCTTTGTGATAAAAATTCTGTAAAGGTTGTAAAGGTTGGAGTTTCATCCATTTTTATTGAGTTTTCCCAAACCTTAACAGTGATTGAGTCTAACTTGTTGGTTAAAAGAAATATAAGCAGGTCGTCCCAATGGTCAACTGGGCAATTTGGTGATTTCAGGGCACGGGTATGTTTTAAAATGTTGTCAAGTAGATGGCGAAGCTCTTGGCCTGATTCTCTTTTAATCGTACCCAACTGAAATAAGGCCTTGATGTGTTGATTAATGATAAGACGTTTATTGTTATATCTTTTCTGAAGTAAATCCCAGGCCACTTCATAATTTTGGGATGGAATTTCTAATGATTCAATGATTTTTGCTGCAGGGCCCTTAATTGATAATTTTAAATAGTTTAATTTTTCAATATTACTGACATTGTTGTTTTCATGGATCAAAGTCTTAAATAGACCAGAAAAATTGATCCAGTCCTCATATTTGCCACCAAACTGTGGCAAATCTATAGATGGAAGTTTAGGTTTAGACAAAGCAGCTGAATTACTCTGGTTAAGATTATTGATTTTTGCTTGTACCTTAGCTACAGCCTCATAGTACCTATCCTCGAGCTCCAAAGTTGACAATCACCTCCTTCCTTTGAAATACCTTCACTTAAATTCACAAATTTGTTGTAAGATAATTTTAAATCATCCAGTCTGCAGATTAAATTAAGGGAATCATCTGTTTCTGAGCAAAATTGGAGAAGACGAGTTATGGTGTGCAGAATATCTGTTCTTTTGGAATCGACCTTAGGTTTCATATTTAATAATCCAAGTGCTGGATCCGGCTCGACGGACCAAAATGTTAATGATTTTGTTTATTTAAATGTTTTAGATTGAATTTATGTGAATGAAGTAAAAACGTATAACATGTGAGATTGCGAATGTGAAACTTGCTTAATATGTATTGTTATGGAATGCGAATGAATATGATTGATTATAAAATGTGTGGTGATGATGCGATTGTTAAATGTGTTAACAGGGAGGAAGTTTAGGGGTTGCTGATGCTGATATATGAATAATAAAATGGAGTGCGAATGAATCAATGTCATTGGTGCTTCTTGTCATATGCTCTTTTCATGTTAACATTTTGTTAACATTCTGCCCCCCCCCCGCGAAAGTTGTGGAGTCCTTAAATCGGGCAAGTCATTAATGTTGTCATCAATTGGTAAGACGTGAAGCTGGCAACTGGTCTTTTGATAAGACCTCCAATAGTTTTGATAGTAGCTACCCTTACAATTCTATCTGCACCAGGGTGGATAATTTGGATACGTCCTAGAGGCCACTTTACCGGAGGCATATTATCATCTTGTTTATGACAAGTTGGCCGACCCTAACTCCAACCGATGACTTATTCCATTTTCTGCGCATTTGTAGCTGGTTTAAGTATTCTCTTGACCATCGGGGCCAAAATTGTTGCCTAAGCAACTCAATGTGTTGCCATCTTGATAACGTATTAACCTTTGCATTGGTCCAATCCCTTTCAGGAATTGAAGCAAATGATGTTCCGATTAAAAAATGGGCGGGAGTGAGACATGCTAAGTCATTTGGGTCGTCAGACAATGGGGTAAGAGGTCTCGAGTTTATAATAGCCTCAATTTGGATCAATAGGGTTGTAGCTTCTTCGTATGTTAAATGTGCGGTCCCAATAATCCTTCTTAAATGGTGTTTTGTTGATTTAACTGCTGCCTCCCACAACCCGCCAAAATGAGGAGCTCTAGGCGGAATAAAGGTCCAGGTTATACCTTCTTCAGTGCATTTAGATTCTATTATTTTTTGGTTTTTGCCTGTAAGCAAAGTTTGTAGATGAAACAATTCCTTGTTGGCCCCTATAAATGTAGTCGCATTATCCGAATATAAGTAGGCTGGTTTGCCTCTTCTGGCAACAAAACGCTTAAGTGCGTTTAAAAAGGCATTTGTTGTAAGATCTGATACTAATTCAATATGAACTGCTTTGGTGTTAAAACATATGAATATAGCAGCATACGATTTGCTGACCTTACTATTCCGTCGTCTTCCTTCCCGCAATAAAAGAGGCCCAAAATAATCTAACCCTGTGTGGTAAAACGGCTTGGTTGGTAAACTCGGCCTTTTGGAAGATTACCCATTAAGTATTTTTCACCTCTTGGATTGGGTTTAAAACATGTAACACATTTTCGTATTACGTTCTTAACAATCGATCGAGCATTGACAGGCCAGTACACAGTACGTATATTAGCTAAAGTCTTTTGTATCCCAGTATGAAAAAAATCTTCATAATACATTTTGATTATTAGATAGGTGACATGGTGGTTTCTAGGAAGAAGAATTAGGTGTTTTTGCGAAAAGGGGATGTTTGCATTTTCAAGTCTACCGCCTACTCTAATTAACCCTTCGTGGTAGAAGGGGTTTAAACACAATAATTTGCTATTATCGACAACCTTATTTGATTTGCGTAATGAAATTATATCTGATGGAAATTCATTCTCTTGCACAATTTTTAATATTGTTAGCCTTGCATTATCAAGCTCGTTGGTAGACAATGATTTGTTGTACGATTGGCCGCTGTTGCGGGCCTTATGTTTTGTATTAGTGTAAAATCTTAAACAATATGAAACAAACTTATTCAATATATATTCGCCGTTGCTGTTTACGACCCCCTCCCATCTTTTGACCAATTTTTTGATGCCATTACGCCAAAAATCGACCGGTCTGGTATCGAAGAAGTTGTTGAGCCAATTTTTAAGGCCCTCTACATTGTCCAAGGTAACGCCCCTCATATGGTTCGAGAGAGAGCGGAAAAGATGGTAATCCGTCGGTGCAAGGTCCGGAGAATATGGTGGATGCTGAAGGACCTCCCATTCGAGCTCTTGGAGTGCGGCTTTTACGACTTGAGCAACATGGGGCCTTGCGTTGTCGTGAAGGAGTATGGTCTGGCCTTGTTGATGGGGTCTTTTGAGTCGAATAGCCTCATTCACGCGGTGCAGCTGGGATATATAGAGCTCCTTGTTGACCGGGGCATTCCTTTCCAAAATTTCCCAATGCAAAATGCCCTCCCAGTCCCACCAAACGCAGATCATGGTCTTTTTTGGATGGAGGTCAGGCTTGACCCTCGGCTTTGGAGTCGCTCCAGGAGCCACCCACTTCTTTCTTTGCTTCAAATTTACGTACAAACATTATTTCTCATCTCCCGTAACGATTCGGGACAAAAAGCGCTGTTTATTACCGCGGGTTGCTCGATGACGGGCGAGATGATGAGAAGCAATTTGAGCGATTTTCTTTGTGGCTTTCGTTATGCTCGTGAGGGATCCAAGATCTCAATTTTTTGGCAAATCCCATCGAATGAAGATGATTAGATGGTTTTTTGATCGAACTTCATTATTTCCGCCAATTCACGACTTGTTTGGCGACCGTACTCCTTCAAAAGTGCTCTGAGACACTCTTCGTCGAATTCCGAGGGTCTTCCGCTACGGGGCTTGTCAGCGATGTCAAAATCGCCATTTTTGAACTTTGCGAACCATTTTTGTGCTGTAGACTCAACTATGACACCTTCTCCGTATATTTACAAATGTCTCGGGCTGTTTCAGCAGCGTTTTGACCACGATGAAATCGAAGAATAACAGGTGTCGAAAATGTTGTTTTTTACCGTTTTGCTACTCCATTTTGACGTCGCGAAAGTTATAAAAAACTGAATTTCTTAAAATCACGATTGGCACAGTTTGTAGAGGGGAAAGAGTTCTACTTAATGAATATTATATACTTCATCAGAAGCAAAAAATCGATAAAAATGCAACATGTGTTGCACCCTACCGAACTTTCTCCTTATCGTATCTCTCGATACGAGAATACTTTCCCCCCCCCTATACAAAGAAACGCCGCCGCTAACTTTCTAACACTTATAGGATAATACGCAAGGTACGCTTATTCTCTTTTGTTCTTCAAAATGTAGTAGTCTACAACACCATCTGCCTTTCATGGACGTGCTAGTTAATGTGTAGTACATAGAACTCTATTCCTGTACATTTAATTTCTACGCGTATATTCCCCCCCCACGCGCTTATGCTTATACGTATTTGTTATTTTTCTTACGCGCGAGTGATTTTCAATATACGCGTGTGATCGGATTGATAATTTTAATTCTTGTGTGATTTAATAAATTATTTAATTCTCGGATACAAAATATATTAGGTAAAATTCTATGTAGTAAAAAGGAGTTAAATAATTTTACCCCTCTTCCTAAATGGGAAGAGGGTATCCCTTTATTATGCAGCTCGTTCAATATCTCCCCTCATTCCTATTCCTCATAGCTTAAGTTCCATCCTGAACAAATATATAATCTTCATCATGTTATTTAAAAATAGAAAAATGGTGTCCAGAAGATAAATTCTCCCACCCCTACCTCGGAACAATGATTTAAGAATAATTCGGAACAAATTCCACCCTTCTGCTGAATGAAATAAATCATATTCTACAGATTAAATTCTTATAACTGGAGATGAACGACAAGCAAATTATCACCTGATTGCGTCAAAACTAAGGGAAAACTAAATCGTACTCAAGCGTTAGCCATGTTAGTGCTAATAAAGCTATAAATAAGGTCGGATCTGTGCCTATGACCACAATTGTTAAGGAAGCGGGTGTCTCCTTAATTTTCAGATAAGGGCAAGAGTTTCTCATGTATGGAGGTAAAGGCATAAAAATGCTGAGAATTCCTCATTTTAGATGGATCGTAGGACAAGAGTATCCAATAACAAATGGCAATACGCACCGAATGAAGGACTATTCCCACAAGCCATAAATGAGGTATTTATAATTACATCCCGTTTGCCATGAACAACCGTCACAGCGCAGGGATATTGGATAAAATTATTCCAGGAACATCCCTTTTGCCATGAACAACCTAATCTGTCAAAGGAAAAGACTACACAATTTTATTGGAGGTTACACATGTATATACTAAATTTTGCTTAATTGGTATATAGTTTTGATATAGTGGATTGTTAAATTAAATGTTTTTAATATTGTAAACCCATAATCAATATGTGATAAAAACTATCCGATGGCATTATATCAATTATTATTTTGGTCTACATATATCCCTACCCCTGACACTAATTTTTAATGAAAGGGAAAGGTATCGTATCTCTCGATACGAGGATACTTTCCCCCCCCCCCTATACAAAGAAACGCCGCCGCTAACTTTCTAACACGTATAGGATAATACGCAAAGTACGCTTATTCTCTTTTGTTCTTCAAAATGTAGTAGTCTACAACACCATCTGCCTTTCATGGACGTGCTAGTTAATGTGTAGTACATAGAACTCTATTCCTGTACATTTAATTTCTACGCGTATATTCCCCCCCCCACGCGCTTATGCTTATACGTATTTGTTATTTCTTACGCGCGAGTGATTTTCAATATACGCGTGTGATCGGATTGATAATTTTAATTCTTGTGTGATTTAATAAATTATTTAATTCTCGGATACAAAATATATTAGGTAAAATTCTATGTAGTAAAAAGGAGTTTAATAATTTTACCCCTCTTCCTAAATGGGAAGAGGGTATCCCTTTATTATGCAGCTCGTTCAATATCTCCCCTCATTCCTATTCCTCATAGCTTAAATCCCATATGAACAAATATAAAAATTTCATCATGATTTAAAAACAGAAAACTCCTCAACCCAATATATGGTATTATTAAATTAATTATCGAATAAATTATAATTAAATCATGTCATTTAAAGCAATTTTACTAAAATTACGTTAATATAAAAGGAAAATCAAAATATGTTATGTCATTTTATATAGTGTCATCTAAGCTAGTTACAAAATTAGTCTTAATTTTATGAAGTTATCATACAAATGATGAATACACTTAGTAAATTCAAATATTTTACAATGTACGTTCATGTATATAATTTGATATTAAACTTTACTTGTGCTGTAATGATAACCTTCGAATAGATGTAGGCTTACATATTTTTTAATTGTATTAAATTAGATTAGGCGATCTATATAATTTATGGTAAGTTTCATTCCAAATAACAAAATATAGGGGAGGCGAAGGTGTATTATATACAAAAGCTGACCAGAGTGCATTAAAAAAACTTTCCATTGAAATCCTTAAAAATCGAAAAAACGACTGGGGAGGGAGTTGTAAAAAATGTGGGTAAAACACTAATCAAAAAACCTGAACTATGATAACAAACAATACTCAAAAATTTTGAAAAAGAAAACTCATTTTACTACAACTACGCAGAATATAAAAAAAAGACAGTAATATAAGAGGCTGGCAAACAGCTAATTTTTGCATCAAAATCTATTAACATAAGCAGCCATTTTGGGCTAGATTTTTTGACAAGCGCACTTGTGCCGTAAAAATGTGAAAGTTATGGCAGAAATAACAATGAGAAGGTTAAAGATAGCTTAATATTCAATTAGAATAGAGTTTAATTTGCTATCATATACCTCAAACATGGGGCCTTCACCTAAGCGTAGCCAGCATTGGGATTAGAGGGGGGCAATACTGATTTAGAGAGGGGCCAAATAATCATTTTTTGAAATTTTAGTCATCATTTTAATAAATTTTAACAATTTTTTGGATTTAGAGGGGGGCAACCGCCCCTCCCTGCCCGCCCCCCCCCCCCCTCCCCCCCCCCCCCCGACTACGCCCATGCCTTCAGTTCTACTTAATAATTTTATCAGTAGTTCCCCATTCCATTAATTGTTAAGCAATTTATGGGCTCGCTTTTCGTTGTCGTGAGTGAGTGAGTGAGTGAGTGAGTGAGTGAGTGAGTGAGTGAGTGAGTGAGTATCGTGTCCAACTTGTTGTATTATTAGTCTTTGATAAAAACTAACTTCACTACACCGGATAAAAAATAAATATAGTAAACTTAAGTTTTACATTTATCGAAACTCAATTACCACAATTTCTTCGAGGCCACCCTGTCGTTTAGGGTTATGTAAAGTTCCAAGGGTACGTCCCATTCCATCAAACCTTTAACCAGCAAATCCAAAATCTCCTATAATAAAAATTGGCCCAATATTAAAATCCCCGATCGTGATTGAAACTTACTTCGTGGTTGGTAGGCTCGAATAATGCTTTATGCAGCAATTGGGTCTGTTGCAATTTTAAGCTTTCATCCTGGCTGGTGTCGATAGTTATTCCACAGGCTTGGCAATAGCCTTCCAAGGTTTCACGGTCGAAGGTAAAGAACGAATCTTTATATTTCTTCGCAATGGCAGGATCCTAAAATTGAGATAAATTTATGTTTAACAACCCATGTCATTGTAATGCACTTTAATTGAATCTCTTAAATATTCAATAAAGTGTGTTTTAGAAAAATTAGAAGTTAATATAACAATTAACGCTTTAGATGATTATGTGGATAAAATTAAAAAAAAAACTTTAAAGATAACCAGGTTCTAGCTATTTAGAGTTTGGGGTCCACTTATTAGCCTAGTCAAAATTTTTAACCAACCCCATGAGAAGGTTAGTAATGATCAAAGTCCTGAACGTGCTGTGTCAATTTAAATATGCTTATTAATTTACAACAAGAAGTTATTAAAGTAAAGGATTTTACATGTGTAAAATTTTAGTTATTCTAGTTATATTTAAACCTATTATTCATTTAATCAATACAAATTTTATTGTGTGAGTTTCTGTTAAAAAGTTCTTTGGGTTAAATATAATTTAACAAGTCTTTGTTTTAATTAACTTTGATACCCTCATATACGTTACCTGTAAGATTTGGACATAAAAGTCGCATGCAAATGAAAAATTTCCTTTGGCTTTCGTCATGTCACCAACCATAAAGTAATAGCTCCCCAAATCAAAGTGAATCTATTTGCAAAATATAAAAACTAAGTATTTAAATTAAGTTACAAAATATTTGTTATTATAATTTGAATTATAGTGCTGTTGCTATTATATGTAGCCCATTAATTAATGGTTAAAGTATTTTACCTCGAATAATCAAATATTTCAACTGAAAAAGTACGTATAAATATGAAAATAGTAGATTTAAGGTAAATTAATGTCAGGTTATTACAAAAAAACCTAAAATGCAAATTTTAATCAAAAAATAAAAAAGGAGTGTCTCCATTCAATTTAATTTCCAAGACTAAAGTTTACATGTTTAGTGATTAAATGATTTTGGGTCAATAAATGAATAGTTTATTCAATACTAGAAATGAAAAAATAAATAGAATACAAAATAGTGTAACTAATCAACATACCTGACAAGCAATCAGTTGTGGTTGAATAATTTGTAAATTTTCTAAATAACTTTTAAATTCAATATTTTGAGGTATATCTAGAAGTAGGGATTTTGGGGTAGAGTTAATGGTGAAAAATGATGTTTTGGGGTAATATATCACCAGAAGATCTTGTTTAACTTTAATTAGAAACTCTTCCAACCATATTATAGAAAGAGCAATCTGAGACTTTATCTAAACTTAATTATAAATATATTATTTTAAATCCTCATACTTTGTTTATAATTCCATCATTTAATAGCTTTAACATAGTTTGATCATATTGGCCAGGTCTAAACAAATTATGTCAAAGTTAAAATAATTACATGGAAAAGGTGTATATCTTTTTAGGCTTCTGAGGAAAGCTATCATGCACTGCAAAATATAATACCCTGAAACATTTAATTTCATTTAAATAATACACTTACATTCTGTATTTAATTAACAAGGAAAAAGGCTCTAAAGGTTTGATTTCTTCAATTTTTGAAATATCCTCTGTTTCATTCATATTTATACCTTCACCTTCTCCATATTTCTTAGCAATAACTTGAAAAAGATAATCAATTAATGTCCAAATTTGGTATAGTTGCAAACTAAATTTAATAATTTCCATGATATTATTTATTTACTCTTGGTTGAAAGTTGAGAAATTCCAATAAATATGACAGCCAATTTTAAGAGCTAAAGATTTTAGATTATTAAGCTTGTCATTTTCCTGAAATAACCTAGAATCTACATTCAATTAATAAATTTAACAATAGTCTTACTTTCAAAATGGTACAATATATCAATTTTATTTATGTTATTAAGCAAAAGCGCTGCATTCACAATGCTAATCAAAATTTCTCTAACATCTTAAATTACAGTATGTTTAAGTAAATCACAAATTTACTTTTCTCATTTATGAGATAGTCATCCAATAGATTTGGCGTTATCAAAAAATCTAACCAAGCTGAGGAGGTATTCATTTTCAAAAATTTAAAAACCAGAACCAGGCTATGTATTCTCGATTTTGAGTGATAAATAACAAAACGTAAAACGCATTTCTTAAACGTTCCATTCCCGAGCGCAATCATCGCGTTCGAATTTGTGTGTTATTGTTTAAAAATAATCCTTTCAAGTCAAAATTATCTTTAAGGGACAGGGTTAAGGTTCGGGGTTAGGGTTTTAGGTCAGCGTTTTAGGTTAGGGTAGGGTTAGGATTAGATGCAATGGAACGTTTAAGAAATGCGTTTTACGTTTTGTTATTTATCACTCAAAATCGAGAATACATAGCCTAGGCCTAAAAACCACAGCTTTCGCAAAGCATACAGGCAATTAACTACCAAAGTACTTTAAAAAGTATTTTTCAATTTCTCATAAATTTGTGTCATGATTATTAGACATCATAAGCCAAATTTATAGGCTCTACTTGTAATATATTGTTAAGCGTTCCTTGTGTATATATTTTATGTTACATATGTTTTCCATTACTATTGTCCGGTTGTTATAATTCCATATCGTAAATAAATACTACAAATGGCGCTGGTCAAAATAGAAGAATTCACAGATCAAGTAGACATAGAAGATTGGCTGTTAGTGTTGGAGAACGCCATGGAAATTAAAGAAGTCGCGCCGGAGAACAAGAAGAAATATCTCATAACATTCATTGGCCTCCCTACCCTGAAAAAGTTAAAGCTTAAGGTATATCCGAAACTTATAAATAATTGCACTTTTGATGAATTAGTAATTAATTTAAAATTATTATTTAAGAGTAAAAATTCTATTTTTTTTTCGAGACTAAGTTTTTTAAGATGTAGAAGAGGTACAGATTCAATTGAGGAGTATGCTCAAAAACTTAAGGGGTTAATAACAAAATGTAATTATGATGATGAAGATGAAATGTTAAGGGATGGGTTCTTATTGAATTTAGACAATAGCAGAGTAGAAAATGAAATCAGGATCAGGTTTCCAGAAGGTAAAGATGGAGATGAAAAGCTAAAATTCAAAACTGTATATGAATTAGCTATAAGTTATGAAAGAGCAAGGGATGAAGTAGAGGATAAGGTCATACATAATGATATTAATAAAATTGTAAAAGGTCAAAATAATAACTATAGTGAGCTGATATGTTTTAATTGTAAGAAACAAGGTCACATAGCTAGGTTTTGTCATTTAAATAAAAATAATTCTTATTATAAATTTAAGAATTTCAATAAGGAAATGAATGGGAATTATTTAAATAGAGGAAATGATAACAATTACATTAGATGTATTAAAACTTATAAAATCAATAGAGCTTTGGTTAGAGCAATATTAAATGGGAAACCTTATAATTTTGAGTTTGATACAGCTGCTCAGGCTACTGTAATAGATAAGCAGACTTGGATAGAGATAGGTCAGCCCGGGTTAACAGAATGTCCTAGCATATTAGGTTATGGAAATTATAATATCAAAACTTTAGGTAGGTGTTTAGTTAAAGGGCAAATTAATGATAAATGTTTTGACATCTATGTGATAGTAGTCAATGAAGGTGATTTAATATTAGGGTTGCCTGAAATTTTAAAATTTGGATTTGAACTGCCAAAAAATATTTATATTCGACAAATTAAGTTAGAAAATTTGATTGATCAATTTCCCAAAGTATTTTCAGAGAAATTGGGCGTAGTAAACAATTTTTTGGTAGATTTACATTTAAAAACCCCTTATAGGCCTATAAGTTTGCCCCCGCGTAGGGTACCTTTTCCAATGAGGGAGGCCATTGAAAAAGAGATTAAAAGATTATTGGAAGAAGATGTAATCGAAAAAATTGATTCAAACACTGCAATTCAATGGTGCACACCTACCGTAAACCGTTATAAGAAAGATAAATCAATCAGGATATGTGGAGACTTCAAAGTCACATTAAATGATTATTTGTACGATGTTGGGGATACGTTGCCTACTTTTGAAGATGTTACAGCAAAACTGATTGGAGGCAATAAATTTACCGTCATCGATTTAAAAGACGCATTCTTGCAGTTGAAAATGTCTGAACGGAGTGCAAGGTTACTTACAATTGCAACACACTTGGGATTATATCGTTATCGCAGACTACCATTTGGAATCAAGGTTGCCCCTTTAATATTTCAGAGGTATATAAGCAACCTTTTATATGGAATTCCCAACACGGCAGTGTTTATAGATGACATTATAATAACGGGAATAAATGACGAACAACATGTGTCAAATATTAAAGAAGTATTAAAACGTTTTGAAGAAGTAGGGATAACTACAACCCCGAGTAAAATAAAGTTCCTTCAAGATTCCGTTGTCTACTTAGGTCATAAAATTAGTTCTAAAGGCATTCAACCTACGGAAGAGAAAATTTTGGCCTTAAGGGACTGCAAAAGACCAACAAACAAGTCTGAACTCAAAGGATTTTTAGGGTTATTGAATTATGTAGGAAGATTTATACCGATGCTTCAACCACAATGCGTCACATTACACAACCTTCTAAAAAAGGACTCTAAATGGGAATGGGGAATAGAGGAAGAAAAATGTTTTGATAAATTAAAGACCCTAATATCAAAAGAAGATAGTGTGGTTCCTTATTCATTAAATAAACCAATAGTTTTATACACAGATGCATGTGATACAGGACTGGGGGCGGTACTTATGCACGTGGAGCCTGATGGGAAAGAAAAGGCCATAGCGTATGCATCAAGAGTTTTAACCCCGGCAGAAAAAGAATATTCCACTATTGATAAAGAAGCTTTAGGTATCATATATGCTGTTAATAAATTCCATCAATACCTATATGGGAGAACATTCGTATTGAGAACAGATCATCGACCTTTACAATATATATTTGGTCGCCAGGGACATCATCACAATTGCAACTTGCGATTACAAAGATGGAGTACAAAATTAATGGCATACGATTTTAAAGTTGAGTATATATCTGGTGATAGGAACCAAATAGCAGATTCATTATCGCGGTTACCTACCCTTGTAGATGTTAGTGAAGACATTCACATACACATGATTGAAGATTTAGAATTTGATAGGAAGACGTTGGTGGAAGGAACAAGGAGGGATGCAAGATTAAATTCTGTTATTGATATGATCCGTTGCAATTGGAGCAAACCTGCCAACGATGCAACTATTCGTAAGTTATTTTACCCAAAGAAAAATGAATTATCCGTTGAAAATAATTTACTTTACTGGCAAAATCGGTTAGTGATTCCAGAAAATTTAAAGCAAGCTGTGCTCGAGAATCTGCACACCGGACATCCGGGGATATCGGGCATGATTGACCTAGCAAAATTTTATTGTTGGTGGCCAAATATTAACGATGATATTGAAAACTTTGTTCACAGGTGTCAAAGCTGCCAACAAACTCGACCGAATATGGCCGAATCTCCTTTATATTTATGGCCTACTACGGAGGAGCCAATGGAAAGGTCATACATATGTTTTCTATTACTATTGTCCGGTTGTTATAATTCCATATCGTAAATAAATACTACAAATGGCGCTGGTCAAAATAGAAGAATTCACAGATCAAGTAGACATAGAAGATTGGCTGTTAGTGTTGGAGAACGCCATGGAAATTAAAGAAGTCGCGCCGGAGAACAAGAAGAAATATCTCATAACATTCATTGGCCTCCCTACCCTGAAAAAGTTAAAGCTTAAGGTATATCCGAAACTTATAAATAATTGCACTTTTGATGAATTAGTAATTAATTTAAAATTATTATTTAAGAGTAAAAATTCTATTTTTTTTTTCGAGACTAAGTTTTTTAAGATGTAGAAGAGGTACAGATTCAATTGAGGAGTATGCTCAAAAACTTAAGGGGTTAATAACAAAATGTAATTATGATGATGAAGATGAAATGTTAAGGGATGGGTTCTTATTGAATTTAGACAATAGCAGAGTAGAAAATGAAATCAGGATCAGGTTTCCAGAAGGTAAAGATGGAGATGAAAAGCTAAAATTCAAAACTGTATATGAATTAGCTATAAGTTATGAAAGAGCAAGGGATGAAGTAGAGGATAAGGTCATACATATGTTTTCTATTACTATTGTCCGGTTGTTATAATTCCATATCGTAAATAAATACTACAAATGACCGAATATGGCCGAATCTCCTTTATATTTATGGCCTACTACGGAGGAGCCAATGGACCGTGTACATATCGATTTGGCTGGTCCAGTTAACCACAAATATTGGCTAGTATTAGTAGATGCGTATTCAAAATGGCCAGAAGTAAGGATTTTAAATTCGCTACATTCAGATGGAATTATCAAGGCGTTGCGGGAATGGTTTGCACGGTTAGGAGTGCCAAGGGTCATAGTCACGGACAATGGGGGACAATTTACGGGACAAGAATTCGCAATTTTCACAAGAGCAAACGGAATTAAACACGTTCGGACATCCCCATATCACCCAAAATCTAATGGCTTATGTGAAAGATTTATTAAGACTTTGAAAATGCGGTTTTACTCTACTTTTAAGACAAATCGAGATGAAGAAAAGTCGATTGCTCAAGTCTTGATGACTTATAGACTGACTCCCCATAATACTACCAGCGTGTCTCCTAGTGAACTAATGTTCAAAAGAAGAATAAGGTCCTCCTTGGACCAGCTACGTCGATCAGGTAGAGAGATAACAATAGATAATATGTGGAAGCAGAAATATTATCACGATAGGAAGGCTTTTTACCGTACCTTTGAGGAAGGAGATAAAGTATGGGTAAAAAATGAAATGGAAAAGGGTTGGCACGCTGGAGTAGTGAATCACAAAAAGAATGATTGGTCCTACGATGTTTGGGCAGAAGGGCGAGTAAAGCGGAAGCATGCAGACCAGTTAAGAAGAGCATTGGGGAATGTAACGAACTGGATAGGGGGTGATGACGAGAGGGAAGTACGAGAACAAGTAACCACGGCAATTAGTCCACGACCGCAGCGACGACGCCAACCTCCAAGAAGATACGATGAAGAATATTATTAACTTAGGGGGGACTATTGTAATATATTGTTAAGCGTTCCTTGTGTATATATTTTATGTTACATATGTTTTCCATTACTATTGTCCGGTTGTTATAATTCCATATCGTAAATAAATACTACACTACTAAATCTAACACTACCAGTGTCTTTGCCTTTTAATCTAGCTTTAGTTACATCTATTAGTGTTGTTAACTAGCGCGTTTTATTGGGTTATTCATTAACCACCATAAGAATGGTTTGAATCTAATTTGACCTTTATATATACCTATCTCGCTTAAAGCCTGACTAGATGGCATACGGATTGGCTTTAGTAAGATCAAACACGTTATATTTCCAGTGGCGTAGCTAGCCTTATTGCCTTAGGGGGGCTGAGCGGGGTCAAACTATGGGCGTAGGTAGGGGAACAAAAAAAAATTAATACAAAAACCCTTAAAAATTAAAAAAAATTTATGTTTTGCCCCCCCCCTAATTGAACTTAAAACATTTTTGCCCCCCCCCCCTAATCCAAAACCTAGATCGCCCATGGTCAAACGCAATTGAAAAATTTTTCCCTCATAAACGTTGGACAAACTTAAAATTCCGCTACTACTTTGTCTATTTTTTCTAACAACATCACACTGGTATGTTCTCATGTTTATAGGGCATAAAATAAATAAATTTATTCATAAATAAAACAAAATAATGTAGTTGAAACAATATAGAAAATTCCACATGGTATAATAAGTTTTTATTTAAGTGAATTGTAAGAGCACAAAGTGGAACGGGGATATTGACAAAAAATCTTTGACATTTTAAAGAATGATACAAATAGTAAAAAAACTATACAACAAAGTTTTTATAAAAATATTTTATTGCCACAGCTCCAAAAAATCTTAGCCGTATATATAACAAATTTTGATTTTACCTATGCAATATTGGCAGCATTTTCAGGCAGCATTTATATCAGGAAAACAATGAGAACATTTAAAAGCCTTTTTTAATGTGATCATCAAATAGCGTAATCATATCAAAAAATATAAAAAAAAATAATTATGAAATTAAAATTCGTTCGAGAATGAGTATTTAGAAGTTATCGCCCCTGATGTTTTTATAGGTATATTTGCACAACCCCCCCCCCTCCTTTACACCACCTAAAAATTAAAAAGAACAATAAATTAACGGCTAAATGAACCTAAAAAATATTCTGTCAAAATTAAATGAATCAAAAATTTACTTAATAATGTTAGATGAAATTAGAGATGTGAGATGCACAGAACAACTTAGCGTTTGTGTACATTCTGTTGAATCCAATTGCACACCAAAAGGTATTTTTTGGGGATTTTTATACCTTGAAAGTTTAAATGCGTTAACAATTGTCTATGAAATTCAGGAATTTGTTTTTAATATTGATTTATTAAACTTTTGATGGGATTTCACTAATAAAGGGGAAAAATGGTGTACAAACTATTTTTTGGAAAATCATTGGCTTTATATGTGCATGTGGTACATAAAAATATGCAACGTATGTTAAAAGATGTGAGATGGACAATTTAATTGAATCCAGGATGGGTTTTTCGTAAATTTAATAATATTTTAATATATTTTGAACGTTTTAAAAAGTTTAAAACAAGTTTCAAAGCCCTGATAATTTTTCATTAAATATTAAATTAGTCTTTTAATAGTAGTTCATTATGCCTTTTACTCGATGTTGCAAACGAATTTATAATATCATCCAGGGGAATAACATTTATAAAGTCATGTTCCTCAATAAAGCTAAGGAAGATAACCTATCTTGTAATTTGTGGAACGAAGATAAGTTTTAATCCGTTTTATTTAGCAATGAGAACGATCTTTCGCATGAACATGAAGTTATTGGGATAGTTAAAATTATTGTAATCAAAATAATAAAATTTGGAAACACTATAGAGGGTAAAATTTTAATAAGTGAAATAATATCACTGCATTTTATTTTATTCTAAGGTAAAGAATCATTATATATTACATAATTTTTTGTTATTATTTCAACATCTTGCAGTTTTAATTCATAATAGTTAATTACTTCTGATAAAAGAGATTAATGGCAAAAAAAGGGAATGAAGAGTATAAACTTTCTGAAGATTATTTAAATTACAATTAATTTCCAAAAATCTTATGTTTATTTCTGCTATTATTCTATCGATGACAGGATAATATTTTGAAATCTATTAATGAATTGGTAGATTCAAAAGAGTAAAAAGTGTCATACTTATGTGTTTCTTTAATACGTTTAAAAGGTACTAAATCAAAATTGAAGCTAAATCTTTTGCCTTATTATAAAGAATGGAAATATGTCGACTCAATAATTTCATAAAATTTGCATCCTTTAGTCTTATACAACATGTTTATTTGTAATAACATAATTTAAAGTTTTATTCAAAAACAAATAATTAGCGCGTTTTTATATTTTTTATTCGTGTATATCATAATTATAATTATTTGTTTCTGAATAAAACTTTTAGACTGTTAAAAAAAAATCAACATATTGTTTCTTAATTAAAATAATATCAAGAAAATTGCTTAAGGGGCCCAAGATTTTTTGCTTGGGGGGGGCCGGGCCCCTTCGACCCCCACCTAGCTACGCCACTGTATATGTCTGCTATAATTTTTAAGTCACATACTAAAAAAGATAGGGATATCTATAGTCGAATTAGTCTCTAGTTAAAATTGCCTATAGATGGCGCTAATTAGAGTGTACTTTTTAGTTAATTGCGCCACTCCTAAATGGGTTATTTATTATCTTCTTCAAATTAGACACACATTGTTAAAAAGGATTGATCAAACTTAATACCATCACCATAAAATAGTTTACCATAAGGAGCGCGTTTCTAGAGTAACGTCCTTTTTTCAATGATTCCCTTACCTGATGTCCTAAATTTTAAAGAAAATTGCTGGGGGGCGAGCGTTGTTGTTTTATAACAACGCCACCTGTGTCGTATTTTCTAGGAACAAGGGTCAAAGTAGCACAAACGAGCGAAATTTAAAGAAATATTTAGATAAAGATAGATGTATCAGCAATTTAAAATACCATTACAAAACAATGGGGTAATGAGACTTATATTTAAATGTTAACACCTAATTATTTATATACCTTTAAAATTATAATTGAATTTTATTGTTTGTATATCAATGTATGGACAACATAAAACAATAAACCTTTTCATATAGTTTATAGAAAACATTAGGATAATTAAAACATAATATCATAGAGATAAACTTACTTTTACTGCTTGTAATTTTACGATATCAAAAATAAATATCAAATTTTGATGAATCCTGGTGAATTTTGATGAATTGTGACGAAATTCGAAGCCCTTTCTGTGCTACTTTGACCGGTTCCCTTTTCTAATAGTTAACCTAACCATTCTCAATTTTTTACATTTTTCTTATTAGCACACTGTTGATAGCTATTGGTAATAACAACTAGCTAATAGACCGTTAGCCATATATGACACATCCGAGTCTCTATCTCTTTTTCTTTATCAGTTATTTTGTCCCACACTCGTGGGGTTTGTTTTAATAAAATTCTTCCATCTTGACCGGGTGAGTGCCCTGTCTTGACTATTCTCTTTAGTTTTCATAAC